>OX235270.1:46508063-47904991 GCA_944472135.2 Trichobilharzia regenti
AATGCCTGCAACCTAGTGACACCAACTATCCCGGATATACGGCAGAAAACAACAAAAATAGCAGACAGTAAGGTCGTATAAAGCAAGTTAGGGAGTTGTTTGAATACTGTGATATTATTATGAGAGATGAATTGTGATCACTAGTTGTTAAGTGTGTCACTGTATGTTATGTTGTAGGTAAACTCATCCATAATGGAAATTACTGATCTAGGAAACTGTTTTATTTACTTTCAGTCATTTCCACAAATGTGGTTTGAACAGAGTTCTACTGAAAGTTATCTAGTTTGCTGCTGGAAGCAAAGCACAGACGCAGTCGTCTTCACGTGTGACTTCATTTCTCTGGTGGGGAATCTGAATAAGTTTGGAAAGTATGCAGAAGTTATGTAGAATCTTCCATCCGGATGAAACGACAACGACGATTCTTTTTATAATTTTTAAAAAAATAACTATTTCTTACTGGCCAGTAAAAGCTTGAGATATAAGAAGAGGCATTATCGTGCCTGGTAAAGTGAGGAACAAGCAACTTCAAAATCCGTATGTGTCTAACTTGTTGATGAGAACAGGATTTCCGTTTTCAGAGACCGGGCGAAGAGACATTTGTATGACTGGTGCTTCGTGAATATAAAGAATGACGATACCTACCATCTTTGAGAGACTTCTACCTATTCTACCACCAACTTTGAATGTATCGTCTCTTCAGGTTGAGTGACGAGTGTTGAAAATATCTTCAATAACGCCACTTATTATTTATCCACCTATACCAATTTAGATACACACGGGATAATATTCCATAATTCTCCTTAACAAAGCTTTTAGTGAAAGACAAACAAATAGCGGGTGAATCGCTGGATGAACATAGAGCTGTTAAAAATTGCAAGATTATTTTTCGTGATGTAAGATAAACCTTGACAACAAGACAATACTAATCTCAACATTTAAATGAACAATGCTCTAAGGGAGATCAATACCTTTTTTCTGAGAATGTCAGTTGATTAATCACCTTCAAAGTCTGAGTGAATGCACAGTACTTCTTTTTGAAGGCAGGTGAAGATATCTGTCAGGCCTTGGCCCTAAATTTTCACCTATCAAGCATGAGGAATATTCGTTGTTAATCATGAATCTCTCCAGAAAAGGGAGCCCAACGTCCAACAATTCTGAGCAGCAGACTCTTCTATGCCAATTAGTAAGATACAAAACTAAGTGCTTTACGACTTATGGAGACCCAAATGTGAAAACCTGGTCAACATCATATCAATGTCCTCTTTGTAAGTGGTGAATCAGGAAAAACGTTTTGGTCTGTTTTCTACCTCAAAAGTAACTTTGGCAGACAGACTACAGCCTTTGAGAGTCTGCAGAACATGATTGAGACCATATTTGCTATCATATAATAAAATCTGTGACATGTCTTTCGTAAATACGAAAAACGTAGATCATCGGTTTCAATGCATTGTCGACTGTCATATATGGCATGAAACAACCTGCGAGTAGTAGGCTTCTAGATAATCCGATATCTGTACAATGTACTACTAGGTGTACGTCCAAGTATTAGTTTATAGTGATAGGCAACTCCCCAGAATTATTGGCTGCAGCATTCGTCACTAAATATTGGATGCTGACCCTCACTGGTTTAGTCGATTTGTTTAGCTGAAGGCTTCCAGTCAAGCATCCGCGCCATTTAGCAAGCCGTCGTGTTACGTTCGTTGGTGCGCGATCCCTAGCTAGTTAAGCAATCATCTCGCACTTCAATTTGGTCCCAAAATATACTTCGTAATTTGGACGATCAATTCTGGTGTTTTGTTTTGCCTTTGGTCTTCGAGGGACGAACACTACAGAAGTTGTGGGTATTGGATCTTGTGTTAGTATACTTCGTACAATCTGTGAACGTCAGCAACCTCAGATTCTATAAGTTCCTTCAGCTTTTGTTTATGTACATCGTCTTGTATGTTGTTATATTCTACACATACGCAAAAGAAATAAATCTTTTCTGAAGGTGGGATACTTTTTAAGAGGGATATGTCATAATGAAATCATTCATATTATCATAACATTCATTTGGAAAACACAGAAGTCTCGCCAAGAGAATGTCCAGACAATTTTCTCACAAAGACTCAAGTAGTTTTGTAGGTCAGTTTGGAATAACTTTCTGTTAATAAGCTAATTCATTGCTTGCCTAATAATGCAGATGTAACTGTGGAACTTTTATCAACATTTATATGCGTCCCTTCTCAGATCACACAGTAATTAGTGGGTTTCGAGAATCTGAACATATTTACGTACATATATAGATTGAAAAAGAATAAGAGAACCCCGAACATTAGCTCAAAATAGCTACTCCAGAGAGCGCGTTCAACAAGTTTCCAATAAGTAGTAGGAAGCTACTTACCATCATTTTGACTGGAAGTGAAACTTTTTTTAACATTTTAATAGGTAGATTCTTTAATAGTCTCAGGGTTTCAAATTCAAGAAAATAAATTTTTTTATTGAAAGGTAAAATGGCTAGTTACCAGAATACACGGAAATAAGCTTTGTCTCGTTTAAGAAGGAAAGCAACGTGTATATCGATGGTTCTATAACATTAGAAGACGAAAGACTTGGGAAAGGAATATTTATTTGCGATTTGGTATCTCTGTATGGCCGGCATGTATACTCCTCGTATTCAGCGCTCGGTTTGCACAGATCCTTGTATTGTGGTACTTCTGGACTTCATAGTGCGTTTCTTTAACTTCCTTTCACGTCTCCGATGCATCTCCTCAATAATTCGCCATTCGTTTGTGGATGATGTGGTGTTGTGATAGGATCACACATTTTGGTATTGACTGTTAATCTCGCATATATGGTATATCATCATTTCCACACATTTTGTTATTGACTGTTAATCTCGCATAGATGGTATATTATCATTTCTCACGCACTTTGTTATTGACTATTACGATCAATTATTTCAAATGCTGTTAGCTGTCTATATTGTTGTAAAATGTATAAATACCATGACTTTCTTTGTCGTTGTTGTTGTACTACAATACACAGTCACAGTCCAGTCTTTGTCTTTTGATATTTGCGTGCTTCACTGAATCGGAAGGTACCACAAGCAGATAGGCATATTAGTCAGGCGCAGACAGAACAAGGCGACAACGTCCTCATTTAATTCCCTACAGTTATAACAAATTGGCGACGGGGTTTTACCTTAATTCATTGCAGGCATAACAAGCAAGCGACGACGGGTTTTATTCTGTTCAGCGCAGCTATAGAACATTTTTGACTGTGTTAATTACAACCCAATTACAATGTCTATCTCTCTGGACGATCTCAAATCTATCTTGCAGCAGCAGCAAGTTCAGAATGAAGCAGCTCAACTAAAATTAATCGAAGCTCTCACTCAGAAGCTGTCCATTCAAGTTCCATCAACATCTCATTCAGACAAATATGAAAGCATCTCAAATTCCATCAGTGAGTTCAACTACGACCCAATATCTGGTCTCGTATTTGATGCATGGTTCAATCGTTACGAAGACGTTTTCCGTATTGAATGCTACATGTTTGATGATGCTGCCAAAGTCCGATTGTTACTAAGAAAACTTGGTACTGTTGAGCACAACAGATATGTTAACTTCATTCTGCCCAAGAACCCACGTGAGTTATCATTCGATGAGACAGTCACCGTTTTATCACAAATCTTTGGTGAACAGTCATCCATGTTTAATATTCGGTATCAATGTTTTCAGTTGACAAAAATGCCTTCCGATGATTATGTCACTTACGCTGGCAAAGTGAACAAGGAATGTGAAAGGTTCAAACCACACGAAATGACATCAGATCAGTTCAAGTGTTTGATTTTTATTTGTGGGTTGAAGAACCCAGAAGATACTGACATACGAACTCGACTTCTGTCACTCGTGGAACAAGACCCGAAAATGACTTTACAAATGGTGACAGCAGAATGCCTACGCTTAATCAACTTGAAGCACGATACTGCTATGGTGGAGTGCAAACGACAGTCGTCTGAATTTGGTTCAATTAACACAGTGAAAAGTCCTCCGATCACCGTTAAGCACACAGCACGTCAGTCTCAGAATTCAGCTAAACCTCCTTCAGTGTGCTGGCACTGTGGTTCGTGGCATTTTGTCAAGTTCTGTCCTTTCAAGAAACATAAATGCCGTAATTGTCACCGTTTTGGACATAAGGAGGGTTACTGTCCACCGCAGAAAAATCTTCGGTGAGGAACAGAAGTAGTCGTTTCAAGCTGAAACAATCTCCTCGAGTACAGACCATTTTCACAACTTCCAAAGTCGATTTCGCCAGCAAACGTAAGTACATTACACTAGGTATTAACGGCAAACATATTCGTCTTCAGTTGGATACGGCATCAGATATCACCTTAATTTCCCGAACTACGTGGCGCAAACTTGGTGCCCACAGATTCTGCCGACCGAGCATGTCGCCAAGAATGTCTCTGGAGATATACTGAAACTCGTGGGTGAGATAAATTGCCAGGTTCAGTTTGGTGAGCATCAGTTCAATGGTGTATGTTACGTCACAAACTACCATGATTTGAATTTGCTTGGTCTTGACTGGTTAGACAAGCTCCATATCTTCAATGTACCATTAAATTCAGTATGCTCTAATGTTTCGTCCTCACCACACAACGTTGTTCCCGGACATGTATCTGATCAATCTCTCTTGCAACGCCTGCGTCAAAAGCACGCTTCTGTCTTCCAGGACAAACTTGGTTGCTGCAAACTGTTTGGCATCCAGCATATTCGTAGCCCCCCGTATCATCCCCAATCGAATGGACAGGCTGAACGTTTCGTCGACACCTTTAAGCGTGCTTATGCAAAAGCGAAGGGGGAGGGAACAACAGAAGAAATTTTGGATAGATTCTTGCTGCATTATCGTACGACGCCAAATCCTTCCGCCCCAAATCAGTTATCCCCAGCGGAAATTATGTTTGGCCGGAAGATCAGAACTGCCCTCGACTCAATTAAGCCTAGGCAAGTAAAGCAGGGCTGCAGAAATACAAAAATGGAAAACCAATTCAATCGCCATCACGGAGCTAAACGTCGAGTTTTCAAATTGTATCAGCAAGTTTATGTACGAGATTTTCGCTATTCACCTCCGAGATGGATTCGAGGACAAATAGTGGGGCAGAAAGGAAGGGTTTTATACAAAGTGAATGTAGAAGGACAGTTATGTGTCAGACACACGAATCATATACGAGATGCGTCAGATAGACCCGACAATGGGAGACGAGACCTCACGTTAGAAGTATTAGTAGATACATTTAATATTCCGCAGCCGGAAGCCCGGGACACAGATCACACTCTATCCAGTACCACGCGAAGGTCAACTCGACAAAGAAGAGCTCCGAAACCTTTTCAAATAGATCCAAAAAGCAAGTCCTACACTTTTTACGGGGAGAGGTGATAGGATCCCACATTTTGGTATTGACTGTTAATCTCGCATAGATGGTATATCATCATTCCCACACATTTTGTTATTGACTGTTAATCTCGCATAGATGGTATATCATCATTCCACACATTTTGTTATTGACTGTTAATCTCGCATAGATGGTATATTATCATTTCTCACGCACTTTGTTATTGACTATTACGATCAATTATTTCAAATGCTGTTAGCTGTCTTTATTGTTGTAAAATGTATAAATACCATGACTTTCTTTGTCGTTGTTGTTGTACTACAATACACAGTCACAGTCCAGTCTTTGTCTTTTGATATTTGCGTGCTTCACTGAATCGGAAGGTACCACAAGCAGATAGGCATATTAGTCAGACGCAGACAGAACAAGGCGACAACGTCGTCATTTAATTCCCTAAAGTTTTAACATGTTGTTCTTATGTTCTTGACACCCGACCATTGTAAATTGAAAGTGGATTCTTCTCCTGCAAATCAAGGGCCCTTGTCTGTCAATATCAGCTTCGGCACATCATCGTCTGCAACTGTGTTTCGAAGTACTGCGTCATCCATGGTTCTTTTGCGTTGATCAGGGATCGCGATGACGTCTATCCATTGTGTAGCGTTTTCTACTATCACCAAGACGTACTGATTGCCACTGGATATCTACGGAAACAGACCCATCACATCTACGGACCACAATTTACCTACTTCCGTAACTGGAACTGGCTTCATAGATGGTCGTATGCACCAGTCTCCTTCAATTAACTGGCACTGTGGACATCCCAGTACATATCTTGTCACACCTCCCATACCTGGCCAGTACATACTTTGTCTTGAGAGGCTGGTTGTTCTGGCTACCCCTGTACGTGTTGGCTGGTGAAATTCTTGTATCATCTCCTGGCATGACGATTGAGGAATTACGGCCAGCCAGCTTCTGTAGTTCCTTCACCAAATCAGAGTCCCAAAGCTATTCGTTCATAGTCGGTCTCTCTGAAGAAGTAGTGTAGTTAGCTCCTTACTCGCCGGAGTTTAACTAACTTCACTTCCTTTGGTGACCACCTGTATGACTGCATTCAGGGGGCAGTCTGAATTCTGACAGCGTATAAGTGTTGCACTCCGTAAACAATCTCCGTTAACTCTGGTTCATCTACCAGTCTAGATAGAACGTCTGCCAAAAGTTTTTTATTGGGACGCGTGAGACCGTGAAGTCACACAGTAGCAGACGCAACATCCACCACAACAATTTCCCACGTGGGTTCCTCTCTGTGCTCAGAAACTGCAGCGTCTTGTGACTAGTTTCTATGCGGAACCGTTGGCCAAGTAAATACCGTCCCCATTTTTCAACCGCCCTTACTATTGCTTAACATTCCTTTTCTGTCGTTCGGCACTTTTTTTCTGTATATGTTAAAGCATGAATGTTGTATTCGACAGCTGCTTTAACCTGTGTTAAAGCCGTAGTCACTCACATCTGAACAAACCTTGAACTGTTTTCCAGGTATAGGCAGTTTTAATGTCATTTGCTGCTGGTCCGAAAGCCTTTTAATACCGTCAAATGTCTTCCGGGAATCTTCCTACCAAACTTCGACTGTATAGGAGGCAGCTACTTCGTTGAAGTTTTTCACAAATTGGCTTCAAAACGCTGATCTCCCCTGGAACTGCCCAAACTTCTTCTTGAAATTCGGATCCGTAACGTTCCTCATCACAAAGATTTCTCTGGAGGCGGTTTTATCTTACCGCTGCCTACTTCATGACACAACAGCGTAATACTGCGTTTGGCTCTCTGAGATTTAGTTTTGTTGATGGGCAATCCAAACTCTTCGATGCACATTAACACGGCTTCGACATGGTTCACATGGTAGCTTTCATTCTGGCTGTAGATGACGAGGTCATCACCGTAAACCTCTACATTCTTCAGGTTTCTAAGTAACGGCGTCATCAGTCGTCTGGAGGTTAGCGGTGCAGCTGACAGTCAAAATGGCATGCGTTTAAACCGATACTGCTTGTGTTCCACGATGAACCCCATCTTATCCCTGTCACTCTGTTTTATTGGTATCTGCCGATTTGTTGACCGAAGGTGGAGAACTGTAAACATGCTTTGTGGACAATTCAAGGCTTTTGCTACAATTGAGCGTTCTTCAATGGATTTTCAGATGATTTGGGTCTGTGAAAAAATCTAACTCCGTGACAACCAAATTCATGTGAGCCTGAATGATTATCAAACGAATTATGAAGTCACTGGCTATGTGGTACATTCAACCACTATTGGGTAGTCAGATATCTTGTTTGGTTCATAGATGGAACGATTTGATGAAAGTCAAGTGTATGTTCTGTATCTATATGGGATTTAAGCAGTGAAGATTCAGGTGGTTTGAATTTAGGGTATTTTAGGGAAATTTCTGGGGGAAACTGATGAATTTCCCTAAAATGTTTGCATTGAGTTGCCTCAGAAACTTTTAAACCTTTTCATTTGGGTCACGGTACGAGGGCGATCCAGTTCAAATGATGTAACTAGATGGGCTGCTTAGAACCACCAGATACCACCCTCTAATCTGTCACCCTCTGTTCCAAACACTGAGGTACGACATACAGTAACTGTTCACCACAGCGGCTAAAGTTACTTTGTGTAAAGTCGCAGTTAGTCTAGTATTCAAGTAATCCTCAATGATCTACGGCTAAATGCATGGACATCAGAGGGTCCGCGCTAAAAATATTCCACGCAGTTTTACTCAGTGTCTACTACGCATCTGGGTCGCACTAGTCTCGACGACTTTATGCACAGAAATATGGTCCACACAGTTGTGAAGACCCCTATGTTTCCTTGAGACACACGTAAGGACACCATCCTGTATAATACTACTTAATACTACAATACTTACTTGTAAACAGTTTTATCATATTACTCACTTTTAATCTGGATGCATTTGATTCTTCGACGGAGATTGGCCGAAATATTTAACAGGTAGTATCGTTTCCGTGCTTCTGCGGCCTCCTCACAGAGGCCTCAGGACCATCAAACTTCGACCTTTTATCACTCGGAAATCCTTCGTCTTCAAGTCATTCTCGTTATTTTGGCACCGTTCGCCTGATTATAGAGCCACAGACGGTCTTTTGACGTAGTTTGCTAATTATAAGTCGGCATTAACGTAGATGCCTGATCCCTTAGGAGTTTGGGAGTTGCTACGTATAGCATCTGTCAATCAAGTCTCATAAACCGTTAATGCCCAACTCCTGCCACGCTGGGCCTCATGCTGTCTCTCGAAGATTTTCAGAAAGGCTAGGCATTAACCGACGCAAAAACCAAAACACTGATTGACGACGCAGGAATTCCTTATTCTAAAGCCAACATGTAAACAGCTAACCTGGCATTACAGACTAAGATTTCTGACAGTTTTTTCATCTTCTTTCTGAACAGCGACTGATGAGAGGATGACTGGTGTATTGACGCCTCCGCGAAAATATGGGGAAGTTGGGTTTGAGCAAACAACCATGAATTGATCGTTCATTCGTAAACTGCATTGACAACGTTACTATCAAGTCGCATCAACAAGTGTTTTCCGGACGTCACGTTACTTCTCAGCTGTTCTCTCTTTATTTCCACCTATTCTTTTCACTAACTGCACAACCTTAACCCTTAGTTTCTACCCAGTAAATGTTAATAGTGTTACGGGAACACAATCTCATTACCGGAGGAAGAAAGCAGGCGCATTAAACACCGTGTAGACGTTCTAACAGCCACTTTTCAACTGTTTGCAACTGCGATAGCGCAAGTGCAAAATAGTACGCAATGGAAGTCTTTGGTAAACCTTGTGGTGGGGGTATTATTGAACCGCTTGGTCAAGGTCTGTCTTAGACATTTTCAGAAATAAGTTGATCGCTCTTCGGTTTTGTCAATATCTCAGCTATTTGCATTTCGAAGATTCAGTGATAATTTTCTCTCTCCACATAGCTTCGTTAATTTTTAACGCTCTAACCTTTTGATGTCATTAGCTGAAGAGTGGGGTCAATCAATGAATTTTTTGTTCGTCGATGGAACACCTGACACTTGTGGTTGATATGACGCAACGCTCATACCGGAGATATGGAAAGCGTCAACAAACAACAAGGAGAAGGGAGAGACTGAGAAAGAGGGAAAATATATGGGTATATGAAACAGATTGTGAGGTCGTGTGACGAAAATGACATGATTATGAGCAACAGTTCATGCTCGAAACATTGTCTGATTCTCAGTAATGTATCACTGCGTGATATTTATAATAATCTTGTTTAATATTGAATTACATTCTAGCACAGTGCCTAAATACCACATATACATTAATAAGGATTTTCGCAATTTCTCACTTAACTGAAAAAGATGGATGAAATATTTTCTAATCATTTAGGTGAGCACCTAAAACGAGAACTATGGAAATGATTACACTTGGATGTCTGACAGAGATGGTGAAAAATATAAGAAAGAATTGTCTAGTTCTTGATTTCGGACGAACTTGTAAACGAAATTTTTTTTAAAATGAGATGTGAAGATCATATAATGGCGAAAATTTGTTGCATTCGCCATTCCAGGCATACAATTCCGTCCAGCAATTGGTAACCTGAGTCATGGAAACATTACTTTTTAAAAAGTATACGGAAAAAGTATCATAAGATAAACTTGACCCAACTTCCATACTTCTAGTGGTTGTTGCAGGATCCGTTTCCACATAATCTAGAAGAATAACCAGCATGGTTTGCACTATCTCTTGAGGAAAGGACTAATTTTTTCTCATTTAAATTGTTTGTTTGTTGCCACCAAACCACAACCTCACAGCTAAGAAGTGAGCGCAAAGAAACCAAATTGTTTGCACTGGCTTCCATAGAACGATATTGAATATTGGACAATATCTCTGGAAGTAAGAATTCAAGTTAACTCAAGGCCATTTCTGTATAACAAAATGTTCTCCTCTGGTTGTAATAACACGAAGCTCAGGACGAATATAAAACTATGCATTCAACGGCTTGAATATGTGCAAAAAAAGAAATCCGAGATATCGAAGAAGAATCGGCGGGATATTGCAGACCTATTAAAAGACGGTAAAATTGATCGCGCTCGTATAAAGGTGGAACAAATAATTCGGGATGACTACTGCGTTGAAGCTATGGATATCATCCAAACATATTTAGAAATGATAAATGATCGATTTGGTTTGGTTCAGGATTCAAAGTAAATTGGTTTGCTTCGCATTACATAATTCAGAGTTCCAGATGCGTCTCTTGAAACGCCTATTGCAACAGTATTATGGTCTAAATCTCGCATCAAAAACGAGGTCAAAGAGTTGGACGTGGTAGCTGAACAGTTGCTTCATAAATTTGGTAAGAGCTACGTTCATGAGTGCTGTGAAAGGGCAACTATGGTTAATCGCACTGTCATGACAAAATTGAATTCTATTGTGCCAGGGGCAAATCTGGTTGAAATGTACTTGGTTAGTATTTTATTTCTATTTCATATTTTTCCGTTTAACTTTGAATCTTGGAATTATCAAGTCATAATTTTATCACCGATTTCCTGAATAGAGTGGGCGAGTCATAGTGTAAGTAACCGGCACTGTGATGTCGACCCACACACATCTAAAAAGATTAACATAGGCTCCAAGCCCCCTATCCTTAACCAATAAATCTAAAATCTAGATAGCACTCGTTGCTCGTATTGAAAGATTGCAGGTTATATAGATTGAATTAAGACTTCAGATTCATATTTGTTGGTTGAGGATAGAAGGCTTAAAGCCTACGTTAATCCGTTTCTAGTAAATTGCTTCTTGAATGAATCAGTTGAGGTTGCACCTGAAAGTGTTAAAATTACGCGTTATCTGGATGTAGTAACAGGTCTGAATGAATGTAAAAGATGATTCTGCATAAGAGTATCTTGAACTTCATGGATATCTGGCGATTACATTTCTCAAAGTATTGTGTAATTCTTTTTGGCATTGACAAATCCTATGTTAGCCTTATTTTCCTGAAGATGGTGTGATTAGAGAGAATTGTGCGTCAGAATTGATATATTCGCATGTCGTCATTCTCGTGTGAGGTCCATTACTACTGTCTTGACCTGATGCATGGCGGAGATGCAATACATAGCATATAAAGCATGGCGAACACCCGCAAAAGACTAGATAGAGGTGCAAGAATTACTTCCCATGGTAGTTGAGTCTTAGTCTACTGAATGTATTGTTAGTGGTAATTGGTACAGAGTGCTGTGAATCCTATATTTACACTTGTAGTTGTCGAACTACTGGTACTTTTGGGTTTGATCGTTCAATGGTGCTAAGTAGGATATTCAATGCTCATCTGAATTCTAGTTTAAAGAATAAGTTATGTCCGTATTTCTAAACGTATGTGTGTATGCTTGAGTGGGTCAGCTCGAATCCTCAGAAAATATTGTGTTCTTAAGACACTTGTTATAGGGAGTTCGCACGTCTTCTCTTTCGCTGATATAGAAAGTCACATCATGTATAAGTATTATAATACACCCACAACAAGGCTGTACTCTTTGTGTTGTTTAGAACAGCATCTTTGTAGAACCTGTGCATATCATTTTAGTACTGTGGAGATTTTTACTCATTGGGATTGACCATGTAAATAATCGAGGACGTCAGTTCGAGGAATGAAGGCTGGGTATATTAGTCTAGTAACAATTAGTTCATTCTTCAGAATAAATTGTAAAGTCCTAAGATCTCAGAACTAATAATTCTATCTTTCTTTCAGTTAAACAGGTTTTATCCATCCATTACGGGAAACAAACATGTATGCTGATGTTAGATGGCGTTGCTGATGGTTCAAAGTTCGTATATAAGTCGGGGAGAGCTGGAACTAGTGATGTCATGATTTCCTCAGCGTCAATAATTTCACTGGGACTCCAGAATCTATACAACGCCTTAAGCTATTTCACTGGACCTCCTGAAATATGCATAAATCCAGGTCACTTAGTGACAGTTTAAAGAAAATCATTTGGAGTGAAGAATTTCGGGACAAAATAACTCATAAGTTAATGACAACAAATAGGTGAAATATGCAGCTTTACGAGGAAGGGTCAAACAGAATGAGTTTTCAAACCAATGACTTAAGGCTCCCTAAGAATCCCTCATGGATAACTCATTCTCATTGAAGACTATTAGTGGCTTTGTGCAATATTGTTTATCTTCAGAAATGATGAAAAATTGTGTGAAATTTACCGAATTTCCCAGTAGTATTTTTACTTCAAGCCAATTAGGGGCTATTTGGGTGCATGAGTTGTTGAGGTCATAGCTGAGAAAGTCTTTTTTGATAAGTAAAGTGAAGCACAAGTGGTTCCAGTAATTATGTTCCTTTTGAGTATTGCTAAACAGTTTGGTGTCTTCATAATGCTTTTTTTTGTCGTCTTATTTTCTTCAATGCGTGACAGTTATGTTTATAAAGATTTTGGAATATAGATCCAAAAATGTATTATTTTGGTATCCTGCTTGATACATTTTTTCGTACTTCAAAAATATTTTGTCTTTTCCAGGTGAAAATAAGTGTTTTTAGCTGTTTTCGGTTTCCGCTAATAATAGGTTGAAATCGCCAAAAGTTATGACGTTGAATTTACTCCTGATACACAAGTCATAATGGATAGTAATGCACCAGGTGCCGATGAAAACTTAATTGAATTCAAATCAGAGTGTTCTGGTGGTTTACCTAGTATACCTTCTGATTTTGGAGCTTGCAGTATGCCCTGGCCTAATACATCAGTCTCTGAGAAAGCTCCCTATCCTACAGACTTTGTAAATGACCCTGGTGTCCAACCACCTGTACTGCCGGGTGAACCGTCAGTTTCAGGAACAAGTAGTATGTCTTTCATTTTTAAATTAATTTCAGTATTTAATTGTTAATAATATCCTGAGTTCGTTTACTGTTTTTGAAGATATCTTTCTTCGCCTGTTTGCTCAGTGACTTACAATTTGATAATCTGTCATACCCACTTTCGCATCTTCCACTGCAAGTATTTACAGGACATAAATTAATATGCTTACTCTAATATGTTACCACGTCTTCTGTGTTTTAATTACTTTCACCCTCCTGTTGTGAAATTTACATCCAATATGTTTTGAGGACTTATCTATTTTATACTTAGCTTTGTAATCGCGTAGAAGTTATGGTTTTGTTGTGAAGTCGTCAGTTCATGTCGTTCACACCAAGCTTATTTGCCGTTCAATTGGTGATTAGTACAAGTAATTTATTTTGATGTATATTGACTAGATTTTTTTGTCGCTCACTGTTTCTCTTTCCAGATTTCTCAATGAATCCCAGTAGAAAGTCGTATGTATACGGTCTGTCTGAACGGGTCCGTTAAGCGAAGGAAGGACAGCATTACTCGTCGTCTTTTCATAGTCTTCGCTTACACCCCAACCGACTGTAGTTCGGATGAACTAGTGGATGGTTTTTACCAGAAACTGTCTAGTTTGCTGCAAAAAGCAAAACGCTCAGATATACTTGTTTTAGCAGGTGACTTTCATGCCCAAGTGGAGAAGTTATGCCAGACTGAGAAGTATATGAGTGGTACTTACGGAGTTCCTTGTCGATGAACCGACAGCGGTGATTGCCTCCTACTAATTAGCATTAACTTCAGACCTAAAGGGAGACCTTGTCTAACCTGGCAACCACTGTCACCAAATCAACGTTGGACTCAAAAAGACCATATAGCTATAGGATATCGTTGGCGAGGGTCAGTAGAAGAATGCCACTCCTTCTGGAACAAATGTGTAGACTCTTGTCAAGCTCTGGTTCGCGCACGTTTCTGGTTTCGATTAAATGGACATAAAGAGCTTGGCAGCAAAGCAGTTACGCCCCCAGCTAGATCAAGAAACTGAGTCCCTATTAAAGGAAGAAGTAGCGAAACGAGTATCTGAGGTCGATAGCAAGGCTCCTCCTAAGGAAGCCTGGAACGATAAACGGTTAGCTGTAGACACAGCTGTGAAGGCTGTTAATCACATAAAACCAAAGGCTAGTAAGAGCCAATGGATTTCTACTACCTCATCCGAACTGGTAGACACATGAAGACTGATTCCGGCGAGCTCCGAAGGTGATGATGAGGAGCGAAAGCTACTCAAATGCAAACTAACAAGAAGTCTTCTCAACGATCGTGGATAGTGATGGTTGACAAAAGCGAAAGAGGTGGAAAAGGAATCGGTGATTGGTAACACTAGACTACTATTTGGACTTAACAGGGAAACAGGTGGTAAAAGACAAATAATAAGTGAAACAATCTCTGAGAAAAATGGCACCATAATTAGCTCCTAGAATAGATGACTAAAACTCTGGAAAGAACATTTTGAGGAGCAGTTTAATTGGGCTACAGTCACGCTCAACCTACCCAGCATCCAACACCTCTCTGAATGAGATATAGATACAGATCCTCCGTCACTAACTGAGGTTACAAAAGCTGTCGCTAGTGTGGAACTGAGCAAAGCAGCAGGACCTGATGGAATGACTCTAGAGGTGTTTAATGACTGTGGAAACAGTTTACTGTCTGCATTAACTAAGGTACTAGGCAGCATCTGGGAATCGGAGGAAGTTTCATCGGGTTGCAGTAAGTCATTGATTATCCCCATATACAAGAAGGGAGACAAGTCTTTCTGTGATAATCACACGGGGATTAGCTTGACTAATATAGTATCTAAAGTTCTAGGCTCAATAATCATGAGTAGACTAAATGGCACTCTGGGGAACAAACACGAGAGAATTAAGCAGGCTTCAGACTAGGAAGAGAGTGTATTGATCATATCTTCACCCTTCTACAGATTCTAGAACATAGGCATACTTATTGGCATCTAACAATCATATTTACTGACCTGAAAGCGGCATTCGATTCTGTCGGCCGAGAGGTACTATGGCGATGTTTGGCCGTGAAGGGGAGTGCCGAGGAAATACATCCAACTGACCAAAGTAGAGTTCTAGGTAAACAGGGGAAATCAATCGACGAAGTCGTGAAGCTACAAAGACTGAGATGGTTAGGACATGTGTTACGTATGCCAAGCCATCGCCTCCCTCGACGAGCAATGTTAGCGGATATAGGGTCAGGCTGGAAAAAAGCTAGCGGCGGTCAAACAAAAACTTGGCATCAGTCAATGAAATCCACAACAGTTGGTCTAAGCCACGTAGAAAGGTGTAGACTTCCAGGCTGGGGTCCTCGGGACGGTAAAAATCTATGGTTGGAAACAATTGATGACATGGCTCAAAACCGTTCTCAGTGGCGCAAATGCATCCACTCCCTGTGACTTATGATCTTCAATGAAACTGTTTTGTATTTCTTTATTACTCCTTTGTCTCACACCTCTGCTCACTGTTTCTATTATGCTTTTCTTGTACTTTCTTCTCTTGCTTCGCGTGCTACACGGAATGTGGCGACTTGAACTTCCGCACATTTGTGCAAAGTTCTATGTCGAAAACAGACAGACAGACAGACTTGAACTCATGCAGTCAGCCAGGTGAGAGCCTACGGAGAGTTGTAATCTGAAGTGTTCGTCAGGGATGCCCACTATCCTCATTTCTATTCAATTTCATCATAGATGTACTGATGGACTTAACCCTAAATCACTTCAGAGACTCAGGGATTGACTCGTTACTAGGGAATAATCTCATTGACTTAGAATATACGGTTGATATGGTTCTTCCAGGTTAAGATGCTGACGAAATAGAGTAGAGTCTTCTGAGCGAGCACCTTGAGCTGCAATCTGCGAATGTTTGTCATGCAATTCGCTCCCGTCATGTGTAGAATGATGCTACGGGACTGGAGTACATCGACTCCTAGCTTAGAGATTGGGAGCGAAGTGTTTGGTGGGGCGTTTTGACCACTTCACTTATTTGGGAAGTTGCATCAGCCAACACCAGTGGGTTGATCGTCGATGAAATCTCATCACAGATACAGAAGGCTCATTTGGCATTTACCAAATGAATCCGTCTTTCGCCTATACATGATATACAGCTGTCAGCCGAAGGTCGTATGTACTGCTGGGCAGTTCTCTCTGTCTTCCTTTATAGCGATGAGACATGACCATTGGAAGTGGAAGACATGAAAAGGTTAGCCGCCTTTGATCATAGGTGCCTGCGTTCTGTCTCCCGTATTAAGTGGTATAATAAAATGAGCAATATTAAGGGTAGGCATCTAGTGCGAGGTAAGGAGGGAGATTTAGTAGACGAGGTTTTGTAAAGCTACACCAATTGAGATGGTTGGGACATATGTTACACACGCCTGGCCATCGCCTTCCTTGATGGGCAATGTTAGCTGACATAGGATGGATCAGGTTGGAAAAAAGCTAGTGGTAGTCAAACCAAAACTTGGCATAATTCAATGAAATTCACAACAGTTATTTTAAGCCAGTCATTTAGGGAGGTATAGACTGCTGTCTAGTTGAGGTCCTCGCTATGGTAAGAACCAATGAAGGCTGGAGACAATTGGTGATATGGCTCAAAATCTTTCCCGATGACAGCGCAGATGCATTCACTCTTTGTCAACTGCTATATTCAATAAAACTGTTGTTCTTCCGTATTACTATTCTTTCACAATTTCTGTTTATCTCTCTTTACTTTCTTTTCTTGCTTTGTGTGACGATCCATGACGACTTTTTGGCACTCGAGGTTATTTGGCTTCAAGTTTATCTGAATAATACATAAGTGTTCATACCTTAAATCTAAGGGGATTTGGCGTGATTTTATTCCCTTTGTCTTTGTGTTTGCTTTATTTCCTTTTATGATATTTTTATTTCCCTATCTTTTTCCTTTTTCATTTCGTCTTGGTATGCCTATATGAGGTATGGTAATGAAGTTTTATCAGGTTTTTAAATATTAGTTAATGTTTCATGCACTTATTGTAAGATTGTATACAGCTGAGTAAGTTTTACTTGTCGTTTAAATGTAGCACAGCATATGTGGTTCATCAGGAGAGTATATAAATTATAAGTATAAAGTGTTATGGTAATGATCAAATGCTATCAGTCATGTTCTTTAGGTGCGACGGTGGTCCAGTAGTAGCATGCTCGCCGGCTGGTGTTCAGTTTTCGGCTGAGGCATACCTAAGCTGCCCTTAGCTAGTAGTAAGCCTTGGGTAAGAGGGGATTTTGAGCGTGAGGCTAGAGACCCCACCCAGTAAAAAGAAAAACAACACCGCTTCCATCAAAATGCAAAGGAATGAAAAATTATTTTGCAAATAACAGGCTGATTTACCCAGTGTTATGTGGTGCATTGAGTTTCAGATAGTTGAATGTAGTTATCAAGATAGCGAAGTTGATGTAGTATTTTATCTTATAATAACTCATAGCAAATGATTTATGTAACATTGATTAGGTCAGTTTTGTCGCCATGATACCAATCTGTTGGGTTCAGGACAGTCTATTTAACCCAACAGTTTTTCGTAACAGCTGTTTTTCATATTTGTATCAGGTCTTCTCTCTTATGTTGCTTTTTCCCCTAGAAACCAATGGAGACATAACAATGCCTCCACCGTATGATATGACTATGTCCAACGGTCAAGGTGGTATGATGCCTTATAATTACACTGGTCCTTCTTCATCAATGCCGCCACAAGATAATTTTTCTGTGCCGCCACAAGATAACTTTGGTGCGCCACCACAAGGTAGCTTTGGTGCGCCACCACAAGGTAACTTTGGTGTGCCACCACAGGACAATTTTGCTGCACCACCACAAGGTGGTTTCAATATGATGCCACCAACGAATGGACCTACTGATAATACGGAACTTCCAGATGATGAAAAAGCAGATTTTGAAAGTCTAGCAGAGCGTTTTGAAAAGCTAAAGAAAAAGTGACATTCATTCACCTGTCATATTCCAACTCTTTTTTTACAAAAGATTTCATTATTTACAACTATTGCTCTTGATCTCTAAATTGTAACAGTGAGATTCATTGAAAATATAATGCTGACTTTGTTGTACGTCTCTATTTTATACGGTAATTAGTACATAATTTTAACTTTTGGAAGTTTTTATTTTCTTCTCTGATACGCGTGTGTCCTGCATATAATTATCTTATCTTATTTGCTTTCGGTTCAATAACTGTTAATTCAAAAATTTATTATGGTATATTACAATGCACTTATGCTCGAATATGCTTTCGTTTATGCATCTATTTCCGACAAGAGGACATGCATTGATCATTGTTTTCGTGCTGATATAAGTCTGTGATGAAATCTACCTTGGAATTCATTAAATCCTTACAAACTTAATATCTAAATTGCTGAATGTGGTGTTCTCAGTTGCGCTGATAAACTGTCATTGGTTTCCTCCATATGGTATGGTGTTTATTAAAATGTCCAGTGAATCTCCCAGAAGTTATATTTACACTGAAGGTATTCCATTACATGTAAAAGATGTACTGAGCTGTAGGAATTCAGTTTATTGGTTCCGTATGTAGTAATGGGATTATAAATTAAAATGTTACGCATTTCCGATTAGTGAAATAACCGCGTTTTAAACCCACTGCACAGCTAATATGTAAGTGGAACTACAGAATGGAGTGTTGATTGGAATTTTTAGATGGAGCTAGTATCGCGATCAATATAATAGAAAATTTACATTTGAGGCATACAGAACAATTCTTTTCAGTGATCAAAGTAAGGACAAGTGTCCATTGCTACTAGTTGTCATTACCTTAAAACAACACAGGAAGATGGAAAAGCACACTGCAACAATAAAATGAACACGTCTAAGTATGGTCAGATAGAAAATGTAAAGAGTTTGTAAGAGAAATGAAATTTCTAGGAATGTTTAAGACAGGTTAGGACAATTTCCGGACTGTTTCAGTAGGAGTATCAATCACTAACTACTGTCACTATGAGGGCACCAGTCGAGAAGCTAATACTTTGTATACTATAAATCAGAAGTGAATTGAATCTGGTTTTACAGTAACTTGGGTTGTCATTTTTCTGGTTTATCTAATGTGATTGCCAACACTTCATCGTTCCATCCCTGCTTATTGAAATAAAACTCGGTGATATATGTTGAGATGAGTGTGGCCTTATTAAATCCCATCTGTGAGTGGAAAAATGAATTATTTCATTCAAGTGACTATGAAATACTGCCAGCTGAACTTGATCTATGTTCCATGTCTGAAAATGAAAATTTTAGGATTGGTGTAAGTTTAATTTCCTCGAATTAGAGGTTGAATATCTTAAGTTTCCACTAACACTAAACCCAGTGATTCTGCATTAATAACAACAGATAATAATCTACAAATCGCATTTAAACACTTGGGAGAAACAACAAATTGAGTGAAGAAATATTTTTCTTTTCAGTCAGATTCTTACCAATGACTCCACAGTAATACATAATTTTACATTGAAATTATGCCCATAAGTGAACGATTGTGTGATGGCCTATCGCTAACCTCTATAAGTTAACTGGTGGTGTTGAATTCCGTAACTATTTGCACCCCTCCTGTACCTTAAAACGGATATTTGTTATTGCCTAATACCACCACATGATCGGTATAATTTCAATGTGAAATTATGTTATTATTATTATTGTTATCAATACTTCTTGATTGTAGCGTCGAAATAGATGGCATTCTTATACGGTGTAAGTCAAGGAAATGCGTTGTGATTTATGCCACACAGGTTTATCAAACCTCTGAATAAAACAATCTGTATTTGTGCTTGAAAACTGCGTTTCAGTAGACGACCAAGTAGTTTGGATATCACCTAATGATTTCGTCAGTGTTACTGTAGACGAATGAATGGTGTATGTCGAGAGCTGAAGGTCAGATAGAAATAGAATGTGTTCATCTGACCATGGAAATATGAGGTTGTGTACAAGTGGATGCACAGTCGACAACTTATTATTTTAGAACAGGTGTTTACTTCAGTGCAGTTTGTCTGTTGTTTTCTACTGACCAGGTTGAACAATATCCATTGAATTACACATTTATGAGCGTCGGTGGCACAGTGGTTAGGACTCTCGCCGATCATGCACATGGTCCTAGGTTCGATGCCCTGCCGACCCACATCTGATATCTGTGGTCGGCCTGCAAAATTTGGGCTACCACATTGGTATGCTGATAATTCTATACTTGTACCAAAAATACAGTGTGGAATCAAGCTGTAATCAAAAATAAATAAAAATGTGATTATAAGGTGATGAACTGAAGTATGAAATGAATGCAAAATATTTGTGACCGTAAGTTGCTAGGCTTGGCTCATAGCAGCATTCATTTCATTCTTCTTCTCATGTTTGTTTCTTCTCGCATTGTTTTGCTTGTGAATTTTTAATTTTGGGATGTTGTATGGAAGTGTGAAAACGTATACTTTTGAAGGTTCTGTTATTCACTTTACAGATTACATTAACCTTTACAACTTTGAATGTACCTACTGAAGCATTATAAACTTTGGTCACTAGTGCTTGAGTTTGAATTACCTATTTACGTGAACAATACAGATTTGTGTATTCTATGTTAATGGGAACAAAAAACCGTTTTATACGGCTAATGTCAGATGATTGCAGACAAACGGGACTAAGACATTTGAGTGTTCAGTATTTAGAGTTTAGTGTGAGACGAGAATAGGCTGTTCCAGTGGAAGAGATCTTTGACCACTAAGGTTTAGGTCTTCTAATAGCTATTTCGCATATTCATTAGACCATATTCTCGAAAGGTCTAGATACGTACAGCTTGTTTTGTAAAATTAGTTGATTTCATTTCCTGAAGTTGTATATTAGTCTGATGAAAGAAATGACGTTTGACTTAATAATTTATTGATTTCTAAATTAAAAAAACAGCTGCCAAAATATCATATCTTGAAAACATCGTTCTAAATAGAATTCTGTCGCATTTTTGAAATTTCTAAGAAAGTAGAGGCTCATATCTTTATCATTCGTCCTGTCATGTTGCAGACATAAGTCCAGCGGATAAGCCACCTGACAGGTATGCTGAATTTGTATCGAAATCATGATGTCGGTCGCCTTGGTTTTCTTCCTCATAATTTGTTAGATACTGTGCTTTGCTCACCAGTGATTTGAAGTTTGTATGTGATAAATGAATAACTGGTAGACTGAATTGTTTCATAGGTATTGGTAGAAGACGTGATAATATTGGAATAAACAATTGGACTACTGTATTTAATTCTTTCTCTTCGTCATGAATCGATGCGGTCAAAAATCTTTGGTAATTTTGTAAATCTTCATTGTCCATATTGCAGACAGTGTAAGGTATACTTTTCTTGAAGCGGTTTCGCTTTTTCATATTAGTTAATTTTACTCTGAGAGTTTCAATCTCCTTGAGTTTGTGTTCCAACTTTTCTTTAAAGGATTGATATTTATTAAACGGTAGTAAATTACATTCTGTTGGTTTTATGTGTATTTTTGGCGGGAAATGACCTGTTAATGCATTTTTATATGATCTCCATGGTTGCGCGTAGGATGGTTGCGTTGGGTCGCGTAGACTCTGACTTACTGACATAATATCTTGATAACTACTTTGTTCTGCAGTTTTTATCCATGGTTGTAGAATATTCTTCATCCTCTACACAAAAGAGGAAGGGTAAGATTTAGATGTAAGTTATTAGAAGTGTTTAATGGAGTATATAGTTTCAAAACCTCTTCTAAGTAATACGAGTCACAAAATTCGCTCTTCTAACCTGGTCATATTTTGTGGTAATGGTAACAACTTAAATGAAAATAGAATGCCTTATGGCGAAAAACAGCAATAGATGTCAATCCGACCGAACACTTCATCTAGTTCCGAGGTATTTGGTACTAAACATCTAGATGAGTCTAAGGCCTTGATTACATGTAAAGTTTTTTTTTCAGAACTTTATATGAACCTGGATTTTAAGGGAGACTTAACTTGCGGTATCTCTCGAAAACTTACATAATTCCATATTTCCCTTGGTTTCTGTGTGCCTTCTGATTACAACTCATTCACTAAATTATTCATCTTAATCACGCAGCTCACATGTACTCTTCTTGTGTACTGACTGATATTAACAACCATCATTATGACAACTCACCACTTTTGTTATTACCTATCTCATTAAAGCATTGTATGTAAATGCTAAATAAATGAATTCGCCGAAAAGAACTTCTTTACTAAACTACGTGTTTTGTCTTCATTATTGTCTGGATGGTGGATTATTTATGAGTTGAAAGGATACAGAATTTCTGTATGAATGCAGATAAAATCATAATACCTCTATTTGTTACAACAGTCCGCATATCTTGACACTTGGATTTAGCCATAGAAGTAGGTGTTTCTAAACATTTGATGAAATAGTCACTAGAAGATAACCATTCCAGAGTTAATGGAATCGACTGACCCATCCCACTGTGTATATTTCCATCTTCACAACCAAATGTATAAAGACAAGTAAGGAATATCTATTGAATAAACCAAATTATAGGCTGAAAGTTGATTCTCCTATAGGATGTGTGCAGTCAAATATATTATATTACTCCTGATTAAAATAAGACTATGAGTCTGTTGTGTAGAAGACAAGTTTGTTGCTATCAAATTTGATAAACGATGCCTATTTTTAAGAACCAAATTCACTAGAATGATAGAAAACAAGAATCAAGTTACCCCAGGCGTTCAGTTTCTATCTATCGTATAAACTCGTATAATATGATGAGTAATATTGAGGTTAAACGTAAAGTGTTTTGCATGAATGAGGTTGTGATTTTACATCGGTTGAGATGGTTACCCACAGTTTTTACACATACCAAGCTACCGCCACTCTCGTCGAGCAATGTTAGATGATATCCTATTAGGTTGGAAGAGTTCAGGGTGTTCAAACCAAAAACTTGCATTAGTTTATGAGTTCTTTGACTGTTGATTTGAGCCACACAGGACTGAGTAGACTGGTTAGCTGGGGTCATCAAGACGTGAAGAACGGATGTTTTGAGATTTGGTGACATGGCTCAAAATCACTCTCAACGGCATAGATGTGCTCATTCTTTGCGATTTCCAAGCGCCTTTAAATTGTCATGATTCTACATTTAGCAAGCTTGGAAGAAAAAAAAAGTTACCTATTTATTAGGAGAAAAGCTACCTAAAACAACTACCAAAGAGGAAAGAATGAGGCCTTTGCGAATTTAATGTGGAATCATGTAAAACACTAAGTCGGATTGTTCTGAAGAAACTATAATATGTTCTGGATGTAAAACTCCTCCTGGAACAGGCTGGATTCACGAATAGCAAGTAGTGTGTGGGTCAAATAGTAACCCTGCGCATAGTCATCAGACAAATCATAGAATGGATCATACACAGGACTTCAACAGCGCTGGTCAAGAAGTGATATGAAAGGTGCTTCAACAATACAGAACGCAGTGCCCCAAACATTAGTCAACTTAATTTAATAGCTATATTAAAATCCCACATTCCAAGGGATTCACATGGGAAAACTTAGTGCTGCCTTTGAAGCGAGGACAAGAGTTAGACAAGGCTGCGAACTGTCACCGGTGATGTCCTTGATTGTGGTGAACTGGATCATGTGACAGACCATGGGGAGTAAGAAGATTGACACACATGTGACCGCGAAAAGATCTTGAAAGATATGGGTTATTTATGTCTGGCTTCATGCAAGGTCGAAGATATACAGGTGAAAATCAACAAGTTGGAAGAAGAAGCAGGAAAGACAGAGATTTAAGTGAATATAAAGGGGACTGTGGTGATGAAGGCATTCAGCGAACAACAACAAGCATTAACCAGCGTAAACGAATAAGATCGTTTGAACTGCAGGTGGCATAGATGATGTCAAAGCCATGGTTAGGAATTCAAGATAAACCTTCATCAATCCGAAATCATTCTGGAAATCTGCCAAACTTAGTGTAACGAAAAAGATTCCGATTTTCAAGGCTATTGCAAAATCAGTGCTTCTGTAAGGTTCAGAGATTTAGCGTGTCACCAAAAGCGTTTTGAAAAGGCCTTGTACCCTTGTCAACAGCTTGCTTCGCTCCATGATGAAGATCAGATGGCGGCTTGGAAAGGATTAACAACAAAAAACTATAGTAGTACGAAGAACCAACCAACAACCTATTGACCAAAAAACATGCTGTAGAAAAGGAAGATAAATCGGACATTCTTTGAGGAGACCGTTAGGTGACATCCCACACCAATCCCTCAGGTGGAAACCCAGATTGGAAACGAATAGTTTGACATGAGTCCGAGGGTGACATGAAGGAGGTCGCGCGTGAGGATATGAGAACCTTCGGGTGGTTGTCGAGCCAGCCAAAGCTGACTTCAGGAAACAGAATGAGGTGAATATTTGATGTTGAAGACCTTTGTTCCACTCGGAACCTAGGGAAAATAGTGATAAATAAAAATAATTATAATCACCAGATACCTGGTCCTAGTATATTATACATGAGTGGTTGGAGAATGTAGTAATTGCCTGAATCCACAGAAGTACACACTTCGATAAGGTGAACATAAAACGAGAGGGTAGAAGAGTAATAATACTATAGCGAACAGATATAAATACGAAGAAGAGAAAACTAAGAGAGATTCTCAAAAATTCGAAGGCAATTAGGTGAGAATACTTCCGTACAATTGTAACCGATTATCAGTTCTTAAATTATAATATCTTGCTGACAGTAGTCATTCAACCTACATCTTTGCCTTCTGACTAATTTCAACAGCTAATTACTTGGTGGATTGATGCCAATCACTTCGACACGGTTCCTTGACCTAATTCTACTCTAGCCGGTACACTCGTTATGGTAATGTGGGATGTATACTTTATTCTATAGCCATATCAGTTGATTAGGGCTGAGATTATCATCGATTGGAAACTGCTTCAGAACAACGGAGTATCCTTAACCTTTATCAGCTTCGTTAAACAGCTGTACGATAATACCAAATGACAAGTGGTTTAAAACGCAAAGATCAGCGAAGACATTTTATTGAGGATAGGAGTAAGACAAGGCTACCTACTTCCAGCGATGACTGCGTTAGATTATGGACAGCATACGTTGGACCGTCATGAATGCTCTAGAAAATCTGGATTTCAAAGGTGACTTATGTCCCATGTCGCATAAACTAGAAGATACGAGAACGAAAACAAAGTTTGCAGAAGAGGTAGTGAAGACAAGACTTCAAGTGAACAGGGTGATGAAGATACTTAGTCAACAACAAAAATCAATCGCTATGGACGGGAGGAATCTAAAGTAAGTCACTTCTTTCACTTACGTGGTCCTGGAAACAGAGTTCAAATCACAGAAAGCACGAATAAGGATGTAGAAATTAGGATCCGAAAAGAAAGACTGACCTTATTTAATCAAAAATCAGTGTGGAAATCTGTTGTAATCAGCATAAGGAAAAGGATTAGAATTTTCAACACTAGTGTCAAGTCAGGACTTCTGTATATTTCAGAAACTTAGCTTGCGCTTCATGGAAAGCATTCCCGATAGGTTTCAAACTTTTATCAATAGCTGTCTTTACAGGTTCGATACTTAAGAGAAGATCGTCAGAAAGGATAAGCAACTAATAACTCTCATAAGAAACCATTCACCCAGCAAGTATGCAGGAGCAAGTGGAGATGAATTGGACGTATGCTGAGAAGATTGTTGGGACTGCAGTGCTCCAGTGGGACCCGACTAGTTTGTTGTTCGAGGGTGACGTGTAGGAGGTGGTGTGAGGAAGGGAAGACAGATCATGGAAAATCATGATACTAGCTAAAAAGAACCATAGAGAAAATAGTGAAATGGCTAGGTGTCACTGAAGCCCTATGTTCGACTCTGAACCTGAGGGAATAACAATAATGACAGTAATAATTATTTATGTATTTATTCAGACACCCGTACATTTCCCTTTATTGTAGTTTTTTTTTGCCTTCCATTCTTTCCACCTCTTTTGTATTTTTATGAAGTGCGGTGACTTGAATTTATTCACTTTTAAATAGTACGTTGAAAGTTCAGTTCAGTTGAAATAGAAAGTAGAAATCTCACTGCAGTGCGTTATGTGTTCAGAAATTGGAGAAAGATCACCCGGTAATACTATTACATCTAAATGGTTATTTGTGTGGCCCCATCGATAAGTGAATCCGCTTATAGGAGACTAAATACAACTTGATTGAGAACAAAAATGTGGTGGTTTCCTACATCAGTAATATCAATCAGCAGGATAAGAGAATGGATGAACCCTTTAGGAAAGCTCTAAATAAACTCACCAAATCAACAATGAAGACAAAACTAATGTGTTACCCTCATGAAGAGGAAAAGACGACAACTAATCTCAACCTAACTTTCCTAGGAGGTAAGCAGAACTAACTTACACGAAATGTACCTCTGACGAAAAAATCAGTCACTAAGAAAAGAATTTTTGTCAACATTTGAAAATCTAACAAAAGCATAGGATTAGTAGTGATGTGGAAATAAGTTCCTTTAAATATCGGTGAGACAATAACTACATCCACAAATTACTAAATCGCACTAGTGGTATGATTGGGTGATACAGACAATGGGTCCCAACAGAATATTATTCTCACAGCAAGAATCATTCTATTCGTTGGTGTTAGCGTCTGCATACTATTCCCTAAGTTCAACAGTGCATTAGAAACAGAATGCCATATACGTTGACTTCCGTGTCTTGCCTACTTGTGTTACAGTGGTTATATTGGCTAAAGCACTCGGATTTCACCAAGTTATTCGTGAGTTCGAGTCCCGCCTTGCTTATAACAGCATGAATACTCTGACTCATAGCCTGATAGATGAAAGGACCGTTCCAGGTAACTGAGTTCAAAAAATTGATCCAGCTGGTTACTGAGATGAAATTAGAAGATTTGACTCCTATCAAACTAGCTTGGATAACACCTTCAAAGCTATACAACTCCCTAGTTATTATGTTATGAATAAAAATCTCTTCAAATCTTCTAATACATTAGAACCCTAGTCAGCTTCGTGTATCAATGTTAAAAAAATCTACATCTTACTGCTTTTAACTAATCAAAGTACATTATTCTAATAAATAAATCAAACGAATTCCATAACAAAGTTTTCAAGCACTCAAAAGTGAAGTTTTTTTAATGCCCAGGAAAGCCGAAATGTCCCATACATGTTTTTACAGAAGAGTCCAACACCCTTAAAATTTGACTGTTGACTAGTTACCTGCCATATTACCAGTAAAAACATGTTTACTGTCTTGCACGGTCTTTGTTGACAATCAAATTCTCACAGTTAACACATTTCTCTCATCAACGGGAGGGTTTGAAAGAGATTACTTCATTCACTTATCTAGGGAGTATTGTCTCAACTACAGGAGGAACGGACGAGAATGTCAAATCGAGAATCGGGAAGGCGAGAAACACATTCATCAACCTGAAACCAATCTGGAAATCTTCAATCAGCATCAACAACAAAGTTCGGTCGGATTTTCAATACAAACGTCAAGTCAGTCAGTTCTTCTATACGGATCAGAAACTTGGAGGGTCACAAAGAATATTTCCAACAGCTTGTTGAAGACCCTTATTAACAACTGTCTTCGCTGGCTCTCTACTGAAGATCAGATGGCCGGAAAGAATCACCAACAAGGAATTATGGGAACAAACAAAGCAAGAACCAGTCGCCCAACAAATATGTAGGAGAAAGTGGAGATGGATTGGACACTCGCTGAGGAGGCGGCTGGGCGACATCGCGCGTCAGGCCATTGCTCGAGTGGAACCACCCCGAAAGGGAAGCGGCGAGTGGGTCGTCAGTGCAAGGGTGACATGGAGGAGATCGTGTGGAGAAGAGTTGAAGGAGTATGGACTAATATGGATGCAGGTGAAAAGTACAGCAGAAGACAGAAGCAAGTGGAGACGTGAAGTTGAAGCCCTATGTTCCACTAGGAACCCAAGGGAACAATAATAATAATAAATGCATTTCTCTCAGCTACATGAAGATGTCAGAGTATTTCAACACTTTTACAATTATTATTACAACTGATTTTATATACGAACTAGCTACTGAGCACCAGTTAATCAAAATACATGAAAAGCGTATGAGAAATTATTCAAGACAATTTAAAACAATTAGTTTCTTTTATAAATTTTGATAGCATTATTAGAAGACGGAGATTATCTGAAAAAATGTGATGTGTTTGCGCTGTACATTTCGAACAATCTGATCACACATTTACTTGTCAAGTCAATATATATAGAAAAGTTAAATTAAACAAAGTGACAAAAAAGAATTAACAACATTTGGTAATTATTCTTAATTCTTTTTTGTCACTTTGTTTAATTTAACTTTTCCATATGTATTGACTTGACAAGTAAATGTGTGATCAGATTGTTCGAAATGTACAGCGCAAACACATCACATTTTTTCAGATAATCTCCGTCTTCTAATAATGCTTCCAAGACACTTTACCATCTCAATTTCTTCATTTAATCGAATACTGTTTTCTGTTCACTTTATATCAATATCAAAGTAATAAGTTAGGAAGGTAACCTATAAAAAACATATATGTAATGAACTTGAACGACAGTGGATAGAAGGAGCATACTTGACAAAACCCAATTTGTTCATGATTTTCAATGCAACTGTGTTAATATTAAATTAAAAGATGTTGAGAAATACAAGACATAATATCGATCAGTCCATTTTGTGAAAGACAACCGCAAGATGTTTAATTTATTTTGATCAAATGCCAATATAAGATTGATAGATTCATTGTTAGCAGACTTTATTAAATACTGAGTGGGTTTAAAACCACTTCTCACCATTCCTACTCATATGTGAATCACAATATGAAGTATTTTATTATCAGTGATGTTGTTTGTTAGTTATACCTGCACAAAACTGATGAAACAGATTCTGTTTTTTTGTGAATAACATCTTTAAAAAATAGTTTTTATTGATTGACTGGCTGTAAATTACCTACCTACGTATACATATCACATGCATGTTAACATTTCAAGAAAAAAATTGGTTAATTTCTGCTAGACTCACATTGAATGGAGTCTTTAAATACAACGAGATTAAGAGACTGGTGATTAATTGCAGACCTAATAATTGGAATGTGAATTCTCCGATCTTCAGTGAGGCAATTCACATATGGTAGAAATACTTAATTAAATTGGCTGTCTAGCATATAACAAATACTTACAACCTGATTAAAAATGTGCAATATGCATGTGAAAACAAGATGTCTGAAAGGAAAGGTTGTCCCCTAAGTTAAATTATAAGACTCCCTATGAGATGTGTTGCTGAATACGTTCACACTGGAACAACAAAAGACAACCAATATATATATATATATATATATATATATATATATATATGCGTGAGTCGTACTGTCTGTTATTCAGTATTTTTGGCTTTTGAATAGTGCAGTAACACCTACTTAATTAAACATTGAAAGGATTTGCTTTACTTCCAGTTGCTTTATTTTAGACCATACTGAATACAGCCTTTATTCTCACATCGAGTTGTACGGAACAGTTAATGACTTTTACATAAACTGAAATACCACTTTTGTCCACTGCTTATTATTGACAAGCTGGAAAATGAATTCTTTGAAGTTCTAATGAAAACTATCATTAGTTGGATTAGCCACCCAATATGTAGCGATAATCAACAAACGGTAACATTTGAATGGGGTTGTGCTGTTTCGTAGATTGTTAAAATTTGGTAATTCTTCCCTGTTACAATCAAACATTCAGTTGAATAGCAGCATTCTTGCCCTTAAATCTAAACTGTCAGAGCTCTAAATGAGATTGTATATAAACATTACTGAAGATTCCAATGATAGAGACATTGATAGTTCAATGCCGTTTCATTCTTAACAGCTTTTTAGCTGTATTCGATTCGTGAAGAAGTATACCTTAAAATCAGTGAAATTCCTAAATGCTTATTGAATGTTGTTCAAATCCAATGGACACTATAATCAATGAAGTAACTAATAGTACATAATGACATACAATGTCGACCTAATATGCAAAGTTAATCCTCATATGATATTATGTCATTTTGGAAGCAATAAAAACGAACAGAAGCTTACGCGATATTTACGTCTTTCGACTACATGTGATTCACCCAGGCGTACAACACAACGATCTATTTCACTTAATGGAGGTAAAAGCATAACCATTTTGTGCTTTCCAGATTCTTCACCATCTTGCAGTATTTGAATTCGTTGCTTTGAAACACTATCAGTTTCTGGTTTCATTGTAGTACTTTTTATTGCTTGTTCTTTGGCCTGTTCACGTAGTTCAGATAATTTTTGCTGATGACACCAGTCAATAAACGCGTTTAAAGCCTTTATACCGTCTTTCAAAATGGGATTCTCATTGTTGTCACTATCGCTTTTGGTCCAGTGCACACCTTTTTTAACCGTTCTAGGTTGCACTGCTGCAAGTAATATACTTTTTGTCTGCTTTGCATATCTAGGGGACTTATCCTACAAAAGATGAAATGTAGCCGCAAACAGTATGCAAAATACAGGAATTTATTACGGTAAATTTATAATCTAGAAACATGATTTTATATTCCAGTGTCATCTTCAAAAAAGAAATATTAGAAATTTAGGTTAAAAGATTATATTCTCTTTTATATCTCCAATTGTGAATCGTAAAAGTGGACGTTATAATACTTATGAAGAGGATCATATTGTGATTATTGGGGGAGTATTTTTTTTTCCTTATTATAAACTGGAATGATTAACGATCTTTGCCAATCTTATGGCATTATTTAGAATTTTCATATTCCGTTTAATATCTTAGTTAATGTAGTCAACAATTCATCCCATTCAGATCATTCAAAACACTGTTTAATTCACATTATCAGATTCCCACGCCTTCATCTAGTTTTAGCTAAGACAACCGTTGCAACCTGAGCTACAGTTGGTGGACAAACATTCTGACCGCCTCTATTGATAAGTTATTTAACTTCCATTCTTTTCGGAGGCCATCTTACTTAATATAACATTTTTAAAGCCCGTTTCCTTAATCAACCTAAGTAGTAGAAAAAAGTTACTTACTTCTTATTTCCTCTCAGTCTCAGTCTATCAAGGGAACCAGTTGTATGAAATCTTCTGCTTCGATTGCTCAATGCATTTCGTGGGCATTGTGAGTACTTATGGTTATCTAACGTTTGATAAAATCTGGCTATGCGTCATCTATGGAACTTTCAGGGATCGGTTTCATTACTGTAAGCGTAGAACTTGGACACTGTAGTAGAATTTAATTTCACATTAGACAAGTTTATTTGAAATAAATGCATCAATGTGCATTATTTCAAATAAACTTATCTGATGTCGAGTCAGTTTCATTACATCTGTTATTTCGAAGGAAGCTACAGGAATCCACAGGTATTTACTAACCTTTGGTTACAGATATGAAAAGTCATTTATACTGTTTCTACAGCAATTCTTGGATATCACTCACACAGGCTTTCTAATCTAAGTCAAATCATATACACTGCTGATCAGCTTAGCCGTCCTGTGTTTAGAACATTTCATTTTGTCTATCAACCACTAAATGTTGATGTGAATGGTATCTGACTAATCACATAAATCAGTCAGCAGTATATAGCACTATACATTCTTGCTTATTTTCTTGGTTGTCATTTATGGAGTAGTGCAAATCCCAATGTTTAAAAACTGCCTTAATTTGTGCTTATACGGACTGGCTACAACACCGTTTTGCGCTTTTCCATTGTGCTGCCTATACACACATTCCTTAAGTTTATAATAAAGTCATATCATTTAGGTAAGTCTTGGACCTTTTTCTTGGATAATGTTTACCTTTTATTTCACTCAAATACAGGCCGTATTTGAGCTATTTTCCCTTATAAGCAAGTCTTTTTAATTTGCCTTTTGTCGTCAGTGTTTACATATAAGGTAGGGTATTTAAGTATTGGGCACACAGAAAAATTGAGTTAATTAAGGACTGGTAAAGTGTGACTTATCAACACCACTACCAGGACTTCACAATGGCATCCGGCAGATCACTTATTGTTACCTGAATAATTTTGGTTTCCAAGGGAAACTGTGGTAAAATTTCATCCCAAACTGTATAAACTGCAAATTACAAAGTAATTTGCTAGTCGCGATTTCAATCCAAGGTGATCTAAAGGTTAAAGGATCAATTTCTGGTGGTTATACAAAACCAATCATTTCGAATTCGAATATTCAAGAGAATGTCAGCCTAGTAGCGTGAACTTCCAAGATTTTGCTACTGAGTCTTTTCATCTTATTCTTGTAAAAAGGTAAATTAATGCCAAAATCTTAAAATCGTTAATAAAAATTGATGATTAAATGAAGTATATTACAATAGTCACAAACCTTTAGTAAATTTCCATCACTTATTTCATACCAGTTTTCGAGCCAAAAATATAATATTTTGAAGACTTTAATCCAATAACCCAAAGTATCAGTATTGCTGACTAGGTGAATGCAGTCACTTATGTGGAGAATTTTCCCCGACATGATGGGTTTTGTACATTTACCCAGTTTATTCAGTAGACTCAGTTCCTCTTCAAGATAATTATAATATTTGCTTTTGAATCCAGACGACTGAAGGGAAGTATGTATATATAATAGCAAATTATTGTTAGTGAATTCTTGGGGATAATGAGTGTCACCTTTTTCAGTGGTTAACAGTACTTTCACATATAACAATAGTAATATAACTACAGTGTCAATATCATGAAAACCGAAAGCAACTAAGGTCTTACTAATTGCTTCCAGCATTTTCCATCCTCTAAATTCATCGTTATTTTCTAAATTATAAACAATACACTTTGTTAGGCACAGGTGCAATTCATTAATACATTCTTCAGGTAACTGAAAGTCTGTATGTAGCAGTTCCATATCGTAACATAATTCTGAAATAGTCTGGCATAGATATGGATCTTCATCTTCCATACAAGGTGGAACGTTTTGGGAACATATACTGGGTAAAATATTTGTCCATAGCATCCACTGAATGAAACAAATAGGATGCGAACTTGCATTGAAATCCATCCATCCTTCTGGTATGTGATTATTTAGCAAACCTAAAGCAGGTAACCATCTAGAAGTCTTGAACCTTTCCAAAAAGACAGGTAGTACGAATGCAGAAAATGTATCCGGAGAAACAGAATTTCTAAATTCAGTTAAAAAGATAGTGTTTTCTCGTTCGTATTGTGGACGATGAAGTGGAGGTCTGTCAATTAAATTCGAGAGTAAGTCCTTTTCCTTTTGCCTAGAGTGTTCTGCTTGTTTAAGTTCATTTCTAGTTATTACTTTCCATTTATCCGAAGATAGCAGTATTTTCTCAGCATCAGCAAGTTGAATTTGTTTTAGTTCGGTATTCATCTGATCTTGTAAATCCAATAGGCTGATGTGCTGATCTGAACTACTTTCGTTCAAGAACTTACTTGCAAGTAATTTTTCTTTCATATTCTTTTCCATATCATCAACCTCACTCAATTCTTTACTAGTCATAGTTAGTTCCTTATCAGATTCCACTATCCAACCTGTACTGAAGTCGGAAGTCATTGTGTCTTCCGATGTGTCTTTTTCCATTTTGTTAATGAAGCCTGAATTAGCTAATCGAGCTTCAATTTCCTCCCAGTTGATTTTAGCTGTCTTCTTAGTATCGTATGTCTCTGACTGACTCAGTTTTGAACAGTACTTGCCGAGGAGTAAGGAATTGGGGGCCCAACCGTATTTGGAACGACCACTTTCATGAAGTACAGTCTTAGGGAAGAACCCGTTCGGTCTTTGTATTGGCAAAATACAAATATCACTATCGGCTCTGGGGCTGGTTAACTTAATAGTATCTGGAAGTTTTTCTATGTAGTTATTTGGGTTTATGTCAGGAGATGTTTGCCTTTTTCTAGCAACTTTAGACTGCTTGGAGTGTTTACACTTCACATTTGTTGGTTTGTGTTTTACTGCTGCTTCACATTCAATTTGTAAATGAGTTTGTTCAGTGATCATTAGTTGTTCTTTTAGTAAAACGATTTCCTCATCATCGTCAGGATCTAACTCCTTTGAATGTGGTGGTACACTCAGACTGTGTTTTGACAGTATTTTTTCATAATAATTATTAAAAGCAATTTGTTGGCCTTGTTGAGAAGTAATATGAGAAGGTTTTATCCGATGCTCTACATACTTCTTTCTCAATATTTTATCTAGATCACTGTCCCTTTCTTTTAGTTTGGATAAGATTTCATTTTTTTCACTTGTTTTGTTTTCATCAGATGGAAAGTCTGCTGTGACACGAATGTTACAAATCTGTTTTAAGGGTAGAGATAAAGAAAGAACAAGCTGTTTATTTTAATGTACGAAGTAGAAACTTTGATATTTTTAATAAATACAATGGTTTGCTGCATATTATACCTTTAAGAAACTCGTAACTACTTGCCACTGAAATATAAAAATAACTACTTTTCGAGTCAGCCAACTGCATCGCAATTTCTTTTGCACGCAGTAGGTATTCAAAAGTAGACAGTCAGCAGTACACTGGTCTAGACATTTTAAAATTAATCATTACCTAACAAAGAGTCAAGCTAAGGTTGGTAGGCGTGCTAACTAGACTCACACTTTCTGAGTACCTCCACTTTAAACTCTACAGTTATATATTCAAATTAGGCAAATAATAAGCTTATTCGTATCAACTACATATATCAAATAAATTGTTCTGGAATTAACAGTGTTCACATTCAAATGCTGTTTGAGTTCAGTTCAAAGGAAATACGTATACGATATCATGTTTTGTGTAGAATTATACTGTCAAGATGAATTCTGTCAGAGTTTCTATCCAGTGAGTGTACTATAGGTGATAATGAGTTTAATTGTGAACTACTAATTGTGACTCAAGTTTGTGGATGAGTTGTATTCACTGAAGCTATGAACTCCACGTGAATAAGGTAAAGGACAAATAGGATTACGAAATTCTACAGAGTAGGGTCTCGTTTGCGAACAGTTTTGCTTGCGTAGGTGTTAGGGCAGATAAACATTCGAAGCTGAGAATATACATAGTGCAGTAAAATAAGATAAGATAGAATGTTAAAAAAATTGTTGAAGATCCAAATGGTTTCATTTATATGACACTTGGGAATTTCCCGATTCCAAAGCCAGATAGACCAGAACTTTCTGGAGTCATTTTGACTATCACAACAATACAAATTCACATTAGGTGAAATACTTCAAGTTGGTATATTTCATGATGACATTAACAAAAGCCAAAACAGAAAAGGGAGAGTGAAACAGGGTATAATTAAAAAGACATCAAAACGGTACACTTTCAATTTTCAAGATGTCTAGGTTAGTATTTTGGTATGCCTTATGAGAAGCATAACCATTCCTTCCTATACTTGTCAAGGCTAGTCAGATGTTTTAGACTGATGGGTGTCTAAACAACGAAATAGTGCTCTTTTATGGTTTCGTTACGCGGTCTGCAAGTGAGATCAAATAGGTGCTTGTTGAATATCTTTAAAAATTTAGTTGCTGTGATTCAGCGTCCCACTTTTATTCACAACCGTCATGGATCGATAGCTACTGAATTTAAGTGAGGGAGCAGAAACAGACTGACTGACTTAGTAAGCATTCTGGTTAGTAGAAGAAAAATGCGGAAGACTGGAATTTGCTCAAATTTACAAGCAAACCACTCAGACAGAACAAATCCTTCAATCCTGTAGCTACAAAACAGCTGTACATTCGAAAAAAATTTGCTAAAAAACAATCAGCGAGGACCGAAATATTCTGAGACGCAAAGACATTAAATAATTTGGGGGAAAAGTACCTGTTCAAATTTTTTTTTAGCTTAATGGATATGTGGATAGCTTTATTCTAAATTATTTTCTCAGAAAACAAATTCGTGAAATGCCGACAAACAAAAGATTCTACGACCCCCCATCAAAAAAAAAACAAAACAAAAAATACATTAAGTAGACTTCTGATGCAAATAAAATACCTTTCAAAATGTTTAGGGCTAGGACATCTCACAAGTCAACAATATGTTAAGGACTGCAGAATAAGTATGCGAAGGGAAGTGAGTTCAGACTGAAGAAATAAGGGAAAGAAAAAACGAAGATAATACCAAACATCAGGAAAATACAATTCACTACAATAAGCTTCATGAACAGAAACTCACGACTGTTGGGTAAAGACAAATTATAGTAGACAACGAATTTTAGTCTGTTCAATTGAGCGTAGTTGTAAACTTTGTGATAGGACGAATAAAGTTCAGATCTATGTGAAGATATTTCTCAAAATGAGTATTTCACATGAACCTTTCATGTACAACAGAGCCAACTGAGATCTGTGGAGATGTCTCGACTAATCAACTTCAGAATATTTTTTTTAATTTTAATCTGTTTATTTAATATAGCAACTCAGAATAATTTGCTGTTGTTTGTATCACTGTGAAGTGCTTGTATAGGCAAAGTGATCTGAAATTATGGTCTACACTAGTCTTCAAGTTTTCCAAAGAAAAATACAGTATAAGAAACCAAGTTTTATCGTTACCTTAGAAACTGCACTACAGATGACAAATAGCATGTCACTGAAATCCATACCATCCATAAACTCAGCTCAGCGTCGAAGTATATTCAGTCAGCATGGGCAATACTTACCGTGACACTATGAATAATACATCGCTCAGTATGAAGATGGGTGGTATGTTGTGTTCTCTAAACTTTAATTTTCGAGGCGCAATAGACTAACTGATTGTATCAGTTCATTGTAAGTGTATATGTTAGTATATTTTAGGTATATTTTAGTTGCGTTAAGGTTTACGTACAGTGTAAATGGATCTTGATTACTATGAGTGTCATTTTTTGTGACAGTGTGATGTTTTCGACCTTGACTTGTTGCGTGAATATTTGACTTTTCTCAGTGATCTAATAATCTTACCTTATTGATCTGTAAAGTTGCATATAACATCCTTCTTGTTTACCTATTTATTGTTTAAGAATTTCCGCGCTTTCCCGGTCGACATTGCAGTCGTGCCTGTTCATATCTGCTGAGAATCGTGGTGGAATATCATTTTGGTTGACCACTAGCTTATATTGATGAGTTCGGTTACAGAATTTCGTCATGAGCTGACATTGGTTAGAGAACCACTGGAAAACTTGGGAGTACTAGACAGTTGTTTCGTCCTAGTTTGGGACTCTTCATCAGTACGCACTCACAGTCAGGGTTCGAACCCAGGACCTTCTGGTTACAAGGTGAGCTCGTAGACCTTTAAGCCACGGGGACCTGATCCAATGGCCGTCGCATGAATTCTAACTTCTGCCAATTCACGATATAGCGCGACCACTCGCCAGTGTCATCGGTGGTGAGTGTTCGTCCTCACACCCAACCTGCTGCACCCTACTGGTCTACGAGCTCGCTTTGCAACCATAAGGTCTCGGGTTCGAACCCTGGAGGGTGTGCAGTGCTGAAGAGTCCCAAACTAGGACGAAGCAGATGTTCAGTACTCCCAGGTTTTCTAATGGTTCTCTAATCAATGTCAGCTCATGATGAAATCCTGTAACCGATCAACCAAATCCCTACAAACCAATACTTGAATATTATATTGATGAATTAACCAGATTAACTGGCGGGAGAACATAATGTTATGATGATGACGACAGTTATTGTAATCACACAAGACATCCGCCTTTTTTTTTCTCTGGGCTTTTAATCAGCTGTTTTGGACAGCATATTTCGTAATTATCTGTTTGGCTTTTGTTTCATTCCGAGGTGGTATGCTGACAGTTTGTCAAGCCTCTTCAGGCCACAATTATTTCCAGTGAAGTTTGCAGGATAACCACGGAACAGTAACTCTGTAAAGAAAACTCTTCTGTGACTTCCTTTGGTTGCTGGGCTCCACAGTCAGCCTCAATAAGTGTAAGTATCACTTATACGTGGCTATTTTCATGAGAATTTGAATTGTACCTATTAAATCTTCCGAGCAAAAATTTGCGTTAAAGGTACTCAGTGAGTATCTGAAGTACAGCGCAAGGCTCAGTGAGGCGAGAATTTCTTTGGACTTCATTCTGGAATGCATTGAGAGAAACCAATATCCCAAATCCTATTGGAAGTCTTTACGACGCAGCAGAGTTCGCCCAAATAGTAAGACACTCAAGCGTCATGAATTGAATCAGATTGACTCACTCAAATCATGTATCACGGAATTGTCAAAGAATGTCACAGAAAGGTTCTATGCTGCGGACGAGCTCCCTGAGCACTTGAAGAAACCGTTCCTGGATTACGTAAAAGAGGTTTCTGGCAAGAGAAAGGAAAAGAAACGTGCCAAATTATTACAAAGCCTGGAAAGAAAAACTCCGGAAATGCGATTTCCTCCAAACCCGGGTCGCTATGTTTATAATTTTTCCGATGTTGTCCTTGATGACATAGATTTGCAAGTATTATCCCTAGGCACCAAGTTTTGTGACAATCATGTTCGAATTAACAAGATGGATATGCAAGTTCAGTTCGAAAACTTCTTTGCACAGACTGAAGGCTTGACACCCTCGTCAGCTGAGGCAGTTGAAAGTCTTAAATCAACTCTAGTCGACTGTTGTTATAAATTATAAATAGTAAACGAAAACTAAATAGCTTATTGACCAAGAAACACAGGGAAGCCCTAGAGAAGCTGCGAAATAATGAAGATATAATAATTTCGAAACCTGATAAAGGCTCTGGAGTAGTCATAATGAATAAAACTGAATACATAGATAAGATGAATGGAATACTCAGTGATCATCGAAAATTTCAAAAAATTACATCTTGCGTTGATCCAACAGAAAAAGTTGAGAAACAACTAATTGAGTCACTAAAAAGACTTAAACAACAAAGTAGCATAATAGACGGTTTATATGAATCGTTAAAGCCTACTGGCACGGTTACGCCAAGATTATATGGACTACCAAAAGTGCATAAAATCGGTTTGCCACTTCGACCAGTGTTGGACATGTGTAATTCCCCATATCACGCAACAGCGAAATGGCTAGTGAAGCTCCTAAAGCCTCTGCATAATGAAGTGGTAAAACATAGCGTAAACGGCAGTTTTGAATTTGTTGAAAAAATAAGAGATCTTAATGTGAGGGACAAGTTTATGATATCTTTTGATGTATCCTCCTTGTTCACCAATGTACCGTTAATAGAAACAGTGGATTTTATATGTGAAGAGATTACTACACGAAACATAGATATCGGGATTTCTGTAACCACCTTGAAGGAACTTATTTTAAGATGTACAATGAATGTTCATTTCTTATTCAATAAGGAATATTACAGACAAATTGATGGTGTGGCTATGGGTTCCCCATTAGGTCCAATCCTAGCTGATTTTTTCCTCGCTAAATTAGAGAATGGACCACTGAAAGGAGTAATTAATGACATGGATTTCTACTGTCGATATATGGATGATACATTTGTGGTTATGAAAGATGAGAATGATGCAATGAACATCCTTGACAAGTTTAATGATGCACATTCAGCAATAAACTTTACCATAGAGAAAGAAAGTAATGACAGTATCTCATTCCTAGACGTCTTCATGGTAAGGAGAGAAGATGGCACACTAAGAAGAAGTGTGTATAGGAAGCCTACAACAACAGGTCAGTACACTCATTTTTTGAGTTTTGTACCTTTGAAATATAAACGTAACCTCGTGAAGTGTCTGGCTCATAGAGCTAGGTTAATCTGTTCAGACGACTGCCTCAATGAGGAGCTTAAGATTATTAGAGAATTACTTAGAAAAAATGGCTATCCAGATAAATTCATTGAGAAAAATATAAATTCAGCTCCAAGGAGAGTCAGTATGGCCACAGTCCCGAAAAAACCAATGTTCATAAAATTGCAGTTCCTCGGTGACAACATCAGCGAATTAATAACACAGCGCCTGAAGAATGCAGTTAAAAGAACTTATTATGCAGCAGAGGTACGTTGTCTCTTTACAACCACACCTATTTTATGTTCGAGAAATAAGGATAAACTACCTAAATTCGCCTCCTCTATGTGTATCTACCAGTTTGACTGCAGCTGCGGAGCCAGCTACATTGGGCGTACAATTAGGCAAGTTCATCGTCGTATTTCCGAACATCATCCAACGTGGTTAAGTAAGGGACAAAAAAGATCTATTCGTAGCTCTATTTTAGCCCACCTCGTTGATACTGAGCATAAGATTGATGTTAATACAGCATTTAAAATTATTTATCGCATTCCAACTTATCTTAATTTTGCTTTGCGAGTTCGTCTTCTACAGACGGCTGAGGCGATTGGCATTCATCTGAAGAAGCCAAGCCTATGTGTACAGAAAAAATTTGTACAGCCACTTTCCCTACCGTGGCCATCGTCACAAGAATGGATAAACAGGACTGCGTCACCCCCTCCCCCTAAACCTATAAAATTATATTTGTCTAAATTATTTATTTTATTTTATTTATTTTGACCACTTTATCTTTAATTTACGTGTTATTCTTGTAAAATTAATTTATTCTATCCATTTCCACCTTTTAAATCTGTATTGATTTTCTTCGTTAACTATTAACCCATTGACACTGTTTAATTATTGTTAACAAACTTATCGCCACTTGATTGGCAAACTGTTGTATTGTAATTAAAATGCTATATATATTAGAGTAGAGCCAAAGATGAGGATCTAATTGAAAAGTAAATATTTCTTCGCTCAATCTTTCTGTTTTCTAAATGTCTAGAAGGGGATTTTTTCTTCATTAAAGTGTTGTCCAAATATTTGGCCTTGCTTTGTTATTTTGTAAGCTTGCTTCTTTTGTTTCTCTGATCAGAGTGTCTAGAAGTGAGGTTTTGGTATTTTGTTCTCTGTCGACTACAAAACAGTGTGTCTTCAGGAGTTTAATTAATGAGATTAACTATTTTCTACGATTAATCTATTTTGACATTTGCAGCTGCGCTATTGACATAAGTAACTTAAAGTTCAAATTGACCTATTGCAATGACCCTCAACTCTAATGGCTGAACTGTGGCTTCAAAGACCAAAGATTTGGTTTTGTTTCAGCTTATTTTTGAAGGTTTCGGTGAATTTTGAGAGGCGTTTTAGCTGTTTCCTAGATGATGTCAACACTGACTGACACATAAAACTATATTACACCAAAAGATTCCGTGTTTTCATCATTAAGTATCTTTAATTTTTGTATCTCCTCATGGTATTTTGTCGCTCAGGTCTGACTTTCATTAACAAGATGTTTAGAATTTCTACACAATTACCGTAGTGTCTACTTTTGGTAGAGCATAGAATCTTAGTAGAACCATACCTGTATTCTTCTTTCCATAGTGTTTCTGTCGTGTAGTTTAACCCGTTTTGAAGAGGTTAATAATTTTTGGACTTGATTTTTAAGTAGTTTCACTCGAACTTAACCTATTCTGTTGTATTTAATATTGGTCAAGTATCCTAATCCTGTGAATATCTTGTGTCAAGATGAGGGGTAGCTTAAACTGTGTAGTACATATTCAGTCACATAATTTACTGCGAAATGGGCGTCTTCACCTATATGCTTGAGAATATATATGTATACTACCTGCAGCTGATTTTAATGTTTGTGCAAGTGTGAGAACGTGCGACAAAGATTTCTGAACTTGAATTTATGGAAATCAAACTGTTTTTAGTTGAAGTGCTTTATTATCTATTTTCATAAAAATATTAGAAATCCATTTTGAATGTACTGAAAAAGGAAACTTCATGAGTTGTCTTAATCATGTAAATTGATTGCTGATGTAGAATGCAGACTCACTTAATTTACCTGTAACGTAATTGATCGATTAAAAAAATGTTTCTCGCAAATGTTTAATTTTCTTAAAGAGTACAAAAAAATGTAACTAGTCATTAATTTGTGGAATTTTAATGCATTTACTCTGTACGTCAGCTTATTAAATACATTGTTAAAACCAGTCAACTGGTGATTGCGTAGATATTCTTTTTCTTTTGTAAGAAAGATGATAGTTAAAAATAATTTTGAAAATGGTTTACGAATTTCGCTTTTAGCTAGTGAATTGATTTCTCTTTATGAGAGTAATAAAAAAATGAATGTATAACTCTGAAAGTTGTACTTTTGCCTTCTCAGCAGCTGTTAAACATAATCGATGTTCATGCACACAACAATATGACAGATTTCCTTTGACCAACAATAACTGAACTCACTACTTGCATGGTTCGAATTCGAAAAAGGTGGGTAGTTGACAAAATGTATTTACTAGTTCAACTGTAGAATGCTTCCCTCGTGGTCAGGGTTCGATTTCTGACTGACGCACTCGTAAACCTAGTTTACCTGGTAGTAGTAGGCCGGGTAAGGAGGGATATTTGGATGCAAGGGTAGTTACATCACCCTTTTAAAAACATTACCACTAATTAATTGAACTTAAAAACTGAAGCTGTAAACGTTCTGTTCTATTCGGAACTCAGGCAATAAATAAGAATTTTGTATGCCTTTCTGATTTTGTAACTTGACTACGTGATGAAAATCGCTTAAGGTCATACGTTTTGAGTGGTGAACACAGATTAGGGAACAAAAATTCATATAAGAGGTTTACGAAGAAGAGAATGCAAAAAATCTCACTAGCTTATTAACATCGACTCAAGCCGTGTTGACTACTTGACCATTACATTTTATAGTGTGACTTACACTGACACTACATATAAAATTTCATCTTCTCTAAATTTTGTCTCTGTGGTTTTTAAATTTTAACGTCTCTTTCATGCAAATTCCCGATGTAGCATACCATATCTGATAATATAGGTGCTAATCCTTAGCCCTCCCATCTAGAGAGAACAAAATGATTGAATGCTTCAGTCATTTTATTTGTTGGTTAAGTAGCATCAGCTCCAATGAATTAATGTCTGACGAAATCACTGCATAGATACAGAACGTTCACTTGACTTTCAATAAATCGTTCCATCTATGAACCAAACGAGATATCTGACTGCCCAATAGTGGTCGAATGTACTACCCAGCCACTGACTCCATACATTGTTTGACATTCATTTAGGCCTACATGAATTTGGTTGTCACGGAGATAGATTTTTTCACAGACCTAAATCATCTGAAAAATCCATTGGAGAACGCCCACTGGTGAGTGAAAAATAAGTTTACACTAACACCATTCTGCCTTCATTACAATTTACTAGTGGAAGAAATCGAAAAGAAATTCATCTTAAAACTTCTATCGTTACAATTCATGGCTTGATAACAACTTTTACTAAATTTTGAAAAACGCATTTAACAATAGCAATGATTTACATTGAGATGCACCCTTAGTTTCTAGCAGTCAAGTCTCATTAATAGTTGATTTCATTGCATTGAAAGTTTTCATCTGACTTGATCCCTAATAATCAACTAATTCTGTGTAGTTGGAAATAAATGTTGTGAGACATTTATGATATGATATCTATTGGCTAACTGAGAGATGATTGTGCATGAACCAATGATTTTGTTTATTTCAAAGTTCATCTAGTATCTCCACCATACCTTCAATTTAACCTCATAAGTGGTCAGTCGATTCTTCGAGAAATCGAAAATAAACTGCCACCAACGTTAATAAACTACTGCTGAGTGATTGACATTTAGCTGTACAAGTTATTCACTTCTTTGTACTGAAGTAGAATCGCCAGTGAAAATATCGGCATACATTGGATTAGGAACCACAGCTTTTTCTTTTCTTTAAAACGTTTTCCTTAGCATGAATGCTCATCAATGAAATTTCAAGATGGATTCAAGAGATTGATATGCAAAATGACAAAATAAATTCGAGAGAAAGTTAAACAATGGTACACTTACAGAGTTGAGTCAAATAATTCAGTAGATAATGATTGTTTATTTTCTGGTGAATTAAAAATAACTCCTAGCTGTCTTCATTGAAATAAATGACTTACCAAGGATAAATATGTCCCATTCATTTTTTTCAGTTCATCTTTATTCCACTCTCTGCATCTTATTACATTTTTCAGTTTAACAGGTGTCACTATATTTCCGAAACGTTGGTTTGTTGAGTTTAATAAATTCTGTCTAATGTAAAGGCTTTTGTTTATTAACGCTGTATAGCGGAAAAAATACATTAAATTATTTATTGTTAACAAAATATCACCACTGCTTTGAACACTGAGGACTCTGCAGGTGGTTTGAGGTGCTTCTGAGCCTGTGGTAAATGGTAGTTTTAGTGTATTCACCAGTTGTATATTACACTTTATATCATTGACGGAAGTATTTTCTGTTGTAAATGGCGTTATTGTACTTGCTAACATAGCTTTTTTATAATTTTGATTACTGTTATTCCTTACACTTTCTAATACTGCCCGCCATATTTTTAGATAGAGACTTTCCTGATCGATGGGATCAACAGATATTGTTAAAAATATTTGTTCAATCATAGGTGATTTCTCAAAGTATGTATTGAGCGAGCTCCTTGTAATTAGTCCAAAACAAAGATCTTTCAAAGGTGTTGTATCAAGATGATTATAGTAAGCTTGGTTTAAACGACATGTTGTTTTGAGGCTGAAACAGAATAGTTGTCCCAGGTGTCACTGACTTCAGCACATATAGTATGATAATAAGAGACATCTGAAGGAAATTTAGATCTCCCAGTGTTTGAATAGTCCCCAGCAGTATAAACACAATAAATGTTTGTGTTATTAACAATTTTAAATGGGAAGTGTTTGAAGTGTATGCGCAGATTTGCGTTATCATAGTCGGAATCTTCTATTTTTTTCTTCTGAACAATAATTGGTAAGGGTTTGATCAGCTGCCAAACTTTAATTGTCCCATCAACTGTTACAGTGTACAGTCTTCCAGATTTTGGATTTGATTTAATTGAGGAAAGTGGTGAACTGCTGCTGAAATCTGGTGGGTTATCTAAGTAGTAAATCCAATAATATAATTGAATATTACTATTAATTTTCTTATACAGAACATGATCTATTTCATCTGTAATACTATCGCAGTTTGTATAACTTTCCGTATGATTATTTTTCTCATCTGAACATAGCTCATAGTCGCTACTTAGCTGGTGAATTAAGTTTACTAATGAAAAAAAACTACCCACAAAAACGAAGACTTACAAGTGTTGGTTTGAAGGGAATTCATTGATATCAAGTCTGATCACTAACTGACTCCAGTTAGAGGTATTGAAAACCAAGAGTGATGGACAGATGTTTCATCCTATTTTGGGGCTCCTCATCAGTACGCACGAACGGTCTCACCGGGGGTTGAACCCAGCACATTCAGGATGCAAGGTGAGACCCACTGGTGATTCAGCCACTGGGATGGAATCCATTGCCTCGTCAACTCTGATTTCTACCATTTCGCGATACATAGCGTTACTTCGCCAGCTAATGTCATCAGTGACTATCAGTAAACTGATTCCTATTGATAAAAAAAGTTCTGCGCAGAAAAAGAGAAGCCGTGAAATAAAATCAATGTAGTTAATTCTGCTCCAGTGTTTGTCTTTTACTCCCCTTGAAAACATTAATATATGACCAAACTGATCATAAGATAAATAATGATGTGACTTTACTTATAGTATTTATTAGTAATGAGTAGTATAGTTTGAAGATACTGATTTTATTTTTGATGAACAGCTTTACGTGCAGTGATGTCTAACTGAGAAATCTTGTCACACAAAACCCAATATAAATTAGTCTTGTTGGGTATGATTTTCAATCTTTAAGTGTCCATAATGAACAGTCATCAGTAAATAACAGGAAGTACTGTGCACTTCTTATCGGTCGGTACACATTCAGTTTTCTCCAAAATATCATTTGGGATTTCGTCGGTTCTGCAATAATCTCTCCTACTTGTAAATCCTGAATGAGAATAGTTGCTATTTATTTATTTTCTGAATTTTTTCGAATGACAATTACCATTTTATTTGATAAAGAGTAACTAGTTCATCAACTCGTATGTTCTCTGTAATAATTGCTCTTGCAAGCGCTTATGAAAATGTGCTTCAGTAATATCCAATTTAGCTTACATTTGGCTATTACTCTTGTACTACAAATTAGGAATTAGTTTACCGGAGTCAGAGATGAAACAGCTACTAATTCGTCGCACAAAAGACATCCAATTTAGATTCAATAACCAATTCTACCGACCAGTTGACGGGGTCGCCATGGGTTCACCTCTAGGACCCATTCTAGCAGACATCTTCATGGGCTATCTCGAACAGACGCGACTGAGTGACGCTATCAATGAAACAACATACTACCGTCGATAGGTCGATGATACTTTTGTTGTTTTTAACGACATAAGTCAGGCATCCGTATTATTTGACCGCCTAAATGAGGTCCACCCAAACAATAAATTCACCATGGAATATGAACACAACGATGAGTTCAATTTCCTGGAACTAAATGTAAAAAGAAGAAACGATTGAACGGTCGAAAAGTCCATCTACAGAAAAGAAACCTGGATTGAACAATACCTTCACTACTACAGCTTCTGCCCTATGAGCTATAGGCGGGGATTAGTGAGGACACTATACGACAGGACCAGGAAGTTATTTCACCTAACAAGGTAGGAGAAGAATTAAGCTTTGTTGAAAAATGCCTTAAAGAAGACGGGTATCCAAAAGGATTTATCCTAAAGTACAGCAAAGAAAGAGATGAGAAGGAGAAGTATCCAACAGTTGAAAAGAAGCAAGTGTTCATTTGCCTCCCACACAAAGGAGAAACAGTATCGCAAAAGATTGAAAAGAGGATGAAAGGAGTAATAAAGAGATTCTTCCCTGCAGCCAAGCTGGTGACACCATACAGCACTACATGCTCTATAAGCCAATCAAAACTGGATAAGTACCCTGTTGATTTTACCTCCAACTGCATTTATAAATTTACATTGGAAGGACAGAAAGAAGGGCTTCTATCCGGTTTTCAGAGCATATTCCGAGAAACTTATGCTTAAAAGGAAGCAGATATTTACAAGGTGGAATTACCAGACACCTTGTGGATACGGGTTATTTTGTCGAGATTTCCAAATCCTTCAAAATAATAAACATACAAAGGACCGCGAATCTACAAAGATTTGCTGAGGAAATTGCAATCAAACGTCACAGACCACACTTACGCATACAGAAAGAGAGCGTGGTCAATCCCTCACTCCTTTGGAAACCACATCGCTTTCATTACACTGATTAGTCATACACACTAGTGAGCTCAACTCACTAAGCAAGTTTTCAAATTGATGAACTTTGACCTTCTTGAGTTGACATGTTGACACCGTTTATTAAATTTTTCTGTTTTCTGTCTACTCTCAACCCCCACTTTTTTTCTTTTTTCATAGTTTGACAGTATATAAATTGATGGTGATTTAGATTATAATACTTACATTCCAGATGCATTCACCTTATAATGTCTTCCCTATTACCTTTCAAACCATGAAGTATGAAATGTTATTATTTATAACCATTGTAATTTCAGGTAGTTTGCAGGTGATGAGAACCTATGAAAAAGAATGATATCATTTTATACTGCAAATCTAGTCGTTCTTTCTCTATCAAAATTAGTTTTATGTTGAGTGAATTTCTTCAATTGTGCTGTGATACCTGCTAGCCATCACCTGGTAAAAGAAAGTCACAGTTGTCTTCATTTCATCCGAGATGCTTGTGAAATGTGCTGAGTATTCAGTATTAAGAGTATATTTGGAAGTTAGAATACTTTCATTGCGCCAACACGAACAGGGTATGTGCAAGTGAATGACCTAAGTCGACAGGTGTATGACTTACAGTCATTTAGAAATAGATGATTGTATTTTCATCCTCAATAATTGATTGTCTAGTATTTCATTCATGTAACCCTTAAAGTGGGATAACTAATCATATCTTTGGATAGTGTTATTAGAAGACGTCTTCTAAGAATAAGTAAGAATAGAACTTGTGCACTGTGGTAGAGTATAATTCCATTGTGGGTAAAATTTATTTTAATAAATTCTCACAGTGTTGTACAGTAATATTTACTGATGATGTTTCGAGCATGATTTATTGCTCATAATCATATTTAGTTACTCACACAACTTGCCAACTTCATTCATGTGATCCCACTATTTCTCATCTCCTGATTTGATTGGTAATAATATTTCCCATATTTCTGGTATGACTGATGAGTCATCCCTATTGAACGTGTTGGGTGTAGACTCGATGAACAAGGATTCAGTAATCAACCTGTCTCCACCTATCTAGATTACTTTTTAGAATTTTAACCCTCTCCCACCCTACTGTATGGTTGTGTGTTAATGAATGCAGTGCAATTACTGAGCTGTTAAGTTACTTATCTTCTCGGGGTCAACCATTCTAACCGTAGCTAAATTCTAATGTTCTGACAAACTGACTACCCGATCTACTAGTTTGACCTATGTAGTTGACCTCACAGTCATTGCAAGGTATTTTGTGAATTATATTATTTTGTCTAATTGGGTCAACAGGGTCCTTTAACCTACAGAGCTTGTCCCTGAGTGAGTTTGTAGGTTTAAATGTCACTCTAATTCCTGCTTTATTAGGAATTCTACTTAAGGTCTCAGATGTCCCCTCCTTATATGATAAAACTGAAGATGTCTTATTTTCTCTCTTATTTATGTTATCATCATTAGTTTCACCACTATTTTATCTTGCTTTTGACTTTTTCTGATCTTCCTAATGAATTTCAAAGGATGGTTATTTATTTGACACCAACGCTTCTTCTATGTGTTTTATTTCATCATTTTGGTCTTTCTATGTACTATTTTGATGTGGTTTTGTTCTCTGAGCTGGATGGTTAATTTGCGAAGCTTCCATCACCCTACTGGGTGACATCTTCAGCGCATACTTCAATTTGAAGTATGTACTAGTTAGTGCTACTGCTCAGACTGTTAAGCACTTAACTAAGTCTGCCGTAGCAGTTAACGGATGAGATGAATTAAAGTCTAGATATCTATTAGAATGCGCTGATTTATATAAACGCTAGTGTGCATTTAATCTTCTGTTCGTTTTATTTTACAACATAGTTAATTCTTCTTGTTCATTTTCCGATTCAAATGTGAATTTTATTCCTTTTATTAGTGAGTTTGTATGTGTAAAGAAGCTAGAGATATGTTCTGTTTTTAACACTGGAAGTGTCATCCACACATCTCTAATGGAATTATACTGCGTAATATTTCTTTGTAGCGCTGTTAGGTAAGTATTTACTAGTGGATATTTCTTTTAACCTTTTCCAGTCAGTCTGTGACTTGTTAAAACACTTCGTTGCCACTCAAATAAGTGTGTTCATCATGTAATTGAATAGTGATGCATGTTTACTTCCCGATTATTTCAAGTCTGATTTAATTCCTAATTTTCTTCTTCAGGATAAAATTATTTTTACTGGTTGTATACAGATGTAAATATGCTGAACACAACTGATGTATTTTATGGTTTCTCACTTTTATTTCCTTCTAAACCAGACGAAAAATAAATCAAACGCAATTTTCATTTCACAGTGTTTGAAAACACACTGAAAAGCCATAAACAATCTGTGATGAATGATCACCATAACATTCCATTTTTCTCGGAGGTGCAACACGAGGACTTACAACAGTTGGATTTTTCTCGATAATTTAAAGCCATAAGCGTCAGTAATAAATTGTTGCTCATTTCGTACGACAGACGGTAAAATGGGGGTGATTATTTTATGTTGTATTTTTGTAATCACTTACAAAAACTCAGACAAGTCCATTTCTACTGACTGTAGGCCTTTATAAATAATATTTCTTTCCTTTTCTAAATTTCTGCTAGATTTAACGAAAGTCTTATGTAGAGTATAATAAAAAGCATGACTAGTAAATTGGCTGCATTCACTGGTCAAACCATTTTCCGCCTTTTTCCTACTTCACGACAACTCTATTCAGCAAGTCTTGTATGAGAAAATAGAGAGAATTTATGGGAATAATATGTTCTCAAAATAATTTACCGACCGATGTGTTTCAACTGCCTGAATTTCTGCCACGTAACATCATCCAGAAGTTAAAATGATGTCAGAAGCGTCAAAGCATAATTTACCGCACACCCATACCCTTCTATCCCTACCTACGATCGATACAAGTATACTAAAAACATTGTGCAGGTATTTTGTCTAATAAAACCATGTGGATTAGAAGACCGCCTAAATTTCAGGTCGCAGTAAAGTTAAATTAATCCCACTGTCTAGTGGAATTTCAATAATCAGTAGAATGAAGTTATTAAAACATCCCTAGAATGTAGTTGACTAATAATATGATTGAAAGGAATTGATCATCAGGCGAAAACCAATCTGGCCATCTTTAGAACTGACAATAATGCATCTAGAAACTTGTGATTTTTCCAAAAGTTGTAAAATACAATGTTCGTTCTTGAAACCGAAAGATGGTTATCTAGTATAAATTATTAAGTTATTAAAAAAGAAACAAAACGTGTGTGACGCCACTAAGGCGATGTTGACTGATAATCCAGTCACTATGGATATATATTTGAAGTCAACATCTTTAAGTTATCAGGAGCTCAGAACAATAATATTCCGCTGTGTATCATTTGTTATTTATTGAAATGGAGTTGAAGTATTCATAATATGTATTGTGATAAGCTATTTCTATTGGATAACAAATAACCATGGTTAGTCTGGAATTTTCTCGAGTTCATTCAATATCTCGTTGTTTTTTCGCCTTTCAGTGGATATAATTTGATAAATAAACGTAAACTTCCAGACGAAGTTCAATTTTATACAGTTTCTTTGCTGATTTATTTACTGCTGATACATAAGTTATGGTTATATATATATATATATATGATCACGCTCCACACAGTGAAAAACTTATTACTTACCTAAAGTTTTAGTGGATAAATGTGTTGATATTTTACTCAGTATCTTGCCCTCTTGAGGGCAAAGTATCGCTAATGAACCGTTTGATGTCCCAACTAAAAACAGCAAGATGACTTGAGGCTGTAAGTCGTTCGAGTCTTTGTTTTCTAAAATTGTCTTACAGTAGTCTGGACAATGTACTGGATAAAGTAGTAGTGGACCAGAATAAAATGCACCGTCTTCGGCTGACTTCCAGACATAAAGTAAACTACACGGTCGACTGCATGTAGAAAATACTGCAATAGTTCCATTCTGTAAATGCAGGTAAGATATTATCATTCAGAATTAGTTATCCCACTGTTGGAAATATTCAACTTATCCATTACGCAACCCATATCTATAATGAGATGGTTAATGCTTTAGTTTTGGACAGATTAGTAATTAACAAACACACTAGCTGTCGAGTAATATAATTTTATATGAATTACAATAGAGGGGTCATTGACTAGTGTAATATGCACTGATTTTTGTCCATAACATCTTAGTTAATCACTTTTATTTCGAAGTTTGATTACTAATATTACGAAAGAAAGTGCATAAAGTAGTTCTTACTGTAGCCTTAAATGCATCTAGTCAGCTATTACAAAGTCATAGGAGTTAAAAATAACGGAGATGTATGAAGGGAAATTACCCAGTGTCATGACACAACAAAGTCCAAGAATTTTAATTTAATTAGTTATGTGAAAGAAATCTAATGGCCATCATCAACCAAAATTACTAAAAAATGATTTATACATAACCGGTTAAAATTAGGTCAGAAGGCCTAGGACTTAAGATATATTTATATATTTATTTATATTCTGAAATACTACGAACGTACTTCATATGGAACTTAGATAAACATATGCTGGCCAGTAACTTTTTTCAAAATAACACTGAGAAAAAGACAGAATTTAAGAGATAAATTCATCTGATGGATAATATTTATTCGATGTGCGTATGGAAGAAAATCTCCATTTAGACTTTTACAAGACAAAAGGATTAAGTGAAGAAATATTTAGTATAATACGAAAATTCACCAATCTAACGGTGATAAGCCTGTTAAAAATGATCTGTCAGTATCAACATGTCTGATACCTCTGAAATTCGCAGTTATATGAGGTGCCCAAAGCTCAAAGATACGGCACAATTGCGAGTGAAAATCAGTACAAAACCTAATTGCAAGATTTGTCTTCGATTGACTGCTAACCTCTGACTTCACAGCACAACATTCTAGAATAGTATGTAGAAAGTTTTCAGTGTCCTCATTGTCCACTTGCACTTTAAGTGAACAAGACTTTCAGGTGGTATTTATCTCACAGATAATGTGTTTTATTGTGTGATTCTAACATATACTGAATAAGAAGATTCATGCATGTAGAATAAAGTAAGGCTTAGTATATGCAGTTTTTACTTCTAAGACTGCTTTCATCCATCAGTTGGGACCTTAGAGACAAGTTTAAGTAATTTTTTTGTTTGCTTTGTTGAGGTTAATTGCTTATTTACACTATATCAGCATATAGTGAAAGGTATAGTCTTAAGAGAGAAATAGGCAAATTTTATGTTTCGTGAAGTATGGATATATTTGATTCCCTTCTAGCGTACTGCTTAATGAAATGTTCCGGTAAGACTGCACTCATTAAGACATCAGATGGTGTCCACTTGATAGTCATCACACTAAGAGAAAAAAGTTGTCAGTCTTTTTCTTATCAGTACACCGTTGTATATGGTACCTTTGTTTTATTTTTAAGTGATTAAATAGTTTTTTTTTGTAGACCATAAGAAAAAATTTAGAAATAAAAAAACCTACACTTTGCAAGACGAATAATTTTTCCAGCATCCAATGCCATACAGCATCTTCCGCTGAGTCTTCACATATGGCTGTTGTTATGATAGATCCAGTTGGTATAGAGATTAAATGTATGCTTCCTGGCTTTCCATCACACACAACAACTGCTATGTTAATTGAATCAGCTTTTTCAACTTGATTGCAATCATTCGGCTGTTGCAATTCTAAATCATCTACATTGTATACTTCATCCAGCTGAACAAATGAAATATGTCTAACTGTTTGCGGAAACTCTGCTAATGGTGAGGATGGCTGATTGACGTAAAGAAAATGGAAAAGGACAAAGTAATTTTGAATACTGTGATTTTAAATGTGAGCTAAATGAACGCGAACTCAAATATATGAAGCACTGCAAGTGCTTAAGGAACAAAATTATTTTAATGTGGCGCAAATCACCATATAGGCATTTTGAAGGCCAAAGTACTCAGAGAAGAAACACTTACTGTTCAATTAGGTCCTCGTCTATGACTCTATTCTAATATAAATAGCAACTTTGATAAAATACGGAGGTATCAGACACTTATTCCCATTTATGGATTTGAATAAAGCAAAAACAACGGTTTGTGATACCAGTGGTGTTTCATCAGCTGCGCACAGCCTAAGAAACCTAGTTTGCGTTAATGCATAGTGCAGTTTTAAAGTACTTGAAAGTGTGATATAATTTTAGTTGACAAGAGACTTCATATATAATAATTAGTGCTCATAAATTACATTTATATAACTTGTACATAGTAGGTGTAAGTTTAAACAATAGAAAACCCAAAATAAATAATAATTAATATTTGGATACACTAGGAAAGTAGTTGCACAATAAAGACAAGCGGTGGATGAGATGATGTGTAACTAATAAGTTGCATAACAATGTCTTGGTTGCAACTCAAATTAAGAAAATATAAAAGATAGGCAAAACTGCATTATAGCAAAGTGGAAGGTGTTGAAGGCAAAGATTACGTATCAAATAGAAAGCAGTATAAAGACATCGAGTTATTAGGTCAAAGAAAGTTTGATAACTGATTCTTTCTTAACACATAAATCGGGTTTTAAACGCTTGATAGTGGCTTCCTGGGGAAAACCTGAAAAGAACCGATAATCTTAAAAGATTTCAGATTGTACACCTTATGATCCATATCAATGAGATGTCTGGCGATGGCAATGCTGGAACAGTTTGTTCCCTTGAAGGCTTTTTGGTATATGTTCAAAGAATCTAAAGCGTCTCCTTCTCTCTTTTATTCCTATCTAAGTGCTGCTGCTGATACATTTAAAAATATATAAACAGTTAAAGCTAATGTAACAGCAGGAGGCAAGACATGGAAGCAAAGGTCTATTCTCCATTGATCGAACCTCTCTCTTTCTCTCTCTGTATATATATATATATATATATATATATATATATATATATATATAGTTTATATTCGTTAACCAGTCACTGAGCGTGTGATTTTGTTTTACATTAGACAACATGAAGAAGAATGTTCAAACATACATTTTATTCCGTTGCCAATGCAGTACTCAACTGTGGGAATATGTGAGAATAATATTCCGTTGGAAAACATCGTCTGTATCCCACCACCATACTTACATAAAATGGATATCTGTAGACCTTTGACTGCATCAAATGGCATGTTGCCCGATAGACAGGTTCACATTAGTGTGGCATTCAGTCTCCTGTCGATTATTGCTGCAGTATTAACACCTTTGAAATCGAGTTGCTTTATAAACGGACCTCACTACCACTGTGATTTTGTTCACACTTAAACCTTCACATCTTCTGAACTTGTTAATGGATTTCTGAGAGCGAACATTATTATTTTTCAACATCTCAAGAATCAGTAGTACTTTTTTCAGTCTCTCAGTGCAGCATATTCTTCTAGCTCTGTAAAACAGAATTCTGGCTAATGGTGTTTGATAGAAAATTGAAAAGAGAAGCTATTGAAGTTTACGTTCTATACCTTTTTTTGTCGCATACTACTACTACTACTACATAAATACAAAAAACTGAAAATTTCCCTACTCCATTTACAAGTTATAATTTTACCGTCCTGACTACTTCATGTTTAACTGCTTATCATGTAATCAGTTTGTGAGTACTCGCCTATTTCTTACTTACTCCTCTTAATTTTCCAAAGTTTTGCATTGTGTAATCATCCTCTTATTGTTGATCAGATCTGGAATATAACTGCCAGTTTTACCACATTATGTTATTGGAAAATGTGCAACTCAAACGTTTTATAGTCACTATGTTGCATGAACAGATATTTAGTTGTAAAACAGGGAAGTAAATTTGTTTAGCTGTGTTGTCAAGTCTATATTCAATGTTTCATTTCTTTCTTATTGCATGATTTACCTTTGTACTAATTTCTGAGGCAAAAATGTACAGAAATGGAGACATTTTATTAATGACATCCAAGTCTTCAGGAAGTTTAAATTTGTAAATTAAACTATGAGTGTGAGTTTTGTCCAGTGTAGCACTAATCCCCAGGCTTTTGTAGTAACTGTAAGAACTCGCTGACATTTACATTTTCGCAGAAATTAATTTGACTATACACTGACCAAACAAGACAAACGGTTAAGTACAGGTCACTCATGTCTACCAGTAAATAAATTATTTTTGTTATGTTATCAGGAGAAGTTGTAAACATATTTCATATCTAAGTAATGATAACAAAGGTAAAGATATTTCTTGTATCCACCCACATGTTTATTACTTCTTAATGAAAGGCAAACTGGAGACTATAAACACTGAAATACATGTGGCGGCGGAGGGGCTTGTTGCACTATACTTCGCCTAATCTTATCATATTTTAGTTTGTCAAACTTTTCCACGAACTAAATAAATGATTTGACTTATGGACACATGCATTTGAATTGTATTGCTACTTGGACGTTCGCATTTTTGTTGATGTTCACTTCTGTGATTGCTAATGTTGTTACTTACTATTTTCATCCCATTACATATACTTTCTTATCCAAATTCTGAAGAGGCGAGATGTGTCATGTAACTGTATACCATTTCATTTTGTTCATTTATTCCCTCCATGTTAAGTATGAATTCCTAAAACTCTAACAAAAAACTGCAAACAACTGGACTGAAACTCCTGAGTGCCAACAATGTTCTGGGTTCCAAATATCTCTAAAAGTTACCGTAAAAAGTGGTAGTATAAGTGATAGAGTAGTTACGGTAAAGTGAAAGGAAATTTTAATAATGATTCCGTGGTTTGATTTCAGGATGTCAAAATCAAGTCTCAGTTGAGTGATCATTTACACAAACATCATATAAAAATAGTAATTTAATTTGGCTATGGACAACAACTTATGTTCGAGACGTCATCTAGTGAATACTAATTCACAGTATGATATATATGTATATTTATATAATAAATAAAACTGAATTTATCATTCACTTCTACAGTATTTCTTAAATGCATCCTTTACTAAATGCTATTGGTAAGAAAAGATTTCCTTCACTGTGTAATATTCATTGAGTAAGAATCTTTAAAATAGGCATTTTGTTTGAACCAGACAAAAGTTAAATAAATTTAAATTCACATTACTTCAGATAATGTCCAGTGTTCCAAATAGTACTCTGTTTGGCTTTCTGATTTCCAGTCACCTTTTGTCTTAACTCCTATAAGAACGATATTACCCGTGTGTTGTTTCACACATACGCCACAGACCTCGTGAGAATACTTGTTTTCTAACAAAATACTTGAATTTAAATTCATAAGTGCTTTTCTGGAATCCACTTCCATCATGCTGTTCGTCTGAACATCTCTGACAGTCCCATTTGTCTGCACATCATCTGAAATTAATTGATTGTCTCCTGGATTAATGCACTGCGATTGCCAAAACTGCCAACACTTCATTGTTCCATCCCTGCTTATTGAAATAAAACTCGGTGATATATGTTGAGATGAGTGTGGCCTTATTAAATCCCATCTGTGAGTGGAAAAATGAATTATTTCATTCAAGTGACTATGAAATACTGCCAGCTGAACTTGATCTATGTTCCATGTCTGAAAATGAAAATTTTAGGATTGGTGTAAGTTTAATTTCCTCGAATTAGAGGTTGAATATCTTAAGTTTCCACTAACACTAAACCCAGTGATTCTGCATTAATAACAACAGATAATAATCTACAAATCGCATTTACACACTTGGGAGAAACAACAAATTGAGTGAAGAAATATTTTTCTTTTCAGTCAGATTCTTACCAATGACTCCACAGTAATACATAATTTTACATTGAAATTATGCCCATAAGTGAACGATTGTGTGATGGCCTATCGCTAACCTCTATAAGTTAACTGGTGGTGTTGAATTCCGTAACTATTTGCACCCCTCCTGTACCTTAAAACGGATATTTGTTATTGCCTAATACCACCACATGATCGGTATAATTTCAATGTGAAATTATGTTATTATTATTATTGTTATCAATACTTCTTGATTGTAGCGTCGAAATAGATGGCATTCTTATACGGTGTCAGTCAAGGAAATGCGTTGTGATTTATGCCACACAGGTTTATCAAACCTCTGAATAAAACAATCTGTATTTGTGCTTGAAAACTGCGTTTCAGTAGACGACCAAGTAGTTTGGATATCACTTAATGATTTCGTCAGTGTTACTGTAGACGAATGAATGGTGCATGTTGAGAGCTGAAGGTCAGATAGAAATTATTATTATTATTATTGTATCCTTTAGTTCCTAGAGGAACATAGGGCTTCAGCTGCGCACCTCCATTGCCTTCGGTTTTCTGACAACTTTTTCACCCTGCTCCAGGTCTGTCCACATGCTTTCATCTCCTCCTCGCATGACCTCCTCAAGTCACCCTTGGATGACCAACTCGCCACCTCCCTTTCGGGTTCCACTCGAGGGCTTGTCTAGTGATGTCACTTGATGGTTTCCTCAGCGTATGGCCAATCCATCTCCATTTCTTTCTGCCTATTTGTTTCACAATCGGTTCCTGATTGGTTCGCTCATTGCCAGCGATCCCTGTTGCTGATCTTTTCTGGCCATCTGATCTTGAGTATTGAGCGAAGACAGCTGTTAATGAAGGTCTGAAGTTTGTTCGAGATGCTCTTTATGACTCGCCAAGTCTCTGATCCGTATAGTAGCACTGACTTCACATTGGAGTTGAAAATCCTGATCTTATTTTTGATGCTGAGTGCTGTTGACCTCCGCACAGATTTGAGAGTAATGAAAGCTTGTCTTGCTTTTCCGATTCTGGCTTTGATATCCTTGTCAGTTTCGCCTGTAGTTGAGACGATGCTTCCAGGTAGGTGAAGGAGGTTGTGTACAAGTGGATGAACAGTTGACAAATTATTACTTTAGAACAGGTGTTTAACTCATTGTAATTTGTCTGTTGTTGAACAATATCCATTGAATTACACATTAATGTTGGATAAGATTATAAGGTGATGAACTGAAATATGAAATGAATGTAAACATTTGTGACCGTAAGTTGTTAGGCTTGGATCATACTAATTTTCTGAATGTATTATTAGACTCTTGCAGATACGAATCGAAATCCCTTCTAATGAGGCAGATGTATCTAGTTCTCATTAATTTTGTGATTCCGTGCATTTTCACCAATCTTCACTTAATTACTTTGCCCAAACACGTTTTTCGATTCTGGCAAAATTTTGTTACATGTCTTTTCAGTTTGTTGTACTGTTTTGACTTGCGAAAACTGTACCTTTTTTACTTGGTGCAGTGATGGTTCTGTTTCGCTTAGTTTGCCTAACATAATTAATAAATCTTTTATCAAACATATTAGTGAATTAATCCTACTGTATCGAGTTAGCAGTGTGGTGTCATGTTTTAAATGTTAAATAGGTTCTTCAGATAATGATTACAATTTTTCCTTCATTACAGCTGTGCGCTATTTCAGTGTCAGGTGATTAGTTAGTATCAGCAGAATGTGATGTGTAAACACATGATATATCGGAAAACTTTGTGACAGGAACTGCTGACCTTGTCTCTATTTTTAGATACACTTGAAAAGCACTGACTTCTTATCTGTCTATCTAGAGGAAAACCATGTAGATAATGCATTGTATGAGCTATCAGCTTGTTTCCACTTTGGTATAAGATTATGCTTGTTGAATGTTTTCCGCGTGATTTAAATCATATGTGCAGAAATAACCATTGCAGAAGAGAGACATGACTTCACCAAAATATTACTGTATAACAATGGTCAGGCAGAAGTTAGAATTCATGCGACGGCCATTGGATCGGGTCCCAGTGACTTAATGGTCTACGAGCTCGCCTTGTAACCAGCAGGTTCTGGTTTCGAACCCTAATTGTGAGTGCGTATTGCTGAAGAGTCTCAAACTAGGACGTAGGAAACAGCTGTCCAGTACTCCCAGATGTTTCAATGGTTCTCTAACCAATGTCAGCTCATAATCAAATCCTACAACAAATCAAACAGAATCTCAAGAAAAAACCAATACTTGAAGATTTGATATTTATTAAACTCTATTGATATGCCAGAATAAATTCCAGCAGTACAAAATCAATGTGTATATGACTTTCCTTCTCAAATATGGTGAGCGATATCTTATCAAAGTACTAAGACTGGATGCATCTCACTATGAAAACAGCTTTATGACGAGGTATTAACAACTATTGCATTCAAAGATATTTTCATACATAAATGTACAATGTAACAGGTTTTATACATTAAGGTACTTTGATGATATTGTTGGTGCTGCCAGTTAAAGAAACATACCTTTATTGTTCCGCATATATCACCAGTTATTAAAATTTCCAGTGGAGTGAAAAATAAAACGGATGAAATTTGCGAATTATGGTTAATAGCTGTCTGTTGAAATTTTTTTAAATCCACAGATTTAAAGATCTTCTCGTCATCATCACAACCACAATCGTAATATTTAGAAGTAAAATGGTCATCACATGGTATACATCTTAACCAGGCTGAATACTTCCAACCAAGCAGCAGTCGGAGGTTCTGATTACTGTTTTCTTCAAAACTGATTAGTTTCGAAGGAAACTCATAGTTTTCGAGGAGTTTTCGTAGTAAAGGACACGAAACAGTTTGTTCAGATTCTTTATCGCAAGGTTCCTGAAATCTTTGCAGTGGAATAAAACTTTTTAACGTTAAGATTGGTACACATTTGTCAGGATTAGTTTAGCATTGGTAAAATGAAATCTCCAGTGCCTTGCAAATATGACCCAACATACATCATTTGGAAATAGTGAAAATGACTTCAGTTCCAATGAAATAATACTCCCTGAATTCGAATTCGAGAGGACACTAACCAAGGGATTCTTAGTTGTAGATGGAGCTCCAATATTCTGGAAATAGAAAATAAATAAACTTTAACTTTATTAACTGAAGCAAAAAGTGTAAAAGTAGTTCAATATAATTTAAGCATGGGGATTCAACTGAACAGTGAATGAGAGACGCAGACCCATTTTGTCAATATATTGAAAACATTTATTTCCCGATACGAATTTGAAATAAGCAATAAGGATTAGTAAGGCAGGATTTAATGAATTCATCAAATTTCGGTAGAACTCGTCAGCCTAATGCTCTACATACACGGATATATATACTTTTGAAATTACATCGGGAGATATGAGACTTATATCTCCTTATATCTTATATCTCCCAATGTAATTTCAAAAGTATATAAATCCGTGTATGTAGAGTATTCAGCTGATGAGTTCTACCGAAATTCGATGAATTCATTAAATCCTGCTTTATTAACCTTTATTGCTTGTCAATATATGTTATATTTATACACAGCAGTCTAATGCTTTTTTATTCTAACAGCCGTTTTGAACAACAGTTTCTCTGGTAGGTAGATGAAATAATTCATAACTTAATTTTGTTTGATGTGGAATGGTCTTATGAAAAACATATTCAGACTTCGCTCTCAAATGAGCTGAAAATCAAAGCTACGGTGTAGCTAAGTATAAAAAAGACTGGATAAATAAACCGTTTCCGCTTTATTATTAATTACATCATAATATAGTGTATCATATTAGATGCTGGTAGAAAACACTATACCCAGGTTTTATGCTTGTTGACTATCATCACTAAGAAGCTTCTGCAATCTGAGAGAAATTCATCCTTCCATCTAGATTTGAACCTGCATAATCTGGTACAACAGCAACAAATTTACCACCGTAAAGTTTAGGTCACAACTGACATCCTATAGGACTATTGATTCACGCAAACTGGATTTAGTCCAGAATCCTTTCACTGAACTTCTGGCATCTTTTGCTTGCAATTAGACCACTAAATTAAGTAGGAGACACTGAAATAGACTTCACCACATATCAGTTAGAAAAATTCAGCTTCAAAGGCTAGGCAACCATGATGTCTACAAACAAGCAGCAGGTCAGTCTAAATCTTAAGATATTGAACATTATCATGGACACTTTAGGTTGCCTACAATAAAACTTCTTCCGGAATTTATTCTTGTCAGAAAATACTTGTCATCGGAAGGTGTCACTAACTGTTAGATTTAGTTCTATGCGAACATATTTTAATTGTGGAACAGCATATATCCATAAAGTGGTGCTGATTTCTAACTAAATATCGCATTATCAAAAGTGTGATTAAATCAATAAATGCAAACATATCTTCGTATTATAAATTTCGGGATGGTTATCAACCGCTTGAGGCTAGCAAGGCTATTTGTATGAAAACGATACCCCAAATACTGAAACTTCGAAGCCGGAAACCCTATGTTCCATTAGGAATGCAAAGTTGTTATTATATTTATTTATTTAATGGTAACTGCTCGTTGTACAATATTTTCTGATGCCTTGGCGTTATTTTTACTTTGTTTTACACTTACACAGGTATAATAAAGTTTTTTTTGGCACAGATACTTTCTCCCTTCCAGTAATTCTTGATCCAGTGACTGACTACATTCAGTAGTAAAACAAAATCTCATTAAGTGATAAAATGAGGTCGAAAGAATTATAAGAAATAGAGAAGTATAAATTTGACTTTGAAATAAATGAAGAACTTTCTGCCTTTTTTTCATAGTATCCTTAGGAAAAGCGAACAACCGAAGTATGCTTATTCACATGAACTGTGATCAAGATTTGACCGTATAGTTCCAAAATACTTGGTCGCCGAATGAGAAGTAGACATAAAAAAAAGTTATATTTGTAAAATCTCAGCGAAACCGAAATGATTAATTCCAACGTTTCGCTCGACAAACTGGTCCGAACTTCTTCGGGGAAATTTATCGAAATTGACATAAGAGAGGGTCATATATAAAAGGAAATCTCTTGTTTTAGATGCACAGCATTTTCCTGAAAGGACAAGAAGAGACTGAAATTAGTAAAGAATAGGAAGTCGGAAAATCGAGTGTGCTGCGAATCCCCTTGTCTATCTAAATGAGTAAACAAATTCAAACGCAACCATAAGCACTCAGTCAGCTGTTCCATCCTAGTTCGGGATCCATGATCTAACTAGAGACTAATTAATTCCCTGCAAACCAACACACAGTACCACTTAAAGAAAGTATAATGATAGGGCCAATGTTTTGAAGCTGGAAGGTAAATTGTATTTTTATTAAAATGTTCCTATTATTAGTTTGATAGAAAAAAATTCTAGAAGGGAAGTATTTTTCGATTTTTGGTCACTAACTTACTTTAAAATTTTCAACAGACAGAGGAAACAAACTATTGCCACCCGGTTTCCAGCCAATAAGAAGATTCATTTTCGATGCATAAGCTAATCGATTATAACGTGGTGTGGGATTTCTGTTTGCTAAAGAAAAGTAGTAATATCAGAAAAATTGAAGACAAATCTCTGATTAGGTAATCGGCTATATTTGATTTACGAAATTTAGGTTGCCTGCTTAGAAACTCAAGTTATTATAAAGTCGAGATGTTCAGCAAATGCCTACTTATTTAGGCCAAATCACTAGGAAATATTGATCAAAGAATGAATAACAGCAAAGTGAACTCGTTGGTAAACTCAGAAATTGACTAGGCAGAATATTGAATACATTCTTATGATACAGTCTCATGATCAAAAGAATGGATAGAAAATTCCAAATTTTCGAGAAAACTTAATGGTTGTTAGAAGTATGATCTAGTTATCATTAATAATGTTTGAAGCACAAATCTAGACATCATATACACCAAAGAAAATTCCAGATGAAAAAATGCGGCAGTATTATAAATTGGTGTAAACTAGTGTTTAGTGTTTTTGTTGTTATTATTGTTGTCTATGCTGACTAGAATGAGCCTCCGGTCACGACAGTGTAGCCAACTGATCATTCGAAAATATCCCGCACACTGACTAGATGCACAGAAGTCCGATTTCAACTAAGACAACTGTGACAACAACTACAACTCTATTACTTACAATCCATAGTATAGTCGTCGACACATCAGCGGAACTTTCAGACGAAAACCATGGATAAATAATCAATATCTGATTAGTTGCATCAATCATGACTTCACGCCTGACAATGTAAGTTATTCCATCCTGACACAAATATATTAAATAAAAGACTGAAATCTCAATGAGATCAATGATACGACATGTACAAAAATATCAAGCGCCACAAATCCAACATTTCTAGATAATTTAATCCATTCAGAGTGATCTTATTTACATCCAAACTCCAGCTACTAAACTTCGAATTTCTATGCAGATAAGAGGACTCATAAACACAAATCTATAGATTATCTTCGGTGTGAACGGAGCTTGCCTTACAGCTAAACATTCCACAGTGAAGTGGTGTACAACCAACTATTTGCAATTTTCTCAACATTAGCTGGTGATAAATATAAACAGGACAAGTGCAAACTACAACACTTTTATTGATAATTAACTTCACAACGTACTAGTTTGCTCAGTTTAAACTGCTACTTTTCGGAAACCACATATAAAAATAAAAGATAAAAAGAATGTGGCGAAACTGCATATGGTCGATTATACTTACGTGACGTGAAATATATTACGCGTTGGAATTCTACTTTTAGGGATAACTAAATACTTCACAAACTGATGGAAGTTTGCTATGACAGTCCACTTTGTTCCTTTTCTCTAAAATGTTAATCCCTGACACACAATGGTCGAACAGGCTTACATTCAAAAAAAGTTACTAATATGAATTTTAGCAGTGAACACCTCTAGGAGAAAAAAGTGAACGTTGTCACGTTAGATCGCTACTATCTCACACAGTTTCCTGAGTTTGACCATTAAGGCATTATTCTAACGGTCATACAGTGTCGCAGAGCTTCTGTGTCGATAGGGTCACTTCAGGTCAAGAAATACTGTAAGTGTTAGAAGCTGACAAAGGTACCTCTAATCTAGAACCTGTTGAAAGGTTAAAATGCTATCAATGTCCCTTCATCTGAGCTCGCATAATCTTCTCATTTTCAGTCTGCTCGAGACATAATTAGCCTTCACAGAACTATGAGAATCAGAAACTTAAACACTGTGTTAAAAAAAGGTAATACCGATGTAATTATCAAAAGAATATTTCTTTCTCTTCTTATAAACTGGAATGATCAGTGATCATCACCATTCCGATAAAATTATTTCGAATTCTGATATACCAATGAATACCTTAGTTGATCCACTTATTAATTCGCCCTCTCTCGATCATTAAAAACCTCTAGAGTCATAGTAGCAAGTCTTACTGCTTCGCTTAGTTGTAGATGAAATCTTTTTTGCTGCCTCGGTCACAGTTAGTAGACAGATATTTATATCTGACTAATTCTGGGGTTGGATGACAAACAATCATAATCTCAATCATCTCTGTTGATAGGATATTAAACTCCTATTATTTCCGCAAATTAGCTCACTTACCATCGCATTCTTATAACCCTTTTCCTCAATCACTCTTCAAGCCAGTTATGAACTGATTATAAATTTTTAAATCCAAAAATAAGTCCAAATTATTTTGTACCATGCGTTTTACGCAAACTTAAGCGTTTTGGGGCACTCACATTCTAAGTATTGAGCAATTATCATAGGCTTTGAAAATAACCGTAAAGCACAGAAGTTCTCTCAATAATTTCATATTTCATATGGTTTTACGATGATCGACCGTAATCTTTTATAAACAATAGTAAATACGATCTTGATGCCCACTACAGTGTATAGTCCAGACCGTTTCACACCATAATCTTCTGGTGAGGTTTCAATGAATAAAATTAATTCATGTCACTGAGATCAGTTTGTTAACGTACTTTTTATTATGATGAATATGAAATTGATAAGATTACTTATCAAAAACAACTGAGATTAGAGCCTTTAACGTAAACACACAAAAACAAAAATGCATTTACCATTTTCATTCTCCATCGGTATCATTAATTCACTTGTTAGACTGAAATCTCTAAGATCATATAGTTTGATGGAAGTGCTTGTAACCAATACCACTCGACCTTTTATATCGGGTACATAACTTATCTTAAAAATGAAGACAATTGAATAATCAGTAGCACATAATGAAATTTTAAACAGCTTAAGTAAATATTCATATGATTTAGTCAGAAATTGTGTTAATATATTTTTGTCATTGTCTAGGGTAATTTAATTTCGTCTTTTTCGAGATTTATATGCATTGTTAAACATAGGAAGTTACTGGCCGGTTTGCTAAGGCTTCAGTGTTTAGTCTGACAGTGAATAGCATCTTTCAATGGGCATTAGTCAGTGGAAAATTTAAATTATTATTTGGGAAACAAATTTAGTTCAACATAAGCAGGAACAGATCTGTTCAACCAAACTAGAACTTACCTCTTGTAAGAGACAAAGGCATCAATTTTTGAAGAAGTGGTATTTCTCAGTAATTCAGTTTTTGTTTTGACTGGGTGTCATACAGTTTAGAAGCATAACTCTACTTTCAGAAGGTGTGAAGATACTTTGGTTTCCTCGTAAACGGTTAGGAAACCCAATATTTTCCAGTATTCATGTTTAAGAAACCATAAATATGAGGATTTTGTGAGCTATTATGTTGGAGTGAATATATCGAGGATGCTCATCCATCCCTTTTTGCATAGATTTTCCTGAACTTCCTGTCCATTTTGTAATTGATACATTTTTAATCTGTAAATGGACAAAAAAGTCTGTTTTCACAGTCATCGTGGTCCTGCTGTTTTTTGTCCGACCTTTCTGTTTATTACACGGAAATAGTTGTGGAATTTTCCCATCCATTTCCTGTAAATGCACGATTGTACGGTCTACTTTATGACCTCACCGAGAAGAAAATTTTCTTCGCTCCAACCGTCTTTTAATGTTTCCTAAGATCTAATGTGTACATTCTGAAACTTAAAACTGTGTTGCTTATGGAGATCATATGTGACTACATAGAAATTTACCTTCTCGGCATACAGTGGTACACTGGTTAGGACTGGTGTATAACAGAAGATAAGAACAACAGTGTAATAGTAACGAGGAAAGGAAAACAAAAACTAATGGGACTATTTGTTAGAGTGCCGCAGTAAGTTGATCGTGTCATACCTAACGGATTTCTCATCACATAGCAGCTGTGCCAGATATGGTATTGTGGAGTTTTTGTACTTGGCAGTCCTAGCATATAGCCTCTTATAGCTGCTTCTAGTTCTACCAGATGAAATGCAAGGAGAGAGCTGCGTATAGAGAGGATGCTCGAGGTCTGACAATATAGTGTTCGCTAGTTTCTTACATGACATTATATGTCTATCCACAATAGTGTTAACCAGTTGGTTTAACGATATCCCACTTGCCCTACCAGCGGTTTTTACTGCCCTTCTCAGCAAAGCAAATTCTTTCTTAAATAGTCCAGGAAAGATCAATGGGGAGCAGTAAAGGGGGATGGGTAGAATACAAGGATTTACAAATTAAGAAAGCAAAGACCGCTTTATGCCAGACTGCATAAACTTCCTAACGTACAACGTTAAGCGAAACATCTTTCTAGTAACTAGCAACATGTGGGAGGACCGGGAAAGATCAGTGGAAAAACTCAGCCCAAGGTACTTGACATTAGATGTATTTTCAACCTCTGAGCCGTCAATGATAGTGGGGCCATGTGAGCTAACTAGTTGCTGTAGGTCACATTTACGTCTGAAACTGAAATTGACTACCTGACATTTAGACGGATTAAGCTTAAGTCCGTTTGAAGAGGACCACTGACTAATTTCCGACAGAAAGTTATTTAATTTGGAACAATCTGACCGAGAGTTGACTGGCATAGAAACAGAGAGGTCATCGGCATACTTAACAAAAGTAAACATTACTGTATAACGCTGTGAGACTTTATCAAACAAAATTTACCCATAATGGAATTAACAAAAGTGGCTACATCAGAATGAGGCAAGTCATGTAAGAAAAAAGAAAACAGAAAGGGAGAAAAAACAGCACCTTGAGGAACACCAGCTAAAGTAAGTGAGGTAGTGGAGGACTTTCCATTGTAGACGGTGTACTGCTTCCTATCAGAAAAATAGGAATGCAGCCACTTATTTGTTCAGCTCTCAGCCTGTGTTGCAGCAAGCTTACTTAGCAAGAGAGATGATATCTCAGCATGAAAAAGACTGCTTATTTGATTTCGGATGAGTTCCAAGTTTAACAGTGCAGACAGTATACTAGACGTTTACACTTGAGGCGGAGTATAATAGTAGCAGTGCACTTTTTCAGCATCCTGGTAGTATAATGTCACCACTGAATGTTCTCTGACAATGGAAAATTCAGACACTTCGCTAACATTGCTTTCGTAGTACTATCTACAGTAAGTCGAACTACTAAGTGAACACCGTATAATATAGCCATGGATTTCAAAGTGACACTGGTAAGGCAGATAAGGAGAGTACGAACTTCTTTCCTCATATTCACCAACCATTTGTTTGCACTGTTGCACTCATTATATATACTATACCAGTGTATCAACTGATTATAATTTAGAAGTTTATCATAAAACCAGCCAATGAAACAAATTGCATTGAGAAATTAGGATACACTGTATCAGTATTTCTCAATCCTACATCTAATTTTTTTTAAATTTTGTTTACAGCTTGATTCCACACCGTATTTTTGGTACAAGTATGAAATTTTCAGCTTGGATATCGGTAGCCTAAATTTGGCAGGCCGACCATAGATATCAGGTGTGCGTCGGCAGGGGATCGAACCTCGGACCATGTGCATGATCGGCGAGAGTCCTAACCACAATGCCACCGACGCACATCTTTGATTTTTATTAATCATCGTATATGTTAAAGTGAATCATGTGACCTGCCCCCCCAACTAAACTGCTCTGCGCTTCTTTACGCTGACGACGTAAAGATTTGGAGAGCAATAAACTCATCGGAAGACTCAGATAGATTGCAGGCTGACCTGCAAACTCTGGGAAATTGGGCTTTGGCTAACGGAATGCCTTTCAATCTAAAGAAGTGCAAAGTAGTGCAGCTTCATTCCGGCAGGTCACAGAGTGTAAATTACACCCTTGGTGGCCAGAACTTGAGTTGTGTTCCATCAGAGCGTGATCTAGGTCTTATTCTAACAGAAAAGCTAGACACCAGTGGAAATTACTCGAGGGACGTCGCCAAAGCCTACGCAACATTACACTTTATGCACAGGCAGCTGGGAGCTCTCACTCCCGAACTGTTCTTAAGGCTATACAAGGCATATGTGAGGCCACACCTTGAGGTGCATAATATCATTGCACCTCCGCTACTCAAAAGGGATGCTAACATTCTAGAAAGTGTCCAGAGACGAGCGACAAAATGGGTGATCGGCCTCCGCAACAAATCATATGAGGAAAGACTAAAGAAATTAGGTCTTTTCACACTTAGTTACCGTAGGCACAGGGGAGACCTCATCACCGTCTACAAGATCCTAAATGACCAGGCCCACCCAAATAAAAGCATCCTGCCATTAAGCGATTATAGGCTTCCACGAGGTAACCCGCTAAGGATAGCACACCAGAGACCAAAGACTCGAGTGCGATCACATTTCTTTTCGCTTCGTGTTTGCCGTCTCTGGAACGCTTTACCGGCGGCCGTGACTACAGCGCCATCTCTGGAGATTTTTAAGCGGAAGCTAGACAATCATGCAGAAATGCAAGGTTTGTGTCTCAATGGCTTATCCTCATAAAATTTGAAACCACACTGTCAATGAATAAGCGTACAAACTAAATCCCCACGACCTATTCTGCCTTCTCTCACTCTATCTTTTCCTTAGGTCACCTTTATTATTCCACTTATCTCAACCTATATTATCTACACTACAACCTATTATTATTATTATATTATTACTATTCTGCTTTTATGACTACACCGAATGACCAAGGGGAGTTAGGTCAAACTCCATTCACGGCAGCAATACAGTCCTAACATACTGCATACTACAAACCACATCTCGACCAATCCCCGCACCACTCCTCCTGGAGTCTACCAGAGCTAAAGCAGTCGAGTGTCGGGACTTACTACGCAGAAGCTCACCGAAGATCTGGAACCTCTACCTCACAATCAAGAAGCGAGCTCAAAGAAATCACTGGTTTATACTAGCTCGTAATCAGGATATTGGATGAAAGGATTTAGATTGACTTTCCCAGCCAGTATTTGCTGATAACCTTCTTAAAGCTCAGTAGCATGTTTGAATTTGATGACCTCAGATTGTGCTGAAATTTAACCATGTGTTCTGAAACACTGCTCAGAAACTATTTACAGGCATTTATGTAACATGTTCCAATATCCTATCGGTTTACAGAAACTGACAAAGGAGTGAAAGTAAGCCATCCTTTCTCCTATCTTCAAGGGTGAAGATCGGCAAAGCACAAAACGTTGCAGAGCAGTGCCAATGCTTCCAGTGGTATCGAAGGTTTTGGAAAGCATGATTGACGACCAAATCGGGCAACACCTTGACAGACACAACATACGTCATGAAGCACATCATGGTTTCAGGAGTCGTAGATCCAGTGAAACAAATCTGTTATTAGCATACGACGACTGGAAATCATGCTGGAATATGAATATCCTGGTCCATGTGCTGTTTCTAGAATTTGAGATGGCAGTTGACACCATTCAGCAACACCTTCTACATCACAAAAAAAGTCACGTAAGTACTGGTGGCCCTCTTCCGTTATGTTAGAAAGACTAAATAAACGCAAGGTAATCCTACGCCAAAATGAATTGGATATGATAATTCTGGCAAAGCTTAGCATTGCACATTTTCCAGGGTCCTGTCTTAGAGTACCTGATATATTTGATTTCGTTCAGTGATCTGCTATGCCGTCACAGTACATGGCTTTTCTTTATTCTGAAGACAAAAAGGTTTCAAGAACAATACACTGCTCGGAAGATTCAGACAGCCTGCAGATAGACCTGAAAATACTGAAAGAATGAGCGCTGACCAATGTTAAGAATTTAAAAATACAAAATGAACAGGTATGCAACTGGGTACCGATAAGCCAAAAAAAACTAGCAGAGCAGACATGGCCTCAGACCATCATCTAGTTCAAGGGACCTTCAAGGTGAAGCTGAAATCCTTCAGATCAAATGGAGACAGACCACCGTAATTCAAGTTCAACACGCAGAAACTGAAGGGAAAAACTACAAGGAATGAATGCCTTCACTACAGATCAGGTTAGAGCAATGTCGGAGGCATTACGTGTTACCACCGAGGAAACCTGTGTGGAGGAACGTTGGAACTAGGTCTCTGAAGGTGATGTTTAAGGGAACGTGTACAACTGTTCTAGGAAGAAAGAAGAGATAAGACAAGGAATGGCTCTCAGCAGATACCTGGAAGCTACTAATAGAAGAGAGGAGAGGGAGATGGTGAAAGAGAAGATGGCTCAATGAAAAGATAGACAACAGAAGGAGAAACTGAGTTCAATGTACACTGCACTAAATAAAAACGACGAAGAGGAGTGCCAGGAACGACAGAAGACAATTCTATAGTGCACTGGCTGGCAACTGAAGCAGAACAGGCAGGCTGCAGGTGAAAGAGACCTCAGGACATTATATCAGATAAACAGGTATCTATATGGGAAGAGATCAACCCAGATAGTGAAACCAGTAAAAGATGTTCAAGGGAACCTGATTAACAATGAGGAGAAACAAGTAAAACAATGGGCTGATCACTTCAAACGACTCTTCAATCAACCATCACCAGCAACTCGTCCAGAAATACACCACCAACGGCACGCAGAGAACCGCCCGTCAGTGGGCATCAATCCTCAAACGAAAGCAGAAATCACAAATGCGATCAAGCTCCTAAATCCAAGAAGGCAGCAGGACCAGACGGAACTCCCCTCGAAGCACTGTAAACGGACCAAGGCACTGCGTCAGATGTGCTCACGCCATTATTGCAAAAGGTTTGGAAGGAAGGAAGGAAGAAAGGCTAGCTACCTTGTCAAGCACGCAGAGAAAGGCGACTTACGCATCACTCTGCAAGAACTGGCGTGGATTAAAGCTCTTGCGCACGCCAAATGAAGTGCTAAGTCGCATCATCCTGGAGAGAACAAAGGATGCACTGAATACAGAACTCTGCCGAAACGGAATAAGCTGGATTCAGGAAGGACCAATCATGTGCTGATCAAATCGCAACTCTACGCATCGTCATCATAGAACAAAGCATATAATGGAAGTCGAACCTCTCCCTACCTCAACTTCATCGACTTCGGAAGGGCCTTCACCAGACAGCGTTGACTGAAAAGTAATTTGAAAACTACTTGAACACTATGACGTGCAGTGCTCAAGTCTTTATCAACTTCATTCAACATCTGGCTATATGACAATGCCAAGTATCAGGTGGTGCACGACAGAAAACTCAGCGAGGCGTTCGAAGTGGATACAGGAGTAAAAAACAGCTGGCTGCCTATTATCACTGACGATATTCTTAATTTTTGTGATCTGGATTATGCTTCAGACTGTGCATGGAGGTTGAGAAGACAGAAAAACGCCGGACCACTGAAAAAAAGACTCTAGAAGATCTGGATTTCGCAGATGATTTATGTCTAATGTCACACAAACGTGCAGGCGAAAAGCGACAAACTGGCTGAAGTAGCAGGAGGCGAAGACAGGACTCCAGTTTGATACAGAGAAGATGGGGATGGATGTGATGAAGATAACCAGCGAACAAGAACAACTACAATAACCAGAACCAATCATCACCAAGGGGAGAAATTTGAAGGAGATTACTTCCTTGCTTCAATTATCTGAGGAGTAGGGTTTCAACCACACACCGGTGGAACGCATAAGGATGTCAAATCAACTCAGAATCGGAAGGGCAAGACATGTCTTCATCAACCTGAAACCAGTTTGGAAATCTTCTGCACTAAGCCAGCATAAACAACAAGAATCGGATTTTCAACACAAATGTCAATGAAGTTAGTAAGTCAGTCAGTCAGTAACTTCTTCTATATGGGACAGAAACTTGCACAGCGTGTCACGTAGAATAACTGCAGCAAGTTAAAGACCTTTAACAAAAGCTGCCCCCTTCGCTGGCTCCATACTGAAGATCAAATGGCCAGCCGGCCAGAAAGAATCAGCAACAAGAAACTCTGGCTGGAGACAAACCAACCAAGAGGCGATCGATCAAAAAATATGTAGGAGAAAATGGAAATGGATCGGGCCGCCAAATGACGTCGCTTGCCAAGCCATAGCTCCAGTGGAATGCAAATGGGAAGTGACGAGTGGGTCGTCGGTGTGAGGGTGACATGGAGGAGATCGTGTATCGAGGAGTAGATGAGAGATTATGGTCAGTGGTGGACGGAACTGAAGAGGGCAGCAGAAAATAGAACAAAGTGGAGATGTTTTGTTGAAGCCCTGTGTTCCACTCAGAATCTAAGGGAATAATAATAATAACTTCAGAGTGTGAACCAGGTTTATTTCTGACGTTAAAGTTGGATACAAGAGTTAACTGCAAGGGTGGTTTAGCGAGGGCGTACGCGGTTTTACACTTTAAACATAGATAGTTAGGTGCACTCACATCTGTGTACTTTTTAGGACTGCACCTTGAAGTGCACAATAGCAAAATTCCAAGGTTACTTAAGAGCGACGCCACTGATTTGGAAAGAATCCAAAGATGGGCAACAAAATGGGTGATGCATCTTCAGATCAACCTATATAACAAAAGACCGTTTAGCTGTAGTGGGCTTAGAAATGACGGAATTACTATTTTTGAGATTATAAATGACCAAAATCATCCTAGCAAAGGTATTCTGCCATCAATTCACTACGGACTTACTCGCTACAATCCAGGAAGCACAGCGAGTAAAGAGCAGAGATTATAGTGATCTTCCATTTCTTTTGGCTTTGGAACTCTTTATCAGTAGCTGCGGCTATTGTACTGTCTGATGAATGATTTAGGTAGTGACAACCATGCAGCGACTTAAGCACTAGGTTCAAATGGTTTATTGCATTAAAACTCACACAGCACGCTATTAACTGGTATGCATCTTAACTCGTCCCATTCCAATAAAGTATAATTATATTTCAATAGTTTGCACACAATCATGAGTTTTTTTATTGGTTATATTTCAAGCAAAATTACTGCCCGTGTTGACACCACTGATGAAATTGTTTTGTTCCAGTAAAAAACTTATCATTGTGAGTAAACTATTGAGATGTAACTATACTTTATTTGATCTATTCCACAATGCTCAAACTTTTTACTGACATTAATCGTCCTACTCAACTTGCCATTCTTCCTGGCCCCACTCAACTGAATACTCTACTTATTAATTCACTAACTTCATTTTTAAAGTCATCTTTTATCTATTCATTTCTAACTATTATATTTCATTATATATCTCTTCTACTCTTTTTCTTACAGTGCACACAGTTTACAGTAATTAAAGTTATTATTATTACTACTGAATCCCTTTTCGCTCCCACTGGATGATTAACTGGTCAACTCCATTCACAGCAGTGACACCGTCGAGACTCGCCGTATAATGCAAACTGCAAAACTGCATCCAGGCTGCCAGAACCACAACAAAAGTACATGTACAAACAGTGGATATCATTTGCCTGCAGGCTCATGAACTTACCAGTGGTTCTCATTCAATAAAAATAATAATTTGCGTTATCTCAAATAACCGTCAGCAAACGAAATCAAATAATTTTGGTCATATATACAAATATGAAAACTTGAGAGGCATTCTAAGGAGAGATACCTGTTCAATTTGCTCGGTGCTGATACTTGTGGAGCGTTTAACAAGATTATAGCCAAATAGCCTGTTGCTGTATGGTTTCGCGACCGAGATATATTGATCAGATTGTTTCAATTTCCGTATTTTATCTCTGATAAGTTTCCATCTTTTTCTTCACGCAAACAAAATTCATGTAACTGTAGGCATTTCATATTTCTTACCTTGCCAGGAACGGAAACGGCCTTTTGTTACTACTACTTTCAGAGCTAATGTCATAATACGATTTCCGTTCACTGGTGTTCATTTTGAAAATTCGGTTGTTTGCAGTTGCGATGACCCTAAGCATAATTTTATGATTATTATAAACAAACAAGTATATCCTGGCTGAGATTTTTTGACAGAATAACTGAATATTTCATTACAAATTTTCTGATAGGCATCTATGCTTGTTTGGCCTCCTGTTGCACGATTATATCGATGGGAAGGAACGTACATTCCTTTGACCGAGCAAGTAGGTTTTTGATATCTTACAGTATAATTGTGTCATTGTTATCCATTAGCTAAGGTTTAAAATGACATACACAGTTATCCAGGGCAGCGCAAATTATAGCTAACTGCTTTTCCGAAGGCAAATTCGTTCCCCTCACACATTACATCTGTTATAAAGAAGAAATTCATCCATACTTATTCAAAACATGGAATTCATTAACATCTTCAGTATTTTCAGATTTCTCCCCATGTCGTTAGGTACTAGAGACACGATGCAAGCTTTCCAGTTCTTTACACGCGACATCATTTGTGAACGATTCCTTTATCATCAGACAAAGTAATTTTCCATCCACTGACATATATTAGCTGTTTGAACAGTGGATATGATACTCCCCCTGTAAAATAACAAGTTTTCACGGCGCTGACGTTTCCGAGAATATCACTAACTTTCTTCAATATTGCACATAATTTGAGCGTTGTATTCCAGAGGATACACCTATAAGGCCTAAATCACAAAAACCACTGAAATTTGAGTGTAAGCCCTAAAAATTACTCCCTATCCATGGGACATCTTTAGTAATGTCGTAGAGGGTAAATCGAGCCACAGTCTTGAGCAAGAGGACACTCCATATGTTCTTCACCATGAGTTTGTCCTCATGAATACAATGAAGAACTCTTTTGTATCTCTATCGTTCTGAGTATTGTCGTCATATTATGAAAGACAGCGTTTTCATTGTATTAACAGAAAGCGAAAATGTCACAGTGCATACAACTCCAATGGATAAATTTCAAAAAGTGAACTCTCTCATCTGAATTTCATTTTGTCAAACGCATCAGTAATCTTCATCTATCTGCTGCACTCAACCGCGTGGCGCGCAGCTTAACTAGAATCTCCACTTCGGCATTGCCAATCGCAAACACATATCAAGAAACTACAAAATTGAAGAGTCTAATATGAATGCTTCAATAATTTTTTTCAATTTACAGTTTAGTGAACTGAGTGTGTTCGATGTTGTTCGACTGATTCATGATACTGTGTGCTTAGATTCGCATAGATATTTTCTCATGAAACTCAATTTGATGATACCAGAGCACGTATCTCGTTGGCCTAATTATGCACCAGACCCAAGGATAAAGTATTCTGTCAGGCTATCACTCCTGCACTACACTGAGAAAGCTCAGTTCACAGCTCGCGTTAGCATGATCAATATATGTGTAATCAAAAAAATGTGAGATAAAACAACTGTGCATAGACCCATTGTAAGTGAGTTTCCTATCGGTGTCAGTACCCGAATGTAGTGAATTTACTTGTCACTGCTATGACTATAAGCTTCACAAATGAAACAGTGATGATTTAATTATTACAGATCTGCTACATATGTGTTTGCGCGTATGAGTGAAAGTTTAGCCTAATGAATCATGGCTGAATTATGCTACAGCCTTGTAGATATGGCGTTTTAGAAGAGGGCAGCAAAGCGTTCTGAACATAAGGATAGAAAGTTAGTAGTTTCAAGTTTTCCATCACCTGTAAGGATTCGCTAAAAATCCCTTTATTACTCTCTTCACAAACTCAGATGCGTAGGTTCGAGGTTAGCCTTCCTTTTACTCCGAATGGCAACTACTTCGGTTAGCATTTGAGGGATAAATAAATGATAACACAAGGCGTTGTCACATATGTTGCATATGAAATCTTCATCGCTGAGCATCATGTAATTCATGGGAACAAAAGATATTCCGACAATGAACCAAAAATATTGTATCGTCAACACATAATTACAAGCGGAATGGGGTGCTTTCATTCTGTTTTTTGTTTATGTCCCTGGTGTGCACTTTCTCACTCGAACACTTTTGTGGAGCTGACCATAAGGGACGTTGTAAGGATGTTCTCCGTAAACGCGTATCTGTACACTATCCGGCTAGTTCGATGAAGGGCTTGAATATAGGTCCTGCATCCGCGAACATCTTCTTGATTCGCATCATTCAGCATCACGTGGTTATTGTTTAATGTTATCAAAGGGGCAAAATTCAGTCATTCTAACATTTCGCTTTCTCTCTAAGTAAGTAGGTTTTTTATTACAGCTTGATTCCACACTGTATTTTTGGTACAAGTATGCAATTTCAAGCATGTGATATCAGTAGCCCAAATTTTGCAGGCCGACCATAGATATCAGGTGTGGGTCGGCAGAGGATCGAATCCCGGACCGTGTGAATGATCGGTGAACGTCATAACCGCTGTGCCACCGACGCACAGTATAGGCTAAAACCTACGTGTACACGTACAAAACGCGAACAGTATATTCAGAAAGTTCCTGTTAGATCACCTTCTTTAGTTCGGTCATGATAATAAGTTTTTATATCATTCTGTTCTGCCGTCTGAATCCACTCCACTTCTCTCCATTTTCGTCCTCTTTGTTGTTATCATAAAAGCACTCTTAAATTTTTGGAAATATTTGACCTTCATTTGAAATCTTAGCAGCACTTAATGGGTTTAACAATCTTGATAACTTTTGTAATTCATTCAGTACGACTCTATCCCTTGGACATCATGTTATTTATCTTTACTTTTATCATATCCAAATTGACTGAGCAATGTTTAGTGCTACTCAATGGCCTTTCCATATCAACCACTGATGATTTTTTATGAATGAGCTTGTGAAGTTCTGGTAGCTCTGTTGATATGCTGTAAACACGAGATAACCAAGCATTCTTTAGATCAGGAAGAGGGTGCATTGATCATATCTTCACCCTACGACAGATTCTGGAACATAAGCATGCTCACCGGTATCCAACAATCGTCATATTTCTTGATATAAAAGCGGTATGCGATTCCGTCTGCCGAGAGGTACTATGCGGATGTTTGGCCGTGAAGGGAATGCCGAGGAAATAAACTAAACTGACCAAAGCACTTGTAGTACCCCTATACCAACTGTAAACACGCTTTCTAATCTAAATTGTACACGTATATCATATGTTTACAGACCGATTTTATGTGTAATTCGCAAGCATTCGTCAATTTACTGTTGAACATTACCTTGACATAGTTTTAAATTTTTAAAATTTGACTACGGCTAAAATACGGGATCATATTCTTCGCAAATGCCTTTTGGTTTTACGTTGTGGGCGTCGAGTGGCCACAACGTCTATGCACATTAATAAACGTGAAGCAGTACTAGGAAATACGTGAACCATGATTAAGTCAAATAACGCACGCAAAACACTCTATTTGACCTCATGAAGTCAGCCAGGTTACGGCCCACGGAGAGTTGTCATCTGAAGTGTTGATAACTAGTGGTGTCCATCAGGGATGCCCAATATCCCCATTTCTATTCAATTTCATAATAGATGTACTAATGGACTTAACCCTAAATCACTTCGGAGACCCAGGGATTCACTCGTTACCAGGTAGTAGTCTCGTTGACATAGAATATGCAGGTGATATAGTCCTGCCTCCTAGGTGAAGACACTGACAAAATGCAAAGTATTCTGAGCACCTTGAGCTGCAATCCGAGAATGATTGTCACGCGATTCGCTCCCGGTGAACGTAAAGTGATGCTGCTGGAGTGGACTACATTGACTCCTAGGTTAGAAATAGGGAGTGAAAAGGTAGAGGGCATTGACCACTTCACTTATTCGGGGAGTTGCATCAGCCAGTGCCAGCGAGTTGATCGCTGACGAAATCTTAGCACGGCTACAGAAGGTTCGTTTGACATACGGTAACTTACTCCACCTTTGACTTAGCAGACATGATATCCGTCTGGTTGTCGATCAAAGGGCGTGCGTGCTACTCGACACTCCGCTCTGTCCTCCTTTATAGCCGCAAAATCTGACCATTGAAAGTGGAAGATATGAAAAGGCTAGTTGTCTTTGATCATAGGTGCCTGCGTTCTATCTCCCTTGTGAAGTAGTATAATACGGTGAGCAATATTTAGGTAAGGAGAGGAAATCAGTCGCCGAAGCTGTGAAGTTACCGGTTGAAATGATTAAGACATGTATTATGCATTCACCCTAGGCCACTGATCGCCTTCGTCAACGGGCAATGTCAGCTGACATAAGGTCAGGTTGGAAAAGAGCCAGTGGTGGTCAAACCAAAAAGATGGCATCAGTTAATGAAATCCACAACAGTTAGTTTAAGCCAGCAACGTCGCGAGGTGTAAACTTCCTGGTTTTGGTCTTCGGGACGGTGAAAAGCAATGGCCGGAGACAGTTGGTGATATGGCTCAAAATCGTTCTCAATGGCTGGCGCAGATGCATCCACTCCCTGTGAATTATGTTATCCAGTAAAGCAATATTAATCTTCGATACTACTATTTCTTCTGCCTCATTTCTCTCTTTGATGTCTCTATTTCGCGTTTGTTATTACTCCCTTCTTCTCTGGCTAGCACATCAGTGCAAAGTTTATGTTGAAGCCAGTCAGTCAGTCAGGACTTGTCGCACTATACAAACTTTACAAAACAATAATCATAGTCACCCTTCTGAGCTGCAAGGACTGAACATAAGTCAAATAGACAAAGTTTTATAGAAATATACTCTGAAAAACAATACATTTAGACAGAATAAAATCTCACGGCTATTTGTCTAATGCGGTTGGACTACGGACTTTAAAGGCATGCGTCTTATTAGCAGCGGATAACGTCCTAGCCTCGTCGGACAGCTGCCCATTAAGATAAAACTGAAAACGTCCAGAGCATCCGCAAGCGATCTAGACGTCTATTTAGTTAATATTGAGTTAGTTCAGTGTCATTTGTGTATTTAAGCCCTAGGTTTACATTAATGACATGGATGGTGCACTACAAGCTGAAAATTATTAATTTAATGGTAAAGAGGTGAGTGAAGCGTCACTAGTGAGACAGTCAACTATACGGACATATCTTGGGCATCACTACAGTTTTTGAAACGAGGTATAACTTTGGGTTATGGAAAACAGATAAGGTAATCTGCGCTCATACCAAAAACACATTCAAGTTAATCCCGTGTTACATTGTTGGAAAGTTATTTGAGGATAAAAAAGCAGAAACACAACACCCAGTACCGTTAAACATGTATTTATTCAAGGAATAAAACCAAGGATTCAGAACCTAAAGCGATCATTTTGCATTATAATCTGAGAACTGTCCTAATAAACATACCAGAATGCTTCGGAATTTAATGAAGACACATTAATATTATCGCCCTTCTTCGGTTCCTACTGGAACATAGGGCTTCAACTGCGCGTCTCCACTTGATTCTGTCTTCTGCTGTACTTTTCACCTGCATCCATGTTAGTCCACACTCTTTCAACTCCTCTCCACATGGTCTCCTCCATGTCACCCTTGCACTGACGACCCACTCGCCGCTTCCCTTTGCGGGTGGTTCCACTTGAGCAATGGCCTGACGCGCGCGCGATTTCACCCAGCGGCCTCCTCAGGGAGTGTCCAATCCATCTCCACTTTCTCCTACATATTTGTTGAGCGATTGATTCTTGTTTTGTTTGTTCCCATAGCTTCTTGTTGGTGATTCTTTCCGGCCATCTGGACGTCAGTGTTTCTGATTCGTATAGAAGAACTGACTGACTTGACGTTTGTATTGAAAATCCGACCGAGTTTTGTTGTTGATGCTGAGTGACGAAGGTATCCAGATTGGTTTCAGGTTGATGAATGTGTTTCTCGCCTTCCCGATTCTCACTCGATTTGACATCCTCGTCCGTTCCGACTTCCTGTAGTTGAGACAATGCTCCCTAGATAAGTGAATGAAATGACCTCTTTCAAATCCCTCCCGTTGATGGTGGATGGCTGCTGGCTGCATGTCGCTGTTGTTGTTGTTGTTGTTGGTTATTTTCATAACCTCCGTCTTGTCTATGTTCACATGGAGTCCTGTTTTCACTGTCTGCTTCTTCGACCAGTTTGTCGGTTTTCGCTTGTAATTCTTCGATTTTGTGTGACATCAGACATAAATCATCCACGCGCAAAATCCAGGTCTTCTAGGTTCCTCGCGTAGGTCCAGGATATCCCCGTCTTCTCGTTTCCCACTCACCGTCTGACGCATAATCCAGTCTACCACAATTAGGAATATCATCGTGGGTGATAATAAGCCAGCACCCTTGTCTGACTCCTGTGTTTATTCCAAACGCCTCGCTGAGTTTTCCGTTGTGGATCACTTGACAAGGGCCGTTGTCGTACAGCTAGCTGTTGGATAAGGTTGATGAATATTTGGAGTACGCCGTAGTACTCGAGTAGTTTCCAAATTACTTCGCGGTCAACGCTGTCGAAGGCCTTCTCAAAGTCTATAAAGTTGAGGTAGAGGTTTGATCGCCATTCCATGCTTTGTTCTGTGATGATGATGCGTGGAGCTGCAATTTGGTCAGAACATGATTTGCCTGACTTTCCTGAATCCAGCCAGCTTGTTCTGGTCGGAGTTGTGTATCCAGTGCGTCCTCTATTCTCTCCAGGAATATGCGACTCAGGATTTTACTTGGCGTCGACAGGAGCATGATTCCTCACCAGTTCTTGCAGAGTCCTAAGTCGCCTTTCTTTGTTAGTTTCACGAGGTAACCTTTCTTCCAGTCAGTAGGCGCCTTTCCTTCCTTCCAGACCTTTTGCAATAATGGAGTCAGCGTGTCTACTGTCGTTTCTGGGTCCGCTTTCAGTGCTTCAGGCTGTATTCCATCTGGTCCAGCTGCTTTTCCAGCTTTCAGAAGCTTGATTGCATTCAAGACTTCAGCTTCTGTTGAAGGATTGGTGTCAATTTGCAGTTTTGTGCGCTCTGTTGTTGGTATTTCTGGACGGGTCTCAGGTGGCGGTCGGTTCAAGAGTCCTTTTAAGTGATCCGCCCACTGTTTAATCTGTCTTTCTTCCTTGGTAGTTGGGTTCTCTTGGCTGTCATTTATAGGTTTCACTTGTGTTGGCCTTTTCCTGGATAGAGACTTGGTCATCTGATACGTTATCTGGTGTATGTCCTCAGGTCCCTTTTCCCTGCTGCCTTCTCAGCTTCAGTGGACAGATTGTCGTTGAATTGTCTTTCGTCCTTCCTAACACTCTTCTTCACCTCTTTGTTCAGTGCTGTGTAAGTTGAACTCAGCGTCTCCTTTTGTGCGTCATTGCACTGGATCATTTTCTCTTTCACCATTCTCCTCTCCTCTATTAGCTTCCAAGTGTCCGTTTAAAGCCATTCCTTGACTTGTCTCTCCTTTCTTCCTAGAACCGTTGAACACGTTTCGTTGAGAATCACCTCCAGAGAGTTCCAATGTTCTTCCACGCATGATTCTTCAGTGATGTCGCGTAGTGTTTCCTGCCTTGCTCTGATAGTTGCAGTGAGAGTGTCCTTTGTGGTTGTGTCCTTCGGTTTCTGAGTGTTGAATTTGTATTGTGGCCTATCCACAGGTATCCTCGAGGCATTTAGCTTCACCTTGAAAGTCCCTTGTACTAGATAGTGGTCTGAACCCACATCTGCTCCTCTCCTCGCCCTTGTGTCCAGTAGACTCCGTCTCCACTTTCCTGAGATTGAAATGAAGTCTGTCTTGTTTTTGGTGTTTCCATCTGGTGAAATCCATGTCGTCTTGTGTATATCCTTGTGTTTGAACACACTACCACCAATCACCAAATCATTGAAGGCACAGAAGTCTGAGAAGAGTTCACCACTGTCGTTCATTTCACCGAGGGCCTCGGGACCCATGGTGAGTTCTCTTCCTGTATAGTCTCCTCCCAACTTCGCATTCATATCTACCATTAGGATTCTGATATCGCCACTTGGGACATTGTCCATTATTGCTTTTAGTTGTCTGTAGAAATCCTCCTTCTTCTATTGTTCTGAGACGTTTGTAGGCGCATAGCATTGAATGATTGTGACTTTCCTTCCTTTTGAGTTGAACCTGGCTGTCATTATCCTGGAGGAGATTGGTTCCCACTGCATGAGAGCTTTGGCTGCTGTTGGTGACATCATGATGGCCACTCCCTCGGTGCGCTCGTGGTTGTCCTCTGGGTGGCCGAACTAGATTATTGTCTCTCCAGTTGGTAGTTGGCACCTTCCAGTTCCGTCCCATCTGCTTTCTCAGATCCCCAACACTCCTATTCTGTACCTTCTCATTTCAGCGGCTATCTGGGCAGCCTTTCCAGTTTCTTACATTGTACGAACATTCCACGACCCCATCCTAATTTTTGCTCTCATCGAAAGAAGGCACATCGGCTGACTGGCTTCCCGAAAGCTTTCACCAGCCTGAGTCATTTCACTTCGCCGATTTCAGCGAAAAATAGGGTTATTTTTTATGTTTTTAGAATTTTTAATATATTTGCGATTTGAAGTTTCTTTAGCGATTTGGCTATTTTACGAGATTGGAGTTGCTAGCACCACGTCCCAACCCTCCGTCTTTACCCGGGCTTGGGACCGGCTAGAATCCTGGTGAGCTAGTAATCTAGGCGAGGTTAATGAGTTGACATAATTTCTACCATCTGTTTCGCTGTGAGGGCATTTTGAGAAACCATGTGTTCAAGACTATTCTTATTTAAATATTTTGACACAATTGAATTATTATTGAGAATCGGGTTTTATATAAAAATATGGACCAATCACATTAAGGTGAAACTGCTAAAGAAATGAAATAATTCAAGTTTAATCGTCTTCTAGAGGCTGATGATGTCGACGTTAAGGTGTGGTGAAATCTGACTGCTAGCCAAAATTGGTAGACTGTAACTCACGTCAATGTTTACCTCCTAAATCTCGGACCTGAGGAGAAAACAAGATCAAAGTCTAACCTTGAGGAACTCAACAACCAATCACAACCGACTTAGCGTGGACGGATACGATCCGCAGATAAACTACAGGACTGTCTAAGATACGTTAACAGAGAGATGACAGAATGACCTTCAGCAGGAAAACAACCAATCAGAATGCGTTACTTCTCTGCAAACAATAAGGAAGAATAATGTACATAAAATCTACAAATATCCATTGATTTTCTCAATAAACGATCTGTTGTCCGACCCTTCTCTTCTGCCGTAACAAGCGGATAGTACGACATACAATAATGCAAGATCCAATACCCACAACTTGTATAGTATTCGTTCCACGTAAACCAAATACAAAGTTTAAAACGCCAAATTGATCGCCCAAATTACAGAGTAAATTTCAGGACTAAGTCAGAGTCCGAGGTTGATTACTTGACTAGCTAGGGATCGTGAATGACCGGAGAACGTAAGACGCCAGCTGGACGAATGGTGTGATGCTTGAATGCGGGCTTTCAGCTAAAAAGATCGACTTGAACAGTGAGGGTCAGCATACTATGTTGCGTGATTAATTTTGTGGATAATAATTCTGGGGACTCATCCACTGCTACAGTCTGTAAGGCAGTTCAATTCTCACGGCACGAAGTTATTTTTTTACTAACATATTCACGAGAAGGCTTAGTCAAAATGCGCGGTCTGGATGACTGTTTACTGACGTTGTTAAATGAACTTATAGCATTCAGTTAGCCGTCTTGACAAATACTGATACTTAAGCATCAGGAATTAGTGACAAAAGAGAAATTAACATTGCATGTCTTCATTGTGTTAAAATTTCAAATATGCAGGGCGACAAAATTTGAAGATTTTAAGTAAGATCTTGAAATTAATGAAATGACATTAAACTATAATTTTACTGCGTGAAGCAATTTTTATAGTTTTTTCTACCCGTCATAAAAAATACTTATGAATTAACCATTACTGCAGATGTCATGTTTAGAATTCATGTTAATACGTATAGTCGCAGTTCTTAAGATATTTTGATAACTAACATTAACAAACACAGAAAGAGTAGAAATAAGAAGTATGTAAAGTAATTCACTCATTCTGATTGTTGAATTTAAAATAGAAATTGTTAAGGCGAATCGAATTAACCAATAAAATATTGTGAAATCAAGTTTATTTTACCTGGAAATAAACAAAAGTATGCAATGTTTATTCAGTAGATTAAACTACTGTATACGAACTAATTCGAATGCTTTTTATATTCTATGAAGGTTACCTGTCTGTGCTTAACCTTACAAGGTAACTTATGTGCTGTTGATATACCACATTATGCAAGCATTATAACATTAAAATCTCCTCGGTGTTTCAAGATCGTAGTTATACTGTCAGAAAGATAAATAGCTAGAATCCATCCAAGGTCATGGACAGTAAATATTTTTTTAAAAATTCCCTTATGTTTCCAGTGGAGCATAGGGCTTCAAGCTGGTGGCTAGAAGTTTCGGGAAGAGTGATGTTAATTTTTATGGGATGGAGTTGCTAGCCTAGCGCCCAACCTTCCCTCTTTACCGGCCCTTCTACCGTCTTAGAGAGGTTAGGGACTACGTCTCTGGCGCAACAGTATAATATTTCATTTTACACCCAAAATATTTTTGCAGATAGTCGGTCCCGCCAACTTCCAATGTGCTGTTTCTGTCATACATAACCAATTATTCCCTAGTTCTTCAATTCAAGAAGCTTTAAAGAATAAATTTCTCCTCTGTGTATTTCTGCGTTCACCTAAATTTCTGATACTTCTAAACTCTGAAAGATAAGGCCTTTTCAAACTTTTTCTGAGCACTATTATGTATATTCTGCACACACTCAACTTTTCGGTGAAATTTTTCACAGAGGTCAATCGCAAGTCTGAGTAGCTCAGTGGTAACTTCTTTTGCTGAGGCACTGGGTTACAGGGATTCGAATCTCAGAAGGGACATGAGTTCCTTCAAGGTTGCAGGCATGCCTTGATGACAAGTGCCAACTAGCACGAAACCTAGGTCCAAGGCTTCCTGTCGATTGCCTCCAACCGTCTAATACCAACAATTCACAGTGCACAATGATGGCGAGCCAACTAGCATGGTGACAACATTGTAAACTTGACTGATAAAATTCAGTCTGCATCAAAGATAGGACTAGACACATTACGATGACGACTGACTAGTGTCCAATCAGGAAAGCTCTGTTGTATGTAGGAATTCGGCTATCAACTCATGACGATTCCGTCGATTTTCACCAGCAGGAAGACTACGACCACGGTTGTGGACTACTTTCGTAATGAAAGAAACTCAATTATCATGGCAGTAGTATAGTGACTGATAGTTTCCTTCTTATATTGAACAATCGTTTAAGGAAATCGCTTTCATGACTCAATAGCTTGTTCTTTACAACAAGTCTGATTATCAGATATTTTCACGTTCAAGTGTTGCTATCATTTTATTTTTTGTTGTTTCTAATCTGTATTCAAAAAGGAAATGTTTTTCCAATCATTATTTATTACACATTTTACTAAACTTTAAACATATTTATATTCTTCAAAATGTATATCATATGATAAGTTACCTCTCCCAAACCAAAATTCTATTCAGTGGATCTTAGCGACGGAATCAATAATAAATAATAAAGCAAGTTGCGATGAAGTGACGAAGATGACTGCCGTGAATTGAATTGGATGCAAACTCAATGCATCTATATACTTTTTCAACCCTTCTACTACTCAGCAAAGCGATATTGGACATCTTATTTATTCTTGCGCGTAAAACAATACCTTCGCTAGGGTTTCACCCAAAATGATGTTTAGGACATAATGTGAAATAAATCTAACAATATTAATTTATTGAAAAATGTATGACAACTAACTGTGATAAACTGCTCCAGAACTTGGTGGTAGCAACACAGTGTATGCATCGGAAACACAAGGTGGCTGTCTAAATAACCGATGTCAAAAGAAGTTTGCGATTAAACAGGGTTCTTTGGATTGATTGCCGGGGTTAGGGACAGTGTGATTTTGGGGAGACATATTCTACACGAAATGAAAAACGACTTCCCATGTAGAGCAACACATTTTTACTATGGGAATATTTAATATATTAAAATCTCGTGGGAATCCCATTGCATTTAAGGCATTCAATGAGAAACTGAAGTTTAGTGCAACGCTCGCTAAAGCGAAAACATCGCTGGAATATTTCAAAGAATGTGTCGAAACCAAGAAATAATAATAAAAATAAATGTCAAGGCAGTTGAAGATTGAACGATCAATTCACGGTTGTTTACTCAAAACCAACTTCCCAAATTTTCGCGGAGGCATCAATACGACAGTCATCGTCTCATCGGTCGCTGTTCAGAAAGAAGAGTGAAACATCGTCAGAAGTAATCTTGTGATTTATTATTGTAATATTTGTTCACAGACCTTAGTTCAGTTATTCTGTTTATATGTTGGTGTAACAATAAAGAAATCTCAAGCGGCCAACCGATGTTTTGGTTTATGCGTCCGTTATTACTAAGCGTTTCTGAGAAACTTCAAGGACAGCGTGAGCCCGAGCATTAACGGTTTACGAGACGTGGCTGACAATAATAAGTTTTATTTCTGTAACAGAAACCAGCTATTTTTACAGGCATGATCATATGTACACTTATGAATACTTATGGAATATATAATATAATTTGTTAATTTAGAAATAGGTTGAATGCTGGTAAATGTGAGGGAAACTTTTAGCATGAAGTGTACAAATACGGGAATAGATATAGCGTCAAATCTAAACTGTGATTGAAAAAATATACGACATGTCAATTTCACGCGTGAATCATAAATGATTGCGTTAGTTGGGAAGGTAAGTAGCATTTCTGTACAGGTGCTGACGTGATACATAAGAGATGCAGAATAAGCAATAATTATCAGTAAATCATTCAGAAAGAGTTTTAAAGTCTATTAAACTTTAAATTCACCTGTAAGTACATCATATTTGTGACATTTCCAGTTGTTTATGAGACCCACTTTGAACTTGTCGGCAGATTTTATAATACCGATGATCGCGTTATTCACCAGATGAGCTAGCAATATCACGAATAAGTAGAGAATTGTAGCGCTGTGTCAGTACCTTCGTTGAAAGCAGTATCTTTGAAAAGAGAAGAGGACACAAGAGAAGCGGCAGACAGGTGCAGAAGTATATAAAAGGTGTTAATAATTCGAAATATATAGCAGGTATGGGGTTCATCGTTTTTTGTTTTTTTTTCAAGATATATTATTTTCCCGACATTTTACACTCTTTTCTGCGAACAATTAGTTTAAAGTGAAAGACAGGTGATAATTTCACCTACTTACGAGGTTTAAAAGGAGTTGCACACAAAAGTCAGAGTGCGTGAGCTATGTAAAAGAAACGCGAGGGCCTAGTAATATATGTTTTTCTGAAGTATACAGTTCGGTGTCCTTCTGAAGTAGGGGACTCATACCATTTACTTTCATTCGGAAGTTTGCATTTAAACTTCGACTCTAGGCAATTTTCAACTTCTATTTCTTTTTTTTCATTATTTTTTAGTTTTTACTTTTTTATTTATTCTCATTTTGCAGAAACCATTCGAACTCAGGAGCCTTAGCAACAGAGTGCTGTCTCACAGGATAGAGGATAGCGGCACAAATGGCTTATGGAGAGGCTGAGCACTTGAAGGTCACTTACGCACACTGTGATTGGTAGATTTTCCTTTGCGTAAACGTTGCGGCTAATACGTCCCTTACGTTACTAAGGCGGGCTTTGAAATAGCAATAATAAAAGCGGATAAACATTATATTTTTTAGCTTAAGGGAACATGTTAACATGCTTATAAATTTCACAGATGTGAGAAGCATTAGATCCACTAACAAGGAGAATACTACTGGGTAACTTAACCAAAGAAGTATAAAGTTTGAAGATTTTATCTCTTACAGTTAGTTGTAACGGATGGATAAGAGTCACTTGTATAATATTTGCTTTTTATAGAAGAGAAAGTGTGACAAGTGATTTTGAAGTTACACGATTCCTGAAATCTATCGTGGAATATATGGACGACTAGTATATAGAATTTCACCAACTCTGTGGTTGTTCCTTGCCTTGTTCACATATTCACTGTGGCTAAGATTAGGAATTGTTCACCAAAGGTAAGAATAATTTACCTGACATGTATACATCTTCAGATATTTCTCAATACGGCCGAAGGCATTCGAAGGAATACAATCTCAATCTCCGCTTGAAAAGTTCACATCCACTTTCTGCGAACGGAACTGGTGGTGACGAAAACTGCAAGACTGGTCCAACACCACTAACAACGGAGGCAAACTGACACAGATGTTGCGGATAGAGTGTTTGATGGACTTTATGATGACTATGATGCAGCTATAAAAAACTCTACAGCTGTGATTTTTTCACTGGATTATTATTAACTGTTTTTAGTGCATATATGTACTCTTTTATTCTGAGTCATTTTTAACTTGACTGATTATTGTTTCCTTACAAATATATGCATTTATGTCAACTAACTTTGTCTCTTTTACTTATCATTTTGAGGACATTGCAGAGTTAACGAGAATGATAGGCAACGTATTAATACTTATGTAAAATGCGTCAGTCATAAACTGTTATTACTTCCTCAATGCGTCATCAAGCCTTGCGTAAAGTGTTTCAGTTGCGTATAAGATTAATATTCAAGATTGTTAAGAAGATAGCCGTCAAATATGTGCTCGTACTGTAATAACGAAACAAAGTCTAGCAAACGTAGGTTCTATATGCAGACGACATGTATTAGTAGTCCAGGTGTAACAACAGAAGACAAGGCCAGGCAACAGATCGTTTTATTATGAAAATCAACACGTATTTATACATCTTTCAACTACATTATTATAGACAAGCGCAGTCATCTGATTGGTTGTTTAGGTAGACAAACGCAGGCTTCTGATTGGTTGTTTCGGGATTCCTTGACAAATAGAGTTCTCTCTGCGAATCATATTCTGCCACGTTAACTTTGCTGTGATTGGTTGTTGACTCAGGCTTGTTCATATTTTCTCACGGCCCATATTAGTGACCTAGACCTTAACGTAGATTAGTGCCAACCAATCGGCTAGCAGCCTGCTCTCACCACACTCGTCCCCCCGTCAAATACGTGCGACTGAAGTCGGCTTGATCTACTTGGTGCAGGCGTCATCGTTGGCTTGTCTCGCTGTATCCATTTCTGGAGCTCGCTGACGTTCACGCGCCTCTCATTGTTCGCCATTGCGACTGTGTCTGCGTAACCCCATCTCGAAGTGACCATATATGGTCCTTCCCACTTTGGAAACTGTTTGCCTGACCCTGTCGAACATTCGTCCATACTTCGGCCCACACCTTCATATGCTGCTTTCGCCCGACCTCCCAGCAGCGTCTCAAGTAGCAGCTCCATCGCTGACAGATCTTGAACGCCACTCAACTGCGCAGAAGCCTTGAAGTCCTGCCCGAAGATCCATATGTCTCCATCAAAAACTGCAGGGTATAGGCTTTTCATTTGTCGGTAGGCAGCGACACCAAAATGTAACAACAGAAGACAAGGGCCAGGCAACAGATCGTTTTATTATGAAAATCAACACGTATTTATACATCTTTCAACTACATTATTATAGACAAGCGCAGTCATCTGATTGGTTGTTTAGGTAGACAAACGCAGGCTTCTGATTGGTTGTTTCGGGATTCCTTGACAAATAGAGTTCTCTCTGCGAATCATATTCTGCCACGTTAACTTTGCTGTGATTGGTTGTTGACTCAGGCTTGTTCATATTTTCTCACGGCCCATATTAGTGACCTAGACCTTAACGTAGATTAGTGCCAACCAATCGGCTAGCAGCCTGCTCTCACCACACAGGCACTTCAAGTACACAATGCGACGTGTTCCCACTTATCACAAACACTCTGTTATTATTATGTTGCGTTTAACACCACTATCTCGAAGGGTATCATTAGGTAATAAGGAGAAAACTACATTACTCTTCTTGTGTTATCATTTCGTATCAAAAGGCTCTTACATGATCACACCAACACTTAGACTCGTGCATTAATGCAACTAATTAGTTGACTACGTCACTAAACTTCTTTGATTATTTTGCTATCATGAAATACTGTGACGCATTAAATAGGCCTTTGTTGTGCATATCGCCTGTTTAAGATTTACTAGCGAAAGCAATTACTCAAAAGCGATGACAGTACCCCATCGTGACAAAATTCAGCAACGTGTGAATATGCCATTTTACGAATATTACGTCTTCTACATTGGCATCACTTTGCAACTCGACAAACACTAAGTATTAATGGAGCAAAATTTGTAAAACAATATTTATTTCGATAAATACATTATTAATATCACAAAAATTCCATCATTCACACAAATATTATCGTTTTTAATCCCAATTAGAATGTCTAAATGTATTGAGTGATTGCGGGATTGAAGACCATAATCTGGAAATTATAAATAAACATTCGGTCAAGATGTGATGAGTTAAAAAAATAAACATATAATACAGTACGTACTAGTTAAATGACTATCTCTTCACCGTTATCTGACGAAATAACCAACTCAATTTCCTTTATTTCTGAGCAATTTGGTAAAAATCATGAAATTATAATTACCTCGATATTTAACCCTTTTCTCATCATATACGTAAAATAAACTTCAAAATTTGTAATTATTTAGCATTTTCTATCATAATTGACGTTTTCCAATGAATTGTTTCATTTCTTATGCATCTCGAAATGTCAATTCGATGAAAAAACAGCATTTCGTCAACACAATGAAAACGATTACTTTCTCACTTTTTACACGTTTTTTCGTTAAAATATGATTTTTAAAATGCATTTCTGTCGAAAAAACCACTAAAAACAACGTAGAATAGCCTAAACACAACACCACAATAACACCTTAAAACGTCAGCAATCAGCTGATTTGTGCCTCTATCCTCTACCGTCTCACAGATAAGGATGGTTCACATTTGTCCCCACCATCATATCCGCTGACTAGCAGTCACCACCCAACGTAATCACAGACTTCCTATCTGTCTAAAAAATAGCCGTATTAGGTGTAACTATTGTTTCTATATTTGTATGAAAGCATAGGAAGCACACTTATTCATGAACAATAATGAATTAATGTTCATACGATAGATATTTGGAGATTGGATCGATTTCAAGGACACTTCTACCTGGAGATTCAGTTGTTTTGTTTTACCAGTACTCCTGTCTGAGACGCTATGTGTATCACATACAACCTAACAGAGACAGAAAATAATGTAAAAAATACACCGTTCACTGAAGCCAGAAAGATCACTGAAATATCCGCAGACACCCATTGATTAAAGAAATTGAACAAGAAAGTTTGCTGAAGGAGAAGTATCTTTCTGATGACTCACTTTGAAAAGTTATATATTTATGATTACACCAAAATGCAGTCGTAATTTATCCAATAGATAAGTCAATCCATGATCATCAAAATGTATTATTATGTATCAGTAAACTTCAGCACTTGTTGTTAATTGTGAAATGTTGAAGGTCAGTAAAAGCGGAAATTTAGTCAAAATAATGTGAAGGAAAATAAAGGTGATCCAACGAGATTCCTAATGGATAATTAGGAATGTACATACACAGGAAAGGAAAATTATGGATATCATGGCTAGACTAATAGTGATCATAATAGGCCTAATAGTCAAAAATCTTAAAGGACAAATGGGAAAAAAAAGTGTTACTCATAGCCGGGTGTCAATTATTAAACTACTATCGTCTTTTTTGTTCAGAATATAAATTAGTGCCCAGAAAAGGTTTGAAATGGTCTTACCTTTCAGAGTTTAGAAGTATCATAAATTCAGCTCCAGGCAGAAATACACAGAGGAGTTGTTGTGGTGATCTTTTAGATCAGACTTGCGTATACGTATATCTTAGTACTTCTTCGCGTTTATTATTGTGTCCTAAAGTTGTGATTCCTCAACATCCACAACGTAAATCAAAAGGCACTTGAGAAGAAGTACGAACGTATATTAACACAGTAATCAAAATTCAAAAGTCGAGCGGGCACAAAAGTATCAATTGTAACATGCAATATTTTCTAGCTGGTCCCAAGCCCGGGTAAAGACGGAGGGTTGGGACGTGGTGCTAGCAACTCCAATCTCGTAAAATAGCCAAATCGCTAAAGAAACTTCAAATCGCAAATATATTAAAAATTCTAAAAACATAAAAAATAACCCTATTTTTCGCTGAAATCGGCGAAGTGAAATGACTCAGGCTGGTGAAAGCTTTCGGGAAGCCAGTCAGCCGATGTGCCTTCTTTCGATGAGAGCAAAAATTAGGATGGGGTCGTGGAATGTTCGTACAATGTAAGAAACTGGAAAGGCTGCCCAGATAGCCGCTGAAATGAGAAGGTACAGAATAGGAGTGTTGGGGATCTGAGAAAGCAGATGGGACGGAACTGGAAGGTGCCAACTACCAACTGGAGAGACAATAATCTAGTTCGGCCACCCAGAGGACAACCACGAGCGCACCGAGGGAGTGGCCATCATGATGTCACCAACAGCAGCCAAAGCTCTCATGCAGTGGGAACCAATCTCCTCCAGGATAATGACAGCCAGGTTCAACTCAAAAGGAAGGAAAGTCACAATCATTCAATGCTATGCGCCTACAAACGTCTCAGAACAATAGAAGAAGGAGGATTTCTACAGACAACTAAAAGCAATAATGGACAATGTCCCAAGTGGCGATATCAGAATCCTAATGGTAGATATGAATGCGAAGTTGGGAGGAGACTATACAGGAAGAGAACTCACCATGGGTCCCGAGGCCCTCGGTGAAATGAACGACAGTGGTGAACTCTTCTCAGACTTCTGTGCCTTCAATGATTTGGTGATTGGTGGTAGTGTGTTCAAACACAAGGATATACACAAGACGACATGGATTTCATCAGATGGAAACACCAAAAACAAGACAGACTTCATTTCAATCTCAGGAAAGTGGAGACGGAGTCTACTGGACACAAGGGCGAGGAGAGGAGCAGATGTGGGTTCAGACCACTATCTAGTACAAGGGACTTTCAAGGTGAAGCTAAATGCCTCGAGGATACCTGTGGATAGGCCACAATGCAAATTCAACACTCAGAAACCGAAGGACACAACCACAAAGGACACTCTCACTGCAACTATCAGAGCAAGGCAGGAAACACTACGCGACATCACTGAAGAATCATGCGTGGAAGAACATTGGAACTCTCTGGAGGTGATTTTCAACGAAACGTGTTCAACGGTTCTAGGAAGAAAGGAGAGACAAGTCAAGGAATGGCTTTAAACGGACACTTGGAAGCTAATAGAGGAGAGGAGAATGGTGAAAGAGAAAATGATCCAGTGCAATGACGCACAAAAGGAGACGCTGAGTTCAACTTACACAGCACTGAACAAAGAGGTGAAGAAGAGTGTTAGGAAGGACGAAAGACAATTCAACGACAATCTGTCCACTGAAGCTGAGAAGGCAGCAGGGAAAAGGGACCTGAGGACATACACCAGATAACGTATCAGATGACCAAGTCTCTATCCAGGAAAAGGCCAACACAAGTGAAACCTATAAATGACAGCCAAGAGAACCCAACTACCAAGGAAGAAAGACAGATTAAACAGTGGGCGGATCACTTAAAAGGACTCTTGAACCGACCGCCACCTGAGACCCGTCCAGAAATACCAACAACAGAGCGCACAAAACTGCAAATTGACACCAATCCTTCAACAGAAGCTGAAGTCTTGAATGCAATCAAGCTTCTGAAAGCTGGAAAAGCAGCTGGACCAGATGGAATACAGCCTGAAGCACTGAAAGCGGACCCAGAAACGACAGTAGACACGCTGACTCCATTATTGCAAAAGGTCTGGAAGGAAGGAAAGGCGCCTACTGACTGGAAGAAAGGTTACCTCGTGAAACTAACAAAGAAAGGCGACTTAGGACTCTGCAAGAACTGGTGAGGAATCATGCTCCTGTCGACGCCAAGTAAAATCCTGAGTCGCATATTCCTGGAGAGAATAGAGGACGCACTGGATACACAACTCCGACCAGAACAAGCTGGCTGGATTCAGGAAAGTCAGGCAAATCATGTTCTGACCAAATTGCAGCTCCACGCATCATCATCACAGAACAAAGCATGGAATGGCGATCAAACCTCTACCTCAACTTTATAGACTTTGAGAAGGCCTTCGACAGCGTTGACCGCGAAGTAATTTGGAAACTACTCGAGTACTACGGCGTACTCCAAATATTCATCAACCTTATCCAACAGCTAGCTGTACGACAACGGCCCTTGTCAAGTGATCCACAACGGAAAACTCAGCGAGGCGTTTGGAATAAACACAGGAGTCAGACAAGGGTGCTGGCTTATTATCACCCACGATGATATTCCTAATTGTGGTAGACTGGATTATGCGTCAGACGGTGAGTGGGAAACGAGAAGACGGGGATATCCTGGACCTACGCGAGGAACCTAGAAGACCTGGATTTTGCGCGTGGATGATTTATGTCTGATGTCACACAAAATCGAAGAATTACAAGCGAAAACCGACAAACTGGTCGAAGAAGCAGACAGTGAAAACAGGACTCCATGTGAACATAGACAAGACGGAGGTTATGAAAATAACCAACAACAACAACAACAACAGCGACATGCAGCCAGCAGCCATCCACCATCAACGGGAGGGATTTGAAAGAGGTGACTTCATTCACTTATCTAGGGAGCATTGTCTCAACTACAGGAAGTCGGAACGGACGAGGATGTCAAATCGAGTGAGAATCGGGAAGGCGAGAAACACATTCATCAACCTGAAACCAATCTGGATATCTTCGTCACTCAGCATCAACAACAAAACTCGGTCGGATTTTCAATACAAACGTCAAGTCAGTCAGTTCTTCTATACGAATCAGAAACACTGACGTCCAGATGGCAGGAAAGAATCACCAACAAGGAACTATGGGAACAAACAAAACAAGAATCAATCGCCCAAGAAATATGTAGGAGAAAGTGGAGATGGATTGGACACTCCCTGAGGAGGCCGCTGGGTGAAATCGCGCGCGCGTCAGGCCATTGCTCAAGTGGAACCACCCGCAAAGGGAAGCGGCGAGTGGGTCGTCAGTGCAAGGGTGACATGGAGGAGATCGTGTGGAGAGGAGTTGAAAGAGTGTGGACTAACATGGATGCAGGTGAAAAGTATAGCGGAAGACAGAATCAAGTGGAGACGCGCAGTTGAAGCCCTATGTTCCACTATTAACCCAATTAAGCAATAATAATTTTAAACAAATCTATGTCTTCTTACATATTGAAGGTGTACTACAATAATGAATAATAAAATATGTCACTACAACATCCCCTCCGTTAAATGCAGGTAAATGAATTTTAACTGTATTCGGAATGTTATTTTTATTTAAAAGGATAAAAATATATATGTGTTTCTGGTATGAAAACCGAATTGAGGATTTCATGTTTTCTGAGGTTTGCTAACATACCTGCATTTATTCGAAAATGCTAGCAATGTTGAAACGAACCGAAATGCGTAGAAAGTTTTGCAAAATATAACAATAAAACCAGAAAAATTATTAAAATAATAATGAGTTTGTTATTTTAGAGTTACAGAATAGATTTATATCTTACATACAGTTAATAGCACAGTAAGAAGGAAGTATCGCGATAATTTTGAAATAAATAGTCTGTACAAATCTTTGTGGCCAGTGTACCCGCCTGCCTAACCTTGAGATTTTTTCTGTTTTGTCGGCCGGAATATCACTAGATTTTGAACCTTGAGTGCAGCAATCATTTTGTGGTGTAAGTTTAGATGATGTTGATGGCTTGGGTAAACATTCAGTCACCTATATTTCCATAAAAGCTGGTTTTACACGATCGATGCTTACATTCTCGTGTTTCCCCCAGCGTTCGACAGTGATGATTTTGTTTGTTCTGTTTGTTACTTTAAATGGTCCATCATAGGGTGGTTGAAGTGGTTTCCTTGCACCGTCGTGTCGTATGAAGACATGAGTGCGATCGTCTAGTTTTTGAGGCATGTATGCTTGGTTGAGCTGCTGTCGCGTGGGATGATGTCTTAAAAGGCTCATATGTTGTCTCAGTTGTTGCGCGAAAGTAGTTTCGTCAGTTGGAACTTCAGTAGCTGGGTTGAAATATTCTCCAGGTAGTCGTAGGGTAGTTCCACAAACTAATTCTGCTGGACAACATTCGATATCTTGTTTTATTGTTGAGCGTATTCCAAGAAGTACAAGTGGTAATTTGTCACTCCACTTATCATCATCCTTCACTGCCATCAATGCTGCTTTCAGTTGATGATGAAATCTCTCCACTAAGTCGTTTGAACTGAGATGATAAGCAGTAGTACGTATACTCTTGATTCCCAGTAGTTCTGTGAGTTGTTGGAATAAATGGCTTTCGAATTGAGCACCTCTGTCAGTAGTAATAACGCTGGGCACTCCGAAGTTGGAAATCCAATTTTAAATGATGCTCTTTGCAACAGTTTCAGCCGAAATATCAGGTAAGGGACTAGCTAATGGCCATTTCGTAAATCTGTCAATACACGTTAAGATATAAGTAAAGCCATTTGATGGCGGTAACGGCCCAACGATGTCGATGTGTATGTGTTGGAAACTGGCCATTAAGTGAAACCGTATGTCGTAGTGCTTTTGACTTTTGGCAAGCTAGGCATGCTCTGGTTCACTGTTTAATCTCGCGATTCATGTTCGGCCATATATATCGGTCACTTATTAGTTTAACTGTCGCTCGTATACCAGGGTGAGAAGTGCCGTGTATTTTGGAGAAAACTAATCTTCGCATTTCTAATAGGACAGAAAGGACGCGGTTTACCTTTGGATACATGACACGTAATAGTTAGGCCTTCATTAAGCATAACATCTTGCAAACGGAAGGAAGTACTCGTGCTATTTTTTTAGTCCTTTCAGATCCTCGTCCATAGTTTGCAGTTTAGCCATCTTTTTAGGGTCAAACTGATCTTTTCCTAAGGTATTTATTTGGATGCGGGATAACGCATCTGCTACCTCGTTTTTATGTCCCTTGATGAATCTAATGTCTGAAGTGAACTGAGAAATGAACTCGAGGTGCCGGAGCTCTCTTGGTGAGTACTTATCGTGCTTTGCATTCATGGCTTTGGTTAAAGATTTTTGGTCTGTGTAGATAGTAAACGGTATTCCTTCGACCATATGACGAAAGTGTTTAACAGCAAGATAGACTGCTAGTAGTTATCTACTGAATGCTCTATATCGTGATCTAGTAGCGTCTAGACGTTTGGAGAAACAGGAGAGAGAGGTTGCCATTTCCCAGCAGAGAATTGTTGAAGAACTGCGCCGACGGCGACATCTGATGCATCTGTCATAATAGCTATAGGAGCGTTGGTGTCACGACTTACCAGTAAAGTTTCTGAGCTTAGAGCATGATTCAGCTTTTCAAATGCTTTGATTGCTGAAATATCCATGTGCAGCGATTTTGCGTGACCTTTTAGTAAATCTCTCAGTGGTTGGGCCAGCTGTGCACAGTGAGGAATGAAACGGCGATAAAAATTAACGAGACCAAGGAATCTGCGTAACTTTTTGAAAGAATCTGGAATGGGGTATTATTTATGACTTAAAGTTGTTCTGCTATCGGTCGAATGCCTTGATTGTCTACCTGGTGCCCCAAAAATTGTATGGTTTTCTTACCAAATTCACACTTACTTGGTTTAATGACAATTCTATATTCGGCCAAGCGTTCGAAGAGTGTTTCTAGGTGATGTTGGTACTCTTCAGTTGATTTACTTGCAACTAGCATGTCATCGATATAGGAGTAAGCGAATGTGAGGGCGTGCAGGACCTGGTTGACGAATCGCTGAAATGTTTGTGCTGCGTTAGTTAAACCAAATGACAAACGAACGAACTCAAATAAGCCAAAAGGAGTGGTTACCGCAGTTTTGGGGATATTCTTGGGTTCGACCAGTATATGGTAACATGCACGAACGAGGTCACTTTTGGAATATATTTGAGCACCTGCTATGTTATGAAAAAATTCTTGAATATGCGGAATAGGGTATCTACCGGCTGTCGTCTGCTTATTTAAAGCCCGATAATCCCCAGATGGTCGTACCTCTGTCGAGTTTTTCTTTGGAACCATATGAAGTAGTGATGACCATGGGCTGTTTGACGGTCGTATTATTCCTAGATCCAACAATCTGTTGAACTCCGCCTTTGCTATTTGCATTTTTGCTGGATCCAAATGACGTGGTTTTGCTGCGACAGGTGGACCTTTAGTTACAATATGGTGCGTTATGTTGTGTTTGAGAGAGGCTGACGAATAATCGCTCTGTGTGAGTTCAGGAAATTTCTTTAGCAGAATCTCGTACGAGTATATTGATCTGATGTAGCTACCATCAAGTGGATACTGTCGACATCGGTGCGGACGCCTGAATTCGATAGTTTTCGAATGCTATTTATCAATCTATGGCGACTAGAGTCGACTAGCAGTTCGTAATGCTGAAGAAAATCCATCCTAGTAATAGGAAGGGTTGTATCAGCAATTGTGAACTCCCATCCATCTATTTTACGTTCTAAGGCTTCTATGCGTTCGTCTGACGATTTCTCGACTACAGATGTTACTTGTGGAGACATCCGTTCATACATTCTGTCAGCAATTTCTGCTAACATGTCAATATCTATGTCTTCATCTCCAAATGCTAATACTTGCTGAATGTTGTGGGGTAACCTTCGTAGCCTGGTGTCTATCTTCCGATCTCCGAAAATGTTACACATATGGGTTTTGAGTTGCGAAGGTGTCCCAGCACTCAGACTAACATTGCCCAGCAACTGGTCAATAGCTTTCTGATCTGGTAATGAGGCAACCTTAATAACTTTCTGCTTTAAAACATCGTACGGAGTTTCTGGATCTGGATTTATGAGCGTCTCCCGTACTTGCTATACTATTTCATCCGGTAAGATGGAGCTTGCATAGCCAAATTTTGTAGTTTGAGAAGTGACGTGGTTAGCTAGGAAGTAGTGTTCTAGGCGAGTGAACCACAAATAAGGATCATTCGATTTAAAAGGTGGTATGGAATGGTAACGGCAGCTACAGACCTTCTACTCGAAGTGTCGTTATCAGTATTAAATGAAATTACAAAAATAAAGAAAATAATATATATAGGTGCTAGCAAAAATAAAAAAAGTGAGCGCGAGTAGGACAGAATATAGGTAAGTTCAAAAATGTTCAGTGCCCAAAAATGGTCTGCTTACCGAAAGTATTTTCAAAAAAATGTCAGTGAATATATATATATATATATGAGTCCAAATGTGATGCAGTTATCAAAGTTAATGCGATAGCAATGATGAATAAATCCACTATGTGTATACATTGAAATGATGGCGTCGATCAGCTATGTTGGGCTCACCAATTTGTTGTGGTGCTTTTTTGATCAGACTTGCGTATACGTATATCTTAGTACTTCTTCGCGTTTATTATTGTGTCCTAAAGTTGTGATTCCTCAACATCCACAACGTAAATCAAAAGGCACTTGAGAAGAAGTACGAACGTATATTAACACGGGTGAGTATATGAGTGAGGATATAGGCCGACACCAGGTGTTATCGCGCAATGCCATCGGTTACCGCGCTCACGTCAACAGACGTTATAATCACCTATTTTTTTGGAAATAGATTATATTTGACTAGTTTTAGACTTATGTAGCCGGATGGCAGTATTTTGCTGTATTTTGTTCTTAGTAGAGCGTAAAATTGTATATTATAGCTCGGACGAATTATCAATGAAGAAGTCATCCTTTTTAAGAAAGTTCGCATAGAAAGACTATTATTTGCATTATAGTGCGTTGAGGGTTTGTTTTTTTTCGAGTTGTTTCAGATCTTAAGGTTGTAAATATACTGCAGTCAATGGCTGTTGTCATTCCAGTGAATCTATTAGAATCTGGCCTATGAAAGATAAATAGCATGCAGGCATAGGTTAGATGTGTGCTTTGAACATGTTAAACTTTTCTGTTATCATCCGGGATGACTGAAATATTCCATAACACATTGACGACATTATGCGATGAATGAGACAGGCTGCTGAATTTCCTGGTTATTATATCTATTTTGATGAAGTTCCTAGTTAAAAGTGCTTGGGCGAAGATGTGAAAATAGAGCACCCGACAGCACGCACCCAAGGACAATTAGGTGACTCTAAAGAATAGCGGCCCAAACCGAAACGACCTTTTAACGCAAAAATAACCTTGACAGGGACAACTTCAGCCAATGAGAAGGCTCAAAAAGAAAGGCGCATAATTGTAAAAAACGGTTTATATAAAAGTAATGCAATCATAATAAACAGTTACAAAGAATGGCGTTCGCGTATATGTTGCAAAAAAACCTCCCAGTTTCTCATGGGAGTCTTCATAGTCATATGAAACCAGTTTTGGTACATAAATTCATCCAGGTAACTGTAAATCATGGGATTTCTCGACCCATTAACCGCTCTTATACGTCTTTCTAGACGACTCCAAAAACTTTCAATGGAACTGGTGTGGGTTCCATCCAGAGGATTTCGGAAACCGTCCGTATGATTAACAACATGATGAATGTACCCATGATTCGATAATTGACGGTATCCGCTCCATTCATCTGCATGAATAGTCGTCTCCGGCAACACCAAACGCTTATTAATAGGCACTAATACTGCTGCACTGCGATTGGGAATCGCTTCTATACACCCTTTGCGCAGTGTCGTGTCGTAGATACTCAGTATCCACTGCTGGTTTGCTTGTAATCTCCCACGGTTCTATTTCCTTTTTACAAGTACAGTCTCATCAATATGGACGATGCTGCCGACTCCCCCGAGAACTTGAGTCAGGGTGTTCATTTTCCAGGAGGAAATATCTCTGCAGTAGTTGTACCATTGCACTGCTGACACCTCTGAATTTTCTGTTTCATAAGCTGTAGCTGTGACTGCTCTTTTCAGGATCCAGAAGTTACAGATCATTAAAATTTTCGTCAAAGGTAGTTTAGACCTTGAGAGAAAAGTTCCTAAGGGATCTATAAACTAAAAAACAACGACAGACCTTCTCGAACCGATTTCCTCCTTCGGCACTCAATACATCTGTATACAAAGCCAACAATGGCCTTTGTGTATATTTGTATATGCATAACTCCTCCGCATTGGCAAATTTTCGACAAAGCTATCAGTCCGTTGTCCAAACAGTAATCGAAAACATCCATGATTACTTCCGAAAATGATACAGTCAGCTGACTCCTTGCTCAAGGTCACTTTTTTGTTTGAAGGTCGTTTCGGTTTGGGCCGCTATTCTTTAGAGTCACCGACAATTAACACAGTAATCAAAATTCAAAAGTCGAGCGGGCACAAAAGTATCAATTGTAACACGCAATATTTAGAGTGATAAACAAATCAAAGTCTAATTACATAGTGAAAGTATACTACAAAGATGAGTAATAAAATGGGTCACTACAAAGTCTATTCTTTAAAGCTTCTTGAATTGAAGAACTAGGGAAAAGTTGGTTATGTATAACAGAAACAGCACATTGGAAGTTGATGGGATCGGCTATCTGCAAAAATATTTAGAGTCCGAAAAGAAATCTATCATTTGTCTAGGATATACAATAAAAGAATAACTCCTATAGTATCAAAATGTGAGACACCAGAGAATAAGTATGCCGTTTATTTGATAAATCAAGTATGACAGAACAGGGGAAGTGATTGCAGGTCTAAGATATTTCTTTAATATTCAACTTTCCATTATTTCTCTGAAGAAGAAGATGGCACTATTTTTTCTGGTGAAACTTTGAATAGCTCTACTTCAACAGCGCTAAGTTCTAAACTGTAACATATTTTGAACTGATCGTCATTGTTTAAAAGTCTAACATGAACTAATCACTACTAGTCATTTTGCCAAATTCGAGACTGCCAAGCCGATGATCATCTTTTCTTTTCTGTTTATAGCGTCACATTTTATCCAAATATATCGCTTTTTTAAACCAGTCTTTCTGGGTAAATTAAAGCCTATTATTAGTAATGTCAACAACTGGTTCGTATCTTTTGGTTTCCAATAATTCCTACGATTTCTGATGAGCAAGCTTATGTAACGAAAATCTCTCAAATAATTTTCAGTGTCTTGAGTACTCTTGGATTATATTAAATAACTGTTTCCATTCTGGTTGTTTCTACGATATGACTAAAGAAGCCCTCCCGTAATGGTTCTAGGATAAATGACTTATGATAATGAATCAAAGTATACTTAAGGAGACCCAAAACTAAGTGTTCGGTATTACTCAGCTTGTGACAACTGACAGGAACTTTGCATCAAATTTTCGCAGTTACTGGCAAAATTTAGCTATCTGTTCGTCGGTGGCACAGTGGTTAGGACTCTCGCCGACCATGCAAATGGTCCGAGGTTCCATCCCCTGCGATGCACACCTGCTATCTATGGTCGGCCTGCGAATTTTGAGCTACCGATATGCATGCTGAAAATTCCATACTTGTACCAAAAATACAGTGTGTAGTCAAGCTGTAATCAAAAAATAAAAATACAGCTTCTAAGGAATTGATGCAATCGCAGGTTTACTGGCATAACCAGTCATTTAAATTGGCAACCACCTCGCATAATTAAGTGGTAGAATTCGGTAACAAGCAGTAACACCAAAGGACTATATATGTGACACTGTTTACACCCTAGTGACAACTATCCAGTGTTTTTTGGATCAGTAAACAGTATGTCTGTTATTTAAATTGATGTTTCAAAGGGATTATCTTGAAGACTTTGCAGGCTTATTTAACGTGATTACTGAACATAATTTGAAGTAAAGAAATGAGCAAGATACCTCACGACTGTTTTACTGATTACAAGTTTAAGGCTAAATGAGGATGGTAACAGTTACAACATCCAACGAATATGATATATTTCGTTGTATACTGCATATAAGAAATAAAATGTTTATTATTATTGTCATTTATTATTACCCTTATTGTTACTGTGGTCATAAAGAGCAGAGTAGTATAATTAAAAAAAAGAGAAGTGAATAACTCGTTAAATTTCAGTTGATTAAAGTGAAACTATGGTAAACAGTATGGTAGAATCAAGGTGGTATTTACATTCGAAGAATATTCAGACACACTATTTATCATATAATTTAGTGTAAAAGAGTAATCAACAAAATATGTTCATTCATCCTTTATGAATTTGAATAAAGTAAGAACAGCGATTTCTGCTGAATAAAATAGTGCCGTTACTTATTTGGTTGGCTTCTCATCATCAACTGCTTGCAGTTGAAAACATTATTAAGTTTGCGTAGGCTTATTGATTTTTTGTTTAAAAATGAACTCTGTGTATTATTATTTATCATTATTCCCTTGGATTCTGAGTGGAACATAGGGCTTCAACAAAACATCTCCACTTTGTTCTATTTTCTGCTACCGTCTTCAGTTCCGTCCACCACTGACCATAATCTCTCATCTACTCCTCGATACACGATCTCCTCCATGTCACCCTCACAACGACGACTCACTCATTACTTCCCGTTTGCATTCCACTGGAGCTATGGCTTGGCAAGCGACGTCATTTGACGGCTCGATCCATCTCCAGTTTCTCCTACATATTTGTTGATCGATCGCCTCTTGGTCGGTTTGTCTCCAGCCAGGGTTTCTTGTTGCTGATTCTTTCTGGCCGGCTGGCCATTTGATCTTCAGTATGGAGCCAGCGAAGGGGGCAGCTTTTGTTAAAGGTCTTTAACTTGCTGGAGTTATTCTACGTGACACGCTGTGCAAGTTTCTGTCCCATATAATAGAAGAAGTTACTGACTGACTGACTTACTAACTTCATTGACATTTGTGTTGAAAATCTGAATCTTGTTGTTTATGCTGGCTTAGTGCAGAAGATTTCCAAACTGGTTTCAGGTTGTTGTTTCTGTACATAAACTTAATGGTGTTTTGGGCTGTGGGCAGATGATAAGAACAAAACAAAATAAGTGGTAGCACCGTCTTGTTCTGCACAAGCTGCTGCTCTCGCTTTATTCAATTAAATGTAAACAGTAATTTGGATAAGGTGTACTTCACTTATAATTTTAAGAACATAATCTCAGGTAGTGAGTAGAAAGGATTCATAATCAGTGTTATTAAAGACTACCTGACACTAAAACTGAACGACGAAGTACTTCGGACACAAACAGGATTATCCTAGACTACTCAGAAGTTCTCCAGTAAATAATTGTCTTCTTTCGAATGTGTGTGAATCAGTGAATACAGTCAGTTATTCGTTTTTGGTGCATCAGATAGGGAGTAAAGTGTGTTGTAAATGAATTAGCCTTAAAAATGGCTTATATTTTGGTTCAGTCGAAAACAGACTTTTTTCAAACCTAATTTTAAAACATTAGACACATTAAAATCCAAAGATGTTTATTAATGGAGGAGTAGGCTTTAAGCACTTTAGTCGAATATAATACCATATTAGATAAGTTTATCTGGCATAAAAGTGATACATTTGGAACACTAGAAGCCCTCCATTGGATTCTTAATAAGCTTGGAATTAGGGTGGCATTGAAAACAACTCACTACCTCTGGGCAGACTTTGTTGCAATTAAGAAAATAATATTTCTAGTATTGGTTTACATGGATTTGATTGGTTGCAAAACTGACGACGAGCTACTTACCAAATACCATATAATGACTGTGATCTCAATTACACTGGTCCAACTACTATATCGGAGCATAAGAATTTAGCTAGAGCCAGAATGATTGAGCCTGCTAAGTTAAATGATCTAGAAAAGAGCTCAGCCATCGTAATACATTCACTTGCATGTAATTACACAATAAGGTGGGATACAGTAAAAAGTATAAAAAAGTGATGTAGTTAGGTGGAGATAATTATTGATCAATGAAACTTTGTTCATCAAACCAACACCAAATACGTGAATTGGAAATAATGCAATGCATATACCGGAAATATGGAAAATTTTAATAAACTACAGGGAGGAGAGAAAAGAATAAATAAAGTAGATTATGAAGCGGTGTGAATACCTTGATGTGATTATGAGCAAAAATTCTGATCTAAACTATATCCAGATATTAAACATGCATCTCTGTCTAATATCTGAAAAACTTATCTATTATAAAAGACTGGATTTGCTTTATTATTATTATTGCTTAATTGGGTTCCTAGTGGAACATAGGGCTTCAACTTCACGTCTCCACTTGATTCTGTCTTCTGCTGTACTTTTCACCTACATCCATGTTAGTCCACACTCTTTCAACTCCTCTTCACATGGTCTCCTCCATGTCACCCTTGCACTGACGACCCACTCGCCGCTTCCCTTTCGGGGTGGTTCCACTCGAGCAATGGCCTGACGCGCGATGTCGCCCAGCCGCCTCTTGAGCGAGTGTCCAATCCATCTCCACTTTCTCCTGCATATTTCTTGGGCGATTGATTCTTGTTTTGTTTGTTCCCATAGTTTCTTGTTGGTGATTCTTTCCGGCCATCTGGACGTCAGTGTTTCTGATTCGTATAGAAGAACTGACTGACTTGACGTTTGTATTGAAAATCCGACCGAATTTTGTTGTTGATGCTGAGTGACGAAGATATCCAGATTGGTTTCAGGTTGATGAATGTGTTTCTCGCCTTCCCGATTCTCACTCGATTTGACATCCTCGTCCGTTCCGACTTCCTGTAGTTGAGACAATGCTCCCTAGATAAGTGAATGAAGTGACCTCTTTCAAATCCCTCCCGTTGATGGTGAATGGCTGCTGGCTGCATGTCACTGCTGTTGTTGTTGTTGTTGGTTATTTTCATAACCTCCGTCTTGTCTATGTTCAAATGGAGTCCTGTTTTCACTGTCTGCTTCTTCGACCAGTTTGTCGGTTTTCGCTTGTAATTCTTCGATTTTGTGTGACATCAAACATAAATCATCCACGCGCAAAATCCAGGTCTTCTAGGTTCCTCGCGTAGGTCCGGGATATCCCGTCTTCTCGTTTCCCACTCACCGTCTGACGCATAATCCAGTCTACCACAATTAGGAATATCATCGTGGGTGATAATAAGCCAGCATCCTTGTCTGACTCCTGTGTTTACTCCAAACGCCTCGCTGAGTTTTCCGTTGTGGATCAATTGACATGTGCCGTTGTCGTACAGCTAGCTGTTGAATAAGGTTGATGAATATTTGGAGTACGCCGTAGTACCCGAGTAGTTTCCAAATTACTTCGCGGTCAACGCTGTCGAAGGCCTTCTCAAAGTCTATAAAGTTGAGGTAGAGGTTTGGTCGCCATTCCATGCTTTGTTCTGTGATGATGATGCGTGGAGCTGCAATTTGGTCAGAACATGATTTGCCTGACTTTCCTGAATGCAGCCAGCTTGTTCTGGTCGGAGTTGTGTATCCAGTGCGTCCTCTATTCTCTCCAGGATGATGCGACTCAGGATTTTACTTGGCGTCGACAGGAGCATGATTCCTCGCCAGTTCTTTCAGGATTTGTTTTCTCCTATTTAAATGGTAGTTCAAACTGATATCTGTACAAACTTACTTTTAAAGTGGTTTGTGTGAACTTAAATACATATATCTTTGGAACAGATACGTACTATCTGCATGAGGTGTCTGCTAATTAACAGTTCACCCGACTTTATATCATGAGTTCGGCATAAATGTTTTGTTCTAATTCTCATAAAAATTTAACACGTGTTGTAATCATTTCTACCTTTTAATTGTGTGTATATGAAAGAAACACTCCGTGCATCTATACATTCAGAGTGCAATAAGATTATATATGAACGCTTGTCATCTACAAATAGACTATAAATCCAGCTATAACTGGTGCAAATAAACATTATCCTATATCATTTTACAAACCACTACGTCTGAATAAGTCAAAATCTTCACTCTCCAACCTTCAGCATCTTGATGAATTAGAAATTGTTAAAATTAATGACAAACCTTCGAAATTTATTGAAACACACCAAAGACTAATTCCCGCTTTGGATAATTTACCTCCATCCAGTATGTCGAATTAAATTCACAGTATTTTGCTATGATATGGTAAAAAAGACCATAAGTTCCACCGAACAAAAATTAACAAAATCTTTGAAAGACTAGAATCATATTTTGGAATTTCCTCAAGATATACACAAACATATAATTATCTTCCTAGTTTGGAACTCCTCAGCAGTACGCACCCACCGCGGTTCGGACCCAGGAGCTTCTGGTTACAAGGCGAGCTCGTAGATCATTGAGTCACTGGGACCCGATCCAATGGTTCTTGAATTTTAACTTCTGCCAATTCACGACATAGCGCGACCACTTCACAATGTCTTCTTCGACGATTTACTGCCTCATCTTCGACCTGCTGTACCCTACTGGTCACAGCTTCCCACTAGAACCCCAGGTTAACTTCCTGAATAGGGCCAGTCGCTAGTGAGCATCAGATTAATTTTCAAGTATTGGTTTTGTAGGCAGTAACTCATCGAAGAAGACATTGTGAAGTGGTCGCGCTATGTCGTGAATTGGCAGAAGTTAGAATTCAAGAACCATTGGATCGGGTCCCAGTGGCTCAATGATCTATGAGCTCGCCTTGTAACCAGAAGGTCCTGGGTTCGAAACATATAATTAATTTATCTACATGCACTCTATCCCAACTACAGTTGGAAGCATTATCTTATGGTTTGAAGGACAAAATTATTCCCATGAAAATTAACAAAATGGAAGTCCAGTCACAGTGTGAAAACCTCTATGATCAAATCTCTGATTTAACTCCTTCTAGTAAAGATAATCTGGACTGGTTTAAAGTTAAACTGGTGGACATTTCTCATCAATTTCTAAATGCTAGAATACACCAGAAAAATGGTTTATCAAAAGAACACCACGCCGCACTTAAGGAATCAATCGAAAAAGATTATCTTGTTATCCTTAAACCTGATAAGGGAGAAGGCGTTGTCATTATGAACAAATCGGACTATCAAAATAAAATGAATGATATCATCAAAGATCAGTCCAAATTTCTGGTGGACAATGCTACTGATAATGTGCTGCTTGTGGAAAAGCAGATCAATCGTCAGCTTCAGATTTTACCGATGCATGGTTTATATAAATGAAAACTTTATAAACAACTTAAAGCAATTGGGTCATATACTGCTCAGCTTTATGGCCTTCTGAAGATCCACAAAACTGGGAACCCACTGAGACCCATCTTAGACATGTAAAATTCGCCTTACCATAAAATCGCCAAATGGATTACAGAGTTCCTTACGCCTGCAAGAGACTCATTATCAAATCATTCTGTAAAAAGTTCATTTGATCTTACAGAAATGCTAGACACCTTGAACATTAAGGAAAAGGTTATGTGTTCAGTTGACATAGAATCTTTATTTACCGATGCTCCCCTTCATGAAACTGTTGATTTCATTTGCAGTTACATAACAAGCAATGGGATAAACTTACCTATTCCTGTAAGTTACATCAACGACATCATCTTGATGTGTACAGAAAATATTAGATTCACCTTCCAAGAAAAGGCATACAAAAAAATCGATGGTGTTGCGATGGGGAGCCCTCTGGGGCCCCTGTTAGCAGATATATTCATGTCGAAATTAGAGAAACAAATGCAAGGTATGCTAAAAGAATTTATGCTGTATAAACGTTATGTAGATGATACTCTCATTATTGGTAATAATAGTAAATCTATTGAAAACTTTATTACCCTATTTAATCATATTCATCCAAATATCCGAGTGACTTCCGAACTAGAATCGAATAACAAACTTGGTTTCCTGGATATTACAATGACTAGGAGAGATGATGGAACGATTCAGCGCTCTAATTTTCGTAAACAGACATGGAGTGGACAATATCTTCATTTTACCAGTTTTGTTCCTATCCAGTATAAACGTTCCCTAGTGGAATGTTTCTTCTCAAGGGCCCGGAAAATATGCACGAGTGACACTCTAATGGATGAGCTTCGACATATACATTCAGTTTTATTAGCTAGTGGTTATCCGGGGAACTTTATCACTTGTCACAGTAAAGAAAGACCACATCTCGAAAAGATAGCCTCTGTACCAAAGAAAGCCATCTTTATTAACCTACCATTCAAGGGTGACCAGATTATGCAGTTGACAGCTAGCTCAAAGACTTCGGTCAGCTATCAAACGCACATTCTACGCCGCATCTCTTTTTCTCAATTGCCGAACATTTTCGATCCCTGTACCTACAATCAAAGGACGAAATTCTGTGGACTCCACTTCAAACTGTATCTACAAGTTCACCTGCAGCTGCGATGACACCTATATAGGTAGAACCAACAGAACGTTCCAATGTCGTCGTCTAGAAGAACATGTTCCAAAATGGCTAGTAAATCATATCGAAAATCCCAACGCGATTAATTTGAACAGAAATCCAGCATCATCATCTATTGCAAACCACTTATTAATGTCAGGTCGCAAAATCAATATTAATGACTGTTTCACAATAATTTCATCACATAACTCTAAATCAAGGTTATTAGAGGTGATGGAAGCACTTTGGATTAATCACATACAGCCTAAACTGTGTGTGCAAAAATCAACAGACTTCAATTTTCGCCTATCATGAACGGACTACATGGCCTATTTAAATAGGATTGGTCATTAGTATGTACTTTTGTTTCTTATTTAACTGAGTAATTGTCATGATCATTATCTTGTTACTGTTAACCATGTTATTTGTAAAGCGGTTGTGAAGAAACTACGAAATGATATCATCTCGCGAAATTTGTCATCTTAATGCCTTATTCAAATTTATCAAAGGGACTAATTGTTTTAACATTTCATTATATCAGAACTTTTGGTAAGAGAGAAAAACATCCTACAAATTAATTATCTCAAGAGATTTGAGCTTTCCAGACGAAAAATAATAGTGTATTCTGTGGCAGGTTAATTTAGTAGTTTTGGGGAAATACATCGAGATATCAGTCACCAGAATGAACTGAAATGCCGACAGACTTTTAAATTTAAGAAAGGTGCAGTAACCAACACCATATAAATTTGAAAGTCTGAACTATTTGTTAAAGACAAAAAACGACAGCCCAGGTTAAAAAGTGCTGACGAACAAGTTGTGAACAAATTGATATCGTCAAACTATCAGAACTACTTAGTGGTAAAATCAAAAAATAGAATTAACACTGAACTGTATATGTAACAGATTTCGCCAACAAATTATGACACTAAGTAAGACAAGATTAACATTAGTATTTAATTAATTAAAGTTCGTGAGCTAAGTTACCAAGGTAGGGAGAGAGATTTGCTAAAACTTCTTTTTGAATACATAAATCGGCCTTTAGCTGTTTGATAGCCATAGTATCTGTGAAGTAAAGCTTTCTTGTTTATGTATCTTAAAGTCATTCGAGATGTCTTCTGCCTCTGTCCCTGTTTCAATCGGATTTGGTGTGACTGCAGTGGTTAGAGTCTCAATGCCTCTTAATCATAGACTTTTCCGTATGTTTTCAGAAAGTGTGTGTCTTCTTCTAATTACCCGTAAATTGATACAGTCAGTCTGAAGTAACAAAAGCAGGGTGTGCGTGGACTTTTGATTGAGTTGAATATTTGGTTGGATTCAGTTATTGTAACGTGTCTTCTATTTTTCAGTCTATGGGCCACATTTATTGTGTGAGGACTGGCGATACTACCCACCAGACTAAAGTTGGTGGAGTAGGATGTAGAATTAAATTTGTCTACAGGTCATAGTTCTCACTATCAATACTAACAACACACAGTCTAGATTTTGCTATAATAAAAACACAGGTGACTTGTCATAAACTTTGTTTCTGGAATATAAGAATAATATGGTTACACAAATGTAAACGGTACAAAAATAGCTAACATTCAAGGAAGGACAAAAGCATACCGAACAGTAGTGATGTGTTGAACAAAATGATTGATGAATCACATTTACATGTAAGAGGATAGAGTACAACAATCATGAAAGGTCAAATCTGAATGGTGGTAGTTTACACTATTATTATTATTATCCTCTTGCGTTTCGAGTGGAACACAGGGTTTCAACAGTACATATCCACTTTGTCTAGTTCTCTGCAGTCCTCCTTAGCTGACTCCACGATCACTTACAAGCTCTCACCTGCTCCTCACGCGGTCTCCTCCATGTCACTCTCGGACCCAAACCCAACTTGTCGTTTCCCACATGGATTCCACTCGAGCTATGACCTGGAGTACAATGTCATTCGACGGTCTCCTCAGTGTGTGTTCGATCCATCTTCATTTTCTTAGCCGTATCTATTGACTGATAGGTTATTGGTTGAGTTGGTCCAAGAGTTTCTTCTTGTTTACTCTTTCTGACCATTTGGTCTTTAATATGGATTGACGGTAGCTATTGATAAAAGTCCATCTGACTGTTTGAAATGCTACTCGCAACACATAGTGGAAATTTCTGACCCATATGCAAGAACGGACATATCATTGGTGATAAAATTTGAATCCTGTTCTTTATTCTGAGTGCACCAGAGTTCCATCCTGATTTCAGAGTGATGAAGGTGTATCTTGCCTTTCCGATTCTGGTTTTGGCATCTTCATCCGTGCTTGACGCCCATAGTTGAAACGATGTTTCCACGATGGTGTTGAAAAAATTGACCCTTTCAGATATCTCGATATTGACAACAATTAATCACATGACAATCACAGTGCTTAGTGTTAGGTCATTTGATTAGTAGGCTATTTTAATGTCTGTCTATTCGTCGTGGTTATCACAGGATCCGAACTTAGGAGTCACTGGCTGAAATTCTAGTGTTTAGTCGAATGAATCACGAATCGACTTTTGAATTAACTAACGAGCATGTAAGGTAGTCGGTTTAGCTGCGGGCTATGTCTTGACCGATTGTTTTTCCGAGTCTGTAATTTTTTGCACTTAACTGTTCGACGACTGAGTTTGTAGTGATAGTTAGCGTCATCTTTTAAGCTGATCTGAAGAAATTGTCCCTAAATCTCCTTCTAGTGATCCCAAATATGCTTTTAACTTTCGCTTAGATGCTGAGTAACAAATTCATAAAAAGTGGAAGCTTGAATGCACCTTTTTTTGAGAAACGATAATGATAGTATTGCTACTGGGCTATCTCGGTTAAGTATATCCTTCAAGGTTGCTCTTCGATAATAGATGTTTATTAAATATGATGGAATGCAATCTTATATTTAGTTAATGGATAGTTCTGAAAAAGATAAATATAGAAAACTACGTTTAGTTAAGTGGATGTTCATTTAACTGAATCTGTGTGCATTCCGCGAGTACCTAACCATTACTGATCTGACTGGATACATCATATTGCCTACATTCCTTTTATTAAACTATAATACTATTCCTCTTGAAATTAGTCGGAAATGAGTTTAGCCTGTTTTTCATTTTCGAGTTAACCGATTATATGTTATATAGGCTTTTCTCAGTATTCCAAAGTGCTTTCTCTGTAATTTCACTCAGCTGATGACCGTGAAACGTGCTTACTTGATTGTTGGTACACACCAACAAGACGTTGTGAACGGTTAAAGAGTTTGTAACTCAGCACAAAAGTGCATCAGTTTAAGATGCCAAACTTTGAATAAGTACATAAGAGCATAATATGATTACAATGAACGTAGATGTGTATCAACGAAATAGTTAAGCTTTTCATAGTGAATACACCTGTGTCATTATAAATGATTTTAAGTCATTTCCGAAAGAGTATTCTACTGTTGTGAAGAAATCCATTTTTCTTAGATGTTCATATCTGGTGCAGTTGCTCTTAGAATCATTGATTTCTCTACTAAGCTGGTTAGGTTACTACTAATTCCTTATATGACTGAATTATGTGTATGAAGTTGCTGCTTGAAGTTAAAGTACCGAGTAAAATCTGTCGCTAAAGTGTAGAATTCAGTCAAAATACTGAATGACACTACACCACAATGAACTTAGTTCTAGACAGGCCCATAGCTTATTATATCGTGGCAGGTTTGAGTAACCTATTGCCTTAGACAGTTGAAATATTTTAACGTGATGTCATAATAAAATCTTGTAACCACATGTTTCAAGTTCTGAATTAACTCTAGTTAGTCTCTTTTTATCATGGGAGAAGTTCATGTGAAATATAGAAGATACCAACAGTCATTTCTGCCTTAGGAAAGTAGTCCAAAGAATTGAAATCTACTTTCTCCATGCGAAAATTGTTTTCGTGCATATTTTTTGCCAAAAAAGTGTATATGCCATCTCAGTCGTTTCGATCTGGATGCCATTACAAGTCTGAAACTTCGCATAATATATACGGTCCTAAGTTACAAACCAAAAGCCAAATCGACTTCATCTCAATCTCAAGGAAGTGGAGGCGCAGCCTACTGGACACAAAAGCAAGAAGAGGAGCAGACGTTGGCTCAGACCACTATCTCGTACAAGGGACAATCCAAATCAAATTAAAAGCTTTCAGGGAATCAGGAGCTGCAGATAGACCACAAGCCAAGTTCAACACTCAAAAGCTGAAGGACCAGGCTACAAAGGACATCTTCATTGCAAGCATAAAGGACAAAGCTGAGACACAAATCAACACCAGCGAAAGGTCAGCGTCGAAAAGCACTGGAACAACTTGAAAACGGTGTGGAGCCAAACCTGCATAGAAATTCTAGGCAGAAAAAAGAGACAGGACAAACAGTGGCTCACTACGGACACTTGGAAACTAATAGAAGAGAGAAGGACAGTGAAGCAAAAGATTATCCAGTGCACTGACGAGCAACAAAAACAGGAGCTGAATGCAAGCTACAATACACTGAACAAAAGAGTGAAGAAAGTGCCAGGGAAGACAAAAGAAAATATTATGAAACCATGGCAAACGAAGCAGAACAAGCTGCAGGCAAAGGAGACCTCGCCACACTCTACCAAACAACTAGGAACCTTTCGGGCAAACGTTCGACACAGATTAAGCCAATAAAGGACGACAATGGAAAGTCAATCACCAAAGAGGTGGAACAGAGAAAGCACTGGGTTGAACACTTCAAAAGACTTCTAAATCGTCCGCCACCTACAACACGTCCAGCAATACCAACAACGGAAGCAGAACTACCAGTGAACACTGACCCCCCGACGAAATCAGAAGTCCTGAATGCAATCAAGATGCTTAAAGCTGGGAAAACACCGGGACCAGATGGAATCCCAGCAGAGGCTTTGAAAATAGACCCAGAGACAACAGCGGACTTGATGACACCACTGCTGGAGAAGGTGTGGAAAGAGGGCAAAGTACCCGAGGATTGGAAGAACGGTTACTTATTCAAACTTCCAAAGAAAGGAGACTTAAGTCAATGTAAAAACTGGCGTGGAATTATGCTTCTGTCCATTCCAAGCAAGATACTAAGTCGCATCATCCTGGAGAGAATCAAACAAGCCCTAGATGAAAAACTTCGTCCGGAACAGGCTGGATTCAGGAGAAACAAATCATGTATTGATCAAATCGCCACTCTACGGATCATCATTGAACAAAGCTTGGAATGGCAGTCACCTCTCTATCTCAACTTCATCGACTTTGAAAAGGCCTTCGACAGCGTCGATCGAGAGGTCATTTGGAAACTACTTCGCTACTACGGGGTCCCATCGACAATTATACACCTCATCCAACAGTTATACGACAATGCTGCATGCCAAGTAATCCACAACGGGAAACTTACGGAAGCCTTCGAAGTGAGGACGGGAGTGAGGCAAGGCTGTCTACTATCACCAATGATCTTCCTGATTGCAATTGATTGGATAATGCGACAGACAACGGCAACCAACGAGGGAACAGGCATAAAATGGACTGACACAAAAGACTTGGAGGATCTGGATTTCGCCGATGATATATGTCTGATTTCCCATAAACTGGAAGATATGCAAGTGAAAAGTAACAAGTTGGCAGAAGAAGCATCAAAGATAGGACTTCACGTGAACATAGATAAAACAGAGATGATGAAGATTCCTAGCCAACATCAACAGCAACAACAACAACAGACAACTGACGAGGACATCAAAGCCAGAATCGGAAAAGCAAGACAAGCTTTCATTACTCTCAAATCTGTGTGGAGGTCAACAGCACTCAGCATCAAAAATAAGATCCGGATTTTCAACTCCAATGTGAAGTCAGTGCTACTATACGGATCAGAGACTTGGCGAGTCATAAAGAGCATCTCAAACAAACTTCAAACCTTCATTAACAGCTGTCTCCGCTCAATACTCAAGATCAGATGGCCAGAAAAGATCAGCAACAGGGATCTCTGGGAGCGAAACAATCAGGAACCGATTGTGAAACAAATAGGCAGAAAGAAATGGAGATGGATTGGCCATACGCTGAGGAAACCATCAAGTGACATCACTAGACAAGCCCTCGAGTGGAACCCGAAAGGGAGGCGGCGAGTTGGTCGTCCAAGGGTGACTTGGAGGAGGTCATGCGAGGAGGAGATGAAAGCATGTGAACAGACCTGGAGCAGGGTGAAAAAGTTGTCAGAAAACCGAAGGCAATGGAGGTGCGCAGCTGAAGCCCTATGTTCCTCTAGGAACTAAAGGATACAATAATATAATAATAATATATTATCTGATACAATGTCCTGAGGTCTCTTTCACCTGCAGCCTGCCTGTTCTGCTTCAGTTGCCAGCTAGTGTACCATAGAATTGTCTTCTGTCGTTCCTGGCACTCTTCTTCGTCGTTTCTATTCAGTGCAGTGTACATTGAACTCAGTTTCTCCTTCTGTTGTCTATCTTTTCATTGAGCCATCTTCTCTTTCACCATCTCCCTCTCCTCTCTTCTATTAGTAGCTTCCAGGTATCCGCTGAGAGCCATTCCTTGTCTTATCTCTTCTTTCTTCCTAGAACAGTTGTACACGTTCCCTTAAACATCACCTTCAGAGACCTAGTTCCAACGTTCCTCCACACAGGTTTCCTTGGTGGTAACACGTAATGCCTCCGACTTTGCTCTAACCTAATCTGTAGTGAAGGCATTCATCACTTGTAGTTTTTTCCTTCAGTTTCTGCGTGTTGAACTTGAATTACGGTGGTCTGTCTCCATTTGGTTTGAGGGATTTCAGCTTCACCTTGAAGGTCCCTTGGACTAGGTGATGGTCTGAGTAAGCTCACATCTGCTCCCTTCCTTGACTTTGTTTCCAGTAGGCTGCGTCTCCACTTCCTCGAGCAACATTGAGATGAAGTCTATCTGGTTTGTGGTGTGTCCGTCAGGAGAAACCAATGCTGCTTCGTGTATATCCTTGTGTTTGTACCTGCTCTCTCCGATCTCTAAATCACTGAAAGCTCAGAAGTCTGCGAATAATTCTCCGTTCTCATTGATTTCACCAGGCGAGAGCCTCTAGACCATTGATGAGTTCTCTTCCCGTATTATCTGCTCCTAGTTCGGTTGGAATTCATATCGCCCATGAGGATTTTGATGTCACCAGTTGAGATGTTGTCCATTACTGTTTTCAGTTGTCTGTAGAAATTTTCATTCTTCTCTTGTTCCGCGTTGTTTGTAGCACTGTGCTTAGCATTGGATAATTGTGACCTTGCTTCCTTTTGAGTCGAATCTTGCTGTCATGTTCCTGGATGAAATTGGTTCCCACTGCACCAGGGCTTTGGATGCCACTGGTGACATGATGACAGTCACTCATTGTCTCAGTGTGCTCGTGGTTGTCGTTTGGGTGATCAGACTGGAGTAGATTACTGACTCTCCAGTTGACAATTTTGATAATCCACATCCACTCCAACTGCTATCGCGAATTCCCAGCACTTCTATGCCATATCTTCGCATCTCTTTGGCTACCTGAGAAGCCTCCCCAGTCTTGTACATTGTACGGACATTCTATGTCCCCATTCTTGTTTTTGCTTTCATCGAGGGAAGACACATCAGCTAACCAGCCTTCCGAAGGCTTTCACCAGCCCGATTACAGAGAAGAATAAGATTGTTATTTGAATCTTTTGTATTTTCAATATATCTTCTGTGCGTTGAAGTTTCTCTAGCAGTTCAATAGGTTAACTGGTGTGGTGATGCTAGCCCCATATTCAACCCCCCCTCTCTCAGGCTTGGAACCGGCTAGAAACTAGCAAGCTAGTTAACTATGCGAGGTTATTCTGGCGGATATTGAGCAGATTAGCGCAATTAAGGATTTGACGCATATGATTAAACAGTCCTTACTTGGCAAGTGTGAAGCTTATTGGTGAGAGCAGACATGTAATGAGGAGTCGGCAGCTGCTATTCCCTTTCGTTCTAGCCTCCATAACAGGAAATGTGGGTTAGTAAGACTGTCTGTGAGGATGTTCCGCCGGCTATCCACCTGAAGAGACCTCTGGAACTCTGGCCAGATGAAGTCAACAAAATGATTTAGCTAGTCCATAGCAACATTATCCAACCTTATCTTTTACAATGCTCCGCGGTGGGTCATGCTGATCATGCGAATGAAGCGGAGTTCCAAGAAGAACACCAAACACTCAAGCTCCAGAAGGCACTCACCCAAGGCAATGTACATTCCACTCTTTTAAAAAATGGTGGTGAGACTTTAATCAGGAAACCGACTGAATTGTTGCCATAAGTGTCAGAAAGTAGGATTGTTGCATCAAATTGGAATGAGGCTATTATCTTACCTACGTTTTATAAGGGCCTGCATCTGAAAACTATCGGGACATCAATCTTTTACCAGTTGAGTCTAAAATACCTGTTACTTCAGAGCTCAGCATAAACTGATTCGTGGACGGCAGTCTGGGTTCAGTTCAGGTCGTGGATGCACTGATTACGTGTTCATCCTTAATAAAACACCCTTACTCGTATTGCAAGTCAAGTGTCTTTTTTCTTAATACTGAGACTAATTTCTGCCTCTTAGACAGAACTACTTTCTAGAACTGTCCCTGAGAAGTCTATCAACACCCTGAAAGCCCCATAAAGAAACACATCAGGTAGAGTGAGAGCATATGACTAGCCATCAACAGTGTCGTCAACCGTAATGATTGCCTACCCCGTCATTTCTCTTTAATTTGCCATCCATGACAGTCTAAAGACGGGTATGAAAGATGTGCGTAGTGTTGGTGTAAATCTTCTATCTGGAGAATTATTTTTCGACTTCGAGCATGCAGACGATATCGTCTTACTGTAAGATAAAGTACTTGCTGCCCAAGTGGGAAGTAATCTTTTCATGATCAGTGCCTGTAAACATACAAAACGTTCCACATGCACGTTCAGTGTTTTGCTCTGTCTAAGTGTAAAGTATTGTTACAGGATTGGAAGGGACTTATACCTACCCTCACACTCGCAGTTGGACGGTTGGAAGTAGCGTGTAGTTTCCTGTATCTAGGTAACTGTAGGGGGGACGATAAGATCTCTAACCACACAGTGAAAGCCGAGGCGTCAGATGCCGAACTTGGCCATCTCTGGTGCTGTCGTGACATTAAACTGACCGTCAGAAATTGGGCTAACAATGATTCGGTGCCTGTGAAACCTGGTTTCCAAGCTGAGAATGTACGGTGACTTTCCGCATTTGATCATCACTGCCTAAGTAAAATCGCTTGTATCAGATATTATCATCATGTAAGTAATTCTGAGGTCCGGAGGCGAGTCTCTGGGGAAAGTGAAGATCATCTTACGATAAGTGTTATCATCTTGGCTTTGTTGGCGTGGACATGTGTTACGAATGTAACCCCAGAGCTTCGCGTACCATTCAGTGTTTGTTAAATCAGGAACCGGGTGTCAAAATTGGAGGGGTGGTCAGCCCATATTTGTCCGTCCTATGGTGAAGGATAGTTGTGTCAGGTTAGCATCTATTAATGCACCATGACTCCCTGGGTGACGTCCCAGAGATAATCCTAATCAGTAGCTGGAGAGATGGTCAAACATGGATGAGGATCGTAAGTACTAGTGGATATACCATGGTTTCGTGTTTCCTTCTCTTTCTGAAAGGAACTGGAAGTAATGAAACAGGCTTTTGGTAAGTATTCTTACTTGTTTTCTTGATGCTATCACTCACTTATTCCGTGCTGTTCTCCCCACAATACTGTTCAATTATTTTTGTGTGTCCTGTCACTTGGTGCCGATATTGTGCAAAGTTGTGCTTAAATATAAGAATAGGTGAAGCTTCCCAACTGAATACAGCATGTCTATTAACCATGGATTATGGTACAGTTTCGATAACGTTACATACAAAGTGCATGTGTCATTTGAGTTTTCTATTGTAAAATACCACCGCGACTTTATTTGTGTCGATACATGATATTTCACAATATCACTGGCTGCTTCGTGAGATTTTCTGATATCTGATCGGTTGTAGGAAACAATAGTCATGGATGTACTACATAATACATCTCAGATGGTTTCCCGCTTATATATTTTCTTTTCACTGAGATTTTACTTCCTATTGATTTCCTAATTTTTATCCTCAGAAATGATGATAAATTACATTAATGAACTGTTTTCGTATGTCCTGTTGTTCCCTAAGAAGAAAGTTTGCTCAGGACCTCTAATATGTATTACTTAGGTTACTTTTATGTTACTTAAGTTACATTTATGTCATTCCTTAGGCTTCTTTCATACTCAGTAGCATAGAAGAAGACACCTTTAGAAATTCTGAAAGATTTGTCAAACGTTACTCAATCTTGTGAAGCAGTGAAACCTCCATAGCACCTGCAAGCCTAACTGCAAATTTCTATTATACTTCAACGTGCTCCTACACTTCTGAGCAAACATTGAGTGATGTGTTAAGTACACAAACCAGGTTGAATTGCTTGCTTTCTTACCTATTAGTATCGTGAATTAGTAATGGCTATAACTTGGTCGTCACATTCTTTTATACAAACTGAGTATCTTGTAACTCAGGACCGTATATATTATGCGAAGTTGCAGACTTCTAATGGCATCCAGATCGAAACGACTGAGATAGCATATACACTTTTTTGGCAAAAAATATGCACGAAAACAATTTTCACATGAACAAAGTACATTTCAATTCTTTGGACTACTTTCCTAAAGCAGAAATGACTGTTGGTATCTTCTATATTTCATGTGAACTTCTCCCATGACAAAAAGAGACTAACTAGAGTTAATTCAGAACTTGAAACATGTGGTTACAAGATTTTATTATGACATCACGTTAAAATATTTCAACTGTCTAAGGCAATAGGTTGCTCAAACCTGCCACGATATAATAAGCTATGGGCCTGTCTAGAACTAAGTTCATTGTGGTGTAGTGTCATTCAGTATTTTGACTGAATTCTACACTTTAGCGACAGATTTTACTCGGTACTTTAACTTCAAGCAGCAACTTCATACACATAATTCAGTCATATAAGGAATTAGTAGTAACCTAACCAGCTTAGTAGAGAAATCAATGATTCTAAGAGCAACTGCACCAGATATGAACATCTAAGAAAAATGGATTTCTTCACAACAGTAGAATACTCTTTCGGAAATGACTTAAAATCATTTATAATGACACAGGTGTATTCACTATGAAAAGCTTAACTATTTCGTTGATACACATCTACGTTCATTGTAATCATATTATGCTCTTATGTACTTATTCAAAGTTTGGCATCTTAAACTGATGCACTTTTGTGCTGAGTTACAAACTCTTTAACCGTTCACAACGTCTTGTTGGTGTGTACCAACAATCAAGTAAGCACGTTTCACGGTCATCAGCTGAGTGAAATTACAGAGAAAGCACTTTGGAATACTGAGAAAAGCCTATATAACATATAATCGGTTAACTCGAAAATGAAAAACAGGCTAAACTCATTTCCGACTAATTTCAAGAGGAATAGTATTATAGTTTAATAAAAGGAATGTAGGCAATATGATGTATCCAGTCAGATCAGTAATGGTTAGGTACTCGCGGAATGCACACAGATTCAGTTAAATGAACATCCACTTAACTAAACGTAGTTTTCTATATTTATCTTTTTCAGAACTATCCATTAACTAAATATAAGATTGCATTCCATCATATTTAATAAACATCTATTATCGAAGAGCAACCTTGAAGGATATACTTAACCGAGATAGCCCAGTAGCAATACTATCATTATCGTTTCTCAAAAAAAGGTGCATTCAAGCTTCCACTTTTTATGAATTTGTTACTCAGCATCTAAGCGAAAGTTAAAAGCATATTTGGGATCACTAGAAGGAGATTTAGGGACAATTTCTTCAGATCAGCTTAAAAGATGACGCTAACTATCACTACAAACTCAGTCGTCGAACAGTTAAGTGCAAAAAATTACAGACTCGGAAAAACAATCGGTCAAGACATAGCCCGCAGCTAAACCGACTACCTTACATGCTCGTTAGTTAATTCAAAAGTCGATTCGTGATTCATTCGACTAAACACTAGAATTTCAGCCAGTGACTCCTAAGTTCGGATCCTGTGATAACCACGACGAATAGACAGACATTAAAATAGCCTACTAATCAAATGACCTAACACTAAGCACTGTGATTGTCATGTGATTAATTGTTGTCAATATCGAGATATCTGAAAGGGTCAATTTTTTCAACACCATCGTGGAAACATCGTTTCAACTATGGGCGTCAAGCACGGATGAAGATGTCAAAACCAGAATCGGAAAGGCAAGATACACCTTCATCACTCTGAAATCAGGATGGAACTCTGGTGCACTCAGAATAAAGAACAGGATTCAAATTTTATCACCAATGATATGTCCGTTCTTGCATATGGGTCAGAAATTTCCACTATGTGTTGCGAGTAGCATTTCAAACAGTCAGATGGACTTTTATCAATAGCTACCGTCAATCCATATTAAAGACCAAATGGTCAGAAAGAGTAAACAAGAAGAAACTCTTGGACCAACTCAACCAATAACCTATCAGTCAATAGATACGGCTAAGAAAATGAAGATGGATCGAACACACACTGAGGAGACCGTCGAATGACATTGTACTCCAGGTCATAGCTCGAGTGGAATCCATGTGGGAAACGACAAGTTGGGTTTGGGTCCGAGAGTGACATGGAGGAGACCGCGTGAGGAGCAGGTGAGAGCTTGTAAGTGATCGTGGAGTCAGCTAAGGAGGACTGCAGAGAACTAGACAAAGTGGATATGTACTGTTGAAACCCTGTGTTCCACTCGAAACGCAAGAGGATAATAATAATAATAGTGTAAACTACCACCATTCAGATTTGACCTTTCATGATTGTTGTACTCTATCCTCTTACATGTAAATGTGATTCATCAATCATTTTGTTCAACACATCACTACTGTTCGGTATGCTTTTGTCCTTCCTTGAATGTTAGCTATTTTTGTACCGTTTACATTTGTGTAACCATATTATTCTTATATTCCAGAAACAAAGTTTATGACAAGTCACCTGTGTTTTTATTATAGCAAAATCTAGACTGTGTGTTGTTAGTATTGATAGTGAGAACTATGACCTGTAGACAAATTTAATTCTACATCCTACTCCACCAACTTTAGTCTGGTGGGTAGTATCGCCAGTCCTCACACAATAAATGTGGCCCATAGACTGAAAAATAGAAGACACGTTACAATAACTGAATCCAACCAAATATTCAACTCAATCAAAAGTCCACGCACACCCTGCTTTTGTTACTTCAGACTGACTGTATCAATTTACGGGTAATTAGAAGAAGACACACACTTTCTGAAAACATACGGAAAAGTCTATGATTAAGAGGCATTGAGACTCTAACCACTGCAGTCACACCAAATCCGATTGAAACAGGGACAGAGGCAGAAGACATCTCGAATGACTTTAAGATACATAAACAAGAAAGCTTTACTTCACAGATACTATGGCTATCAAACAGCTAAAGGCCGATTTATGTATTCAAAAAGAAGTTTTAGCAAATCTCTCTCCCTACCTTGGTAACTTAGCTCACGAACTTTAATTAATTAAATACTAATGTTAATCTTGTCTTACTTAGTGTCATAATTTGTTGGCGAAATCTGTTACATATACAGTTCAGTGTTAATTCTATTTTTTGATTTTACCACTAAGTAGTTCTGATAGTTTGACGATATCAATTTGTTCACAACTTGTTCGTCAGCACTTTTTAACCTGGGCTGTCGTTTTTTGTCTTTAACAAATAGTTCAGACTTTCAAATTTATATGGTGTTGGTTACTGCACCTTTCTTAAATTTAAAAGTCTGTCGGCATTTCAGTTCATTCTGGTGACTGATATCTCGATGTATTTCCCCAAAACTACTAAATTAACCTGCCACAGAATACACTATTATTTTTCGTCTGGAAAGCTCAAATCTCTTGAGATAATTAATTTGTAGGATGTTTTTCTCTCTTACCAAAAGTTCTGATATAATGAAATGTTAAAACAATTAGTCCCTTTGATAAATTTGAATAAGGCATTAAGATGACAAATTTCGCGAGATGATATCATTTCGTAGTTTCTTCACAACCGCTTTACAAATAACATGGTTAACAGTAAAAAGATAATGTTCATGACAATTACTCAGTTAAATAAGAAACAAAAGTACATACTAATGACCAATCCTATTTAAATAGGTCATGTAGTCCGTGATAGGCGAAAATTGAAGTCTGTTGATTTTTGCACACACAGTTTAGGCTGTATGTGATTAATCCAAAGTGCTTCCATCACCTCTAATAACCTTGATTTAGAGTTATGTGAAATTATTGTGAAACAGTCATTAATATTGATTTTGCGACCTGACATTAATAAGTGGTTTGCAATAGATGATGATGCTGGATTTCTGTTCAAATTAATCGCGTTGGGATTTTCGATATGATTTACTAGCCATTTTGGAACATGTTCTTCTAGACGACATTGGAACGTTCTGTTGGTTCTACCTATATAGGTGTCATCGCAGCTGCAGGTGAACTTGTAGATACAGTTTGAAGTGGAGTCCACAGAATTTCGTCCTTTGATTGTAGGTACAGGGATCGAAAATGTTCGGCAATTGAGAAAAAGAGATGCGGCGTAGAATGTGCGTTTGATAGCTGACCGAAGTCTTTGAGCTGTCAACTGCATAATCTGGTCACCCTTGAATGGTAGGTTAATAAAGATGGCTTTCTTTGGTACAGAGGCTATCTTTTCGAGATGTGGTCTTTCTTTACTGTGACAAGTGATAAAGTTCCCCGGATAACCACTAGCTAATAAAACTGAATGTATATGTCGAAGCTCATCCATTAGAGTGTCACTCGTGCATATTTTCCGGGCCCTTGAGAAGAAACATTCCACTAGGGAACGTTTATACTGGATAGGAACAAAACTGGTAAAATGAAGATATTGTCCACTCCATGTCTGTTTACGAAAATTAGAGCGCTGAATCGTTCCATCATCTCTCCTAGTCATTGTAATATCCAGGAAACCAAGTTTGTTATTCGATTCTAGTTCGGAAGTCACTCGGATATTTGGATGAATATGATTAAATAGGGTAATAAAGTTTTCAATAGATTTACTATTATTACCAATAATGAGAGTATCATCTACATAACGTTTATACAGCATAAATTCTTTTAGCATACCTTGCATTTGTTTCTCTAATTTCGACATGAATATATCTGCTAACAGGGGCCCCAGAGGGCTCCCCATCGCAACACCATCGATTTTTTTGTATGCCTTTTCTTGGAAGGTGAATCTAATATTTTCTGTACACATCAAGATGATGTCGTTGATGTAACTTACAGGAATAGGTAAGTTTATCCCATTGCTTGTTATGTAACTGCAAATGAAATCAACAGTTTCATGAAGGGGAGCATCGGTAAATAAAGATTCTATGTCAACTGAACACATAACCTTTTCCTTAATGTTCAAGGTGTCTAGCATTTCTGTAAGATCAAATGAACTTTTTACAGAATGATTTGATAATGAGTCTCTTGCAGGCGTAAGGAACTCTGTAATCCATTTGGCGATTTTATGGTAAGGCGAATTTTACATGTCTAAGATGGGTCTCAGTGGGTTCCCAGTTTTGTGGATCTTCAGAAGGCCATAAAGCTGAGCAGTATATGACCCAATTGCTTTAAGTTGTTTATAAAGTTTTCATTTATATAAACCATGCATCGGTAAAATCTGAAGCTGACGATTGATCTGCTTTTCCACAAGCAGCACATTATCAGTAGCATTGTCCACCAGAAATTTGGACTGATCTTTGATGATATCATTCATTTTATTTTGATAGTCCGATTTGTTCATAATGACAACGCCTTCTCCCTTATCAGGTTTAAGGATAACAAGATAATCTTTTTCGATTGATTCCTTAAGTGCGGCGTGGTGTTCTTTTGATAAACCATTTTTCTGGTGTATTCTAGCATTTAGAAATTGATGAGAAATGTCCACCAGTTTAACTTTAAACCAGTCCAGATTATCTTTACTAGAAGGAGTTAAATCAGAGATTTGATCATAGAGGTTTTCACACTGTGACTGGACTTCCATTTTGTTAATTTTCATGGGAATAATTTTGTCCTTCAAACCATAAGATAATGCTTCCAACTGTAGTTGGGATAGAGTGCATGTAGATAAATTAATTATATGTTTCGAACCCAGGACCTTCTGGTTACAAGGCGAGCTCATAGATCATTGAGCCACTGGGACCCGATCCAATGGTTCTTGAATTCTAACTTCTGCCAATTCACGACATAGCGCGACCACTTCACAATGTCTTCTTCGATGAGTTACTGCCTACAAAACCAATACTTGAAAATTAATCTGATGCTCACTAGCGACTGGCCCTATTCAGGAAGTTAACCTGGGGTTCTAGTGGGAAGCTTGATTATTCGTCAGACGGTGAGTGGGAAACGAGAAGACGGGGATATCCTGGACCTACGCGAGGAACCTAGAAGACCTGGATTTTGCGAGTGGATGATTTATGTTTGATGTCACACAAAATCGAAGAATTACAAGCGAAAACCGACAAACTGGTTGAAGAAGCAGACAGTGAAAACAGGACTCCATGTGAACATAGACAAGACGGAGGTTATGAAAATAACCACCACCAACAACAACAGAAGCGACATGCAGCCAGCAGCCATTCACCATCAACGGGAGGGGTTTGAAAGAGGTGGCATCATTCACTTATCTAGGAAGCATTGTCTCAACTACAGGAAGTCGGAACGGACGAGGATGTCAAATCGAGTGAGAATCGGGAAGGCGAGAAACACATTCATCAACCTGAAACCAATCTAGATACCTTCGTCACTCAGCATCAACAACAAAATTCGGTCGGATTTTCAATACAAACGTCAAGTCAGTCAGTTTTTCTATACGGATGAGGGACTTGGAGGGTCACAAGGTATATTTCCAACAGCTTGTTGAATACCCTTATTAACAACTATCTTCGCTCTATACTGAATATCAGATGGGCGGAAAGGATCACCAACAAGAAACTATGGGAACAAACAAAGCAAGAATCAATCGCCCAACAAATATGTAGGAGAAAGTGGAGATGGATTGGACACTCGCTCAAGAGGCGGCTGGGCGACATCGCGCGTCAGGCCATTGCTCGAGTGGAACCACCCCGAAAGGGAAGCGGCGAGTGGGTCGTCAGTGCAAGAGTGACATGGAGGAGACCATGTGAAGAGGAGTTGAAAGAGTGTGGACTAACATGGATGCAGGTGAAAAGTACAGCAGAAGACAGAATCAAGTAGAGACGTGAAGTTGAAGCCCTATGTTCCACTAGGAACCCAAAGGAGCAATAATAATAATAAAACAAATCCAGTTTTTTATAATAGATAAGTTTTTCAGATATTAGACAGAGATGCAGTTTCAATATCTGGATGTAGTTTAGATCAGAATTTTTGCTCATAATCACATCAAGGTATTCACACCGCTTCATAATCTACTTTATTTATTCTTTTCTCTCCTCCCTGTAGTTGATTAAAATTTTCCACATTTCCGGTATATGCATTGCATTATTTCCAATTCCCGTATTTGGTGTTGGTTTGATGAACAAAGTTTCACTGATCAATAATTATCTCCACCTAACTACATCACTTTTTTATACTTTTACTGTATCCCACCTTATTGTGTAATTACATGCAAGTGAATGTATTACGATGGCTGAGCTCTTTTCTAGATCATTTAACTTAGCAGGCTCAATCATTCTGGCTCTAGCTAAATTCTTATGCTAAGCCAAGTAGCCTTGAAAACACAATCAATTACATATCTTCCACCTGAGCTACCAATTTTCTCTATTATTTTTAACAATTTCTAATTATTTTCGGAATCCTGTGATGTTTGTCCCTGAGTATCTCCTTACTACCGTTGATTATTTGAGAGAAAACCCAGTTATTCAATTATATTATTACAGTGATTGGTTATATTTTACCGCTTTAACATTACTATTTACTATTTCCCTTCACAATCATTGTTCGACATTTTGTTTCACCGGGAAAAACTAACATTTATCCAAACTGCAACAAAACTACTCACTTTCATCAACTTGGTTGTCTGGGTGAGTCTTAACGTGAAACTTTGCACAGGAGTGAAGCAGTTTAAGTTTCTACACTCCACGTAGCACACAAAGGTAACGAAAAGTGATAGAAATTCAAAATAACCATAATCAGCAAAAAGGTACAACTGGAGGAATAGCAACATGGAAAAACGTTAAGGTCCAGTGGATGTAGGAGATCACAGAGTGAATGCATCTGTGTGACACGTAGAACGGTTTCGAGCCATATCTCCAGCCAATGGTGCTCAGAATCTCGAGGTCTAAAACCTGGTAGTCTACACCTCTCCTACATAGCCCAAAACAACAATCAGACTTGATAGATGGATGTGAAGTTATGATATGACCATCCCTAACACTTTACCAACCTGGTCGTATGTCGACTAACATAGTTTGACGAAGAAGGCGATGGCTTTGGACGCGAAGTACGTATCCTAGTCATCTCAATTGATGCAGCTTCAGCCAGGTTGTAAGCAAATTTATTCTTACTACTGTTTTGAATAACATCCTTATTATTGTAATGATAAACAATGGCACTAAACAATTATTTAACAAGCGTACTGTCAATGAGTCTCAAACTAGAACGAAACAGTTGCCCGGTACTCCATGGTTTTCAACAGTTCTCTAACCGATATCACTTCATAGTCTAATCTGAAACAAACAGAATCCCTACAGACTATTTCTTGAAAAAAGAAGAAGACTGGGAAGTGGAGTAATTTTTATATACTTTATTCTTTCAATACATTATCCACCAAACGTTAAGGCAATTACAAACTTAGAAAAATAGATAAAGAACATTTACTTAGAAGCAAATAACAGGATTTACAAGACACAGTGGTTAACCAATCAAGAAGGAATGAAAATGATCGATTGCCAAAGAGAGATGAAATGAGTGTTATAAAGGTAGATCCGTTTATACTTTTACAACACGTACGCACTCACTATCACAGGTATTATTAAATTCGATTTTGCAACAGCATTTATGGAACTGAGTAGTAGAATCGAATGATAATCGGTCACACAAATAAAGTTGATCAAAGGACTGATTTTCAGCAAAACAAAAATCCCCTGCGACTTTCAAAATCCCTGTTATGCTGAACGGTTTACGAGCGTTAGGCGAAAATCCATGGGACGAAGATACATTTTGTCTATCTCTTTCTTGTCGATACTTAGAATTAAGTAGAGTCATGTGTAGCTTCACAGAATTATCTGGACGGTATGGACCATTGCTTACCAAGTTTTTTTCAGTGAATACATTCAGTAACTCATTAGCAATAGCTTGCAGTCGCTGTGCATCAGGTGATTCAGTTAGCTGTGAAAACATGAAGACGATTTTTTGAAACACAATCAATATTAGCGATTACAAAAAATTAACAGCTTCCCATAATCAGGAATCTAAATAATCTTTGAAAAAAAATAGATGACAACGGAGACAACTACTTAATGAAAGGTAGAGGAAGTCATCCAGCCTAAGAATAAAGAGCTAACAACTGATTATCAAAAGAAGGAAGAAAATAAGTAATTACCATACTCATCCTGAGCTAAAAACTCTCGTTATTATTGAGAAACAACTAATCGTCTTTATAGTTTTTGTATTTAATTCAGCTTATATATCAAATCATTTAGGTAATACAGAAGAGTATGAATTAACGTACAAATTTGTACGAATGTGTATCAACTCAAGTTTACACATTTTAATAAGATAGGTGAAAAAAACAGAATAGATACAAAGCTCTTTTGTAGTGGACGAACATGTGTGGGGTAGTAATTTCAGTGAGCAAATCTGCGCCATTATGTACTTACTACTTTAAGTCATATCAACATGAATATCTGATTTTCAGTAAAACAGGGATCCTGGCGACAAAATGTACACCACCACAGGGGCAGTCAATAACTTCACGGATTAGTGACATGTTTTTGTCTGACCATTCCTAACACTTTCTAATAGAATCCTACTGCAGCAAAGATTGCTGGTAAAGGAAGGTGGCACCAGTGACACCTGTTAAGACAACCTCAGTTGATACACTTACTCTCCTTATCTAACGTTCTAATCACAACATTACTTATTATTTTCCTTCACCCAGCATGAGCAAGTGAGCAACGACAACTATGATCAAAAGCCTCTTAAATGCCTATAATTTCCACACTTTAGCTATTGCATGTTACAGTCGTAAAGTCGGACACTGTGAAGCCTTGCTCCATGTATACGTTAACTCATGGGTAGCTGGATATCCACTTGATACCAAAGATTAGTTCGTTAGAGAAGTGCCACATTGAGATTCTGACAATAACCAGTCCATTGAGATTTATACAACTTTCTACATAAGCAAATTGGTCAGAATATTCAACCTTTCACTTCCTATCCTTGAATAAGAAGCACCTTTAGACTAACCTTGACTAACTTTACGGTAACCACAAGACATAACGCCAAGGTACAACATTAGAAGTTGCCACAATTTGAAATGTCAGGATAATCCTGCATGAAACAGCCATTTGTCAGTATATTTAGTCAAGTTGTTAGCATAGCTTGCCTTCTGTCAGTCAACGAACTCTTTCTGCAAGCTATCCAATTCTCGGTGTGTATTAATAACATGAACTCATTAATTAGTCACTAGGGAGCAACAAATTTCACGCGTCTGTTCTTTAGTGTTTACTAAATTGTATCAGAAAAGTTTGCGATTAAGTCATTGAGCCAGGTAATTAGTCAACGAAGTGCACTCAGAACACGCATTCACTGGTAACAGTACAAGGGTAGTGAAACTGAAGGCAAACGGTGACAAAACTGAGAATCTCTTGAAACCTTTAATTATCATCAATGCAGATGATTTGCCATAAGCTCTATACAGCTGCATGATGAAAACACTTTAAGTAACTAGCATCATTTTTCATTACCTGTTTCACAGAGTGAAACTTCTGAAACAGCTCTTCATTAACTGAGTCCGCTTCTACCTTCAAGCCAAGTTATTTGACAGACACCAGACTCCAATATGTCAATATTCCCAAACGTGACGAAAACATACAATCTAATTAATTTGTTGTCATCCGAACCTGTGACCTACTTTTTCCCAAGAATTCATCTTTCTCAAGCTTTACTTGGTATCCATATGGCAGAGGGACATGGATGTTAGTCAGCCGGATCCCCTTGAAGTTATTCCAAAAAAATCTGCTGACCTTAAATTTGTAGTGATCAACAGCTTCCAGGTGTCTAATAGAATCTTCTCTAAACTCCATACGCCAAATAACATTTTTGTTATTCTAAATAACAAGTAGTTTCCACTGTACCTAAACACCTTTCACAGCAAACTGTGGGCTCGGAAATGTATGTCAAGCACAGAAACCCAACTTACTTGCACGAAGAGTGATAATTTGACTCTGAATGTGTGGTGTGAACGTGATCACATGTCAAAAAAGACAAATATACTCTACATTTTTCGACAGTTGAATGTTCCCGATCAGTACTGGATTTTAGTTTGTACATCCCTTTTAGATCCCCGCATGAACTGCAACCAAACGACCATATGTGTGTCTGAACAGAAGCAGTGAAACCTTTACGTACTCGACTTTTCCCTTAATCAACCATACAGTGCTAAGTAACACCTCGCTCTAACAGACGATTTCTAAATAACAGTTCTGTCTGACAGAATGAAGGTAGTCCTGGTACCTAAAATTAAAAGTCTATTAGCCTGTGATATTACAGACGATGTGATAGGAATCAGCTTAAAATAGTAGTCATCGTATGATTCCGAATGTGATTGATGACTGTAAAATTTCGCCATCCATTTTTTACCTTGGTTTTGGTCAAGTCTCCAACCAATAGTAATATTTGTTTTTCTTTGCCTAACGTAGCCGAATCTCCTATCAATTAGAACAATCTATTCCCACTACCCTGGGTCGATTTTAATGTAGTTAGAGAATATATAAATATGATGCGTTTTCTTCCAATAAAATGTCATCCTAAATGTCACAGGCCAGTCTTTGTCGTTCAATACTTACATGGCTCAGTGAGGCGGAAGTTACCAAGAACGGATAGGTGCATCTAGCATATCAGTTGAGTTATTCATTGCGTCAGTATTATTATACCCACGCATAAATCTATTCGGTCATGCCGACTGTAGTTGTGATCATATCAACTGAAGACAAGTACATAACACGATGTTCAAGAAGCTTACAAAAATGTGATCAATGCATCCAGCTTATCCCCCACGAATCAGTGTCTGCTGCGTTGTATACAGCTCGTTAAGCACTACAGTAACTAGTATTTTACACTCAACTGGTAACAGACTAGTACCGCGGTGGTTTTCACACGCATTATTTAGGCACTTTTTAGAGATAGGCACAATGATAGAACACTCGTTTCCCATGCTTACTTATACGATACAGCCAGTTCTACAACCTACTATTATATTCTTCAGGCTGTGTATTGCTGAAATTTATACGGGAAGAAGACTATTATCCTGTGAAGCTTAGTCTTAAGTCATCACACTACACTCAGATTTGTTCACTTTCATGAAAAAGATAAATTTTAACTAGCACAAATGTGATGATAGTAATAGTAATTGTTGGTAGTGAATTTAACAAACAGCTACATTGACTCTTTTCAAATAATCTATGGTCAAAAAATATAATTCCCTAAAAGAAGGTTTACCTTAGCGTACAGCACATGGACAGAATCGGGGTCATCATTCATATACTCTAGACCCCTCAGAGTAAGACTGAGAGGACCACGGGAAAACAGTTCATAACCTTTTGCAGATTTACAAAATGTTCCCAGTGCATCACAAGCTTTTTCAATCTCATATTTGTCAGCCAAAACCAGTGTGACTAGAGTGAAATGCAGTGTGGATGTCGAATGAAAGACAGAACTATCTACACCCACAAAATCGTGAGCAGCAGACTTTTTGGCAGCCTGCAACACAGACTGTCGGAATTTCTGGAAGTTTTCCTTTACTACCTGGCACGCGACTGGTAAGCATATGAAGTGAGTTGGTTGGCAACGAATACGAGCATCAGATACTATCCAAAGAATACGACGACAAGCACTCAAGACATTGAATTTCGAAGAACCAGTAACAGAAATCACTGAAGAATTAGAACTGAACAATGGGATTTCAATGTTGCATCGAAATTCATCTTCCAATAGTTTTTTCTTTGAGTGTTGAACACCAATGATGAACTTGTGAAACATCGACGGAACATTAATCGTTGCAGTGTATCCATTTTCAACCATAATGATATTTTTGCTTAATTCTGAGATTTCAGGGTCTGTTTCATCAACATCAACCTCTTCAGCATCTGAAATCTCTTCAATCTGACTGATAGATGTAGGAAACGCCTGGGCAAAACACTGTTTTGATGCATTTTTTCTGTAATGACGTGAGCCAATATGTATTATCTCTGGTGTTAGTACTGGGTCCATCTCCGATTATAGAAAACTTTAGGTAAATAAAAATCAAAAAGGCAAATTATAAATGATTTAAGTGGACAAACAGAAGAAACACGCCTATAGCAGCCGGTCCTTACTTATGGGGAAAACAATCAGCTCTGACAGAGACTCCTTAAGAGATCACAACATTTTTTGTGCTTCTTGGCTTGTAAAAAATGTACATGGTTGCAAAATGCACCATAAATACGTGCAGAGGTCAATGATTCTAACTACCTATTTGATTCAAATAAATAGAACGGCTAGGAGTCGGGTATCTTGAGTATTTATCTGAAACTTGGTGCGGCATAGCATCAAATCTTTTCAAATGAATGCTACAGCTCTGCCTTCACAGAATAGCACCTGGCACCTACAAACATCAGTTCCTATTGTCCAAGAAGTGAACATATTCAACAATTCAAGATGTTTAAGTATTGGTTTTGTAGGGATTTGGTTTGACTGTATGGAGGATTTAATCATGAGCTGACATAGTGGTTCTCTAACTGATGTCAGCTCATGATTAAATCCTCCATACAATTCAAGATGTCTAATGATCAGTCCCGGTTAAGAGATTTCAGAAGGTAAGGGGAGCTTCTCATCTTGTACAACACATCACATCCTAAATCTCAACCGTTTATTCACTTCAACTTTCTAAAGTTATTCTTTAATACCAGTATCATTGTTGTTGTCCACTTGTGACGAAAGCTATCATAAAAATTTATACTAATCTAATACATCTAATGTGCAGTAACCGCATTTGGCTGCGGAATATAAGTAGTAAATGTTAATTACATCTTTGGTTGGTGAATCTATTGATTTCTAACTGAATTATCTCATAAATATAAAAGTACAGTACATTATGATTTAAAAAGACTTTAAAAGTAGTTCAATATATGCGAAACGATTTTCCATCAATGACTTAGTTGTATAACCGAATTTATTTCTCCATGACTAAACTCCTAATTGATACTTAAATACGAATAATTCTACAGTTCATATTTTGAAGTGAAATGCTGAGGTTTATTTTTATATGAAACTTTAATACTTATTCTCCAAAGGTAAATGAAGAATTTTTAGTATATATATGTTCAAACCTATTTCACTTTTAACGGTTTGAAAAAATTTGGGCATTGGGTATATGATAATCATTATAATGAATTTTTAGCATACTCGACTTGGCACTTTAAAAAAATTACATTCATCCAGATTGGTTAAATAATATGGCTTTTTCGCTAAAATTCCAGATGTAAGATAATGCTGCAGAAATAGTCTGAACAGAATTTTATTTTAATTACATGGAATGTGGGTGCTGGGATGTGATGAATACTTTACTTTTACGTATGCTTTTTGGAGGTGTGACAATACAAACTTATGTTTGGCGAATCGTAGTAAATTTGCCGAAGCAATCACCATCAAACGATTTAAACCAGACTTATGCATACAGAGAGTGTGATTAACCTCTCACTCCCTTGGTAACTGAAATTTGATCTTGATTACATTAATTAGTCATCTAATTCAGTGCTCTCAACTCACTGAACGAATCTCAATCTTAAAAACTGTAACCGCTATGTGAACCTACAAGCTAACACTGTTTGTTAGTTTTTTTCTGTTTAACCCCTCCCCCCTCTTTTCTACTTTTGAAGCATATAAATTGATGATGAAAACTGAAACTGTAATGCTCTCATTTTGAATGCGTCAGTTTTACAGTATCTCTTCTCTACAATCACTCAAACATTAAAGTATGTTATTATCATCTATATAATCATTATAATTTCAGGTAGTCTGCAGCTGATGAGAACCTGTGAAATAGAATGATATCATTTTATACTGCGAATTTCGTCTTCCTTTCTTCATCGAAATACAAACTTATGTACTTATTGACAGATTTCTATCTTGAGTCAGTAATTAGCCAGCTACACTGATACTTTTTTTGAGAAATATTTGTTTGGATGGAGTGTTGACTAATGGCTTCAGATTTTGTTGCCAGAATTTTTCGCGCTTTTAACTCTTGCACCATGTGAATACCTATTAACAATTAGAAACGCCAATAACACCACCACCTTACTTCAATATAAAACAAAGAATAGAAGTAAATATAGCAGGATTTAATGAATACATAAATTCCAGTAAACCCCTTCACGTGATTACGCTACACAGTTTATTATATACTTTGATATGTCTGCAGACATAAGTTCAGTGGAAACATATCATGACGCAAATAAATAAAGCATTTCTATACGGAAGTAGGAAAAATTTCACCACAATAGCTTGATATATTGAGGGGTCGGAGAAGGAGAAAGTAAAGGAACAGAATATCGGTTATCAGTAACCCCATATCATCACCTAACATGTCAGCACCATATCTGCCATCGCCGTGCACAAATGCATGAAACTATACCGTGTTTCACTAAATGCTGTTGTTAATTTCACCACAGATGTATTAATGCATGTGACCTTAATTGATTTTAGATGCTTAGACACTAACTTTACAAGAGTACAGCCACGTGAGTTTAGAGTATGTGGATACTGTTCTTCTAGGCGAAATAGCCACCAAACTTCAGACTTCTGAACACCTTGCGCAAAACCCTTAACCTTTTCGGCATAAGATTTGAGACTTTCAAATGTGAAATGATGCTGCAAGACAGGCCTTCACCAACCCACAGCTTAAAGATAGGGACTGAAAAGTTGACTGTGTTGACTACTTAAAGTATTTGGGAGGTTGCATAAGCCATAATCGTTCGACAAAATCTCAGAACAGATACAAAAGCCTCATCTGGCACTAACGGGCTATCTCCAGCGCCTATGTGAAGTACGGCTACAAATCAAACGACGCGTGTACTGCGCAGCAGTTCGTCTAACATTTTACGGTTGAGGGATGGTCATTCACAAACGGCCAGCTATTGTTTATCGTATATGTTTACGTACTGTCTCCAGTGTTAAGTGGTATAATATGGTGAGTAATATTAAAATTACACGCAGTGTTGACTGACTGGCTGGTTTCAACGTAGAACTCTACACCGATTCAAAACAGAAATATGAGACAAATAGAGTAGTAATATGGAAGAACAATATAATTTCGCTGGATATCATAATTCACAGGGAATGGATGCATCTGCGCCAGCCATTGAGAACGATTTTGAGCCATATCACCAACCGTCTCCGGCCATTGGTTTTTACAGTCCCAAAGACCAAAACCAGGAATTTTACACCTCGCGACGTTGTTGGCTTAAACTAACTGTTGTGGATTTCATTAACTGATGCCATCTTTTGGTTTGACCACCACTGGCTCTTTTCCAACCTGACCTTATGTCAGCTAACATTGCCCGTTGACGAAGGCGATCAGTGGCCTAGGGTGAATGCATAATACATGTCTTAATCATTTCAACCGGTAACTTCACAGCTTCGGCGATTGATTTCCTCTCCTTACCTAAATATTGCTCACCGTATTATACTACTTCACAAGGGAGATAGAACGCAGGCACCTATGATCAAAGACAACTAGCCTTTTCATACCTTCCACTTTCAATGGCCAGATTTTACGGCTATAAAGGAGGACAGAGCGGAGTGTTGAGTAGCACACACGCCCTTTGATCGACAACCAGACGGATATTGCGTCTGCTAAGTCAAAGGTGGAGTAAGCTACCATATGTCAAACGAACCTTCTGTAGCCGTGCTAAGATTTCGTCAGCGATCAACTCGCTGGCACTGGCTGATGCAACTCCCCGAATAAGTGAAGTGGTCAATGCCCCCTACCTTTTCACTCCCTATTTCTAGCCTAGGAGTCAATGTAGTCCACTCCAGCAGCATCAGTTTACATGTGACGGGAGAGAATCACATGCAAAACATTCCCAGATTGCAGCTCAAGGTGTCCAGAATACTGTAGACGCAGTGTTAGAAGTTAGTCAATGAGATTGTGAAACAAGAATACGTGTTTCGCGTCCAAAGCCATCGCCTTCTTCGTCAAACTATGTTAGTCGACATACGACCAGGTTGGTAAAGTGTTAGGGATGGTCATATCATAACTTCACAACCATCTATCAAGTCTGATTGTTGTTTTTGGGCTATGTAGGAGAGGTGTAGACTACCAGGTTTTAGACCTCGAGATTCTGAGCACCATTGGCTGGAGATATGGCTCGAAACCGTTCTACGTGTCACACAGATGCATTCACTCTGTGATCTCCTACATCCACTGGACCTTAACGTTTTTCCATGTTGCTCTTCCTCTAGTTGTACCTATCTGCTGATTATGGTTATTTTGAATTTCTATCACTTTTCATTACCTTAAGGTAACGAATGTAGTTGAGGCAAACATCATGCTCACAAAAACAACCTAACCCAGAAACCAGTCTGAATTTCCCTGAGGTTAATGCAATAACGATCTTACCAGAGTGGAAAGCCAAGCAGGCACATGCAAACTTGGAATGAATTTGACGGGTCATTTACAAGATTTAAGGGATAGGCTCAACATTGTCGGAAAAGCATTACTTTTTATTTATGTACTTTAGATTACAGCTTGATTCCACACTGTATTTTTGGTACAAGTATGGAATTTTCAGCATGGATATCGGTAGCTCAAATTTTGCAGGCCGACCATAGATATCAGGTGTGGGTCGGCAGGGCATCGAACCTCGGACCATGTGCATGGTCGCAGGGAGTCCAAACCACTGTGCCATCGACGCGTTATGATATACTGGGCCAATCCTACCTTAAGCATGGGAATGTCTGTCAAGTAACCGAGTGTTTTCCAACTTGAAAAGCCTCTTAAAAAGGAAATAAGATGTATCCGACACCAGAGAACTTGCAGTGGTCCCCTACCATAGTGAATATAATTGTATTTTCTCCCAGCTTTGTCGCTTTAGTTAAATTATGGAATTTTGTTCATTACGTCGTAATTTGCACTTTATCTGTATTCCTACTCGATCTAAATGCGTAACCTCGACTCAAATTATTTTAATCACCTAATCATCAATCTTCAGGGCTCTAACGCTAAACGTTTAACCTATCTTTTACACACCTAACTAATGTTCGACTTTTTGTTACTAATTCTAGAGAATTATTGCAGATTTGCTATATTTACCTCTTTAAAAGTGCGGAGGTACAGTTTTAGAGTATGACGGTCTTTCTGGGCTGCATTAATGTTTTGGCTTTGCAACTTATGTATCTTCGGGTTAAGACAGTTGACTCCCGGGTGTCTTCCTGCAAGTAGAGAAAAAAAAACAGTGATTACTGTTATAATATAGGTTTTGTTTCTGTTACAAGCACACACCGTACCGTTGCAGTCAAATGAAGTCCATTATACAATATTCAATGACACTTTTGACAGTCACCAGTGTGAACCAAATTGATTTCTTTGGGCAGATATTTCTTGCAAATTTTCAAGGAACTAAGCTGTATCAATCTAATAAAGAATACTCATAGCCTCCGAAGGACCTTGTCTTGTTCCTGATTCTGTAGCAGTATATTAATTCATGAAAACGATAGCTTGAGGTTTCATAACACAGAGATACTGGGTGCTGACTTGCACTAAGCTAGTGGATTCTTTAAGCCGAATGTATTCAATCGAGAAACTTTACACGCTATTGTCTTACCCTGAATCGCTTAGGTTCCGTCACTGATTGTCAAACACCCTGCGTTTACTTCAATTTATACACTGCAATTCGAACTATCGATGTGGCGTTTTTCCCTTGACATCTGCTTCTGATTTACATCACAATAATGTTGAATAGGGGCATAATCGCAACCATTGTCCTACCAACGAAGTACTTTCATCCTATGCCCATCATATTCCTTCACTTGGTTAAAATATTCAACTTTGTCTCTGTACCTTCATTTTATTGGGGCTAGAGGTTCGCAGTTCATCTCTACCCCGCATTATGCAATCAGTGCGGGAGCAGACAGACTCAATTTGTTTGACTGGATATTAACTGATAAATCTGACAGTCCACTTCCTTATTGATTAGACGGCTTAATGTTTTGTAGGAGTAAGTTCTGATCCTAATTATTACACAAACTTGAAATTCATATCAAACCAAATAATTTTCTCAACACCACTGTCCTGTTCATGTGTTGCCAGATCAAGCATGCCTTTACATAATTCATCCATCTGATTTGTGTTCTCCTTTCTGTGATTTAGAAAAGCTATCCAGCGGCATAACAACAATGCGTCAGTTCTCATGGTATCAGAAAATGAAAGATTTACAACTTCTAGATAGAAAGTATGAATTCCTCCCTTATAGTTTCACTCATCTATATTCACGCTTAATAGGCCAGATTGCTACATGTTTAATAAGTATTATTTTTCTAAAAATATATGTATTCCAATCAATAGTCCTCAGAGAAGCTGTGAATCACTATAACGCGATGTCCCATTATAAAGTTCGCCTAGAGATCTCATTCATTCCTCTGCACGATTCACTTAAACTGGATAAACACTAGGACATCATGTATTTAGAAGGTTTTGCTTTACTTGTATCCTATGAGAAGCGCATTATACACTACGGATATTTGAACTAGCGATCTTTTTTCCACTTTAGTAACCTTTGTATGTACGTAGCAGTGAGATGTCTAGAAACCGGACATTACTCCAATTAGCCAAGTTTATAAACCCATTTGCGTAAGGTGATCAAGAATATTTATCTGACTAAAAGACAAAATGATAGATATTCAATCCTGTCAGTTTAATAGGATGTCAATAATATGAACAAAAAGTTCTGTAAAGTTTTAGGTAATTTTACCTAAGGTAATAAGAGATAATGTTCAGTTTTTCCTTTGTAATTTGCTGATTACCATATAAAGAGTCAATTCTTGTGATTTTTATCTTACTGCCAGGTGGATGCAGGGCAACGTTTGCCCCGTGATCATCACAAAGTGGTTCGTTTTCTGAACGAGTAAGAGGAATTATTTCAAGCTTCACCTGGCTTAGTGATTCTCCTTGAATAACTCTACCAGCAGGGTGAGTAAAGAGTTATTTATCTTATTGGTCAAACTCCAAGGCATCACACACTGAATTCGATGGATGCAACATAAATAGGTCTTCCGGAATTCGAGAATAACGTGTCTCAACGACTGTTGGAGACTGAGTGTATCTTGTTTGAGGATTATATGTTCTATAAGTTAAAGAAAATATCCAAAGATATGAGAGTTAAGATTTCGAGAGGTTACAAAACATCCGGATCTCGTATTAAGTTACCGGATCCAAGAGAGAAATATATCTTTAACTATCCTGGCACAGCTAACAGTCAGATACTAGTCTTATCTTGTGGTATCTGTATTATTCAATCTACAGTTAGAGATTCAGATATCAGGGTGCAGTGTGGAAATCCTATGAATCAGATACAGCACTTACTTCCTGCATCTAGTGGAGACCCAGGACAATTTAGTGCTGCATAGTTAACAACAAGACTTACAGGCGTAATGTAGACAACGACGATGATATCAATGTAACATAAAAGACAATTAAATGAACTTTTGAATGACAATAATTTAATGATAATTAGCCCAGATATGTGATCAAGTATAGTTACTTTAAATCGAGAGAATCGCCCCAATAAATTATTTGCGTCGGTGGCACAGCGGTTAGGACGCTCGCCGATATCAACGGTCGGCCTGATAAATTTGGGCTACCAGTATCACATGCCGAAAATTCCATATATGTATTGAAACACTGCATGGAGTCAAGCTATAATAAAATAAATAAATAAAAACAAATTTTTTTAGGAGTAAAATTCCTTAATTCGGACGATCGTAAAAGACAGACCAGTGAGCACTGAGAAGGAACCACAAAAACCTTAGGGGATTTGCAGGAAGAATTTGTCATTACTCCATATATACACGGTTCAACCATTCCTCCTTTTTAAAGCACACATGGTGTCCTCCTGTGACCTATATTGGTTATGCTGAACTCGCCTAATCATTCTACAAATGAATGACCCACTGAAGCTCTCAAGCCAGCGGGAAGAAATCTACGTAAACATAGCATTTTAGATAACTTGACTTCATTAGTTGCGTTGGTGGGATAAATGCAACCTGCGGGTTAGTTTGTTCATTATTCGTAAGTGTATGAGTAGTAAAAAATATCAGTTATCTGTGAGATTACACAGATCTGAGAATCTGGGACACTGAATTGCTAAATAATTATCTACATTAGCCTTTTTGTGAGATGCTCGCTTAGTCTGCAGTTTAGATTTGACAGTCTCGTCTATAATCAAGGGTACTGAGTTACTATGGGGACACCATTGGAACCTCTCCTAATGGACGTCTTCATAGAGAGCTTGGACAGTGAACCACTGAAAGAAACTCTCTTGAGTCTGCCGATACATAGGACATATATATAGAAGACATCTTTATAACTTTTGACGATAAACGTCTTGGAAATTTTAATGGTCCCCACAGTCGAATTCTGCGTTTGACTTTTCAATATACTATGTGATGCTGGGGAGAAAAGATGGTGGCACATTGGTGAGGTCGATTTGCGGGAAGCCAACATTTACAGGGCAATATAATAGGTTCAACAGTTTAATGCCTCTACATGTTCCCCATGCCTTAGAATACGGAAACTCTTGTTTATAGACACAGACCATATAGAATTAAAAAATCCCCATACAGCTCTCTTAAGTAATGAATAACCTAGGGGGTCCATTCACAAAAATATCAAGGAAGAAACCGTCCCCAGACGAACCGCAACGCCGAAGAAGACACTGCCTGTGAGAGTGGCCTTCAAAAGTGACGCTGTTTCTGAAATAATCACAAGTCATTTAATTAAACGTATAAGGCGCCCTTTAATACAGCTGAATTTGAATCAGCACTTGCGGGCCAAAATATAGTTCAAAAGAGAGTCACGGATGCACTAATGCGTATATTCACCTCTATATATATGTCAGCGACGTCACTTCAACCGTCAATGCCCAGCTCTTGCTACGCTGGGACTCACGCTGTCGCTCGAAGATTTCCAGAAAAGCTTAGTAATAACGGATGCGAAAACCAAAACACCGATTGGCGACTCGAGAATTCTTTATTGTAAAACCAACATATAGCCAACTTTAAAACTAAGCTTTAAAACTAAGGTCTATGAAAAATATTACAATACTAAATCCAATATTAATTCTGACGGTTTTCACCTGACTTCTTTCTGAACAGCGACCGATGAGACGATGATTGACTGATTGATCGTCTGTGAAAATTTTGGGGAAGTTGGGTTTGAGCAAACAGCCACGAATTGATCGTTCAATCTTCAACTCCATTGACACTCCTGGCGACAAAAGGATCCAAACCTTTTTTCCATCACGACCAATACACGTTGACTTGGATGCCATTGCGAGAACCTGGGTCACACGGACGGAGCTGAAATGGAAAACAAACAGAAAAGCCAACACACCACAAGCACACCCACAGCACAATCTCACACATCAATGACGACCTGCGCCTCCAGACAGAGACCTCCTCTTGACATCTTGCAACACAATCGCCACTTGCTAGAATGACTCTTTCAGAATTCAACGTGACCATAGCACCAACTCATGATACTCTACGCACATCCTCTTATCTACTCACTGCCAATTACCACTGAAATCGCTTGTCACTCATTCTGCTTCAATTCTAGTAACGGTGACGTATGCGAGCCTCAGTCGTCTACACTCTTGCTCCCCGGCGAGTCGGACCGCAGCTAACAATTATCTCCGTATGCATTTCATTCTCAGCAATAGCCTCCCCTGCTGTCTCTAACATCAATCAATTCATTCACGGATGTAGAAGGCTAGAATCAACTTCAGAAGTAATCACGACGAAAATTTTAACAAAATTATGCAATAAAAACAAGGTACGAAAACAACGAGTAAACACAATTAATCCAAAATCACAAATTGATATGACACACCACACGTATATACAAATAGTACAAATAACCTCGCGGATCATTTCTTGACGGAATTCCTTTGAAGAATTGAAGGACTTACACTTGTTCGCCTGCAACCCTTCTCAGGTTGACGATTGTAATTTGTGGAATGTCCGGACACAAACAAGATTAACCAAAAATTACGATAATTGGAACTCACACAAATATTTAACACAAACATATGTACAATCAACACATCAAATGTTGTGGATTCTGGCATGACAAACTACCCTTGAAGAACTCTAGGACTTACAGCAGTACGCCTACATTCCTTCTCAGGTTGATGATAAAAGTGGAAGACGTCAAGACACAAACAAAATTATCAACAGACAGATGAAAGACGATACCAATTCAGTATATACAACATAAACATATGTACAAAATCACACACCAAGCACATTGGACTGCTCATTGATGCACTACCCTTTGAAGAATTGTAGGACTTACACCAGTACGCCTACAACCCTTCTCACGTTGACGCCCTACGTTGGAAAATCGTCGAAGAGTTCATTTTCTGACTTCTGTCTACCGGCTATATCTTCAAATTTGAACAGTAACACGCTCATGTCATTGTATCGTAGAATATAGATGACGAACAAACACACGAAGTATCTGGTCAACCAAGCGTAGGCACAGAGTAATTTACACCAAAGATAATAGCATTCAAATAGTAACTTGAAACTAGGAATGCCTTTATTCATGCAAGTCAATTTAACAATTACTCTCTCGTTTACACTTGACTTATCCTCACTAAACTGAGCAATATCTTTCGTCTTTCCAAACGCACCAATATTATCATAGTCATTGCACAAGATACTTGAGTTCATGGGCGTCCTTCTCATTGTGGATGACAACACCAACGACAACTGATTGATACCAGATGATGAACTTAGCGGTGCATCAGAAGCTGTTGTTGTTCAGCTTTCAGAAAGTTGTCTAACTGCAAGATTACCACCACTGCTGTCTTTTACTATTAGCTCAGGTTTAGCACTATCATTTGATGATAGGTGGGCTTCACTCTGATCAATCACACTGACGCTTTGACAAGTATGCATGCCTTCTACAACTGCATCTGCATTTAATTCTACTTCACGTTCTAGTTGTACAGAACCTTTATTCAACTTAACAGTAGTAGGCATTCCCCCATTTCATCATGATCAACGAAAGACAAATCTGCACTATCATGATCATTATCACAAATATTCAATTTACCATCATCTATCTGGTCGACTTCATCATTTTCAAACTCTTTAATCACAGCAGTGGATGATTTGGGTTCTTCCTCACAAATCCCTAAAGATATTATACCTTCACTCTGACTAGTAGTACCTTGTAAACTTATGGGGTCAGTACTGGACTCTGAAACTGTCACTCACTTCTGTGGCATACTACTCAACAATGCCTTAATAATTGCAACTACAGGCTTCTTCACCGCGCAATTATCGTCACACAATTTGGAGTCAGACCTTGATTTCCAATTTAGCTTATCACTAAACTTGTTCACTGATTCACAGTTCACCTTTGTACGCACTTCTAGCAAACGTGTACAATAAAACCGTGTTTGTCTTGCATTTTAAAACTTATCAGTGAGGATGTACTACAAAAACTGTTACAATCACTAGGTCTATATGCATTACTAGACACCATGGAGCTTTCTCGATATCCACTTCTCTGAGACCCTTTCGTCATAAATGTTTGCGGTTCGCCCTCAGACTGCTCTATTCTAGAGGTGGGATGCGATATACTGGCGAACTTGCTCATAGCTTGATTGACGCTATTCTTTACCACTTTCAGAATATCATCAAAATTTGGCTCAATACCTTCGTCCTCTTTACGAGAGCTTATCTTCACCCACTTCCTTTGCACTCGAGTAGTTAGTTGTCTCGCTATTACCTCTAGGACTGAACTTGAGTTCAGATCACTCATGCAATTCATCGAAACCAATGTGTTCTTGTAAGTCAACAGATTATCCAAAAACTCAGTGAGTGCCTTGGAGTCATCCTGCAATTGACCACCATTACCCTTAACAGCCTCGAATAATTTCCCTACAATCATCGAAGGTCTTCCAAACCTTTGACCCATTATACTCATAACCTCAGTGTATCTTTCGTTAGGGGCATATACTTACAGCACTGTTTCACTCTAGGAATTACTCCAGTGGAATACTTCAACAAATAAATCAACTTCATTTCATCTTTTAATAAAAAATTACTCAAGACGATTTCAAACTCCATTACAAACTGTAAATAATCAGCTGGGTTTCCTTCAAAACATCAAATCTCATATTTAGGTAGTTTAAATTTCCTATTATCCCTGGACGACGAAACATTTATAACAACCTTATCGTGCTTAACATTACACAGATCATTACATGTAACAGACAGGTCAGCCTTACTCACTTTCCTGTTTGCTTCCAAGACGCTTCGTCCCTTCTTTGACCTAGGCATCACCGAACTTGACCGAGAATTTCAGAAAAGTTCCAGATAATTCTTGTCCAAAGAAAACTTGCAGGTACCATGAAAGACGAACAGAAACTGTCAATGTCCAGATCTTACTACGCTGGACCTCACGCTGTCCCTGGAAGGCTTTTAGAAACACTTTGTAATAACCAACTCGGAAAACCAGAACACAGATTGGCGACTCGAGAATCCCTTATTCTTTCGCCAATATGTAACCAACAATAAGGTTATTATACACAAAGTCTAAGAATAAATGTTATAACAATAAATCACGATAATACTTCTGATAGTTTTTTATCTTCCATTGAACAGCGAACAATGAGACGATGAGTGTTGGATTGGTGACTCCCGCGAAAAATATGGGGTAGTTGGGTTTGAGAAAACAACCATGAATTGATCATTCAACCCTCAACTTCATTGACACCAGTAGATACCATATGATTTAATGTTCACCTCCTATCTCCCGCAACAGTTTTGTAAAATCCTGTCAATAAAACGGATATGGATTTTCTCACCTGCCCTCTGCGTACATGCGCGAAGTTAACATACCTGCGACTGCAGAAGTTGTATCATGTTAAACACTCATGACAACCTCGCAATAGAATAACTTTGCACTGTAAATTGCAACTAGAACAGCAAAATAAACTGTATATTACCAGAAAATGATCTTTCGTTCCCGCCCATTTATGCTAAAATCTATATATGAGAGGATATTTGGGTCTGCAGCAAACAACGCCCCCTCTGACCGCACGATTTATTAATGCAATTGTAGACACGCCGACTCTGTCTCATCTCAGCATTCCTCCGAACATTACACTGACAATCAGGATTTTGGGATAGTAACCCAAAAACTTAATAACTATTCCCCGGTTACCTAGAGGTTATGCTCCTAGGTGCACGTTCTCCCCTTTACGAGGCAAAGTCACTTGGCAGCCCAGTGTTTGTAGAACGGACAACACCAATGTGAGTATATGAAGCCTGGTTAACTACTGATATACCTGAAAAAACGGCAATCCGGAACGCCGATATACATGTGACTGATAAAATCGATAAAAGAGGAGGCCGATGCCCAGTGTGCTCCTCAAAATCTACTGACTCCAACACTTCTACTACCCCAAACGTCGACAAACTTCCTTAATCTAAGGAGAATTAAAATAAAAATTCTCGTTGGCTGCATAGACAGAGCTTTTGACAGCCCTACAATGACTGATACTGTTATTGAAGAGATCCTGGAGCATGCAACTATGCCGGAATTCGACTACAAATTAGTTTATTGTATTTCAACATCGCCTGAGTGAACTGTGATGCTTGCACAGTACCTGGATTCCATGATGAACCTCTAGAGGCTATAGATGTTAGCAAATGGGAAAATCGTGCGCGCTTACCAGCATGGCAGAAAAACATTCTTGGCTTCATCCTCTGTCACAAAATGGAGTCAATCTTGATGGAGGTGTAAAAATGAACTTTATAACACTGATCACATCATGGTGTACTGCAACCTAAAATATTCCCATGGGTACTATCACTGTGGGGGATATCGAAATGCTGATTTGGAATTCTTACCAGTTCTCTTGAGTAGTTCTGACTTGAAAGAACCTAAACGTAACAAGCGATATCTTCTATAAGGCAATCTGTTAAATAAGAGAAACAACTCACCCTTAAATTATTCTACAAAGACACCAACCCTAATCATAGACTGCAGGAAGTGGTTAAAAATAAGAAAACTGGGACTGAAATTTTAGGTATTTAAAGAGTTTAATGCATTGCTCCAGATGCACGGAACTCTAAAGAATCCTGAAGAGAAACACAAAATGTTGGCAGAACTTGAGGAAAATGAAAATTTAGTGGCACATTTGAAACCTGGGATTTTTGCAGAACCTTTGAGAAATGGTAAAGACCATGATGCTGTCCTCCTAGAACATGAAGCTATAATATTTGATGACCCCAGATTATAAGCGAATTCCCAAGTCAATGGTTTCCCAATGATAGGAAAGCGCACCGGTTCCAAACTTTTGACATAACTTGCAAAAATAACCGCAATTTTGGTGACATCAACTTTAACATACAGAATAATGGCTCAACGGTAGCTGTGGAACAGACTATATACCGCCTATCGCGAAGAAATCGGTAACGTGGATAAGACAGTTTCGTTACTTAGAATACTTACTTTCCCACCAGAGACTGCGAACTGCCCTGAAATATAGAAAACACATATACTACCTATGTCGATGTCCACGCTGGGCTTCACACTGTCCTTGGAAGACTTTCAGGAACTATGCTTAATAACCAACGCGAAGAACCAGAACACAAATTGGTGACTCAAGAACCCTTTATTCTTGCAGCAATATAGAGCCATCCATTAGGTTATTGTACACAAAGTCTAAGAATAAATGTCACAACAATAAATCACGATTGTACTTCTGATAGTTTTTCTCTGTCTTCCAAAGAACAACGAAAGATGAAACGATGGCTGCAGTATCCGTGACTCCCGCTAAAATATAGAGTTGGGTTTGAGCAAACAACCAGGAATTTATCGTTTAACCTTCTACTACATTGACGGCCTAGGCTTTAAGCAGGCGCCAAAACTAGTGCACACAATTATAGGCATACAAGTTTTACACCAGTCATATCACGAATCATGTAGAAAGTTATCAAAGAACAAATGTCAGACTATTTACCAAAACATAAACTCACCAACCAGCTACAACACAGTTTCCTCAAAAAACGATCATGCACCACTTGTCATATATACTTTTCCAATGAATTCACCTAGTAAAGAGATAGGAGAGGATTAGTAATTGTCACATATTTTGGTCGCACAATGAAAATGTATGAACATAAGATGTATGCACAGCATATGCGAAAGATTTTGTATAGTTAGACGAATATTGTATGCAGACGACTTAAAATCGACCTATTTTGAAAAACCACAGATCCCGGTACAGCTGTGAACTCTGTGTGACAATTGAGAGAATGAATACCTGCTGTGACGGGCGTTGATTTGGCATATCCCCTATTTGAAGTGGCGCCTCTGCCTCAACCTTGACGGCATATGCTCGGTTTCGTTGATTCGAGTTGGAGCTAGTTGTCCAGGCAAACGTAGTTGACGCAATTTTGGTCCTTATTTTGCTCTTGTTGGATAAATTTATATGAAAATCGTTGTTCGATATTGTTCTTGAGCATTTACTGACTGATTGTGTGACAGGACGCTTAAATATATGGTTAATGCAATGATTATTTGGCATACTGAGTGAGGTTTGCGTACATTTCGACGACTGTCATTCGATAAATTTCCTTGCAGCTTGGCGGAAGCCTGTACTCGACCGCAAATTTCCCTATCAGCTATTGTGCAGTACCTATTACTGTCGCAGGAACCGAAGAATGTGGTTGATATCGAATTCGTGCATCCTTCGGCACTTTTGTGTGGTGTTTTGATGGCTGAATGTCAATGAAATGCATAGATACAAGCGAAAATTAGTGTTCACAAATGGGCAGAAACTGCAATATGTTTTACGAACACTTATAACATTCACTGTTTTCTGCCAAAGTTTGTAACTGAGTTAAATTCACACTGCAACATTCTAATAATTTGGTTGATTTGAATACCATCCTTGTGATCAGGTACGTAAAGACATATGAGGTGTAGGTCATTTTGTCCCCCCAAAACCAAGGCCACTTGATACCAATAGCAACATAGCAACAAGCGTCATTGCGGGGATATGCAATAAAGTCGCTCGTAATTTAAGGCCGTGAACTCAGACTGAAGTCTGTACTAGACCTAGGAATGAAATATTGTCATGACTTATCATTTTCAGAGCATATCTTGAAACAAGTACAAGGATCATGCGGGCTTATCAGCTTTCAATTCATTGACGTCTGCAAAGATGAATCAAGAATTTATTGTACATGGTTTTTGTGCACCCACTTCTAGTTTGCAGCCAATTCACATTTATTTGGGAACTCATGGAAGGCAAACTAAAAGTATGGGTACGGATATATTCCATGATAAAAATACTCTGAATCGAAATGGCGTGGTGGCCGGAAAATACTTCCAGCGGAAAATGGTAAAAATAATGAATTCATAGAAAATCATTGTTGTTACGTGATATTGAACAAGGGTAACATCTAGTTCCGCAATACAGATGACACTTCTTCCCTGTCTAGCTTCTCGCTTTCCACGTCTGCCAACCAATTCTGCCTAGTAGCTGATCAGCACATCCACCTTAGGATCCTTTACTTCAGTCTACATTTCTCCCTGAAGGTGCCCTCCGGCCGTTGGCATCCCTTAAGTCTAGTGATCATCTGTATTCCCAAGTAGAGGGCTATTTGATTCTTACCTTTTTGTACGTCTATATTTGATTATTTTGGGACATTTATAACTTTTCTAGTAACTGAATTTCATATGTTTTAATTTATGCGGACTGAATACACTTCTACATGCATATATGTTTGCATTTATTTCGTCCTTTTTATTTTGCGTATAAACGATCTTAGCGGTTTAGTCCGCTGCAACGGTACAGACTCCTCCACTAGTTGTGAAATCCTGAGGCTCAAAACACTGTGGATAAGATGACGGTGACTAGATTTGTAACTTTTCTATTAGCTAAGCCACACAGTGTACACCTTAACTAACGGCTCCTAATTTTCAGACGGAAATGGCTGTAGCTAAGTAGATACAAAGGTACAGTGGCTATCGAAACATGTAAAACATCCCTCAGCCAAAAGTTTTACTCGATTAGATTTGCTCAGATATGGAGTAAGCTGCCAACAGAAGTGTGGCAAGGAAGCACATCGCCCTATTTTTGAAAGGTATCTGAAGACACACCGATAGACTTCGCAAGCGACAGCAGTGCTACGTCCTACCTGAGAACTGCAGACATCATGCATGAGCGTGGAGACTACACCTGTTGCATCTTTTGTCTGTATTTATAATTTCAGATAAAAAACAAGAAGTCAAAACAAAGCCCTTGAACAAATAAAGTTCGTTAGTAATACGTCTACATGATTCAATGAGTGAAACAAAACAGGCACACTCAAAAGTATAAGAAAACAAAGGTAAAACCCATCTTAGTATCACACAGAAAGCTATGTGTTTACCAGACACCATTTATACTTTGCTAGCTGGACTACTTCCCAAAAACATGCGGCGGTGTACTATCGTAGTGACGAGGAATAATTTAAATCCACAACTGCCGTTGATACAACTCGAATTCTTAAACCTTAATATCGAGTTTATGCTCAGTGGTGGTAGAAGTCTATGAAATAGGGCATCTTAAGCATATATATGTACTCTCCATATATCGAAATCGTACTAAACCAAGCCACATACGAAATGGGACTAAGTACTAATGATGAACAAGCTGTAGTATACATCAGGGCATTCGTCTGTATGCTGATCATCTTGACAAGTGCAGATCACTGCCCACACCGCACCAATAAGTTTTTGTCTCTAGGAAATGATGAAAGCGTGCTGATAGCTGCATTTTATATGGATTAGCTCACAATTATTTCGATTCCAAACTGGAAGTGGACTACACAAATTATCCGTAGCTGATTACTAACAATGTAATAATAACTCTTTACTTGTATAGGGTGACACTAACCGCTCTGGCGAGCCACTTGCAGATAACATTTCTGCAGACATTGTTACCGGTAAACCAACTAACCTTTGGCAAGCCATTTTTGTGCTATTTTGAGCGGCTAACCGTGTCTGCCCAATGTGACGTATCCTTCAATTATTACGCAAATTGACTCTAAATTTCAACAGTAATGATTCCTGCGATTATATCGTATAAGCTGCTGTCAGCCACGTCTCATAAACCGTTAATGCCCAGCTCTTGCTACGCTCGGGCCCACGCTGTTCCTTGCAGTTTTTCAGAAACGCTTAGTTATAACGGACGAAGAAACCAAAATACCGATTGGCCGCTTGAGAATTCTTTATTGTTACACCAACATATAAAAATAATAATTGAACTAAGGTCTGTGAACAAATATTACAATAATAAATCATAAGATTACTTCTGATGGTTTGCTACTGACTTCTTTCTGAACAGCGACCGATGAGACGATGACTGTCGTATTGATGCCTCCGCGAAAATTGGGGAAGTTGGTTTTGAGCAAAGAACCGTGAATTGATCGTTCAATCTTCAACTATGTTGACAGCAGAACCAGGTAAAACCAGGTGGGAGCAATGAAAATGGACACATAGGCTGGATCGAAAGAGACGCTGTGAAAGAATTTGAATTTCTGATTGTTTATGTTTTGTGTCCCACAAATTTTAACATTTATAGTGAGGTTCTCAGAAGAGGTAAGTAAGTCAGTACTTGAAGCAGACACAGAGGAGACAAAGACGCCTAACCAGCAACAACAAGCTTCAGTCGCCATCGCTGGAACAGAATTAATGGGAATCATCTCAACCATTTGCCTGTGGGGCATCGTTCAGACCACGGGCCGCGTAGACTAGTACATTACAGTTGTCAAAAATAGTATCAGGAGAATTTGATGTATCTGGAAGATAACTCTCGAGAACTCACAACACATCTTTATCTTTAAAATAACCGACTTCATTTCAACGCAAGCGGTATTAGAAGACGCACGGTAAGTCAAAGACTTTTTGGACAAGCAATTATGAGCCAATACAACAAGTTAATGTTATAACAGCTTAGCCATGTGATTCACACCTGGATACTGTCAATATACAAAAGAATCTAAAAATTACGTCAATATAATACACATCAATACTTCTGATCATATTGCTTCGGTCTTCTGTCAATGAGCAAACGTGTAGGCTGAGACAGGGATTGCTGCCTCCATAGAGCAGGAAACTGGTTCGAATACACACTTTCATTTAGATTACGCTCAATGTTTACCATTACTGAAAACAGCCATGATCAGAAAAGCAAAATAGGTTTTCATTCCTCTGAAATCAATTGGAGATCTACAAAACCCTCAATAAGTGTTAGAAACCTAAAAAATCGAAATTCATGTCAATCCGTTGACTCCAAGAGGTCCGAAGGACCTCCAAAATACGACGAGTATTTCAAGATGGGTTCTGTTGGGCTAGGATGAGAGTTCGGCGAACTACTGATCATGCTCCAACATAGGATTGCAGCATGACAGCATTCTAGGTGATCACTACCCTTGTGCGAACGCCATCAACTTAATCAGCCACCTTAAATAGTGGACGTGAACTATCAGTTTGGAGTGAAGGAGCATGAATGCTGGTAATTTTAAGCAATTACTAACTGCTTCCCCACATCTTGTGTTCACGGACACTCATAATTTACCTTTAACCATTCTTATTTTCTGACTTCTGCCGCTATGGTTGCCTTATTTCGCTCAATAAACTCCACAGACTAATTCGCAGAAATACCATCACAAGCAATAGCAGTACCATACTCTTAGCATCATCCACAAGTTTCCTCGCAAACAGATCAAACTCTTCAATGTCATTATTGTCCATAGAGCCGGGACTGGAGAGTGACGTTATTGACCCGGCAGGGTTTCACAGGAGATTAAAGGCCTTGGAAAACTACCAAGAACTGAGCCTTCAGAAAGAATGCCAGGTTTTCGAACCTTTAATTACAGGTGAGGTGGTCATAAAACAATGACTGCATTCCCAACGCTTCCAATATCCAATATCGTTTTTACATGCTAGTATAAACCAATTCGATTTCTTTGTGCTCGCTTCTTTATTGTAAGGCATAGGTTCCTGATCTTCGGTAAACTTCTGCGTAGCTCGTCCCGCCACTCGACTGTCGTAGCTTTGGTTGACTCCAAAGGGTGTAGTGCTGGGATTAATTATATGTGGTTTGTAGTATGAGGTGTGTTAAGACTGTTACTACTATGAATGGAATTAATCCTTTCGCCTGTTAGTCCTCCGGTATCGTCGACAAGAGAAAAGAGATAGTAATAATAATAATGCTAATAATAGATATAATTACTGAAGTTATTCAGACTAACAGACAGAAAAGGAAACAGGAAGGCGTAACAGCAGCCAGCTGATTAAATTTGCAGAATAATATATATGTATATATATCGGCAATAATAATTATAATAAGTGCAGTTAAAGTTGTCAGGAGAGTAAGACGGGAGAGAATGTAAAGAAGTAACACGAAAAGTTTAACTGCCTACCCCTGACTGGTGTATGCGATTTTAAGGGGATAGGCCATTTGGATGCAATCCTCGTGTCACCGCATGGTTGTCCAGCCTTCACTTGAAGGCGTTCAAAGACGGTGCCATAGCTACATCTGCCAGTAAGGAATTCCAGGGACGGCAAATCCACAGTGAAAAGAAGTGGGAGCGGACCCAGGTCCTTGCCCTTTGGTGAGCTATCCTCCTGGGATTACCACCAGGGAGCCTATACCTACTCAATGGCAGAACACCTATGTTTGGGTGATTCCGGTCATTTGCTATTTTGTAGGCAGTAATCAAATCACTCCTAAGCCGATGGTAGCTAAGTGTGAGGAGGCCTAATTTCTTCAGCCTTTCATCATATGGTTTATTTCGGATACCAGCTACTCCTTTTGTTGACCGTCGTTGGACTCTTTCCAAGAGGTTGGCGTCTCTTCTAAGCATTGGGGGTGCAATAATATTATGCACCTCAAGGTGTGGCCTGACACATGTTTTGTACAATCTTAGAAAGAGCTCAGGAGTGAGTGCACCTAACTGTCTATGTGTAAAGTGTATGACCGCATATGCCCTCGCTACATCCCCCATGCAATTTACCCCCGTGTCCATTTTTTCCGTTAGAACTAGACCTAAGTCGCGTTCCGACGTTGTGCAGGACGAGCTTTCATTGCACAGGGTGTAACTTGCGTTCTGCAGTCTACAGGTGCGCAACTTCACTACCTTGCAGTTTTTCAGGTTGAAAGTCATGCCCCTGGCCACCACCCATTCTTCCAGAAGCTATAGATCTTCCTGCAGCCTATCTGAGTCCTCCGGACACTTTATCGCCCTCCATATCTTTACGTCGTCGGCGTATAGGGGAGTCGGGCAGCTTAGACGGCGTGGTAGATCATTGATAAAAATCAAAAACATCAGTGGTACCAGGGTAGAACCCTGCGACACTCCTGATGACGACCTGTGCCAAGATGATCGGACTCGGTTAACCTTGGTGCAAAATAGCCTTTCGACTAGGTAGTCCTTTAACCATGACAGAAGTGGATCACCTATGCCTGCCTGGCTTATTTTACGTAGGAGAAGGTCATGGTGAACGGTGTCAAATGCCTTCTCAAAGTCTAGGAAGACCACATGGACTGGTACATTCATATCCCAGCATGATGTCCAGTCGTCCCAAGCTTACAATAGGTTAGTAACGCAGGATCCGCCTTTTCTGAAACCATGTCGGGCTTCATGGAGTATATTACACCTATCGAAATATTCCATGATGTGGTCGTCAATAATACTTTCCAGTACTTTTGACACCTCTGGGAGTAGAGCTACTGGTCTATAACTACTGGTGTAACAACAAAGAAGACAAGGGCCAGGCAACAGATCGTTTTATTATGAAAATCAACACGTATTTATACATATTTCACATACATTATTATAGCTTATGCAAGTAGACAAGCGCAGTTATCTGATTGGTTGTTTATCAGAAGTTAGGCAGACAAACGCAGGCTTATGATTGGTTGTTTCGGGATTCCTCGACAAATAGAGTTCTCTATCTGCGAATCATATTTTGCCACGTTAACTTTGCTGTGATTGGTTGTTGAATCAGCCTTGCTCATATTTTCTCACGGCCTGCTCTCACCACACTGGCATTTTGCCTATCCCCACCGTTGAAGATTGGAGAAAGGATGACTCTTTTTCACTCCCTTGGCAGTCTCTCCGAATCCATTGAGTGTTGGAACAAGTCGCACAGGGGTCTACAGAGAGCCTCGGCGCACTGTTTCAGAACAGATGGCCTGATGTCATCACAACCTGGGGACTTCCCAGGTATGAGTCGCTGTAGCTTCCTTAGTACTATTGCGGGGTTTATTTGGGGAGTAGTCGCTAGGTCTTCCTCCTCTGAAATAGTGGTGCCACCATTTTGGTCCGTAACTGTAATATCCACATTGCTGTTTAGCTGTTTAGCGAAGGCTGAACTGAATGTTTCAGCCATCTCCAGACTAGTGAGATATTGACCGTTTGGGCCTACTAAGGCGCATGCCCCTTGGTTTGTCGGTTTTCTTTCCGACATGAATCGGTACAAGTTTTTAGGGTTTGATAGGAGTTTTTTAGCAAGGTTAGCCTGGAATGACCTTCTGTCCCTCCTGACTCTTGCATTACACCGGTTCCTGAGTTCGAGGTATGCATCATGGTCGGTCTGACTCTTAGATACACGCCACGTAAACCAAGCCTTCCGCTTTGCTTGCAGAATACGTTGCGTGCCTCTCTTCAACCATGACGTCTTTCTCTTAGGCTGTGTTGTGACTAAAGGGACGGTATCCGAGATTGCTGTATGGATAATCTTTTTTACCACTTCCCAGTGTTCATCCACAGATAGGTCGTCCCATGCTAAGGGCCAGTCTGCGTCGGACAAGAGCCTCCGCATTTCAGCATAGTCAGCCTTGCTGTAGCACAGACATGGTCGCGTAACATCCCATTGCAAACGCTCACGGAGGACAAGATCGAAACCTATGACTGCATGGTCACTGCTTCCCAGAGGAGTCATGATCTGGACCTTTTCGACGAGTAGCTGGTCACTAGTTAGAATATAATCTAGTTTTGATGACTTTCCACTAGGGCCCCACCTAGTGTCGTCTCCAACATTCTCAGTCAGTCCCGTGTTTCGAATAGTTTGCAGTAGGTTTCGGCCAAATTTTCCCTTAGCACACCCGGAGCCAAGGTTCAGTGATGGAGCATTGAAATCTCCAGCTATGGTGATTTGGTCGTAGCCCAAATCTCGTATTCCTGTGATAGTGCTGAGCAGTAGCTGATTGTGCTCTGCCCCACAGGTGGGAGATCGGTAGATGCCACCCAGTAAGTGCTTGGTGTGGCCTACGGTGAAATGACACCATATGGAGTCTGGGAGTTCGATAAGTGGTGGGTCCGTTGCGCGCACACATTTAAGTTGCCTATCAAAGTATATAGCAACTCCCCCTCCTTCCTTATTATCCCTGTCTCTCCTGACCAGTACCATATCACCTATACTGATTTCATTGTCGGCGATAGTGGGGTTTAGCCACGTTTCAGTGAGAATGATTATTTTCAGTTGAAGGTGTGCTTGGAGATTTCGGAGTTCACCTACTTTTCCTCTCAGCCCCCTCACATTGCTATATAGGCAACTGACAGTGAGTCTAACAACCTCAGAGTGTTGTGGGGTAGTTGACGTGAAACCGTCTGCTGGTGGGGGACTTGATGTTGGAACTAGTTGGCCGATTCCGATAGAACCGGCCCGTTGTAGTTTTTTTCAATGGATTTAGGCAGGACACTTGGGAGACACAGACTATTATTCTCAGAGCTGCATCACCGAAGCTTTGGGACGTTTGCTGCCTCCTTATATTTCTGGGTCTGCTTTCACAGCATCGGATGTGTCCTCCAATTTTTCCCTTGGTCTCATACCACCGTTGAAGTGATATGGACAACTGCTCCGGGGAGTTGAATGTGACACAGCAGCTTTGGAGAGTTAATCAATGTTAGATGAGCGGGACGAGGTAGTCGGAAAATGGAGATGGCTCCAGAAGCGCCAGGGGCCATCTGAGATGACAGCCATCTCCATTGTTGTACGTCGTGCATGTGTTTTTCACAAGCAGTGCCGGTTTCCAGCTCCGGAACACCGTGTACCACCATAGAGGTGGAAGACCCACTCGCCATATTTCTGATAGCCCATGGTCTATCTTGCCGCCCCTTATGTTAGAACTTCTGTCCAGGGCTAGTACCTGAGCCATTATTAGTACTTTTTCGGCCTCTTCGGCAGAGTCCAGTGTAACCCGTAATGGGGGTGGCTTACCCTGAGGCGTGTGGACACCCCTGTACAGTCTGCACAGTTTTGCTGAACTAATGTTCAGACCTAGTTTTGCACAGGTTGGACCACTGTTCCTGATCAAACAGGGCCCGTTGTTCGAGCAAGCTATCCGTGCTCACAGGTACGTTAAAGAGGATGAGAGAGTTAGACCGACTACCCTCAGACTTAGGTTTGCCTTCGGCTTCTTGCATTCCTTTGCATCATTAGCAACATTAGGCTTCATCGGTATCTGGCCAATCTTTTTTGTGTTGCCAAGCTTGCTAGTGGATGCAAGTGGTGCTTTTGTAATTCTCTCTTCCCCTAATGTGGGTGCAACGTTGTGAATCTTCACCTTGTGAAAATTGGCATTTCCAGTCAGTAGGACTGGTGTGTCCTTCTTACTATCTTTGCCAAGTTTTGGCAGTTTGATGAAATTTTTTGAAGACCTATGACTTTCGAAGAGCCTGATGTTTGTCAGAAATAGCATATCTGTGTAAATAATGTTGAGTTTACATATTAGAAGAGAATAAAATTTAACTTTTCTTTTACTGGGTGTGTATAAATACCGCCTATCACAAAACTTTGTTGTCACTCGATACGGCGTGAGTTTATTATTTTAATGTATTCATTTCTCATTTCCAACCATGAGTATCTATTTTGCCATTAAGATGTTTTTGAAAATAATACTTATGCTTTTTAAAGTGTAATTTCTCTAGCAGTAAAGTCAGATATTGTGGTGTTTGGGATAAATACTTGAAGACATTTCACATTTGTTAATTTTTAACTGTTAAAATCAAGCCTTTGTGGGAGATGGAGGTTATAGTCGAGTACGATTATACGGCAGAGGAGAGCGATGAACTCACCATTAAGAAAGGGGATATTATAAAGGACGTTTCTCAGTTTGAAGAAGGATGGTATATTGGTTCTTTGAACGGTCGTATAGGAGTTTTTCCGGATAACTTTGTTAAGGTAAAACATTTTTTTATCTCAATAATGCTTTCAGATCAAACCGTCGATTCAGCCAAAAATATCAGTAAGTTATACTTTGTCCAATTTCCAAATATTCGCATAACATTTCTTAATGGTGATCTACTATAGGTTTATTCATTGAATTCAGTAACCAGTTGGTTTCTTGATGCGATTTCACAAAGATCATGACTACTTGTACATAATAATAATGTGATACAATAATGTATATACAATCATTTTGTCCTGCTCAGTATTAACCATCCTATATTTTGATTTATTTGAGTCCAGCAGAATTGCTTGAAAACATCCATCAGTCTAAGGTGTGCCTGTCATTGTTTTGTACCACTCAGAGACTCAGTAAACTCGTTTTTAAAAATTGTTTTATCTCTACTACTTTTTTAATAATAGCTGAGTGAAAATTTTTGAGTCTAAGCAACATTGAAAGTGCTGTTGTAAGGTTTATTTAAGTGCAGGATTTTTAGTATGTTGCGTTCTCCTCTGTAATATAGATCACTGTTAGTTACTCCGAAGAGAGATAAATCGAATGAACTGTGTGAGATGCCCCTTTGTGAAATTCATCACATACTCTGTTTCTCTGTTACCAGTGAAGCTAAATTTCCAGTCTTCAGAACTTACAGGTTAACAATAATATGGCTATTGGGTAGTTGAAGTCTTCCAAACGGACCCAAATAAATTATTATGTATATGTACTGTATTGTTCAGGCATTTGCATGCACTGAAAGTCGTTCCACCATCTGCTATATCTCATATGTTATTTTTTAACTTTTTGCTTGACCTTTATTATGTACTTATGCCAATACTTCCTGCACTTGGAGTTCCTTAATTTCCAGCTATTCTCTTTGTCCCTAGAATATCCTGGTATTTTATCACAGACACTACTAAGTATCTAAGAATTGTCTTTTAATACCATCAAAAACTCATGGTATGTACATCAATTGTATTGTGAGATCATGTAGTTAGATATCCTTACATTTCTCAGGTGAAATATGTTGATTGTGTTGATGCTTTTGGCTTCACTTGTGAAGTACTAACTCATCTTAGTTTATTGAAGAATTGATCCAAGAGCAGTTTTCAGTAGTAAAGTCGGAGAAGTGTCTCATACTTCATGAATTAAGGGTGTTAAGATTTAGTTTTACGGGTAAAGCTTAGGACCGTTAAGAATTAATGTTTAATTTTGGCTTTATGAACTATTTTCTTAGCAACCAGAGACTGTTTTAGACACAAAGGATGATAAATGATATGAACTACAAGTGCTGATGTTCCCCAAATACTATCACTAATTTTACTAAAGGGTTTGAAATATGTGTATGAAAGTAACAGCATCATTCCAGTTAAAAGATTCTCTTATGCTCTGTGTTTTGACGTTTTCAGAAACTGTACGGACCATGCACATATAGTAAAGTGATGAGAAATTTCAATTTCATATATATATATATATATATATATATATATATATATACTGTGGAAGGCTTTGATCTTAACAACTAACCGAAGTCATTGCTAAGTTGAACTCCGAGGAAATAGTCATCATTTGTAGTCATAAATATATTTAGGGTAAGTCCAGAAAAACCTAGTCAAAACATGTCAGATAGCAAAGTAGCAATAAGTTTCAAATCAAAAAGTATTATATCTTCATTTAAAAGTGGAAAATTACTCTGAATATTCTATTCAATAGCATATTTTACATTACGGTTTACGAAAAAAATATTCACTGTTTTTGGGTACTTGTCCTTCTCCAATGAGTGTAAGTGTATTTAAAAACAAATATAGCAAACTAGAAAGCCTTTTCTAGTATTACTGTTTTCTTCATACTATAGGAATAAAATGGTATTATGAGCACATATTACTGTTTCGAGACTACGTAATTACTGTCTGACAGCCTTTTGCTCAAAACTACCTGTTATCCGTCTGGCTGCATAGCATGTGTGATGTAAATCGGTAACTTCCACCTCTGAGGTTTTGTATGAATTAGCAGCGTACCTAACGGTGTAGTTAACAGATATTTAATGAACTGCAAGAATGTTACATTTCTAGATATCAAAGTGATAACCATAAAAGTCATACTGCACCGAAGTGTTTACACTGGATAAACTATGTTGTGAAGCTAAATGACATTGAATATCCACTCAGGCTAAAATAGGTGGAACGAATCTAAGTACTCTTTCAGAGGTCTCAAACCGAATAGCTGATATCGGGCCTTTTATTTATAAACTCACGTGTTACAAGTTTTATTTGGAAAATAAACAAAATATCTTGTGACGAAAAATTTATTTTAGTTAAACCTATCTAATGACACAAATTTTCAGCTTATCCGATGTAGTAATTCAGCCGAATTTGTCTTATACTGCATATTATGATTTCAGTATACACTACTATCTGTAACTAATACTCCCATTAGTGTAATTATTATCAATTGTCATTGGATTTTTTCTCAAGTTCAACAAGAATAACCAATATAAGTGTATGCAAGCATACTGTAGTTTTATTTATTCAAGTAAATTAACCTAAGGGGCTTGCATATGTGAATTACCGAAACTGGTAGAGTCCTAGTAAAATGCTAGTCACAAATTATGATTTACTACTGAACATAAATATTTTCTGAAGATACAGAAAATTCCGGAGCTCAGTCTTGAACAGTTTCGAAGTCCTCGTTATCTGTCGGGGAAATATAAGTATTTCATATACATTTTATATGATGCTCAGTCGAAATGTTTGTAAATATCAGAAGTCTCTACCGTCTTTTGAATTCAAACATTTACATTAGATAGCATGCTTAAAAGAATCGTTTTTGAATTTTTAAGGATGTAAACGTGAAGTGTTATTGTATTATTCCTCCACCTTGGTCGCCAGGTCGTTACTGGGTTGTTAGGTTTGATATTGGTTCGTCCTGTGGAGAAAAGCATGGGACTACATATCATGTGGTTCGTGATGTCCAGAAATTTACTGTCATACAAGGCTGAAATATATTTCACATAACAATCCCATCATAGAGTAAATTTATTTGATAGAATCACAGTGATGTACGGTATCGTTTCATAATGAAGTTTCCAGCCTTGATATGATTATGAGCAATAAATTGTTCTCAAAACGTCATCAGAAAATAATACTATATAAAACTGTGATTTTTTCAAATAAATTAATTCTATGATGGAGTTATACTCTACCACACTGCCAAGTTTTGTTCTTATACTCGTATAATAATCCTGTGACGATAACTACACATTTTCATATCTTGAAGTATGCCAACTTTCGTACGCAATTTATTTGGAACCTTTAGGGGAAATTAATTCTAGGGCTGCCTATGTTACACTTTAAGAAAAGTTACCGTTAGAATTTCGCAGGTGATGGTTAGGAATATTTCCACTTGAGTGTAAAGTCTGTGGACTGTAGTAGGATTTAGGAGCATTATTGAATCTCGATATAAATTGTACTTGAAAAGTTTTCCAACAAGAAAATATCGTCTTATTGTGCGCTGTGTGAATTTAACATAAACTTTCGCCTATTATTATTATTATAGGCGTGAGGCTAGCAACCCCACCCTGTAAACAAAGTTGCTAAAGAAACTTCAGCACGATGAATCTCTTTGCACCAAAAGAAAAAGTCTGTGAGGGGACATGGAACGTCCTCACTATGTACGAGATTGGCAAAGCCTAATGTATTTTAAATCAAAGTGTGTATGTAGATTGAAAAAGTATTATGCTTAGTCCAAATGTTTATTTTCCGGGACATCACCAGTAACAAATGAGTCTTTAAGATGATAGGGTTATTTCATATATCCTTCGGTATCTGCGATGCACACATATTTTAAATATAGTTAATGTAATAACCTTTTAAGTGAAGCAGTCTCCAGACGGCCAGTAGTATTATGTCTTACTCTGCAGGAGTGATTGAAGTGTGGAATTCTATGATTGCAGTGTAACAATTTATTAGGCAGGATAAATACCCGTATGATACTCTGATAACATCTAGACTAATACAGTAATCACTGAATTCAGAATTCAATTCTCGTTGAATTTTTTGTGAAGGAAAAATACTTTCCATAAGAATTATTCTCTCCCAAATAGGTGTAACATATTTCCATAGGAAAAATACTAAGTGAAAAGGCTATAAATCACGATTACATATGTCACGGAATATTATTAAGGAGTAGTTTGTCTGAAAATTTTCAGAATGATCGCAAGGATATCACCAGGATGTGATAACTGATTTAAAAGATGGAGAGAAAAAAGCATACCATAATATCTCATGACTGGGATTGTCTGTTACACTGCACAAATGAGGGATGTATAAGAGGGAGGCGAATCGTATGATGTTAGCACACCTGTGTGCTAAGGAGCTTCCTTATGAATAACTTCAATAGCTTAGTGCATAATAGACAGCTTTTAATTCAACTATACAAATTTTAATACAATAACTGTGAACATTTTCAATTAGGCTTTCAGCATCTAAAAGCTATCAAAATCACAGCTTTTGACTAACTGGCTCTAGTCATATTTTAATCAATCAATAATCACTGATCTCCATTCTAGTTTTCTCGTCGTAATGTATTTAGACTGAAACAGGAATAGAACAGGAATATCAAAGCCAATAATATCATAAAAAATAATCTGTAAACTATTGTTTTAGAAGGAAGATTTTTCGTATCATAAGTAAGCAAGTATGCTGCGGGTTTATTCATCTTCATTTGGCCTTTATGCTTCTTTTCAACCATGCATCAGACAGACATATGTTGAGTAGTGAATTCTGAGAATGGGACCAGGACGAATTACAGTATTAGCTGTATTTAACTGGGACAGCAATCAGCAATGGAAGTACTTATTCTGATATACAGTTATTTTGCTGCGTAAACATATTTATGAAGTATAATTAAATGATATATTCTAAAAACAAGAATATGTTGAAGTCTATGTCAAACTTTTCTAGATTATTTTCTGTGTATTAAATTTGTTCACTTTATGATTTCGAACCGATTAGCTGAAAAATAAAATAAATGCCAAATTCCTCTCACTAATTCTGACTTTTCATATGTAACAGTAAAGTTTTTTTTGTGAACGGTTCCACTGTGTCTGTGAATTCAGATTGCAGTACAGGTCATACTGTAGAATTATTTAAAATAACTCCAGCAAGTTTAAAAAATGAAAGCAATATTTTTCTTAACCGTTCGCTATGTAAGCCATAGCTTGTTCAGAAGAATTATTAAGATTTTATTAACTATCAAATAGTATACAAATTAAAGTAAACTTGTTTGAATGTCAGTTATCGGTTAATATTTGCACCAACTTAACATATGCAATAATTAAGTGTTACTTTATCGGACTTTAATCACGGATCGATATCAGTTAGAGAACCGTTGAAAACTATGAAGTTTGAGACTTTTTGGCAGTACGCACCCATGATCCCATCGAGGATCAAACGCACAAGGAGTAACAGATTTTGGATTTTCTTTATTGTGGCTTTTGTGTCTTCGGATTTTAATTTTAAAAATGCATTTAATATGACTTACAAGATACATTTCAAACGCTGTTATACTCAAAATTTAGTCAATCAAAAATCACCTCTCCTCTTAGTATTGAAGTAACTATCTTCAAAAAGTTTGAAAGTCTCATTTCACATTTTTACGGTGTAAAGAATATATTTTACACTTCACGTAAGTTTCAGTTATCTAGTATGTCTCTTTCAGCCATCTATAAATTCATGGCATAACCTTTTTTCGATTCATAAACTTAGTTCAAAAACCTGTCTGAGATACTGGTTACTATTATTTGAACTAACCCGCATTCTGTATAATGTAGACATCCGAGAACGATACCGTGCTATAAAAAAAGTCAAAACTGTCTTCTTCATTTTACATTAAAGTGTACATTTTTCCAGTCAGACATGATTTATTGTTGTTCGTTAAACTGCCAATATTTTTGTTAATAGAACACTAGAATAATTACTCTGATTTATTTTCATGTAAACTTCTGTGCTGCTCATTCAATAAGTCGGATTTTGATCAAAAGCACACTACTAATAGATTACAGATAGCTTAGATAGACTGTTAATAAGAATCGCTTTAGATGAACAAGATGTACTTTGCATAACTGTACCAACCGTTTCAAACTGCGTATCCAGGGGTAATGACAATCAAAAGTTTTTTTTCATACTTTCAGTTTAAATGTTTCTTATATACGTACTTATCTTCTAGGTTTATGCAATTTAAGCTGCGAAATATTGCATTTGAAGATTATTCTGTAATAGTCATTCAAAATTAATGATAACTGAATTCAATTTTCATTTTGTTAAGACACTGAAGTAATTTTATGTACAGTTGGAGGTAGGCGACCCAGTTACCTTGGTGATAACTTTTATCAACTAATTTACGATTTGCCGTGAGCTCAGCCTTGACATCAGAGCTATTAGCAAGAGACTGTCGGAGGAAATAGCTGTCCCTATAAGTTTCATGAGGAGTAATGGCAGTAATTTTCAACTGATGTGTGAAGTTGACTTCATTTTAAGATATCTCCCAGTTGTAAATACATTTGAAATTTAGCCATACAAGGGAATTAAAACTGATTTTCTGAAACCTTTCTTTTTTGGTATTCATGAATTGAAATTTAATTAAGTTGACACAGAGGATATACATATTAGTTTACCAGTCCTTCAAATGATTAACCTTCCTTAAATAGCTGTTTATCCTTGACACTTATGATACTCTTATATCTGCTTTCGACAATCTGGAAGTTCTTTATTTGGCAAGTTTAAACAATAATCAAGTTTCCTTTAGCTATCACATTCAATTCATTCAGGAGATAGTAATATACAAACTACGTTGAGGTATTAGGCTACCAATTGACGATGTTTAATTGGAAATTGAAGTACAATAGCGTTTCTCCTGAAATTATTTTACGTTACATGTACTGTAAAGACTCCTGTGGTATTTTCCAAATTTATCTTCTTTAATTGATTCAGAAATTCCAATGACAAAACTACTTCTTATATCGAGTAATAAAAAGAGTTGGGGTGACACAGTTTATACACTGACTACAGTGGTTTCTAAAGATATAAAAAATGTGCAATATTTAATGACAATGGAAATAAGGGTTTGAAATTTGGTAAGGTGGAAATTGTTATTTAATGGTAAGTAAGGTAGTGGAGTATCCACTCGACGTTGGTCTTTTATTTTCTTTACGACTCGATGGGAATTTTCAGCCTTTGAAACGGAGCAGACAAACTTAATTTATAAGCAGTTTATTTAATAAGAATAATTCTGATAAACATAGTTTATAACGATAAATAATGATGGGGTTCACTCGTTTATAGCTACTATGCAACCGTTTATGTACATGTGTTATTTTGTTTATGAAATACTAAGTTGTAAGGCATGCTTGTTTAATATATGTCCAAAAGTCATTCAGGATTTTTAGATTTTATGAATTGGCTAAAATGAATTGGTGAACTACATTAGAGCACATTGACAGTAAGGACACAATCAAAAGAAAATTTAATTCACGTCTGAAAGTATCATTTTAAGGCACAATCTTATATGTTTACGGTATAACTGATTTGAATATGCAGTCATTACTCTGAAAAGTGGTTTCAGAAATCATCAAAAGCAAAAGATACATGAACATCCTGAATGAAAGAAGAAACTGTTTCATGCATAACATTTAATGGTATGGTCAGTGAGTAAGAATATAAGAAGTATTTACCGAAAACGTATAGTAATCTATTACTGAGTTACCGAGGGGCAGCATAATTTATGCAATGACTAAGAATTGGTTTCTAAATCTGAAAAATCACACAATCGAAGTAAGAGTTTGAAATTTGGTAAGGTGAAAAATGTTATTCTATGTGAAGAAATGTAGCTGACTGTCCACTTAACAAGGGTAAAGTGGTTTAAAAAACACAGAAAACTTAAGAAACGTATCAAGTTTATTCCACATATATAGTCCAAAAGGATTTGTCTATAAGAATGCTGTTCCGTCTGTTTCCTGAAACACATCTGATAACGGCTTATATATATATGAGGAAGAATGAATTAATGACTAGTCAACCTGGCACCAGTGACATCCCAACCTAAATAAACAGTATAAGAAGATAAAGAGACATACAACAGGATTAAGTACCAGGACAATAATTCTTTTCACTTCATTCTCAGCCAAATTGAGAAACACTCTTCATGTTAGTCTCCACTGTTAAATAACGACTATATTTCCAGTAAAGCACTTCCTGAAACTTTTCATAATCTATTCTGATAACGGTTTCTTTTCAGCCGATGGTGACTACTGATTCTCAGAAGGAGCCTTCAGAAAGTGAAGTGAACAATATATCGTCCGGTGAATACGAAAACACTAATCAACCTGGCTCACTTACAAAACCTAAACCCGTTTGTGGTATAGGTTTAGGTAATATATTCAGTGGTCAACCTATTCAGCTTAAACAAACAGCTTTGAAGGAAGTGGTGAAAGAAGTAAGTAACAACAAACAATATTCAGACATGTACTTTGCTGAAATTTTTCAGAAATGCATTACTCTTCGTTATCCTTTCCGCTGAGGAAATAATATGACAGTCAGTGGTGAATATTTTAATGACTGAAACACTTGACGTTTTTGTTAAATTTCTTACTTCGACTTTAAATTGTTGTTTTTATTCGCACCTGAATGTTATATGACGCAAGTTATTATGTCTGGTTATTTCTTCATTATTCTTATAATCTCAGTGTTTTGTTATAAAGAGATTACCGATAGGGTGTACTGTACTAGTCAAGGCAGACATACATCATCGTCAGCTTATTGGATGTTGTCATCTTAGGTGACCACAGCCAGTAGTATTTGTCAAGGATCCCTACAGTTAGTATTCTTATTTAATTTCATCAACAGCCTTCTAGTGAATTTGACTCTGGGTAACTTTAATGTCTCAGAGATTGAATTGCTGTAGCAGAAAATACTTGTTGGTCCAAAGTATGTTCCTGCTAGTCGAAGACGTTGAAAAAGGAACAGTCTTTTTTACGACATGAGCGAAAATCTGCGTACGTTTCTCCTGCTATTGATCCCTGCTTCAGAACTGGTTTGCTTTCACTCTCAGTTAAGGTGCAGCTATCACTGAGAGTACTAACAACCTAAATTCCTCGAAACAGTACTTAAACTCTAGCGGACTAGTTGCCTATGATATCTCATCATGGAAACAAATGCTCAATGGGCATTTTTAGCCGTCTGTCATCTTCGTAACAGACGTGTTATTCGGCTATCAATCAAATCATGTATTAACTATGCGGCAGTTCGCTTCATTTTACTTCACAGCTGTAAGACAGTCACTGGAAGTAGAAAAATATAGAATGGTTAGCGGTTTTCAGCCATAGATGACTTCGTCCAATATTCCGCGTTATGTGGAGCAACATGGTCACTAATAAATACGTTAGGTGTACAGAGTTAAATAGGGATGAAAGCCAATTGATGCATTTCTGAATCTCCGTCTATTGTGGCGGCTAGGATTTATGCCATTCATACCTAGTAATGTTAGTCCATTTTGGATCAGACAGAAGTAGATGGAACCAATCCATCACTGTTGTTGTGATCCATGGAGGGAGTTGTAGGTTGCATGATTGATTTTCACAGGATGCTGAAAATTAGTGATTGCAAACTGCTGGTGAAATGGTTCAAAGTTGTTCATAATGTCTCAAGCTCACACAGTCTCTGTGGTCAGTCAGTCACCATAGTCTTTCAGTCGACAAACGTTTTTGATCATCATCTGTCTAGATTATTTGTATTAGCTAACAAGGTTATTTCTCTTGAAAACGCTTTATGGCAATCACGTCAATGTTAGAGACCAGTTTCTGATGACAACTCAGGCTTATTAGCTAAAACAGTAAAATGTCAGTTAGCATACACAATAACTGATGGCAAATTCATTTAGCCTTCACTAAATAGGAAGTGCGTTTGTGACTCAAGTTTTCCTTTTTTTCAGTCATCATCACACCTATGAAGTGTCAAGAAATGTTCCATATCAAATCAGCTTCATTTTGTACCGAGCTTTAAGTTGTTTTTAACAACCATTAATTCGATTTTAGGTTTATGTGAATCTGTAATGTAATTTTGTACGAGAGCAAGTGTTTTACGCATCTTAGAAATCTAGGCACTAAATTGTCAGTATAATTATATGTATAGCTTTCTATTTTCACAGTACAAATTCACCTTTGATATGCAGATAAAATTACAGTATGTTTTACACAAGAGTCTTTGAATATGTTATGCAAGATTGATTCATTACCATGGTGATTTCATTACTGAACTTATTTTACATTTATATCACACTCAGTCTATATCTCGCAAGTGTCGGTACTCAGACGCCGACAGCTTCCTAATGTTATCCACGCTTCACTGCAAAGTTTGAGTTTGGATATTTTTCTGAATGAAAGACGTTTTATTTGGAAATGTTACCAAACAGTTTGCATCCCTTTATTTAATCCAACTAGCTGGGTGTCTGTTTATTCTAGCGTAAGATATTTACTACTGTTGTTACAGCAAGCTGTATTTCCTATTCGGTGCTAATCGCTACTGACAAGGATTTAAGCACATATACCCATAAGAAAAATTAGTGATAAACTAGTGTGTCTGATTGTTGAAGTGTTTTAGGCAAGAAAGACAATTTTTAATATTTTTCTGATCTCTTTCTATGACTTCGAACATCCTGTCACTTATCGTTAAAATTTTTTATGATAACTTGTCTTTGAATTGTTCAGTACTAAGTATCAAGATGATGTGACAGAAAATGATAGTTCAGTCCAATAAATACAATTATACATGTACAACACCAGTATTTGTACGGTACTCGAATAAAAGCGAAAGTTAGGTGAGAATGTTTTAAACAGTAGGCATTTATTTTACGCGTTTCTAATTTTGTTCGTGACAGATCTGTTTGAATTACTTTCTTAAGTTATTTGACTCTATTTTGAACTCCTAGACGAAATATCCATTTGGAAAGAAACTTTAGGTGGAGGAATATTAGTGTAGTCTGTACAGTTAGCAAGTTGTTTCCTGCCTGAAATTCACGTTACTGATAGGAATACTAAAATGCTTGAGTTTCATGACACTCTGCTATGTGATCGGTTTCCCAGTTATCATTCACCTCTTAAAAATGTTTTCTGTAAGTGTACCAATAGGCTTCTGCACGTAGTTGTTCAGTAATTCTACCAAACATACAGCCCACTATTGCTTAATCGTCAGATATACATAATTCCGTCTGGGATGCTTTTATTTAGTGATTGAATTGATTCATCTTTGAGTTCTGAATAATACAGTCCAGTGTATTGTGGACACTTGTTTAGATGCCCAGGAAGTAATCAGAGTTATAGGCTTCTTTTTTCGGCTAGACCACCAAGAACTAAAATCTCTCAAGAAGGTGGAGTATAATTTATTTTTTAAAGTAACACTGTCTAAATAGTATTTATTCTAATCCAAAATGATTACTTTTTCAATTCACGAATTATTTTGTAAAACTGATTAGAAAAAATGCAAAGTTCTATGACTAAATTAAACAAACGAACACTCTAGTGATGGTAGATACAGTTTTGAAAAGAATCTGAGCAGTCAGAGTTAACTATGTTTGTATTCATTTGAAAAACTAATTTTGTTTAGCAAGATTTAACTTTCAAACTGTAGATTTGTTGTAGTAAGTTACTGTTTCTTAATTAACAACATTCGGCTGAACTGTTCAAGTTAACTTTGACACTAGTATCTATATTTACAAAATGATCTTGTTCTGATTACACTATGGGGATTTTTAATTTACTAGAATCATAAGCGTTGAAACAGTGGTTCACATGCTGGTGAATGCGGCTAATGGTGTATTATATATGTCAATATTTGTCTGTATCATTACACCTGTGTGCCTATAAATGACAGCCTAACAAACTCCGAGATTATGTTTCTGTTTTGAAACTTGGCTATTTAGGTGGTTATGCACAATTTGATGAAAGGAATGAAACTAAGTGAATTTAAAGACCAAATACTGATGATCTTAGGTTGTCAAACGGATAGATAAACATAAAGACAAATCAACGTAAACTACTGGACAAAATAGGTATCGGTAAAAAGTTTTCACATTTTAGTGGATCAATCGAACTGGGCAAGTGATATATCTTAACAAATGTGACCAGATTAAAAGTATGTTTGACAGACTCTTAGACAACACTGAAGAAACAAAATACAGAAAATGAAATCCTATTTACTCAACTGAACTGAGTTGACTGAAGAAAATACTTGTAATTGTCCTAATTACAGTTGTATAAATTGCAAATCCAAGGTAAAATTATGGTGAGTAGATTGGTACCTCTATCGATGAGATAGTTGTACTGATTGAAGGATTAGCTAATGTTTATGCTACCAGTGACGGTAACAACTGAAGAATTGCCCCAACTGCAAAACTGATACTTGTTCACGGTTTGTCGTCAGACACTACGCATACAAAATCATGGATTAGTGACTTCAATACACAGTCATCACTTACTGGACAAAAAGTAGTGCTGTAAAAATAATTTTCTCGTGAGTCTACCAGTAATTCGGGCACAGAGTCAGGCAGATAAGCTGAATACTGTTAAATCTGTATATTTTGCTGAGGAGATCCATTTTAAAAGTTGAACACCTCTAAGAGATTTACTTCATCTTAATTCAGTTAGTGAAAGTGTAGATCATTTCATTTACTGTTTGACTGCTACTATAATTAAATCATTCATACCATTAAAAAAAACACTGTTCATAAGTAAGGAAAAGCAATCAAGCGATCTATCTGCAGACATTTATGGACAAGAACAAAGTATAGATGAGAATTATACCATGTTTATCTTCTTTAATAAAAAAGTTCATGTACAGCCGGTATTCAAGAGTTCGCGAGTCTCTTTAATTTCTCTTCTGTGCAAAATGTTTCCTCTTTGTTTGACTAGATATGTTTGGATGCACTGCTGTATTGGTACAGTTCATGTACACGAATATTATGATTTTGTCTTCTGTACTTCTGTAACTAATTTTGTCAACAGGATTAACGAAACCTTCTATGTAGAGTCCTGTTACTCTTTATTACTTATCTGTTTAATATTTATATCAGTAACTGAATCACTATCTGGTTATACGTATTGTTCGACCAAGTCTATTTTTATTTGCATGGATGGATATTCCGTTACATCATTTACTTTTAATAAGTCTTACGATTTCCACTTATGAAGTTGTTCTATCTGTAGACATAGTTATATATACAACCTACTTATTAAGGAACTTAATTGTTCGAACGTCAGATACAGTCTGCTCTATAAGGATGAAAATATCTCATGGGGGAAGAGTACAGGAAAAAACTTGTCATTTTTGTTATATATTAGAGTGAAATGTTAAGTAGGGAAAGCAACTGAATCTATCGGATAACCCACACTTAGTAATTGAGTGCAAAAAGCCTTTGCTTTCCCAAACTCAGGATTAGTTTAAGAGAATGACAAAAGTTCTTAAGACAAGACATGATTCCAATTGATGAATTAGCGTCCTGATGCCTTCAGCTATCGTCGAAGTTTGCCTCAATATGAAAATGAATGGTTAAATACCTTTGATAGCATAATTTAAGATGGATTACAGTAACGGAGATGTATTTATCATTATTAGTTGTTGACAATTATTTACTCTTCTTTTCATTGAAAAAAGGTTCTTAATGTAACCTGCTCCTTTCTTTCTTAATTATTTTTATTATTGTTTCTGAAATTTTCTGCAGTTTAATTCCAACACGATATAAGTATATAACTTGGGCACTATGATAAAGTATAACTCCATTATTGCTAAAATTTTATTTTGATAAAATCACATAGTGGTATATAGCAATATTTACCGATGACGTTTCGAGCACAAATTTGTGCAACATGGACTGTCTATATGTCTGTCTGTTTTTGACATAGAACTTTGCACATATGTGCACCAGTTCAAGTCGCCACACTCCATGTAGCACACAAACCGAGAGAAGAAAGTAGAAGAAATGCATAATAGAGACAGTAAACAGAGGTGTGAGACAAAGGAAGAGTAATAACGAAGAACAAAACAGTTTCATTGGAAATCATAAGTCACCAGGAGTGGATGCATCTGCACCAGCCATTGAGAACGATTTTGAGCCATGTCACCAATTGTTTCCAGCCATCATTGGTTTTTACCGTCCCGAGGACCCCAACCAGGAAGTCTACACCTTCCTACGTGGCTTAGACTAACTGTTGTGGATTTCATTGACTGATGATGCCATGTTTTTGTTTGACCTCGCTAGCTCTTTTTCAGCTTGACCCTATATCAGCCAACATTGCTCGTCGAGGAAGGCGATGACTAGGCATACGCAACACATGTCCTAACCATCTCAATCGAAGTAATTTCACAGCCTCGTCGATTGATTTCCCCTCCTTACCTAGCACTCGACCGATGCCTAACCTAAATATTGCTCAACTTATTATGCCACTTCACACGGGAAATAGAATGCAGGCACCTATGATCAAAGACAGCTAGTCTTTTCATGTCTTCCACTCTCAATGGCCAGGTGTCACAGGTATAAAGGAGGACGGAGCGGACTGATGAACAGTAACACCTGCCCTTTGGTCGATATCCGAATATAACGTCTACGCCAGATACAGCGTAAACTGACATATGCAAAACTAGCCCTCTGTATCCGTACTGAGATTTTGTCAGAGATCAACCCGTTGGCACTGGCCGATGGTACTTCCCAAATAAGTGAAGCGGTCAACGTGCTCTACCACTTCACTTCCTATTTCTAATCTAGGAGTCAGTGTAGTCCAGTCCTGCAACATCATCTTGCATTTGGCGGGAGCGAATTGCATGCCAAACATTCGTAGATTGCAGCTCAGTGTGTTCAGAAGACTCTGTATTTCATCAGTGTCCTCGCCTAGAAGGACTATATCGTCTGCATATTCTAAGTCAACGAGATTATTCCCTGGTAGCAAGTCAATCCCTGAGTCGCTGAAGTGAGTTATGGTTAAGTCAATTACTACATCTATGATGAAATTGAATAGAAATAGGGATAATGGGCATCCCTGACGGACACCACTAGTCGTCACCAGTTCAGATGACAACTCGCCGTAAGCCCTCACTTGGCTGCATGAGTACGAGTAGAGTTCCTTGATCAGTGCAATGCATTTTCTCAGGATTGCCTTTACAGCCAAGCATCGCTAGAGAACCTCTCGGTCGACAGAATCGAATGACGGCCGCCTTTAGGTCAAGAAATATAATGATCGTTGGACGCCGGTAGGAATTCCTATGTTCTAGAATATGTTGGAGGGTGAAGATGTGATCAATACACCCTCTTCCTGGTCTAAAGCCTGTCTGGCTAGTTCTCTCGTGTTTGTTCCTCCCGAGCACACTTAGTCTACGCATGATTATTGAGCCTAAGACTTTAGATACTATATTAGTCAAGCTAATCCCTCTGTGATTATCACAGGAAGACTTGTCTCCCTTCTTGTATATGGGGATAATCAGTGACTTACACCAACCCGATAGGACTTCCTCTGATTCCCAGACGCTGCCTAGTACCTCAGTTAATGCAGACAGTAAGCTGTCTCCACCGTACTTAAATATCTCTGGAGTCATTCCATCAGGTCCCGCTGCTTTACCTTGTTTGAGATTAGTTGATAGCTTTTGTAACCTTACTTAGGGACGGAGGACCTTTGTCTATATCCCATTCAGGGAGGTGTTGGATGTAGGGCAGTTTGGGCGTGGCTGTGGGCCAATTAAACTGCTCCTCATAATGCTCTTTCCAACGATCCAGTCGTCTATCCTGGGAGCTAATTATGGTACCATTTTTCTCCGAGATTGTTTCACTTATCATTTACCTTTTGCCACCTGTTTCCCTGATAAGCCTAAATAGTTGTCTGGTGTTGCCAATCGCAAATACCGTTTTCATCTCTTTCGCCTTTGTCACCCACCACTGTTCACGGTCGTTGCGAAGACTTTTTGTTAGTTTTCGTTTGAGTACCTTTCGCTCCTCATCATAAACGCAGCTCGCTGGAATCAGTCTTCTGGAGTCAGCCAGTTCGGATGAGGCGGTAGAGATCCAATAGCTCTTACTAACTTTTGGTTTTAGATTATTAACAGCTTTCACAGCTGTGTCTACAGCTGACTGTATGTTGTGCCAGGCTACCTCAGGGGAAGTCGTGCTGTCGACCTCAGAAACTCGTCTCGCTATTTCTTCCTTAAATAAGGAATCAGTGTCTCGATCTGGTTGGGGACGTAGTTGTTTCGCTTCCGTCAATTTTTTATGTCCATTTAATCGTAAGCATAAACGTGAGCGAACCAGAGCGTGATCGGAGTCTACGTACGTGCTCCAGAAAGAGCGACAGTCTTCTACTGACCCTCGCCAACGATACCCTATAGTTATGTGGTCTATCTGAGTCCAGCGTTGATTTGGTGATGGGGGTTGCCAGGTCACACAATGTCTCTCTTTGTGCCTAAAGTTAGTGCTGACTAGGAACAGATGATTATCTGAGCAAAACTGTAGAAGATCACCGTTGTCGGTTCGTCGGCAGGGAGCTCCATACGTACCACCTACATACTTCTCACGCTGGCACAACTTCCCTACTTGGGCATTGAAGTCGCCTGCTAAAACAACTATATCTGAACGTTTCGCTTTTTTCAGCAAATTAGGCAGTTTCAGGCAGAAGTTATCTTTTAGTTCATCCGAACTGCAGTCTGTTGGGGCGTAAGCGGAGATTACGAAAAGGCAACGATGGGTAGCGCCGTATTTGATTCTTTTAACGGACCCATTCAGACGGACCCCACACATACGACTATCTACTGGGATCCAGTCAAGAACTGATTTTTCTTCTCTGACACCCAGTGCTATCCCTACATTTGTGAGTCCTCGCGAGCTAGTTGAGGGGTCTCCTGACACTCGTAAAGTGAATTTTGCAGATTCACCTTGTTGACCGGGTGAGGTCAAGTGAATGACCACACTCGGGTCTTGTATGCGTGTCTCCGAAACACAACGTACATCCATGGCTCGAGTTGCCGGAGTTCTTGCTAGTGATGCTTGTTGTCCGATTTGGAAGTGCTCTTGGAAGTGTGTGGGCGATTGTTACTTCCCGGCTGCCCACGCTGTGGAAGTTGGTTGCGTGGCCGCAGAGCCCAGGGGACAACTGCTTGAGGCCGGTCACATGCGACCTGTTTTTTTGTTTGGTGTGTCTCAGTAGCATATTTATCACTTCTGCCCTGTGACACGGCAGCAGGAAGCGCGGTCGTTGTTACTCCGAGCCCCAACCTATCCGGCATGATATTTTGTGAGTTTGTTTGAATCATAATAGCTGTTTTTTGTTTAACCGCTATCCAAACAACCTGCCTGGCATGGTAGGACCTCAAGTGACATAAGTCCCAGCCAGTATAGCTTGTTGGGTCATTGCGGTGTTCAAGCCCGACCACTACGTCAAGGTAGCAGCTTCCGGTCGGGTAACATGGACTGACAGACCCCTATGTCAGTTCCTGTGCTAACTTATTTGTTTTCACTGACTTCTATTTTTTAAATCACCTAAATTTTATCTATGAATGGGCTGACAGACAAGTAAATATTTTGTGTGAATAGTGAGCCCGTGGGGTTGTGTTTTCCGTTGGTGCACATACATGCATCAGTGATAAGAAATAATACGCCTTTAAATGCATAGTCGCACTAGTAGTAATAGTCATATTTTTAGCAATCAAAGTATCTATTCTTTGTCTGTACCACTGAGTTCGATTTGTTTCAGTTCCTTTTTCTATTTTCATTCAGATGTATCAGTTTCAAGTGTATTTACTTTAGTCAATACACAACTGCACTAGTAACTGAGCTTTAGCATTCAAATGTGCACAAAGTCTAAATAGACCATAATTACTTATGCATAGTTTCATGCTGTACATACATCTAGAAACGTGCTAGCATGAGTTTCAGCAGTGATATATTAATCAAGTCTAGTTACAACGATAACTGATACGTTAAATTCATTCGTCACATGATAAATAAATAATTTTTCTTCATTGAATAATTCCGATTGTGTTGTACTGACAATCTGTGTAATTTTACATGATTAATTAACTGGCTTTCATTCTCTTTTAAGTGTTGTTTGGAGGTATAAAGCTTATACGTAGGACGTACTAAGTCTTCGTAAATTTATACTTTAAAATATGAGAGTTTTAGAATGTAAAAGTTGAGAAGTGATGTCTTTCATAGTAATAAGTATTGAGAGGAAAACGATTTTCTTTAGCATATAATTCAGGTATTTTCAGATCCATGACTATGTTTTATTATTATTTATTATTATTATTCCGTCGGGTTTCGAGTGGAACATAAGGCTTCAATAGCACATCTCCTCTTTGTTCTATTCTCTGCTGTCCTCTTTAGCTGGGCCCACGGTTGACTGTATTCTTTTATCTCCTCCTAGCACTATCGCCTCCATGTCACCCTCAGACGACCACCTTGTCGATTCCTGTAGGGATTCCACTGGATCTTTGGCCGGGCATGAGATGTTATTCGACGGCCTCTTCAATGTATGCCCGATCCATCACTATTTTCTCCTATAAATTTGTTGAGCAATCGGTTCTTGGTTGGTTCGCTCAGCGCAGAGTTCCTTGTTACTAATTCTTTCTGGCCGCTTGACCAGCTGAATGGTGTGTGGTGGACCTTAAACTCTGTTAGCTCAGTATCCCAAATTCAAATAGAAAATATACCAAATCAGTTAAGTTACTGGAAGAATATATTAAAGTTTTGTTACTTGGGTATTTACAAGGTCCCAAATCCACAATTAACGTAATAGACTCCAAAGGTATTGCGAGAAGACTGCACCAATACTAATTCTCCAATGTTGATGTTGCCAGAGGTCGACCAAAGAACGTACGAAGAAACTACGGTGCTCCTGCGAAAATTTGAGATAGAAAGCAGGTGGTTAGAATTGATCGATGGCAGTTGAGATGGTGAAGAAGACGGAGAGTCGAAGGCAGAACTATATTTCCATTCAAAACACGAGGTAAAGTCCAAAGTACAGAGATTATGATTAAAACAAAGTAATGTACAATATGTTCATTTCTTACATAGTCTTAAAAATTGGATAAGTTTATTTTTGAGGACTCCACAGGTGTATGGTTTGTGCACATCGTTCATTTAACGAAAAGAAAACTTGCTAGTTGATTGAAACTCATAAACTATTGAGTACCATTTACATATTTAATTAGCTACTGTTTCTTCCACTCTGAATTTTTCATACGACTATTATGCCTAAAGTTGATTATGTCTTTGTTATCTGTTTGGAAATTCCTGTTCTGTTCTTTCCTGAAGTGGTTTAATTTATACTGGGCAGATAGGAATGACATTATCAGTGGCTTCAACGGCTATTCACACTCTCTTCTCAAATGATTAACACTTTTAATCGAAGTTTTTTTCCAGTTTTAAAAGGTGATAGGATTACATCGAGTGTTACGTATGTATACAACAGTTTAGCTGTACGAAATAATTATTGTTTAATAATCGCTACCCCATAGACTGGATATAATATTTAAGATGAGTGTGAATACAAGATAAAAACAGGCGTCATTCGCCTACCCTTTGGACTGTTTTGTCTTTTACACTGATCATAAACTTTCTATAACATTTTTGAACTGAATTAGTTACAGTTGTATTGATGCTCGAATCTGTAGTACAAAAAAGAAGTATTCGCCCACCTGGATTACAATACACTGAATGCAAAAGAATTATTTAAAAAAAATTTTCTAGCTTCTTTATCAATGTTTATTTGAAAATAGTGGAATTGTGATTAAAACCATTTTCAGATCTAATGGTAATCTTCAATGTGTTTGCTTAAAATGCAGGTAATTTGCATAACTTGGTGTGTGTCATTAAAAGAGATCAACTGGAACAATTGTCACGCAGTAATAGTTTAATTGATCAAAAAATATGTTGTTAAAGAAATTTCATTTTGTGTAATATTTTATTTAAATGTATCCTTGTAAATGTTTTTCATCGTCCCAAATAGGACGAAATGCGCATCTTGGATTCCACTGCTAGTCACCATAGATATAGTTTTAATCCCCAACAAAATGACTACTAATTCTAAAAATTAATAGACGAAAATTGTTTAAAACACTTTTATGTATCAGTCAATCACTGTTAAACACTTACATTAACGGACAATTTATTTGTATATAACTGAAATTCTTGTTTGATAATTTGAACATATTCTCTGTTGGGCTTGGTGTTAATTTATCAGTCAGTTAGTAAAATTTTTTCATATTGCTTCATTAATGAATACGAGAACAAGTAGGTGAAATATAATTAGGAAGTATTTAGACAAATTGTGAATACAGGCAACAGAGGGAACTACATTCTCCCAGTTTGGGACTCTTTGACAGCAGTCACCCATAATATCACCATAGATCGATCAAGGGCTCTCAGTTTACAAAGTATACAATGAGTTGGATTCCAATGGCTTATGAATTCTGATTTCTATCAGTAAGCTATATAGTGCCACAAGTTATGTCATTTTGTGAAGACATCTACCCTGGTACCAATCGAATTTCCATAAACTCAACACTGTGCATTATCCACTGATTATGAAATGAGCTTTCTGAAGTTCACTTAGAAAGTTTTAACTGATGGAATCCACCAAGTCACGTGTCAGGACAGATATTAGTTAGACATTAGTGAGTCTTAGGTTATCAAGTTCTGACCCATTGGCTAAGTGAAAAAGTATTCGCCTATTAGTTCCTAGACTAGGAAGAAACAGTTGTCTGCTGCTCTGTAATTTCTGTTGGTTTACTAACTACTACCGGTTGATGATGTAACACTCCTTGAAATCGATGAAAGATTAGCAAATCCTGTACCTGTATATATATATATATATATATATATATATATATATATATATATATATATACAAAACTATGCACTGAAATTTTTCACGTGGATGTTTAGTTGTATGTTAGGCATCAATTGAAGTCCTATGTATTTGAATTAGTCATGAAGTCGAATAAAACCAAAGTCTAGGACTAAAAGTGAATTTTAAATTTTAAGAATAAGAATAATAAAACTTTATTTTAGACAATATATGAACACACACTACGGAAATTTTCAGCGTATTTGGTTCCAAACTATTTTGTCTTCGTATAGAATTTAAATGCAAAGTTATGATCTGAAGTTTATCCTGTGACGTATTGATGTTTTGCATGTGAAGGGAAAACCAATTCTGTATATTTTTTCTTCACCGCATCGCATTTTCTCGGAAGCTCATGTAGTGATTATCTGATGTAATTTACATTATTAAAATTAGAAGTAGAGAGGAGTTTAAAAATTTTCGTGTACACAAATTCTGGTAGCCCAGTGACTTTAATTTTTATTTATTTTTATTTTTTTATTTTTTATTTACAGCTTGATTCCACACTGTATTTTCGGTACAAGTATGGAATTTTCAGCGTGGATATCGGTAGCCCAAAACTCGCAGGCCGACCATAGATATCGGGTGTGCGTCGGCGTGGGCTCGAACCCGGACCATGTGCATGGTAGGCGAGGATCCTAATCACTGTGCCACCGACGGACTTTAAGCTGTTGCCTAAATACTATATAAGTAAGATGAGTAGAATTTCCTTCTGTATGATTCCTAACAGAAACGTACTGATGAAGAGTCCCAAACTAGGATGAAATGGCTGTCCAGTACTCCCAGGGTTTCCAGTGGTTCTGTAACTAATGTCAGCTCATGATGAAATCCTGTAACCAATCAGTCAAATCCTTACAAACCAACACTTGAAAAAAAAGACTCACTAACTGACTGCTGAACTGATTTTGGTAGGTAAATTGATAATAGCTTCTGAAAATATCCCCGAGGTTTAAAAAATAATCCATTTTTCTCTTCATAAACTTCTGTAAATCATTCTCAACTATGTCTACATACCTAGACACTGGCTTGTTTTGTATCAATAGCAATAGGTTTGTTCTAAAATCCTATACTTTTTAAATGTTTAAGGTGTTTATGTTTCGGCCTTTCTTGAGACAAGTAATAATTGACTTCGAGAAATGTTTCGACCACAGTAGGCAACAGCGTCCACGTTAAAGTCGTTTTCGTGAATTATCTTATCAAGCTTTTTCACTTAATGTAGGACAAATGATATTTTGCTATCAAATATTAAAAGTAAAAATCTGACTTACAAGTGAACTTTGCTCCTAGTATCATTATCGTATGCTTATCACACTTGAATGAATAGATATTTGTTGATGTTTTTGTCCACAAATATTATTAATTACTTATGAATTCTTGCAGCCAGTATTTGGTAAACTATAGTGCAAAAACAATATTACACTGTAGTTACACATTTGTGTATTTCACCTATTTTATTATTTTACATCTAAACTATCAAAACAGTTGATGCATATCACGCTGAACCAGTTAGCCATAAAGAGATTTGTTTTGGTAGAATAAAATTGTGAGTTCTCAGGCGTCTTGTTCTGAAGGATAATTATTTAAATTTGCTTAATAACTTTTCCACATTAAAAGATTGGGAAGTGGTTTTCAGTCCTAAATTATGTTATTGATTATCCACGCTTTATGTCCAGATTATCATAAGTTATTTCAATATATTAAATATTCCTATTTAAGCGAAAAATATTGTTTTCAATTAGATCTCATCAGGTTCGACTCTAATATACATAACTTTACAAATTAAAATATAAACCAATCATAGTGTTTTGTCTATAGGATAATAAGATGGTGAATATGAATTGTGCAATTAGTCATAATAGTAGTAATAATAATAATAATGATTTATCAATAATAAGGATGAAAAAGCGAGGCAATCTGTGATAACACGACTAATGAAAAACAGCATGATTAAACAAACAACTGTTCAGGTGTAAGTAGTTGATAAGGGCTAATAAAAACAAATGAGCCGATTAAGTAATGCTAGATGGTAAGGGAAGTAAATGAAACACGTTTTTAATGAAGATGTGATAAGATTAAGGGATGATAAGAAAGGGGTTGAAAATATAAACAAGGGGTGGTGTAGAAGTCTTTAGTTGGCTATGTCTTAATAGGCCAAGGGAGGGATAATGGCTGTTCGAACTTCTTTTGAATGCATAGTTTAGGTTTAATAGTCCGAATGCCTATCGCCTCAGCTGTGTGCAGTAATATGAATTCATTGTACTGTCTGTGTCTTATACTATGCTAGTGAAAAAATTCCCCATACTTCCTTAGTGTCATAATAATTAATGGTCTGGCAAAATTCATGTCGCTGACTCCCTACAGTGTCAGGTCGGTCTGATTACATGTTTGTTTGTTTAATTGCCTTACTGGAACTTAATCAGGAAACGGTTAGTTGGTTGACATTTATACTTTAGGTCACAGAGGTTTGTCACAATGAGACATATTTGCAAAATGCGTGTTGCCAGTCCTTTATTTACTTCACTCCGTTCTTAACGTGCTATTGCGTTTGCTTATTTTTTAAGTTATCTCTTGTCAAATCCATCAGTTTCACTTCTTGTGCTTTTTGTACAGATTTCCCCCCTCGTTCACAAGTTTTTATGAAGCATATATCGGTAATGTGTCTGCTAAAATTCTGTCAGGCACCTTCTACTAAGTTTATCAATACAGTTTCTTAGGTAATTTGAACAAAGGAATTCCTAGTGGTTTTTTTAGAGAATGGAACTATTCGATACTAATCACCTTTTATTTCTCCCCGTGACTTCTGACCAGCAACGTAATCTGACGACGTAATAAGACATGGTTATGTATCGCTGTTGGCAACTCAAAGTTGCTCAAATTAAGCTACACCCAATGACTGAATTAAGGTTTTCGTTTATTGCTACTATTTAGCTACTTATTTGGATGTTAAGTGGATTTTTTTCAAAACCTTCGAAGTGATTCTGATACTTTATTGATAAGAGTTTCGTGTTGTAGGCTGAATAAATTGAGTCTAAATGCACATGAAATCTTAACTTTCTCTGAGTTTGCTTAACAGTAACCAGAAAAATGTCTAAAAAGATACATTAGTCCAAAGTACAGTCTCTAAACATTCTCAAAAGGCTGAATAAAAGATAGATTTTATGCCAACCTCATGACGAATTGTTTCAAAGGTCCAAAGTAAACTGTAACATTTTAATATTGTTCGTCAACATCAATTTTGTCTCATTCCGATAGAGAGTTACGGAGTAAAATGAAGTGCCCATTCACCCCAGTTATTTACATTTTGCAGAAGTGTGTTTATGTGCTATAGTCGTCCTAAACCTATCAATCATAACGACAGAAACTCGAAATGGAAGTGACGAGTTGGGTACCCAAGGCTGGCGTTCAGCTAATCGTGTATGGAGAAAATGACGGCCTACGGGCAATCATGCAGCCAGCTAAAATGACTACGGAGAGCAGAGTGAAATGAAGATTTGCTGTTGAAGCCTTATTTTCGACTGGAAAACCAAGGGAACAATAAGTAGTAAAGCATATATCTTTCAAAGTTTTTTCCTTTAGAAACAAGAACATAATTTTATCTTTGTGGCGTGAACTTACTCCAGAAATAAATCTGTATCACTAATCGGTATTAACTAGCGTCTACTAGACTGAATTCACATGATTATGGGCTTTTTTTCAAGTGCTTCACAAATCTTTTATTTAGTCTCTACATTTAATTCCTTCTGGCCACATTTATCTTGTGTGATTGGAGAAGACTAGCTGAAGTAACAAGTGATATTGTATAATACATAAATTGTCGGGAAATAAAGAAAATATTTTTCTCACCGTCTGTTTATCTAATGAACACAATCTAAAGTGGATGAAAAATACACAAAAACAAATAATAAAATATTGTTGTCAGTCTTCCATCAGTGGACAGACTGATTTTTTTTCTGAGCACAATTATACTACAGTTTAGTGATTGACAAATAATTATTATGCTTTCCGCTTTTTGTGAACTCTTACAACAGTACTGCAAATTTAAAATTCTATTTTGATAAACTAAATATAGGCAGAGATAGTTTATGCTGACGGTGCTGTTTATCCTACACAGCTGATGCTGAATATATATATATATATATATATATATATATGGCAATACAATTCTGTCATTCCAATGTACTTGACTTACCTTTTTCAGCAGTCTTTTTATCACATATTATCATAATATACTTCATATGTAGTATAATATTTTTCATGACACTGTGAAGAACTGGTATTTGGATTACGCATTTGTTTAAATTAAAAATACTCATTATTCCTAATGAACTAATTTGCTAGTTTAAGAAGTGGTCTGCAGTTCAGTCGTCACTTTGAAGCCATAACAAACAACTGTATACTAGATAATTAATATTACTCAGCAAGAAACCCTGAACCTTGGGTTGCATATCTGCAAATCTAATATTTCCTATTGGAACCATGACTAACACTGCAGTTGTCTGATTGATGTACGCGGGCAATTATCTGTGCGGGAACTAATATACCTTTCTAATATTAATTCTGTTAGTTGAAATTCCTCTTTCAATTTTATGCTGTGTGGCAACAAAGTTAATTGACGTGGATATGTTCAACCCTATTGTATTCCTTTTTAGTTTATCATAAATCTTAGATCAGAACACACAGAATTAATTTCATTCAGCCCACTCAGAACTAGACAATTACCTTGCTGATCATGTGGTAAAGGTCTTGAGAATATATAAATTTTATTTGTATTTGAATTCATCGTTTTGCACATTCAAACGAAATTTATTGAGATGTTAACCAAATTGTGTTACTATAGCTTTTTGACTATTGAAGTCATTCATGGGTTGTTTATAAGAAAGTTAAATTCAATTTTCGAATTTCTACTTCCACAAAGATGTCGAATGCATCTATCATTTCGTTTTTTTTTTCAAGCAGAGAAACTCCCCTACCTAATTCATCTAAAAAAACTTGACGTATATTCTATTCAGTGTTCATATTTTATTCCAGTTCACTGTAATTCGTATTCATTTTGTTCTGTGTATTAGTGCTAATAGTTTTTGTAGGTATCTTTGTGAATAACTAGTCTCCACTTATACTGGATGTATAAATTTCAAAATTCTAAAATCTCAATAAGAGTGGTTTAACCAGGAAATAGTTCTTCTAGAGTCTTTAAACTACGCTTGTAGTTTCCAATCTGTTAGCGCTGGATCAACTTTTCTTTTAAAACATCAGATTTGTTAAAGATGCCAATAAATGGATTACTTTTCCATGCTGCACACATGTATTTCTGATGCAGTCCATTCATCTATGTAGGTTTGTATGCATAAGTAATTCAACACAACACACTGTAACTGGAAACACTGAGGAAGTATTGTGGTGTTGGAGGGTACAATGAAGTTTACAGGCCAATGCTTATCATTTATAATTCAATTTAATATAGTAAAATAATCTGTTTATATACAGATGAATCACAATGATATCGTGATAGCAACGTTTTTATCTAAACAATTTTTGAGAGCATAAATAAATACCATAGCCTTTAAAACTGTAAATTGTAGACAGGTTTGTAATGTTAAGGTATTTCATTTGAGGTAATTTTGACTGCTTTTTAATAAAACTTTGTACATAGACACTAAAAATAATTGCAGCACCAGGACTCCTCTTTCTAAGTCATTCCAAACTATTTCATTTCGGATCTACTCTGTGTGCTATATGAATTCCCCGCAAATGAAAAGACCTTTGGTCAATCGGAATTTGATAATATCTGGAAATGAATGAGTAATACTTTATGCATAAATAGTATCGTTCATCGAAAAAGACTTATGAAAGTCAAATTACGAAGTCATGAACTAAGAAATCAAACACAAGTCAGAGAGAGCGCTTGGATTTCAATAATGTGTTCACAATGAGGTGCTTTGTACTTTCGTTTGAATATATTAGGGGAGAAAATATATGCTAATATACAGGGCATCTGAATTAAACCTGGTAGGTTTCCACTTTAGCTTGTTTTAGAGAAACATCTGAAATAGTGCTGGTACCTGAAGGTCATTATCATTACCATCATCAGGCAGTTAGTATTTTTGACCTACTTCAGTGTAATTTCTTATCATTTTGCTGTACATCTCAGTTTTCAGTTTTATTGAAGTTCAGTAGAAATTTGTTTATTCATTTATATTTTATTGCTCATATATTTTTTTTGTCTGTCAAATTGTAAACAGAATGAATCATTATCGGAGAAGACAATCGGAAATATTAAAAGTAAGTGTAAAATTCAGTGTATTATATGTATTCACCCGATTTTGTTTTTTTGCTTTATATACATTATTTGACAAAAATCAAGTAAACCGTTAATTGTTATCGTGTTCACTATTAAAGTAAAAGCAAAGTAATCATTAAAAATAAAAAAATTACAGGTAACGATGGGTGAAGAGGTTAAGACCATGGTAGAATGAGAGACTGAACAAGCCTTTTCTGTATACAACTTTCGGGGTTGTATTGCTGAATCGCCAACGCCTCTGCCATACTCAAATGCCGAAACCCGATACTCTTCGTACTATTTGGCTTCTCTCTGCAGATAATCTTGAAAGATGACTCTGATGGTTATACTGGTCACGCACAGAGCACACTTTCCAAACGTATCTCCAGACATTTTGAGCATGGTTAGCAAAAGGACAATGCAAGACAGTTACTAGCGCAATTCTCTGGCAATTGGTGAACTCAAGCCAGGCAGCTCCCACAGAGTAGTCTTTCAAATTTATCTACGGGGTGAGGCCAAATAGTACAAAAAGCCGTTAAGTTTCCGCATTTGTGTGTTGTAGAGGCATTGGCGATTCCTCAATACAACCCCGAACTGTGTCTACAGAAAAAAAATGTTATTGTATTCATTCATTCAGCTTTTCTCAAAAAGTGTTTTCTATGCATACAAATTTTCTATGACGACGATTATTGATGGTTCTGATTTCTGCTAGACTGACTAGGAATTATCCACTGCACCTATGTCTAATGTCACACCAATGAATTTCATTTATACTAGTATTTTGCTTGTTTTTAAAACTTGCAGTTTCTGTAGATTAATTGACAGTCTCAAAAATTTCACTAGAAATATATTATTTTTTTATGAGTCTTGCATAGATGATTTCCTACAGTACACTTATTCAGAAATTTGACTGAAATACTCAAACCCATAACTCATTTATGTATAACATTTTATTTTGATAAGTCGTACAGTGTTGTGCATTAATATTTACTGATGACGTTTCGAGCACAAATTATTGCTTATAATCATATCAAAGTAAAATCTTATCCATAAAGGAGTTATACTCTACCACAATGCCCAGGTTTTACACTTATATCAGTAATTCAAACCCATGGATGTCGTTTGGTTTTCATAGTTAAGCTACGTCCAGTGTACCAATAAGATTCTACATTGTACCTCCCTACCTTTTAATTTGACCTTTTGATCAAAAATATTCGGTTTTAGTGCTTCCAAGGAATAGGGATTTAGAGGCACTGATGTGTATTTTTTGCATTCCTGACAAGAATTATACAAAACCACTATTTAGAGCGATACATGTTTGAGAGGTCATAAAAAATTATGGCTATGTCCCATTTATTGTCTCGCAGATAAAGAAGAGACCTAATGGTCTCGGGTTTGATTCTTGGCGGTTTTGTAAACGAGCACTGCTCAAAATTCCCGAAACAGGTTTTCAGTGACCTCTCTAAATGATGTTGGCTAGTGAGGAGTATGTACCAATTAAGATTTATTCAAAATTTTCACGAATCCTGTAATCTGAAAAAAGAAATGCGTTAAAATCGAAAGTATTTTATTTTACATGACTATGTAGAATCCGGGAAGCGGCGTAAGTCTTTTAATACAGGAATAATCTAGAAATAAATGGACTTCATTTAGTTTACCTTTCACATTAACTTACATAACGCTGAAAGATATAACAATATAATTTGTGGTAAGTTAGTGCTGTCAAAAGACACTGAACACATGAATAAATCTTCATGTATTGGTTTTGTAGGGATTTTCTTCTGATTGGTTGGAAGATTACATCATGAGCTGACATCAGTTGGAGAGCCATTGGAAAACCTGCTGTGAGTACTGGGCAGCTGTTTCGTCCTAGTTTGGGACTCTTCACAGTACGCTTCGAACCCTCGTGGGTGCGTACTGTGAAGAGTCCCAAACTAGGACGAAACAGCTGTCCAGTACTCCCAGGTTTTTCAATGGTTCTCTAACTGATGTCAGCTCATGATGAAATCCTTCGACTAAACATACGAACAACTTATTGATGTGATCATCAAAAGTCAATTGGATGATTTTCAGTACTGGCCTATTGACCTTTGACGATTTCCTTGTATGAATTTGGTAAAGAGTGTATGACTCAGCAGTTTATTGTTATCTGTGTACTCTCAGTCTTATGACGGGATGCAAAATTTAGTTTAATTCAGTGGTTTGTGTTGAAACAATCCATTTCAGAGTGGCTTTCATCATCATTAGAAGTCAAGTGAAGAACTACAGTAACAAAAGAGCAAATACCACTGAACAGGTGATTCATACCAACTTGAGATCTTTCAATAGAAAGGTAGCACTTTACTTGATTGTGTAGGTAGCTTTCAGTTGGCCATCTGATTCACAAAGAATTCCAAGGAACAACAATAATGAGAACACTTGGGTATGCAGACGATATCTACTCATGATTCATGCAATTCAAGTATTTCATTTCGTCAGCAACAAAGAGGTTCATTACAACTAGAAGTCGGTAATAGTGGTAAATGAAATTTTTCAGTAACTCTAGACCTGTAACACAGATCTTCAAGTTATTCTACCAAGTAACTGGTTGAGAATTAATCTAGCTATTGACTGATTTTGAATCCTGAATAACATAGGTGTTAAGCGGTGATGATGATAATGTGAATATTTTACATACATCAATGTTGCCGCTCAAATTTATTTATCGTACTCATCTATCGCATGATCTGTTTTACAGTCAGGCGGATTTGTTTTTAGGTAGACTTTAATGTAAGAGCACATTTTTTACTTATGATCTGTACTTCAAAAATGACTGCATTGTCACGATTACTAACTTATTACTGTATCTCTTATAGGCTTTATACGCACGTGTCACCCTTTACAAATTTGTATTTTGATAATACATTCGCTTCGTTATTTTCCTTTTTATAGCTGCTGATGATAACAGTCAAAACTATGCAAATCAAGTTCGAGCACGTTATGAATATTCACCAAAACAACCCGATGAACTGGAATTACGCGTAGATGATATCATCCAAGTATTAGACCGTAATCTCCCCGACGATGGTTGGTGGAAAGGTAGAAATCTGCGAACAAATTTAGTCGGTATGTTTCCCGATAATTTTGTCGCACCAATGAATGGGTCGGTTAGGGAAATGGATGAAAATAAGCTACAGGTATGCAAAATAATTAAAAGTCCTGTTATAACACATATTATTGACACTTCGTTATTCCTCAGACACCACAGTCGGTCACACACGCATTTCTCCTCTGAAGAATTTTTTCCGTCTTGTTGAGAAATTTAATATTGCTCAGGAGAGATAAAATATTATTTGAATTTTACTACACTGATCAGATGTTGAATAAGTAAAGTCGAAGGAAATGTAACTTCCATCCTTCCTGATTCACTCAAATTATGGAATTCTTATTACTGTTCACTCAGCGGCCCATCTTCTCATCTCTTCTGTGTATTTTGCATAGCTTTACGGTTTTCTTCAGTTTCTCTATGTGCTTTTGCTCATGGTAGTTTCACGTTTCTTTTGATGTGTTTGATCATGACGACTGACAGGTTGATTTTGAACTATCTTAAATTATATCAGTTTTATTCTAAAAATTATGTTTAAGCATGGCTTCATTATAGCTGAAGCAAAATGCAGTCCAAGACTACACTTTTCCTCTATTTTTTCTTTAAATTGCATAGTAGTAGGTTGGCAGCTATTTAGAAATTTGTGTGAGTTCTTGTTGAGATCCAAGAACATAATCAGAAGATTAAAACAACAAGAAATGGATAAAAGTAGATGCATTATGTTGGATGGAAATTCAGGTGGTCAAGTGATTTAAGCAAGCTGTCAGAAACGAAGTGTGTTAGTTTCAAGATTAGAATACCTTAAATAAGATAAATGAGGTATTATTGTGGTGAGACCTGGTTGTTAGTCAAAATTGGTGGACAGTAATTTACGTCAACGTTTGTGTCCTCAATATTGGTCGTGAGATAAATGATAACGAAGGCTTTGCGTAGGCGGATATAGTTAACATAAAGATGGTCTGACATTCAAGAAACAGTCACAAAGAGATGGAATGTTAACTTTTTGTGAGAAACAACCAATCAGAAGACTGTGTTTTTCTGCTAACAATAATCTATAATATGTACATGAAAAACTATAAATATGTATTGATTTCCTTAGTAAAGGATCTGTTGCCTGGCCCTTGTCTTCTGTTGTTACATTATCACATTCCTCTGACTAGTATCACCATAATCTCACTGAATGCAAAGATGATAAACTGTTTGAATATGAACAAATATTTTCTAGAATTGAACTGTAAAAGTGTTTATTTTTTTAATTAATTTAATTGTTGAGTTTGTATTGTTTCTGAAGTGGAAACTGCACTTTCGCTTTGATTGTTTCCACTGTTGTTTTAAGAATATCTTATCACATTACATACACGAATTCTTGTAAAGTTATCCTAAAGTAATTAAAAAGTCTGTGATTTCTTTTTCAACGTTATACTCGTTCCTTTTAACTTTCGACTACCGTGTTACTTGTTCAAGAAACAATTACTTATGGTCTTATCAGTGTTAACGGTTTGAGATGATACTCTGCCGTATGGAAAATAGATTCAAAAACTAAAATATTTTCCAGTACACTTTCATATCTTGGTTTTACAGATGAAGGGTTTTATTTGTATATCGATGAGCTGCAGATGACTTCAAGGGATTGAGAAGTGAAAACTTACTCAGGTGAAATGAAACGTAGCGATAGGCAAACTGATTTTCAAAAGCAAAGGGGCGCTAAAAAGAATTAAAAGAAACTGTTCAAAATTAGTTGCTATTCAGTTTGTTTGAGATATATTACTTTTCCAATGAAAATTTTTAATTTGTCTAGTAAAAATTGTTATTATTAGAAATCAGCTTGCTTGGGTGAAGAGAGTGTCTCAATAAATCAAAACGAATTATGAAATAAGTTGTTCATTGGTTCGTCCTATCCAACTAGTGTTTTTGACGTCGCTGCTGTTGTTATACACTGATGAATCCCAATGATTGACCCTATTATAAAGAATAATAACAATATAAAAAAAGACTGAAATACATTCGATAGTTTCGATAGCTGGTGTGCTTGATAGTTTGCCTAACATGCTGAATAATTTACTGAATTGTATACAGTGGCCTATATGACTGAGAGACAAAACCTTTTATTCGCCTTTACATGATAATTTAGTCTCAATAAACTAACAACACAGTACAACAGATGTGTAAGCAAATCTGACATAGACTGCGAAGATGTAGGGTTATTGATTTTACCGTTGATGAATAATAATTTATAATATTTACATGTACAAATGTGTATAAGTAATGTTGTTTGCTTACCTGTTCTGTATGAAACATGTTTAAAAGGGCAATCATTATTATCAGTAATAACACAGAGTTATTTATGTTAGCTAATATGACGAAAAATTTCGCTTTGTTTCTCCTCAGTGCTAAAAAAAAAAAATATTTGTTTGCTTGAAAAATTCTATGAAAGCTAAAAATTGATTGAAAGTATAGGTTGGCTGTCTTTTATATCTATGATCTACTTACCAATAAGTTGCAAATTCTGAGAGTTAGAGAGTGAGAGAGAGAGAGGAAAAACAAAGTGAAAAATAAGAACAATGTAAAAGCAAAAGTCAAAGGATATTTTCCGCAGTTTTAAAAGTGTTACACGTTCATCAATTATTCTCTAAAGGCGTTTACTGTTGTCTGTTATTAGTCATCCTGGTTAACTTAGTATATATAACACGCCGAGATGAAAGGCGTTTCCGTTTCTCTGTTTGTCTTTACACTTGCAGTTGTGTTTAATTCTCATCAAAGCAGTATGCATAGAAGTAATAATAATAATAATATTAATAAATATGTTTTGATCAATAAATACTCACTCTTACATAAATAGTATTTAATTTCACAACCTTGTAAAAAATAAAACAGTTTTGTCATAATGAAACTTAGGATTCTGAAACTTTTCACTACATCTATAATACTTCCTAGTCTTTTACAAATACAGGTTTCATTTTGTCCACGTCATACAGTTGATTTACAGTATATTAAACTAAATAAGGCCTTTCTTTCATACATAAAAGTCCCCTGGGTTTTGCCAAGTGTATAGATGATTTCTTTTATTTCAAAAGCGCCTTAAAAAAGCATGCATGTGTCTTTGGTCCTTCACATTTCTTCAAGGTGTCTGTAGTTAATAGTTTTTTCCACTGAAAGAGCATACTGTGCAAACTAATCTCAAACCATAAGAAATATCAGTACTCCGAAAAATAATAAAGATCACAATGACTAGTTGCCATGTTATAAGCTTGTACTAATGTAGCATGAAAATTATAATTACTGATGGTACCTCCAACGTTTAAATCTTGAAGAATTCATTTAGTGACTGCGAATCTGACGAAAGTAATATTTTACCAAACAAATGTCCTCCTCAGTAAATTATTGTATTCCACACATTGCAAATATATCAATAAATTTAGTCGCACATAAATGGGCTGATTTGTCATTTCATTATGAATTAAAAAGCTTTCAGCTGTTTTGCGTCTTGTGCGCTTTCGCCATTCCTACTGCAATAGTTTCTTGTCGGGCAAGGACTCAGAGATCGACCTCTCCCTCAACCTAACTGTAGTTCGATCCTACCCTATTGCGTGCTAAGGTTTGCGGTCCGATGGCTTTGTTTTTGTCTAGATTAGTCATTCTTTAAGGGCGTCATTCTATACCTAGTTAAATTCCTGTGTTCTGATAATCTAGCCGACATCGACCAGCAGGACTTATCTGTATAGTTTTCCTTACAGTCACTGCAAGATACTTTATAGAATAAGTTACTTTTTTAGTCGGATAAATAGGGCCCTTTTGTGGTGGTGTGAAACAGACAATGTGTGCCAGCGGAATATTATTCTCATATATTCCCACAGTTCAATTCGGCATTAGCAACACAGTACAATATGTCTGTTTGAACACTGTTTACTGTTAGACTCGGAATATCATCCCCCCATTTCAATACTACAGTAGCAATAGAATAAAATATATCCATTTGATGTTAGAGTCAGAATACATTTCGCACAGTTATATATTGTATTAACAAAAGAATGCTTTATATATTTGATCATTCTATTTCATGTCTTCATAAAATCCGAAATCACATTCTCAATGCTTGGTTGAAGAATACAAACTGTAGGTATATAAACAGCGGTTTGTTCAATGAAAAATATATTGTGGCTCCCATATCTTACCTACCGTCGTTACACTTTGACCTATAAAGCTTATCTTGGAGTGAGTTTGTTGGTCTAACTGTTACTGCTTTATTGAGAATTCTAAGTATGGTTTAAACTTAGTTCTAGTATTTAAACCTAACTCTTTTAGGTCATAATCATACTTCCATACTGAATAGTATTTTATGTATGAGACTATTCTTCGCATGTAGGTATCCAGGTTTGACTGTTGATTGAAATCTTTTGACCACTATGCAGTTACACTAATCATGCTACTTTTTTATATTTTAGCCTTCTACGAATCCAGCCTCTCTGTCCAATAAGAATGTGTCCGTTAAAACGATAACTCTTCAAAATACTAATGGATCAGTAAATGCTAGAAGTCCAAGAAACTCAAATTCTACAGTTAATACATCTCAGTCAAGTTCACTTGTATCACCATCACTTGATACAGGCAGAAATATGAATAAGTCTTTATCTCAAATTCCATCTAGTAAAACTCCTGTTGTTTCGAATTCCGGTCCACCAACCCATAATCAAACCAACAGTTCTATAAATATGATGACGTCAGGTGGACCACTATCGTCGGCAACCAGATCGAATTCACTGGGTGATTCAATAAATAGCAATCAGTTAACTCCAGGAATGAATCCTAGTCTAATACAAGCTGGAAGTAATTTGATAATTAATAATAGCAAGTGGAGATCGAATGACAAACAGGATTCATATGATGTGTCGAAATCTCGAAATGAAATTCAAAATGGTGGTGAGTCCACAGAAAATTCTTTATACCTGTTTACTATTAAGTTTAAAATAAATGTTGACGTTTCTAATGAGTGTAAACTGTTGAGTCATAGGCCATAATTAAGTACACAATATGCCCTACTATGTTATAATTTTTAATCAGTTGATTCAAAGTCAAAGGAGATACCGACTAAGGAAGGATGATATTCTGTAACTTTCATCCGATAGAAGTGTAATTGTGTTGGGATACATAACAAAATTGATATCCCTTGATAGTTTCAGTCTTTAAATCGATTCATGTAACATTGTTTTTAAGAAATGCTTTTGTATTGTATACTTAGCAGCCTTGTACTTCAATGCTTTATTCAGAAAAAGATCCACTTGTTTATAGTGGCGGGTACACATTAGCAATGGATACTGATGAGTGCAAATTCATGGCTTCTGGTTTCTTGCTGGCTGTATTTCATTAGGACAGAAAACGATTACCGTCTCTGTCTGGATTCGATAACACCTGCTTATTTTGTTTCTCAAGGTGATGGAGATGGAGTATCTGTGGACAATTCAAATGTACAAAGACTTGTTGGGCTTACAAGTGACAGGCCACGGCAAACAGGTCGAAGACTCCCTACAAAGTTATCGAACGCTACCAATCCAGTTCCAGTAAGTGATATCTTTTCCACTCTTATCATATGTCTGTGCTATCAGTTCTAGTGACATGCCTAAAATCTATTAACCATCTTCACCACAACTGTTGTTTGTTATTGTTTCTCACAAGCATTAGTGCAAACATATATTTCTGAATCTCTCAATGCACGTCCTTTGGAAAATTTATAAGAACCTTGCTTGTTCGTTTTTCCCACTATCTCTCAATTAATTTGTTTCATCAAATCACTTAAGGCTGAATTCTTATCGTATAAATCCAGTTTGAACTATACATGAAAACTATCACCATGATAGTAATATAACTCCATTAATTATAGAATGAAATGTGTTTTCGTATTAACAATGTTCCTATGATTAAAAGTATTATAATTGAAGTATTTGTGTGATCTGTGTTTACCCGTATGAATACTAGTCACTTTTTGTGTTACAGAAACACTAATCACTGCATTCTGACTTTCCCAGATTGAGAATGGACCTTAGTTCTATGCATTACTTTAAACTTACATGCCATTCAGTACATAAACGTCCAATAAATCAGTTTCTCGTCACCAGAAATATTACATTCTCTCATGATAATAGGTTTCTGTTAGTATATCATACAAGAACATGAGAAGTAATAAATATTAACTTACTATGATATATGATCAGTGTATCCCAAAACGGTTGAATGATTCAGATGAACAAAGTTTTTAATACACAACATTTACTAGTTAAGCACCGATAAGTTTTAACAATGGTTAATTAAAATCACAAAATTGTTTTCCATATTTTCAGTTACTCTAAAAATCCTAATGCATTCAAAATCCATGGTTGCCATAGTCACAGACAGTGGTGCGTGTCAATTCCCTATCTTTGATTGCAGTTTGTTTTTCTAGATAAAGGAAGTGTTGTTTAGGATTAATCTGTATTCAGGAAATAATGATTAAGGATAAGATATTGGTTGAAAATTGTTTATCTAATAGTTGAAGTAGAATTTTAGTAATAATCAGCTAGTTAACAGTACTAGAATACCTGTTCTCGAAATATGTTGTTAGGTGGAGTGGCGAAAGCTGTTTTCTTGATAGTTTGACTGACAGACTTGTTGAGTAGATCCACCTCAGTCCCCTTGCTATTTTTGCCCATAACATTATCTGTAGATATCCCCTTCTGTTTATTTCTGATACTATAGTGATTCGAATTCCGAGTGCATAGAAATATCACAAAAGTTAATTTACCTCACTGTCCGTTATCAAGTATATACTGAATATATATATAGCCTGTAAGCGTAGAACTATATAAAAAGACTCAACACTTTAGGAAAGCCCATAAAATATTCTGCCTCTAGTTCCACCCAAATTCCTCTGGGAAGGTACTAAGTCCTTTACTTTTCGGAGATTATTTCAATTCCCGTAGGCTTTTAAGGACACATTTGCCTAATGTACCTGAAGAGTTGTCGCATATTACCCATTGATGACATCTTTACTGTCTGTTTAGCTTTCTTCGCCCGCCACTGTGCGTCGGTGGCACAGTGATTAGGACTTTCACCGACTATGCACATGTTCCGGGGTCCGATCCATTGCCGACACACACCTGATATCAATGTTCGGCCTTTAAAATTTAGGCTACCGATATCACATGCTGAAAATTCGATACTTGTACCGAAAAGTACTGTGTGAAATCAAGTTTTAGTCAAAAATCTTTGCGAAGACCTTTATTAGCCTTATAGATGGGCAGCTTTCGTTTCTTTTTGTGTTAGGAGACTTTCAGACCCATTCTCCTTGCATCAGTTAGCTCGGATGAAGATTAAGGAATTCGCTGACACTTGTTAACTTCTAGCTGAAAGTTCTCAACAGCTTTCACTACTGTGAACCGTTTGCTGTTTCTTCATAGTAGTCTCTAAGATTATAAATAAATCTGTCTGTCTGTCTGGATTCAACATAGAACTTGGCACCGAAGTGCAGCAGTTCGAGTTGCCACGTTCCAAATAGCACACAGAGGTAGACAAGAAGATGAGTGGAGAGAATCAATAGAGTTTGACAAGTATAAGAGTGAAACAGAATGGGTAATGGTAGGAAGGAATATGAAAGATTACAGAGACTGAATACATCTGCGCCATTGATTATACCAATCACTGATTCCAGTTCCGTAGTCACAATTATTCTTGGAAACAGAAGGATCTCACTGCCATCATATGTTCGCCCTTAACAAGTAAGATGAGTGTTTATTGATAGTATCGTAGATCAGTAGACTTCGATTGTCTGTGGACATATGTGAACATAATTGGAAAACATCAAAAAATGCTAATTTTGCCAGCTCACAGTCTTTGACTCTCTGTCTAGTGTCAGCTATCGTTGTATTAAAGTGCTGATTGTATACCTAATCTGGTTGTAATTATTTTTTTTATTTTTTGATAGTGTGACAGTACAGGTACAATGTTAAAAACTAAACTAAAGTGAATAATTTGCTTTCTTTATAATATTGTTATTTGTTTGTTATTGACAAAATGACGATATTCAAACTAACCGTGAGTTTCTTTTGATCCAAAACCGGAAATCAAGGGGACAGATTGAAGTAAAAATTCACATTAGGCATTCAAAACAGGAAAAATAGCTTCTCTCTGAGGCTGTACAGCTGTAATTCCACAAAAGTCTTCATGTAATAACTAGTAAAGGCGCAAGTATTACTGTGTAAAAACGGTAATATGGTAAATAGGATAAAATAAAACTGAATCAAAAATTGAATGTTAAACACAGTTAGTTTTTCCATAGTTATTTAGATGCATGCAAAATTTGTAGTCATTGGAGATATATGATGAGACGGATTGGGTAATGTGTTTGTGAAATTTATAATTCAGGTTACAAGCGGTGAGGTGGAAATTGTCTAAGTAAATAATTATTAGTTCATCAGGTGGTCGTTTTCAAAGATTGGATCTTCAGCCAACAAAATATCACAAAGTAAAAACTCTCCGGTTACATCCGATTTGTCCTGGAAATTTAGCGCCACATCTATATCATAGTCAGCTTTTTATGATAATACAAAAATTTGTTCTTGGAAAATTATACGGATGTTATGAGCACATACTGGAAATTCTTCTGCGCTCAGATTCTGTCTCACATTTCTCTTGGTCCAACTGATGTATCCATAAGGAAGAATATTGCCGAGTGGATTATTTTTTTTGGTTACAGCTTGATTCCACAACGTATTTTTTGGTACAGGTATGAAATTTTTAGCATGTGATATCGGTAGCCCGAATTTGGCAGGCTGGCCGTAGATATCAGTTGTGCGTCGGCAGGGGATCGAACTCCAGGCCATGTGCATGGTCAGAGAGAGTCCTAACCGCCATGCCACCGACGCACGGAACCACTGAATGGTATTTACATGAAAGCAGTATTGATTAAGAAACATCTGAACAATCATGATTCAACCTATGAGTCCGATACGTTTACCCAGTTTTCATGATTCATACGTTTGCGTAGTAATGACAGCTTTTCAAGGATCATAAGAAACCGAGGAATGTTGGGCAACCTTTTTTTCTTCGTATTATATTCACAGACCAACTTATTCAGGCCTTTAATACATGTATTCTTTCAGAAGACCTGTTTATATTCCGGTCTTCTTAATTGTAGGATATGACTAATTCAACAAATGTTTCCAGTAGAAATCACAATGTGGCATCCGTATCAAATGATATGCAAGTGTATGATACACCAATAAACAGGAGCAGCACAACGTGCTTATCTGATAGTCAAACTAACCATGAAGGTAGTAATGGCTTAATAAGATTAGATCAGTCTGCAAATTCTAGTGAATCTATAGTCAAACAACAAGGGCGTACGAACAACCATGCTACAAATCATACGCGTACGGGTGAGTTAATAAGATACATTTGCAAAATAATAATCCAATTAAACTCAATAACCTATTTCTTAAGAAATAATTTTTTGAAACTTTGAATAACAATATTTAATATGCGTGATTAGGTTGTTGTTGGTAGTTAGTTGTCTGGATCATTCCACAGAGTTAACAGTGTTGAATTTCAAAACTTATATTACTACTTTCGCTATAAATTAGTTTGTCATATGGTCATGTAGAACTGGAGAGTTTCGCTTTTTTACTTTCAATAACCTTTTGTTTGATCCTAGTTCACAGGTTTTGTGAAAAGACCGATGCACATATTTATGAAAATGTTCACTTCTTTTATGTGTTGATAACAGTGAAAAGTCTCAGTTGACAACATCGTGATTCTGTGCTTATTACAAAATCTTGCGAACATTATTCAATCCTTTGACAAGAGATTAGTTTGTATCCTAGTTTCGCAATACTTCAGGTTTTATCATACATAATTTTGATAAGCTATCCGAAAATACCCATTGAAAATTAAAACATTAGTTAGTTAAAGAGACTTTCTGGTTTGAGGTCATTTGAAATGATGCGTTTCTGTACAGTCCTCTAAGTGATATCCTTTCGCGGCATTTTGCTGGGAAATCAAGCTGGAAAGAACAGTTATACTAAATTGTTTATCTCTATTTCAAGGTGACCTTCGCAAATCAAAAGTAATTATTCCTGTCGGCTTTTCATAACCTCCCTTAAGCGGTGGAATATGCGAAAGACCGATGCCTGTTTATTTGAAAAAACACATTTACGAACGCTTTTACACCCTTACAGCCCAGTGTTATTCACCAGGTTGAATTAAAAAGACCGTGGTGAATTTTATACCTAGATACCTTATGCATTTTTGATTCCTGTGTCATTCAGGCTCTAGATGCTGTCAGTTATTCCTTTAGTTAGTTAGTATTTTTATTCTTAAAGACGCTAATTACTGTTTTTTTTATTCTACCGCTGAATGATCTCACCAAGTAACTTAGATGTTTGCTGTTATATAAAAAGCGTTAAAAAACCTATTGGGAGAATGGCTTTCAATCTCCAATTTTCATGAGCACAAATTATAAGGTCTAGCACTTTCCGCTGTTTATCCCTATAAAATGAATTTTACTCATTCGCGCATCAAACGATTCAGAAGCCGACTCATGATCCTCGTCAAATCAATCTTTCTTTTTATTACTAGAATACACTCTGACAAGATGCAATCAATAGGCATTTCGGAAAAGTTTAATAATAGCGTCCCAAGGAATGAGAACGCACGGGTGACCTTCAGCAGACCAATCACAAAAAATGACTTATATTTACAAGAAAATGCATGAAAACACATCAAACAGGGTATCTTACTCTGACATGACTTAAAAATAATTCCCAGTTATAATGAGGAGAGTCAGTTGCTAAGTTGGACTAGTTTCTCTACATGTATTCACCGAGGTGATTGAAGACCAGATGTTTTTGTGAATCGTTTATTTCTCTTCGTCTTCTTCAAAAGCCCTTGGTTGAGCTTTTGTGTTTTGCAGTAGGAGGATTGACGACTACTTACCAGGAAAATGTGGATAATAAAACAAATTAAAATAAATAAATTTGTCAAGGCCATCAATTCGCTCATTACGTAGTTTCGTTTTGGGCTGCTACAGTTTACAGTCACCATGACATCAACTATAAATCTCTCCCTAAACGTAACCCTAACCTTAGTCCTAACCCTAATCGTAATCCTTTTCCGAACCGTAATTCTAGCCCTAATGCTAATTATAACCCTGGTCCTAACTCTAACGTGCTATTAACAAGTTGTCGAGACAGCACTCCAAAAGTGATCTGGGTGAAATTTGCTGCATAGCTGGTGAATAGCGCTGATATTTCGGCTATGATAATGACTGGTGCCGTTAGCCAACGAATAGCATGCGTTCAAGGTTGTTGGAGCGTTCACACTACTGGGACGCTATTTCTGAACTTCGCCGACACTTCAATAAAATACAGTGAGATCCTGATAATGTCTGATATAATCAAATTTTTCAGGCTGTTTTTCACTCGATATTTTGAAGCCTTGAATAACACTGCTTTAAATCAAATCAGTTGATAAAATCACATTGGACTTGTGGGACCAAGAGTTTACTGGGTGTTTTGCATATAATATTTTATTATAGAATATAGACTTTTCTACACCAGATTTTGAGAACGAATGTCTATGACATAATGAATGTTAAAAATTTCTAGGTAAGTAACGGATAACCTTGAAATGGTAGCTTCAAACATAACTTTTCTACCTCAATAAGCCATTTATACAATATCTTCTACCAAGACTTGAACTCATATCCTCCGAAACTCTAGTTCTGAGATGCCTAGCTAAGCTGCAACTATCTTCTATAGAAAAGGAATTGTCAGTGTGAAGACTACCGCCGAATTATAACTACCATCCTACTGTTGTTTTCATTAGTAATAAAAATTACTACATATTAAAGGGGGAATAATTTAGTTCATTTATTTTAAAATTAGATTTTAGAATACATTTTGGTAGAATTATTCAGAAACATTATATACGTTTTAAACTGAATTTATGCTTAAATTACTAAGTCCTTAGAATCTTCGAGAAAAAAATGTTTAAGATATTGAGTGTGAAAAAATCAAGACAATTGGCATATGATAGAAGCCGATGTATATTTAGTTGCGTAAACCGCTATCTAATCTGCAAAGCAGATAATTGTTTCCCGTATCCCTCATGTTATTATCCTTGAAAGGTTAAAAGAAGAAGCTTTTGCTTTTTATCTAAATTAGTTTTCTGTCAAAATAGAACGATGATTAGATTAACACCAGAACTTGGTTAAATTGTATCTGAAGAGATTACAGTCACTTCTTATTCATCGTCTGAATTTTTTAAGTTTTTTCCTTTTTTTTACGTCAATTTTTAAATTTGCGTTGGTGGCACACTGGTAGAATGCTCATCAACCATGCAGGTGGTTCGGGGTTCGATCTCTGGCCGACGCACTCTTTCACCTTGCCAAGTCAGTAATAAGACTGGTAAAGAGGGGAGGTTGAGCGTAAGGCTAGCAACCCCATCCCGTAAAATTAAACGCCAGGCCTCCAGCTTAAAGCCCTATGTTCCACTGGGAACGTAAAAAAATAATAAATAATAAATCCGTCAATCCACACTAGTAGGAAGCCGTGATTATACCCTTCAGTCGGTTTCTTTCTAGTTGTCGGTTTTACGCGGGTCAGTTGTCATATCGAGTGCTATTTGAATTTGTTCTTTTTCTTCTAATCGGGAATTTCAATGGGTTTTAAAATCCAGGCCAGAGTTTTGCATCATTTATTATTATTATTATATCCTTTAATTCCTGGAGGAACAAAGTGCTTCAGCTGCGCATCTCCATCGCCTTCTGTTTTCTGCCAGCTTTTTCACCTCGCTCCAAGTCTGCGCACATGCTTTCATCTCCTCCTCACATGACCTCCTCCAAGTCACCCTTGGACGACCAACTCGCCGCTTCCCCTTCGGGTTCCACTCGAGGGCTTGTCTAGTGATGTCACTTGATGGTTTCCTCGGAGTATGGCCACAATCCAATCCATCTCCATTTCTTCTTGCCCATTTGTTTCACAATCGGTTTCTGCTGGGTTGGTTCGCTCATTGCCAGCGATCCCTGTTGCTGATCTTTTCTGGCCGGCCATCTGATCTTGAGTATTGAACGAAGACAACTGTTGATGAAGGTCTGACGTTTGTTTGAGATGCTCTTTATGACGCGCTGGCCAAGTCTCTGATCCGTATAGTAGCACTGACTGATTCCACATTGGAGTTAAAAATCCGGATCTTATTTTTAGTGCTGAGTGCTGTTGACCTCCACACAGATTTGAGAGTGATGAAAGCTTGTCTTGCTTTGATATCCTCGTCAGTTCCGTTCGCCTGTAGTTGAAACGATGCTTCCTAGGTAGGTAGGTAGGTAAAGGAGGTTGTTTCTTTCAGATTCCTCCCATTTATGCTGATTGTTGTCTGTTGTTGTTGCTGTGGCTGTTGGTGTTGGCCAGAAATCTCTGTTTTATCCATGTTCACTTGAAGTCCTATCTTTGATGCTTCTTCTGCCAACTTGTTGCTTTTCACTTGCATATCTTCCAGTGTGTGGGAAATCAGACATATATCATCAAGGGCGAAGTCCAGATCCTCCAAGTTTTTTGTGTGAGTCCATTTTATGCCTGCTCCCTCGGTGGTTGCCGTTGTCTGTCGCATTATCCAATCTACTGCAATCAGGAAAATCATTGGTGATAGTAGGCAGTCTTGTCTCACTCCCGTTCTTTGCATCATTTAGTTTGGTATATATATATGTATATATATATATATATATATATATATTTGTGGGTGGCACAGAAGGAATGGTGAAATAGTTTTGTTTTGTTTTATGAAATGATAACCATGTAAACAAGTAATTACTCTGCATCAGTTGTTTCAGAATTATTCACTTTTACACCCTTGAAGAGTTTTATTCTTTAAAATTTAAAATTTATTTTATGACAAGAACCTACCGTAGTTATTTGTCAGAATAGCGATGTACCTGATGTTTGGATTTTGCTTGCAGAATAGCTTAAAATGCATTATTGCCACCTTTTTGTGTCTACTGGTTATGTTGCATATCTTATTATGTGTTTCTGGTTTGGAGTCTATATTACCACCACACAGCAATAAATAAGCGCTACTGCATTTCATCACTAACGAACATCAACCATATGGTGTTGTCTGAAGACATTTTGTGATATAATTTTCTCCACACCTTTTTATTCATATTTAGGCTGTATTAGAGAAGGTTTCGTATTTATACAGTATTATTAGCATTGAACGTAGGTTTGTTTATATGAGCTTCACGATTCCGTGTAACGAATCGATTGATCTGATCACTATGCTTTAATTTCAAAGTGTTGGTTTTCAAGGATTTGACTGAATACAATTTCGACCACGAACCAATACAAACTAGGGAGTACTGTGTTTCATCCTAGTTTGTGACTCTTCAGCAGCACTTACCCCTAAACTCCATTACTCTTAAGCGATTTCTTAAAAATAATAATAAATAATTTGGAATTTTAGAATCTCGAACATTTTATTTCATACTTCTTATAACTAACATTGAGTTTATCGGCTTTACTTCACCTTTTCTTTAACCATTATATTTTATAGTTTACACATGATTCTAATCAATGATTGATATATTAGGTATTAGTGTGTTTTTCAATGTGAAAACATTTTTAATCAAGAGTCCAATAACTACTCCATTATTTCCTATCATCACTAGCTGTTAAGAGGAATGAATACCAGTCCATGAAAACAATTTTAACCCACTGCATTTCATAAACTCACTTATTTAATAAGATAGATGACTTTTATGTACATTATCTCCGAAGATTGACTGTATCCAATATATGACAGATAGTTAGAACCGCTTTTAAGACTTAATACATTCATAAGACAAAATGATGAGTTGTTACAAAAATAATACAAGCATTGAGCCTATTTTTGATACTGTCTGTAGACTTTGTGTGCACAGGCGCACACTTTTAGGACCTGAGATACAAGATAATGCCTATAAATAATTTATTATTTGCACTTTTACTGCTCAAATCTATGTTGTTGACGTTATTGGACCGTATAGGTTCATATACATCATATCAAAGTAGCTCGCCTGCTGGTAGTACAAAAGCCGTAAAATCATCTAACCATCAGCATCGTGTTTCAACCAGTAAAGTTCCGTCTATCGGTGAGTATGGTCGCAGCAGTCCTTTAAATAGCAGACATCGTTTATTTGGTTCACAAAATCTGGAAATGAGACCTAAGCAGTCTTGTAAGCCTGTTTCAGGTTCCGTGTCAAATTTCTCTTTGTTTACGTTTGTTAAGTTGTTTTTGTTGCATTTATTGAACTATATGAAAATATAATGTTGATGTTCGAATTTGTAGCCTGTAAAGCGGCTAGCAACCAGTTAGCTTTATTATGTAAATTCTGAGTTCAATTCAAAAAAAGTACCCACAAAGTTTGTAAACGTGTTGTTTTTCATAATATTTCACTTGCATGAATTTTTCCTTTGGATTCACACATATGTTATTGATCGTGAAATAAGGAATGCCAGTGGAAATAAAGCATTTAATAAAAAATTCAACAATAAAATGTACTAGATTGCTTGAGAACCCATGGGTTCTACCGATTCTTCAGGTTAATATGAATTAGATAATTTTTATTGTGAGACTACCCAGTGAATTAAGTAACCACATATGGAGGTGATTCCTATACCTTAAGATACTAGGTAATGACTTCTATCATGAATCTAGCCGTTGTAGTTAGTGAAGACTGAATTTAACCAGCTAGGTGTCTTACCATGATGGTACACTCTGAATTCTTGTCATTAGATGGCTGATAGAAATCGACAGAAATCACTTGGACCTATATTTCGTGCTTGTTTGTACTCGTCAGTAACGCGTCTATGCGATCATGAAGGAACTCATGTTCCTTCTTGAGATTCAAACCGGGGTCACTCAGTGATACAGTCAGATAGGTTACCATTGAACTATTCGGGTTCGTGACTTACTTCCTGTAATACTACCTAGCTTACAATCAAAGTATCCATTCATTTTACAAAGCTAACGTACAGAATAGTCTTATCAGGAGACTGAAATAAGACTTTGCATCATGCTTCAAAACATAACAACTTTTTCAGCTTGTAATTTGATAGTCTTCATTTATTATGATGGTTATCGTTATATGAAGCTCATGGGAAACCCAAATAGTTAACATAATTCAAACTCCGAAATCCAGCCAAACAAAAATATATATATTCTAATTTCGGTACTTAGTAAGTGCTCTTGACTATTCCTTACTTTTGTCTGAACAATTGTTCTGATCGGTTTCCTCTTCTTAAAGTACGTTCGTTTTTACTTAGTTTTCAGTATTACAACATTTGTCGCAGGTAAATAATTACAAACATTAGAGACATACATTCAAAGAAGTAGTATCTTGGTCTATGAATTCTGCTGGTCACCTGAGTTTCTATTGGTGTTGATTTTAGGCATAATTAAAATCAGACATCATATGATTTATCCTTTGGATTTATATAATATCAAATGAATCAATTTCTTTGAGCAAAAGTCCTTAAAAATGTCTTCGAACAAACCTTTTTATTGAATTCTCAGTTATCATTTCAATCGTCTGCATCTACAGTTCCAAAGAATTATAGAGGTAAATTTAAGATAACGAGTAGGCATTAATCGCTTAGTGTATTATTGGGTTTTAGAACGTTATAAAATAATATTTTTGATGTTTTCTTTGGTAATTTACAACTCGTCGTCGATCGGATGGATTAATGACTGAATAATTTACCTAGGTGGACATCGCTTCTAAAATTCTATGCCTTCAACTCCCATTACAAGTTTGAGTCAGCGTGGGCAACTTTGTGGAATATGATTCTAGACAAAGCAATAAGAAAATGTAACTTATCTGAATATGACTCACAATATTCAAGCTATTAGAAATGGTATCAAAGATTAAATAAATGTCGATGCACATTGGAATTAGACACCATATTGTTCATTATTAAGGTAATGTAATATAATACTGTTGTGGAAATTGAAAGTAACAACTGAAAAAATATTAATAATTGGGTAATATTTATAGAACCAAGGTAGTTATGTCAGTGAGAAAGTGAGTGATGAAATACGCGTAATCTGCGGAAGTCGTTTTTTATATAAACTCACTGGATGATAAACGCTTACTAAATTTTAATTTTGTCATTTATTTTAGCGAATCTACAAAGAAGTGATGGTTCCAATGGTTCAATGGAATTGGATCGAAGCACTGAAAACGTTATGAATACATCGAATCTAGTGGTATCCAACCGTAATAAAGGCCAGTCAAATGATATTCAGAATCAGTTTGATCAGTTTCAAAATGAAGTTAGACAACAACTACGTGATATTCGACGAGAATGTGATTCCCTTAAAGTATAACCCAGAAGTGTTATTTTATCCAGTATTTATTATCTATCCAGATATGACATTTTATTTTGTTTGAAGTTAAATTGTATTTTTATAAAAATTAGGATCTTGAGGTTGATGAACTTACCTTGGAATGATAATTGAGCGTGGAAGTGTATTAAAGCATTAGCAACTGGATAAATGTTCTAGCTAGCTTTCTTTCAAATAAACAATTCTTAGATCGCTTCACACAATGTAATTAAAAATTTGTAGTTATTCATAATCTCAAGTTGCTAATTGGTATACCAGATAGAGCAAACCTTTCATTGGATTACTAAATAAACGCAATATGATTAGGAGTATTCGGCAATTAATTAATGTTGACCAAATCAGTAACATACATCTTCAGCAAGAATAACACGTGTTACTCACCAAAAACTTGATTTCTAGTGTTTTGTCTTTGTTCCTTCCTCTGCGGGTTTCATCAGTTTCATTCCGACTTGGATAAGCGTATCGTATCCATGTATGCGTCACTCTACATCTCTCAACTATGTTTCATCTTTTTATCAAGGGGTCAAAGACTTCTAGCTCAAAGCCTTATTGAGTGTTATGTTGCTTAGCGAAAATTTGCAAACTGAAAACTTTCTGTACTGCACAAGTAATTAAAAGTTTTGAAACTCTTTTGTAATTTTTCAGGACTGTATAACAGAGTAATGCTGTACTGAATAATTTATTACTTAATTCAAATGTACCATGAACTCTAATTTCAACATTTAGTGCTTAACTATACCGAAAACTAGAGGATTTTGTAATGGGTATGTATGCCTGAGACTCAGTTCAACAGATATTTTCTTAAATAAACTGGAAAGCAGTTCGCTATGTCTTTCCAAAAGTCTTCACTTTACAGTCTGGACATAGAAGTAATTTTCTTTTATTCGAGTTAATATATTCGTAGTCGTAATGCTTGAATATGCAGTGGGGTCTGAGTGCTTTCAAATGATTTTCTCTTTCAAAAGTCAGGAAAAAGAAATTTGCGTAATAAATATGCACTGCCGGTTCATTGTGTAGATTTCTCTATCTTCGAATACAACAAATATGGGCTCTCTTAAGACTATATTATCTTAGAGGAACAGACGACTTTATACAAAGCACTAGTTGAAAGCAGTGAATTTGATGAATTTATACAGTAAAAATAACAGAAAGGAAACAAATGTATAACCTCAAGACATAATTATTAGTAAAGCATGGTTAAATTATTATTATTATTACTATTATTATTATTATAAGAATATACAGACGATTTTTTAAAATGCTTTTCTTGCTTATTTGCCTGTTTTCTGAAGGAAACACATTTACAACTTCGAAATGACTGGATAAAAGGACAGAAGAATCTGGCTGAAAGATTTCAAACTCTTATGGATGAATTAGATGAAATCAAAAAGTTGAGGGCAAACGACGCTGTCGAATTAACTAGATTCCGTACAATATTGATGCGATTAGATGCAAATTATCTCATTAATTCATCTAATCATATCACTCTTGATAATACTGGTGCTGAAGAGAAATTATACGACAGTGCAAACTTTCTAGGAATTTCAAACGCATCAATAAGTCAAAGAAATGTCAATTTTAAAACAGTCTCTAAAGACGAAGTAGAAGAAGAAGAAGACCGTCGTAATGATCACAATGATAGTATTTCACCAACAGATAAACATTCATTAACTACCACTCAGATGTCCTCACAAAAGTCTTCTATCAAACCATCACTTAGACCAAGACCTGCACCAGCGTATGGAATAGTCAGTACGTCTCGCAGGTAAACATTCAGTCAGCATTTCCTATTATATACCCCCTGTTGATAGACTAAATTATAACAATGGGTTATGTATTATCACCAGTAATTTGCGACTTCAAATCATCAATCGGCCACCGTCAAATAGCATTAATAAGCAATTTATGTTTGGATGCTAATGCAGACTGCATACATATCTTTGTGTACATAACTACTTCACCTTAATTCAGTTTTATTCCTTTTTGATAATATATTAACTTACAAAATCCATTTCGTTTCATACATCTATCCACTATGCTTTAATCGCTATAAAACATTGATTTCTCTTGGGGTTATTTGTAATACCTCCATCTTGTTTTAGTGAGTTACATTGTTATTTCATTTATGTTTACTCAACTACTGTCACTTACAACCTAATTTTAATTATCGACTTTTGTTTCCCACTTAAGTTTTCTGTTTGTCCCGCTGTTAAAACTTATCTAGTTTTTGAGATTTTAAAACCATTCTGTGAACAGATTTTTGAGGAATCTAGTTATCATACTTTACTGATTCCCTTACATTAAAAACTTCAATGTGATTCACTACTTTCGAGTTTATGAGCATACTCACTACTCAATAACCTTACAATTGAGTCATATATCCTGCATACTACTGGTTCACCTGATAAGTAGTTTATGTGTTAAGTCGAATATATTTTTATTGTAGGTTTTTGTTTGCAAATTTACATAAAATACGGATTTTAAAGTAGTTAATCGTCTAATAGTAAAACAAATCGAAAATGTACATGCTATTATTAGGCTTTCATTCGGATCAGTTGGTTTCGAACATTTTCTTTGTAAGGAAAATAACTGAAACACTTACCGCTTGTTACTTACCTTCGCAGATGAAACAAAAATTATAGTGAGTCAAAGGATGCATTACAATGAAATGGTGTTTAAGAATTGATTTTTGCACCTAAGCTGGTCACAACACTCCTAGTGTAACAGCAGAAGGGAAGACATGGAAGCCATTGTATATTTTTCATCAACCATATATATATATAGAATTCTCTAGGCTTTCCCATAGCTTGGATACAGCTAGAACGAAGGCTACTAGCTCATAGTGTATAAGCGATCTCAACCCTTGAAATCATGAATAAAGAGTAACCCTCTTCAACTTCTTCAGTGATTTCCTTGAATCGGTGCAGTGTTGGTACAACTCAGACAAAAGCCCACAGAGAGCCTCCGTGTACTGTTTGAAACGAATGGCTGGATATCGTCACAATCTGGGACTTTCTGGTGGCTGAGTTCTAGTAGTGTCTCTAGAACCACTGTGTAGTTCGTGGAGAACGTAGCCAATAAGTCCACAATTTTTTATTTAGTAAAGCTACTTCCATGGCCTGCATTGTTGTTCAGCCATCTGTCAAAGGTTGAAAAGATCGCCCCAACATAGTGATATATCGGTCTCTATGGCCTAAGGTTCATGAATTAGAGATGGCGAGTTTTATATGCGACATGAATAAGTTTAAATCTTTGCGGCTTGCTTGGCGTTTTCGGCAAGGCTTGCAAGATAAGTTTAAAATATCCTTTCAAACATGGTTTTTGCGACCTGTGGTCCAAGGCTGCTGGAGAGACGATGACTTGCATCATTGTGTTTATACTCCCCCTTAATCATCTCTTAATTTTAATGATGTTGTAGTGCTTCCCAACCCGTTCCTTTTGAGAGTTCTTCTGAATTTTGTGTAGTCGGCTGCACAGTAGGACAAAGATGTCGCTCAACATCCCACTCGAATAGCTCGCACAGAGCTGGATCGAACACGATGTCTGCATGGCCTTGTTGCGAGTGAAGAGTTCGTGGTTAATTGTCGGCAATCAAGTTATAATTCAACTTTGATGACATTCTTTCAAGGTTCTAATTAATTCTGTGTCCTTTCCATCACTCCTCGTTATGTGTGGCAGCTTTCAGTCGAATGGATTTTGACCATATCCCGACACTTGGTAAGTGGATGAGTCACTGAAGACTAAATATATCATAACTTTATCTCAGCCCAGGTCCCGCATTTCGGTGATTTTGCTGGACAGTTTTTGTTTGTAATATGAACCACATGAGGTCTGTCAATAGCAGCTATCCAATAAGCGACTAGTGTGGATGACGGTGAATTTTCGGATCTGGGATTAAGGAGGGTAGTGCCTCATTGCTATTATTCCCCTGGGTTACTTAACGAATTTTGTGGTAATCGCAACTTCTTTATCACCACTGCCTATCTAAAAAGATCATCATTTACACTGACTTCAATAACAGGGGTTAGTCAGCTGCCTGAGTTAGTCTATTTCACACCTCACTCCCCTCATGTCACTGAATAGGAAAGTGGTATTTAGTCTAACCACCTCGCCTGGTTGTCCTACCTACAGCTCTGTTCTCTAACTGAGGTAAGAAGATGCAGTGATTCTTCATCTTTTGATGTCGACTTCCAAGGCATAGGATATACGTAGTTAACGCGATCTTAGACCTAGATTCAAGGCTGAAACATCATAAACATTTCTTTCGGGGAGCTGAATTTCAAAGCTATCAACCTCAATAAGATTTTTGGTGTCGGATGCGTAGGACAAGGAAGGCTGCATGCATGGGTAATCACAGAATTATCAACGACCCTTTCACAGGAATGCCGTATGTGTATGCCCATTCTTAGTTCCGAAACTCTATGTATGAACACTACCTGACTGAGATATCGAGTAGCATTCTTATATCTACGGATCGGCAGATTAGCAATATATCATTATTGTCTTAATTACTGTTCACATCAACATATTCACTAAACATAAATCTATTTCTCAGAAAGAAGTCAGAACATACACCTATGAATATAAAGGCAGATGACATAAATTTGGAATTTCAGTTGATAATTTGCAGATATTCAAAATCTCACACTGCAATTCTACAATTTTCCGTTGACCTAGTTCGAGGTATCATCAGAGGGTGTCAAAACCTGGACAAAAATAGAACTCTGATCTTCATCAAGTCACTCAAATTCAGTGTAAATGAATTTAGAATCCTTGTTACTGGCGATGTTTGCTGAGGAATATACCTAATTCAACAAAAATAGGGAAAATCGTGTTCAAAATAGGGACATTGCATTGAGTAAAAATGGGGAAATAGTAAGGTTTTCTCCATTTTCCCATGCACCCCATTTTGTCCCCTTTTTTGTCGCCTTTTCCCCATTTTGTAAAGTCAGGTTGTCCCCAGAATTCGCATAATTTCCCCATTTTGTCCCTATTATTCGGATTTTGTCCCCATTTTACCCCAAAAGTCCCCATTCTGTCCCCACATTTGTCCGATTGGGTATATATGTATACAGTATATAATGTCTCAAATAAGTTGGTGAATAAATTTGTCGTATCGTCTTTCTTTCTTTTTCCGAAAAAGCAGCACCACTGTATATGAATGTGACTGGTTATTACAAATGCTTTTATTAGTCGGGTATGAGAAACTGCGATTATGTTTCACATACATTACCACCTAAATACTGTCAGCGTCAAATTAACGCGCGAAATCCTTCATGTTTACCCGTGAGAATTATCTAATCACTTAACCAAGATTAGATGAACGTGAGCTTTCTCTAACTCCAATTAAGTGTTCATGTAGAAATCACTATTCCGTGAAAAGCCACCTGGTCAGGCTTCGCAGCAATCACGTGGTATACCAACAAGTCTTGTTTATCTGAACCAGTGAGGAAGATGCTGCTACAGACTAGCTGTACTTGAGGCTTTGGAAGTATTTCGAGACAGCCGGACTTACCACACAGAGATTTTATATGTAAGTAATGGTTGAATTTAGTTCACCGGCTAGGAAGATCAGGTTCCCCAAGGTGATAATTCACCAAATAGATATTTCCCGTTTAGAGAGGAAAAAGCATGTGTAATCCCACTCGTCAAGCAATGATCTGAAACAGAGAGCAAAGCGCTCGTTAGCAGTGTGATCACACAAGTGTTGCTTGCCAGCAAAAACGAAGACTCAAGGTCAAGTATTATATTTACAACCAATCGCAATACAATTAGATAAGAGGGAAGGGGACTCCTACTGGTCATCCGTTGCCTCGTCTTGGGTAACCAATCCCTGCATACTTCGTAGCCAACCTGAAAGTATACAAGTATAGTTTGAACCGCCGAACTTACCATACCTTACACACCTCCTATTCAAGGAGTAGGAGTTCTTTTAGCTTGGTGGTAGGTATTCCAATATTCAGGTTGTTTTCTTCCGAGTATTTGCATAGAAAACAAATCGTCTCAGTGATAGGGACGTTTGTAAAGAGAGACTCGACGTCGAGTGAAATCATACGTTTGTCTCCCACTTTAACATCCTTGATACAATCGATGAATTCAAAAGTATCTCGGAGAGAATGTTTTGAAATTCGTTCTCTAACAGGTTGTAGGAGTTCTGCTAGGCAATTCGCTATTGGATGATACGGAGATCCCGACATGTCCAAAATAGGGCGCAGTGGAAGACCTTGTTTATGAGTTTTTAGCAATCCGTATAGTCGGGGTATTATTGAACCTGTCGGTCGAATGCTCTCGAAGACATTTTCAGAGATAACTTGATCAGTTTTTAGCTTTCTCAGGATCTCAGTTAGCTGTCTTTCCGTTGCCTCGGTTTTGTCTTTCTCTTTCTCGCATACTGAGAACTTGTTGTTATCTGAGAGAATCGCCACCATTTTATCAATATAATCTTTTCTATCCATTAAGACTATACCTGTACCTTAGTCAGGGCGTGTGATAAGCAATTCTTTGTTCTGTCTCAGTTGGTTGAGTTGTTCTCTATGCTCTTTGTTCAAAAGATTGTTGAACTTGGACTTTGTATTGAGATACTGTTGACAGGAGTCTAGAATAGTAGACTTAAAATGTTTGAATTCTTCTTCGGAAGCTGGGACAAGATCAGCAGTCTGATTGATCAAATTTTCAAACTCGACATAAGTATTGAGGTTGCTTATGTTTGAGTTCATGTCTCAAAATCTTGGTCCGAGAGACAAGGCCTCGAATTGTATGGGAGATAGCGTTACTGAAGAATAATTGAATACAAATTTGCTGGGGTCTTCTGGAAGCTTGCGTCGTGTTTCTGTAGTATTGAGACTTTTCAATAAGTTAGAATGGATGGCTTGTGTACGCTTCTCCGTAACCACAGTGACATAGTCGGTAAATGCTTGTCGTTCATCACAAGACAATTCGTGTAACGCAGAGGAACGTTGCGCTATGTTGCTCTCGAATTCTGGCAAACGCGATATAGTGGAATCAATATGGTTCAGGGTATGACGCTTGAGGGATTTCGAGTTCGGATAAATGTGATTGCGATGTAGAGCTTTCCAATACCACTTGGGATATTCATGATTATTCATACAGTCTCTGAGAAAACTAATCTTCGCATTAACTTCAGCAAGCTTGACAGAATATCGCAGAAACCCATTCAGTTTCTTCACTGTCAGAGGGTCCTTGCTTATTTTTAATTCGCGAAAAATACCCATTAAGACATTGATATAAGAACAAATTAGTTCAGCGAAGAGTCTCTTTTCGGCGAATTCCTCACATCTTACCAATTTTCACCCCACTTAGTTACAACTTTGATTATTAATCACACATGTTAATTTCTATATTATTTTGATGACGTAACCCTACTCACATCTTACCAATCCCCACCCCACTTAGTTACAACTTCGATTACTATTCACACAATTTAATTTCTTTATTATTTTGATGATGTAATCAACAACCCACACTAACTGTTATTTTGATTTTGACAAACCTTATGTACAAACATACACACAAAATTAATTGTATATATTTGCGACTGTACAGCTAAGAGAATGAATTCGCCGAAAAGAGACTCTTCGCTGAACTAATTTGTTCTTATTTCGATGTCTTAATGGGTATTTTTCGCGAACTATTCTCATTTCGCTACTGTCTGCTTAGGAGGATTTGATTACTGCCTAAAAGATAACGAATGACGAGAATCACCCAAAGAAAGGCGTTCTGCCATTGAATAGATATGGACTTCCTCGTGGAAATCGAAGAAGGATAGCTCATCAGAGGTCAAGGACTCCGATGCGCTCCCACTCCTTTTCGCTACGGGTTTGCCGGCCCTGGAACTCCTTATCGACAGATGTAGCTATAGCCCTGTCTGTGGAAACTTTTAAGCGAAGGCTGAAAAATCATGCAGAGACACAAGGACTGTGTCCAAATGACCTATCCACTTAAAACCCCATACACCATTCATGGATAGTCATCTAAATTTGTCGTTTCACTTCTTTACATTCTCTCCCGTCTTACTATCCTGACTATTCCATCTACAACACTTGCGCTTATCATAATAAGTATTATTGATATTATATATATTTATGTGTATGTATACCTATCAACTTCAATTTCAATTAGCTGTCTGTTTTTACGTTTTCTTTTAATTTCTTTTTGTCTTTTAGTCTGCGTAACGTACACTAATTATATCTGTTGTCATTATTAGCTCTTTTCTCTTGCCGACGATAACGGAGGATCAACTCCATTCACAGTAGCAACAGAGTCTTAACACACTGCATACTACAAACAACATTTAATTGTTCTCAACCCCACTCCTTTAGTAGTCAACCACAGCTACGTCAGTCGAGTGACAGGACGAACTAAGCAGAAGTTTACCAAAGTTCATGGACCTTCACCTCAAAATCGAGGAGCGAGCACAAAGAAATTGAATAGGTTTATACTAGCTTGTAAAATTGATATTGGATATTGGATTGTTTTTTGATAAGTCGTAGTCATGGAAATAAATTGATACTCTTACGAATGTCAAGGTCAATTGGTTTCGCTGACAATAAAAGCCTCGATTATTTTCACGCAGAATATATCCCAGGACCTGGAGAATACAATATCAACAACAGCATCGAAAAAGTCACTTCAAAATTTGGTTCATTTGGACCTGTACCCAAGGTAATGGTTTGAAATGTGTACGCATACGTACAAAATTATTTATAAATAAGTTTACTATATGTTTCAATGTTACGTCATAAGGAAATATGACGTGAAGTCGCGTTTTTTGATATAAAATACTCAATATTTTCTCACATTTTACTGAGAAAGTTTTAATGCTACGAGAAGCTAAATGCGCATATTATAGTATTATAGCTATAATGCTGAGTGAAATCTCACAAATTCTGAAATATTTCTGACATTCTATAGTGAGTAAATTCTGAATCTGTTCTGAAATGGATTCTTTAATGGCACATACTAGAATTCAGTGCTGGTTTACCGCATGACTCCTGTGAAGCCGAATAACCCGAAAGTTACAGGTAAAGTCAAAATCTTTTACTAATATACTTTATCCTTCTGTTCTGTGCTCTCTATTGTCTTTTGCTATCAGTCCATTTGACAAAATAACCCCACTGTCTCTTATTATTTAACCACCAGTACTAATTTAGGAGTAATATGACGATAGATTCTCACCCTAAGATAAGTAATGGGACATCATACTCCGTAGTCACCAGGGCTTCAGTCAAACTAAGCAAACAAGTGAAGGTGATGGACTCTCGCATACCGGTCTTGAAGACCAGGGCAAATATTCCCTGCTCGTACAGATTGCCCATGTCGCCACAGTCCTACAGTGAAGCTGTGCAAAGTCAACCAAGTGGATATGGCTCCATCCCTGTTAACACGACTAGGTTAACAGAGCCGAAGGTGAAAATTGCACTAAGTGAAGACTGTATAACACCCATCTCCATGGTAGGCCATGAAACAGACAGGAAGGCCAAAAAAAACGTTCACGACGTCGCAAGACGACAAGAACGCTCCCCAAGAAGGAAGACGACTGCAAGGTCTGTGCTTCTGTTATCGAACAAGCAGAATCTGCCTTCGAATGTAACTTTTGCAAGCGATGGGTCGATTGTAGATGCGACAATGGGGTACCAAAAGTATATTATGACCTTATGTGTAAGAACCCATGCTAATGGTTCTGGTACATATGCCCAAGTTGCCGTCCTGATGCAGCCTCGCGTAGTCCTTTGAAAACCAAAGATGAAGTGGAAGTAGCAGGGAAAAACGTGGAATGTTCTACCCCCACCAACTCGGAAAATAGCACAAATCCACGTAAATCGAGGATACCGATATCCTCGCCGGTTAAACTTGCAACTCTTGCCGTAACCGCTCCAGACACAGAGGCTGAAGCACCACGGGTTTTGTATCGCTGGAAAAAGACCCCTATCGTCTGCCAGTAATACTGAGACACACAAAAATACCAAGTCGTACCAGACGAAACAAAACGGCATTAAAGGGATGACAAATGTGCGAGGACCGAGCCTAAGCCCACGGTTAGGAGATCAAACTGTGTAATCCTCTTTAATGTACCAGACTGTAGTAGTAGTCTGCTGGAAGATAGGGCCCTATTTGATCAGGAACAGTGGTCCATCTTGTGTAGCACACTGGGTTTGGACATCCAACCAGTAAATCTATGCAGATTGTATAGGGGCACTGCTGCACCTGAAGGCAAACCATCCCCACTGAGGGTAACATTGGGCTCTACCGAGGATGTTGAAAAAGTGTTACTGGCTTCTCAAGTCCTTTCTATAGGGAGGGCCTGTAACATACGTGTTAAGCCAGACAGGCCGTGGAAGGAAAGACAAATGGCGAGGGAGTCGCCAGAGCTCATTCCTTCTGCCTCCATGGTTGTGCATGGCATTCCCGAACTGGTAACTGGGAACGCCTGCGAAAAGCATTGTCATGATGTACAACAATGGAGATGGTTGGCATCCCAGATGGCCCTGGGAGTTCAGGGGCTGTCTCTATTTATAGACTGCCTCGACCCACTCATCTTATGTCAATTAACACGCCACGTCTGTTAGCTGTCAAGTTCAGCTCCCAAGACCAGTTGACTACCGCTCTCCATAGATGGTACGAGACCAAGGACAAGGTCAGCAAACACATTCGCTGCTGCGAGAGCCGGCCTCGCACCCAAAGGAGAGAACAAAGCGTAGTAAAAAAATCCTCAACCCCTAGTCACACTACAGCGGTGCAGCACGGACGATGATAGCCAGTGTCATCCGAGTGCTCCGACTGAACTAGAAGAAAAAAACGCCAACAGGCCGGTTCCTGGGGAATCGGCCAACTAGTTCGTAGGATAACTCCTCAACCGATAGCCAATATCAAGTCAACTACTACGGGGAAGTGGTGAGACTGACTACCAGTTGCCTGTACAGTAATGTGAGAGGGCTAAGAGGCAAAATAGCTGAACTTAGACACCTACAATCACAACTGAACTCCAAAATCATAATACTGACGGAAACCTGGCTAACCCCTACGGTGGCAGACAGCGAAGTCAGTATAAATGATATGGTCCTAGTCAGGCGAGATAGGGACCTGAAAGAAGGAGGTGGAGTCGCCATATACGTCGACAAACAGCTCAGATGTGTTCACGCGATGGACCCTCCCCTCACAGAGCTCCCTGACTCCATATGGTGCCACTTCACCGTTGGGTACTGCAAATATCTAGTGGGCAGCATTTATCGATCACCTTCATGTGGAGCAGACCACAACCAGGTACTGCTAAATACAATCTCAGCGACTCAAGACATGGGTTATGATCAAATTGTCATAGCTGGTGACTTCAATGCCCCATCTCTTAACTTGGTGTCGGGAAAAGCCCATGATAGATTTGATCGAAATCTGCTGCATACCATCAGGAAGGCTGGATTCACTGAAAATGTCAAGATGGATACTAGATGGGGCCCTGATGGGAAGTCTTCTAGACTGGATTACGTGCTCACTAGTGACCAGCTACTAGTGGAAAACGTTCAGATCACGACTCCCATAGGTAGTAGTGACCACGCGGTCATAGTATTCGACATAGTCCTCCGCGAGCGCTTACAGTGGGACAATACACAGCCCTATCTGTGTTATAACAAAGCCAATTACACCAAAATGCGAAGACTTCTGTCTGAAGCAAATTGGCCTAAAAAATGGACAGAGCTAACAGTAGAAGAACACTGGAGAGTGGTAAAGATCATTCACCAGGCGGTCTCAGACACTGTTCCTTTAGTCACACCAAAAGCTAGGAAGCAACGTTCATGGCTAAAAAGGGGGACACAACGCCTTCTGCAGGCGCAGAGAAAAGCCTGGTTTGCGTGGCGACGATCGAAGAGTCAACCCGAACATGAAGTGTACCTTGAACTCAGGAATCGATGTAACATACGAGTCCGGAGCGATAGAAGGACATTTCAGGGAAACCTCGCCAATAAGCTTCTCGTGAACCCCAAAAGCCTATACAGGTTTATGTCCGAAAGAAAACCGACCAACCAGGGAGCATGCAATCTAGTGGGTTCTGATGGGAAATCTCTTACTAGTCTTGAAATGGCAGAGACATTCAGCCTAGCCTTTCACAGGCAACTAAACAGTAACGAGGATATTACCCCACAGAACATCAGATTACATCGCAAAACCAACGCGCGAAAACCTGCTGGGTACATTTCAAATTACCCCGGCTATGGTACTTGTAAAATTGGGAAAGTTGGCTTCGGGAAAGTCTTCAGACCATCCGTCCTGAAGCAGTGTTCAGAAAGTCTCTGCCAACCCCTAAGTGATCTGTTCCAACACTCCCTTGATGTAGGGAAACTTCCATGTGAATGGAAACGAGCAATCCTATCCCCTATCTTCAAGGGTGGTGACCGGCAGAATGCGACCAGTTACAGACCAGTTGCTCTACTTCCAGTGATATCGAAAATATTGGAAAGACTAAAGGAATTAGGTCTTTTCACACTTAGTTACCGTAGGCACAGGGGAGACCTCATCACCGTCTACCAGATCTTAAATGACCAGGTCCACCCAAATAAAAGCATCCTGCCATTAAGTGATTATGGGCTTCCACGAGGTAACCCGCTAAGGATAGCACACCAGAGACCAAAGACTCGAGCGCGCTCACATTTCTTTTCGCTTCGAGTTTGCCACCTCCGGAATGCTTTACCGGCGGCTGTGACTGTCCAGCGGAAGCTGGACAATCATGCAGAAATGCAAGGTTTGTGTCTCAAAAGATTAATCTCATAAAAATTAAAACCACACTGTCAGTGGATAAGCATACAAACTGAATCCCCACGACCTGTTCTACTTTCTCTCACTGTACCGACTACTCTATCTTTTCCTTAGGTCACCTTTATTATTTCACTTATCTCAACCTATATTATCTACACTACAACTTATTATTATTACTACTATTCTGCTTTTATGACTACACCAAATGACCAACGGGAATTAGGTCAAACTCCATTCACTGCAGCAATACAGTCCTAACATACTGCATACTACAAACCACATCTTGACCAATCCCCGCACCACTCCTCTTGGATTCTACCAGAACTAAAGCAGTCGAGTGGCGGGACCTACTACGCAGAAGCTCACCGAAGATCTAGAACCTCTACCTCACAATCAAGAAGCGAGCTCAAAGAAATTACTGGTTTATACTAGCTTGTATTCAGGATATTGGATATATTGGATGACTGGCACTAATTTAGCATAGTGTTCTTTCCCTAGGCATTTTTAGCAGTAGATTATAAATTACTGGGTTTGCTAATCGGCATTTTTACAGCCATCGCAAGGCATATCAAGCACGGACTAGCTTTACTTTAGGACGAAAAGACTTAATTCAATAACTGGCTCTCATTGCAAGCACAGCCAGCGTTATTTCAGAACACACGTTAGTCCATTGGACACTAATAATCTCCAACGGATAGGACAATTCTTCGATGTTTTCCCTGTTTGCCACCCTTATTTCAGTAATAATTAGAATATATTCCCGCCCTTGAAAAATGTTTTCCCTCTTTTGTCATTCTTTTCCCAGAGATGTTGACAAATTTGTCCGCACAACTATCCGATTGGGTAAGATTCGGCAGTAAATCTTAGGGTCAGCTGACTGCTCGCCTTCGGTTATTCAGTGGCCCCCAAGTCTGTAGACGCACGTAAGACATACCTAAAATGTCCACAGACTGTCACAATAAACAACATACTTCTGTCAGCTCAAAGACTTGTGACGTTAGAAAGCAGCTAAATTAAAAAAAAATAAATATACTACTGAACAAAAGTGTATTTACAATGTGAGGACACTATATGCAAGTTAAAAACCATTTGAATCAAATGAAGTAGCCAGTCTTGTACTTTCTGCACGCTGTAAATTTTCCCTCTTCTGACCAATGGTCGCCTGAAAATTAGTGAAATGAAAAATGGAGACATACCAACGGATACTGTCATCGTCTCATCATTCTAATTTTGAGTCTGTCACGGCTGTTGTGGAATCTCCGTTGAATGGGCGCAATGACTGTATTCATTGTGGTCTTTTTATCAGCACTGGTTAGCTGGTGGAAACTGTCTATGGTTCCTGAAAACTACAATGAAAATTAAATCACTTACGAATTATAAGACTGCACACAGTATACTTAAAACCACTTTTTTCTTGGTGGCCATCCATAAAAATTGAATGTTGTATGTGGGGCTTCAGTAATACATTCAGGATGCGACCAACTGGACTTTAATCACTCGAGTAACCCAGTGTCATAAAGTCGGCGGACATAACACGACGATATTCCTCGTCGGATAATTCCGTTTCGAAGGAAGAAATGATGACATCTCTATCCTACTGCCATCTCCATCAAGACTTCAGAACCTCGATTGAATTCGTTTTCAACATAGCTTGAAGTGATTCCGCGTGTGACTCTAAAGATTTGAGGCGTGATAGTATAGCCTTGAAGCGCGCTGAGCAATCACATCTGCAGCCATCTGTCAGTGCCAGTAGTAGTCAAACCAAAGCATGGCGTCAGTCAATGAAATTCACAACAGTTAATTTAAGCCAGTCACATAGGAAGGTGTAAACTTCCTGGTTGGGGTCCTCGAAACGGTAAGCACCAATAGCTGGAAACAGTTGGTGACATGGCTCAAAATCGTTCTCAATGGCTGGTGCAGATGCATCCACTTATTGTGATTTATAATTTCCAATAAAACTTTATGGTTCTTTGATACTACCATTCGTTTTGCCTCATATCCCTGTCTGCTGTCTCTGTTTTGCATTTCCTTTAATTTTCTTCTCCTGCTTTGTGTGCTAAGTGAAGTGTGGCGACTCGAAATGCTGCACATCGGTGCTAAGTCCTGTGTTGAAACCAGTCAGTAAGTCACCTGTCTTCTACTTCGTTGCATATCTACAAGTGATGGCTGCAATGAAATGTAACTTAAATGTTAACTGGTGACACTGGAAAACGTCGGTGGAAAGGCGAAAGCAGACAAGCTAAAATGCGACTTTTTCAATGAACTTTGATATACCTTTCATTTGTTCAAGTATTAGTTTTCAGGGATTTCATTGGTTTCAGGATTTCATCATGAGCTGACATCGGTTAGAGAACCATTGGAAAACCTGGGAGAACCTAGCTGGGACAAAACAGCTGTCCAGCAGTCTGCCTGGGGGAAACTTATCGCATGGGACTGAAACTATTTATCAGTTACCAACCGAGATATATGACGTAAAAATGCAACGTCAACTTCAACATTTCATGCCGGCTTTCTAACACTTTGACAACGAACAAAGCCAGTTGCGAATCTGAAGTTCATTAAACCCCGAATCGAGGTTTTAGTATTATGCCTTAGCCGACAGGACATTATGGTAATCTCAATGGAATAAGCCTTAAAATAAAGACTTACAAATGAAGCCTTAAACTTCGGATTCTTCAAAGATGCGTCAAGTGTCTCCCCTTCATATTCTTTCGTCCGAGGAAATTCCAAATTGCTGTTTTCAACAGTCTCCTCAGAATTACTCTGTAACGTTGTTATCATTGTTTTTAAGTGGGCAAACGTGTCCTCTGCAATGTTTCTAAGTTTATTTCTCCCTTATAATGAACGTTAACACTGCCAAAAAGTTGTTACCGAGTAGTTTCACTATCATCTCCTTGGTATCTTCACTGTCAGAAGCTCTAGAATATGCTAATTTTAAAAGGATCGAAACCCACGAAATAGTGATGTCAGTTGGTGATAATGGTAATGACATCCGCCGTGGAAAACGTGTCATATAAGTGCCGAAGATAGGCCATAACTGCTGGTTTGAGGACAGATGAAAGAACAGACCATCGAAATTTAGCCTGACATGAATGCACGGCTCTAAAATTTTCTGTAAAAACTTCCGTAACTCAGTGTGAAAATAGACGCTGTAGTCCCTGGTGAAGCAGTCATATCCCTTAGGTGTTTCGAATGTACTTTGGTAACTGAAGCGGTTTTTGAGGCAGGATATTTAACACTGTGTTTGCATGAGCTTCAGACAAATTCACTGTAGCCAAAATTTCGAGTAGTATTGCAGTTATTTCACCACGTTCTGATAGAATTTCCTCGAGAGAAGTTGGTGTAGTTGAAACAAAGATGCTACTACTACGTGTCCTTTCAGATTTCTCATATAGTGGTGTTAACAATTTCTGAATTCTGCGTACTGCTGCTGTTCACCTCGGTGTAGAATGAACGACTAATATCCTGTCGGTTATATTCTAGATAGTAGGTAGATCAGCTACATTTTAGATGTAACTTAGCAGAATTCAGCGAATTTGAAAGTGATTTTGCGCTTTTAGTGAAAAAGGATATAACTATGAGAAGTTTTTACTCTTAGAATACCTTTGATTATCTTCAAATTACTTTAGAATTTATGCAGCAAGTACTACAGCAGGATTCACCTCAACGAGCTTGTTGAATATTTAAACTACTGGCTATTATTCAATAGTTTAAAAATGTGGTAAAACATTTAGAATAATTAGCTATTTTAACCCCTTTTCAACGTTTTTAAAATTCACCCATTCACCATCGTTTTTCACCATTTTCTCAAATATTCTTCACACCTTTTAGTACCGTTCTCATTATCTGTCTAAAATCTTATACCGATTATTTTGCCAAACTCCCTCATTTCTGTTTATTTGACTTAATTGTTGATGCCTTCAACAAAATTTCTTTGATGACGCCAATGAATTATTCAAATAACATGAGGTTCGAATCCACTTATAAAAATGTACATCAGATTGTAATACTAACTGCACAGTCTCATGTCTTAGCTCTAATATGTTCTGCATATCTCGACTACAGCGTATCATGCCGTCACTTCTTCATGGCACAAACAGCTACCATCCAAATTAATACACACTGGCTTGCTTAAATGCAAGTACACTTACTTACCTCTAAAAACAGAGGACTGATTCGGACACTGCGAAATATAATGCAACAGTGTAGCACTCTTCTTAGAAAGTAGCTGAAATTCTGAGGATTACATGGTGGTGAACTGCGTTTTCAAATCTTTTCTCTGTGCACTACGGTGAAACATAGCCTCAATTGATTCAAAATTCAAAGAATCAATATAGTACAGTATAAAGTAGTTATAAGCATTTACTAGTTCATTAGTATACTAGGCGGTTTTAAGCTCAGAAAAAGAGAGAAAGGTTCGCATCAGAAACTCTAACGTATAGAAAAGACAAAGTAAAATAAACCTATTCTTCTCTGGAATCGGAGAGACAGAATGAAGCGGGATGGTGAAGGCTTTCGGGAATCCACTCAGAAGATATGTCTCCTTTTGATGGCAGCAAAAACAATCATTGGGACATGGATTGTCCGCACAACGTTCGAAACTTGGAGGGCTGCTTGGAATGTTAAAGAGATGGGAAGATACGGTATAGAAGTGCCAGTAATCTGTGAGAGTAGATGGTCTGGAAGAGTACTCTTCAAACTGTTAGTTGGAAAGTCAGTAACTTACTCCGGTTATCCAGAAGAATATGACAAACACACTGAAAGAGTGACTATCAGTATCACCAACAGTATCGAAACCTCTTTTGCAGTGGGATCCAATCTCCTGTAGGATAATCGCAGCTGGATTCATTTCAAAAGGTAGAAAAGTTGCAGTTATCCAATCTATCACTCCCAACACCAATGAAGATCAAGAGCAGAAGGAAGAATTCTATAAACATTTGCAGACAGAAATGAATGAAACCCACATGATGACATCGAAATCTTAATAGACGATATGAATTCCAAACTGGAAGCAAACAGCACAGGAAGGTAACGCATCGTGGTTGAGGCAGCTGTTGGCGACAAGAATCAGGACTGAGAACTTTTTGCAGACTTCTGCACCTTCAAGGATTTGGTGATTGAAGGTATTGTGTACAAGCACAAGAATATATACACAGTTACATGGGTTTCACCGTATGGAAACTCGGAAAGTCAGATAAACTTTAACTCAATTTGAAGAAAGTGAAGACACAATCTACTGGAAACAAAGAAGAGAAGGGGGGTCAGATGTGGGCTCAGACCCTTATGTGGTGTGAACAGCTTTCAAAGGAACTGAAGATAGACCTCAATTCAAGTTGGACACCCAAAAACTGAAGGACGGAAATACAAAGTACATACTCACCACATGCATCAGAGCCAAGTTGGAGACATTATGTAGCATCGATGAGGAAACATGTGTTAAACACAAATGGTGGCTGTCTGCAGATACTCTGAAGCAAACCGAAGATAACAGGGGTGAAACGGAATATGGACAACGAGAGGGGAGGCTCAGTCCAGTCTAAAATGTACTGCATAAAGAAGTGAATAAGAGTCCTGAGAAAGACAAAAGACAATTCTACAACACACTGGTAACTAAAACAGAATAAACCGCAGCTAAGAGGGACTTCAGATCACTATGCCAGATAACCTGGTCTCTATCACGGAAAAGATCAACACAGATGAAAGCAGTGGAAGATAGTGAAGGTGACCTAATTACCAGGCAGGAGAAACACTCGAAACAATGAACTGATTATTTCAAAGAACTCTTGAGTCGACCTTCACCTATGACTCATCCAGAAATATCACCGGTGGCCACAGAACTGTTAGTTAAATTTCAATCCTCTGACAAAAGCAGAAGTTTTGAGTGTCATAAATTTGCAGTAACCCCGAAAGCAGCAGTACCAGACCGAATTCCTCCAAAAGCATTGAAAATGGATTCAGAGGCCTCAGCAAGCAACTTCAGGTCATCATTACAGAAGGTTTGGAAGAAAGAAAGAGTATCTGCTGATTAGAAGTAGGACTGTCCTGTCAAATTCTCAAAGAAAGGAAACTTAATCGTTTACAAAAGCCAGCATGGAATCATACTGTTGTCTACACCAGGCAAAATATTAGGTAGTGTCATCCTGGGGAAGCTGAAAAATTCTCTGAACGGAAAACTCTGTTCGGAAAAATCTGGATTCATGAGAAGCAAAGCATATACTAATCGAATCACAACTCTATGTATCATCACCAAACAGAGCAAAGAATATCAATTAAATCTCTACTTCAGCTTCATCGGCTTTCAAAATGCCTTTGACAGCATTGACTGTGAAGTGATTTGGGAGCTGCCTCAATACTATGGAACTCTGTGCCCCAGAGATATTAGTCAACTTCATTTAACAGCCAAATGACAACCCCACATGCCACATGATTCACAGAAGAGAAATTAGTGATGCCTTTGAAGTGCAGTTAAGAGTAAGACAAGGCTGACATCTGTCACCAGTGATATTCTTGTTTGTGATGAACTGGATCATGTAACAGACTGTGAGAAGTAAGAAGAATGATATACATGTGACTGAGAAAAGATCCTGAAAGATTTGGATTTCGTGGATGATTTATGCGTGATATCATACAAAACCGAAGCCTCCGTAACCAAAAATCACAACCGTTCCTAAGAAAACTATCTTTATGAACCTGGAGTTCAAAGGTGACGTCAAAACAGAAATTCTTAGAAACCGCCTTTCTAAATTTCTGAAGAAGACATTTCAAGCAGCCACCTTACGCATCACGTTCTCCAGCAGACAATTTATCCAGTCTAGCGTTAGGGATCACTTTTGGTCACTTCATTGTGTATTTATCAGTTTAATTGTTCGTGTGGAGCAAATTATATCGACGGTACGCAATTTCACGTCCGGAAACGTAATCTGGAATACTATCCAGCTTGTCTAGCAAGAGGAGAAAAGAAGAATAGTAGTGGCTGCATCCTCGAACACCTTGTCAATTCTAGACAGTAAGCACCCCCTCATTAATGGTTCGCAGTGCTAAACACAGTCTCTCGATTTCGTACGAAAGGACTTCGAATACGTCATCTGTACATAGCTGAATCACTGGGTATTCGCGATCTCAAACCGGACCTCTGCATTCAAAAGTGCCACATACATTCACTCAACCTACGGTGGCCAGAGTAACGTTCTGACTATAATTTCGCTTCCTTTTATTACGTAAGTTTACTATTGTTATTATTCACATGATTTGGTGATGAAGCCCTTTGTTTCACTCGAAACCTAAGGGGAAAATAGTGATAAATAGTAATAAACCATAACCATAATCACCACATACCTGGTCCTAGTTTATTATACATAAGTGGTTGGAGAATGGAGTGATTTACTGAATCCACAGAAATGCACACTTCGATAAGATGAACACAAAACGAGAAAGAGTAGAAGAGTAATAATACTATAGCGAACAGATATAAATACAAAGAAGAGAAAACTAAGAGTGATTCTCAAAATTTCGAAGGCAATCAGGTGAGAATACCTCTGTACAACTGTAACCGATCATCAGTTCTTAAATCATAATATCTTGCTGAGAGTAGTCATTCAACCTACATCTTTGCCTTCTGACTAATTTCAACAGCTAATTACTTGGTGGATTGATGCCAATCACTTCGACACGGTTTCTTGACCTAATTCTACTTTAGCCAGTACACTCGTTATGGTAATGTGGGATGTATACTTTATTCTATAGCCATATCAGTTGATTAAGGTTCAGCATCCCATAGATTGAATCATCGTCTTTATTTAGTACTTTTGAGAGTACCAGATGAGCTTTCTGTATGGGTTCGAAAGCTTCTTCGGCTACCAGTATACTAAGGCTGTTGGAACTTCTCAAATAAATAAGATATTCAATAGATCCGACCATCTTACTTTCTATCTTTAAGCTAAGTGTTAGTAGGAATTAATCGTGCAGCATTATTCTACTTATGACGGATTAAAAATATGTATTGAAGTTGTTCATATTTTCAGGTTGTTCAGGAACCACCATATTATGTCAATGTTTTCATCTAAGAGATCTATACTGTCCGTACTTTAAGTCAACCAAAGCTTTCTCTTATAATAAATCAGATCCAGAAACGTCGGAGTGGAACAGATCTCATTCCATCTGTACGTCAACGATTAAACTGAATTAGGATAATAACACAGGATGTCCTTGTCAGGAACTGGTGGTGGTCATCAATCTCATAGGCTCTTTAAATATTATCATTACCACTATTATGTTTAATTGCACAATTTATATTCACCATCGTATTATCCTATAGACAAAACACCATGATTGTGGTTTATATTTGAATTTTTATTTGTAAACTTATACATATTAGAGTTAAGCCTGATGAGATCTAATTGAAAGCACAATATTGTTCGCTTAAATGTGTTGTTCTTTAAATTGTCACTGTAAACTTTTAAGATAATTAGCTGCTGACTGGTAAGAAGTGTCAGTATTACAATTTACAAAATAGTTAGCTATTACTAGTAGCTTTTACTCATAGGTTATTGTCAGTTTCCTAAATAGTTAACCTATCCATGTCATATTTTACTGCGTCTTATTTTCTCCTAAGCTCTAGTTCGTAAAATAAGAAGGAATAGAAATGGTATATTAGTAATTCTTTTACTGGTTGGCTTTTTTCAAAAATTGAATAAATCTATTAATTTGCAACTTTTTTTAATAGAGGAGATTAAATCTAAACTTCAAATCACCAGCTCCAAATGCGTATGACTTATCTTCCGTGAGAATAAAAAGTAGGCAGGATTTCAATCGTGCACCCTTCACACGAGCCTTCCAGCGTGATGTTGCTATTAAATGTGATCAATATCAACAACAGAAACATCTGCCTGCACCATGTGACTATCAGGTAAATTGTTGGGTTTTTTTTCCTCTATACACATTATAAACTGAAGCAATGTTATATAGTAACTTATCGGTTCGAAAGCTTATTATTTTTGAATAATCACTTTTGATACTAATGATTTAAAGATAATAGCGAAATACATTGAATATGTGTAAAATGTTATGTCGCACGAATCCATCAACAGATATATTCAAAATACTGAAAACAAATGAGAATGCTGTTTTGTGGCAGTTTAAATCTCAAAAGCTCGTTTATATAAATGAATGGAACAAGGATAACAGTGGGTAATAACAATAAGATGGATTGCAGGGATTCACGGAAATGATAAACGTAAAAGATGTGGACATTGTGCAGACAAAACATTATGCTTGTTATAAAGTTGTTGAGGCATTTAGATGATGGTTATGATCAGTCTCAGCAGTCAAACAATTTGAGATCAATAACTCCTTAACGGGTTTTCAACACATACAAATTACCACATCGGTAGAATTGCTTATGGTTTATCTAAATCAATACAGACATGTTTCAGTAGAACAGATTGATGCTTCAAAGTGTCATCACAGTTTCAATAAACCAAAAACAACCATTTGAAGGGAATTAGATAATATCACTTTCATTCGTCGACTTTTCGTCATCCCCAGAGAACTTAAAAGACCATGCTCACATTAAGACGGCTGCCGGAGATACATTTAAATTTGTATATGCAGTTTTAGTTGTTATGAAAAGGTTGCCTGTTGATTTTTCACTGAACTAAACAGCATGTTGTTCGGTAAACAAAGATCAACTTTTATGCAGGATAGGCTCTGGTTGAGGAAGAATTTAATCTTCTGTTGAATACTTCTGCTATGCCGTTGTCTTTGAAATCGAGTTATATGAAAACAGGCTTTCCCTCCGCTGCGATTTGTTTTGTATTTACATCTTCAGACCTTCCGTACCTATTCATGCGAATCATTAACTACAATTAGTTTGAGATAGATATTATTACTAATCCAGTCATATGGTTATTCTAATGAATACTTATATTAGGACATAACGACTGATCCTCTGCCACCTTATTTTAGTTAGTCTGCTAATTTCTAATCTAAATTTTATTTGCTAGGAATAATGACGCAACACCAGTTTCAAAATAATATTCAATGAAGGGATCTCAGCTGGTAGATCATTGAATGGAATTCAATCGCCCTATCTTATGAGTAACAGGCCCACCTACTAACCTGCATTTTTATTTTAAAATCTTAATTGATTAAGGCCAGTTTAGAAACAGTATTTTTTCCATTTATTTAATCTTCCATTTTGATGGGAATATCACAAATCCTTTATTTAAAAAATATCATCATTTTCATTTTACAGAAAATAGAGAAATGTACCAGTGCCAAGGTTGGTATGGCAGTGTTCAAATCGAATTCTGGAAGGCTGTTCGATTCACCTCACTCAGCAACATATATTCCTGGACCAGGTAAATACACACCTTTTGGTATATCAGTTTAGAGTAGATACACTAAAAATTTACCGTAAGAGGGATAATTATTTAATTATTTGAAGCAGATGACTGCAGATATGGGGGACTGTTTTCACCTGTGATAGTTGAAACGAATTTAGAACCTCTGTACGAAGCAAGTGTTAGAAAAAGTGGTTACAGTTAGGAATTAGGAGTTTTTATACTTAAAGTTCCAGTCTCATAAATTTCCTGTGTGTAACAGCTAACATTTGTCTAGTGCTTTTGGACAAATTTATGCACTGTTGATCAGGGTACAGACAATACACACACAACTAAACAGACTTTAACCGAATCTAAAATCATAGTTTTTCCCCTTTTTATTCTTGAATTAAGTATGATTGTGGGAAGCAGAGGAGCTCAGATTTAAGAAAATTATTTGTCTTTCCTATATATTTCCGTTAGTTTTACAGTACTCTAAGTACTACAAATTATCGTTCCATCTGTATACACGGGTTTATATTTTTAAGTGATATTTTGCAAACTAATTCATACTGTATAATAGACACAGATCCGTGTCTTTCTTCAAGCCATTTTGTTCAGCTTTGCTCAAAATTAATAGGGAATCTTATGGAATGTTTTAGTTAAGTATGACTGAAAACGGCTGTATGACAAAGAGAGATTTAAATTTTCTCCATTATTACTACTATTTTTGGGAAAGTCGTAAGCTAAGAATACTAGGCATGCAATGATTATCAGCATCTTTTGGCTCCTGCTTTCCTATGACAGGAAGAACAAGTTGAAAGTATCAAAATAGTACTGGATAATGCACGAAAACAGTAAGCTTTCGTAGACCTTGCATTTTCGTGGTCCTAGCGATTCGGATGGAAAACCCTAATTTATATACACTCAAGGAAACTGGACCTTGTGTATGATTCCAAGTTCAACTGTCACCACTATTTTGTTATTAATATTACTTTGTGCATATTTCGTATGATATTTAGTATCATCATTTTGTTAACTAGCCTTCTACTTACCCTTTTTGTCTACTGTCTGTCTGTCTGTTTTCGACATAGAACTTTGCACAAATGTGCGGAAGTTCAAGTCGCCACATTCCGTGTAGCACGCGAAGCAAGAGAAGAAAGTACAAGAAAAGCATAATAGAAACAGTGAGCAGAGGTGTGAGACAAAGGAGTAATAAAGAAATACAAAACAATTTCATTGAAGATCATAAGTCACAGGGAGTGGATGCATCTGCGCCACTGAGAACGATTTTGAGCCATGTCACCAATTGTTTCCAACCATAGATTTTTACCGTCCCGAGGACCCCAGCCTGGAAGTCTACACCTTCCTACGTGGCTAAGACCAACTGTTGTGGATTTCATTGACTGATGCCAAGTTTTTGTTTGACCGCCGCTAGCTTTTTTCCAGCCTGACCCTATATCCGCTAACATAGCTCGTCGAGGGAGGCGATGACTTGGCATACGTAACACATGTCCTAACCATCTCAGTCGATGTAGCTTCACGACTTCGTCGATTGATTTCCCCTGTTTACCTAGAACTCTACGCCTAACCTCCATGTTGTCTACTACATAATTAATTGAGATAATTTTCTCCATGCTCTTTCACATTAACATCTATTAACATTTTTATGATACATAACCCTAGTCTAGACTTACTAATCTTCACCCACACTCCGTTACAGTCTTGATCGTTCATTATATTTTTGAGATATTTAGCTGATGTGTATCCACATATATATTTATGTGTGCGTGTGTATGTTGGTCTCTCTTTCTGTTTGCTCGCTTAGTCTGTGACCATTTCACTTGTATGAACCTGTCTGCTTTAACAATGTATATTCCATTTATATTATATATAATATGAGTGTTGACAGTCCGTAGCTTAGTGACTATGGTTGTTTGACATGTCTGCTATATATATTTTCTTATATATATATTTCGTTCACACATTCTGTGTGAACTACTTTACTTACTTACCACTTTGGTGTGAGACCATTTATTTTCGTCTCCTTGTGTTTGGACAATAGAAGTATCATCGCAAACCTAGTGGTCTTCTGATTTCCGCCTTCTCGCGTCAGGACTATTAGTTTCTCGACCAGACCATAACAATAATTTAGCGATGAGTACATAACATTAGCTGACATAAGCAATAACTCAAACTAATTTGTATTCTTTTTTGACAAACCTAATGTACATATATATATATATATATATATATATATATATATATATATATATATATATAATTATATGTAATTGTGATTGTACAGCTAAGTGAATGAACTCCCCAAGGAGGGACTCCTCTCTGAACCATTTATTGGATAATTCAATTGTAAAATTTTTCATGTTGTCCATTTTCTCTGACAAACGCACTTCGTCATCCTGGACTAAATACTCGATGTTTTATTTATAAGAAGCTTAAAATCCTTTGGATTGAAAGAGTGAGAAATTTTCATGTCTAATTTTAATTCCTGTCTATTACAAAGTACCCTGGAGGTATGTTTTACTGATCTCCATTTCCCAATAAACAATACTAAGTTCTGTACCAAAATTACTTCAATTACGCAGTTACTTTTGACAACAGACATGAAAGATTCAAAAATTTGAAAGAGAATGTATTAGGATAGGTTGAGTCATTTCCAATAGCCTTTGAGTGACTTGGTTAAAGAGTAGAAAACGTGTATCATTAAGTCCTTTTGTTTGTAGAGTGCTTCAAACAATATTGTTTAAATAAAAGAATTAAAAAAATGCTTAGGCTCATGAAACTTCTAAAATATATGCTGTATTCAGGCCATTGCTAAAGGCTTATACGGGAAAACATTCTGCCTCGAGGATAACTTTCAAATAATTATTTGCTTAGAAAATGTTTTCTAAGCCCTATGTTCCACTGGGAACGTAAAGAAATAATAAATAATAAATCCGTCAATCCACACTAGTAGGAAGCCGTGATTATACCCTTCAGTCGGTTTCTTTCTAGTTGTCGGTTTTACGCGGGTCAGTTGTCATATCGAGTGCTATTTGAATTTGTTCTTTTTCTTCTAATCGGGAATTTCAATGGGTTTTAAAAACCAGGCCAGAGTTTTGCATCATTTATTATTATTATATCCTTTAATTCCTGGAGGAACAAAGTGCTTCAGCTGCGCATCTCCATCGCCTTCTGTTTTCTGCCAGCTTTTTTACCTCGCTCCAAGTCTGCCCACATGCTTTCATCTCCTCCAAGTCACCCTTGGACGACCAACTCGCCGCTTCCCCTTCGGGTTCCACTCGAGGGCTTGTCTAGTGATGTCACTTGATGGTTTCCTCGGAGTATGACCACAATCCAATCCATCTCCATTTCTTCCTGCCCATTTGTTTCACAATCGGTTCCTGCTGGGTTGGTTCGCTCATTGCCAGCGATCCCTGTTGCTGATCTTTTCTGGCCGGCCATCTGATCTTGAGTATTGAACGAAGACAACTGTTGATGAAGGTCTGACGTTTGTTTGAGATGCTCTTTATGATGCGCTGGCCAAGTCTCTGATCCGTATAGTAGCACTGACTGATTCCACATTGGAGTTAAAAATCCGGATCTTATTTTTAGTGCTGAGTGCTGTTGACCTCCACACAGATTTGAGAGTGATGAAAGCTTGTCTTGCTTTTCTGATTCTGGCTTTGATATCCTCGTCAGTTCCGTTCGCCTGTAGTTGAAAGGATGCTTCCCAGTTATGTGGGTAGGTAAAGGAGGTTGTTTCTTTCAGATTCCTCCCATTTATGCTGATTGTTGTCTGTTGTTGTTGCTGTGGCTGTTGGTGTTGGCCAGAAATCTCTGTTTTATCCATGTTCACTTGAAGTCCTATCTTTGATGCTTCTTGTGCCAACTTGTTGCTTTTCACTTGCATATCTTCCAGTGTGTGGGAAATCAGACATATATCATCAAGGGCGAAGTCCAGATCCTCCAAGTTTTTTGTGTGAGTCCATTTTATGCCTGCTCCCTCGGTGGTTGCCGCTGTCTGTCGCATTATCCAATCTACTGCAATCAGGAAAATCATTGGTGATAGTAGGCAGCCTTGTCTCACTCCCGTCCTCACTCCGAAGGATTCCGTAAGTTTCCCGTTGTGGATTACTTGGCATGAAACATTGTCATATAACTGCTGGATGAGATGTTTAATTGTCGATGGGACCCCGTAGTAGCGAAGTAGTTGCCAAATCACCTCTCGATCGACGCTGTCGAAGGCCTTTCAAAGTCGATGAAGTTGTGATAGAGAGGTGACTGCCATTCCAAGCTTTGGTCAATGATGGTCCGTAGAGTGTTACTTAACTAAATGAAATTAATAGTGAATTAGAGAAAAGTGTACAATTTACTAAAATGTTTATAAATCTGAGAAATAATTGTTTCTAATTTCCCTAAAAAATACAGAAAAAATATATTTACTTGGTGTAAGAACAATGATGTTTAGGAAAACTTGTTTCACGGGTAATAAACTTTACAGGTTAAACAAAACACTGGATTTAAAGTAATCTCACGGAGTTTGTATTACCGGTTTTATTCTATAAAGTAAGGTTAAGGGTTTCAATAACAGTTCTTGAAGAGGAATCTGCAGAAATTAAGCATCCACTAAGGTAGTCAAACTCATGTGCTTACATAATCTCTTCTTAGCGAAGAAAGAATTGTACATGACGCTCGAATCGATAATGGAAATGATGTAGAAAGAAAACTGTTGCACACATATCGATAACACTGTCAAAACACTCTAAACTAGTACTTTTCAGAATCGTAAACGCTTACCATCGGGGTTGTATGGAAAAAATATTCACACTGTTACTCAGTCATCCGTGGGTTATAACCTTGTGCATAAGTGGATCACTTAATTGCAGAACACCTATTTTATAAACTAGGCCTAAAATTTAATGTCTTTTTACCATCCCTTGCGTTCCAAGTGAAGCAAAGGGTTTCAAGCTTTTAATGCTTCATTAAGGATATTGTTTTAGCGGGGTGGGAGGGGGGAAGAGGTAACAGTCTTATGCCAAACCTTCCCTCCTCTCCTTTCTGCACCCAATACCGTTTAGTAAGGCCGGCTTGGATTCAAGCCTGGATCTCCTGCATTGCCAGTGAGCATTCCACCAGTGAATCACTGAGTCAGTAAATTCTCTTGAGTAACAGCAGTTCACAGTCCTCATCAGTTAGGTGATTAAATCATAGTCTGTTGGCACAAATATCCCGTGGAAAATACATGACTTTTACAAACGAAGGAATCTTGGAAACTGTTCTCAATATTATGTTTTATTCTGACTTGAACTAGGCACATCTTAAAACATTCATTCCCTCCATAAAGCACCCTAAAAGTCATGAAATAATAGTAGATATCTGTGGCATGAACCAAAACATTAGCAAGCTCTATAAATATGTCGACTGTTAAAATTTGATCGATCAGACTAGTGATCTTTTCCCAGTCTCTGAAGAGAAGTTCAACCATTTTAAATCAGCAATTGTAGACTCATGTCATCAGTACCTCAATGCAACATCTAAGTGCAATCATATATTGACTGAAAGACACAGAGAAAAGCGCAGCCAAATGAGATGTAACAAGGAATCGCTGATCATATCCCCTGATAAAGGTACTGGCATAATCCTGATGGATAGAAAAGACTATATTGATAAAATGTTAGCAATTCTTTCAACAAGTTAGCTTCACCTTACAATGAGAAAGGCAAAAGAATAAAAACAGAAATTCAGCTCACTGGGATATTGTGAAAGCTGAAAAAGTCTACGACAGTACTCGACCAACAAGGAATGCTATAATTGAACATATATTCAACACTTGTCACTCAAAATGCTAAACAACAGTGATACGTATTTTACTTAACTATACAAATCAGGTTGTAATTTTCTAAATAGATTAAAACATGCAAAATGTTAATAGGAACTGTTAAGCTCAACTGAAAACTAATGAAGGGATAAGAATAACACACATTAATGACCTTAAGTCCAGTAGTATCGTCTTTCCTTCTATAAAATAAGATGTATTCATATGAGTGTGTGTTTAAAATTTTTATATTTTCAGGGCTAAATTCAACAATAGCATCCCAGGAGTGCAAACGCCCCAGTGACCTTGAACGCATGCTAATCGTTGGCTAACAGCACCTGTCATTATCATAGCTGAAACATCAACGTTATTCACTAACTAAGTAGCAAATTTCACCCAGATCACTTTTTTAAGTACTGTTTGGTCAGTGTGTTAATATCTCCTTAGGTTTAAGATTAGTGTTAGTTTTACAGCTGGGATAAGGGTTGTAATTAGTTTAGGATTAATGTTAGGGCTAGTGTTAAGTTTAGGGTCAGGGTCAGGATTAAGGTTAAGGTTACGAAGAGGGATAGATTTAGAGTTGATGTCATTTATTTTAATATATTCTATTATCCCCGACGGAAAGTTACTACCTTGACATGGTGGTCCAGCTTGAACACCGTAATTACCTAATCAAGCTATACTGGCTAAGACTTATGTCTCTTGAGGTCCTACCGTTCCAGGCAGGTTGTTTGGATAGCGGTTAAACAAAAAGCAGCTACCCAATCCAACACCATGATACATAAAAACACACAAAATTTCATGCCGGATCGGCCGTGGCCCGGATTAACAACGACCGCGCTTCCTGCTGCCGTGTCACAGGGCAGGAGTGATAAATATGCTACTGAGACACACCAAACAAAAAGAACAAACAAAAACAGGCCGCGTGTGACCGGCCTCAAGCAGTTGTCCCCTGGGCTCTGCGGTCACGCAACCAACTTCCACGGTGTGGGCAGCCGGGAAGTAACAATCGCCCTCACAATCCGAAATGCACACGAAACCTCTCTAATACTCACTCATCTTTGTCTTCATCTTCATCTCTATCATCTTGCCTTCCTTCCACTGATGCAACTCCTCGACTTGATAGCTCTCCACTTCCTCTCCACTCTGCGTCCACTAAAAACGATGGAAGCCAAAAAACCACCACCGACAGCCTCTTAAAGCCGCGCCACCAATTTCATATAGGAGCTTTAATGTTAGGACACTTTGCCAAATAGGACAACAAGCATCACTAGCCAAGACCCTGGCATCACGAGCCATTGATGTATGCTGTGTTTCAGAAACACGCATACAAGACCCAAGTGTGGTTATTCACCTAACCCCACCTGGCCAACAGGTTGAATCTGCAAAATTCACCTTGAGGGTGTCAGGAGATGCCACAGCTAGTTCACGAGGATTAGCTGGCGTAGGGATAGCTTTGAGTACTAGGGCAGAAAAGACATTGCTTGACTGGATCCCGGTAGATAGCCGAATGTGTGCTGTCCGTCTGAACGGATCAGTAAAAAGGAGAAGGACTGCACTACTCGCCGATGCCTTTTCGTAATCTCCGCCTACGCCCCCACTGACTGCAGTTCAGATGAAACGAAGGATGAGTTCTACCAAAAGCTGTCTAGTGTGTGTGAAAGGCTAAACGCTCAGACATAGTCGTTCTAGCTGGTGACTTTAACGCTCAAGTAGGGAAATTGTGTCAATCTGAGAAGGATGTCGGTGGCACCTATGGAGTTCCGTGCCAGCGAACCGACAACGGTGACCGTCTCCTACAGTTCTGTTCTGATAATCATTTGTTTCTTGTAAGCACTAACTTCAAACACAAGGAGAGACACTGTTTGACTTGGAGACCCCCTTCATCAAACCAACGCTGGACACAAATAGACCACATAGCAATAAGCTATCGTTGGCGTGGGTCGGTAGGAGATTGTCGCTCCTTCTGGAACACGTGTGTAGATACCGACCACGCACTGGTCCGCGCTCGGGTGTGCTTACGACTGAACGGACGTAGGAAACAGCTGGCGGTAAAACCATCACGTCCCCAGCTCGATCAGGAAACTAAATCCGTATTTCAGGAAGAACTAGCTAAACACATATCTGTGTTCGACAGCTGTGCTCACCCTGAAGAAGCTTGGAAAATATCCAGGCAGCCATAGATACAGCTGTAAAAGCTGTGAATAAGGTAAACCCAAAGGTGAGTAAAAACCACTGGATCTCCACCGCCTCATCCGAACTGATAGATGCTAGAAGACTTATTCCGGCGAGCTCCGAATTCAATGAGGAGCGAAAGCTGCACAAAAGGAAACTTACGAAAAGTCTCCGCAAGGACCGTGAACAGTGGTGGTGACAAAAGCGAAAGAGATGGAAAAAGCTTCGGGGATAGGCAACACCAGGCAACTCTTTCGACTCATCAAGGAAACGGGTGGGAGAAGGCAAATCATAAGTGAAACAATCTCGGAGAAAAATGGCACCATAATTAGCTCCCAGGATAGACGACTGGAACGCTGCAAAGAGCACTATGAGGAGCATTTTAATTGGCCCACAGCCACACTCAACCTGACGTACATCCAACACCTCCCTGAATGGGATATAGACACAGGTTTACTGTCTGCATTGATTAAGGTTCTGGGCAGCGTCTGGGAATCAGAGGAAGTCCCATCGGGTTGGTGTAAGTCACTGATTATCCCCATATACAAGAAGGGAGACAAGTCTTCCTGTGATAATCACAGAGGGATTAGCTTGACTAATATAGTATCTAAAGTCCTAGGCTCAATAATCATGCGTAGACTAAGTGTGCTCGGGAGGAACAAACACGAGAGAACTATCCAGACAGGCTTTAGACCAGGAAGAGGGTGTATTGATCATATCTTCACTCTCCGACAGATTCTAGAACATAGGAATTCCTACGGGCGTCCAACGATCATTATATTTCTTGACCTGAAGGCGGCCGTCATTCGATTCTGTCGACCGAGAGGTTCTCTAGCGATGCTTGACTATTAAGGGAATCCGGAGAAAATACATTGCACTGATTAAGGCACTCTACTCGTACTCATGCAGCCAGGTGAGGGCTTACGGTGAGTTGTCATCTGAACTGGTGACGACTAGTGGTGTCCGTCAGGGATGCACATTATCCCTATTTCTATTCAATTTCATCATAGATACCGTAGTAATTGATTTAACCCTAACTCACTTCAGAGAATCAGGGATTGACTTGCTACCAGGGAATAATCTCGTTGACTTAGAATATGCAGACGATATATTCCTTCTAGGCGAGGACGCTGACGAAATGCAGAGTCTTCTAAACACACTGAGCTGCAATCTACGAATGTTTGGCATGCGATTCGCTCCCGCCCGTCAGAGGAAGATACCCTGTTCAATGTGTTTTCATGCATTTTCTTGTAAGTATAAGTCATTTTTTGTGCAAAAATTCCTCATTTTTATGATTGGTTGGCTGAAGGTCACCCATGCGTTCGCATCCCTTGGGATGCTATTGTTGAACTTGGCCCTTTTTAGTACTGCTTTTTAGTTGTGACACCATAAAGAGAAAAAGTGTACTTATGTCGATTTGAATGTTAAAATAACCAAACTACTGTCTGACTTTTTTTTTATTTCAGAGAAAGTAGAAATTTTCTTGCAAAAAAAAATTAACAACATCTTGCTAACAAGTGTGGTAATCAAAATAATTAGTTGACTTAGTTTCGCATAAACTATCTACAATATTTAAAAAAATATTCTTATGTTTCTGTATATGAAATCTACTAGTGTACTCCTTAGAGCACTATAAAACTTTTACCATCTATTTAGGTTATTATGAAATCAGTGCGAAGCGCAATGAATCTAAAATACCTCATTCAGCTTTTGCATCAAAAAGTGAACGTTCCACAATGATAACAAAATCCGACGTAAGACTGTTGACTGCTCATTCATCATTATTTCTTCTTCCCATAGTATCCCGGACCAGGTTCATATAACTTGAACAATAGTAATAAAGATAATTATTCAACACCGAAGGTGATCAAACCCCTACCCATAAAGTAAGCTAAATTATACCTTTATATTTATATATCATTTATAGGCTTGTATAAATGGGTATTTATCTCTTACATACGTGTACAGAAAACAGTAGGCCCCTGAATGATGGTGTGCTTTCAGGAAGCATAAGTTCTTCTCTTTAAATAAAGCAAGAACAAACATATTTGCAGGATAATATGAGCTCGTTTTATATTGTGGACTCACTGCAACTGCGTACACCTTAAATTATTCAATTATATGTGACGAAATTTCTGAACATACTTTTCTCTACATTGATTTCAAGTTATAGATAGAAAGTATAAGCTACATAATTTCAAAGATGATGTAAGCAGACATTTATTTAGTGTTAAAAGAGTAACTATTTATACAGTAATTAGACAGGTGTTCCTTCTAATTCTCACAATAATTAGATCGACTGAATATTTCAGACAAACTTCTCGTATCAGACGATGTTTGTAAGCTGGTTACTAGAATACCCATTGAAGAGAACACGCATCCATGATGCCTAAAAACCTCATTGAGGCTCACCCTCACATAGCATTTACAATGGATCCTGAACATGACAATCAATTCCGCTTCCTGGATCTCAATATAAAAAGAAGTAATGAAGGGACAATTAAAAAATGGATGCGTGTTCTACATTTTTGCAAACCACAGATGTATCGTCAACATATCTGAAGTAATTGGTGGTCCCCTCTATTTCCGGCTTCATTCGTGCCTGTTCAAGATGAGCCATGAATATGTTCTCAAGAACAGGACCCAAGAGTGAACCGATAACCACCTTGTCAGTTTGCCGGTACATTTGATTGTTGAATCGAAACTGGATGTTCTTTGAAAGGAGTAGTAATTTTCGTAGCTCCTTTTCAAGAAGAGGAAGTAGTTCAGATTACTGACATATAATTCTCACTGTCTCTTCAATGGGTATTCTAGTAACCAGCTTACAAACATCGTCTGATACGAGAAGTTTGTCTGAAATATTCAGTCGATCTAATTATTGTGAGAATTAGAAGGAACACCTGTCTAATTACTGTATAAATAGTTACTCTTTTAACACTAAATAATTGTCTGCTTACATCATCTTTGAAATTATGTAGCTTATACTTTCTATCTATAACTTGAAATCAATGTAGAGAAAAGTATGTTCAGAAATTTCGTCACATATAATTGAATAATTTAAGGTGTACGCAGTTGCAGTGAGTCCACAATATAAAACGAGCTCATATTATCCTGCAAATAGGTTCTTTCTTTCTTTATTCAAACTAATAAAGAAAACCGGCTGTATAAATTCTTGTGTATTGTTGCTAGCATAAACGATTAAACTTCCCGGTAAATCATATGACTTCTCACCGACTGTAGACATTCATTTTGATACAGCTTTGATATTCACTAAACAGAAGTCATTACACAGTAAACACCTATTTGAAAGTAGTTATGGGTAGTTCTTATTTCACTTCTCTAAGAAAAGTCATTTTGTAGTGTCATTTATGAGTCAACAAGTTTTTACAAACGAACAAGTAATATGAAATTGATTATGAAGTTTTAGTCTTATTTTATAAATCTCTGATGAAAATCTGTTGTAATGAGCATTTGCACTGTTCAAGCGAATCAAGATTAGACAACAACAGCTTCGTTTAAAGACAAACTACGTCATTCCCAGTCAGTCGCTGCAAAGCTGACCGATTTCAGTGTCATCTATTTAGTAGTCATTAAAACTATCTTGCCCGTGTTGTTTGCAAAAACGACGTAAAAATTAACTTATTTAGGGTTCAGCCCATCTAAAAATAGTAGATTACTTAGCGTAATACTAGTAGCTTGTAATTCATAGGTCCTGAAAAAAGTGATTTTTCAAACGAAGTACTTCGAGGTAAACCTTGAAATAGCATTTTGATCATCGGTAATATGAACGTTTTCTATCTGTCTGATTAGTCGAACCAATAGGCTTCTCTCCAATTCGTATATGAAACATGAATGGTCAGCTTTTTTATGAAGTAATTGTTCCACTTTGTTTTGGTGTCAGTGATAAGCTGGATTGATGTTAGCGCATACATGTGTTTTAATTGATGAAGATCTTGGGAATTCAGATTACGCATCAGCTGATAATTACTAGTTGTTTTATAACATAGCATTACATGACATAACATAACAATTTCGCTTTATTCCAGAAATAGTACTTGTGGTACAGTGTGGAATTTTCAGCACATATTCGATTATATCGTCTGTCCTTTAAGTGGCTATAAGTCTTTGAGTGGCATGCTGAACATTTTCTTCTTTCAGTTTCAGTTTAGAAGGATTTGAATATTATCAGGATTTTTATTCAGCTAGAAAATACATTGTCTTTGAACTTAATTGCGTTTATCAGTAAAAGTTTGAGCATTGTGGATTAGATCAAATAAAGTATAGTTATATTTCAATAGTTTACACACAATGATAAGTTTTGTTATTGGTAATATTTCGAGCAAAATTACCAATAACAAAACTTATCATTGTGTGTAAATTATTGAAATATAATTATGCTTTATTTAATTGCGTTTGTTTGTGAATGTTGACGAATACTGTATCCTGATCGTGATAATGGTGAATTCCAAAAAGTGAACACTACTCAGAGTTATAAGTTAATTCGCGGTCAGTCGGTCTTGATAACTAAGGTTATAATTGAATGGAGTGAAAGCCATTGGAGCATCATAGGACTGCAATTTTTTGGCCTGTATTGTTGAATATAGTGGACTCAGTCTTCTTCCTGGCTGGATGATAACCTCCTCGTATGTTTTGATTACTCTGAAAAACTGTATTGAAAGCCATTTAGGGTACAATTATGTGAATAACTTCCAATGACAAAGCAACTATGCATATTATCAAGAGCCCTAAACACAGAAAACACAAAGGGGATCAATTCATGATTAATGTAACGACATTTAAAAGTTAGCTACTGATATACTTTACGCAAAATTTCCTAGAGAGATAATCAAACCCTACATCTAAAAGTCTTCCAAAACATCCTGTGTAAAGCTTCATTATAACCCTGTTGGTTTTAATCCTTCACGTGATAATCGTTTGAGAATTTGCGTTCCAAAATTCACACACTCACCATTTTATACAAATATTTCCTCATTGTGAATGTGTTTCATTTTATGAAACTAAGAAAATGTTATTCCGAGAAAGTTTATTCTAATGGAAAGTTAATTTTAAGTTCTACTTCTTTGAAAACGAAAGCAGTTATCGTATGCATCACATAAGAATTTAATTTCTTGGAATTTGTGAAGAAAACTATGCTTGAGCAATAAAATTAGAAAGTTTCGTTTAGTTAACTCTTCAAGTTCTGATAAAAAAATTACTGAATATGTCTTATGGATGGTAACATCATGATATTTTCTCACTTTATGAGACACTATAGTGACTGAAGTATACCACTAAGCATACATACGTTCTTCATTTTTCCTATTAAAAACTAACGGAAATGATAATTCAGATGTTTCAGGTAATTGTTTCGAAGTTTTCTATGCTTTCTGACTAATTACACAAATTACTTAAAGGCAGTTAAGCTGTATTCATAGTGAATTATACAATACATCTCGAAAGTAAATTGAAAACAAATGTCTGTAGAAAAAGTGTCAAATGAAAGTAAATCACATGAATTTAATCTACCTAATTATCTTATAAAATTATACTGCAGAATATGGCGTTTGAAAAAGTCTAAAAAACTTGTGCACACAAAACTGATTTGTAAATTATCATTTGTGAGGTAGATAAACACACAACTCCAGACACTGAAACAACAAAAGTTGTGGTAATTAGTTAGAGCGAAGTTCATATCATACAAAGTAAATTATAGACTAAAGCTACAACGCAATACCAATAGACTGTTCGTCCTTTATTCAAGGTCCACAATCAAAACAAACATAAAAGTCGTGGGGTTAGAGATTTACATAACTGGACAGAAAAAAGTCTTAACTGAAAACATCACATGGAAGTACTAAAATAAGTGAATGTACCACTCATGTCTGCTTGCAAAGTACACAATCAAGCTAATATGTCATATGCTGTAATCTGATTATTTTCATTTTCTGAAATAAACTGTTATCAGATTTCCCGTCGAAATGTGTTCTTAGTAGGCAGTTGTTTTCAACTGGTCATTTACATTCCAGTTCAAATAACTAACCAGAATCTGAATGATTCGTAGAGCCAGGTACATTAATCGTAGCCACAGGACACTTTCCACACGGATACAAGAACATATACCAGCAGCATAGTTTTACTAAGGAGAAAGGAAGGGTGAGCGAAGCTCCATCCTAGAACACTTGATCGACCGACCCTGACCATGACATTAAGATCATCTATCGAATCCGTGCTAATTTGCCGCTTTTGCCTCGTTATAAACTTCTAAAGACAGTGGAGTATATATATGTATGTATATATAGTCGGTGGCACAGCGGTTAGGACGCTCGCCGACGATGCATATGGTCCAAGTTTCGATCCCCCGCCGACGCACTCCTTTACCTCGCTGAGCCAGAAATAATGCTGGTAAAGAGGAAAGGTTGGGCATGAGGCTAGCAACTCCATCCTGTAAAATAAACACTGCTACAGAAACTTCAAGCCACTAGCTTGAAGCCCTATATTATATTGCTTGATACTAAATTCGTTGTAAAGAATCTTTTCTACGAATAATGTGTTCTTAATGATAAAATAAAAATAATTAAATTATCGAAAATAATTTTTGTGTACCACTATTAATAATGACAACCAAAATACTGACCACATCTTAGCTTTTTTGACTTTATTCCTGAATTGGTCAACTAGAATTATTCTAAGCAGTATATTATCCTTATTTTTATTCTTGAAACTTTGTTTTTACAAACAGATTGGCCTCTTCAACAGCCAATTCAAAAGTTGCGCCTAAAAATAAAGATAACTTTCCTGGACCGGGAGCATACAATGTATCATCAGATATAATATCAAAACATTTTATGTCCAGTTCAGTCTTCTTATCCAATGTACCACGCTGGATAATGCCAAATGTTCCAGTTGCTTTGGGTATTGGGGATATGGTTGTGAGTGGTTCATCACAAACTTGTGCTGGTGGAATTGACGCTTTACATAACCCAGGACCAACCAAGTATAATCCAAGCCTGCCACAAAAAATGTCATTTCACTATAATGTGAACAATGAATGGGTATACTGAAAAAGAGACAATCTTCTTGATCAATATATTTATTATTCCCTGTTCATTGAGGCTTATTCAGCATAATTTTAAAAATTCCTCTTTAATATAAAACGTCGATGAAGACTGTTTAATCAGGTGCAGGAGAAGGTGGTACATGGATAGAAATTCTTATCAAAGAAGTATCTTATTTTTTTGCTGATAGCGTCTTCATCCTAGGATCTCTTTTGTTTGTGTTGTATCAATCGGTAGTTGTACAAGTAGGCTTTATAAATCTTCGTTTGAGTATGTATAGGAGGAGGTGAATGTCTGCAAAAACAGACATAAAAGCACGAGTCAGGCGCAAATCAAACACTACTGTGGAAATATCCACATTTAGATTAGTTATATGATCACAAGTAATACAGGAATGAAATCTCTTCATTCAGGCCACATTCAAACATAAGGAGATGGAACACTGTATAGAAAATATGGACATCTCTATTTCAATGAATAATATAAAAATTAATGGGAGAATATTTCCCTAATAGTCGTTTTAAGATTTATATCTATATATAACCTGTAAAACATATCAAAAGCTACTGTTGATAAATGGCTGTTCTGATACTCATCCAGATACATGTCACTCTAGGGGTAATAAAAGACAATTCCATAAAGAAATATTTTCGCAAAGTAATATCCAACTGTATTTCAGCCTAATGGATGCAAATACATAGTAAATGAGGTTTATGTAGGCGCCTACTTGAGAGTAATTACGTTCTAATAGTGAGAAGGCTTATAAACACATGTTATTTTCTATGAAAACACAAATAGGGAAAATATTGGAGTGGAATAACATCGATCCATTTTAATTTCGACTACTGTCTGCCACTGAGTACAATAAATCAGATTTATGTTTACATTATGATAAGATGTTTAGCACGCTGTACGCCACCGGTAAGAAAACACGACGTCTTATAACAAAGAATTTCTTAAGGATAGAGATATGGATAAAGTGTGAAACAAAAGTATAGATAAGTGTATGACTTATTGATAATCAGAATTCAAGTTACAAACTAACTGAATGGTGATTTCTGACTTCTTTTAATAACATTGATTATGCTTCAAACATTTGACTGCCATAGCCTTAGCAAACCAAAGGAAACCAAAGTTTCTTCGTTTGTTTATTATTCTGAATCCTTGTAAAGCATTTGTTTGGTGTCAGGTGTTGCTACCGCTTACCCAGACACTGACCTATTCAGTCCATTCATTCTTTTCGGACAGAAGCTCTTCGATATACTGCTTCTATAGGCTATTTGTCAGTAGGCCAGAAAATATAGCCACAGTTTAATTTGTACGCGAATGCTTATAGTTGTTGTTGAAGACAGTAAAAACAAGATGTACATTTTAATAAGTTTCGTTTTATAACTCATCAATGACTTTCAGATATTTTGCATATTGTGATTAAATATCTGTGCCCTGATAAAATATTCCACTTCGCCCTCTATTTTACTGATGAGAATTAGGACAATACACATTCATTTCTTGGTATAATAAAGAGTTTCTAAATTTTCAAATTCAGTGTTGATGAAAAGCAAGGTTTTCATGCCGTTACCCAAGAACCCGTTTCCAAAATAAAATATCAAACTCACAAAGTCGTTGCAAGCACAATAATTCCTACTAAAGTTGCTCAGAATTGGTCACGTCGAGGTAGGGTGAAGAGGGGTACCCTTCTTGTGTACTTTCAGGAGTCCGTAAAGTCGTGGTATATTTGAGCCAGATGGTCTTAGGGATTCGAACGTCTCGTTACTGATGAAAGATTCCGTCTTTATTTAACCGAGGTTGTCCGTTAGCTTTTGTTCGGTCTGTTCAGTTATATTTTTCTCGCTGACCGGTTTTGTGAATTTGCATTCGTCGGATAGTATAGTCAGTATTTTACTGATATAGTCCGCGCAATTCATGATTACGATTCCTCCGCCTTTATCAGGATGTAATACCATAATCTCTTCGTTTTTCATAAGTCATTTCAGCTCCTTATAATGCCTCTTAGTTAAAATGGACCTTCTGTTGGGTTTGGTATCTATAAACTTGTGACAACAGTTGAAGCTTGATGCTTTGGATTGTTGTAGGTTTTCATCTGATGCAGGCGTGAGATCGTAAGTTTGGTTGGTCAGATTTTTGAACTGGACCTGGCATTGAAGCTTGTCAATACTTGGTGGTTTTACGCGGAATTTTGGACCTGGAGATAGTGCCTCTAGTTGAATAGTTGTAGACAGTGTGATGTTTGAGAGATTGAATACGCACTTTTCTGGATTGCTTCTCATATGATTAAACGGGGATTTTCAAGGTAATTATACGTTGCAATGAACCGCTGACGGTGAAGGAGCTGGATGTTTTCATGCGTAACTCCGTCAAGCTTGCAGTGGCGAAGGCAAATTTTCATTTCTGAAAAGATTGTACAGATTGACATGAGTATCCAAAGATGTATTGGAAGTCACTCAGACGCAATCAAATCCAACCGAATGCCAGAACACTCAGACGACACACACGAAACGACGTCGATTCCATTCAGTCGCACTTTCTCAAGGTAGAACGAAATGTTTACTCAAGAGCTCATGCAGTCAAAGACTAAGATCAAGAACTAAGACATTCGAAGATTTTGTACAAAAAGTCATTCAGAAAGAATGTAGCAAGACTAAAGCAGATCTGCTCAAAAATCTAAAGCCTACAGTTAGTACCGAATCTCCTTTTCTAAGCAATCCAGAAAAGTGTGTATTCAATCTCTCAAACATCACACTGTCTACAACTATTCAACTAGAGGCACTATCTCCAGGTCCAAAATTCCGCGTAAAACCACCAAGTATTGACAAGCTTCAATGCCAGGTCCAGTTCAAAAATCTGACCAACCAAACTTACGATCTCACGCCTGCATCAGATGAAAACCTACAACAATCCAAAGCATCAAGCTTCAACTGTTGTCACAAGTTTATAGATACCAAACCCAACAGAAGGTCCATTTTAACTAAGAGGCATTATAAGGAGCTGAAATGACTTATGAAAAACGAAGAGATTATGGTATTACATCCTGATAAAGGCGGAGGAATCGTAATCATGAATTGCGCGGACTATATCAGTAAAATACTGACTATACTATCCGACGAATGCAAATTCACAAAACCGGTCAGCGAGAAAAATATAACTGAACAGACCGAACAAAAGCTAACGGACAACCTCGGTTAAATAAAGACCGAATCTTTCATCAGCAACGAGACGTTCGAATCCCTAAGACCATCTGGCTCAAATATACCACGACTTTACGGACTCCTGAAAGTACACAAGAAGGGTACCCCTCTTCACCCTACCTCAACATGATCAATTCGCCTTATCATTTTACAGCCCAATGGTTAACAGACCTACTAGAACCAAACAGAAGACAAGTGTCTTACCACATATTTGGAGATGCGTTTGAGTTTATCGACTCAATCGAAAACATCAACGTATCCGACAAGACCATGATTTCATTAGATGTCACATCATTATTCACAAACATCTCACTTATTGAAACAATATGCTATACATGCGAACCTATTCACTCAAAGGGAATAAACATGGGTATACCCACCGAGCGTCTTAAAGAAACCCTACTGTGATGTACCTTGAATATTCAATTCTCTTTTGACAACGAAGTATATCGCCAAAAGGATGGTATAGCTATGGGCTTACCACTAGGCCCATTGCTTGCAGATTTCTTCATGGCAAAACTCGAAAACGCATACCTAAAGAAAATGATTGATTCCTTCGAACTCTACAAGGGATACGTCGATGACACTTTGATTATCGCCATTAATGAAGAAAATCTAGACGAAATCTTAAACTCCTTTAACAACTGCCATCCCGCGATTCATTTCACATTAGAGAAAGATTCTAACTGAAAAATATCCATTCTTGACGTTCAACTAACAGGACGATAACAAGACGGAACACTGAAAAGATCCACCTACAGAAAGTCGACGTGGAACGGACAGCTTACTAACTTCCACAGTTGGGTGCCTCTATACACCAAACGAAAGCTGATCCGTTCACACTCGGCTACAGAGTTTGCAGAATCTGCAACCCGGATACCATAGAAGACGAACTGGAAAATCTCAAGAGAATCCTCGGCGAGAATTGTTATCCATAACCATTTATTGCAAAACCCATGAATGGTAGACTGCAAAAGCCACCCAGGCTTAGCGTCCCAAAAACGCTCATATACGTGAACCTTCGATTCAATGGAGATTCATCTGCTGAAACCCTGAAAAAAAATCGACTGTACCGTTCATTCAAGAAAACCTTCTTCGCCTCTGAACTACGATTAACCTTCTCCACAAAACCTATCATTCGTATGAAAGTGAAGGATAAGCCACCACTGCTGGCCTCATCAGTGTGTAACTACCAATTTACCTGCTCATGTGGAGCCAGTTATGTCGGCTGTACCCAGCGTTCGCTTCCCAAACGTATCACCGAACACTTACCAGCATGGTTTTACAAAGGAGAAAATCGATACCCCCGCATCTCTATCTTAGAACATCTGATAGATTCCGGACACCAGGCTACATCCCAAACAGACTTCCAAGTCGTCTGCAGAATACGAATCAGTCTTCCTAAATGTGTACGAGTCAAATCTCTTCAAACTACAGACACAATGGCAGTTCAGTTGCTAAGCCCTGAACTCTGCATACAGAAGAAGTTCATTCCACCACCACACTTGCAATGGACGTAATCTATCTTAACAACCAACAGGTAAATTCTATTTTTGTCTAATACTTCATTAGTATTATTTTGTCTTCTCAACTGTAATATTTTACATTTTCAACTTTCCTGTTCTCTACTCGCACCCGATTTAATTTCTACACCTCATTACCACTGTCACCGTCTTGAACAACGCTCAATTTCTAGTCATTTATGTTACGTCATCCAATTTATTTGCTCAATTTATTCCCAATTTAAATGGCATTATTCCCTAGCCCACCTCTAATTAGTCTCTATCTGTAGTTAACTCTGTTGCTATCCTGAACTAAGTTGAAACATTTCAATCACTTATATTGCGTCATCTAACTTACTCAATCTTACTTTAGTTGCTGTCTAAATAACCTTGTTTCTATAATAGATTATTCTTGTATTACCTAATTAACTATCTAAACTAGACAAACCACATGTACACACAAAAAAAACTTATTTCTATGACTGTCTTTGAGAATTAAATTGACACACACACATATATGTGACAATCAATTTAAATGAATAAGTCTACTCGTAAACCAACCTAAACGAGTGGATGACTCGCACAAATGCATTAAACGAAATTCATTTCAACCGATACAACGCTGCCAACCTTTCGTCCTCAGTAGAGCACCGATTCGTGAGAATTACGCTCCATATTGGTATTACACAGAACAGGAGTCCGTCCCTCACCCAATGAACACAACAGAAGACTTTGTCAGAAAATTGTTTGTCAGTATACAAAGTGCCAAAAATATTTAGGGCCTCAAGAATAAAAAATAATACAGTCAAATGAAAACAAATAAAGAAAAGTCATACCTTGTCCTGTTAACTTTGACATCTCAGATCATATTCCTTTGGTAGATGATTATTTTTTAAGTAAATTCTGGCGAAACATCGAGTTTTTGGTAAAATTTTAAACAAAGAAAATACAACCAGCATTAAAAATAAAAGTGGAAGTAGCACAATCCCAGTGAGAGTTAAAGCATTTTGAGTTCTGTTAGTGTTGTTGCCGATATTGTGACCATTTGCTGACGGATAACTGCTTTTGGCATGCACTGGGTGTACAGAATTATTAGAAACGTCTATGACCATGTATTCCTCACTCTCTATTAAACCTGATTCCTCTGATTGTACTTTATTCTTTTCATAAGTTTTTCGAGTATTGTAATCAAGTGGCACATAAATTATTCCGACTAAAGATTTGCGTTCATTTTGTTTCCCTTCAAAATCGTATGATTTCAAAACTAACTTTGATGAGGAAATAGTACTGCCTTTGAGGACAACTGATGAACAGATTAAGACATCACATGTTTTCTTCTGAACGCATATATGGTTTCTTTTCCGAGGTAACTGAACGTCTGACAACTCCAGTGGGTAGTACATTTCACAAGGACACTGTCGGTTACGAATACAGGGTGCAGTAAACCAAGTACAATTACGTTGCGTTACACTTGCAGGTATATTGGGAATATTATGAATAAGATAAGTTTTATTGACGATCCACTCTGACCACTTGGCTCGACATTCTCTATAAACGTACTTCGCATCTGTAGTACATGGTATGTTAAAATATGATGGTCCAAAATTAAAATTAAAACTGAGCAATATCATGGAAAACGTGGCTATTTTAGACATATTATGGAACGAAATAACAGCCTGTATCTGCTGTCGATACAAAAATCTACCTACAATTTTTATTTGGTTACTTATTGACTATTTTACAACTCTCTCCCTACTGACCTTGAAAACTCACCAATCAGAAGGCTGAGACAAAAATTTTAAAAAGGAAATACAAACCACTACCTTTTAAATATGCGTTTCAAACATAAAAGTAGACATATACGTAAGATATGGCTGCCAACCTAGGACACGTTGCTAGGTTATTCGCATACAGTAGAATAAACGCGTCCAAATTCTGGTTCATGAACTTGTCTTTTTGCTTCTTTTTCTAAATACAGTGGCACTTATCATGACTTCCCTCTGACTCTTCAGCGGAATTTTATGTTCTAACTGATCACAATTACAGTCGGGTTCTCTGTCTGCTGTTGATAAGCTAATTTATTTCGCCATACATTTACTAATATTTGATAATTCCTTTTTAACGTTGGCTGCTACTTCTACTTGGGCTACCCCGTTGTTTCCTTCAATCAAAACTGTTCATATTTCACGTTCACTTATCTTTTTTCCATATCAGTTACTTCTCTCACTTCCCTTAGGAAATCCACTCGCAGCAAATCTTATTTTGCATTCTGTGATATCTACAAGGCTGTTTGAAAGCCGAGAACCGTGAACTGCCAACGCACGCGCCTTTATGTTCTTACACTCTTCTTTACCTATCATTGAAACGTTTGCCGATGTGTCAAATGAGCAAACTATTTCTCTTCTGATAACTCGAATTTTTCTATGCACAGTCATTCTTTCTACTTGTTCTAAAGTTACCGAACTGACATGAGAGAAAGAAAGAAGGTTATATCTTTGAATCTTCTACGTTTCCTTTTAATTCACCAGGTCTACTAAACTGTTTTCATTAGAAATAAAAATGAAGTAAAATGATAGAATAATATTAAATTAAACAACATGGAATCAAGGAGTTGTAAAGTTTTTAAGTCACGTGCTTACTATGGTAAAATTAGTGTCAAATGAACGACAGGGAAAGTATAGATTGTAAATCATATTTTTTGTCTGAATGGATTTTGATTAATTCCACTGTAGACCTGGTCATGAAATGAGATCATTTAGAGAACCATCGGATCCAACCAAGTCGTTGAATCGTAGACAGATTCATCTCGTAACCCGAAGGTCTTTGGTTCAGTCCCTAATGATGTCAATGGCATGCAGTTTTGGGGTCGCAAAACAAGAAGAAATGGTTATTTATTGTCCCTTGGATTCAAACTGTTGTCTAACTGGTGTCATTTGGATAGGTAACCCACGTCAAAAGTACTAATTATGTCTGTACGCAAAGGCGTGGCTTTTATAAGATATATTTCCAAGTCTTCCGAAAGAGTTTCGAAAAAAAGAATCTGTAGCAAAGATAATTTTCCTCACTAACATCCTTATGTTCTAATATCTTCCTTATCAGGGTGAAAATAACATAAGCTAACCAAGTCACCTGCGTCCCTTACCGGCTATTCTCTATAAGAAAGTCACCAACCAATGTCTTTTATCACGCATTTCTTGATACGTATTGTAAGCCAAACTGAATGAGTAAGCACTCTGTTGGTCAGCTACTCTGTTTAATAAATTGTTGTCGGTGATCCCTTTATTGGTAACTGAAGTTAATGTTTTCTGGATCTCATTTATGTACAGACCCGTGTAGTCAGGAGAACTGAATGTGGTAAACATAGAATTCAAATTCGGTCTCGTCACAAACCAACTTCAATCATAAGATATTTTAATAACAATGGATCACTGGACATCTCTTGCTTGAGACTTTTCAGATCTGCTTACGTATTAAAACTTGACAGATGCAGAACAGGACTGTCAAGTCACGGGACACTAACATAACTTTCCAGTTGTCGGATTATAACCTAGTGACTCATGATTTGCAACTCCTAGTGTGAATTGGTTGCAAGCCAGAGACTGAACTCCAACTCAGCTTCTCTACAGTGATATTTTCCCCTGGCAATCTAATGATGTTAGATTCCAGACTCCGGAAACACATCAGACGAGGATCCCTAAGTGACTAAGAAATAATTGTTCAGTAATTTTCAGTTTTCAATGGTCCTTCCGTTTGGGTTGTATTCCATCGTAAAATAAGTAAAATGAGAACTTGACCGAGAATGAACGGGACAAAGTGCCAAATTGGCAAAACATTGTTTTCATTTCCTTTATGCTACTTATATTTTGCAAGTAGCTTAAACTACGACTAGAAATATATATATATATACTTGAGAATGGAGATTTGTTCGCAGACTTCTGGGTTTCAGTGATTTGGTGATTGGAGGGAGCAGGTACAAACACGAGGATATACAAAAAGGAACATAGATTTCGCCTGACGGATACACCACCAACCAGCTAGACTTCATCACGATGCTGCTCGAGGAAGTGGAGACGCTGCCTACTGGAAACAAAGTTGAGAAGGGGAGCAGATGTGAGCTCACTCAGACCATCATCTAGTCCAAGGGACCTTCATTGGTGAAGCGGAAATCCTTCAGACCAAATGGAGATATACCACCGTAATTCAAGCTCAACATGCAGAAACTGAAGGAAAAAACTACAAGGAATGAATGCCTTCACTACAGATCAGGTTAGAGCAAAGTCGGAGGTATTACGTGTTACCACCGAAGAAACCTGTGTGGAGGAACGTTGGAACTAGGTCTCTGAAGGTGATGTTTAAGGGAATGCGTACAACTGTTCTAGGAAGAAAGAAGAGATAAGACAAGGAATGGCTCTCAGCGGATACCTGGAAGCTACTAATAGAAGAGAGGAGAGGGAGATGGTGAAAGAGAAGATGGCTCAATGAAAAGATAAACAACAGAAGAAGAAACTGAGTTCAATGTACACTGCACTGAATAAAAACGACGAAGAAGAGTGCCAGGAACGACAGAAGACAATTCTATGGTACACTGGCTGGCAACTGAAGCAGAACAGGAAGGCTGCAGGTGAAAGAGACCTCAGGACATTATATCAGGTAACCAGGTCATCCAGTTAATTCCAAATTAACATTCTTACTGCTGTGACAGTAACTGTTTCCCAAAGCTAGAATATTTGAAGATATTTCAAACTACTTAGGAGGCAATATTGTGATATTTAAAAACCCTATAAAATGAAGTATTATTCATAGTTTATATCAGTGAGCTGTGCAAAAGGCCAACTGAATAATATACTTTGTTGTACATTTGAAAATTCTTAAAATTATAGAACTGACGTGATATCTAGCACTACTTTGTGGTTTGGAATCCTGTTCTAGTTTCGCACAGGCAGCGCATTTTAATTATAACCATTTGCATTGAAGTGATTCATATAAACAAAATAAAACTCAGAGCATGGAGATAAGTTTATTTACAGGTTCAAACTCAGTGTGTGAAATGTAAATGTAAGAACTTAATTTTATTAAAACGAAACTACACCTTTTAGACAGAAAAACCAATGAGCAGAATAATCATAACAAATATACAGTTTAAAATTCCTCGAAACTTTCGTTTCAGGTCAAAACACTTCACTCAGATTTTAAAACTTATTCTATTCCTCAGCTATGTGTTACTAATTTCGAGACTCAAATTAATGTGAAACATGATTACAATGAATTTTCTGCATGTGTATTTAAGTATTTCAAATATCGATAAAGAAAGTAAGACGAAATTTGCAGTATAAAATGATACCATTCTATTTCACAGGTTCTCATCATCTGCAGACTACCTGAAATTACAATGGTTATATAGATGATAATAACATACTTTAATGTTTGAGTGGTGGTAGAGAAGAGATACTATAAAATTGACGCATCTAAATGAAAGCATTACAATGTTTTTAGTTTAAGTTTTCATCATCAATTTATACGCTTTCAAAGTTGAAAAGAGAGAAGGGGGAGGGGTAAGACGGAAAACAGAAAAAATTGATTAACAGAACAGTGTCAGCTTGTAGCTTGTTCACATAGCAACCCAAGAAACAAAAGCGGTTACAGTTTATGAGATTAAGATTTGTTCAGTGAGTTGAGATCATTGAATTAGATGACTAATCAAAATCAAAATTCTGTTACCAAGGGAGTGAGAGGTTAATCACACTCTCTTTCTGTATGCATAAGTCTGGTTTAAGTCGTTTGATTGCGATTGCTTTGGCAAATCGTAGTAAATTTGCTGTCCTTTGTCTATTTAACATTTTCAAGGACTTAGAAATCTCTACGAGATGTCCGGTATCAACAGTTTTTCTGGTAATTGCACTCTGGGAATATCTGCTTCCTTTCAGGCATAGGTTTTTTGGGATATGTTCAGAAAACCGGATAGAAGCCCTTCTTTCTGTCCTTCCGATGTACTTGCTCCCGCAAGTGCACGTGAATTCATTAACGCAGTTGGAGGTGACATCAGCAGGGTATTTATCCAGTTTTGAGTGGATTAAAGAAGGAGTGGTGCTGTATACTGTTATGAGTTTTACTGCCGGGAAGCTTCTATTTATTGCGCCTTTCAATCTTTTGTCACAAAAGGGCGGTTTCGGCACGTATACGTATATTCAGGTTGGAGGTTAGTATTTGTTTATTCATCTACGGTAATTAGTGTGTATGCCGCCTTTGGTTAGGTATTTACATTTCCGACGATGAACAACATATTGTTGACCTAATCAAACATATTAGGGAAATGTGTCACAATACTAATGACTTAGGAACATGCCTAATACTGTCAGTCTAACATTTTGATAACATTCTTAAATTAAGTGGGATAAGTTCAAACAAAAAACATGTTTGATAGTACACTGATGAAAAAGAAAAGGCTGACTCCAAAATGACCCCATCACTTAAAGTGCTGATGAAAATTGTGCTCACTTACAGGCATTATTTCCATGTGAAATTTTTATTGAGTAGATTGAATTTTAAATCTACATAACTAATGTCAATCTATCTCATTAACCTACCAATATACCTACTATATAGAGTTATTACGTACTGTGTTATTTGAATAAAGCAATAACAACAGATTTTTCAGAATAAAATCATACCATCATTTATTTCCGTGGCTTCTCATCCGCTACTTACACCCCGAAGTCATTATTAAGTATATCTACAGAAACAATTTTAGCATACTTGCCCAGAGTTCGTTTTCTAACAAAAATCAATCAATCAATCAATCAGTATATGCATACAACAATAATATATATATGATAATGATAATAAACACTTTATCCTGAACAATAATGATCATACACAATGGGGACTTTCGGCCCTACTTGATCAAATGAAAGATGGGGTGAAAATATCCAGTTACCAGGACAAGGAAAGACTGATAACCACTTCTTTCTGAATGCATAAATCGGGTTTCAGGCGCTTGCAAGAACAGATTGATAAACACATTACTCAGTGATTATCTCTCAGCTTCACCATATAATAAATTAGCTTTCGGAAAGAAACCAAACACAATGTTAGTCAATATCGTTATAGAGTAGTCATTATCTTATTGAGCTTTACATCAAAAAAATGCAATGCTTCTAGACCACTGGAACTCACCTAGTTTACTAGTTTTCAAACCGGTCCTAAGGCTGGGCCGGGGACTAGCTATCTAAGACCAATGAAAATCAACCCAGTAGCTATTGGATAGTAAAACCAGAATAGGAAACGCAAGGCTGACTTACATCACTCTAAAACCAGTGTGAAAATCTGCAGCACTAAACATGAAGAACAAGATTCGTACTTTCACAACCTGACATAACCAATTCTACAGTTGCTATGTTAAACGACTTTCTTTTCACCGCGAATACTGTAAAGTTCATGAGTAATCTCCATCAACGTAGTAATGTAAACATTAAAAATCAAAAACAAGTAATTCAGTGAACAGGCTCTTTTCAGCGAGATCATGTTCCTTAGCTGTACAATCTCATTTACATGCAATTTTTTCACAAAACAGGGTATCCATAAAGGTGATGAGTTGTCACAATCATAGTTTTTAATATTAATCAACACAAAAAAGGAGGAGTTAAATAAGGGTGATAGAGTTACATAGTGAGATAAATAATTTAATGAATGAGTTGTAATCCGGATGGATATAAGAACGAAGGAAACTGTGATATTACGTAATAGTTCAGAAGAAATACAAGAGTTATATAGAGTCAAGTGAAGGAAATTTAGTTATATGTTGTTATAATACAGTTTTTTTTGTATTTTCGTATAACATGATTTTCTTAACTAACCTTTTGTTAACCCTTTCCACTTACTAGATCGTTTTGATATTTATTCACATACTCTTTGATTAACACTCAGTTTTTTCTGAACGTTCTTTGTATTAAGCAAAACTAATTTAAACTTACTAAACTCACCCTCTTCCTTGTCATAATTTGATTGTTTATCACTATTTGGGAATATTTTGATGACACAAATTCTACTCCAAACTATTTTTAAAATTTTTTTGCTATGTTTGACAGACTGAATGTACACAAATATACAGAAAAAATCATTGCAATTGTACAACCAAGCGACTGAATTTTCTGACAAGAGGATCTTTACACCACTGTTTGTTCTCATAAAAATAAAACAAAAAAACGAATATTATGTCAATCGTCCAATACGTATCCTGCCCAAAAGGCTTCAAGAAACCATCTCACACGGTAGTAGAGAAGTAGCAGTGACCATATAGTGAGTGAGACAACTAACACCTTATCAACATTAGTCATTCTATCTCATCAAACTCCACCTTCAAAGTGAAGAACAACCTACCAAAGGTAATACGCTTTCGTCTTCTCCGCGTCCCTGGAACTCTTGCTATTCAGAAAGAAACAATTAAAACACTTCTACTATCATGATAACAAGCTTGTTGTTTTCTACCAACTTGATTTTTGAAAAATTCTGTACAACTCTTGTATTTCTTCTGAACTATTACGTAATATCACAGTTTCCTTCGTTCTTATGTCCATCCGGATTACAACTCATTCATTAAATTATTTATCTCACTATGTAACTCTATCACCCTTATTTAACTCCTCCTTTTTTGTGTTGATTAATATTAGAAACTATGATTGTGATAACTCATCACCTTTATGGATACCCTGTTTTGTGAAAAAGTTGCATGTAAATGAGATTGTACAGCTAAGGAAAATGATCTCGCTGAAAAGAGCCTGTTCACTGAAGTACTTATTTTGTTGTTTTCATTAATACAATGTAGCTAACATGAACCTGAGTTGCTACAGTAGTTTCAGTGGAAACCAAATTGTCACAGGGAAAAAATGTCCCACTTTCTTAAAGGTGTTGTCAAATTCCATACCAAACCAACTTCTATACATAAATACGACGTGAAAAGTCAACTACCTGATTCGTTTTCTAAATGTCATTCCGTGGAACTTTGTTTGCGGTATCTGTTCTTCACAGTTGCCGAGGTGAATTTGAGATATATTGCTGACAACACGATATTCATATCTAACAGTATTCTACAAAAGGAATAGTGAAAATACCAATCAATAGGTGTTCAAGCTCGAATTTCGGAAGATTAGCCAAGAGACATGTTATAAATTACCCCGTGACAGGAAACACTCAGATTCTTTAAGTAGTTCATCCTAGTTTAGACTACTGAATATATGTCTAAGAGTTTGAGTGATTTCCAATGAGGTTCCGCATGGAGATAGTTTGTAAGATTAATAGGGGTAGGCAATCAGAGAGCTCTTCATGACTGTATTCAGATAACGAATGACACTATAAGTCCAAAAGCTTTATTACCTAAACAGTTCCCCCTCATGTTTTTCTCACTACAGAATAGTTTGTTTGTTTTCGCGTACATTGATACAGTATTATTTACTGATCGGAAAATATCATAGAATTGCTCTCTACTACGGTGTCAAAGTTCTACTCTTCTATTGTATTCTTCTCTACTATCACGTAGCTCAGGTATCTGACTTATAGTGTGAAATTGAGTTATATCACCTTCTGGATGTTGACCGATCCAGGTTCTTATTGGAGAGCGTAAAGTCCACGCTTGTAGACACTACACTCAAGTTACAGTTTTCGCATAGAGTGGTATAATTATTGACTGCATTCATGGATCAGGTTTTGGTATGTGAAGAATTGTTTGAAATTTATCGGAAAGGTCGATCGATGGCTTAAAAAAAAATCTCTAGTCATTAGACTTCTCTAATGAAATTCGAAAAAAGTTTAGTTTCCCTGAAGGCTAAAAATAAGTAGGGAATATGCATATGGAAAATGTTGAAAGTAGTTTTTGAGAAACTGAAACCATCCCAGCCAACTGAAATGGAAATTCAACATGCATCCAACTTTCCTGACTTATATGTTGGTGACTTGGCTACCTAGGGATGTCTTTTGCTTATTATTAAGAATTAGTCTGTTTGGCAGACTAACTAACTACAGCATGTTCATAATTCTCAGCATACCATTAAAATATCTGAAGCACATACATCTCGTCATATTGTATAATGTACTGGGCAATAACAGAATATTTCACACATTTATCCCCTTAAATGAATTTGAATAAAGCTAGGACAACAGCTTTTGCACAATAAAATAGTACCATCGTTTATTTCGGTGGCTTTTACTCAGCTGCTTACAGCTTTAAACAGTAATATCACTAAGAATCTCCTTAATAGAGGTCATGAGATGGAAGTCTCAAGATCGTTCAAAATTATCAGTAAGCAAAAGACTTCAGTTCTCCTAAAGTTTGTCGAAGAAGTCTCCATGAAGTGCCCAATTTATGCGTTCAGAAAGAAGTGGTTATCAGTCTTTCCTTGTCCTGGTAACTGGATATTTTAACCCCCTCTTTCATTTGATCAAGTAGGGCCGAAAGTCTCCATTGTGTATGATCATTATTGTTCAGGATAAGGTGTTTATTATCATTATCATATATATATTATTGTTGTATGCATATACTGATTGATTGATTGATTTTTGTTAGAAAACGAACTCTGGGCAAGTATGCTAAAATTGTTTCTGTAGATATACTTAATAATTACTTCGGGGTGTAAGTAGCTGATGAGAAGCCACGGAAACAATTGATGGAACTATTTTATTCTGAAAAATCTGTTGTTATTGCTTAGGTCAAAAACTTCTATAATCTGTGCATCTATCTATGGTTTCGAAGAAAGATATTCAGAGACAAGGAAGCTTTTCATTCACAGAAATGTGACAAGAAATGTTGCGGTGAGTTTACTTCCGAATAAAGGAAGACCAGTTAGGAATAAGATGGACATGACACATAGTTTAATGTTTGCTGACTTCGCGGATAATAGCGATCATGTCGACACCTATAGAGCTTCACGCAATCTTTCGCATTCTGTATGACTCCGACTTTTGCATGGAAAGAAAGCAATCAAAATTTATCTGAATCAGCCGAATTCATGTGTTCCAAAGAAACGCATACAGCCCGTTTCCGTTTCGTAGCTATCCTTACAATATGTATACAGTGTAAAAAAATGAAATTTTCCCTATTTTTGCAAGTATCATTTGATATTCTTTTTGTGTTTATGATTAGTGTTCTATCTAATTCACTTGACTTATTTGTATCTTGTTTTTCTTACATAATTCATCTGTCACTTCTCTTTCGTCATGATTGATTTTACAAATTACTGATTGTGCAATAATTTGTTGCTAATCTCATCCCTCCTACATGTCGAAGCTAATAATTCTTATTGTCTAAGACCACTATATGTTCGCTTTAACCTTAAGGTAAAATTATTAGTGCTTGTGGAAAACTGATTGAAAAGGAATGTATATCTCCGCTGAGTTTGTTGCCTATTCTTCACTTCACTGCCTTGAAACCACTTTCCTGTTTCAAAAACACATAAGTGTAATCCTTTTTCTTGAAATAGCTATTTTGCACAAGATATAGACCAATGGGAAAACTATGAGTGAGCTTTCACTGCACTCCGAAAACAATTAAGAAGTCTAAGTGACTGTTTAGTAAGACGCTCATCGATACATCCATGAAAGAAACCTTGATTATAAATGAAGTTTATAAATGTGTCTATTAAACCGTTAACACACCTTATTTGTGTTCACACCATATTGTTAATTATTTAACGAAAAATGCAATTGAGATAAAATTCAGTTACATTATGACTTTGGGAATGAAAGGTTGTGCAGTAATTAGGATTTTTGTAATATCTTCCCATGAAGTCTTTTACAAGTCAAAGACACAACTAACTTCGATTAAATAGAAAAAATCGTTCTCAGGCTGTGATTTCACTGGACCACAACATAGTTTGTATACCTCTTTTTGATGGAAATTAAATATATGCGAAGCTGAGTCATAAGTTTTGGCTTATGGGAATTGTCTCCAGGTTACTGCAGTCGTTTTTTCAGTTGATCTCGTAAATTAAAATTTATGAACAGAAAGGGTAGGAAGATAAATCTGGCGTCTGGATTCTGGTTTATTTTTAATATTATAAAAGTGATGTCTTCAGGTGTTACCACAATAAAGCCTTGGAGAATAAACTAACTACGAGAAGAGCTGGACTGTATGTGATTCAGTTATCCGAAATGGCTAACTGATAGTATTGATATATATAGGAATAAACTATTGGCGTATACATTTAGGTGTGCTTGTATGTATGTAGGTAGGTGTACATATAGTCTAATAAAGTGATCAAATATATCATTTTCATATCTACAAAACTGTTTACCCCTAAATTCACACGCTAACACTCACTTGTTTACAAAACATCCTTCTGTTTACACTTCATATAAGTCTAGTGTATAGTTCACTTTTCTGATGAAATATTTAAATAGAGTTTAAATGCTCTCATTATTTCTCCTTACAAATGTCAATAAAGTTTTCAACTGATGAAAAAACGAAAAAAGTAACCATAATATTGATTTCCTTTAACTGCCATTAGTGTATTAGGTGTTCATTATTCAGCATTATAAAATATCTGTAGACTCATTAGAACTTTGCTAAAGTATGATATTTGTCCATCAGATTCGTATGAAATAGTCAAATATAAAAAAAACCAACTGTGATCACAATTATTAGAAAGCATTTCCCCGAAGATGGTGAACACATTTCAGCCTATCATAATGCAATGACTTTACTCCACTTAGTTTTGATTTGATTTTAGATAGTAATGTCCAACAGTGAGTACGCTACAAACAAACAAAGTGGAGATTTACTGTAAGTAATAACAATGTTACTCAGCAGTCAACACACAAGTTCAGAGTTTTCTCAATGTGAAATATTTCAGCTATGTGAACTATGGAAACGCCTATTTCTCGTTTTGATATATATATATATATATATATGATGGATGTCATTTGGTTACCATTATCGCGACAATGGAATACAAATTCTACAGAAAATTATATGAATTTTAACTCAGACCAACATTACAAGTCAGGAGATACTGTGATTTTCACTGAAATAGTAAAACATCTTAATTTCCTTTTAAATCTAAGTGGAGTTGATTTTTCTCTTGTTTTGATTGAAAAAATCTAGTGAAAACAAGTGAATCAAACTAAATCAAGAAGATGTGTTACTAGGCCATTGGGTTAAAACTGAATTATAATTTAGACAATAGAATTCCGATGCTGTAGAATAACCTATCAGCATTACTGGATGACTGTTTCCCGAGGAATTAGTGTTTTTTTGGAAAGACAAAAAAAATACTTGCTATTATTCGATTACAGGTACAAACAAGTTTGTGGTGACGTTCATTTTTATTCTTACATTAGCCTATAGACATACCACTTACCTTTTTAATAGTTTTATTATTACTATAGTTAGTGAGTGAAACAATTTTAATTGTGTAATTGTAGTTTAGTTAAACCGAACTATCGCCACATTGCGTCAGACATTTAGTTCTTATTTACTAGCTCTGAAGTGAAAGAACACCGGGCTATTTGTTAGCAGAATCCATTATTTGGACAAACTAACATGCATTGGTTGTAAAATTATTTTTTAAATCCGACAATCTGAAATTTTAATTTTTTTTAATTTATTTGTATTCTGTGTGTTTGGTCTTTATTTTATGCCTTCTATACAGCTTCTCAACTGCTTTCATTTCTTCCCTATGGGACTTATTGCATTACTCTGCTGCCTGAGATTCCTGCAGAAGACTTCACTGATATATTTCTTTAAAGTTCTTGTCAGTAGCACACTTGAAGAAGGATGATAAAAGTCTTTTTACTGTTGTCGTTTAAACCCTGTAGTTAAAGAATATTCCGTATGGAACTGGTTTAACTTTCGATTGTATTCTTCTAAAGTTAGAAGAAGACCAATTTCCCAGTTTTTGTTTTTTCGCTGAAGTTGTCTACTAGAAAAAGCAACACTAATAAAATAATCCACCTGAGTCATAAATATTCTGAATTATCTCAGAATGCATGGTTTTCCGTTCATAGGACAATTCATCAATATAACATATATTTTGATGTGATTACATTCTCTGAGCTTAATGATTTAATCGACGCGCTTACATTGTCCTTCTCGACAATATCTTCAGTGCAAACTTCAATATGCAGTAACCTTATCTGAATTCTCATCCATGAATAATTTAAATGAGTTCATTTCATACTGAAGTTTGATCTGAAGATATTGCCTAAAAAGGACGATGAAAACTTTGCAAATAAACCATCTAGTCCAGGTAACTCAACCACATCAAAATCACCGGCTTCAGCTACAAATCTTCTCCATTATAAAAGGTATATTTATACAGCTTCTGTCAGTACACATGACCCTAAACACTGGACGTAAGCACATGTTGTTACTTAACTCAACAAAGACGGAGAGCTTCAGAATATAACCACTGATTACTGACAATGTAATAAGTCTAAATGACATAAAAAATTAGGTATAAACAATGTGTATAAGTTGAAAGTTCAACGAAAATCCAACTCTAATAATTTAATAATAAATGCCTAATATCGATTGAAAAATCCAAATGAAATTGACAGACCTTCCACTCACGCACACGCACACACATGCACACATACAGTTATTCTTTCTTTCTCCCATCTTCTAATCAAAATAACAATTCCGAGACACAATGCTCAAAGTTAAATCTGAAAGCAGGTCTTATAATAATAACAATAATAATAATTTCGTTTTATAAGTATTATCAAGTTAATATTACCTACTTCATCTAACATTTCATCATGATGATAACATTCTTGTCATTTAGTGATCAATTTGAAAATGTATTATTTACAGTCTGCATGGAATTTTTGTCGATTCATTTAATAATATGTAGTTCATTGAACAAAATTAACTGAAAAAATCAATGACAGTTTAAATATATGGTAGAATGGAATATGAAATTATTGAAAATATATTTCTAGAATAATAAACCATGAGAACTGAATTACCTAAACAGTTCTTTAAGTAAACAGAGAGTTTCTCGCTATTTTATTAAACTGATCTCAAGCAAGGTAGTTCCAAATCCAGAGGCTAAATAAAGGAGGAAGTAGGTTGTCACTATGCCTATTGATCAACTGAAAAGAAAAAAAATTTATTTTTCCATTTTTTTATTTTATTTATTTTTCACGTTGGTTATTTTAATATACACTTTTATGTTAGAAATGGAAAAAATAGTGATTTGACCCTATCTCGGTCAGCGAACATTAAGAGTAAGGGAAGGTAATATGCTAACTACTAAATTGATAAGAAATCAGAAATAAATGCTATTTTAAGCATGTTTTAAACTATTCCAGTTGGTTAAATAAATTAATATTTCTGCATTGAAATGACTTGTTCAATATCTTGAATTATTTCCTAACTACACTTTGAAGATGAGGAGTTTTTGATGTTATGCCGTTTCAGCTGAGTGCCAAGGTACTACAGCAAAGAAAGGTGGACTCGAAAATCTTGACTTCACTTTATCATTGTCTTTTGGTGGCTGACAGTTAAGACATGTAAGTTACTCATTGGACACACATTTATTCTAATGTAGTATTTGTACAGCCTAGCAACATATCGTTTACTGTCAATCCTGATAAACTTTCCAAGATGCTTAGGAAGATGTGTTTATTTTGCAAATTGGATTGGGTCCCAGTGGCTTAAGGATCTACGAATTCGCCTTGTAACCGGAAGGTCCTGGATTCGAATCCCAGGGGGCGCGTACTGATGAAGAGTCCCAAACTAGAACGAAACAGCTTTCCTCAAAGCGATTTCAGTTCATGATGAAATCCTGATAAAAGGAATCAATTGGAACTGCTTCTTTTTGGTTTGTAACCAGGTGTACAGAGGCACATGATGGCCTAATTCACATTGCTAAATTTATTGGTTGTTTCCATTTAGTTGAGAATATCCAATTCTACCTTTGTTAAGCTTAATAGCTGAATAGACGTGGTGAATATGTAAACTTACTCATTGTTGGTTTACATCTAATATGACTAACATTACAAGGCATGTTACTAAGTCATTTAAAAGACATAGGATTATGACTGAACTGGTATTTTGACATACATCTGATTACCTCGGGTACATATTTATTTTTTTTATTTATTTATTTTTATTTCTGATTACAGCTTGATTCCACACTGTATTTTTGGTACAAGTATGGAATTTCCAGCATGGATATCGGTAGCCCGAATTTTGCAGGCCGACCATAGATATCAGGTGTGCGCCGGTGTGGGCTCGAACCTCGGACCATGTGCATGGTCGGCGAGAGTCCTAACCACTGTGCCACCGACGCACAAACTCGTGAAGGAGGTGGGATCACGAGTCATATCTTATATCGCTTGTTCAAATACCGTGTGATGCACCTTTTGAAAGTAGTCGTGACTTAGTTTCAAAAGAAGCCTCTTAAAATTAATGTCTACATGGTCAAGCCACCCAGACACTGGTCACATGATCTAAACATTTTAGATATATATTGTACTGACGGCACCTTTTACAGTAGCCACAGCGGAATCATTAAGGCGACTCATATACTGACATTTTGCTAATGAAATTACCCTTAATTTCTAAGTTGTAGCTTTTCAGAATGGTGGTGGTATTCGCTGTATATGAGGAAGTAAGTAGGGCATAAAAGTTAACACTAAGCACTATACGGTTTTACCTATTGATTATTTTCAACGCCTCTAGATTGCCCACAAAATGACCAGTATCCATTAGAAAAAGGGAGATGGCACTGCATAGTTTTCATGAGCCCTTTAGTCTTCAGTACTTTGTTAATGCGGAATATAACTCTTCTCTCTGCTCTTTCAGTATATGGCTTTAGCAAGAACACGTTAATTGGTAGATACAGTTGGAGGTAACATGAGGTAACAGTTTGTCAACTTTTGACCGAAATACACAGATATGGCTTTTACAGATGAATTCCGACTGCCTTTACTGTGCATTAAGTTAGGTGAAATGAAAAAAGTAACTTCAAAAACTCAGTTAATATCCCCTTAAAGTCCTGTATCAACGAAATCAGCTAGCACACAGCTACGTAATCGCTTAATTTGGACCTTTGTCTAATCATGGCGGTCATTGTTCAGAAATGGACTAGTCATATTGTAAGTCAAATGTTACTAGTTCCACTATTTTGTCTGAGAAGTAAATAGCATAACTCAGTTGCGTTAAAAATCAGAGGTAATAAATGTAGTGAGTACAAGTCATGAGACTGGAGAGTCAAAATATGTTATGTACGAAGATGAATGAAAAGATGATGTAAGAGACTAGGTAGGACTCAAAGGATCAAAAATTAAGTATAATTTGAAAGTAAAGCGAAAAAGGGAGAAAAATTGGTGAAATTAGAGAACACAGAGAAGAGAGTGATCAAAGTAACCGAAGTCTCACGATGGATTCCTTTTGAACACTTAGGTCACATTTCAGTCTTTATTTTGCGATAGCCTCAAAGAACCAAAGAAGATTTAGGCTGTTTTGTCTGTCAGTGATTTCGAATGCTCCCAAAATTTCCAGTCGCTGTGTACCGTCTATCAAATGTTTCCTAATTCAAACGATCTATCACTTCATTTTGTACGAAAAGAAACTAAAGGAATGTAAGATGCATTTACTCCAATACACTAGGTTTTCACGCTGATGCTTGTTTATAATTTGTAGTTAAACCCGTCAACATAAAAAAGTTGATCCAATGAAGAGAACGAGATTTAATTATACTCATGTCACAACAAATATTGTCGTGTGTGTCAGAGGCCACAAGAATTAACTAAAAGGTGAGAACACACACATTTGAGGCTGAAAGATCCAGTTCTCAACAGTGTAGTAGGCATGTAGACAACCGATGCACCACAACAAATCAATATCTGTATGAAATCATTCACGTAACATACAGAGAACTTTACATAGATGTATTAAAGATTTTATTATGCATTGATATAAGAATAGAACTTGTGCACTGTGGTAGAGTATAATTCCATTGTGGGTAAAATTAATTTTGATAAAGTTTCACAGTTTTATGCAGTAATATTTGCACATGACGTTTTGAGCACAATTCATTGCTCATAATCATATCAAGGCAATCACACAACTCTCTAACTTCGTCTATATAATTCCATTATTTTTCATCGCTTGACTTGATTGGTAGTAGTATTTTCCACATTTCCGGTATGAGTGATGAGTCATTCCTATTGCGCTTGTTGGGTGTAGACTCGATGAACAAGGATTCAGTAATTAACCTCTCTCTCTCTCTCTCCATCTACCTATATTACTTCTTAGAATTTTAACCCTCTCCCACCCTATTGTGTGGTTGTGTGTTAATGCATGCAGTGCAATTGCTGAGCTGTTTTCTAAATTACTTATCTTTTAGGGGTCAACCATTCTGACCTTAGCTAAATTTTTGTGTTCCGACAATCTGACTACTAATTTGACCTATGTAGTTGACCTCACAGTCATTGCAAGGCATTTTGTAAATTATATTATTTTGTCTAATTGGGTCAGCTGGGCTCTTTAACCTACAGAGCTTGTGCCTGAGTGAGTTTGTAGGTTTAAATGTCACTCTAATGCCTGCTTTATTAAGAATTCTACTTAAGGTCTCAGATGTCCCCTCCTTATATGATAAAACTGAAGATGTCTTATATTCTCTCTTATTTATGTTATCATCATTAGTTTCACCACTATTTTTATCTTGCTTTTGACTTTTTCTGATCTTCCTAATGAATTTCAAAGGATGGTTAGTTATTTGACACCAACGCTTTGGTGATCCCATCGCGGATCCTGAACTTACTCATAGGACGAAGCTGCCCACTGAGGAAATTATTTTAGGAAATCAGTTACGCCTCACAACTACTATCTTTAAATTCCAAGGCAAAATATATAGACAAACAGCTGCAGTAATGGGATCACCAATATCCCCTAGCGTAGCAGATATATTTGTGAACATCTGAGAAAATATTGCTTTTAATACATTTAATCTCACTCAAAAATATGGAGTTATGTGGATGACACTATCACAGTGTTAAAAAAAGAACATATCTCTAGCTTCTTGGCACATATAAACTCACTAGTAGAGGGAATAAAATTCAAATTTGAATCGGAAAATGAACAAGGAAAATTAACTATGTTAGATTGTAAACTAAAACGAATGGAAGAAGGTAAACTGAACACTAGCGTTTATAAAAAATCAGCGCATTCTGATAGATATATGGACTTTAATTCATCTCATCAGTTAACTATTAAGGCAGGCTTAGTTAAGTGTCTAACAGTCTGAGCAATAGCTTTAACTAATACAGAAAAAGACCTAAATGATGAAATAAAACACATAGAAGAAGCGTTGGTGTCAAATAACTAACCATCCTTTGAAATTCATTAGGAAGATCAGAAAAAGTCAAAAGCAAGATAAAAATAGTGGTGAAACTAATGATGATAACATAAATAAGAGAGAATATAAGACATCTTCAGTTTTATCATATAAGGAGGGGACATCTGAGACCTTAAGCAGAATTCTTAATAAAGCAGGAATTAGAGTGACATTTAAACCTACAAACTCACTCAGGCACAAGCTCTGTAGGTTAAAGAGCCCAGCTGACCCAATCAGACAAAATAATATAATTTACAAAATGCCTTGCAATGACTGTGAGGTCAACTACATAGGTCAAATTAGTAGTCAGGGTTAGTCAGATTGTCGGAACACAAAAATTTAGCTAAGGTCAGAATGGTTGACCCCTAAAAGATAAGTAATTTAGAAAACAGCTCAGCAATTGCACTGCATGCATTAACACACAACCACACAATAGGGTGGGAGAGGGTTAAAATTCTAAGAAGTAATATAGGTAGATGGAGAGAGAGAGAGAGGTTAATTACTGAATCCTTGTTCATCGAGTCTACACCCAACAAGCGCAATAGGAATGACTCATCACTCATACCGGAAATGTGGAAAATACTACTACCAATCAAGTCAAGCGATGAAAAATAATGGAATTATATAGACGAAGTTAGAGAGTTGTGTGATTGCCTTGATATGATTATGAGCAATGAATTGTGCTCAAAACGTCATGTGCAAATATTACTGCATAAAACTGTGAAACTTTATCAAAATTAATTTTACCCACAATGGAATTATACTCTACCACAGTGCACAAGTTCTATTCTTATATCAATGCATAATAAAATCTTTAATACATCTATGTAAAGTTCTCTGTATGTTACGTGAATGATTTCATACAGATATTGATTTGTTGTGGTGCATCGGTTGTCTACATGCCTACTACACTGTTGAGAACTGGATCTTTCAGCCTCAAATGTGTGTGTTCTCACCTTTTAGTTAATTCTTGTGGCCTCTGACACACACGACAATATTTGTTGTGACATTAGTATAATTAAACCTCTTCCCTTCACTTGATATCACTTCCTTATGCTAGGAATACACACACAATAAATGAAATGCGCATGTATTTGAACAAAATAATCTCTTCTACTTGTATGCTAAGATATCTAAGGATTTGGTGAACTCCAGGATGTTCTCTTCATACATTTCTGGTAGACTTTTCATTGATTAAGAGTAAGAAATCAGCTTACCTATAAGGTAATTTAATTCACCATATTAAATTCATTTTGACCTTGGGAAAATGAACGGTATTATTCGACGCCAGCAAATGCTGTATACTTTTTTGTAGAAGTGTTTTTATTTGAAATGTACTCTTATCATACTAGTGAGTGAGTTTTAAGTGAAATCCTAATCTCATCTCTTCTCAACTACTTGTATTCTTAACTTTTAAAATTAGTCTAGTTTGATTAGTTTAATTTAATTTTGTATTCCGCGTTAGTTGTTTATATTTAACAGAAGTGTTCGGTCTGTGTAGACACATCAGGTTCTAGTGCGAACATCTAGACAATGCCTTAGGACTAAATTGTCATTTGATGGACGATGACTAGCAATGAATTACAAGATGCACACTTCGTCCGATTTTTCGACTCGTTAGTTGGATATACCTGCAATCTGAAGTGACTAATGGTATTCCTAGTAAGACACTAAGCGAGCTACCACTGTTTCAAACATCGAAGAGTTATCCTTTGGGCCACGAGGGTCTAAAATAGTAATTTCATATCCAGCATCAACACACTTGACTTTAATTGTACCTACATCGATCACCTTTTACAATGCATTTCACTAGCCGTTAAACTAGCTACTTTGAGTTTAATGTAATAAGAAGTGTGGTGAGAGCTGGCTGCTAGCCAAATTGGTAGACAGTAATTTACGTCAAAGTTTACGTCCTCAATATTGGTCGTGGGAAAAATATGAACAACGACTGATTTAACAATCAACCACAGCAGACTTAGCGTAGGCGGATACAGTTAGCAGACAGGTGATCTGACATTCAAGAAACAGCCACAAACAGATGAAAGACTAACTTTCAGTGAGAAACAACCAATCAGTAGACTGTATTTGTTTGCTTAAATAATCTATAATAATGCACATGAAAATCTATAAATATGTGTTGATTTCCTTAATAAACGATCTGTTGCTTGGCCCTTGTCTTCTGTTGTTACAGAAGTACTCTGTTATTTTACACCACTAATAATATAAAACAAACATATTAAGTTATGTAAGAGTAGAGGTGGGTGAAAAATAACATAATACATTTAAGAAAGCATCCTATACTCTGCAATACTTTTATTTGTTGAGAAAAACTTAATTAGTAGACAGAAGACAAGTAGTTCAGCGAAGAGTCTCTTTTCGGCGAATTCATTTTCATAGCTGTACAATCGCAAATATATATGGTTATTTTGTGTGTGTGTGTATACATTAAATTTGTCAAACGAAAATACAATTAGTAGGTTCAGATGAATTGGATGTTGATAAGAGGATAGCAACAAAAGTGATGAGTTGTCATAAATGATTGTTAAATAAGAGTTACGTAATGGCATGAATAGTTTGATGAATGAGTTGTGCTCAAAGGGTGTACATGGAAACAAAATAATATACAGAATTACACAGGGGTTTTAAGTTAGAAAAATAAGCATACAAACAGAAGTAAGGTCAAATCAAACAAACAAAGAAAAGTTAGGTCAAATCAAAGGAGTAGTTACCATGCGAGTAGAAGTGGTTGGATAATTTTCTTTTGTATGCATAGTTCTGGTTCCTCCAACTGGATGGCTAGGGCTTCTGCGATGCAAAGAAGACGGAATCGTACTGTCTTTGGTAGGTTGTTCTTCACTTTGTAGATTACTTTGAAGGAGGCGTTCGTTGAGATGGAATGACCAGTATTGACGAGATGTTCGATTATTGCACTCCTTATATGGCCATTATTTCCTTTCTGTAGCCACGCTGGATAGTGTTCTTTTACCCTTTTAGACAGGATGCGCGTTGAACGACCGATGTACCTGGCTCCACAGCAACAGGTGAACTGATATATACACATAGAAGTGGTCATGTGCGGAATCTTGTCCTTTGGGTTTCTGCAGATCAGCGGGCGACTGGAGAACACTATTCTTAGTGTTGCCGCATGAATTCGCTTTTTTTCATAGTAATACCTGAAGCTATTGGGCTGCATGCTTATAAGAGGCTGCTGAAGGGATCATGATTTCCAGACCTAACACAATTATCCATCATCTTATGACTGACACATCGTGGGTTTATGACTTAATTAACTGTTCCATCCTATTGATAAGAAACAGTACAAAATTCATCCGAACATTAATAACAGAAGGCCAAGTAACGCAATGATATCAGTTATTGAATAACCACTGCTACTGTCCAGATGTGTGCTGCAGGATCTTATAATTACTTTTATGTTGCCGGAGCGGAATGCGAGCAGTCAAACGGAATGATAGGCGATAATCTACTCGGGGAAACTTAATTTCGTGATTGCGGCTAGGTCAAAATTATGTTTCTTACGTAAGTGATTTAAGTTGTTGTACCGCATTTTAACTATTAACAAGTGATGTGGAGTCAAAAACATCTGGCTTCTATCGTCAGTACCCATACACCTACGCAGATACACACAACTGTCGCTAACTTGCTGCAACAGTGTCTACAGAATACCGTCAATGGTAGGGTTAGCGATATTTAACTTCTGTGCATAATCCATTAGTAGCATGAAAATATGGTGGCTGTATTTCTCCGGTTTCCCTGAAACGTTTGGCATAAGGCTTTCATAAATTTCAAAAACTAGTCTTATTCTTCGAATTAAAGACAACAGTGATGTCGAGAAATACAATCTCCGGAGACTAATACGGTATGAAAACTAAACCGTTTTAAGACGAATAAATGACTAGAAGACAATATTAATATTTCTCGAACAAAAAGCTTATCTGCGTCGGTGGCACAGCGGTTAGGACTCTCGCTGACCATGCGCATAGTCCGAAGCTCGATCCCCTGCCAACACACACGCAATATCTATTTGGGCTACCGATATCACATGCTGAAAATTCCATACTTGTACCGAAAATACGGTGTGGCATCAAGCTGTAATAAAAAAAGCAATGATGGACACAAAATACGCACGACCATGTGTTATCTCGAAGAAAAAATATTGAAATCCATAAGGTGAGATTAGCTGAAAGTCGTTAACCAGTAACTTAATTCAAGACCATGAGGGCCCGATTTTTGACCAGCATACATCAAGTTTCTCATGATCAGTGGATTTTTATCAAATACCTGGGCCTGTAGGTGGTCCAAAATTATTATTATTCACAGTCTTGTCAGTAAAATTGGGCGGAATGCAGCCATATTTGTTTTTACAAATTATGAAAATAACGATCATTTTCCCATACTACAGATATTAACTTAATATGAATAATGACATTCAGACTCAAATAATGATGTTAGGCATACATCTGGATGCCGACCTCATCATTCCATTTATTTGATATTAAATTCCATACAGAATGTTACAGCATTGAGTAAACTATACGGAACAAATACGATGTGATGCTAATTCATTGACTAATGATTACTTTATATTCATAATTAATGGACCTAGTCTTTTCATTAGTAATGTAACATCAGAGGTATGTGAGTAGTCTTTAGACGTACATTACATTCTTCAATATTTCTAATAAATGTCGTACGCTTACAAATCAAAGTCTAGAGTGATAATATGCAATACGAACTTAATCTCTCGCCTCCTCCCTGATGTACAATCGATGATATAAAAGCTACTCGAGTCGACCAATATTAGTAAGCTTGGCAACACACTTTACACTGTGAGTTCACAGTTAGTTTACAAAATGCCATGTAGTGCACGTATAAACCACAGCGGTTTCAGCTATCCACTTAGTTTATCCGGTTACTATTAGGTAGCAGTTTCATTCTGTGGTTGATAGTCACTCTGTTGAGATATGTTAGTGGATCTCATTGACGTAAAAAATAATTAACAGTGCGAGTAATAACAGATGATAAGTTTATCTGATGTAGCACACAGTGATACATACAGCATTCGTAGGAATGAAGCGACACCAGTCGTAGATATACGAAAAACTGTACTGGAAAAAAAACAGGAAGGATGTCTTTCCGGTCATTTCATCTTCCAAAGCTCTACAATCATATTTTATACCTAAGTTTACAAAGTAATTATATCCTATAATCTCCCCTCCTTACTAATGAATGAATTTTAACTATGTAAACTTACGTATGAAAATGCAACTGTATAGCTTATGAGGACGAAAATGGCCGATGAGATATTTTTCATGAGCTCTCTAACGTCCTAATGAGTATTTTCCATGATTACTATGGCAGAAAACCAGGTAAAAAACATAACTATATAAAGCACATTAAGAAGCTATATGAATTGTTGTCAAAACGCTAATAAGTAATTAATACTGTTTCGGAGTGATACACTAAATAAACTCATCTACTATCCTGTTATGCTCTACCGCAGTGCCTAAATTCTGCTGCTACATACATTATTGAAATTTCCGCTCAGTTACAATTACAGTAATTTGTTACTAAATATATCAAACAAAAAAGGTACAAACTACGTCCTGTCAGCGTTCCTATACAGACTAGCGGTTTACGTCTTGTAGACGTTGCACACAGCTACTGTGTTGACAATAATTTCATGTAGTGTTAACCATGCTCACTTGAAATCTACACTTTTTTAAAATGAAGCAAAGAAATAAAACTTTTTTTGATTTTTCCAGAAATTTATTTTTGCAGTGGTTTTTTTTATCATGGTGAAAGAAAGTCTATGCTGCACCAGAAAACGAAAATTCGACACGAAAAATAAGTGAAGAAATTGGGCAATCAATTAAGATAACACTTGCAACTGTGTGAAACGAAAAGAGAGGCAAGGAAAAGTGCATAAATGTGGCAGGTACGGTACAAAAACATTAACATTCTCAGTGTTGATTACGAAGCATCAAGCAAACACGTAAAATCGGGGGTTGAAAGGGAATAGAAGGGAGTGTAAGAACGAATAAAGAAGCATAATGCAAGAGAAATACACACAAATAGCACAACGACTAGACCACAAAAAGACAATTTTGAAAAATGTTGTGGGTCAGAATTACTTAAAGAGACAGAGATATAATGTAAAAACAAAGGTGAAACAAACAACTGAAAGTTTAAGTGGCTGAAGAACGACGATTAAGAAAATATTTAAACAGGCAGCCGAGAGATAAACCGCAAAAAGCAGATTCTGTCGTGTAAGTGTTTGCCACTTAAAATGTAACCACTGAGAAAATATCAAGAGTAGTAAACGTAGTCAAATAACAATAAAATTTAGGTAAATGGGCTTCAGAAAAAAAGAGAACAAAATCTGAAGATTATCAAAATGCAAAGTTGGGATCCCCGTAGAATGGATCACGAGTCACGAAAAGCTTTTCAAAGAGCCATCAGGCAGTGAAACATTTTTGATACGATGTTGTTCAAATGGTACTCGATTACGCAAATACAGTAAAATAAAGATTTACGGTGATGTAGCTATGTGAAAAGACATAAACAATGTCTGATCTGTACTACATCACAGTTGAATTTGAGTTTGCATCTGCATGTGAAGCTGGAGGAGATATAACAGGGAACCTCAAGCCTTCATTACTGTGTGTATCGCTAGATCCTTGTCTGCTCTTTAAACTTGCTGGATTTAAATTTGATAAGACGGAACTACCACAGTTGGAGGTGATCAAATTTGCATGGATAATAGTACCGGCTGGTGATGATGAACCAACAGGACCAAAAGTAGTAAAATCAAAACAATTGGATTTGTCATCATTAGTGTTTATCATTCCAAATTGCGAACAACTATTTGCATTAGGTTTCGCGAATACTGAGTGAGAGTTGGTATTACTAGTTGTGTTATCACATATTTGACCATTAAAATTCAAACGGTGAGATTTAGACGACAAACCTTCATGATGATTTAAATTCATGCCAGCTGTTTGAATCACTTCTGTGGAATAAGCATCAGGAACAACTCGAGGACTGAATGATGAACCAACAGCTGTTGAAGCTATAGTCATGGAATCAGCCGATGAATTCTCAGATACCTCCAGAGACGGTAACGATGATGTGACATTAATAGAATGAGAATAATGAAAAATATTGGAAGTGATGTCATTCTGCAAAATACCGGGAGGTGGAACAAAAAGGGGTGGGGGAGAAGAAGCTGGGGCTGAGCTTCCGACAGGCAGTGCTCTGGCACCGCACAGAGGCATGGAGCTTGTTGGTAAAACTCTGTTTAGGATCGGATTATCATACGAAGAATATCCTCCATTTAAACACTCAACACCTAAGTTTTCGAAATGATTGGGAAAGCCAGATGAATCGAACAGAATGTTCGAATTCGGTAGTTTGTCAGGGCGAAAATGCATTCTACTATTCAATTGACAGTTACCGTCTGAACTGGTATGATAACCTAGTCCTGTATTTGTGAGAGATGATGAAGAAATGCCCCCGTTGGAAAGAGGACAATGACTGAAATAATCCAAATTACTAGGGTTAACAGTATTAGTTAAATCAGCTATTCCGTGGATATTTCTGTCTGTAAAGGAAAAGTGGGAGGGTGAGAACGGTTTTGTTTTCGTACACGAATCAGAAAAAAATATGTTCGACTTTTGACTCGATAAGTTATTCATTGAAGCTGACGCCTCATAAGCAGTCATGGAGTAAGACTGATTAAAAGAGTTCAGCCTGTTTGATAAGGGGAGATTGGAAACGCTTAGATCCAGATGATTACGTTCATCATTTTGATTTTTACTGTAATTTGTATACAGCTGTGAGGTATCCAGAACGGAGTATGAGTTGATTGTACAATCTTCATTCGAAGTATCTTCAACGGTTACTCTGCAATTTGGAGGCTTTGCACAGTTCGACGCTGACGCAGTCATCCTGCTCACGTATTCACAAAAATTCGGAGTAAGGCAGTTCAATCTCTTGTTTAATTCTACGATTTGATATTCTTTCTTTGTTAATGTAGCTGAATTTAAAAGTATGAAAAGTAGTTAATAAGTGACATGACACAAAAACAAAACTTATTAATACACAAAATCAAAAAAGATTAGAAAAGTATGAATTTGTTAACTTGAAATATTACAGGTCCCAGTAGTTAAATGGACCAAAAAGAGACAACCTAAATTTCCACACACACAGTTCATGATACTGTATCATATTTCAGTCTGATCACTGTTCACCTCCGTCCCATCTAAATCGAATTGCTACATTTGGATCCATTCCAAACTCTGTAACGTACAGACTCAGAATTAATCAAGTGGAGGATGAGAAATACCACCAGTCTTTCCATATATGGTGAACACCAAATACATGAACAAGAAAATGTAACACAAAGACTGTTAGGAAGTATTATTTACAGAAAAAAAGGCAAAATAAGGACAGCCTTTCAAATGCGATGTCAGTAAATTTCAAATACGGCAATTTCTTCATGCAGTTAAGAAATGCTTAACTCGAAAAGCACAACTCGAACGAAAGAAACGCATTAAAACTAAACCAAGGAACAGGATAGTTTTGATTACAACCGTGAACAAATGAGAGATGAAAATGTGCTTTAGCCTGTACATATATGCTAATAAGCGTTTTAAGCGTTCTAAAACACTGAAATCGTTGGACAAACTGACTGGTGCGGTCTCCATACTTACAGAGCAAAATATTTAGCTTAAGTACTTCAAAATAGTGATCGAAAAGAGAAAACAGTAGGATCAAGGGTGACACTTAGTTAAAATGAGTGTGATTCCCTTAATACATCTATTTCCACATGAAATCAAAGTGTGAAAAGACTTAAAATCTATGGTGAAAGATGCATTTTCCACTCACAAAAAGCACTTAGACCAGAGAGTGCACTTGATCAACAACAACTAAACGCTAAACCTGAAATTCAGTTACTTCTGAGGAATTTTGTACATATCAGACCGTTTTGATATCTTAGCTTGTAGAATAAGCATTATCCACTCATTAAGAATAACTAAACAAATGCGCATCACATGGAAAATTTTTACAGACTTATTGATCTCTAGATAATAACTACTTTTGTTCAGTACTTGATCATAAATGAATGCTATTTACTATGTTTGGAGCATGCTATCAAGCTAAAAAATCCTGCAACTAGAATGAACCACAATTGTTTTTAAAAGCAGTTAAAAACAATTTGCTTTTACTCTCTAACATCAATTAATGCAGTGCCAAGTGAAAAACACCCCCTACAACAGTTCAAAAATACATTTCTGAATGTTATGATAAACAAAGTTATCAAATACGCCATTCATTTTATCTAATTTTGCAAAACTGTGCCATAAGATCCAAACACTTAGAGCTAAATTGATCAGTTGATGAATATTGACTGACAAGACTATGAAATACAAGCCACTGAATTGAAACAAATAAATAAACTGTGAAAAATACATGAAACCCTTGAACTAACCATTTAATTCTGTTATCTCTTTCAAGGAAGAATGGTAAGCTGTCATAAGCTCTTGTTTCATTTTATCTTCCTCTTTGAGTGTGTCTGAAAGACGCTGATTTTCTTCTTGCAAGGCGTTTACACGAGAAGCAAGATCATTTAATTCAGTCTCTGTTATTTCATGTTTTTGATGCCGTGTACTTAAGTTGTACTGTTGATCTAAAGACACAGAATCGGATTGTTTCGTTCGTTCACATTTGCTTTGCTTTTTAGATGACTTATCCGATGATTCGTTCAATTCATTAGATAAACGTTCTGAATTTAATGATGAAAGTTGATTGTCTTTATCAGTTAGTGACTTTGTAAGAGTTTCTATTTCTAATTCTAATTCATGTCGGCGTGCTGCGCATGCTTCATTATTTTTACAAACTTCAGCAACAGTACCATCACAAGCGACAAACGAACTGCTTCGTACTTCAGTCATTGAAGCTCTGAAAAAATATTCGAAAACAACAACAATTAATTTAAACTAAAATATCGAACTATCTAAGTATACTTTTCTAATTCAGAAACATACTGTAATAATCAGCAGGTAAATCAAGGACCGATGATTTAAATCAAGGAGGAAGGTAAACTATGGCAGCCGGCATATATGTTGACAGTAACTTTTACCCATGGTTCGTTTTCTAGCATTAGAATTAGGAATTAGTTTAGGGATAGCTTCAGGTATAGGATCAGAGGTTACAGTAAACACAGAATTGTCCCACTAAGCAGTCTAGACAATTAAATTTACAATTTATCAACAAGGTCAGAGATTTTGTAGTCTTTTATTCAGACAGATTACCCAAAGTCATTAGGTGGATGCAATAGTTTATCTTAGCCAAATGACTGTATGCAGCTAACAAGAACCAATGAAATACTAATGACACTGTCAATGTTTTCTTCTCGCGTTGTTCAAATCAAGCAAGTTTGAAAGCGGAGTCTCAAAGCTGTTACTTAGTGTTCCACCAACTGTCTGTCTGTTTTCGACATAGAACTTTGCACATATGTGCACCAGTTCAAGTCGCTACACTCCATGTAGCACACAAACCAACAGAAGAAAGTAGAAGAAATGCATAATAGAGACAGTAAACAGAGGTGTGAGACAAAGGAAGAGTAATAACGAAGAACAAAACAGTTTCATTGGAAATCATAAGTCACCAGGAGTGGATGAATCTGCACCAGCCATTGAGAACGATTTGAGCCATGTCACCAATAGTTTCCAACCATTGGTTTTTACCGTCCCGATGACCTCAACCAGGAAGTGTACACCTTCCCACCAACTGGTTTTTATGATATGAAAGCTATAAGCTACAGATTGCTGTTCACATATGTCAGATGGAAAGGATGGCTACGATTCGGTTACTAGCAGTGGTCACCACCAATAGGCAACTTATTCAAAGCTGTTTTTCTACACAACTGAACTTACTTAGAATTTGTGGCTTTAGAAGTAACGGGGCCGTTAGATACAGTTTCTGAAGTCTTCTCTCCTGTCCGTTTTTTACTTTGCCGTTTCAACTGTTCTTCTAAAAGTAACCGTTGTTTACGCTCTTCAGCAAGACTTTTCTCCATTGCTTGTAAACTTGCATGATCCGTCTGTATGTAAGAGTTTAAAAACACGAATAGACAATTGAGTTAAGTAAATCAATTAAACCGTATTAGCTTAAAAAAGAAATATGACCAACACCGTAAGGTGTTTCAACTAGCCTGTAATTTATTTAACAGATAATATTATTCAAATACAAGAATTAGTTCTTCACACAGAAAGTTCTGGTTAGTTAAGTGAAGGATAGCAAATTCTTGTTAGGTTGATTTCCCTATGGTAACGTCCAATAAAAAAGGTTCCATAATATTGATAATATTGGATTAGTTTCTGAGAGATCCCATTTCAATAAGTTACAACAAAACTGAATATTAATTAGATGTGTTGTTCGAACCCATAGTAATTCTAACACCAAATCAGCCAAAACAGGGTGAAAGTTAACATACATCGAAAGCTAAACACGTTTGTTTATGTGAGATTTATTTTCAGTTTCCGGGGTTTTCCCTGACGAATAAAATAGCCTACACATAAGTCGATATTTAGAAAAAAATACATGGACAACGGGTTCATTAAACAGACACATTCGAAATTACACAAAACCACTAATATATCTTTAAGCCTTTTTAAAAGTACACATCACTTGATAACTGGACAGTATCAGTCACTTGCAATAGCTTTCCTGATATTCAGTTAAATGCTTACCAGAGGTTTGAATAATTGCGACGTTTATATATCATTTTCGCCAAAAAGACATTGACAACCATACAGATAAAACCCCTCGAACTTTACGAAGTCTGTTTAAAGTAGGCTTATAGATAAATCAGTTTCAGTAGATTTTATGACGAACCATTTGACTGAGATTTTGTTTTTACTCAATTATTCAGGAAGAATTTGTAATACTTATAAATATAATCAGTTAGAGAGACAATACAATTAGGCTAGTGGGATGATTTTTGACTGAAATTTGTGCAAAATCTCATGTCATTATGAGAAAGATTTATAATTTAAAGATGGAATCATACAGAGGTTCATATTGTCTATCTCGACGAGTCAAAAAGCATATGGAGTAGATCGAAATCATTCATCGTCTTACTGAAGTGACTAGAAGAGTTGTTTAATATTAGTCTGGGACTCTTAAGAAGTAGGCTATCACACCCTTCCCCACTGGGGATCGAACACAGGACCTTCCCATTACCAAGACATACAGAATCCTAAAGAAGTCGATTTTCAGTGAAACATTTAAATGCATGCACTCCGTGATTAGGCCAGAATAATCAGTTTATAAGATGGATGCCTATATATATTACAACAACAGCTGAATTAGTTATGTCACAATATTTTCTACCATATGAATAAAAAACAAAATCGGAAAAAGTGTTTAATTTTATGCTCTAACAAATTAAAAAAGCAGTTGGTTAATAAAGATGAAAGAACAAAACAGCCTACTTATCAACCGATAAAGACAAGACCTTTACACGATGAAAGTGTAACAGCTACTGTTCTCGCATAAGGAGGTGAGAGCAGAAAATTTGCAAGCACGGAAACTTTGCACACCCACATACTGGATAAAAAGCAGGAAAAATTTGCCCACAACAAGAGATTTAATGTAAAACATTTCTGACAGAATAAAATAGGTGTTTAGCTTGAAAATCAATAATCCATTACTAAGAGAAACGAAATTATGCATAAATCATTAAAAAAAACGTGAGAAAACGGCTAAGTATCGTTTAAATCTGTGTGAAATATGAAGGTAATCTGATTTAATTGCTTGAGTACATTTTCAGATTAGAATAAAAAATTTAAAAATTTGAGGTGTGTATATTATATGGCTTAGCAAACAAAAGCAGGTCAACAACTAAGACTAGTAGGAAAAACTATGATATTAAATTTTAATCGTATATTGTGAGATATTTAGTAAACAAACAACAAATGGACGAAAATGAAGACTACGAAAACAGTCTGTTTTAAACAGTACATATCAGTTTCAAAATGACCTACATAGATAAATAAAAACCAAATCCAGATATTGTAGAGAGCATCGGACTTGTGATTTGCATACCACTGATTGCAGTAAAGCTGACGCAGAATTTGTAACTCAATTACAGACTAACGAATTCAGTTGCTGTGTGATGACTGCAGGTGCATGCATGCGGGTCGCTCATATCTTGCAAGATAGGTGTCTGAATTCATCGTTCACACACCTACAATTGAGCAGTTGAAATACTGAAGCACTCTAACCTGTCCTGTCTCAGAAAATAAACGTACTTCAAGACACAAATTTTCGTGGAATCAGGCAAAGCTATTTGGACAATGAAGATGTTTATGTTTTTTGATTGAATTTAATGTACGAGACATTGGTTATTTTCTGTCTCACAAAGTCTTGAAGTATCGCAAAATATACTTTGATTATGCCTAGTACTCAAACTATGCATTGACAGTGCTTCTTCGTCTCATTAAGTAGTTTAGAAAATGTCACTAAGCCTGATGATGCGACACCCTCGACTATATGTCACAAAAAGCGGACTAGTTTGATATAAATGTTTCGATGACTCACCAAATAGAATTTCACTGTCTGAGAGAGACCCGACAGACCAAAAGACTATCTAGTAATTTATTATGCGCCTACTGATGGAACTGCTATGTCTTCAGCATACAGCAAATTAATCGAAAATTTTAAATAAATGAATAAAATACAACAACAGAGTAACAACTCTTGCTTATCCATCTTGATTAGATTAGTTAATTTATACAGTTGAAATATTAATGAGAATGGTTCATTTTACAGAATAAGGGTAGATAAAATACTTACTTCATAGCGTTGACTTAGTTGGTTGTACTTGACCTGTAGACTTTCATATTCCTGTTGAGCTTGAAAACTCTCTGATCGATATGTTCGTTCAATAGAAAGGGACTGTTGAACCTGGCTGCGTAACTGAACTTCTGAACTACGTAAAGATTGGATTTCTGATTTCAATTGCTTAGACTCAGCTTCTAGCCTGCAATTCAATCCACAATAAAGCAAACGGTGAGTACGTCATACATACCTGCTGAACAGATGTTACAAATACAAGTAACAGTATCTTAATAATGACATATATCTGTAGAAGTAAGCGAATGACTCTATTCGGTCGGTATATTAAAGCTTATCAAAATGTGATATAAACAGTGGCGAAATGTTGACTAGCCACAATGCATAAAACCACTGGATCCATGACTTGGAAATAAAGTAGCAGCTATATATAAGGCATGTATGTATAACACGAGTCTGGAAAAGTGTAGTGCGATTTCATTACGAAATTAAAAGCAACGACTAAACATGCTGGCCACCATCTTTAAAATGGGACAGAAAGTAAAATCAAAGAAAGATACTGGATTACTATCCAAATATCTAATAAATGGTATGGAAATTAGACGTCAACTTCAATACCAATACCTGTTCACTCTTAACTTCGTCATTTATCAACCGTCAATCTATTGTTTCCAATTAAAACCCTTGATATATATTTTTTCATATAATACACTTGAGAAACGTTTCAAAAACGAATATATCTTTTGTGATATGTGATGTTACACTTTACACAGTTGAACAGTGTATCCACAAACTATAACAAACACACAGATTGGCTAAAAAAAATACCGTATATGGTCAAACTTTGAGAAATCTGAGTTGAAATGTATTGGCTGATTATCACTTCTGATAACCATAAAAGTAAGGCAGAAACCGACAGAGATAATTATGAATGTGTTTTTATTCAAATACTGACATCTCAAATGGGAGAAGCAAATATAAGAAAACGAGGTAATGGGGTGAAGAGCAATTGTGGGATTAGAAATGTATACGCATATATATCATGTACAATGTGTCGCTGCAATTCTCAAGATTTGTTGGCTAGAGTCACAGAAACCATCTTCACTGAAGATTTCTCAATTCTGCTTAGATTTAATGAAAATCGTATATGTAGTCACTTTTCACCTACCCAGGTAAAATTACAATAATTCATTTTCCCGAATCACATTTGACTATTGTTTAAAGACGTATCTTCTAGATGTAAAAGTGATTCCCAACGCAAAACTAAGCGAAGCGTTAGAAGTGCAAACAGAAGCATGATAAAACTTCCTACTATCATCGATGTGCCATCCTACTCGGCATAAATTGTTGTCCTTGCTCTGTTCAAATTCCTTATTGTGGTGGACTGGATCTTACTTCAGACCATGAGGAATGTGAAGACGGAAATACGTTGGACTAACAAGAAGACTCTAGGAGACTTGCATTTTGCGGACAAACTCGAAGATCTGCAGACAGATAACTGACAAGTTATCAGAAGAGGCAACGAAGAAGAGAAGAAAAAGATGAAGAAGCCTAACGAACAACAAAAAGCGTCAGTCGCCATCAAGGGCGAAAATCTGAAAGAGGTCACCTCCCTTACTTATCTAAGCAGCTTTTTTTCAACTACACACACAGCACAGATTAGGATGTCAAAACCAAGAACAAAAAGCGAGACAAGCATTTACGACTCTGAAATCAGTTTGGAAATCTACTGTGCCAAGCATAAAGAACGAGTCGAATTTTAAACAATAATGTCACACTTCAGTTCTTCTATACAGTTCACACACTTGGTGTGCCACGTAAGGCATTCCCAACAGCCCATAGATTTTCATCAACAGGTATCCTCGCTCCATATTTAAGATTTGGCGGCCAGCGACAAGGAACCAATCAACAACCTATTGACACAACAAACATCGAGAATGAAATGCAGATGGCACACGTTGAAGACATCAAGCGTCAGGTCCTCAACTGGGAAACGACGAATTGGGCGTCCGAGGCTGACAAAAGGGAGATCGTGAGGAGAGGAAAGCTTATGGGCAGTCATTGAGCCAACTAAAAAGGAGTGCAGAGGATACAGTGAAACTTTAATGCGCTGTTGAAGCCCTATGTTCCACTCGTAACACAAGGCAATAAGAAGTAACGCTAGCACCTTACACTTACAATATAAAGACATTATCTTGCAAAATAAAGAAAACCTTACTTTAAAGTATATTCATCCTTGTTAGAATTTTTACCACTATTTTTACAGCCAGATGATGACGATGGATTTGAAGCTGACGCATTAGGTTTCCCACCACCACTACCATTACCACCGCCAGCGGCTCCAGAAACAGCAGTAGAACTCATATCAGTACCGGAATTTGTTTTTGCTGTTTGTTTTACACCACTAGACTTAGTGTTTGTTGATTTAGTTTTATTACTAGTTGAATTATTTACACCACTCGAAGACTTAGGCATAGATGAATTAGAACATGTTGAAGCTGATGAACTGGATGTAACAGATTTAACTGAGGATGGTGACTTTTTACTGGTCAATTTTTCTTCTTTACCGACACTTTCTTTTTGGATACAGCTCTCTTGATGAATATCATCAGAAGAAAGTTTCACGTCAGTATTTTCAGCAGATGCCAGGATTTTTGTATAAGAATCAGACTACAACATAAAACACAAAACGTTTCGATGGACAGAATTAAATCTGTATGAAAAAAAAACAATTTTAAGCCGTGGAAGACAAAGTGAAAATCAATATCCACGCACGCAACAGGTGTTGCAAAAGCAACAATAACAACTCAATATCTTCAGTTAACAGTAGGGAAAACAACTCATGAGCATAATTTAAACAATTACCAATGAGTAACACGCTTAAACATAAACCATAGACAATGTGACGTTTGAAAATGTCAGGCATAACTTAAAGTTATGTCTGATGCCACTCTCTAAATGCTACTGAGTTAAAACACTAGGAAAATGTCTATCACGTGAGAGTCTGTCTGTCTGTCTGTTTTCGACATAGAACTTTGCACAAATGTGCGGAAGTTCAAGTCGCCACATTCCGTGTAGCACGCGAAGCAAGAGAAGAAAGTACAAGAAAAGCATAATAGAAACAGTGAGCAGAGGTGTGAGACAAAGGAGTAATAAAGAAATACAAAACAGTTTCATTGAAGATCATAAGTCACAGGGAGTGGATGCATCTGCGCCACTGAGAACGATTTTGAGCCATGTCACCAATTGTTTCCAACCATAGATTTTTACCGTCCCGAGGACCCCAGCCTGGAAGTCTACACCTTCCTACGTGGCTTAGACCAACTGTTGTGGATTTCATTGACTGATGCCAAGTTTTTGTTTGACCGCCGCTAGCTTTTTTCCAGCCTGACCCTATATCCGCTAACATAGCTCGTCGAGGGAGGCGATGGCTTGGCATACGTAACACATGTCCTAACCATCTCAGTCGATGTAGCTTCACGACTTCGTCGATTGATTTCCCCTGTTTACCTAGAACTCTACGCCTAACCTCCATGTTGCTCACCTTATTATGCCACTTTACACGGGAAATAGAACGCAGGCACCTATGATCAAAGACAGCTAGTCTTTTCATGTCTTCCACTCTCAGTGGCCAGGTCTCACAACCATAAAGGAGGACGGAGCGGACTGATGAGCAGTACACCCGCCCTTTGGTCGATAGTCGAACATCTCGTCTACGCCAGAGTCGGCGTAAACTAACAAATGCGAAACGAGCCCCTTGTATTCGTGCTGAGATTTCGTCAGAGATCAACCCGTTGGGGCTGATGGTACTTCCCAAATAAGTGAAGCGGTCAACGTGCTCTACCACTTCACTTCCTATTTTTAAACTAGGCGTCGATGTAGTCCAGTCCTGTAACATCATCTTGCATTTGGCGGGAGCGAATCGCATGCCAAACATTCGTAGATTGCACCTCAAGGTGTTTAGAAGACTCTGCATTTCGTCAGCGTCTTCGCCTAGAAGGACTATATCGTCTGCATATTCCAAGTCAACGAGATTATTCCCAGGTAGCAAGTCAATCCCTGAATCGCTGAAGTCACCTAGGGTTAAGTCCATTAACACATCTATGATGAAGTTGAATAGAAAAGGAGATAATGGGCATCCTTGACGGACACCACTGGTCGTCATCAGTTCAGATGACAGCTCGCCGTAAGCCCTCACCTGGCTGTATGAGTACGAGTAGAGTGCCTTAATCAGTGCAATATATTTTCTCGGAATTCCCTTTACAGCCAAGCATCTCCAGAGAACTTCTCGATCGACAGAGTCGAATGCTGCCTTTAGGTCAAGAAATATAATGACTGTTGGACGCCGGTAGGAATTCCTATGTTCTAGAATCTGTCGGAGGGTGAAGATATGATCAATACACCCTCTTCCTGGTCTAAAGCCTGCCTGGCTCTCTCGTGTTTGTGCTTCCCGAGCACCACTCAGTCTACGCATGATTATTGAGCCTAAGACTTTAGATACTATATTAGTCAAGCTAATCCCTCTGTGATTATCACAGGAAGACTTGTCTCCCTTCTTGTATATGGGGATAATCAGTGACTTACACCAACCCGATGGGACTTCTTCTGATTCCCAAACGCTGCCTAGTACCTCAGTTAATCCGGACAGTAAGCTGTCTCCACCGTACTTAAATACCTCTGGCGTCATTCCATCAGGTCCCGCTGCTTTGCCTAGTTTCAGATTGGTGACAGCTTTAGTAACCTCAGTTAGTGACGGAGGACCTGTGTCTATATCCCATTCAGGGAGGTGTTGGATGCTCGGAAGGTTGAGCGTGGCTGTGGGCAAATTAAACTGCTCCTCATAATGCTCTTTCCAACGATCCAGTCGTCTATCCTGTGAGCTAATTATAGTGCCATTTTTTTCCGAGATTGTCTCACTAATGATTTGTCTTCTCCCACCCGTTTCCCTGATGAGTCCAAAGAGTTGCCTGGTGTTGCCTATCCTCAAAGCTTTCTCCATCTCTTTGGCTTTTGTCGCCCACCACTGTTCACGGTCCTTGCGGAGACTTTTCGTAAGTTTCCTCTTGTGCAGCTTTCGCTCCTCATTGAATTCGGAGCTCGCCGGAATAAGTCTTCTAGCATCTATCAGTTCGGATGAGGCGGTGGAGATCCAGTGGTTTTTACTCACCTTTGGGTTTACCTTATTCACAGCTTTTACAGCTGTATCTATGGCTGCCTGGATATTTTTCCAAGCTTCTTCAGGGTGAGCACAGCTGTCGAACACAGATATGTGTTTAGCTAGTTCTTCCTGAAATACGGATTTAGTTTCCTGATCGAGCTGGGGACGTGATGGTTTTACCGCCAGCTGTTTCCTACGTCCGTTCAGTCGTAAGCACACCCGAGCGCGGACCAGTGCGTGGTCGGTATCACGTGAGAGTACCAGATTACGCTTTACTACTACCTGGTTTGATTAGAGAAACAAATGATAGAGAAGTTATCCCGCAGCAATCGGGATACATGAAAACGATAGTAGCTAATAGGGTAACATTAAATATCCAGTTATCTGTTTAGTTTATTTGCGGTCCCGTCACCTAGGAAATCCTATTGAACATTCCAAATAAGACTATTATTTCTTTAGACTTTACTGCTATAAAGCCACAAGTATAACCATATAATAGCCAGTAAAGGACAAATAAATATTATATCAAAATGGTGTCATGATAGATGGAGACCAATGAACCGGAATGAAGTCATGGAATATCAAATAATTGATGGAGATGGAGATTATAGCTGAATAAGGAATATGCATCCATTTCGAAATATAGGATATTATGATCGTCAGGTGTGAGTACGCGACTTGACACTACACAAAGGCAAAACTCTACGAGATTTACAATGAGTGGAATTGAAGAATACAAAACAGAATTAAATGGAATCAAGCAGCTTACTAGTTGTCGTCAATACGTTGTAATAATAGTGTATACATGAAAGAAACAGACACCAAAGGATCTGACATTTAATAAGGAATATGAATAAAATAGATGTGAAATAATGCGTCCATCATATAGAGGAGGAGTCCTACAGTAACTTTGTGTCTTCAAGCACAGATTGTATTCTTTATCCGCTTTTCTGTTTATAATCTCCGCTAAGAAAGTGATATTTACGAAATCAACATGGTAAGTGTCTTAAAAGAGGATAGAAGAATAACAATATTCCTTATCTATTACAAGACAGATTATTGACCTATTGTGGATTACATTACCAATAAAAATGTTTACGAAGTGGTTATTTAAGACAACTACTTTTCGGATTACTTGAATGATTGCCATTATTTGCAGTCTTGACCTATCTGCACCATTTTCAATTACCTGAGTTGCTCCGAAACAAGTGTTTTATCAAATATAATCATTTCGAAGTACTTCGAGTAACTTTGTTAGTCAGTCCCAACAGAGGCTTTCGTGAGGGCTTGTTCAGAGGTAACACTAGCATCTTAACCATGTCACGTTATGATTATATCTAATATTACGAGTAAATATTAAATCCAAGCGGACTCAAGGACTATGATTCAGCCCCCAAAGTATGTACGAAAGTTAGGTATTGTCATAAATTAGCTTAGACACAACAAGTGAGATTGTATACTGCTTGGAAAAGCTTCCTAATTCTAAAAAGAGATGCGAGTACTGAAGTGGTATAGTATACCTGAGCCGGAGAAACTCTGGTTTGTATGATCATGAGACATTATTTTGGGGATTAATTAGATTATCTATGGTAAGGTAAACACAAATGAAAAATTAGTTCAGTATGGTATTCATCAATAAATATCACTCTATCTTATAGGTAGGACATCATTTAACTGGGATTACACAAAGGATACACAGAACACTATAAAATGCTAAATACTTTTTCACAATTGACAAGATGTAAGTTTACAATCACCCAAGCATTCTAGCATCGGTGATTTAGATGTGCTACAAATGTCGTTCAACATAGTTACCCTTTGATAAGCCATCCAAATGACTTAAAGAAGAGTTAATGTGGTTAGCTCATGAAATGGGAAGGTAGGATACGATTTACGTTGGTTTACCATTTTTCAGCGTATCACAAATCATTGAATGAATACCAAGAAAACATGAGGCCAGGTAACTCGAAAAGTTATCAGAAGCGACCAGGAATTTCACGTTTTTCTTAAAGACGTCAGTGAGGGTGATTTCTGAAGCACTGAGAGCGGTGAAAATGGACAAAAAATGGGGGTTTTCAATATCCAGGATGAGGTTTGACTACAAATACATCAAGTGCAGTGTAATGTATCACAGATAAAGCGAACATGGTTGACCAGCAAACTTAACCTAAATTATTCAGAGCTATGAAATCTCATTGTAAAAAAATTTAAATTTACACTGCGTGTCTGCTTATTACTGGGCTGGTGCTTAAATCGCATTGTCTAAGTTGATCATCCACATAAAATGTGGACAACGTTTTCTTGATGAAGACATTTTCCTTTAACAACTCAATAAACCAAAAATGCTAGATTTCACTGAATATTTTATATTGCTACAAACTCCCCCTTTAGTCACTGCTTATTGAGTACACAGCTTGTATGGTCTTTTTCTCTTCTCGACAACACTTTTAAACTAAAATAAAGTGCAATAGATCTACCAGAAAAAAATGTTGCATCATGAAACATAAGAAACATACTTTTTCCGCCAATGCTGAAGCTCCAGACGTATAATTGTCATCTTGATCACCAACTTCATGTTGAAATGTACGCTCTTGAGAGATATTTTTACCAGTTGAGCATATAGCAACATCCGTACAGTTACTTCTATGGGCAGCTGATGAATTAGTAATACGTGTAGTGGTAGTAGTCGTAGTGACTGTTGTGCGGCTATGATGTACAGATATGTTTTTACGGTTTGTATTTGTAATACAATGATTATCTTTGTCCTTGGAATGAATTAGGCTAACAGTATTACTCGCCTCAGCCGCAATATGTCCTGTTGAAGTTGAATTTGGCACTGTGGATGTGGAAGAAGAGATGGCTAATGTCGGACAATTATTATTGTCACACAGCACATTTGGGTTTTTCGATTTAGAATTAGAATCTTAGGTGGATCAAATAAATATAAACATAGGTCAAGTCACCTTAGCAAAATAATACTAGAGAAGAAATGAACTTTTTTAAAAACAACCCATTTTGGCTGCCTATTTTGCATTTGTATTGTGAAGAAGAGACTGTCAACACGATGATACGGCTACAAAACCAATAACCAAAGATACTATTTCATGCAGTGTTAATTTTAGACTAAATTTCAAATGGAAAACAGTGGGATGGTCTTCAGAGATAAGCGAAACTAAATCATAACTCAAAGAGTGATGGGATCTGCTAGATCTACTAGACCTGCAGGTCTCTCAAACAAAAAAGGCTTTTAAATTCAAGAAACTAGCACAACAGTTTCCCAGTTGAGATATAACTTAAGTATTTAGTTAGCAAATCAGAAATCGCACTGGTTGCATTGCAAGTAATTATTTAATGCATTCCAGAATAATAACCACTTAAGCTTGAAAACTACTGCTGCGAGATATGAAACTCCACATAAAATAACATCATAGAATCTATAGATCACAGGTTATCATTATATCGGTCAGACTTTTGATGTAGTACCACAAAGAAGCACGATTATACAATTTTAAGCATGGAATAGCAGAAAGATGAATGATCATTAAGATAATCATACAAGAAAATCAGTTATAGTCTTGCCGTACAATATCACATCACGAAACAACGCTAACACGCTAATGTATGTTAAAAGCTACTTGGTCAGTCAATGGTCGAACATAAGTGAAAGATAAAAACAGTGAAAATTTACGCAGATGATTCATTTGAATAGTGCAGAATTCAGCTACAGTCGGTCAAATGAGAACGCAAAGAATCTACAGACAAATTTCACTAGATAAGTGAAACGTCAGTTACAGTGAATGGTCGTAGACAAAATTTTGTAAACTAAAATAAGTTCGCTGTCAGGGCGTTTTCTGTCAATTAGTTTCATTAAATAGTATAGAAATTTGAGGAGAAAGCTGACTTCATTCAGCGAAACTTTGTTAACAGCATTGCTGGATTTAAGCTGGAATTTTTCCCAAATACCTAGTAAAATTGAATACACAGATATCAAAATTAACTATCAGGAAAACACGTCAATGTCCATTTGTATATATGACCGAGTTTACTGATAACTCAAAGCATGAACCACCAATACGCATAGTGACTCCGTTTCTCGATTCCCTGATACACTTAGCTGACTTTTGATAAATACATAATTCCTTAAGGTTCCCTATGGAACAAAGGGCTTCAAAGCTAGAGGCTTGAAGTTTCAGAAGCAGTGGTGGTTACTTTTACGGGATGGGGTTGCTAGCCTCATGTCCAACCTTTTCTCTTTACCAGTCTTATTACTGGCTTAGCGAAGAAAAGGAGTGCGTCGGCCGGGGGTCCAATTCCGAATCTTCTGCGTGGTTGGCAAGCATTCTACCGCCGTGCCACCGACGTACTATATATATATATATATATATTACATAATGCTACCAGAGACATAAAAATGGTAGGATGTCTATGTGAAAAAAGGTATCTGTACGGCATAGAAATAAACAAACCTGATTTTAAATAGAACCACAATTCTTTTGGTAAAGCTCTTTCAAGTATTGAGAAAAAGGTCGTATTTTGTGCTTCAACCAATCTTTGTCTTTTCTGTATAGCAAGACATTTAAAAACAGAATTGTTAGTTAATATCTTGACTAAATGAAATAAATAAATCACAAAAACCAAGAAAAGTGCATATATCTAAATTGGAATTTCTCGACAGCACAGATATATAATTCTACATGACAAAACAAAGTATGTGCAGTCAAACAGCTCGTTAAAATCACTATACATAGTGAAGATACTGTTGTTCGTTTGTTTGTTTAGACGATCTACACTGATGGCCATCCACATAAAACCATTACTCAACAAACGATTAACACATTTGCAACTAAGCCATCATCAGAATGAGCCTAAATATATATATATATATATATATATATATATATATATATATATATAGGTTTTCCAATGAATTAATTTATTACAGTTGATTCAACTTGGCGCATAAGAATAAAGCGCTCAATGAGTTCAACGATTTCGCTCATTATTAAACTAGTAGTTGGTGTCAACTCAACCCACAATTAGTAGGGATAAAGCGTATGCCAAACAAATTCAGACTTTTTAGTTGGGTCGTTCAGAAGACATACGCTTCGCAAGTACTTTTAGGAGAAACCAAACATATTACTTGTGTATCTAAAAACAAGATCATCGATTAAGTATTAGACGTGACTCACAATTTAACACATAAAAAGGTTTTAATTCGTAACTGATTCAGACATTTCTGTTTTAGAAAACTTTATTTATAAAACCAGGATTTATAAACTGATGAGTCGGTCGGCGATTTCATACAGCTACCCGCCACCAGTTCGGAAGGAATACGAAGTCGTTCTACAACTAAATAAGAGAACGTTATGCACTAGAAATAGCGCCTAGACAAAGAACGTGTAAATATCAGTAACATAAGCAGTTGGAAAGTCCCTGTTGAATCTGTACTTCAGTATTACCTCGGCAAGGTCTCGATTTTACAGAATTTCACCAGAGTAAGAATATCATTGATTTTCTGGAGTTCATAAAATTCTGTCATAACAGTGTTTATTCTCATAGAAAAATACTGAACCAAGATGAAAATTTAAATTAGAAGAATACATTAAAGGTTTAAGCAATTTTTTTTAATTAAGCATTGCAAAATAAGAATTACGGAATATTATGACTACTTCAACTCAGTTGAAGTTCGGACCAGTTTGCCGAGCGAAACGTTGGAACTAATCATTTTAATATCGTCAAGATTTTACAAATATAATTTTTACAAATGAAGAAATAAAGATTCCGTGTAAACCAACACTGAAGGAGTTCAGATCACATGGTTGTGTGACCAAAAGATATGTTAAAACTCTTGCAGTTGACATTTTAATCCTACCGTTGAAGATAAACCTGTGAAATAAAATTATACCATAGCATGATGGCCCAGGTGTTGGTCGTTTTTCACTGAACTTTATAGAAGGAATACGCGTGACGTTATCCAATTGATACAGACACTCCTGGACAAAGAAGTAATAGTCTAGTGGTATTCAACATATGATTAAATGCAAATATCACGAACGTAGATACTATAAAATTCAAAATCCGAGTAGAATTTATGAAAAAGTACAATGAAATGCAAAAGTTAAAGTGAGATGAAAATAAGTAAACACCTACCAGACGGAAATGATGCGAAATCATACTTTTCAAACTGAAACCCAAAGTTACAACCGGATAGCCGATACTAACGATGAGAAATAAAAAAAGGGAAAAAGCAGGTCAAAACCGAGAAACGAGTTGACAAAGTTACTTCACAAAATACATCAAAGTTCATAGTATACTATTACTGTTAGTTATGCGAAAGAAACAGGGTAATTGATGTCCTCTGATCATGACCAGATTCAACCGCTAAGTCATGAAACATATCTCTGTTGCAAAGTGAATACCTGAATCAACAGTCAAATTTTGCTAACGTGACGGAATTTAAAAGTATTATCGAATGGTTAGAGAGAAGCAGTAAACAAAACCGTACGTAGTTCTTATCAGAGGACAGCATTTCCTTTGCGGCAAGTCCAAAAATACCGGAATGGGTGAAATATTCACTGCTAGAAAGACTAACCACTGTTCGGTTGAATATACATTCTAAACTACGCATCATAATTAAGAGATGTCTTCTTTTATACACCTGTATAAAAATCTAGGTACTATGAAATCAAAATATCAGTCTATAAAATAAATTGGCTAACATCTGCAGCTCACGCTTATAAAAGAGTAATTGGATTAAGTTTTAAAAGAGAATATCACCTTACATTACACATGAAAATAGCCACTGGTCATATGTGAGATGAATTCATGATGCTACTAGAGAGAAGTGTAGAGAATCATATAGGAATTATGAACGGTTTTTTCGACACAGATTATTCAAGTGAAGTACACCGTTAGCATTGCATACCATTCATAGTTCGCAATTCTTACAGTAAAGGAAACAACAGTGAATAAAAGCGACCCTGTAAGTAATCTTTGATCTTTAACTTTACTGTCATTTTTTATGTGAATTATGAGAATTCAGATCAGTGAAACAGACCAAATAGCGTCTTTAAAACCAGAGAATACATGTGAGAGATAACAAACTCTATGAGATTCGACTTTGATCAAGTTTCAGATTAGTTCAGATTTCACTCTAACAACTAAGATTGAAGATGAATAGTACTATTAGTCTTTAAACAGTAAATGTGGTATACACACTAGTGTATCAGTCCGCTTACACTAATTTTTAGTGCGAAAAGTATAAACATGAGTATTATTGATGATAATTCTATGTATGATATGAAAAAATGGTTAGTAATAAATATAATGATCACGTAAGTGATCATCATAAGTCTTAACTGTTTGTGGAAGTATTTTAAATCCAACAAAGCAGCAAGCTCAAGAGATAATCACAAAAACACATAATACGATGAACTGATGAATGAAGCAGATTTTTGGGTTTAAGTAGTTAGAAATTTAAACTGGATTGTTCTAAGTAGCTTCATTTGATACCTTTAGTCAATAATATTTATTACGTTTGGGCGCTACTCATTATTCCAAGTAAATACTCAAAAACCTAACAAGTCTATTCGCTAAACTCTCAGCCTCATAGTGTATTTAGTGTTTACAATGGATTTTGAAAGAAATTACTTTTAGTGTATAGGAAATAAAGATTTTTGCTAGCTGTAGCTTTCAGAAATTTTCTATAAATGGGGGCAGTTAACACACTGCTAATCGGCTATATTCACATCTTTGTGTACTTCCGGTAAAGTACATCTATCCAAGCTTATTTTGATTTGTCAAAATCTCGTAACTTGAATCACAAGGTTTTCTAGATGTCAGAAGAAAGTGACAGACAGCCCTAAAATCTACTCGATAGTATACCGTAAAATTCAGCATAGGAACTATTACTCAACTTAATGACTATGTTGTACACCTGATCATAGACTAGACAGTTACAATTATTCTTACTCAGCACTCAACAACTAATTCGCGATAAGCAGCTTGTGAAATGTGAAATCTAAAATCACCTAAAAGTGCTTCGAAGCATGAGTGTAAGAGATCTATAACTAAATTTATCATCTTAATCAGATAGTCACTCATGCACACCTACGACAGACAACAACAGCTACTGTGTTACGATCCAGTAAGTAATTCAAAAATATATTACTTGGTTTCATTTGTTTAGGAATTTCAGAAGGAACACGCTCAATAACCAAGTCTTACACCATTTAAACATAAGTGATGTCCATTATAATGAAGGTTTTTTTGCATTTCCCAATGAATGAAAAACATAACGATATTGTTTTTACTGACGTTTCGCTATTTAATGCTAATAGCTTTCTCAAAGTATTATTAAACCGTTATAAGTAATGTCCGTTCATTATTAAGAAGTCTAGCATGGAACCACATACCGAACTTCTGAAAATCACCCAGATCTACAAAATGTGTAAACTTTCAAATTGAAGTATGCGCCAAAGATGTTGCCTTAGAACAGCAATGAGAGCTTCGCAAAAAAAACTATCCAGATCAGAGAACACAACTACATCAAAAACTTACCAATGTGCTGCAAAGGGTCTGCAAAGATCTATACCAAATGGTAAGTTTTTCGGAACACGAATTCGCATAGCGAACTCGACATAGAAGAATATGAAGCACAGTACAACAGTTGGAATATACACACCACGGTCTAAAGAGGGAAAGACAAAGAAGCCCTTTACTACAAAAAACCACAACATACTAGTACTGATGTCTCTGTTAAAAACTAAATAAAACAAACATGGGACAACAGCTTAAGAGAAAGCTTAAATCTCTACTATGTTATTACAAATTACTTTACCAATTGCACATCCCGTCATCTGGTCCGTTACTCCTATATTTTCGCCATACACAAACTATTTTATTTTAATCATCTTTGGGTGCCTTAGTTTGAAATTTGTCTACCCGTAGCTTTTTAAGTTGCTAGGTATTTACCTTCAGAAGGCTGGCATCCCGTGCGGTATATAATACGGCTGTTATGACGCAGTGCTTCACATTCAGGCTTGCAACTTACAGCATTTTTACACTGATGTAAATCGGACAACTGGAAAGTCAGACCAGAATCTTAGAAATAGTTGCTGTTGATGACGGCTGTAACTTACAGCCTCAGGTATAAGAGCTAGTAAAATGCATCAAATGACTTCATCCTTTACAAGTCCGAATAGTATGTTTCATGTGCGCTGTAAAATCGACCTGCAGCTTAGCTGGTATCGGTGTTTTAGGCGTCCATATTGTTGTTTTACTATTTTTTTTGCCAATATTGTACCATGTTTGTTTCAAATAATATAAACAATAAAATAAACATCAGCTACCACATTTCTTATATCATTATTGCATTTCTACACAGAATCAGTAGTAATGCACAGTTTTATTTTGGAGTATATTTCCAAAGCGTATTTAATGCATACGTCATGTAAAACTGGGAATGACAATCACGATTACTTTATCATATTCTATATGGAACATATGTTAGTACTGAAGTGAAAACACCAATACAGCTTCAGAAGGTAGTTTATGTTAACATATACAACAGATGTGACTGAGTGGTTTAAATATATCCACCTTTGTTGGTAACCCAAATTATCAATCCGCTTAAGTGAGACAGAGTCATTACAAATCCAATTGGTTAAGTGACTTGATGCGTTTAGTCTCTACAGAGGAGGAAATCGCCTACATTTTAGCTTCAGTTTAATGAATTTAATTTTGCACGGAAATTGTCCCATCGTCGTAGATAAAATTAATTAACTCCTATGACCAGCTCTACGAAATGACTAATCCAACAAGGTGGAGCCTGAAAAAAGTTAAAGTCTAAGTTGCCACACTTCGGAAAACTACACAAAAACTGGAGAAAATAAATGCAATAAAACTACAATGAACGAAGGTGCAAAAGAGAAAGATTAAGTGGGGATTTCCAAAATGTGGACGATGGCAAAGAATGAATACATCTGCACCATAGTAAACAATTTTGAATCGTGTTACCGACAATCTAGAAACAGTGTTCTTGAAATTACGAAAACAACAGCCAGTCGATCTACACCACTTATATGATGCGAACCAACACACTTCATTAATTGGTATGTTTTTGATCGGCCAACGTTAACTCTCTTCCCAACTTATCCTAACTGTAGTTTATCTTGAGCTTCATTCAACAAGAAGCTTTCGTGCTAGAACTGTTTAAAACTAATCAATACAATAAAAGATACTGTATACTGTACCAGTAAACAATACTGTTTTACTGTGTGATACATCTAATAAACAAACTAATATGGAATTACTTACTACCACAGTGCCCAAGTTTTACACATATATTAACAATAAAAGATAAACATTAGGCTGAAAACAAGCCAGTTGTGAAAAGTAAAGTGATAAATGATAAAACGGCGCTCTTCACCGGGTTGACTGTCCATTGGATGACAGTCTAGGGGAGATGGCTAAACCCTGATTCCAAACCTCCAACGACTGGAGTATGAAGCTCACTGGAGCTCACCGGCAGACGTATGGACTAAGGGCTTATTGGATGTCCTGGATGTCTGGCCACATTCAAAAAGGCGTATGAACAGGACTCCGGTCACCGGCTACCAATGGATAGTGGACTCCCTACTCCACTCCTACTGCCTTGTAGGTCACACCTGGTTGTGTAAAGGTTAGAGCTGCACTCTCAAACAAAAGGCCGAGCGATCCTGGGGACATCACCCGTACCCAATTCCCATGAAACTTCATGAGTTCATGAAGCTGGCTCATCCTTCCGTAGGAGAAAGCCGAAGTAAAGTAAAGTAAGTTGTTGTGTTTTACATTAGTCATTGTATCTTTTATCGCCATCAAAACATGAACAGAAACTTACAAAAATGCTATAAACGTTATAAAGACAGGTATTTTTTCAGGGTTTATCAAAAGAAATGATGAGCTCAGCCTTAAAAGTGCAGTAATGTACAGTAAAAGCAATAATAAATAATGAGGAAATTGATTCTTCCATAGTTTAAAAAAGCTATGGTTATACAACACTATAACAACAATACGTAAATTACAAGTACTATGTGCATTTGTGAAGAAACGGCTCACCTGTTTGCCATGCGAGCTGTATCCATACACATGAGCTACCAAGCAGGTAGATAAGTGTAGTGGGTAATGAAAAGTAACACAGCAAATCAGCCATGATTGCACTGAGAGTAAAAAACAGAGCAAATGCCTAAAATATAAAAAAGTTTTATTACTAGTAGTTTGTGATTTTTAAGCAACGAGAGAAACAAAGCATATTTTAAAGCAGACTCAAAATAAACCCACAAATTTTATGATAACTAACAAAGCATTACTAGTCAGTTTATTTTTTGTTCTAGTGTAAATGCAGTATTGAACTGTGGGAATAGTATTCTGACTCTAGCAACAAATAGAAGGTTTAAGTAGATATGTAGTATTCTGTTGCTAATGCAGTATTCAACCGTGGGAATACGTGAGAATAATATTCCGTTGGAATACATTGGTCTGCAGCACATCACAGTAGGTTTTGTTAAAATATCTTCTTTTGCTTTATTTTGCATATTTTATTGGTAACATATCTAAATTAACAAGTGCTTCTTAGTGCCTATAGTGACCTGAAGACGTATTAACTCGCGTAAAAAGCGATGTAAACAATCTACGCTTCGCCATTAAGCACCCATAAATAAAAGACGTCTGTGAAATCCAAGAATACAGGACTCCGCAAGTTCATCATTGTATTGGAGTAGAATGGTCTGCAAATTAGTTATCCCGGTCGATAGCTACTATTTTCACGCGGTTGTAGGGTTGACCCGATGAGCTACAGTGACAGGTCTTGCCATATCAAAAGGTCGTTTGGATAGCCTGTTAGACTAAAAGCGGTGACCATCACAGTGTAAGTCACTCACACTATATTGATGATTTAAAGGCGAAGTCGTACTGCTGGTGGAAAGGACTACCAGTGAGCTAGTTATGCTGACTCTTCGCCAACCTCATGCCCAACCTTTCTTATTATTGTTTAGGCGGAGTAAAGGAGTGCGTCGACCGGGGATCGAATCCCGGACCATGTGTATGGTCGGCAAGCGCCCTAACTGCCGTACCACCGAAGTACATGAGACACACATGCGAGAGTAAAAAAATCCGCACTTAATTGGATTCCAGTAAACTGTAAAATATAGATTCATCCGAAGGAAATATTATGATGCCCGACGATGTCTTTCCGTAATCTCTACTTACGCCCTACCCCAATGCGGTTAGGGAGAAGTAAAGGATAAATTCTGTCAAAAATCTGTCTGTAGTATGCCAAAAACATTGTCATTTTAGCAGATGACTGTACTGTTCAGGTGTGGAATTTGTGCTGGTTAGAAAAGTATATCGGTTGCACCTATGGAGTCCTATTTTGACAGAACATTTATTTACTGTCTGTCAATCGCATAGAGCAACAAAGTAAAATTCTCCATAGGTAGTCCTTGATATTACAAAAAGATATTCGTTAATTCATGCTCTTGAGTTTCTGAATGCCCTTAATAATAGTATGCTAGAGTGTGAGGAAGCAGTGGAGACAGTGCTTCAAGTGAAAATAGAGAAGACGGTGATGAAGCTTACCGATAGACCAACAACAACAGCAAGTACTCATCACTATCAATGGAAGAAATCTGAGAGGCCACCTCCACTTATCTAGGCAGTATTGCTTCAACAGACGACAAGCACGAATGAGGATGTCAAAACTAGAATCGGAAAGGCGAGATACACCTTCATCACTCTGAAATCAGTATGGAACTCTGTTGCACTCAGAATAAAGAATATGATTCAAATTTTATCACCAATGATATGTCCGTTTTTGCATATGGGTTAGAAATTTGCACTATGTCACGAATGGCATTTCAAACAGTCAGATGGACTTTTATCAATAGCTACCTTCGCCCTACATAAAAGACCGAATGGCCAGAAGAATTAACAAAAAGAAACTCTAGGAACAAGTCAACCGAGAACCTTTTGGTCAACAAATATGGCAAAGAAAATGGAGATGGATCAGATACGCGCTGAGGAGACCACCGAATGACATCGAGTGGAATCTGTGTGAAACGACTAGTTGGGTGTCCGAGGGTGACATGAAGGAGATCACGTAAAGAGGTGAAAGCCCATGGGCAATCGTGGAGCCAGCCAAAGAGGGCTATAGAGAACAAAGTGGAGATGTGCTAGTGAAGACCTGTTCCAGTCGGTACCCAAGGGAATAGTAATAAAATAATGGTGTGAAAGGCGACCTAATTGCATATTTGCCTAAGTGAACAGAGTTTACGTTAGCATATGAAAGCATCAACAACAATATGTATCCGTAAAACGTACATCAACAAAGAATAATCAAACAGAAGATTTTAAAGAATTGGATTGGGGAAGTGGTTAAACGCGTATCCGAAAATGACAGCAACACCCATCCTGAGGAAGCCTGGTAAGACAACCAGTCACTGACTGACTGGTTTCAATATACGACTTAGCACTGATGTGCAGCGATTCGAGTGGCCCAACTTTAATTAGCACACAAAGCAAGAGAAGATAGTGAAAAGGAATGCAAATTGGAGACAGTATACAGGGATATGAGGCAAAAAGAATAGTAATATCGAAGAACCATAAAGTTTTATCAAAAACTTTAGGTCACAAGAAGTGGTTGCATCTGCACCAGCCGTTGAGAACGATTTTGAGCCATATCAGCAATTGTCTCCAGCCATTGGTTTTCACCGTCCCGAGGACCCCAAACAGGAAGTTTGCAGCTTCCTACGTGGCGCCATGTTTTGGTTTGACCACTACTGACACTGACAGATGGCTACAGATGTGGTTGCTCATCACGCGTCTTCACCTAGAAGGACGGTATCATCCGCACTCTAAGTCGATAACACCCCAATCTGGTAACAAAACAATACCAACGTCACAAAAATTGGAGTCAATTTTATCTAGCTAATCAGTCATTCACTTAAACAGTGCCATAGGGAGCCATCAATCCTTACTTTTTTTTAGAACTGGATTGACCAATCAGTACTTTACTTCGCAAAGATATCTAAACTACTGAGGTTACCGAGGGATCTTCTATTTTCATTGTGGCATCAGTTTATGATGGAAATTATTTCCCTCCACACCAGTGCACTTAGTTCACTAACACGGTAATCGTTTTGATATAGATACTTTAAGCAAACTGCTACCTTCAGAAGGTATGAGTGCAGACAACTTCATCTTACATTATTCAGTAAACAGTACTGTCTGTTTTCGGCATAGAACCCTGCACCGATGTGCACCAGTTCAAGTCGCCACACTCCATGTAGCACACAAACCGAGAGAAGAAAGTACAAGAAAAGCATAATAGAGACAGTAAACAGAGGTGTGAGACAAAGGAAGAGTAATAACGAAGAACAAAACAGTTTCATTGGAAATCATAAGTCACCAGGAGTGGATGAATCTGCACCAGCCATTGAGAACGATTTTGAGCCATGTCACCAATTGTTTCCAACCATTGGTTTTTACCGTCCCGAGGACCCCAACCAGTCAGGAAGTCTACATCTGTCGTAGATTTCATTGACTGGTGCCACGTTTTTGTTTGACCTCCGCTAGCTCTTTTCCAGCCTGAACCTATATCAGTTAGCATTGCTCGTCGAGGAAGGCGATGACTAGGCATACGTAACAACACATGTCCTAACCATCTCAGTCGATGTAACTTCACAACCTCGTCGATTGATTTCCCCTCCTTACCTAGCACTCGACCGATGCCTAACCTAAATATTGCTCACCGTATTATACTACTTCACACGGGAAATAGAACGCAGGCACCTATGATCAAAGACAGTTAATCTTTTCATGTCTTCCACTCTCAATGGCCAGGTCTCACAACCAAAAAGGAGGACGGAGCGACTGATGAGCAGTACACCCGCCCTTTCGTCGATATCCGAATATCACGTTTACGCCAGAGACAGCGTAAACTGACATATGCGAAACTAGCCCTCTGTATCCGTACTGAGATTTCGTCAGAGATCAACCCGTTGGCATTGGCCGATGGTACTTCCCAAATAAGTGAAGCGGTCAACGTGCTCTACCACTTCACTTCCTATTTCTAATCTAGGAGTCAGTGTAGTCCAGTCCTGTAACATCATCTTACATTTGGCGGGAGCGAATTGCATGCCAAACATTCGTAGATTGCAGCTCAGTGTGTTTAGAAGACTCTGCATTTCGTCAGCGTCTTCGCCTAGAAGGACTATATCGTCTGCATATTCCAAGTCAACGAGATTATTCCCTGGTAGCAAGTCAATCCCTGATTCTCTGAAGTCACTTAGGGTTAAGTCCATTAACACATCTATGATGAAGTTGAATAGAAATGGGGATAATGGGCATCCTTGACGGACACCACTGGTCGTCACCAGTTCAGATGACAGCTCGCCGTAAGCCCTCACCTGGCTGCATGAGTTCGAGTAGAGTGCCTTGATCAGTGCAATGCATTTTCTCGGGATTCCCTTTACAGCCAAGCATCGCCAGAGAACCTCTCGGTCGACAGAATCGAATGCCGCCTTTAGGTCAAGAAATATAATGATCGTTGGACGCCGGTAGGAATTCCTATGTTCTAGAATCTGTCGGAGGGTGAAGATATGATCAATACACCCTCTTCCTGGTCTAAAGCCTGTCTGGCTAGTTCTCTCGTGTTTGTTCCTCCCGAGCACCACTTAGTCTACGCATGATTATTGAGCCTAAGACTTTAGATACTATATTAGTCAAGCTAATCCCTCTGTGATTATCACAGGAAGACTTGTCTCCCTTCTTGTATATGGGGATAATCAGTGACTTACACCAACCCGATGGGACTTCCTCTGATTCCCAGACGCTGCCTAGAACCTTAGTCAATGCAGACAGTAAACTGTCTCCACCGTACTTAAATATCTCTGGAGTCATTCCATCAGGTCCCGCTGCTTTACCTTGTTTGAGATTAGTGATGGCTTTTGTAACCTCAGTTAGGGACGGAGGACCTTGTCTATATCCCATTCAGGGAGGTGTTGGATGTAGGGCAGTTTGGGCGTGGCTGTGGGCCAATTAAACTGCTCCTCATAATGCTCTTTCCAACGATCCAGTCATCTATCCTGGGAGCTAATTATGGTACCATTTTTCTCCGAGATTGTTTCACTTATCATTTACCTTTTGCCACCTGTTTCCCTGATAAACCTAAATAGTTGTCTGGTGTTGCCAATCGCAAATACCTTTTCCATCTCTTTCGCCTTTGTCACCCACCACTGTTCACGGTCGTTGCGAAGACTTTTTGTTAGTTTTCGTTTGAGTACCTTTCGCTCCTCATCATAAACGCAGCTCGCTGGAATCAGTCTTCTGGAGTCAGCCAGTTCGGATGAGGCGGTAGAGATCCAATAGCTCTTACTAACTTTTGGTTTTAGATTATTAATAGCTTTCACAGCTGTGTCTACAGCTGACTGTATGTTGTGCCAGGCTACCTCAGGGGAAGTCGTGCTGTCGACCTCAGAAACTCGTTTCGCAATTTCTTCCTTACATAAGGACCCAGCGTCTCGTTCTAGTTGGGGACGCAACTGTTTCGCTTCCGTCAATTTTTTATGTCCATTTAGTCGTAAGCATAAACGTGAGCGAACCAGAGCGTGATCGGAGTCTATGCACGTGTTCTAGAAGGAGCGACGGTCTTCTACTGACCCTCACCAACGACGCCCTATGGCTATGTGGTCTAATTGTGTCCAGCGTTGGCTTGATGAAGGGGTCCCCAGGTCAGACAGTGTCTCTCCTTGTGTTTGAAGTTAGTGCTTACAAGAAACAGATGATTATCTGAACAAAACTGTAGTAGACGGTCACCGTTGTCGGTTCGCTGGCACGGAACTCCATAGGTGCCACCGACATCCTTCTCAGATTGACACAATTTCCCTACTGGAGCATGTAAGTCACCAGCTAGAACGATTATATCCGAGCGTTTAGCCTTTCGCACCAAACTAGACAGCTTTTGATAGAACTCATCCTTCGTTTCATCTGAACTGCAGTCAGTGGGGGCGTAGGCGGAGATTACGAAAAGGCATCGGCGAGTAGCGCAGTCCTTTCTCCTTTTTACTGACGGACGGCACACATTCGGCTATCTACCGGGATCCAGTCAAGTAATGTCTTTTCTGCCCTAGTACTCAAAGCTATCCCTACGCCAGCTAATCCTCGTGAACTAGCTGTGGCATCTCCTGACACCCTCAAGGTGAATTTTTCAGATTCATCCTGTTGGCCAGGTGGGGTTAGGTGAATAACCACCCTTGGGTCTTGTATGCGTGTTTCTGAAACACAACATACATCAATGGCTCGCGACGCCAGAGTCTTGGCTAGTGATGCTTGTTGTCCTATTTGGCAAAGTGTCCTAACATTAAATGCTCCTATATGAAATTGGTGGCGTGGCTTTAGGAGACTATCGGTGGTGGTTTTTTGGCTTCCATCGTTTTTAGTGGACACAGAGTGAAGAGGAAGTGAGGAGCCATCAAGTAGAGGAGTTGCATCAGTGGAAGGAAGGCAAGATGATAGACAAGACGATGAAGACAAAGATGAATGAGGATTAGAGAGGTTTCGTGTGCATTTCAGATTGTGAGGGCGATTATTACTTCCCGGCTGCCCACACTGTGGAAGTTGGTTGCGTGACCGCAGAGCCCAGGGACAACTGCTTGAGGCCGGTCACATGCGACCTGTTTTTGTTTGTTCTTTATTGTGTGGTGTGTCTCAGTAGCATATTTATCACTTCTGCCCTGTGACACGGCAGCAGGAAGCGCGGTCGTTGTTACTCCGGGCCCCGACCGATCCGGCATGATATTTTGTGAATTTGTTTGAATCATAGTGGCTGTTTTTTGTCTAACCGCTATCCAAACAACCTTTCTGGCATGGTAGGACCTCGGAAGACATAAAGCTAAGCCAGTATAGCTTGTTGAGACATTGCAGTGTTCAAGCCCGACCACCACGTCGAGGCAGCAGCTTTAGGTTGGGCAGCTTTACTTTGTGATATATGTAAAAGCTGATCCAGAACCGTGCATAACCACCATTCTTACGATCGCATCATAAAATACTGTTATTATAATTAAGTACTAAGATATCTAGAAAGCTACGAATAATAAATCCTGGATATTTTTACACGACTAATTTTCTGACCAAAAACATTTACATACGTATGTGTTAGTTTGCCTGAACATTTGTAGGGTAAACGATGGGAGCTTTACTATTAGTCAAAAGAATTCCAGAAAATAGACAACTACTCAATTTCTTTTCTGTCCAGACGTGAATTACTGAAGTTTATTTCCAATGGTTACTTTACAGTACACTTTAAGGTGAAAACTAAACAAAACTAAAACTGATTGCTATTGAAAAAGTTGGCAGTGCATTAAAATACGATTCCGTAAAATGCATACAGGCAGTCACGCTGAAAACATAAAATGCATTAAGAAACCTAAGTTAAACTGACAGTAACTTACGAGACCTTGATATCTGAATGAATCACTGACTGTGCGGATCATTAACCAGCAAGACCAAATAAGCTCGAATCGAAGATCCGTAAAAAAATCCAACGCTATTACGAGCCCCAAGCCAGCAAAATTTTAAAATAGGTCGCGAATCTGAAAGCCCAAGAAATATAGATATTAGTGTAGTAAGAACGTTATACATATCAATTTCACTGATTCATCAATTAAGTAGAATAAAATGGAGATATTAAGATTTCATCCATACATTATTTGTAAACAAGATTTTATAACCAAATGAAAAACCTTGGACAACAGTGTATCAATATTAGATGGTAAATTTAGAAAAGCACACTGAATTTACGTATATATATATATATATATATATATATATATATATATATATATATGAAAATAATAGCTGCGATATGAATGGGTAGTTGAATATCGGCATATTACCTTTGGAAATGAGTAGTGAAATGTCAATCGATATATCCTACAGTGATAAAGTTTTCACAAATCTCTGGTACATGTGATCAGCGAAGGAATCGTAAGACCAGTGTTTCGGTTAAGTTTTCCCCTTACTGGCTTTATCAACGTGGAAATTCATAAAAATGTGCAGGCTGTCTTACTTCTAAGTGGCCTTTTCTGAAAAGTCCTTAAGTTCCACCCTCCTCCGGGATCGTCACGCTTCAGAATCCATTTCTCTAATCAGCCTAAACAGACCTTGGCTATTACCTACTGCTGATACATTTTTCACTTTTTTGGCTTAGCATGGTTTGCAGTAATTGTAGACTTTCAGTCAGCTAACATATGAGTTTTTACTCTTCGTTAAGATTTGATACAGATGGGACTCAAGTTAAAAGACCCAAATGGGATAGAAAAAAGACTGAAATCAAGCACGCAGCCACCAATTCGGGCAACACGTACAACTCATCATTCATGTACAATTTTATATTTTAATTTAACAAATATTTTAGCACTACGCAGATCAGCATATTGAAGGTTTGAAGTAGTTAAGGGTTTTGCAGTACATCTAAACGAATCACTTATTCCGACGATGAAGCGTGTATAATCAAATAACATAGCTCCAAATTCTCATCCTCAGTCCGAGGTTAAAGTCTACTATTACAAACTCTGATTCAGTGGTTTGAATCTAAGGGTACAAAGCAACACATTGTAGCCCTAAATGAGCATGTGAGGAAAAGGAATGCCTACTGCACAATCATTTAAGGTTGTTAGCTTTTGTCAATAGGATATTATGTATCAAGCATGTTTACCATCCGGCGGATTTGTCTAATTAGTGAATTGTGGTTAGTTACATAAAGTTGACTTTATTATAGCACCGAAACTTACTGGTCTTCATCTATATGACCGAAATGATGCGCCATCCCGACCAGACGCTGAGAAAAGTTATTCAGTCAGAAGTTCAGTCTACGTTTTGTGCCAGCTGGTACTCATCACCGAAATCCCAAAGAAGATCATATTTCCCCAAAAATACAAACAACCACTATGACAATCAGGCTAAGACTAGAAATCTGTGATATTGGTTGCCCTATGTTGCACTCGGAACCCAAGGGAATAATAATAACAATAATAGAAATACTAATGATAATAGTGAACTGGATTTATAAACACTGAGTTAGACTATTTAGTCTTGTGACCCAAACAGGCAAAATTCGACTGGACCAAGTTGTGGCACCAAACTACGGTGATTTTAATACAGGAAAATTCTTTTTTTTTACTGTTGCCGAATGGCGAGGTATGCATTACAAGCCTGAAGTACTCACTGTAATGGAAATGATTAGTCGCATATTTTTTAATACTTGACTAATTAGTGGCCACAATTAATCTTTAAATATACCGTAAATTTTGCTGCGCTTAATATTAGCGATTATATGCTGGCTCACATAATATACCAACAAATAAGTTAAATGTGGTTACAAGTACAGCATAGCGAAATGAGAAACAATTAAAAACCTCAACCCACTAACTACAAGCGCACTAAACAAGCTACAGGGTTACATTTCCGTGTGTATGCTTACTTCCCCACAGCTATCTTTCCTCTCCATTTCGTGGTCTGCTTACTTTATTTGTGTTGCTATGTATAAATTTGGTTCATTCTAGGCATACATCGACGTTGAGCGAAGTCGGTGTCTTCCACATGAAAACGGCTGGCCAATAACAAACGCTTGAATAATGAGAAGTTGGATTGAAAAAATGAAGGCGCGACAAGATTAAGAGTTGTGTAGAAATGAAAGGTGTGTTTAGCATGCCAGTGTATCGCAGCACTTTGGGTCAGGATGAGGGAAATGGTGAATAGAGGACTTTTAATTCCACTTATTATCAAAAAATTACACAAAAACAGAGGCAATGTAGCTTTTTGCTCTAGGCATCAAACTCCACCAATAAGTAGTGCCCTAACACCAATCCACATGCAATGATTGGAGGAGCTTACTCTGACCACTAACGACTAGTTGTTATGATGTACACAAACGACAGTAGTCCTGGAACAAAACTTATGTTCAGTTACATTCATATGAATGTTTTTTTCACTATACTTCAGAATCATCCCCATATCAAAAACCACAGGCACATATATACCGACATGATGCATGTAGGGAGAATATCTAGGCGCAATAGTACTGGTGTCCGGATTCCAGTTCGTCATTAATCCTGTTTGAATTTCCTGGCACATTGCCTTATGACGCTAACCTAAAAATACACCAACTTAGTGATAAGGAGCATACAGGGTGATCTAGTACCACCCAACTGTTGAAAACCTCGGTGGGCCATTAGGCAGCTGATAATCGACGAATCTGACATCGTTTCATATGTGTGGGAACATCCATACATATCATATAAACCACCTCGTTTGTCGAACTTCTAGGCCTATGTCCCTCGACTTGTTTATTGATCGTGGGATTACGATACAGGCATCACTGGATCTAATATCTATAGAATATACAGCACTAGCGAGAACTTACTTCGCAGCTCACGATATGCTGGTATATCATTTGATAAATACTGCTCCCATGGAGTTTTGCAGTACGCAAAAGCAGTGAGGATACTGAGGAGAGCCGATGTGGTTCACTTTCACGCAAATACTGCCTAAAAATACCTCCGACATTAGGCAGGCAACGAAATCCCTGTGGAACAGCAGACTACAGAAATTGGTAGCTTTTTGTGATGACTCCTAAGTCCCCGACAACCCATAAAGATTGGCATGACTTCTTAACCGACTCTTATTCAGTAAAACTCCAAAAACCGTAAAAACTTTAATTATTACCCAAGTTACGGCAGCTGTGGCTAGCACACCCGGTAATCATTGAGCTTTACGCACTTACACAGACTGAAATGATTCGTTTGGTTTGTTTCTGCGATTGTTTCTTTTTATTCTTCCATGCTCATTATTCCGTCTTCGAATATACATTACTTAAGTTCAAACACATTTGACCTTTTCCGACGGATTTTGAACCCCGCGCTTTCTTTTAATGGCCTGTATTGGATGCAGTCCAACTTCAAGAAAGAGTTTCTAATGTATTCAATATTCCTCTGAAGAACCCATATGTATCAATTTCACTCCAGATTGGCTCTTATTAGTGATTAGACCTCTGAGTGGTTCGTCCCACCTTCCTTAATTAGTTTATACCCCAAGTGAGTCCTATGGAACCTTAATGTGCGTGATTTGTAGCATGCAGTGTGTAAAGACGGCCCGTTGTGGCTGGAAAGTAAGATACTTATATTGTGATTTTTGTTCAATATGGAAGAATAGTCATTTAAATAAATGATTGAGAATAATAATAAGTAAATCAATGAAGAAGAATAAACAGATAAGCTAGACGACAGAGTGCCAGGTTCAAGGGCAAGCTTAGTTGAAACCCAATGACCAAGCGTGCTGTGCGACAATCATGTGCCCATTCGGATGAAAGGTAGTCTGCTGAACACAGATCGCATGTTGTTGCATGACTATCCCGTGTCACTTAAACGTTTCCACAGGAGGTTCAGGGACAAGGATAAACGTTTTCGTGATATATTTTCGCGCACTTTGTGGGTTTTGGTATTCATGTCCACAGAGGTGTTATAATTGCTCAGTTTTGTGAAAATATATTATGCAAAAGGCTTTTATTCCCGAAAAAAGCAATATTTTCCTTTATTATGTTCGTATTAGTGCGTAAACGCGTCTTGATATCCCAGACGAATTATTACTAAAAAAGCCATCCTTTATAAGAAATTTCGCATAAAAAGACTATTATTTGCGTTTGAGAGCCTTAAAGCTTTGTTATTTGTGAGTTGTTTTAGATCCTAAGGTTGTTAATCGACTACAGGCAATGGTTGTTGTCATAACAGTTATTTTATGTGAAAGTGAAAATAAAGGAGAAATAACCCACAGAAATAAGTTAGACGTACGTTTTGAGGATGTCAAATACTTTTTCAATCATCCGTGATGATAGAAATATTCCATAACACATCCAAGAGATCATGTGATGAATGAGGCAAGCTGTTGAATTTCCCGGTGATTATATCCAGTTTGATGAAGTTCGTAGTTAAAATTGGTCAGGTGAAGATGTGATAGTAGTTTAATTTACATTTAACAATACTTTGTTAGTGGTCTGAGGTAAAAATATTAGAGAGAAAAATACACGCTAGATGAAAGTTCCAGAAGTTGTCTCACTACTATAAAGTGTCTCATTCGTTGATTTTTCCTCTGCATATGAACGTCGCCGCATACTGGTATGCGGAAAAGGTCGTCACTGTTAGCAACTCATAAGATCGCCGCTTATTTAAAGTCCTCTAATGCATTCATAGCTTCTTACATATGTGCTGCTTCCTCTAGCACTGATTACCTGCCATGAAATTATCGCTAACCAAGAACATTACTGCCAAAGCTAATTCACGACAGAAATATCGAAGTACAAAATAGTGTGCGTATATCGATAACTCGAGAAATGAATTTGGACCCTCAGGAACGTAGTCGTTGATTACCACCATAGAGGCTAAACAGTTTCAATGGCAGGTACAACGAAAAGAGCGGTGTCCGAATAAAAACAGTGAAACAACGTAAGAATGGTCAGATGTTACATCTACATTTATAACAGCTGATTGCATACCACACAAAACCATACAGGAATCCACCTACCTATAACAAATCGGAAATCGAATTGACTGCCAATATTCTGGCCAAAGAAAGCCGAGAAAACCTGAAGAGAGAAGGCTTAAAATGCGATTACATATATCCTTACCCGTAACTGTAAAGTATTCGTGCACCGTTAACATTGATTTTCAATCCAAATGTGAGGTGTGCCAATGAGCAACTTAGTTCACTTAGAATACAAATGTTGGCATTACTTGTGTCAATGGAGTTGAAGATTGAACGATCAATTCTTGGTTGTTTGCTCAAAATCAACTTCCCCGATTTTCGCGGAGGCATCAATACGACAGTCATCGTCTCATCGGTCGCTGTTCAGAAAGAAGAGTAAAATATCGTCAGAAACCTTAGTTTGCTTAGTTCGCTTATTCCTTTTATATGTTGGTGTAACAATACAGAAATATCAAACGGCAGATCGGTGTTTTGGTTTTTGCGTCCGTTATAACTAAGCGTTTCTGAGAAATCTTCTAAGAACAGCGTGGGCCCGAGCGTAGCGAGAGCTGGGCATTAACGGTTTATGAGACGTGATTGACAGTTTCTGACGATGGAAACAGATCTGGCGGATTCAAACAGTTGGTGAAAGTTTGGATAGTCGCCGTTCATCTTTCCTGGTGCCGGTCAAGTCCTCTTTGAACAAGCAATATCTGGAACTTTTTTGGAATTGGGTCAAGTTCAACAATGCCTGGGTCAAAGAAGGGACAGAGTGTCTTGGATGCAAACAGGAAAGTAAGTCATGGTGACTTGTCTGTTAATTGTAACGATGTGTCTGATGTTAAGCATGACATGGTTGATGTTACTGTTTCGCCGTTCAGGGATAATAGGAACATCAAACTCCCTAAATTTGAACCACGGTGTTTTGATGGAAACCCGGCTGATTATTTACAATTTGTAAAGGAGTTTGAGATCATGTTGAGTAGTTTTTATTAAATGATGAATTGAAGTTAATGTATTTGATGAGATATTGCACTGGAGATGCTGCAAGAGCTATACAGTGCTGTAAGTTTATGAAGCCAAAGGAGGGCTACGATGAGGCTATGAGCATATTACGTCAAAGGTTTGGAAGACCTTCGATGATTGCAGGGAAATTATTCGAGGCTGTTAAGGGTAATGGTGGTCAATTACAGGATGACTCCCAGGCACTCACTGAGTTTTTAGATAATTTGCTAATTTACAAGAATGGAATGATTTCGATGAATCGAATGAGTGACCTCAACTCGAGTTTTATACTAGAAGTAATAGCAAGACGTCTACCTACTCGACTGCAAAGGAAGTGGGTGAAGATAAGCTCCCGTATGGAGGATGAGGGTATCGAGCCAAAGTTTGATGATATCCTGAAACTGGTAAATACTAGTGTCAATCAATCTATGAGCAAGTTCGCCAGTCTATTAGATCTCACCCCTAGAATAGAGCAGTCTGAGATCAAAATGCAATCATTGATGACGAGTAGGCCTCAGAGAGGTGGATATCGAGAAAGCTCCATGATGTCTAGTAATGCATATAGACCTAGTGAGTGTAACAGGTTTCGTAGTACATCCTCAACAGATAAGTTACAAGATGCAAGACAAACACGGTTGTGCTTTACACGTGTGCAAGAGGTGCATACAGAAGTGAACTGTGAACCGGTGAGCAAGTTCAGTGATAAGCTAAATGTAAACTCCAGGTCTGACTCCGAATTGTGTGACGATAACGGTGTTGTGAAGAAGTCTGTAGTTGCAACTGGTAAGCCGTTGTTGAATAGAGTGTCACAGAATAGAGTTACTGCTTCAGAGTGCAGTTCTGACTCCACAAGTTTACAAAGTATATCTAGTCAGAGTGAAGTTATAAAACCTTTAATGATTTGTGAGGAGGAACCAAAATTGTCTACTTCTGTTATTAAAGAGTTTGAAAATGATGAAGTTGACGGTAAATTGAATATTTGTGGTAATGATCATGATAGTGCAGATTTGTCTTTGGTTGATCATTATGAGATGAGGGATATGCCTACTACTGCTAAGTTAAATAAAGGTTCTGTACAACTACAACGTGAAGTAGAATTGAACGCAGATGCAGTTCCAGAAGGTGTGCATACTTGTGAGACAGTCAGTGTAATTGATCAGCGTGTAGCCCACCTATCATCAGATGATAGTGCTAAACCCGAACTAGTAGTGAAAGACAGCAGTGGTGGTAATCTTGCAGTTGGACAACTATCTGAAAGCCGAAAAAGAACAGCTTCTGATCCACCGCTAAGTTCATCACCTTGTGTCACTCAGTCATCGTTGGTGTTTTCATCCACAATGAAACAGATGCCCATCAACTCAAGTATCTTCTGCAATGACTATGGTAGTATCAGTTCGTTTGAAAGGACGAATATCAATGGTCAGTTTAGTGTGGATAAGCCAAGTGTAAAGGAGAGAGTTATTGTTAAATTGACTTGCACGAATAAAGGCATTTCTAGTTTCAAGTTACTATTTGAATGTTATTATCTTTGGTGTAAATTACTCTGTTTCTATACTTGGTTGATGAGATATGTCGTGTGTTTGTTGGTCATCTATATTCTACGATACAATGACATGGGCGTGTTGCCGTTCAGATTTGAGGATATAGCTGATAGAAGGAAGTTAGCAAATGAACTCTGCGACGATTTTCCAACCTAGGGCGTCAACCTGAGAAGGGTTGTAGGCGTACTGGTGTAAGTCCTACAGTTCTTCAAAGGGTAGCGCATCAATGAGCAGTCCAATGTGCTTGGTGTATGATCTTGTACATATGTTCATATTGTATATACTGAATTGATATCATCTGTCATCTAGCTGTTGGTAATTCTGTTTGTGTCCGGACGACTTCCACTTGGATCATCAACCTGAGAAGGAATGTAGGCGTACTGCTGTAAGTCCTACAGTTCTTCAAGGGTAGTTTGTCGTGTCAGAATCCACAACATTTGATGTGTTGATTGTACATATGTTTGTGTTAAATAGTTGTGTGAGTTCCAATTGATGTAATTGTTGGTTAATCTTGTTTGTGTCCGGACATTCCACAACTTACAATCGTCAACCTGTGAAGGGTTGTAGGCGTACTGGTGTAAGTCCTGCAATTCTTCAAAGGAATTCCATCAAGACATGATCGGTGAAGTTGTTTGTACTGTTTGTATATACGTGTGGTGTGTCATATCAATTTGTGATTTTGGATTCATTGTGTTTACTTGTTGTTTTCGTGTCTTGTTGTTATTGCGTAATTTTGTTAAAATTTTCGTCGTGATTACTTCTGAAGTTGTTTCGAGTCTTCTACATCCATGAATGAATTGATTGATGTTAAGGACAGCAGATGGGTCGTATACGCCGGGGAGGCTAGGCTATTGCTGAGAATGAAATGCACACGGAGATAATTGTTAGCTGCGGTCCGACACGCCGGGGAGAAAGAGTGTAAACGACTGAGGCTCGCATGCGTCACCGCTACTAGAACTGAGGCAGAATGAGTGACAAGCGATTTCAATGGTAATTGGTAGTGAGTAATTAAGAGGATGTGCGTAGAGTATCGTGAGGTGCTGCCATGGTCACTTTGCATTCTGCAAGAGTCATTCTAGCAAGTGGCGATTGTGTTGCAAGATGTCAAGAGGAGGTCTCTGTCTGGAGGCGCAGGTCGTCATTGATGTGTGAGATTGTGCTGTGGGTATGCTTGTGGTGTGTTGGCTTTTCTGTTTGTTTTCCATTTCAGCTCTGTCCGTGTGACCCAGGTTCTCGCAATGGCATCCAAGTCAACGTGCATTGGTCGTGAAGGAAAAAAGGGTTGGATCCCTTTTTTGCCGGGGAGTGTCAATGGAGTTGAAGATTGAACGATCAATTCTTGGTTGTTTGCTCAAAATCAACTTCCCCGATTTTCGCGGAGGCATCAATACGACAGTCATCGTCTCATCGGTCGCTGTTCAGAAAGAAGAGTAAAATATCGTCAGAAACCTTAGTTTGCTTAGTTCGCTTATTCCTTTTATATGTTGGTGTAACAATACAGAAATATCAAACGGCAGATCGGTGTTTTGGTTTTTGCGTCCGTTATAACTAAGCGTTTCTGAGAAATCTTCTAAGAACAGCGTGGGCCCGAGCGTAGCGAGAGCTGGGCATTAATGGTTTATGAGACTTGGCTGACAACTTGGTATCCACCACATGCACATATTTTAGTTCTTATGAGGCATTTTAACAGATATTTAGAATTTGACATGGGAGTACAATGCGTATGGCAATCTGAGAATTCTAGTACCGAGGGATGTATCTACGAAACCAGCCTTATGAGTGCCATAATGCATTGAGAATTGTCCAGGAAAATGTGAACTTAAATGAGGATTATTCACTGGTGCCCATAAAAATCGAAGATTGTCAATGTAGTTGAAGATTGAACGATCAATTCATGGTTGTTTGCTCAGACCCAACTCCATATTTTCGCGGGAGTCATCAATCCGGCAGTCATCGTCTCATCGTTTGCTGTTCAGTGGAAGACAGAAAACTATCAGAAGTATTATCGTGATTTATTGTTATAACATTTATTCTCAAACCTTGTGTGTAATAACCTTATTGTTGGTTACATATTGGCGTAAGAATAAAGGATTCTCGAGTCGCTAATCTGTGTTCTGGCTTTCCGCGTTGGTTATTACAAATTGTTTCTGAAAGTCTTCCAGGGACAGCGTGAGGTTCAGTGTAGTAAGAGCCGGACATTGACAGTTTCTGAGAGTCGGCTGATAGTTTCTGTTTGTCTTTCCTGGCGTCTGCAAGTCTTCTTTGAACAAGTGTTATGTGGAACTTTTCTGGAATTTTTGGCCAAGTTCAGTGATGCCTGGGTGACAGAAGGGACAAAGCGTCTTGGAAGCAGACAGGAAGGTAAGTCGCTTGTCGTATACGATGATGTGTGTTATGTTAAGCATGATAAGGTTGATGTCAATGTTTCGCCATCTAGGGGTAATAGGATCTTCAAACTACCTAAATATGAGCCTCGGTGTTTCTACGGAAACCCAGTTGACTATCCACTGTTTGTAAAGGAGTTTGAAGGCATGCTGAGTGGGCTTGTAGTAAATGATGAAATGAAGTTGATGTACGTGATGAGGTGCTGCACTGGAGTTGCTTCAAGAGCTATACAGTGCTGTAAGTTCATCCCCCGAAACGAAGGATACTCTGAGGCTATGAGTATACTGAGTCAAAGATTCGGAAAACCTTCGGTGATTGTAAGGAACGTATTCGTGGCTGTTAAAGGTAATGGTGGTCAATTGCAAGATGACTCCGAGGCACTCTCTGAGTTTTTGGATAATTTGATGACTTACAAGAATAAGTTGATTTCGATGAATTGCATGAGCGATCTGAACTCAAGTTCAGTCCTAGAGGTAATAGCGAGATGACTGCAAAGGAAGTGGATGAAGATAAGCTCTCGTATAGAGGTATTTAACCAAAGTTTGATGATATTCTGGAACTGGTAAAGGATAGTGTCAGTCAATCTATGAGCAAGTTTGCCAGTATATTGCATCCCACCCCTAGAATAGAGCAGTCTGAGAGCAAAACGCAATCATTTATGACGAAAGGGTCTCATAGAAGTGGATATCGAGAAAGCTCTATGGTGTCTAGTAATCCATATAAACTTAGTGAGTGTAACTGCTTTCGTGGGACATCGCCAACAGATAGGTTACAAGTTGCGAGACAAAGACGGTTGTCTTTTACACGTTTGCAAGAAGCGCATACAATGGCGAACTTTGAAGAATTGACCAAGTTTAGTGGTAAGCTAAATGTGAAATCACCTTCACCAAGTTTTGACTCCGAACCGTGTGACGATAATGGCGCAGTGAAGAAGCCTGTAGTTGCAACTGTTAAGCCATTGTTGAATGGAGTGTCACAGACGACACCGAAGCTTGTGCAGGAGATGAGAGATACAGCTTCGAAGCCCAGTTCTGACTCCACAAGTTTACAAGTTATTACTAGTCAGAGTGGAGGTTTAAAACCTTGAGGGATTTGTGGGGAAGATCCCAAATCATCTACTGCTGTTATTGAAGAGTTTGAAAATGATAGGTGGCGGTAAAGTGAATATTTGTGATAATGATCATGATACTTCACATGTCTTTGGTTGATCATGATGAGATGAGGGATATGCCTACTACTGCTAAGTTGAACAAAGGTTCTGTACAACTTGAACGTGAAGTAGAATTAAATGCAGATGCGGTTGCAGAAGTTATGGATACTCGTGAGACGGTCATTGTAAACGATCAGCGCGTAGCCCACCTGTCGACAGATGTTAAGGTTGAACTGGAGCTAATGATAAAAGACAGCAGTAGTGTTAATCTTGCAGTTAGACAACCTTCTAAAAGCCGAACAACAACAGCTTTTGATGCACCGCTAAGTTCATCAATTTGAGTCACTCACTCGTCATTGGTGTTATCATCCACAAAGAAAGGGGTGTCCATGAACTCACGTGTCTTATGCTATGAATATGTCAGTAATAGTCCGTTTGGAAGGACGAATGTCAATGGTCAGTCTAGGGAGGATAAGCCAACCGTGTATGAGAGAATAATTGTTAAACTGGCTTGCACGAATAAAGGTTTTTTAAGTTTCAAGTTACCATTTGAATGTTATTATCGTTGGTGTAAATTGTCATGTGCCTTCGCTTGGCTGGTCAGATACGTCGTATGTTTGTTCGTCATCTATATGCTACGATACAATGACATGAGGTATCATCGTTCAGAGTTGAGGATATAGATGATAGGAGGAGGTCACCGAATGAACTCAACGACGATTTTCCAACCTAGGGTGTCAACCTGAGAAGGGTTGTAGGCGTAATGCTGTAGGTCCTACAATTCTTCAAGGGTAGTGCATCGAAGCGAAGTCCATCGTACTTGGTGTGTCATTTTGTACATATGTTCATGTTGTATATACTTAATTGGTATCGTCTTTCATCTATCTGTTGGTTAATCTTGTTTGTGTCCGGACATTCTTCAACCTACAATCGTCGACCTGGGAAGGGTTGTAGGCGTACTGGTGTAAGTCCTGCAATTCTTCAAAGGAATTACATCGAGACATGATCCGCGAGGTTATTTGTACTGTACTGTACGTATGGTGTGTCATATCAATTTGTGATTTTGGATTAATTGTGTTTACTCGTTGTTTTCGTATCTCGTTGTTATTGCCTAATTTTGTTAAAATTTTCGTTGTGCTTACTTCTGAAGTTGCTTCTAGTCTTCTACATCCGTGAATGAATTGATTGATGTTAGAGACAGCAGATGGGTCGTATACGCCGGGAGGCTAGTGGTGGGAATGACATGCTCACGGAGATGACGATTAGCTGTGGTCCCACACGCCGAGGAGCGAGAGTGTGGACGACGAGTGAGGATATAGGCTATAACCAGGTGTTATCGCGCAACGCCATCGGTTACCGCGTTCACAGCTACAGGCATTATAATCGTCTATTTTTTGGAAATAGATCATATTTGACTAGTTTTAGACTTCTGGAGCCAGACGGCAGTATTTTGTTCGTAGTAGAGCGTAAAACTGTATATTATAGCTCGGACGGATTATCAATAAAGAAGTCATCCTTTTTGAGAAAGTTCGCATAGAAAGATTATTATTTGCATTATAGTGAGTTGAGGGTTTGTTTTTCGCAAGTTGTTTGAGATCTTAAGGTCGTAAATATACTACAGGCAATGGCAGAGTACTTAATGTCAGAGTACTTAAAATGAGTATCAGCTTTCTGTTGATTAGTAGCTAGCAGCCGTGTCATACAACTACTACACCTGTTACATAGGTTATATTAATCTTAATAATTATTTTGCTTCAGATCACTAAGATATTCTGAGATCCTTAATGACTTAATTGTGGCTATGACAGATATTGAAGATGCACTTATAGCTCATATATTTAAAGCAGTTATTACTAAACAAGTTATCTGTAAGCATTTTGTGATGTTCTGGTTACAATGCTTGAGTGTATGGGGTTATTGCCTGCTTCTGTGAGTTAAGGGATATTTGATGAAAATCATGATACAATGAAGGTTCCTATAAGCTCACTATGAACACTGCAAACTGTTGATAAGGAACTGCATCAAAGGAAAAAATGCCGAACAGCCTGAAAAAACTACCTCAGTTTCGATGATTATTACCTTTTGCATTTGTAAATCATCCTTCCAAAGCTCAGATTGACGGCAAACCATCCATGGTACCCCACAGGCCCTACAGAAATTTGTGAGATCTTACATGTCAGGTTGTCTTACGAATTGTAAGGTTGCAGATGTTTCAATTTACCTGTCACTGAAATATCACTTATCTACTTCACAATGGTATTTTCATTTGTGAACTATTACACTACATTTTACCTTAACTGGATATGCCTTTATTAAAGCTGAGACTTACTCTTTGTGCCTATTAGTTGCTTGCTTACAGCCTAGTTGCTTTTATTAGAAACACGACAGCACCAGTGTTTGAACAAAGCTATATTTTCATGGAAAACGTGATATTTTCTATGCTTACACCGATATGGTTGGCATTAAACATTGCAAATGTATACTAACATTCCAAGGACATAGCACTTAGCCTAATGTACAGTGTTCATTGTTAAGGGTTTACAATTTAACCCTTATCATAACCTGTTCTAATTATTATTATTTGCTTGCTGCTATCCTTTAGAAGATGAACGATACGTGTGACAGTAAAAACCACAGAAGAATGCTGTCATGAACGAAGAATGAGAAAGGAGAATGAGCCATTTTCAGCAAAGGTAGGCAAATCTAAAGCGTTTAACTTTAATATTACTTCTTTGTTTAATTTTTTGCAGACATGCGGTAACGTCAGTCAACCCAGTCACATTGCCCAAATTATTACGACAAAGAAATGCTTAAAGACATTTGCTTGTTATTATTTTTGATTAAATATATTTAACATCCCGCTTACCAGACCTTTTGTAATTCTATCTGATTGTAGATATATTTGTCATGATGACTAGATGCAGGCGCGACTTGTTAATGAGACCTGACGAAGTAATTGGTGGCATATATTAGTGAAAGGTGAATCTAACTACGAGTGCTAAAGCTGAACGAATTCAATAATTTGTCTCGTGTAGACTTAAATTTACGCTACATGTTAACAGCCTTTGTCATATGGATTGACATCACGCTTTAAGTGAAACATTAGTAATGCAATACTTTAGAATACACGTAACCGTATAAGAACTGGAACTCGAATGCAGTGCCTAAGTTATGCCTACTATTGTCATTTGTCCCTAAAGACTTCTATATGACTATGAGACGTATCCAGGTAACTTCACTAAAATAATTACAATTTAACACGTATGACGACCGACATCGTTCTTACGCAATTACACTTACGTATAGTTAAAGTCCTAGAGAGCACCGGTCTAGCATGCCGTGCTCAATAAGGGAACACATGAATTGAAAGACGATAAGACTGATATGAAAATTTTATTTTAATTATGATACAAATTCAGTTTATTTACAAAATCAGAGTACGATTGATTCCTGCGATTACTTCTACTGAATAATTCCTGGCAAACACTTCTCCAAATTTGTCATTAATTTTCCTAATGCCCGTATTCATAATACTTATATTGGTTTGCAATGTGCCACTTCGATTTCGAGGGACAACTGCTGACGTGCATTGAGATGCGAACAAGTTGCGTGACCACGCCCATTGTTTGCAGCTCTGCATCACATGGTTAACTACAAAAGGTGAAACAAAAAACGTAAAGATAACTATGAACTGAATATTACACGTGCAATGATGGTAGTGCTTGTGTCTTGTTTCCAATTAAGGCAATGTACACACGAATAGGTTAATGAAAATTACAACTTTCCGTATATAAGAACATCAATTAATTAAATTTCGGTCGACATAAATTAAAAACGGAGTCATAAAAACGCAAATATACCTGTGAAATACGGCTTTCTGAAATGGACCAAAAGCAAGTGTCGGCAGGGGTACCGACAATTCTCGTTGATGCATCCAACGACGTTGTAGATATTGACTGACAGTAGCATCCAATCTGCTAATAACTCTGAAGTAGAAATTCAATCTGCAAAATGAGAACAATAGAGGCATTACTCTGATCTCCTTTTACACTGCACTAGACGGCATAAATAATTCTTCACAATGGGATTTCTTGTCTACGAATAAAATGTAAAGTATGCTTCGAAAAACTTACTTTCCGACAGAAAGCTTGGCAAACATGGAAAGAACACAAAACAATGTGCGCTTGTCTGTGCGTTAACTTGACGGCTGCTATTTCAGCTTGCGCACAATCCATAATGAAGGATTCTGTTTTGGAGGTGTCTCCCATTATTTGCCGGAAACAGTCTAATATCCAAACTACATCTCGTTTGAATTCTTTTCTAGTCCACGCAAATAAAACTGGTCGTCCACGACCAAAATTATCCGTCACAAGTAATTGGAACAAAGAATACCTGCACGCTGGTTAATGAATTGGTAAACTTACTTCCCCTTATTTGTATTATACGTCGAGTCGATACCAACAACTTCAGGGAACTGTTTATACAATTCCATTTGCTCATAAGTTGCAAAACAAATTCTTGTTAGTGAATTCCTGATCGGTTCATCGGAATAATACTCCATTAACTTCCCACGGGATTTTAGGAATTCAAAAATGTCACGACGACTCGAAATACCTTAAGTATGTAACAAGTACGTCAACCTTACCTTTATTCACTGCGGCTTTCATATTTTTAACGTCAATGCGAGTTATATCCTTGTTGTACTTCTCCTTAACATGCATTATTATTTCATCGGATGAGTGGGATTGTTGAAGAAGTGGTTCAATATTTTCTTTCTCTTCAACTGTTAGTCGTCTATACCATGGGTCATTCTGCATGCTGCATGTACATCCTGCTGCATGGATGGTTATGCACCATATTGTGGGAAGCAATTATGTATTCACTATAATGCAAAACCACGCGAAATGAAGACGAGCAATTGCAACATTTAGACCTGAAATATTCATGAAATCATATTACACTTCTTCTTACGACTTGTTTTTCAATTTCAATCCAGGTTTTGTACGATTCACTCCAAAAGTGCATTTAAAACCAACATAAGCGTACTTAAACCTGTCATCCGGTATCGTTTTGCTGCAATTATGAACATAGTGAGTGTAGGATAACTACACTGTTAGCATTAAATAACTTCCTCACTTTTTGAAATTCTGCTAATGACTTCTCAAATTCATCCCAGCTGAAGAAACGCTTTCCAAGTATGTATTCAGCAAAAATTCCACTTAAATCTGTGCTCCTGTCACTGGAATTGACTACCTGCAACGGACTAAAATAAAATTATCAATTAGGATCCATCTATGTCACAACTATTCCAAGATAAATCGAAAAAAAACAACATTGAAATACAGGGATGATCGATAACCATCAAGAAAATACCGCACGTATAACCTAAATTACAGAAAAACACAAGAACCCACCGGTTCGTTGACATCGCAAGCAACCGATAGACCAAACAACGAATTGTACGACACACAAAGCCTAGTACATGCGCAAACAAAGAAAAACAAAGCGTAACAATAGTCTAATTCACGTTTATAGTCATCACATATGCTGGCAAACGACGCAAACACAACCACGCCAAGACAGCACCCGACAGCACGCACCCAAGGACAATTCAAACTCCAATTGACCGCCACTGTTCTAGCCAATGAAAGACGAAAAAACCTGAGTCGCGGAAAATTTAACACGTTACAACGTATATCCTCACCCGTGGACGACTGAGGCTTGCATACGTCACCGTTACTAGAACTGAGGCAGAACGAGTGACAAGCGATCGCAGTGGTAATCGGTAGTCAGTAGATAAGAGGACGTGCGAAGAGTATCATGAGGTGCTGTTATGGTCACTAAGCGTTCTGCAAGAGTCATTCTAGAAAGTGGAAATTGTGTTGCAAGATGCCAAGAGGATACCTTTAACTGGAAGGCGTAGATCGTGGTTGAGGTGTGAGACTGTGCAGTGGGTATACCTGTGGTGTGTTGGCATTTGTGTTTGTTTTCCATTTCAACTTTTTCCGTGTGGCCCAGGCTCTCGCACCGGCATCCAAGTCAACATGTATTGGTCGTGATGGAAAAAAGATATGGATCCCTTTTTACCGGGAAGTGTCAATTTAGTTGAAGATTGAACGATCAATTCATGGTTGTTTGCTCAGACCCAACTCCATATTTTCGCGGGAGTCATCAATCCGGCAGTCATCGTCTCATCGTTTGCTGTTCAGTGGAAGACAGAAAACTATCAGAAGTATTATCGTGATTTATTGTTATAACATTTATTCTCAAACCTTGTGTGTAATAACCTTATTGTTGGTTACATATTGGCGTAAGAATAAAGGATTCTCGAGTCGCTAATCTGTGTTCTGGCTTTCCGCGTTGGTTATTACAAATTGTTTCTGAAAGTCTTCCAGGGACAGCGTGAGGTTCAGTGTAGTACGACCTGGATATTGGCAATTTCTGTGAGTTGACTGACAGAGGCAATATTTTCATAGTTGTGTGGGGACAGCCTTGAACTAAAATTGCCCGATTGATATGTAGAGAATAGCCTCACAATTAGTCAGAATTCTTAGTCAATTCCTCAGACCGTATTCTTTGGCAGTTCAAACGGTAGACAGACAGGTGCTAATCATTCCCGGCTTGTCAAACTGTGGTGTTTTTATCGGCAATTTCGAAGTTTCGTTATCGTTCGTTGTTGTTCCCGAGTTAAGGACAGCAATACTTGGCGCTGATTTTCTGCGAGAGGTTGGTGCGATAATTAGCGCGAAGTAGAAAGCAGTGATTACGAAAAACGGAACCGTCAGCATGTATACGACAGGAGAGACATCAAGCGTTACGTCGTCGAAAGCATAGAACATAGCTGTGTTAGTTAAAGCGTATTATCATCTCTTCACCGTAGATGGGGACTGCGATGGTTATAACGATAAAATGAGTCATGAAATCCCACCGAGCGGTTGAAAAATGGCACCATTCACAACACAAATAGCCTTTTGTGATTTGTGAGGCGATGAACGAGCAACGAGTGAGGTTGTCACAGGATGATATTATTGAAGAAGCTGACACTCCGTATAACTGTCCAGTTCTTCTAGTGAAGAAAGGGAACAGGAAGTACAGATTTCGCGTCAGTTGCCGCGGCTAAACAGCGTGACAGAGCTGAGAACGTGTGCCATGCCAATTGTAGTACAGACCTTGGTTCATCTACAAAGTTATTTACAGTACTCTACTTTCGGTCAGCACACTGGCACATACCAATGAAACAGAGAGACAGATAGGAGATAAGCAATATCGGATAAAACGCAGGCCATTTTGACTAGCACTTGTACCGTTTACATTTATGCGACTAATGACGCAGTTACTTGGTAACTTGAAGAATGTAGAAGTGTGCGGTAATGACCTCGTCATCTACAGCCAAAATGAAAGCGACAATGCGGAACATGTCGAAACCATGTTAAAACGCATCGAAGAGTTTGGACTACGCATCAACAAAACTAAATCTCAGATAGCCGAACGCAATTGAGTCATGAAGTAGACAACGGTGAGTCAAAACTACTTCCAGAGAAAGTCTTATCGATGAGGAACATTGCAACCCCGAATTCCAAGAAGAAGCTAAGGCAGCTCCCGGAAGAGCAGCGTTTTGCAGCCGATTCGTGAAATACCTCAGTTAGATAGTAGCCCCCTGTACAGTCGAAGTTCTTTCAGTCGGAACATTTCCAGAAGATATTTGATGGTATCAAATGGCTTTTGGACAACCAGCAAATGACATCGAAACTGCCAATACCCGGAAAACAGTTCAAGGTTTGTGCAGGTGGGAGTGACTGCGGCCTTGACACAGTACCTGGGCAGGTTAAAGGAGCCGTCGAATACGACAGTCGTGCTTTAACACACACAGAACAGAAGTGCTGAACGATAGAAAAGGAATGGTAGGCAATAGTAAGGGCGGTTGAGAAATGGAGACGATATTTACTCGGCCAATGGTTCCACATCGAAACTGGTCACAAGCCGCTGCAGTTTCTGAGGGCAGCGAGAGACCCACGTGGGGAATTGTCGTGGTGGATGCTGCGTCTGCAGAAGTATGACTTCGCTATCCCACGCGTCCCAAAAAAACTTTCAGCAGACATTCTATCTAAACTGGAAGATGAACCAGAGTTACCGGAGATTGTTTACGGAGTGCCACCATTGGAACGAGACACATTAAGACTTGCCCACGGTGAGAAATCAGACCCTACTCTGAATACAGGCATACAGATGATCACCAACGGAACAGAAGTGAATTAAGCTGCGGCCAGTAAGGAGCTGACTACACTACTCAGACAGAAAGATCGATTACGAGTGAAAGCCTACGGCAATCTGACTTCGGCAGAGAACGATGTACGTTGGTAGGCGTAATTGCCTAAGGCTCTACGCTATGAGCTAATACAATAATGTCACCAGCTAGCACACACAAGAGTAAACAAAACAGCTGACCTCCTAGAATAAACCAGGTACTGGCTAGGTATGAGAGAAGATTTGGCAAAATACGTCCTGGGATGTCCGCCGAGCCAGTTGGTTAAAGAAGACCGGTACATGCGACCTCCTCTGCACTCAGTTCAAGTTACGACAGCAGTTGGCTTGTGGTCCAGAGATGTGGTGGGTCCATTTCGGCAGACACACAGTGGCAATCAGTGCGTCTTGGTGACGACGGAACATGCTACACGGTGGATAGATGCCGTCGCGGTCCTTGATCAATGCACAAGAACCGTGGCTGACGCAGTAGTTTTGCACTCCGCTGTTCACCACTGTGTACCAAAGCTAATATTGACAGATCATGGCTCTTGATTGAAGACAAAGAATCTGCTTCCTGTCTGCAACAGCTGGATATCAAGAAGTTCAGAATGAAGCCACAGCATCCGCAAACGAGTGGCCCGACAGAAAGGAATAATCGTACACCGAAGGGGTGGCTTATAGGGGAAGTAACCACGTGACATAGCTTCAATTGATTCTACTAGCACATCGTGCATCCACCCAGGAAACAACAAAAAAGTCACCCATTCAGCTGATATGTGGGAAGAAACACCGACTACAGCAGGGAGATCCACTTGATGTCAGAGAGGGAAAATGATACAGCGTTATGCAGGTACATGAGAGACGTGAAAAAAACACAATGTGAAGATAAGGTTATATAGTTTGGCTGTATTGAGAAACAGAACTGCAAATAAATATTCCTTCACCAAACCATTCGCCCTCTACCGTTTGAAGTGGTGGCTGCAAAACAGCGGCATGTGTTTTTACAGCTCGAGAATTAAACATGAATTTAGATCCTCAACATAAAGAATTAACTTAAAAAACAGCAGAGCCTCCACATATCTAAATTTTTTTAATTTTTTTTTATGGTTACAGCTTGATTCCACACCGTATTTTTGGTACAAGTGTGGAATTTTCAGCGTGGATATCGGTAGCCCAAAATTCGCAGGCCAACCATAGATATCAGGTGTGCGTCGGCGAGGGCTAAAACCCCGGACCATGTGCATGGTTGGCGAGAGTCCTAACGACTGATAAAAAAATACTTTTTCCCTTAACATCTACAAGCCTGCTCAGCCTCCTATCAAGAAGTTACCTTATGGGACCTACACAAATTCACCAGGCATCTTACAGGTCAGCATATCATACAGGTTCTAATTTTTTAAGCCACTCCTCTCTGAAATGTCACTTATAAACCTCATAATAATCCTTTTATCTAATTACTATAACATTCCGTTTTATCTTAACTCCTTAGGCCTGTGATTAAGCTGCAACGTATTCTTTTCATTCATGTTCTTCTCTCACTTAAAGTCTGGTTGCTATAATGAAAAAATAACAACAACCTCCATATTTGAGAATAACCATCTTTCCATCGAAAATGTTATAGTTTTCGATGACAAGACCAGTATGGTTAGCATTATTCATTGCAAGTATATACTATCATTCCAAGTACTACATAGCCCCTCGTATTTATCCTCCGAATGTACTTCCAATCATGTATGGTACACAACTGCATTTTCCACCATTTTGCTACTTCCCAGGACGTTCTTCTTTTCCTGAAATAGCTATCAACCACGTGGTAGCATGGTAAATACCCAGATTTATGTTGTTTTATCGATAGATATCACTATCACCAGGAAAAGGGAAAATGTTCAGGTTGGCGCTCAGACTTGATAATGACCTTAGTGAATGGTTAACGGTCTAAAATTTATAAGAACCTGTTCTGATTACTTGTACTATGATTCAAAAATTTAAACTTTTGAAAAAGTGATAATTCATGCTGATTCACCGGTGTGATTTATAAAATAACTGGGCGTGCCTGGTTATTGCACATTGTTGCTGCAGGTCTTCTAAGGACAGCGTTAGGTCCAGTGTAGTTAGACCTGGACTTTGATACCAAATCTTTCAAAAATAAGGGTGTATTAAAAACAAATTATGAAGACACTATGGTGTTTGTTCTGTTTAACAAAACGCATCAGGTGATTATATCTTAAACCTTCAATTTTCAGTTTGGTTGGAATTCAGATACAAAGGACATAGTCGCTGGACACAAAAATGGCTCACTGTCAACAAGACGTGCATTCAAACGAAAATTATACAACAGTTCAAGATGAAACATGAAGTTATCTAATTTACAGAACAGTACAAATTCAGATGGAATGAGATTAAGTGTGTATTTCTTGGTGCCTGTTACAAACAGCTCTGAGACTGAGTTATTGCACAAAAGAGTGGACACCATCACACAGTGTCCATTGTCACCTTCACTCACTCAGCTGCGAAGTCTTCTAGGATTAACCCACTTCTGTCGCCTTTTTATACCCGATTGAGCACGGTGTATGCGGCCCCTAAATTATGCGATAAGGGGAAAAACAATATTATGAATTATAAAAAGAAGCAGTCTATGCAGTTGTAGGACATTAGTATGCACCAGCGCAGTTTGCCACCTTAAAATATCCCGGTAGCATTGCACCTCTTATTCTGGTGGTAGGGGGACCCAAAAAGTATGTAGGAACAGCCCCATATCAGCTCTCTGGCAGTGGCTGGGAACTGGTCGCAATGTATTCTAAGCCTGGTATTTATTTCTGGTAGAGAATTGAAAACAGTCTACGTGGCCGTTAAACACTTTCAAAACATTTAAGAAGCACACCATCCACCATGTACACAGATCACTGACCTCCTACTGAAGCAACCAATGCGAAGACAGAAATACCTACTTAGTGAGATATACCACCTTCGTTAACCATCAGACATCATCGATGATATGAGGTATGGTGGATTCGGAGAATTGTGTCTGATATACTACGCGTGAACTCAATGCACTGGTGGAGGATCAACAGAATGATGGTTAGTTGAAGAGTGTCCTCACTGGAAATAACTCCAAATTCATGCCCATAAAATTACCATATCCTGTAGAAGGCGACTTGGTATACTGCGAATAGAGATCCATTTGAACACTTCGTCCCTAGAATTGTAAAGAAAACCATATTCAATATTTTTTACTCGTAGTCACGCCCTGGAATAAAATTTTTTGTTAAACAATCTGTTCGAGATATACTTGGCCAAATGTACACCGTGACTGGCAGAAGCGGACGATAGAGTGTGCACCCTTTACTAGAAATTTATCCCTGCTGGATGCCCGCTCCCCTGGCACTGGTGCAGATTTACTGCTTAAGTTTTCCCAATCTGATGGGTTTACATACGTGGTTAGATTCATTGATAGGTTCACTAGGTATCCTGTCGTCTCAATAGAAACTGGTATCACAGCGATAACACCACTTCAACAGTACTTACCTGAATTCGGTGTGCTTATGGCATTAACCACTGCTGGACGATGAAAGTGCTTGTTATTGAATTTTGTTGGTATGTATCAGCGGATAAGAACACAGGTTTGTTTATTACATTTGTGATTAGTTGGCCATTGGAAGTAGGCATTTTATCCTCAATGTGATTACGTTTTCCTAAAGGAACAAGTCTTCGTCTTCTTAATGAGTCCTTTGCAGTACATTTTTTTGGGAGTTCATGTATTTTTATACAAACCTATACTCCGCATTATTTCATAGTAATAAAAATCTGTATAATGCTAGGAATCTGGCTCAGCTGGAATTCATAACTACATACCAACATGCTTTTAAAAGTGCCATTTAGATAGAATAGAAATTATCATCAAAATTTACTGTTGCAGGACCTGAGATCGAGAAAAATTCTGTCATTTCTCTAGCAGCCATTAGTGACAATTTTATTAAAGGTGCAGGTGTACATACAAGTTGATTCAAATGGAGTGGTAAGATAGAAGTAAAAGACAAAAGAAAATATCGGGCTAACCCAGGAGTTCTGTATGCAGAAGAATTTTACTTTAGAAGTGATATGCTGGAGGAAGGAACGGACAAAATGCACTACAAACCTATGAAATCAGAATCAATAGTAAAAGCGGAAAATAAGCATATATATGAAATTAACACAAAAGTGACGAGACAACCTGATGAAGCTGTTGAAATCAGGACACATGCATGACCTATATGCAAGATAATAAAATCAATGATGCAACAACAGATATCCAACAACAGTGTTACTAGAACTGAACCGAAGTGATTCTGTTCAACAGATATTTTCCAAATTACTGGTGTGTAAGAGAAGCTCCGGAAAGGTCGCCGTTAAAATTATCCTTCTTCGATACATATCATTATCTTCCTATTTAGCAAAGAAACCGTGTCATAAGTGTGTGGCCCTCAAGTTCGTTACTTAGGCAGTTTAAATTTCTTTTAGTGTATTATTAAGGTGATATATCGCAGGAGTTTTTCGCTGTATCAATTTGAAGCTGTATTGTGGTATACACATAAATTAAGAGTTGTAAGACGAATGGAATAAAAGAAAACGACTGGTACCCGGTTCTGTTTTGGATTAAAATGTTGGTTTTAAATGGTGTTGATCAGTATTAGCAGGTGGTAAGATGCACACTCGCGAGCAGTTTGAGAGTGCATAAGGCATGAAGCTTAGAGAATAATCAAAACATATGGATGACATCCAATATAATTTTAAGTGAATAGCAAAAAACAAGACATACAGTGAAGTACTAGAAAATGGGGAAACTTGTGGACAGTTGCCTAGCCAAAACCATATCAGGTATTATCAGCTGTAGCGCAGTGGTAGCAGAATAAACCGAAAGTTCGTCTAGGAAGCAGGGCGTTGATATGGCATATCCCCTATTTGAAGTGGCGCCTCTGCCTCAACCTTGACGGCATTTGCGCGGTTTCGTTGATTGGAGTTGGAGCTAGTCGTCCAGGCAAACGCAGTTGACGCGATTTTGGTCCTTATTTTGCTCTTGTTGGATAAATTTATATGAAAATTGTTGTTCGATATTGTTCTTGAGCATTTACTGACTGATTGTGTGACAGGACGCTTAAATATATGGTTAATGCAATGATTATTTGGCATACCGAGTAAGGTTTGCGTACATTTCGACGACTGTCATTCGATAAATTTCCTTGCAGCTTGGCGGAAGCCTGTACTCGACCGCAAATTTCCCTATCAGCTATTGTGCAGTACCTATTACTGTTGCAGAAACCGAAGAATGTGATTGATATCGAATTCGTGCATCCTTCGGCACTTTTGTGTGGTGTTTTGATAGCTGAATGTCAATGAAATGCATAGATACAAGCGAAAATTAGTGTTCATAAATGGGCAGAAACTGCAATATGTTTTACGAACACTTACAACATTCACTGTTTTCTGCCAAAGTTTTTAACTGAGTTAAATTCACACTGCAACGTTCTAGTAATTTGATGGATTTGAATACCATCCTCGTAATCAGGTACGTAAAGACATTTTAGGTGTACGTCATTTTGTCGCATTATTGAGTTTGGTTTCATAAAATTCCGATTTTTGTGATTGTCCAGGCGCCATATTATTTGCGTTTGTTCGAAATTAATTCGCAATATTATTTTGAAATCGCGTAGAAGTGTTGTCGGACATCTCTTAATGCTATGGACGTAAGGTTTAGAAGCAGTTGCTGTATCCATTTAGGGAAGACTCATCAATTTCTGCAAGTAAGGACTACGCATCATATTCCTAAATGCCTCCAGAAGCTACTAATGGTGAGAACAGGAGCTCCAGCTCTTCTATTGCGAAGCATCTTATAGGGACAGGACATAAAACAAACGTTGGTACATTCTTAAGCATATCTGTAAAACGTGTTTGGATTGCATCTTAAAGTTTGTGGAAGCCCAAGTGTGATTTGAAAGCTTAAACCAACTTTGTGAGTTCCAAAACTATTCGTCATCACACGAAACCTTCTTTGTTAAACTTCGTTTTGGTACCAGTCAGGGTAGATGTACTAATACCTCTGATGTTTGGTTTAGTGATCTTCATTGTTATTTTGACCTTCAATATGTGATTTAAATTCCACCTTAATTTATTTTCTAACCTCTTAACTGTATTAATTTCATATGTATTCCTATGACAAGTTCGTGCGTGACTAAATTTTCCAAAATGTGCTGCACAAATACAACACTACACGACTCATACAAATTACGTCTTCTTATTACTTTGTCTAAATATTCACTTGTGTCAAAAATAGTGACTGATGTAATCGCACATCGATATAAGCTTTCATTAATTCTTACTGTGCTATCACGCTGATATTATATTGGTAGTCATATTCATGTATACATCCTGTGAACCCTTGTTTTCTTTTTTAGGTAATCTGTAGTCCCAGTGACCTCGTGGGGTTCTTCGCTGAAGGAAGTGGTTTCCAGTACCGTTGATTTAGTATTTTGTGTCGAATCACCAACAAATGTATTCTCTATACCTCAAATAGACATTCTACTTGTTAATAATCACTACTAACTCTATAGAGTTAGGGAGATTAGTTAGGATTATGTGTTGTATTGAGTAGAGCGTTTAGAAAAAAACGTCCGCCCCTGAGGTATATTGTCGTCAATATGGAGTACATTCTCGTTCTCGTGATAAATCTGTTAGCAGTGATTATTAATACCTATATTTTGTAAGGATGGTATATAACGAAACGTACTAATTCAGTAGTCAAAGGTTAGAACTATCCGTTAAAATTGAAGCAGTTGCTGTCAATGTAGTTGAAGATTGAACGATCAATTCATGGTTGTTTGCTCAAAACCAACTTCCCAATTTTCCCGGGGGCATCAATACACCATTCATCGTCCCATCGGTCGCTGTTCAGAAAGAAGTCAGGAGACAACCGTCAGAAGTAATATTGTGATTTATTATTGTAATATTTGTTCATAGACCTTAGTTGTAAAGCTTAGTTGTACAATGGCTATATGTTGGTGTTAGAACAAATAATTCTCGAGTCGGCAAACTGGGTTCTGGTTTTTGCGTCCGTTCGTACTAATCGTTTCTGAGAAGCTTCGAGGAACAGCGTAGCAAGAGCTGGGCATTAACGGTTTACGAGACGTGGCTGACAGGTGCTCATGTAAGGGAAAACTGATCGCGGTACGTTCAACGTTTGCGTTACATTTTTACGTGATTCGTTACATAAAATTTATCTTGTTGTAGTACTTGCACAAGTACTATACCACTTCCATACTTGTAACCACTAACTCTCATTTCTAATAGTTATGGTTAATCAAAGTAAAAAGCAACGAACCCAATCCCCTGTAAAACTGGTGTCTAATTTAACGTCCTTGATTGCTACATCAAGCAACACACCCCCAACAAACGGCTATAGTGAGTCACATAACTCACGTGTATGCCGTAAGCGTCGAGCTGAAACTGAGGATAAAACTGTACTGACAGCCAGTATTAGCACTACTCCTAAAAATTCGGTACCCTCTGCTCATACAGAACTCCTCCCTTCACCTTATGTGCTTATGGAGAAACTCCAGCCATCAAGCTCTTTTTCAGTACTATCTTCAGAAATAGAACTTCTAAAGTTGTCTATAGGAGAACTTAAGGCTGAGTTAAGGGAAATAAAAAACAGCAAGTCAGTAAATGCTGGAAACATCGAAACCAATACCGAGATATCCAAATTATCAGATCAGATCAGCGATATCAGATCGCAGGTCTGTGAACTGACACCTCTAACTATCCTCATGAAAACGGTAAACCTTAACAAGCTTGACACAGAATCGGTAACTAAGGTAGATAACCTCATTAACTTTGTTACCACAGAAGTAACAAAACGACTCGACGCAAAACTGAGTGCTATTGTCTACAACGTTCCGGACAATGAGGCACTAAAAAAGGTACAGCGCATCTTACTTAGTGAAGCGAAAATGCCTAACTCCAAGACTAAGTGCTACAGGCTGAAGAAGAGTCAACATGAAAAGTGTTGTCCTATTCGTTTTCAGTTCGAAACACCGGCAGAGACCAGAAAATTCATTCACTCCCAACACACCCTATCGCAAGCCAGAAACTACAAACATATAAAGGTCGGGGTGGAAAAAACAGTTATAGAAAGGCGCGCACACAACTATCTCACTAAGACTAATTGTGAAATAGGTAATAGGACATTGCAAGCAGCCATTATTCCCAACCCTGTGAAAGATACAGTAGACCCCACCGCATCACCCCTCTCAAAACACACAGAAATATCCCATCAGAGTGCAACACCAGCCGAAAGGCCACTAGACTGTAACCAAATAAATAATAAAACCATACCACCCATCACCGCAGAATCTAAAATGCCACTAAATAACCCCAGAAAAAAAGTTAAAACCCCCCGAAATTCGACTTTGTCCTCTCCTAGCTATAATTCCATTGGTAAAGATAAGGAAAATATGCCCCTAAATCATACCAACAAAAACAGTGGCAGCTTAAATAAGCCCACACTCCCCACGGTTAATAGTATTAGCACTCACAACGTGCTAAATCGCACCGTGGCACACACTAATATCCAATGTCACAACGATGTCACCCTAAATAGTACAAGTGGTAATAGTCAGAACTCGGCTACCAACAACTCAGGGTCTTCAGAGTATGGCACACAAACAAATTTCGACCGGATATATGGTACAAGTCTGCTGGGAACTAACCCAAAATGCAGTACACACGAAACCCACACAAGGACACAACTAGCATCAAACAATAGGTGGAATAATAAGCCATGGTCATCACAAGGATCCAATCATTTTTTATCCCCCGCGTCCCTGTCAGCGTTGAAAAAACAGCTGGTAGGGATGTTAACACTCCTAAACCACTAGTGCTGGCTCCCTCCTTGCATGAAAACAGGAACGGTCTAGTGCACCCGTATCCATTGGACACACTTGACACTTGCACAAGTATAGGCCAAATAAAGAACCCTACCCACTTCTGTAACCTAACTAAAAATAAAAGTTCCTTAGTCTATAGCAAATCCAGTACTCCAACTCCTAATTCTCCACCGAAAACAGCACACACCAACTCGATAGACATAGGTGAGCATGATGCTGGAACTCCTCTTAACATAGGATCGTCATGTCCAGCAGAACTACTGGGTGCTGAACCATATTCGGGGCTGACTAACGAACTTAAATACTTCAAATGCTACTTCAACTCTCATCTTTACGTAATCCTCATAAATGCTAGATCTGTTCTAAATAAATTGCCGATGCTCAGAGCACTCACAGTAATATACAAACCCCCTGTAATTGTCATCACTGAATCTTGGTGTCATTCGGACATCCTGGATGATGAAATAAGCTTAGATAACTACACACACTTTCGGTGTGACAGGGAAGGTGGTAAGGGAGGGGGTTGTCTCATGTACTTTCTGAATGCACTTACTGTATCACAGCTAGAAAGTAGTACACTTAACATGCCTGAGACTCTATGGGTTAATGTACACTTAAATAACGTAACAGCATTAATTGGATGCTCCTACAGAGCACCTGGCACCTTTAGTAATTACGAGACCCAACTTATTAATACTCTGGAGCAATTAACCGACTTACAATACGATCATAAGATCCTATGTGGGGACTTTAACTTACCTGAAATCAACTGGGATATACCCACAGGTCCAACTAAATTTGATAAGTTCTTAGACACACTGGATATACTTGGCTGGAAACAAACTGTCACTACTCCCACAAGAGGTAACAACGTACTAGACTTAATCTTCTGCCACAATATAAGCCCCCTTTCAACGCTAGTAGGTTCTGAGTTCCCAGGGAGCGACCACAAAACAGTAATGTGTGCACTGCCAATTCCGCTGAGTAGCAATGCATCTCATACCTCCACTTCACAACAAGTAATATATAGGAACTATAGTAAGGCAAACTGGGCCTTAGTTGAATCGATGCTAAGATCCTCCAAATGGGATGAATACTTCACTACTGATGACCTATCGAGAGCCCTAACCATCTTCTACCATAACTCAAACACATGCTTAGATGCTGTCATTCCACTCCAAACACTAAAGGTTTCCCCACACAGAAAGTCATTCATAAAACCAAAGGATCGTAAGAAACTGAAGAAACTCTCAACAAGTTACTTCAAACACCACGACTTTGGCACTCTAGGTCTAATACTTAAAACCCTTAGCTCCATCACACAAGCTCAAGATTTCCGTATGAGAAAGGAAGAACGCATCGCAGTAGCCAGTCCTGCTAGAGTGTATGCACTCACAGAAATCTTAAGGAAGCGAATGAATCGCAAAAATCACAGCATTTCTCTCCTCATAGACAAAGGCAGGCTATGCACTAACTCTGCAGACATATGTGAACTATTCAACAAAACGTTTGCAGGTAACTACCTTAAGCCCTCAGTCCAGCTACTCGATATACACCCTATTACTAAAATGGCACAAACTCCATCTCCACTCACACCAAACCAAATTAGCACTGTTCAATTCACTTACGCTGACATTAACCAAACTATAAGAACCCTCAAAAGTTCAAAAGGTTTCGGTACCGACGGTATATCATCTTACTTCTATAAATATGGTGGCCCTGACATTCCTCTACTACTGCTTAAAATATTCACAATGTCCCTAGAAACCCAAACTTACCCTGACATATGGAAGACAACATTCATTATGCCTAAACACAAATCTGGCTCGAAAACTGAAGTCAGTAACTACCGGCCAATCAATATCACACCTATAGCATCTAGAATCATGGAGAGACTAGTCAAAGATAACTTAATCAAACATATGCTTAGCTGCAACATCATAAGTCCGAACCAACATGGATTCCTGAAATCCAGATCATGTTTAACATGTCACCTAGACTTCTTCAATTTTGTAACCAGCAGTCGTGACAGACGGCAACTAGTACTTGTCATCTACTTTGACATTTCTAAGGCATTTGACCGTGTTGACCATTTACTGCTAACAAATAAACTGAACTCCTTAGGAATACGTGACCCATTATTAGGATGGCTTAAATCATTCCTTAACAATAGGTCCCAAATAGTTAAACTCGGGTCTGCAACCTCCAAACCTAGCCCTATCACTTCTGGTGTAGTACAAGGTAGTGTCATTGGACCCCTCCTATTTACACTATACATCAATGACATATGCGCTTGCTTCACGCACGGGAAACCATTCATCTTTGCAGATGACCTAAAAGTAGCTTATACATTCCAACGTGATGACTTAGGGAACTTCGAGAATGTAGTACAGAAGGAATTAGATAAAATGGCTGCTTGGTCGTCCCTATGGAATCTCCAATTTAATCTGAACAAATGTGGCTGGATCTGCTTCGGTGCACCCTCAATTGACCTGAAATTAACGCTCCAATCTGCTAACCTAACAAGACTCCGAAGTGTCGTTGACCTAGGCCTGAGGTACTCTAGTGACTTGACATTCTCAGAGCAAGTAGCATCACAGACTAGAAAATCGAGGATGCTCTTAGGATGCATACTCAGGAACTTTCACGACAATGAAGCCAAGCTAATTCTGTACAAAACATGTGTCAGACCACTACTAGAATACTGTCCATTTATTATAAGCAGCACTCGCACACGCGACAAGCTAAGGATGGAAAGTATCCAACGATATTTTACCTCAAAACTGCTTGGCTACGATTGTAAGAAAGACTACATCTCACGGTGCATGATCCTAAAACTCGACCCACTTTGGACAAGGCGACTTATTATAAACCTAATATTCTTCTTTAAGGTCCTTCACAAAATATCTTTCTCAGGTAACAGGGACATACAATTCGCACAGGAAGGTTCTTACGATCTGCGTAACCAAACTTCCACAGTGACAACTCATTCTTTTAAGTCAACACTCCGTGAAAACTTCTTCACAGTCATGTATTCTAAAATATGGAATAGCCTACCCCTAGATATCAGAACTTGCTCTTCGGTTACAAGCTTCAAACGCTCTCTATACAGACTGTTTCACTCTACTGATTATATTAATAAACTATTTACTCCTAGAACGAATCAAGCACTAATCTACTACAGCACCTAAAAGACGCACTTCAACACCCTTAGCAATCTTTAAACTATAAATAAACTAGCAGCATGGATGCATAAAGACATAGTACGGAACATACAGGATTAGTTTACCCTTAGAAATAGGACCTATCCCTCATTGTAACCTTCAAACGCTTGCTATATAAACTGTTTTGTCCAAATGACTATCCCTACCAGAACCCATCACTTATTTCTAAAACGCATCAGTCATTAGAACACTAAAACGCTCAGACTCATTAATACACATTATGACATTAAATAAACTCTAAGACTTCGCATAAATACGTGAAAACAAATACAATATAGAAAAATGTTTACTTAAGTATAATTTACAATTAAGATAAACATTTATAAATGCATAAAATATTAATGTCCTTTTCATGTTCACATACTTTCTCTTTCTGGTATTTTGCTGCTCCTATTCATCTTCTGGTCGAGGTCGAACAACCCTGCATCTAAACTGAAATGAGGATTAATTCCAAACCGTCTATCTCATAACCACTCAAATTCCATGAACGATCCAATTCTACCATTTGAAGACGCTGGCGAACATGCTGTAAATGAGTATTCATGATCTGAAATGAAGAAGCAACTGGTTTTCAAACAGTTTTCAACATTTTACTCAACTTACGAATACAGTCCGCCATGCAGACACAAATGGAGCAAATGGAGAATTCTGGAATCGACCTCGGCACCATTTGATGCAGTAAAACAACCCAACATGACCTTATCTAGTTTTCGTATCCACGATCAAATTTCTTTCCTGTTATAAAACTACGATAAGACTACTGAAAAAATGGAATAAATATATCACTGATCTCAACATAATACATCAATAATCTTTAAGCCAAGGGTGCTGTTCACAACAAAGTTATATAAGAGAATTGACTTCAAGCTTTATTTTTCCCAGATATTTGTATTACATTCATCTGATGTCTGGGTTTTTTGTTAATGCGAAGACAATATTTCTATATCTCTTTATGTGCTACACAAACAAACTTTATAGCAGACTGTTCCGACTGACTTTGATGTCAGAAAGAACAACCAAACTGTAAATTCATCATACATCAAATTTTGTGTAATTTATATAATAACTTATCCATGCCTGTACAATTGGTATGTTCCTGCATAAACAGGAAGAAATATATTATTATTATTATTTGATTAATCGAAAGTTGAAACATCACGTATGTGACAGATTTTATAGCATCGTTCACATGCGAATAGTTAAGATTATTTATTTAGAAATGATGGTAACTTGTTGATGGTTTAAGAGATGTTTTGATTGATAGGAACATAGGTGGGACATTGTAACTGGATAACAGTATAACTGGTCAGGCAATATCAGCTGGCCAGTATAGACATATATCGAAGTAAAACATGATCGGGCAAAGTATTTCAAAGACAGGAGTAGAGCAGTCTTCTGAAACTAATAATTTAGTGAGTAATTAAATTTGTCTTTGAATTAATACTGAAAGTAAACGGCATATTGGTAGGCTAAATGATTGTTCTTATTCAGTTTCGTTAGAATAAGTATCCGAATACTGTTTCACTCATTCTGTCTCTTGAATAACTTAGTAACATGGCGTTTACTTTCGGATCCAAATTACTAAGTAAATGTTAATATCCCAAGGATTTCTTGATACAACGATTAAATTGTTGTCAAAGTAAGTAAATATGTTAATATCTAGAAAATACTTAGGTTTGGAGTTGTTTTTTCTACTACCACAACACCAGGTGACTCACCAACTAGTCACAAAGTAAAACTACATCTATCAAAGAAAGTCTGCTCCCGACTTCTAGATATCGTGAAGGAAGAACTACATCCATAGGTTAATAGGATTAGACGCATTATGTCGATTCGAAACTAGGTAAATACGTTTCGCAGCTACAGAATACACCACTTTACAACCTATTCCTTTAATCGTGTCAATCAAAGTGACATCATTTAAGACTAGAGAAGGAACACCACTGGTGTTCACAAGATCCACTTTTGTTCTTTAATATAATGTACATTCCGTAATTATAGGCAAACCAGGAAACGCATCAAGTCATCACATATGCGAACAATAATTCAGCGTACAAGGTAGGGTAGATTTAAAGGAATGCCTACTCGATATGGCCCAGAGTTCATGTGAAGTGACACATGCCTACATCTGGATGTTCGTGTATAAGGTATCGCATTTCGTCTAAGTGACTCAATGGGTCGCCTCCATATTTAACAAATGCTCAGTCCATGAATTCTACTTGTACCTGTAAAACACAAAGAATACCCTGCTGGGATATGGTGCTGTGTTACACTAGAGTCCCTCAGTTTACAGGTAAATCACACTTAATATCAGTATTGCGGCTTTTAGTTGAAAAAATCATTCGACTGTGTCACAGATGCTTTTGGCTGGATTCCTCAGTACCAAGTATTATTCCCTATGAGAGTGCATTGAAGAAACCCTGCAGGGTGATATTGCAGCTTCGCCGAAAATTTAATAGAAGCATTTCACTCATACAAGATGTATACAGTAAGGAATGCACTATTAACTCTCTGCGCTCAGCCGTACATTGCCCTATAAAATTCTCTTGTTTGGAAATGAAACATGTACATATATATTGTGTCATTAACTTCAGATACGCATTAATATCTTAATTGCATACGTCTTCTGTCTCACTACTCCATGTAATAATAGTTTGATGGTTATTTACGAATGCAGTAATAAGTATTTCATGGGCCGCGAGTAGCACTTGGTATTCGGCAGAGGTATGGGCACTTAGTGATTGTTATTTAGAGAACTTATACGACAAGGTTAGTGTCAATGGAGTTGAAGATTGAACGATCAATTCTTGGTTTTCTGCTCAAAATCAACTTCCCCAATTTTCGCGGAGGCATCAATACGACAGTCATCGTCTCATCGGTCGCTGTTCAGAAAGAAGAGTGAAACATCGTCAGAAATAATACAGAGATTTATTATTGTAATATTTGTTTTCAGACCTTAGTTCGCTTATTCCTTTTATATGTTGGTGTAACAATACAGAAATATCAAACGGCAGATCGGTGTTTTGGTTTTTGCGTCCGTTATAACTAAGCGTTTCTGAAATCTTCTAAGAACAGCGTGGGCCCGAGCGTAGCGAGAGCTGGGCATTAACGGTTTATGAGACGTGATTGACAGTTAGCTTTTTTCTAATATATACGCACCTATCAACGCAATGAAAAATTATGACGAATTTTTGTTTTATTTTTTTATTTGTATTTACTATGGAGGTAATGTTATTACAGGCAAACTTCACAGTAACATGTACACGTCTTGCATGTCATTGCATCAGTAATATCAGCATACTAATTGTATTACGGCCAAATGTAAATAATCTAAAGGCGTCGTAACAAAAACTTTGCGGGATGCAGATGTATTGAAGGACTGCTTGCAGATACTGTGTATGACGACATCTAGTAAAATGTCTACGAAGACTGACAACCTAAAGTGAGGAAGACAAAAATGAAACAATTAGGAGACACATAACGCCCAAGATAAGTATTTTTGACGTAAGTATAAAACTTGGGTACCGTGGTAGAGTATAACTCCATTATGGATACTATTTTATTTTGATATATCACGCAGTGTTGTACAGCGATATTTTCTGATGACGTTTCCAGCACAAATCATTGCTCATAATCACATCAAGTTAGTTACACAACTTTTTACCTAATTTGTACATACGAGTATTTTAGTCAAGCGTACTAGGGGAATAGAAGGCCACTCATCTCATTTACTTATGTTCACACCACTTCTTACGTCCATGTTACTGGCTTTTGGTTTATTTTTTCCTCTTCGGTGCACTTTATCTGGACAATTTAAGGAATTGGGAAATGCATAGAGTACTTAGGAAACGGCATGAATTATTTTTAAGCTAATTAACACTAGTGAGTTGTGACATCACGCATCTGCAGTGACGAAGCTGACTGACTGAGTTTCAACATGCAGCTCACCACAGAAGTGCAGCAGTACGATTTGTGACATTTCACACTTGAAAAATATTATATTTAGTTGGTAATATGCAAAACATATTTCATCAGATGTGTTTCGACTTCGCATTTGGGCTACGCGATAAAATTAACTAACTAATGAGATATAACGAGACAGAGTGTGAGAGTTATCTTGGGTAAGAGGAGATATTAATGTAAGATAACTCTTTTTTCAGTTAGACAGGAAGCAAATGAAAAAATACGATTATCATTTGTTGACATTTCGCCTATTTTTATCTATGTTTTAGCATTTCATTATACCTTGACTATAGATCATTCTGACAGACTGACTTTCAACATAGAAGCTTGCACACAAGTGCACCCGCTTAAGTTATCACATTCCATGAAGCACACAAAGATAGAGGAAAACAGAAATTAAATGGAACTGTAATGAGCATAAATGTGATGAAAAACGAACAGTCATATGGAAAAAATATAAGGGATGCTCAGGTATGTGAGATTACACAGAGTGAATGCATGTGTCATTAACATCGTTTAGAATCACATTTTTACTTAACACTAAGCTTAACCCCAATATTACTCATCATATTAGACTACTTAACACAGAAGAAAGGGTACAGACATTGCGGTCAAAAATCAGTAGTCTTTTCATATCTTCCAGTTTCAGTGGTCACTTCTCGCAGCCTAAGTGGACAATACCATCAGCGTACACTAAGTTGACAAGAATGTCCCCTGGTAAGTCCCTAAAGTGAGTGGCAGACAAATCGGTTAATAGATTTATGATGAAATTGAACTAAATTAAGGACGACAGTTGTAGAAATGAGCCTTGTATAATATCCTTCTTGGAAATATCACTTCCCTCATAGTTTAGTTTCAGTATTAAGTGAATGGAATGCAGTCTACAGATTCGTAAAATTCACATACTGATGTGCTACTTTTCTAGAATCCTAGCTGATGTCTCCTCAGTAAAGTGAGAAATGGGCATTGTACTTGTGTAAACTCAATAGTCTGTGAACTGCTGCCAATGAAAAGGACAACAATTTTTAGAATTACGCAATTCCAAAAACAATCATATAGTCTTTTTTACTGACTTCTGGTCCCATCAGATGAAATTAAAGGGAAGAGCTGAGAATAGAGGAGATGTTGGGGGTTAGACAGTAGATTTAGACCATTTCTCGCATGAGTTTAGATATCTTTCAACTAATGCATTAACAAGTTGACTAAATGGTACACCACTTGCCCTCATGATAATCTTAATACCCTGCACAATAAGATATAGTCGTTTTTGAGCAATTCAGGAAAGAATAAGTGGGAGCAGTAAAGACTAATGCAAGAGTTAACAAACTGTTAAAAGAGAGGTTGAATGATTCCTGACTGTCTTGACTACATAACGTGGTAAGCTAGACTGTAGATTTGCTTAGAAATCAACAAGGTATAGAGTGACCAAGAAAGACCAGAGGATAGAACTACTCCAAGGTATTTTATGTTAGACTAAGTTTCTGTTTCAGTGACCTCTTTTATACAAACATCTTGTGAACGAAACAGTTCTTGTAGTTCACGCTTATGAATGAAGGGAATTTAACTGCCTGACATTTAGAGGGATTTAACGTTAGACCATGTACTTTAGACTACAGACAGGAAGCAGTTAAGTTTGCTGCAGTCACATTGTAACATGACAGGAAGTCAGACGGCCAAATCACCAGCGTATTTGACGAAGTTGCTCTCATTAGATAGAGAAAAGTCATGTAAGACGAGAGAGAAAGAAAAGAGATAACAATACCCTGAGGAACACCAGCTTCAGTGAGCGAGGCGGAAGATTTACCTTAATATACAGTATGCTGCATTTCGTTTGGGAAATGGTAATTCAACCAATCAACTGCCCAGGACCCGTGTCTGCACGACCGAAACATTATTCAACTAAAGTCATCTAGGTCCTGAGTCAACAACAACGGCATGTGCTGACTGAAAGCTCAGCACAAAAGTGATAAAGCACAAAATAACACTTGCAAATTAGGAGACAATTCCTCGGGGGGGGGGAAGAAGAGATTACTGAAAAGTATCCATTTTTCATTTAGCAAAGAACAAGATTTAGAACTAAACTTATCATTTGTTGAAATTTTGGAGGTCATTTATCAATGTTTCGCATTTAGTTATGCCTAGACTGTGTCATTCTGACTAGTTTTCAGTGTGAGTTTGTAGAGGAGTCCACTTGTTTAATTTACCAAATTCCATGTAGCACACAAAGGTAGAGACATAAAACCAAATGGAAGTTTAACGAGCGAAAATATGAGGGACAATAAATAGTGACAAAGAAAAACATGAATTGAATAGATATGTGGGATTACATAGAGTGAATGCATCTGTGCCAGTGACAAAGATTTGCAGTCATATCTCTAGTAGTTCTTCCAGCTCACTGTCAACGATTTTATGAACCAATACCACTTTTTCATTTGACTGACCCAAACACCTTTTAAACCTGAAATGTGCTGACTAGCATCGTCCCTGGAGGAGAGCGATGGCTTGGTATGCCAGTAGGTGTTTTAGCCATCTCAACCTATTCAGCTTCCCTACCTTGAAGACTAGCTTACCCTCCCCACCTAAACATTTATGCGTAACCTCAACAGAACTCGTCATACTATACTGCTTTACTCATGAGATAGGACACAGATACCTACAATTAAACACCGGCATTATTTTCATATTTTACAGGGGGTTTACTTCTCATAGTCTAGGTGGACGATATCATCAGCAAACTGTAAGTTGATGAGACTATTCCCTGATAAGTCTCCAAAGTCCTACTAGTATATGTGTCATTCACTTGAACCGATATAAGGATGACAGTTTAAGAATTCAGCCTTGTGTTACATCCCACTTGGAAATGTGTTTTCTCGGATAATTCACAAACAGTAATCACTGAATAGAAAACGTTCTATATGCTTTTTGAAACTCATAAACTGACGCACTGCTTTTGCAGGCAATATATTGTTTCCTCAATAAAGCGAGGATTGGATATTTCGGCTGCATAAGTGGTATCCTGGTACCAACGTCTACAACAAGTCTATGAATTATGCACTAGTTCATAAGTTGTAGCTATGACTTTTACCTTACCGAATATTCCAGCAGATTTTAAATAAACACTTGAAAAATATCAAATTTATTCGGGAAGTCATTGCATCGGTGGCACAGTGGTTAGGACACTCGCCGACCATGCACATTGTCCGAGGTTCGATCCCCTGCCGACGAACACCTGATATATATGGTAGGCCTGCGAAATTCGGGCTTCCGATATCCATGCTGAAAATTCCATAATCGTACCAAAAATACAGTGTGGAATCAAGCTGTAATAAAAAATAAGTCAGTGAGATTTAGTAAACTAAAAGTACTTTCGGTTTCCATAGGAGCTCTCTGTGCCGAGTTTATTCCTTTAATGGCCCACAGAGATTAAAACTTCAATTAAATAACACTGACGTGGAAGCACTTCTATTCTCCATTACTAGACTCAATGAAAAGAATCATGTTTTTATTCTAAAAACGGGAGCATTCGTAATGCTTTACTTTATGTAAATGCAGTTACATACAGTTTCACCAAGAACTCAGTGCAATTCGATGCACAATAGTATATATACAAATAAACTGAAAAATAATGTCCTCATTACCTTATGAACAACTTGTCCCTATTCCAGGATAATAACTTTCTATTACCTATGAGCCTGAGTTATGTCTATGAAATCGCAATATTACAACAGTTAAATCTTCCCCCAAAACCAAGGCCACTTGAAACCAATAGCAACATAGCAACAAGCGTCACTGAGGGGATATGCAATAAAGTCGCTCTAGGAAGCAGGGTCGGAGAAGTTGACATTGTTTGTGTGCGCTTTTTAAAAGCAATTGGATATTGTACTTGAAGGACATTCGCGGGACCTTTTCAAACTCAAGGTTTGCCCCAAGGTCGTTCTTTGGCGATTGTCTCTTTCCACGCAAATTTTTTCCAGTTAGTTTCAGAGTGAAGAAATGAGTAACTGTGAAATATTTGTGTACTGTTAACATTGCTTTTCAATCCAAATGTGATGTGTGCCATTGAGCAACTTAGTTCACTAAGAATACAAATGTTGGCATTACTCGGTATCCACAACATGCACATATTTTAGATCTAATGAGGCATTTTAACAGATATTTAGAATTTGACATGGGAGTACAATGCGTATGGCAATCTGAGAATTCTAGTACCGAGGGATGTATCTACGAAACCAGCCTTATGAGTGCCACCATGCATTCCAATATCCAATATTGTTTTTACGAGCTAGTATAAACCAATTTGATTCCTTTGTGCTCGCTTCTTTATTGTAAGGTATAGGTTCCTGATCTTCGGTAAACTTCTGCGTAGCTTGTCCCGCCAATCGACTGTCGTAGCTTTGGTTGACTCCAAAGGGAGTAGTGCTGGGATTAATTATATGTGTTTTGTAGTATGAGGTATGTTAAGACTCTTACTACTGTGATTGGAGTTGATCCTTTCGCTAGTTATTTCACACAGAGATTTATTATGCATTGAGACAAGTGTCCTGGACTTTACTGACCATTAATATCATGTGTCCCATAAAAATCGAAGATATACTGGCGAAAATAGAGTTAATACGAAATGCAGCAAAGACAGGACTTCCTTTCAGCCGTAGTCATATGGTGCAAATGGATAGGTCAAAGTCTTGCAGGTGCCATTCGGGAAAGATAAACTGACAGGCGTTCAGTTTTCTGGAATCAGTGTGATCTGCATCACTAACAACAATAAACAGGATCTGCGTTTCCAATACTGATTTCAAGCCATTTTTCCTATGTGGTTCAGAGACTCGGCAATCTCAATAGGTTGCAGGATTTCACCAACATCTACTTTTGGTCGATGTTGAAGATCAGGTGGCCTTCCGGTTGGAAAGGATATGCAATAAGTAAGTCCGTCAGGAAGCAAACCAGCAACAACCTTGTCACTCATCAAATATACAAAAGGAAGGGGATACGGGTCAGGTATATAGTGAAGAAACCATTGATTGACATCACACTGTAGGTACTCCAGAGAAACTAGAATCGGAAGCAGCGAATTTGGAATCTGAGGGTGACACTGAGGAGATAGTGTGAAGATGAAATTGTAGCTTGTAGGTGGTTGTAGAGCCAGTTGAAAGTGATATCTGAGTGGAATGCAGATGTTCTGGCAAAGCCCTAGTTCCTGTCGAAACCCATGGAATGTACAATAATTTCTTTACTGTGCTACCGTTGGAAAGCTTTTTATCAATGAGCCTTTATTTATGATTGGAAAGCTGTGTATAGTTTTAAATGAAGCTAGTTTCCTGTATTACATATACATGGAGAGTTAAGGTGTTATAACTACTGCCCCATAGCTACACACCACCAAATAGTTGACTTATTTGGTATGTTCTATCATCACACGTCCTAATAAAAGAGGGCTTATAGTCATATTCTATCACTGTGAAGTTGTCTACGGATGGGATTTAGTTTCAGCGACTCTACTTTCAGAGAAAAAGATGGCTATGGATCTCTGAGTATTCAGTATAAATGTATTGTAATATAAAACGCATATTGAGTGTCAATGATACCCAAGTTGCTGTAAAGTTCATACTAATGCAACCCTTAGTTCACGTATCGTGGCTTGTTTCGTAAGCAAAATTCTGTCTTTCCGTTAGGATAGTGAGTTGTTTTGAAAGTTCTACAAGTTATTATTTCAAAAAATCTCATGCGATATTTATATTACTGTGTAAATTGTTTTATTTTGCTTTCATAGAAGTTTTCCATGTCCGAATCGGTAGAAACATGTTCGAAGGAAGAATGGAATGTCGATGGTGGTGAGCTACAGTTGGCACAGGACTTTGAAGTCATTGACCTTGAGGTATACTGTGGTGAATATTCTTACCATTTGAAATGTCGCAGGACTTCGATCCTGGTCAAGTTGATAACTTAGAGACGGATGATTCATCATATATGTCTTCTTTTCTTAATGGCCTTGTTACTGACGAAACTCTTTATTCAAGATACTTGAATGGAGTTATTACTTTCGATGAACTAATGCGTGAAATGCATCACTCTACTAATGTTGACGACGAATACTTCAGGAGTAGCGACTCGGATTGTTCTAGTAAAAACAACGATCCAGAATATATTCCACGTACGTCATATGATCTCTGCTTTTGAGTTTTTAATTTAAGCTGCTTTTTTGTAAATTTTAAGTTTTATTTAAAAGAAATAACGGTTATATTGGCAGTGAATTAATGTCCTCGTATTCTGTTACTCATTTCTCCTTGGCATTCTTCTTTGAGATAGGCTCATATCATAGCTTTTTCTGGAGCTGTTTTCTGGCGGTACGTTCGAAATTGGTGACATTTTTGCACGTGTTTGCTCTGAAATTTATTTACTGCTTATTGTCATATAATTCTTGAAATTATGGTCCAAATCTCTAAAAAACGTGTTCGTAGAAACACAATTGTTTTAGATAGTGGCTTAAATTCGGTTATAACTGCATTACCGCCTCGTAATACAGTATCAACTACTAGCTCTCAAAATGGTTTGAGTGCAGATCTCACTCCTGTGATACAGGTGAAAGATGTTCTGTTAGAGAACTCTGAGTTCTGTAAACTAAACCTCCTTTTGAAAGATATGCAGAGGCAAGTAAGTGAAATTCAGAAAAAATTAGATCAGTTTGATAGTATGTCACTGCCAATCTCAAATACCACGGAGAGCCGTTCTGATATTGGCCAGGTTAAGTGTTTACTGGATGTAACTCAAAATAAGCTTTTGAATTTAGACCCAATAGCCTGTCTTTTAGAAAGGCATCCTAAAATATCTCCAGACAACCTAAATAAAGCTGAAAATCTGATTGACTGCTTGGCTACGGAGGTGATGAAGCGTATAACCTCTTCTCACCAAGCTATAGTTTACAACGTCCCAGACTCTCTGCCCCTGAAAACTGTAAGACACAAAATCCTGATTTGTTGCGGCATGGCTAGTGTTCCATGTGAATGCAAACGACTTCGTAAAAAGTCTAACCAGGCTAATTGCCCAATCATTTTTAAATTCAGTAATTCCCTTGATGCTAGTAAGTTTACTAAATGTCAGGATCACTATGTAGGCATTACTCGGTATCCACAACATGCACATATTTTAGATCTAATGAGGCATTTTAACAGATATTTAGAATTTGACATGGGAGTACAATGCGTATGGCAATCTGAGAATTCTAGTACCGAGGGATGTATCTACGAAACCAGCCTTATGAGTGCCACCATGCATTCCAATATCCAATATTGTTTTTACGAGCTAGTATAAACCAATTTGATTCCTTTGTGCTCGCTTCTTTATTGTAAGGTATAGGTTCCTGATCTTCGGTAAACTTCTGCGTAGCTTGTCCCGCCAATCGACTGTCGTAGCTTTGGTTGACTCCAAAGGGAGTAGTGCTGGGATTAATTATATGTGTTTTGTAGTATGAGGTATGTTAAGACTCTTACTACTGTGATTGGAGTTGATCCTTTCGCTAGTTATTTCACACAGAGATTTATTATGCATTGAGACAAGTGTCCTGGACTTTACTGACCATTAATATCATGTGTCCCATAAAAATCGAAGATATACTGGCGAAAATAGAGTTAATACGAGATGCAGCAAAGACAGGACTTCCTTTCAGCCGTAGTCATATGGTGCAAATGGATAGGTCAAAGTCTTGCAGGTGCCATTCGGGAAAGATAAACTGACAGGCGTTCAGTTTTCTGGAATCAGTGTGATCTGCATCACTAACAACAATAAACAGGATCTGCGTTTCCAATACTGATTTCAAGCCATTTTTCCTATGTGGTTCAGAGACTCGGCAATCTCAATAGGTTGCAGGATTTCACCAACATCTACTTTTGGTCGATGTTGAAGATCAGGTGGCCTTCCGGTTGGAAAGGATATGCAATAAGTAAGTCCGTCAGGAAGCAAACCAGCAACAACCTTGTCACTCATCAAATATACAAAAGGAAGGGGATACGGGTCAGGTATATAGTGAAGAAACCGTTGATTGACATCACACTGTAGGTACTCCAGAGAAACTAGAATCGGAAGCAGCGAATTTGGAATCTGAGGGTGACACTGAGGAGATAGTGTGAAGATGAAATTGTAGCTTGTAGGTGGTTGTAGAGCCAGTTGAAAGTGATATCTGAGTGGAATGCAGATGTTCTGGCAAAGCCCTAGTTCCTGTCGAAACCCATGGAATGTACAATAATTTCTTTACTGTGCTACCGTTGGAAAGCTTTTTATCAATGAGCCTTTATTTATGATTGGAAAGCTGTGTATAGTTTTAAATGAAGCTAGTTTCCTGTATTACATATACATGGAGAGTTAAGGTGTTATAACTACTGCCCCATAGCTACACACCACCAAATAGTTGACTTATTTGGTATGTTCTATCATCACACGTCCTAATAAAAGAGGGCTTATAGTCATATTCTATCACTGTGAAGTTGTCTACGGATGGGATTTAGTTTCAGCGACTCTACTTTCAGAGAAAAAGATGGCTATGGATCTCTGAGTATTCAGTATAAATGTATTGTAATATAAAACGTATATTGAGTGTCAATGATACCCAAGTTGCTGTAAAGTTCATACTAATGCAACCCTTAGTTCACGTATCGTGGCTTGTTTCGTAAGCAAAATTCTGTCTTTCCGTTAGGATAGTGAGTTGTTTTGAAAGTTCTACAAGTTATTATTTCAAAAAATCTCATGCGATATTTATATTACTGTGTAAATTGTTTTATTTTGCTTTCATAGAAGTTTTCCATGTCCGAATCGGTAGAAACATGTTCGAAGGAAGAATGGAATGTCGATGGTGGTGAGCTACAGTTGGCACAGGACTTTGAAGTCATTGACCTTGAGGTATACTGTGGTGAATATTCTTACCATTTGAAATGTCGCAGGACTTCGATCCTGGTCAAGTTGATAACTTAGAGACGGATGATTCATCATATATGTCTTCTTTTCTTAATGGCCTTGTTACTGACGAAACTCTTTATTCAAGATACTTGAATGGAGTTATTACTTTCGATGAACTAATGCGTGAAATGCATCACTCTACTAATGTTGACGACGAATACTTCAGGAGTAGCGACTCGGATTGTTCTAGTAAAAACAACGATCCAGAATATATTCCACGTACGTCATATGATCTCTGCTTTTGAGTTTTTAATTTAAGCTGCTTTTTTGTAAATTTTAAGTTTTATTTAAAAGAAATAACGGTTATATTGGCAGTGAATTAATGTCCTCGTATTCTGTTACTCATTTCTCCTTGGCATTCTTCTTTGAGATAGGCTCATATCATAGCTTTTTCTGGAGCTGTTTTCTTGATTGATAATTGTTGAAGGTTCTTAACTTATGTTGATACATTTTCTGTTTCTTTCATTATCATTTCTCACCTTTGTTGACAGTCACTGCGAAGACTCAGCATACTTTTGAGAACTTTTCTCTTCTTGTCATTTTAATAGGGCCTCCATGCATTAATCGATTCGCATGATGCTGAAGAAATTAGCTGATGTTTACTTATCTCTTTAGGTTGTCTTCGCTGTCTGAATGGTGGGACGGATTGCAGCCAGATGCAATTAAGGATGAGTTCTACTACCAACTGAGGGATCTCTTGAAACAGGGATATCGTAGGGCTTGCTGGGGACTTGAATGCATAGGTTGGGCATCTAAGCTCAAAACAGAGTCATCTAGGTGGTCAGCGGAGCTCACATGGTTGCAGGTCAGGACCGTCTTTTGCAGCTTTGCACAGATCGTGACCTATTTTTAGCCTGCACCAACTTCCGGCACAGCCATTGCCGTAGCGCTACGTTGCGTCCTCCCTCTGCGAATCAAGCTTGGACTCATTGATCATATTTCTGAGTTTCCGGTGGCAAGGATGCACACAAGAATGCCGCCGCTTCTGGAGCACATGCCAGGACTCCGATCATGAGTGGTGCGGCCTGGTGGTCAAAACGTGCGTGTGGGATGGAGTCAGCTGCTGCATCTGGCAACAGTCGGAAGCTGTTCCAGCTCATCCAAGCCACCAGCAGCAAGAAACAAGGTGCTAGCGAGACGGTCTGTGAGGCAGATGGCACTTTAATTGCCAGCCTGACAAGACGCCTGGAACGCCGGGCAGAGCACTTCGAGAAACAGTTTAGCTGGCCACCAGCTTCAGTATCTGCTGTCAATAGCTCCAGTGCTTCTTGGTCGGTTAGTACCGACCAACCGACCGAAGCGGAGGTCCGTAAGGAACTCCAAGTGTTAAAACGACATAAAGCACCCCGCCGAGACAATCTACCCCTGGCTCTTTTTAAAGATGGTGGCGAGACTCTCGCAATGGCTGTAACTGGTTTACTCAGGAAGGTATGGGAGACAGTGTACCGTCAATGCAGGGCGAAGCCATTATCGTCCTCATCTTTAATTTGCCCACAGCCACGCTCAACCTTCCGAGCATCCAACACCTCCCTGAATGGGATATAGACACAGGTCCTCCGTCACTAACTGAGGTTACTAAAGCTGTCACCAATCTGAAACTAGGCAAAGCAGCGGGACCTGATGGAATGACTCCAGAGGTATTTAAGTACGGTGGAGACAGTCTACTGTCTGCATTAACTGAGGTACTAGGCAGCGTCTGGGAATCAGAAGAAGTCCCATCGGGTTGGTGTAAGTCACTGATTATCCCCATATACAAGAAGGGAGACAAGTTTTCCTGTGATAATCACGGAGGGATTAGCTTGACTAATATAGTATCTAAAGTCTTAGGCTCAATAATCATGCGTAGACTGAGTGGTGCTCGGGAAGCACAAACACGAGAGAGCCAGACAGGCTTTAGATCAGGAAGAGGGTGTATTGATCATATCTTCACCCTCCGACAGATTCTAGAACATAGGAATTCCTACCGGCGTTCAACGATCATTATATTTCTTTACCTAAAGGCGGCCGTCATTCGATTCTGTCGACCGAGAGGTTCTCTGGCGATGCTTGGCTGTAAGGGCGATCCCGAGAAAATGCATTGCACTGATCAAGGAACTCACTCTACTCGAACTCATGCAGACAGGTGAGGGCTTACGGCGAGCTGTCATCTGAACTGGTGACGACCAGTGGTGTCCGTCAAGGATGCCCATTATCCCCTTTTCTATTCAACTTCATCATAGATGTACTAATGGACTTAACCCTAGGTGACTTCAGCGACTCAGGGATTGACTTGATACCAGGGAATAATCTCGTTGACTTAGAATATGCAGACGATATAGTCCTTCTAGGCGAAGACGCTGACGAAATGCAGAGTCTTCTAAACACCTTGAGCCGCAATCTACGGATGTCTGGCATGCGAGTCGCTCCCGCCAAATGCAAGATGATGTTACAGGACTGGACTACATCGACGCCTAGTTTAAAAATAGGAATTGAAGTGGTAGAGCACGTTGACCGCTTCACTTATTTGGGAAGTACCATCGGCCAATGCCAACGGGTTGATCTCTGACGAAATCTCAGCACGAATACAAGGGGCTCGTTTCGCATTTGCCAGTTTACGCCGACTCTGGCGTAGACGAGATGTTCGACTATCGACCAAAGGGCGGGTGTACTGCTCATCAGTCCGCTCCGTCCTCCTTTATGGTTGTGAGACCTGGCCATTGAGAGTGGAAGACATGAAAAGACTAGCTGTCTTTGATCATAGGTGCCTGCGTTCTATTTCCCGTGTAAAGTGGCATAATAAGGTGAGCAACATGGAGGTTAGGCGTAGAGTTCTAGGTAAACAGGGGAAATCAATCGACGAAGTCGTGAAGTTACAAAGACTGAGATGGTTAGGACATGTGTTACGTATGCCAAGCCATCGCCTCCCTCGACGAGCAATGTTAGCGGATATAGGGTCAGGCTGGAAAAAAGCTAGCGGCGGTCAAACAAAAACTTGGCATCAGTCAATGAAATCCACAACAGTTGGTCTAAGCCACGTAGGAAGGTGTAGACTTCCAGGCTGGGGTCCTCGGGACGGTAAAAATCTATGGTTGGAAACAATTGGTGACATGGCTCAAAACCGTTCTCAGTGGCGCAGATGCATCCACTCCTTGTGACTTATGATCTTCAATAAAACTGTTTTGTATTTCTTTATTACTCCTTTGTCTCACACCTCTGCTCACTGTTTCTATTATGCTTTTCTTGTACTTTCTTCTCTTGCTTCGCGTGCTACACGGAATGTGGCGACTTGAACTTCCGCACATTTGTGCAAAGTTCTATGTCGAAAACAGACAGACAGTCATCTTTAAAAAGGGTCGACGTAATTCATGTGACAATCATGGGGGTATCAGGCTGCTACCAGTTGCGTCTAAAATATTGGCTGCTGTCTTGCTCCGCAGGCTGTTCAAAAGACGAAGGATTGATTCGCGAAGAGCAGGCTGGGTTTCGTTCAGGTCGTGGATGCACTGATCATGTGTTCACCCTTCTTCAGTTTTTGGAACACCGCCATACGTATTGCAGGCTAACAATCGTTGTGTTTCTTGATATTAAGGCTGCCTTCGATTCGTTAGACAGAACTGTGCTCTGGAACTGTCCATTAAAGAAGGGTATACCTGAGTTTTTAACATCTTGAAAGCCCTATATGCAGAAACCCCTCAGGTTGAGTGAGGGCATGCAACCAACTATCATCATTGTTCCCAACCAACAGTAGGGTTAGACAGGATTGTACAATTTCCCCATTCCTCTTTTACTTTGCCATCGGTGATATTCTGGAATCAGCTCTGAAGGACGTAAGTGGTGGTGATGTAAATCTGCTTCCTGGAGATAGACTTTTTGACCTCGAGTATGCAGATGATATCGTCTTACCGTGTGATAGCATGCAGGCTGATTAAATCGCACTTAATCAGTTGGCGATCAGTGTCTGTAAGTATGGTATGTGTTTTGCGCCATCTAAGTGCAAAGTACTGTTACAAGATTGTACCTGCGCTCACTCTTGCGGGTGAACGGTTTGAAATAATTGATAAGTTTGTGTATCTGGGTAGTTGTGGGGGTACTGGCGGAGGGGTGACCGATGAGATTTCCAAACGTATAATGAAGGCTAGGGTGGCATACATCAACTTCAGTCACCTCTGGCACCGTCGCGACGTTAGCCTGGCTGTCAAAGGTTGGATATACCATGCTTCAGTGCAGGCTGTTTTTCTCTACACCTGTGAAACCTGGCCTCTCCGAGCTGAGGATATGTGGCGGCTCTGCGTGTTCGATCATCGCTGTCTCCGCAGGATTGCTTGCGTTCGATGGCATCATCTCGTGAGTAATTCTGTGGTTCGGCGGCGTGTATTTGAACACAGTGGAGATCACCATTTGTTGAGTGTCGTCATCTGGAAACACCGGCTTCGGTGGCTTGGACATGTTCTGCGAATGTCGTCCAGAGGCTTCCGTACAGGTCTCTGTTCGCTAGCCCTGGGATGGGATGGAAAAGACGGAGAGGTGATCAATCCATAACGTGGCGTCGTGGGATGAAGGATGTATGTGCTAGATTAGCATCGGTTGGTGCGTCAAGTCTCCCTGTTGGAGTCCGAGAGATAGCTCGAATCGATGGCTTGAAACGTTATCGGATATGGCCAAGAATCGTAATCAGTGGAGAACGTGCTGCAATTTCTTCTTTCTTCCCTTCGTGATGACAGTTGATGAATACTGTTTGAACTTGTTAAGTATGACCGATTTCTTTCCAGATGAAGTTCTTTATCCGTTTTCTACTTATATTTTTACTTTTAAGCTATGCTGTTTTACTATTATTGTGTGGTGCATCGTCTTGGTGCCATATTGTACCAAATTTGTCTGCGTTAAAATAAATAAATAAACTCAATGATAGACTGGGCATGGTGTCAGGTTTCCCGGTTTGGGTAAGGGTTTACAGACTTTGGTATTTCCCTCAAAATGCTGTCGTGTAACAACGCTCTCAGAGCTTCGAGCAGACAAGCTCGATTCAGTACCTTGACTCCGCAGTGACTCTTCTAGCAAATTGGAAAGGTTATTTGAACGGACATGAAGGGTTCTCCTAGGGAAGTGAGGAGTCCGTGATTTTTAGACCTATGATGCTCATATACATATGGTTAATTAATCAGCTCCAGATCTGAACCTGCATTACTTAGCTGGAGTTTTTTTTATTATAGCGTGATTCTACACCGTATTTTTGCTACAAGTATGGAATTTTCAGCATGTGATGTCGGTAGCCCAAATTTTGCAGACCAACCATTGATATCGGGTGTTCGTCGGCAGGGGATCGAATCCCGGACCATGTACATGGTTGGTGAGAGTCCTAACCGCTGTACCACCGACACACAAATGGTATAAGCATTGTTTCTTCGAATAAACTGACGTATTGCGGCACTGTCCCAATTAAGGATGAGCTCTGTCATCACTTAAGTGACCTCAACCTAGCGTACCCGACAGATGTTGTAGTGGAAGCTGGAGACATACAAATATATCCCATCTATACGCGAGTGATCGATGATCAAATTTGAGGGACCCTTTTTTAGATTATAACTTTTTTTCAGTCACACAAAAGTCGTCTTTGTGTGTCCTATTTGGCGTCTTTCATTTGTAATTCAAGTCTTTAGCGAGACAGCTCACGTTGCTGTTAGCTCTCTGTTGGCATTGAGTGTCTTTAAGTATAGTGTATGCTCTGCATCGTCCACGTGCAAAGTAGAATGCCTACTCATTGTGTTGAATTACTTAGTGACAATTTGTGATTTAATTAAAATTTTTTGCTAATATCGATGTTATTGTTTTCAGTGCTTTGTTATAGCTCGAGTTGATTTCACTTCGACTGGCTGGTTCAGAGTATAATATCTGTGACTGTTACACAAGGTTGTAAGGTCCTATATTATTTCAGTCGGTTTACCTGTTTCTCATAGTGTGAAATAGAATTTAGGTAGTTACTTTCAATGAAAGGTTATGTTCACTGTTTTGTTTGTTACAGGTTTCAGGAGATCTAAACGACCGCAAAGTTATGATACACCTGTAAAGAAAAGGACGAAAACGAGAGGATCACTTATTGTAATTCTGTTTTTTATAATTAATTTGCACTTCACTTTTATAATCCATTGGTAGACAAAGCGTGCTCGCTTGCCAATTGAATTAGCACAGTATCTCGGAGAAGCTGAAAGACATCTAAACAATGACGAATTCGATCATGCTGAACGCATATGTTATGAGATCATTGATACAGGTAACAATATTTGTTGATATTCAATCAATGGATGGAGACGAATATAAAAAAATTTGTTATGTCTCCCTGTTCTAGTAGCTTGGGCGTCAGTCGTTTTTCAGTTTATAAGGTCATTGGAACTTCAGTTGAAGTAACTTGTCTGTTGATTCAAAAAACTGTCATCTCGTGAGGGCAATCTGGCTGTCAGACAATTTGCATTTAGGACTGTAGGAAATCTTACACCCAATTAGTGATAGTTTTCTATGGTGTCTGAGTAAGTGAATATTCGTATGAGTATTCGTAAGAAGCTAGCTCCCTGGCTAGCTTCTTGTTTTAAAATAAATTGTCTGATACAATGGGTAAATAATATATTCAAATTTGATTGATTCTCATTTCCTATACCTTTATTGGTAGTTTCGTAATCGTTGCCCCTTGTATATGTTTTAGACTGCTAAAAATTCTGTGTCTCAATTGGCGATGTAGTAAAAGCAAGTACCAACTACTAACCAGATGGTTGCCAGACACTTAAGCGAATTTGTTGGGGACATAGCTGCCATTGGGAGAAAATAATCAGATCATTCACCTATTCATATAGTTTTATTTCGCAAATAATGCCGAAAAGGGAAACATCATATGTTGTTTCAGGGTACTTGTTAATCTTGAATTGCCTATTATCTTTGGGTGAAGATGTGTAAGTAGGTGGTTATAATTCTCCGTTGAGTTTAGTTGGTTGTAAAATATCATATTTTGCGTTAAGCAAGTAGTGATCACTGTTTTGCTGAATAAAACAGGAGTATTGCTTACCTTAATAGAGTAGGTGACTTTCTGAACGTATCTGATTCGAGAATTGCTACCCAACCTTGTACTAAAAGTTGTTTCAGTATTTTGAGAGTCGTTTTATTGTAAAATTCCAAAAATTAGTACGTTGTCCTGTTTTGTGGGTGTAATTAAACACCTCGTCTCCCTATAACTGAGTGGTGAATAGGTGATTAGAAGGCATTTTGTCAAACGACTTGTTTTTCTTCTGGTTGAAAACTTCCACTGTGTTTATTTTTCTGTGTGATAAATGCTTCACTGAACAATACTCTTATGATAGAAACCATACTGGATTTGATCCTTTTTTTTGGATAGGTTAAATTAATTATACGTTGATATTTAGACTATATTTGTAAAATAGATGCCATTAAAAGTAACTTTTAACATTTGATGTGTTTCTCTGATCTTGATGTCTGGTGTTGAAATTATTGTTAAATAAATCATGAATTTATCTTGATTTCGTTGTTAGCTTCTCAGGCATCCCAACCGTATATTGTTCTGGCTGAAATAAGTTTCCGTCGAGGGAACCAAGAAAAAGCTAAAGAAGTAAGTTTAACTTACTATTTTGTAAAATCCTTACGTCCAAAGCTGATTATATGGTTTTGAATCGAAAGAGTTTCCTTGTTTAATTCAAATCAATTTGAAGTTTAAAAAAACTGCTGGCCGCTAATTTCTACTGACAGATGTACAAAGGATGGGATAACCAGCATTCAAAGTAAAACAAACTCATACGTCTTCTGATCTTTTTTCCTTGTTGAAGGATTGGGTTTCTGTTTTTCTGCTCTACATGCTATCGTAACATTAAAACAAAATTTTGTAGCATTATAATTAGTGAATTTGAAATTTCTGATCTAAATACATTTTCTCTTTTGCTTGTAGTTCTTGTATGAAGCTGCTCAAAGGAACCCATCCGATAAAAATACATGGCTCACTCTTGTTGATTGGGCTGAAGAAGCTGGTGATTATCCGCTGGCGATCCACTATGCACGCCAGGGTAAGATTTTATTATTGAACATATCCAAAATGAGTTGAAATATGTGCCATTTCCAATTCCTAATAGTTGTGTGTCGTTTTAGCCCTTAGAAGAGATCGAGCTGACACATCTCTGCGTCAACGCCTGATCTACTTGTGCCAAACCGCTGGTCGAAGTAGAGATGCCCTACAGTTACGCTTAGCTGCTCTTACAGTTACTCCGGAACCTACTGGTGAAGAACAGTTTGAGGTTGCCCGAGAATTAGCTGATGTAAGTTTTCGGGTTAATTATCTCAATGAATGGTGTACTTTTGTGTAACAATTTAAAGTCTCAGAATATCAATCTGTTTTTGATTTCTTGCTTAGCCAGTTACATTTTTGGTTTGCGGAAAGTTCGGTTCACTGACTTGCTGAAGACTCTTGTTAAATGCACATAAATTCATAACACTCAGTTGTGCTATAATGACTGGAAAAACCTCGTTTCAAACAATGGCTATTTTTTACAATCTGTACAATTTAAAAGACGCATCACCGTCCATCCTTCGTCACAGCGTTTTAAACATTTTTGTTCCAACTCCGGCCGACGTAAAGTAGATATGAAGAACTACTGATTGCTTTTTTATGCTATTGAAAGTAACTTCAGTTGGCAGACTAACCTTATCTAAAATGAATAATAGAATCTGACTAAGTAAGATCATTTTGTCACTTCTACTTGTTTGTCAAATTACAATTAGTAATAATAATAATACTAAAGAGGAATAAATTTTTGCTAAGTAAAAGGCATGATTAAGATTATACACATGAGTTGCCAAACAATAATCAGTGTCATATTTTAATGCATATAACAACGGACTCTATCGTACAGTAATGCAAGGGTGTATGTTGAAAGTGCGCGTCTTCAGTATTTGTTTCTCATCCAATAGAAATATTCAGTATTGTTTTCGTTCTGTTGATCAAGGTAATAAATTTGATAAACAGGCTAAGTTTTACGATAGTTTAGTGCCATTTATTTACTCTCTGGTTATGACAAATGAAAGATTGTAGATTTAAATTTCCAGTTCATTTGGTTCCTGTGTAAAAAAAGTCTTCGAGTTCTATCGATGATATTGAAATCTTACCGCATAGAAAACTAATTGTTTGGTGATATTTTAATTTTTCTGTTATACTGTTAGCAATTTTTCAAACTGCTTGATCCGTACAATTCAGTGAAAGCGTATGAAAATGCCTTCGAGCAATATCCCAAACATGGAACAGATAATGGTATGCATAAATGTCATATTTTCTTTTAAGCTAAATGTGTCCTAAAGATCTTACTCTTATTTTTCTGCTACAGTTTCTTATTCAAATCTTGTTGCTAAGATTGTATTCCAGTATGTGTTTATATATTTTTTCACAGTAAATGACAAAGTACTGCGTCGGTGGCACAGAGGTTAGGGCGCTCGCCGACCATGCACATGGTCCAGGGTTCGATCCCGGCTGACTCACTCCTTTACCTCGTTAAGCCAGAAATAATGCTGATAAAGAGGAAAGGTTGGGCATGAGGCTAGCAACACCATCCTTTAAAATTAAACACTGCTACAGAACCTTCAAGCCACTAGCTTGCGGCCCTATGTTCCATTGGGAACGTGAAGGAAAAAAAATGACAAAGGAAGTGAGAGTATACACCAATCTGCTTGTAAATTAGGTACGAACATCATTCAGTATGGATAGAAGTTAGTAATCGGAAATTATTGAATTTTCATCCAGTGGCTGAGTCATAGTACGCTGATATTAAGGTTAAGGGTGCAGTTCCACTGAGGACCATGCATACGCACCGTTTAGCAGTTTAAAACCAGGACTGGACAGTTGTTCAACTGTACATTTAGGTTATTTCTCTGTATGTATCAGTTCGCATCACATTTTCCCGTATTGAAAATTTGTTGTTCATTCAAGCATGCCTGGATGATGTGGAGTTAGGCATGTTGCAAAATGTTTTGCTAACATGATAAATCCTACGTACTCTGGTTGGATAATAACCATCCGTGAAGCTTAGATGAATAAATCTTATGCTGTGAAACTACTCAGCTACTGATTACAAATAACTGTTCCAGGATGATTCGAGTAAACAATCGAATATACAGTCATTTGTGTACAAAAAGTGTAACTGATACATGTTTCAGACAAAAGGTATTAAATTAAGCATCAGACATCATACAGTAAACTCTTACAGATGAATATACAGTTACTTTTTTATACCTGTGTAATGCTACTATATCATTTGTTCCTTTCATTCTATTCATTCGTTTTGTTTTTACTTTAAGATAGAAATTCTGCTTTATCAATTTTGCTTCAAATGAAACGCTACGATCACGCGCTTAAGGTATGCTGATTAGTAACAGAATTGTTATTTTACGTCTTAATTCTCTGTAACTTACTGTACAACTTTTGTAGAATGATGCTGAACTTCCCGTAGTAACTAGTTATGAATAACAGCTATAATGTCTTAGGCTAATTTTCTGTATTTTCAAGTATTGGTTTGTAGAGATTTTGTTTGATTGGTTGGAGAATTTCATCATGAGCTGACATCGGTTAGAGGACCATTGGAAAGCCTGGGAGTACTTGACAGCTATTTAATCATAGTTTGGGACTTCAGAAGGAGTTTCTAAATATTATCGAAAAGGTATGATGTCATCTTAAATAAGTCTCTGAATGTGTTGTAAAGTTATCCAGCCAAATATTAACCTTAACCTTATGAAGGAATCCCATACCGCCTAATCAGTACACTTCTCTTTCAGTGAAAAATATGTTTACTGAGAAAAAAAAAACAAGCTAGAAGGACACCTCCGACCTAGTTAAGTATATATCCCCATCCAGCTGAGTTAAGCAAAGAGTATTACTGATTCCTGTCAGTTTTCCAACTGCAATCAATGAAATATCCATTGACATCACTTGAATACATGATTTTTCAACGATAAAGGACAATTTGTTAAGTTACGTGGATTGTTGATAGTATAACTGCAGATTACAGTCTGTTTGTCTGTCTATTTTCGACATAGAACTTTGCACATATGTGCACCAGTTCAAGTCGCCACACTCCATGTAGCACACAAATCAAGAGAAGAAAGTACAAGAAAAGCATAATCGAAACAGTGAGCAAAGGTGTGAGACAAAGGAGTAATAAAGAAAAACAAAACAGTTTCATTGGAAATCATAAGTCACCAGGAGTGGATGCATCTGCGCCATTGAGAACGATTTTGAGCCATGTCACCAATTGTTTCCAACCATTGGTTTTTACCGTCCCGAGTTCCCCACCAGTCAGGAAGTCTACACCTTCCTACGTGGCTTAGACCAACTGTTGTGGATTTCATTGACTGGTGCCAAGTTTTTGTTTGACCACCGCTAGCTTTTTTCCAGCCTGACCCTATATCCGCTAACATTGCTCGTCGAGGGAGGCGATGGCTTGGCATACGTAACACATGTCCTAACCATCTCAGTCGGTGTAATTTCACGACTTCGTCGATTGATTTCCCCTCCTTACCTAGAACTCGACGCCTAACCTAAATATTGCTCACCTTATTATACTACTTTACACGGGAAATAGGACGCAGGCACCTATGATCAAAGACAGCTAGTCTTTTCATGTCTTCCACTCTCAGTGGCCAGGTCTCACAACCATAAAGGAGGACGGAGCGGACTGATGAGCAGTACACCCGCCCTTTGGTCGATAGTCGAACATCTCGTCTACGCCAGAGTCGGCGTAAACTGGCAAATGCGAAACGAGCCCCCTGTATTCGTGCTGAGATTTCGTCAGAGATCAACCCGTTGGGGTTGATGGTACTTCCCAAATAAGTGAAGCGGTCAACGTGCTCTACCACTTCACTTCCTATTTTTAAACTAGGAGTCGATGTAGTCCAGTCCTGTAACATCATCTTGCATTTGGCGGGAGCGAATCGCATGCCAAACATTCGTAGATTGCGGCTCAAGGTGTTTAGAAGACTCTGCATTTCGTCAGCGTCTTCGCCTAGAAGGACTATATCGTCTGCATATTCCAAGTCAACGAGATTATTCCCGGTAGCAAGTCAATCCCTGAGTCGCTGAAGTCACCTAGGGTTAAGTCCATTAACACATCTATGATGAAGTTGAATAGAAAAGGGGATAATGGGCATCCTTGACGGACACCACTGGTCGTCATCAGTTCAGATGACAGCTCGCCGTAAGCCCTCACCTGGCTGTATGAGTACGAGTAGAGTGCCTTAATCAGTGCAATATATTTTCTCGGAATTCCCTTTACAGCCAAGCATCTCCAGAGAACTTCTCGATCGACAGAGTCGAATGCTGCCTTTAGGTCAAGAAATATAATGACTGTTGGACGCCGGTAGGAATTCCTATGTTCTAGAATCTGTCGGAGGGTGAAGATATGATCAATACACCCTCTTCCTGGTCTAAAGCCTGCCTGGCTCTCTCGTGTTTGTTCCTCCCGAGCACCACTCAGTCTACGCATGATTATTGAGCCTAAGACTTTAGATACTATATTAGTCAAGCTAATCCCTCTGTGATTATCACAGGAAGACTTGTCTCCCTTCTTGTATATGGGGATAATCAGTGACTTACACCAACCCGATGGGACTTCTTCTGATTCCCAGACGCTGCCTAGTACCTCAGTTAATGCAGACAGTAAGCTGTCTCCACCGTACTTAAATACCTCTGGAGTCATTCCATCAGGTCCCGCTGCTTTGCCTAGTTTCAGATTGGTGACAGCTTTAGTAACCTCAGTTAGTGACGGAGGACCTGTGTCTATATCCCATTCAGGGAGGTGTTGGATGCTCGGAAGGTTGAGCGTGGCTGTGGGCAAATTAAACTGCTCCTCATAATGCTCTTTCCAACGATCCAGTCGTCTATCCTGGGAGCTAATTATAGTGCCATTTTTTTCCGAGATTGTCTCACTTATGATTTGTCTTCTCCCACCCGTTTCCCTGATGAGTCTAAAGAGTTGCCTGGTGTTGCCTATCGCAAAAGCTTTCTCCATCTCTTTGGCTTTTGTCGCCCACCACTGTTCACGGTCCTTGCGGAGACTTTTCGTAAGTTTCCTCTTGTGCAGCTTTCGCTCCTCATTGAATTCGGAGCTCGCCGGAATAAGTCTTCTAGCATCTATCAGTTCGGATGAGGCGGTGGAGATCCAGTGGTTTTTACTCACCTTTGGGTTTACCTTATTCACAGCTTTTACAGCTGTATCTATGGCTGCCTGGATATTTTTCCAAGCTTCTTCAGGGTGAGCACAGCTGTCGAACACAGATATGTGTTTAGCTAGTTCTTCCTCAAATACGGATTTAGTTTCCTGATCGAGCTGGGGACGTGATGGTTTTACCGCCAGCTGTTTCCTACGTCCGTTCAGTCGTAAGCACACCCGAGCGCGGACCAGTGCATGGTCGGTATCTACGCACGTGTTCCAGAAGGAGCGACAATCTCCTACCGACCCACGCCAACGATAGCTTATTGCTATGTGGTCTATTTGTGTCCAGCGTTGGTTTGATGAAGGGGGTCTCCAAGTCAAACAGTGTCTCTCCTTGTGTTTAAAGTTAGTGCTTACAAGAAACAAATGATTATCAGAGCAGAACTGTAGGAGACGGTCACCGTTGTCGGTTCGCTGGCACGGAACTCCATAGGTGCCACCGACATCCTTCTCAGATTGACACAATTTCCCTACTTGAGCGTTAAAGTCACCAGCTAGAACGACTATGTCTGAGCGTTTAGCCTTTCGCACCAAACTAGACAGCTTTTGGTAGAACTCATCCTTCGTTTCATCTGAACTGCAGTCAGTGGGGGCGTAGGCGGAGATTACGAAAAGGCATCGGCGAGTAGTGCAGTCCTTTCTCCTTCTTACTGATCCGTTCAGGCGGACAGCACACATTCGGCTATCTACCGGGATCCAGTCAAGCAATGTCTTTTCTGCCCTAGTACTCAAAGCTATCCCTACGCCAGCTAATCCTCGTGAACTAGCTGTGGCATCTCCTGACACCCTCAAGGTGAATTTTGCAGATTCAACCTGTTGGCCAGGTGGGGTTAGGTGAATAACCACACTTGGGTCTTGTATGCGTGTTTCTGAAACACAGCATACATCAATGGCTCGTGATGCCAGGGTCTTGGCTAGTGATGCTTGTTGTCCTATTTGGCAAAGTGTCCTAACATTAAGAGCTCCTATATGAAATTGGTGGCGCGGCTTTAAGAGGCTGTCGGTGGTGGTTTTTTGGCTTCCATCGTTTTTAGTGGACGCAGAGTGGAGAGGAAGTGGAGAGCTATCAAGTCGAGGAGTTGCATCAGTGGAAGGAAGGCAAGATGATAGAGATGAAGATGAAGACAAAGATGAGTGAGTAATAGAGAGGTTTCGTGTGCATTTCGGATTGTGAGGGCGATTGTTACTTCCCGGCTGCCCACACCGTGGAAGTTGGTTGCGTGACCGCAGAGCCCAGGGGACAACTGCTTGAGGCCGGTCACACGCGGCCTGTTTTTGTTCGTTCTCTTTTGTTTGGTGTGCCTCAGTAGCATATTTATCACTCCTGCCCTGTGACACGGCAGCAGGAAGCGCGGTCGTTGTTAATCCGGGCCACGGCCGATCCGGCATGAAATTTTGTAATTTTGTATTGGACATGATGTTGGATTGGGTAGCTGCTTTTTGTTTAACCGCTATCCAAACAACCTGCCTGGCATGGTAGGACCTCAAGAGACATAAGTCTCAGCCAGTATAGCTTGAATAGATCATTGCGGTGTTCAAGCCCGACCACCACGTCAAGATAGCAGCTTTCGGTCGGGGCAGATTACAGTGCAAGCCACTGTTGTGTCACAAAGCCTAGTGATTGCGTTACACAATGTTATCGATATATTCTTATGTACATTCGGTCGACTAATATTTAGTAACTGATTCGCATAAGGTGGTGTCTGTCATATTTTGATAGTTCAACTTTGGCCAAAGACATAGTACGACATAATTAATTTCGGTCTGAGTCGTGTAAAGAAATGCAGGTTATCTCGTCTACACGTTTGAATATACTTTATTGGTGTGTTTTAAAATCATTCATAATAGCACCGATCTCTGCACTGTTTATTACTAATCTGTATATTATTATTATTGTCTACATTCTCTCCTTACTAATGTATTATCATTTAACTTCAGCTCACTTTTTTATGTTCTGTTTTAAAGTTCGGAAACTCCAAATGGCGCCTTTTTGTGCAAGTTTCTGAATTCACGTAATCTCTTTGCTGTTTGTTCGTGAATGAAATTATCAGTAAAGCTTATTTTGTATTGGTGAATCACTGTATGCACGTGAGGTGATTTTGAGTATTATAAAACTGAATCTGAAGTTTCATTTGTTTTTTTGTTCTATTTCAAATTACAGTTTTTCACTAATTTCTGCGGTGTTAAGTTGTATTTAAAGTCTGGAGAATTATTTGACATGAACAAACATTCATCTAAGCTGACATCTGTTGATAATTTTGACAAGTAAGTTGATTATTGTTCTTTTACACGAAATACAATTTCTGCCTTTAGATTTCATCTACATGATAAAATTTCAATGGAGTTAAAGTTGAAGTTATTTCTCGTTCTTGCACATCTTGGTCTTGGTACTTTAGTCGAGGTGAGTTCATGTATATTATTGCAAGTCGCTTACTTTATTCAGATTTTCATTTAATTCTTCATTATTCTCTGTATTATATATAGTAACATATATATTCTGTTTTTCTAGTAAAACAGTTATACTCCACCTTGCAATGACTGTGAGTTAGGTCAACTACATATGTCAATCTAGTAGGTCAGGGGTAGTCAGATTGTCGGAATATAAGAATTTAGCTAAGGTAAGAATGGTTGACCCCGAAAAGATAAGTAATTTAGAAAAAAGCTCAGCAGTTGCACTGCATGCATTAACACAACCACACAATAGGGTGGGAGAGGGTTAAAATTTTAAGGAGTAATATAGGTAGATGGAGAGAGGTTGATTACTGAATCCTTGTTCATCGAGTCTACACCCAACAAGCGCAATAGGAATGACTCATCACTCATACCGGAAATGTGGAAAATACTACTACCAATGAAATCAAGCGATGAGAAATATTGGAATTATACAAATGAAGTTAGAAAGTTGTGATTATTTTGATATGATTATGAGCAATGAATTGTGCTCAAAATGTCATGTATAAATATTGCTGCATAAAACTGTGAAACTTGATCAAAATAAATTTTACACTGGGATTATACTCTACCACAGTGAACAGGTTGTATTCTTATATTTAGTTATATCTGCTTATTTTAAGTCAATTTGTTTCTGATGTGGGGTCATTTGGTAAAGGACAAAACACAGACACACACCCATATAGTGTTAGCCTCCAAAGCCTCAGGATGGTCGGGGGTGGGTGCCTTGCGCTGCGGGTTGGCCACCCCTCCGTACACCTCTTGGAATGCTCCCACATGACCGGGCGTCTTATATAGCCTCTCCTGAGGAAGTCCTACTCACTGCCTTCACGTGGCGGAGGTGTTTTTCACCGAAGTGAGAGGGTAAAAGCGGATGCCTGACGCTCTTCACCGGGTTGACTGTCCATTGGATGACAGTCTAGGGGAGATGGCCAAACCCTGATTCCAAACCTCCAACGACTGGAGTATGAAGCTCACCGGAGCTCACCGGCAGACGTATGGACAAAAGGCTTATTGGATGTCCTGGATGTCTGGCCCCATTCGAAAAGGCGTATGAACAGGACTCCGGTCACCGGCTACCAATGGATAGTGGACTCCCTACTCCACTCCTACTGCCTTATAGGTCACACTTGGTTGTGTAAAGGCTAGAGCTGCACTCTCAAACAAAAGGCCGAGCGATCCTGGGGACATCACTCGTACCTAATTCCCATGAAGCTTCATGAACTCTCTACAACATCAACCAAACTCCAGTACTGGTCCAACAACGTCGGTGGTTTGGCCATGTTCTGTGCCGACCAGATGACGATCTGGTCAAATCAGTTCTAAATCCCTCGCCATTTCCATCTTGGCGATGTTGCAGGGGTGGACAGCTGAAAACATGGCTTGGTACAGTCAAGGCTGATATGGAGTGCCTGGGGCTACAAACCGTCTACGGACTCCGTCTGTGGAACAAGAATTGGATAACCCTGTCGCAAAATCTTGCATCAGATCGCCGCGCCTGGGCAGCGATGATTCGAGATGTTCATGAAGCCGGCTCATCCTCCCGTAGGAGATAGCCGAAGTAAAGTAAAGTAAGTATATAGTGTTACACATTAAAATCTCATTGTATCTGCAGGAAACTTATCTCGATTTATTAAAAGAACTAGACTTCTGTCCTTAGAAAAATAGTAAGATATATATATATATATATATATTAACGAGAATGAAACACATGTTTACTGATTGATGTTTTACAGTAATACCTTGACAATCATTATTCAGTATGAAAGCTTATATTTGAATTCTCACCTCCTTATTGTAATGTGGTGTCTATATTTTCTTTTTGTTTAGTCTTGCATTGCACTCGTATATACAAATGAAAATATATCGAAATATTCCAGCTGGCTGTTAGACATAGTTATAGCGTATAAAGAAAAGAATTTGCACACTATAGCAATTCCGTTATTACTAAGGCTAACAAAATCAAATGTTACCTGTAAGGTAAGCTGTGTCCCTTTACTAATTGTTTTCTTCTAATATAAAGGTGTGAGATAAACACTGGTTGAATAGTATATCTTTATTTTTTAGAATTATGTTGGTTAAACTAGAGTGGTTTATTGTTCGCAAAATTATATTGTAATCTAACGTTACATGCTTATCGAAGATATTCCGTAAAAATGCACAATATGCTTACCTATGTATGTCCCTAAAATGTACTCAATTAGTAAAAATGCGCATTAGAATAACCAGAAGGTATTAATTTCCCCTTCAACAGAAATATTAAAGACTTGGTCAAGGGTAGGCTTTCTGTGTAGATTATTTCATGTTTTTAAAATGTTTGCTTGAAAGATCTATGCTATGTGTTCCGATATTTCAGCTATAATTGCTTCTTTCTAAAAAATTTTTAATACTTTACTATTCTTTATTTCTTTCCTTCACTCATGCCAACTGGTTTTAAACATAGAATTTTTCAGAAGTTGTTCAAGTCGTTTTACTTCATAAAAGCACATATAAAGGTGGAGGAAAAAATCTGAATAAAGTACTATAAACTGAAATATGTCCGATGAAGAATAGAGCCACAGAGAATGATGATTTAATAAATTTAGGAAATCAGAAGAGGTGAATATATTTCCACTAATGAGAGCGATTTTAAGCCATGTCTTGAAAACCTTAGTCAGGTAGTCTATACTTCCTCACATAGCTCAAATCAACATGCAAGGCATCCATGTACTGGTGCTGTGTTTCGGTCCGACCACCCTTGACCTTTTACCAACCCACTTCTATATCACCTAACGTTACTTGTTGAGAAAAGCATGCGTAACACATGTTCTAGGCGTCTCAATCGATACAACTTCACAACCTCACCTGACACTGTATGCCTTACCTTGTTGTCTGTCTGTCTGTGTATTTTCGACATAGAACTTTGCACATATGTGCACCATTTCAAGTCGCCACACTCCATGTAGCACACAAACCGAGAGAAGAAAGTACAAGAAAAGCATAATAGAGACAGTAAACAGAGGTGTGAGACAAAGGAAGAGTAATAACGAAGAACAAAACAGTTTCATTGGAAATCATAAGTCACCAGGAGTGGATGAATCTGCACCAGCCATTGAGAACGATTTTGAGCCATGTCACCAATTGTTTCCAACCATCGGTTTTTACCGTTCCGAGGACCCGAACCAGTCAGGAAGTCTACACCTGTTGTAGATTTCATTGACTGGTGCCACGTTTTTGTTTGACCTCCGCTAGCTCTTTTCCAGCCTGAACCTATATCAGTTAACATTGCATGTTGTCGAGGAAGGCGATGACTAGGCATACGTAACAACACATGTCCTAACCATCTCAGTCGATGTAACTTCACAACCTCTTCGATTGATTTCCCCTCCTTACCTAGCACTCGACCGATGCCTGACCTCAATATTGCTCACCTTATTATGCCACTTCACACGGGAGATAGTACACAGGCACCTATGATCAAAGACAGCTAATCTTTTCATGTCTTCCACTCTCAATGGCCAGGTCTCACAGGTATAAAGGAGGACGGAGCAGACTGATGAGCAGTACACCCACCCTTTTGTCGATATCCGGATATCACGTTTACGCCAGAGACAGCGTAAACTGACATATGTGAAACTAGCCCTCTGTATCCGTACTGAGATTTCGTCAGAGATCAACCCGTTGGCATTGGCCGATGGTACTTCCCAAATAAGTGAAGCGGTCAACGTGCTCTACCACTTCACTTCCTATTTCTAATCTAGGAGTCAGTGTAGTCCAGTCCTGTAACATCATCTAACATTTGGCGGGAGCGAATTGCATGCCAAACCTTCGTAGATTGCAGCTCAAGGTGTTTAGAAGACTCTGCATTTCGTCGGCGTCCTCGCCTAGAAGGACTATATCGTCTGCATATTCTAAGTCAACGAGATTATTCCCTGGTAGCAAGTCAATCCCTGAATCGCTGAAGTCCCCTAGGGTTAAGTCCATTAACACATCTATGATGAAGTTGAATAGAAAAGGGGATAATGGGCATCCTTGACGGACACCACTGGTCGTCACCAGTTCAGACGACAGCTCGCCGTAAGCCCTCACCTGTCTGCATGAGTTCGAGTAGAGTGAGTTCCTTGATCAGTGCAATGCATTTTCTCGGGATCGCCTTTACAGCCAAGCATCGCCAGAGAACCTCTCGGTTGACAGAATCGAATGACGGCCGCCTTTAGGTCAAGAAATATAATGATCGTTGGACGCCGGTAGGAATTCCTATGTTCTAGAATCTGTCGGAGGGTGAAGATATGATCAAAACACCCTCTTCCTGGTCTAAAGCCTGTCTGGCTAGTTCTCTCGTGTTTGTTCCTCCCGAGCACACTTAGTCTACGCATGATTATTGAGCCTAAGACTTTAGATACTATATTAGTCAAGCTAATCCCTCTGTGATTATCACAGGAAGACTTGTCTCCCTTCTTGTATATGGGGATAATCAGTGACTTACACCAACCCGATGGGACTTCCTCTGATTCCCAGACGCTGCCTAGTACCTCAGTTAATGCAGACAGTTAGCTGTCTCCATCGTACTTAAATATCTCTGGAGTCATTCCATCAGGTCCCGCTGCTTTACCTTGTTTGAGATTAGTTGATAGCTTTTGTAACCTCAGTTAGGGACGGAGGACGTTTGTCTATATCCCATTCAGGGAGGTGTTGGATGTAGGGCAGTTTGGGCGTGGCTGTGGGCCAATTAAACTGCTCCTCATAATGCTCTTTCCAACGATCCAGTCGTCTATCCTGGGAGCTAGTTATAGTGCCATTTGTTTCCGAGATTGTTTCACTTACCATTTACCTTTTGCCACCTGTTTCCCTGATGAGTCTAAATAGTTGTCTGGTGTTGCCAATCGCAAATACCTTTTCCATCTCTTTGGCTTTTGTCACCCACCACTGTTCACGGTCCTTGCGGAGACTTTTCGTAAGTTTCCTCTTGTGCAGCTTTCGCTCCTCATTGAATTTGGACCTCGATGGAATAAGTCTTCTAGAATCGGTCAGCTCGGATGAGGCAGTGGAGATCCAGTGGTTTTTACTCACCTTTGGATTTATCTTATTCACAGCTTCTACAGCTGTATCTATGACTACCTGAATATTCTTCCTTACCTTGTTACTACTGATCATACTATAATAGCTAACACGCTAAACTTGATGCAGACATTTGTAGTCAAAGACAACTAGCCTCTCTATATTTCCTATTTCGAAGGTCTATGTCTCAGCAATAAAGGAGGGTATGGCGCACTGCTACACAGTACACCCACCCTTTTTGTTGATTTTTGGTCTTTCCGTAGTACTGGAGTTTGTACTTTAAGCAAGGTTTGAGTTTCTGTTTCCGTCTTGTTTTGTTTTCTCAGAAAATTAAATGATTGAATTTTTACTTCTTAAAATTTTCACTGCATATGGTTGATCAGTTGATTTACATTTTAGTTTGGGGATGATGCTCAAATTATTTTCAAACCATTTGGCATAAATTTCCCCAAATTAAAGAAAGTTGTTTTTCATTTATGTATCAATTTAACTGTGTTTCTTGACTATAAATTCAAGCTTAGTAGTTTGCTCAGGGCTGATGAACTGTTTTCCACTCATATCGAAGATTATGAAAGGGATCTGTTATTTCGCCTGTTTTTTATTTCTTGATACTCTGCTATTCTACTGCTTACCCTGTATTTGGTAGGTAATCAGTGTGCTATTATTACTAGTTGGTGTGAAATTCTTAGAAATAACACAAAGTAGGTATGTCAAATATTTGAGGAGCTTAATCAACCAAGTAGACAATGAAAGACAACTGACGTTGACATGTATAATTCTCCTTTTATTTATGGATAGAAACATGTACGAAACCACTAACTAGTACTATTTTGCTTCAGTCATTGGTAAAATCCACTTTTCTTTATGAACACTTTCAGTTATTGTACTGGTGCTTATTCATGAACTATTATTATTGCAGTCTGAGACTGGTTAGTTAAATACACCGAATGATTTATCCAAAATAATTATGATGGTGAACTGAATTTCATTACTATAATTTAGCACTTCAACTAAATCTGTGCTCTTCGTAAAGTATAATTATCAGTAGAAAATACCACCATTCTTTGAATTTTCTTCATTTTTGTTAGCTACAATAACAGTTTTACAGCTTGCTTGCCTTTTCTCTAATACAATTAGATATGGTTCTAAGTAGAGTAATACCTACTGATTCTTAAAATAACCCTAAGTGCATCATTCAATTTATTTATTTCAAAGTGATTTCTATTTTCGTGGAAATGTTTTGTTAAATGATTTGGTGATGGTTTTTGGTAACATTTCGAATTTAAAGGAATCAAATCATTCATTCAGGCCGAAAATGCGGAACCAGCGTTGATGACATAATGACTTCAGTATTTCTATAAAGCCAGTGATTATCTCCTGCTTGAGTTGTATGGGCAAATCTTCTTTGAGAAATTGTAATTCGATGATGCATATAATTCATTATTAGTGGGCTCTCCAGTAACTTTACGTCTTTTCATACGTCTTGTATCCTCTTCCTGTGATGTTCTCAATTTTATATTTTATTTCTGGTTACCTAATTATATTCTCCTGTTTTTTTGAAAGAAAGGTTAACTATGTGTGACAAAAACTATATCTAAAAAACCCGGCAGGTTTCAGGACAGCGAAAGGGGGCATTGATCAAATCTGTACCCCTACACACGTACTGAAATACAGACATACCTCCGTCCTACACTTATCACATTTCTTAATAGTTGCAATATTTGGTTGCGAAGCTGATGACGAGAAAGCCCACTTTAATATGATAATCATGGCACTCTACTTAAATTCATGCAGACACATGAGAGTGCTTATGGAGAAACTTCATGTGAATTGGTGACAAACAGTGATTTCCCTCCAGAACGTCCAATGTCACTGCTGTTTTTTAATTTCAGTGTAGACGCACCGATGAACTATTGGCTGCTGATGTGGGTTGTGCAGCGAAAATTGAGTCGGTTGCTTAAGATTCGCGACTCATATGACGTCATTAAATAAGGAACCTAAATGATTTTACTAAGATTGATCCCGAGTGATGCAGACTCATTTACGCTTTAAACTTAATATCACATTTCCTTATTCACTTCACGGTTCCGTCATCTGTTTTTCAAACTTCTGACCAGGTTGTTTTCATAGCTTTCCCTTTATTGTCATTACGTTTCACTTGATGAACAGTAAGTTGTGGGACTGTTTCGTGACAGCACTATATCTTAGCTTGTCAGTGTTATTGTGGCCATTTATCTCTCATCCCTTTCATCTGAATCTTGTTTTTTCCGTTTTAATTTTTGTGTTGCTATTATTGTTCTTCTAGTTGACTTCATTATTAGGTACTTACTAACTTGTGTTTGCTTCCCTACTACTTTAGATGGTACAAGTTTGGACATTGCTTGCAGAGTCCTATTTAGAGGCAGGAGAAACTGAGTCTGCCATCAAAGCTTATCGTCATGTGACAGAAAACCTCAACCCACGAGATACAGATGCCCGTCTAGGTCTTGTAAATCTTCTTAGACGCCTTGGAAGACATCAGGAAGCTTTAAAGGTGTGTCTTTTATCAATTAATCTAAGTAAAATTTTAACTATAATGGTGGAATTGTAATTTTATGGTGAATAATAACTATTTGACTTGATTTTTATATTCACAGTTTTTAGATCCCAAGAATTTAATACAGAAAGGCGTTAAACCTGAAATATCTTTAACTGAACAGTGTGATTTAATTGTACAGAAAAGAGAAAAATCCCCCTTGAAACCAGCTAAGAGATCAGTTCCTATGCCGCCAACCCCAAGTGAATTGCCACAGATTTCAACCAGTGGTGATGTGGATAGTGATAATGGTTCCGTTGAAAAAGTTGATCTTGATAGTGACTGGTTTGATGCATCGGCTAATCTTGTTTCTCGTGATAATGTGGCCTATAGATTAGCATATGAACGTTGTCGAATGCTTGATACCCCAGAAACTGTAGATTCGTTTTTAGAAGAAGCATGGACCTTATTGTTCAGTGATGTGACACGTGTGTGCGGACTTCGATTTACGCAGCGTAAGTAACCTTTCAGTATCCTATTAATTAATTACTCCTTTTCCTAAGTCATATGAAGAATATGTTTGTTTTCCAGTTCCACATGTTCATTATTTATGTTAATTAGATAACTGATATTAAAATAATAAGACCTAGGACGTACCAGAGTTTGGTTATGGAGAAGTAGAAACGTGGTTTGTCGTTTAATCTTTTAGTCTAGTCCAGTCAGTTTAGCCGAATGTCACTACTGCCAATTAGAGTCAGTTTTTAACATCAATTTGGACAATTTTCTTACGTAACCGAGACCTTACTCTCATTCTTACTAGCGTCATTTTATTGTCCACAGTATCGTTTACTAGCATTTTAAGCACTTAGAGATGACGGTCTGCCTACATCACTCAGCTATCATAATTTGCATCCATTAAAAAGGCTTAAAAACTTCTGCATTTCTTATTGTTTAAATCATGCAATTATATCATCACATGATCACTACATGAACTCGCGCTCATATTTAATTAGTCTCCAACTAAGCTCTGCTCAACTCTTGGAGGAAATGAAGAAAATACTTACAGAATTGGTTCTATCTTCATGTGTAACAACGCTACTTTATACTATATACGTCAGATTATTACTTCACATACAAATCCTCAGCGAAGAGGAAATATTTGGGAACTAAATGCTCTGAAGATTTCTGTACTATGCTTTTGCATACTGTCTAAAATAAATATTATTATTATAAAGAGATCATTTCATGGATAACTATAGTGTTTTTTCTACTAACCTTTAAATAGACGAGTGTTATGAGTATGTAACTGTTAAGTCTTTATTTAAAAGTCGGGCATTGATAGGGTTTCATAAAACAAAATATTTTCCAGCTTGTATGATCTTCTTTTGTTGAGTGTTTAACATAACACTGAATGAGTTTGTGTGTGTACATGGCTTAGATTAAATTGAGCAAAATGATTTTTATTCACTACGTTCTGTAAATAACAGCAATTAATTTTTTTATTTTGTTAGTCGCTCTTATTCTGGATAGTGAACAACATCGGAAGTTAGTGACAGATCGATTAGCCTCCGTTGCACCTGCATTAACCGATACACTATCTGATCAAATCGATGCTGAACGTTCAACTGCTGAAACAAATGGTATAAGTAGTTCAGATATTTGGGGATTATTTTTACGCGTAGTTGATGTATTACGCTCTCGTCTGCCGAAGTCATTGCCTCAGTTGGAAACTGCTACTGCATGGGCGTCTTTACTACCACATGTTCAAGGAAATGACTTACGTCGGTTGGCTGCAAGTCATCTTTTAATTAGTTCATCACTTATCGCGCGTCATGGGACTCCAGCATTTTTGGAATTAAGGAAAATTCAGAAACAGGTTAGTTACAACTTAGTCGTCTTCATTAATTTTTGATATGTCAACATTTCGTCAAGTAGATAATAATGAATTAAAACTATTATTCTTCTAAAACTGTTAGTTCGTGTTCGTGATGCGAATTTCTTGCAATCCTAGTTTTTTCTCTCAATACCTATCAAGAATGCTCAAGGTTCTTCTTACTTACTGCTTTCAGCATCAGTTTAAGTTTGTTCGAGAAAGCGAAAGTTCAGCTAATTTTTCGTGAATATATTTAGGACCGTTCGCCGTTAATAGTCTGTTTTTCCAGTTTATGATAACTTAGTTAACTATTCATCTTTTCCTGCTAGTTAAGTTGAATTCTTGTCATTCGTATATGTTTATTGAGAAAGTCAAATTATGTTTACTCTTTTAGATTAACTCTTACTCTCTGTATTTAGGTTTAATCATTCCTCTTACTCTGCAGCAATTCTCATTCTTCGCAAATTGATTACTCGACTGTACAATTTTATTTCAACATTAATCGTCTAAGCATCATTCATACCATAATGATCACAGCTTCATTTAGTAAACAAGATGTTAACAGACGTTAGATTTAAATGATAATTATGAACTGATAGAGATAGTGGTCAAACATATTTGCATTCTCAACTGCTGTTTAAATAAGCATTCTTTGCTGGACGAAAATGAATCTTGAAATCTATGCATTATTATCAAACAATCAACAAATACATCTTACCTTTGTTTTCCCAAGATGCTGAGAGTCTAAAATTACTTTTCTCATGAGAACATATGGATGGCATGCGTCCTACTACAACCACTTTTGAAAGCGACGGTAATTTGTAATTGTACCATGAAAGATGAACAATTCATTCATAGACTGAAGAGAACAACAAAGTAGGAACTTGCAAAATAAGAGAAATAAGAAAAATCAAATATTGAAAATCAGTAGAATATCCATATCTTTTAAATCCTAATAATGATAGTTCACCTTGATGTGTATAGAAATAGTGTGACAGTCAGCATAATATCAACTCTTAATCCACTTAGACCAATAATCATAAGTTAAGTCCTCCAAATTTGTTGAAATCGACTAATTAAAACAGGATGCATCAACTGCTGATATAAGAACAGAATTTGAGCACTGTGGTATAGTATACTTCCACTAGAGAATAATTTTATTTGATAAAAATACATTGAATGATACAGTATTATTTACTGATGATACGTTTCGAGTACAATATACTACCTATTATTAAATCAAGACGCTTGCATAAATTCCAAAGTTTGCCGATATAAATCCATTATTTCTTATTCTTTTGATTTTATCGGTAGTATTATTTCCTAAATCTCTAGTATTGGTGTTGTGCCATTCCCGTTGCACGCGTTAGGTGTGAATTCATCTGTCCCACCCAACTTATTGCGTGATTGTGTGTGTGTGTTTAGTACCTATATAGCGAATTATATAAACAAAGTTTGAAAGATATGTGATCGCTTTGATGTGATTATGGACAATAAATTGTACTCAAAACGTCATTAGTACATAATACTGAATCACTGGCTGTGTTTTCATTAAATAAAATTATTCTATGATGCATCAGCCATTGCATAGTGTTCAACCGTTCTGTTCTGGAAGTAGTAAGTACCATAAATACTTATGAGAAATAAACATTCCGTGGAAGCATTCCTACGGGGTTACTGAAACTTTTCCAAAAATGTTTAAATTGAAGACCTTATGAAATTACAAGACTCCGAAATGGTAGAAATACTTCTGACGTATAACTGAAAAATTATGGCTCATTGTACTGTTCACACCCTAAAATTGAATCACTCCAAGCAGACTTATGTTCTGTGTAACACTCAAATCTGTATCACTTAGTTCTGAATTAAAAGGTCTTAGCACTGCGGTTGCTGCTCCTATGAATGTTTCATGCACACAAGTCAATTCACTGTTTGAAATACGTCGTTTAGACCTCTGTATGCCATACTCATATAAGTGTCAAAAGTTCAACTAATAGTTGGATAAGGTAGTAGTTATATTGCCATGGTGTGGTGGTTGTTAATGTATTTAGTGACTGTATTTGTATTAGTTACGGCATAAAATGTAAGGTAAAACATGCCAAGTGTATGTTTTTGTAAAGTCTCATCCCCTATTCTACCTTTAAATGTAACTTAACATATTTCTATATAGTACGAGTAGGTGTAAACCACTTACATTAAGCAATAACGATTATCAACCAGATTGAGGTGATGGCTGTGTGTTACTCGATTGTGGCCGTGTATATTGGATTTTTGTCTGTGTTCCGTTGACCAGATAACTATTCAGATACACTAACTATAGAGTTATATGTTCAGAAAATCAAAACTTTAAGGTGAAATTTCACAGCCATTACCTTTGAAGACCAAGCATTTTGTGATGAATGAATACTTCATGTGCTGTGTAAAGAAAAGAGTAGTGCCGAAATTTTGAATTGAAAAGTCGTTTGCTGTTTGGATTACGTGTATCTTGCTAACGAGTTATTTTTGCCTGAAGGGATTCACACTCAATTATCCGTGTCATTCAGTTGTATATCTAGAATTCCCTTCTCACATGTGATTTGATGTGTCTTTATCCCACTATTTTAAGTAATTTCAACATGTGTATCCGTGTAAATGACAATAAATAGAGTTTCATATACCCTTTGTATTTGCTTTTTTAAAATTCTAACTCTCTTCATCGTTTTTAGTGGAGTGAATATAACCAGTATTGGAATGTAATGAATCTGGCTATCACTCTTTCACGAGATTTCAAGCACTGCCGGTTTTTGGATCGTTTAGTTACAAAGGTTAGTTTGCCTACATATCTACACTAGTTCTGGGATATGAGTAATATGCATATCCATTTGATAAGTGTTTACCTTCGAACGTCAGTTGAATATGATATCTGTTGTGTGGAAAGTACAGTTATAGCTTTTTGTTGTACACATTGGTTGAAGAAATATAATAAATCGTGAAATTGAAGATTACCTGTACTTTCCGCCGACTTTTATAATCGGCTTATCTATGGCTTAAAAAAATCATTTTTCTGCCTTAGTTGTCGTACTAACGTTGACACATGTAGGCATAAAACATACATAACTGTATTCTGCATGAGGTTTGGTTCAGTTTATATATATATATATATATATATATATATATATATATATATATACCACCATAAACTGTATTGTTGTTAGGTAATATGAAGTCTGATCAAAATTTTGGTCACGGGTGGACATCTTTTAGAGGACCATTGGAAAATCATGAAGTACTGGACGTCTGTTTCGCCCTAGTTTGGGACTCTTCTGCATTATGCACCAACTGGAGTTTGAACCTAAGACCTTCTGGTTGCAAGGTGAGCTCTTAGACCACATAAATTCCAAATTCTACCAATTCGCGATATTTAATACAACTGTCAGCCAATATCGTCGGCTAGTAACTATCATCTTTCCTGACTTGGTGAACCCCGCTAGTCATAACTTCCCACTTTCCACAATTAGTAGGGGTCAACTGAAAAGCAGTTATGTGTGAAAAACATATGCGTCTAAATCTCAGCGATATTGGAATGAGTAATTCCACTGTTTTGTTCACCACACTGTTTCGAACTGCTTCAGGGATATAGTGAAAGATATGCATAAAATGTCATTAGATGTCTGTCTGTTACATCCTACTGAATACTAAAAAAATTTATATGTTCTTATATGCGACAGTTTACTGAGATTATTTGCATTTAACTGTGGTGTTGGTCACTACAAGTTGTTTCTTTCCGTATTTTATAGGATAGTTTAAATTTGGCTATCGGCACTATAGCCAGTAGTGACACTTTGGTTCGTGGTTCGTACCGTTATGCCATTGGTAGGTTTCTTTGTAGTTTATTGTGTATGTACTTTATTTCCTTGTGAATTTTCTATTATGTTTTAAATGTGACTTAAAATTTTAAACATGAAAGTAAAGGATATTGGTTGAATGTAGAGTTTAGTAACATTGTCATTAATTAATAATAATTTTTCCTTCACGTTCCCAGTGGAACATAGGGCTCCAAGCTAATTGCTTGAAGTTTCTGTAGCAGTGTTTAATTTTTACAGGATGGGGTTGCTAACTTCATGCCCAACCGTTCCTCTTTACCAGCATTATTTCTGGCTCAGTGAGGTAAAGGAGTGCGCCGGCCGGAGATCAAACCCCGGACCATATGCATGGTCGGCGAGTGTCCTAACCACTATACCACAGACGCACTTTGTCCTTATTGAAACACTTAAGCTTCACGATCGCTCCAGCTAGACTCAGAATTAATATCCGTCATTCATCTACTGAGTCAGGAAATCCGCTACTTAAGCAGAGCGATTTATTTGTTATTTAAACTATGTATTTTTCTGTGTGAGTCTCGATGTTCGATTTTTGACGGCACCAAGTGTTCTTAAAGGCCATTATTGTTATCTCTTCTGTGAATTTTCAAACAACCTAATGCGTTTCCATATAACAACACTCCTAACTCATTGGACTAATTCGTGGTAAGGTTTTCTCAAATGTGAAAGCTTCATACTTTTACTGTTTTACAAATTCCTGGTTTAGTTCTCATTGTACATTGAGAAATTACTAATAAATCGGGTGTGTAGTTCTGTCGAAATTTAGTCACTTAGTTTTGTTTTCATGCGCTAAACAGGATTCTTATCTTGTGACTTAATTGAATACTGAATCACTCTTTTTCACATTAATAGCTCGATTGATCAATATGAGGGAAAAATTTCCCGACGATGCACTGCTCGCTTTACTATTGGCTGTCGGCTTTCTAAGTATGTCAATGCAGAAACATATTGGTTCTCGACATCTTGCTATTTTACAGGTGAGTATTTTGTGTATATTTCAACAAAATATACTCGGTCTCTTGTACAGGGAATGATCCAGTAAATTGTCTAGAAAATGCAAGAAAGAAAACTGATGTAACTAAGAAATCAACTCATATTCAACTAGCGTGATGAGAGCTGTCTGCAAGCCGAAATTGTAGATAACAATTTACGTCAATGTTCACGTCCCGAATCAAGGTCATGAGAAGAACAATAACAAAGCTTAACCTTGAGAAAATCACCAGCCAATCACAGCGGAGCTAAAGTGTGGCAATATGATTCACAGATATACTGCTTGATTTTTTGGGAAACGGCCACAAAGAGATAGCAGAATAACCTTCAGCGAGAAAAATACCCAAGGAGAAGATGTTGCTTCCCCGATCTCAATAAACGATCTATTGCCTAGCACTTGTCTTCTGTCGTCAAACTAAGACATCATTATTGGTTTTGCATTAATGGATGTTTAAAGTGCGTCGGTGGCACAGCAGTAGAATGCTCGCCAATCGCACAAGTGGTTAGGGGTTCATTCCCTTGCCGACGCACTCATTTACCTCGCTAAGCTAGTAATAAGACTGTTAAAGTGGGACGGTTGGTCATAAGGCTGGTAACCCCATCTCGTTAAAATAAATACCACGGCTACCGACACTTAAAAGCTCTAGCTTGAAATCCTGTGTTCCACTGGGAATGTAAAGTAACAAAATAATGAAAAAAGTTTAAAAAATGCACAAAGCAACACTGGTTTGTGCTCTTTTTTTAATTTAACGTTGATTGAATTATATATATATATATAGTTGTCAATATACACTGAATATTCCAGAATAATCGTCATCAACAATATTGGTGTTTCGTAAATGTTATCAATTTCTTAGCACCAATGAAATTACAACTCAAGAAGGATGCATAAGTCATAATGAGCATGAAAATGTAATAGTAAGTAGAATATCAAATAAAATTAAGGAAATTTCTGCAACAAATTGATTATTAAAACCCTGACGATCAAGGTAAGGAAAGCGCTTAGACCGAATTCTTTTGAACACATAAATTAAGCTTCTTAATATAGATTCCAACAGCCTCAGCAATATGCAGTAGCCGAACTCTTGAAGTAAAATTAAGCTTAGTTGACATACGGTAGACGACTTTGCAGACACAATTGCTACCATTGTATCAAGTTCGGGATTTTACTTTTGGTCAATAAGCAGTACTAATCACTTATTGTGTCCATGTTTACATCGCTTCATAACCGTTTCTCATTCCATGTTCTTTTCCCACTATACTACTTAAAATGTCTATTGTTTTTTGACAATAATATTGTTTATTCGCTTTCCACTAACATTAAGGCCATCGGATTTCTCGGGGAGTACAAACGTTTGCGTGGTAACTGTCAAGAGGTATATTATAATATAGCGCGTGCTTGTCATCAACTCCGTGAGTTCACCATTATATCAGTATAATTATTTACAAGTGTCCTGTCATAAAATTTATTTTGTGGTCTATGTCTATGTGTATATGATCAGTCCTTATTATGTGAGTTGCTTAAAACTCCATTTTCGTTGTTGTGACTTTCTGACTGTCAGTTACTGCATTTACGAATAAATCAAAGGCATATGTTGTATTTTGTCAACCTGGTTTAATTTACTAGACTCAGTAAAAACGGAGCGTTGAACGTGTGGCTAGTGTTACCATCCATCGCCACTCTAACTTTAAAGCACAAAAACCATAAGCTTATTCTCTGACGATTTCGGAAAAAGCCTTTCAAACCAGGCAATTGATGATGTCGGCAGATGGAAGCCTTCTAAAAGCCAGTGAAATTATGCGTCTTCCGATGGAAATGAAAATAAGTATACAGGTATGAAATGTCCGCATCATTTCTGAGTCTGGCAAGGTTCCCCAGAGTGCAGAAGAAATGAGATATGTTAAAGAAGTGTTAGAAGTCTGTGAGAACAGATGGAATGGAAGTGGACTGTCCAAATTGTTAAGTCGTGGGTCAGTAGTTTAATGTGCACACCCAGACAACAACCGCGAGGACACAGGAAGTGAGGCTACCATGATGTTGCCAATTAAATCAAAGGCTCTCATGCAGTGAGAATCAATCTCCGCAAGAATCATGACAACAGGATTCAAGATAAAATGTTGGAAAGTCACAATTATACAATATTATTACATTATTATCCAATGAATATAGAGGAGACAGGTGGTGAATATACTCGACCAACAACAAACACCAATCTTCATCAGCGGGAGAAATCTTAAGGAAGTCACCTTTCTCACTTATCTCGTTAGCATCATCAACTAGAGTCAGACGGCACGGTTGACGATATCAAGGCCAGTTAAGATAACTTTTGAGATCTACATCACCCACCACAAGAAACAATATCCATATTTTTAACATTTATGTGAAGTCACTGCTACATGGTGCACTCACCACCATAGGTATTTTTAACAGGCTATAGACTTTCACCAACAACTGCCTGCGGTTGGTAGTCGGCCGATCGGTAAGCATAAGCAACAAGTACTTCTGCTGGGCAGTGCACTAGCCACGAACCTAGCAGTCTGCGAATATTCACAAAGGAATGGAGACGGACTGGGCGCATACTGAAGAGACTTTGACTGACATCACACTTCACATCTTCTAGTGGAACTCGAATACCAGGCACCGAGTCGAGCTTCCAAGGGTGATATGGAGGAGATCATGTAAAGGTGAAATGAACGCTTGTTTCTATTCGTGGAGTCAAAGTGATGTTTGAGCGAAGCCCTATATTTCTCTCGGAATGCACAGAATGAATAATAAGTAGTATTTATCTTTTTAGAACAAGACTTTAAAGTGGGAAAAATATTTGGAAACAGCGAATACAATAGGCATTTATCAAATACGTTAAAATTAGTGCTTGTTTCTTTATATTACTTTCGAACGTTGAAGAACAATAGAAACAGTCATATACGCCAATGATCTAGATTTCTGACCATAAGTAATGACGTTTCAGACCACTACGTTATGTAATGTCTAGGATCATAGTTCATTGATTTCTAACACACCAATAGGCTTGAAAACATTTATTTCCCGATACGAATATAAAATAAGCAATAAAGGTTAATAAAGCAGGATTTAATGAATTCATCAAATTTCGGTAGAACTCGTCAGCTGAATACTCTACATACACGGATATATATACTTTTGAGCTGGTTTATAAATTCGAATTGCAGAGGCTTGTGCACCAGCTCTCTGTATATAAAAAGAGATGGTCGTGACTCTGAATCTACCATGGTAATACGTTTTATTTATTATTCTCTACTTGTTATTACTAATATTCCACCTCTTCTTCTTCTTATTGTTATTATTATCATTATTATTATTCTTGATTTATTTAAAACTATGCTTTATCAGTACGATTATCTTAACTCACTTCAACACTATTACTATTGATATTAGTCTGTTTGCAATTCTCGTTATATTCCCTAATGACTAATTGTTTATCTAAGTGATGTAATTGAAGCGTAATGCAATTTATCTTAATTTTGATCTCTCATACTCTCTCTCCCCTCATCTATTTGAACGTGACCTGGAAAACATTCGCACGTGTCTTTCTGTATGACTAATTCAACGTAATTTTTTTACTTATCAGTCTTATATCTCCCAATGTAATTTCAAAAGTATATATATCCGTGTATGTAGAGTATTCAGCTGACGAGTTCGACCGACATTTGATGAATTCATTAAATCATGCTTTATTAATCTTTATTGTCTGTTTTAAACACCAATAGGCCATAACCCAAAGGATGTGATGGCCTGCTTTGATCACTGGGTAACCAAAATTTCCATCCATCATAATGCTTAGATGCTTCTGCATTTCTTATTGTTTTAATCATGTTATTACTGCGCTCACATTTTAAATTAGCTTTCAACAAAATGCTGTACAGTTCTGGAAGTCGATGAAAGAGAACCACGTAGACAACCGAATCTTCGTTCACATCGAACAGCACTGCGTCATATGATATCTTTATAGATTTCACTTGTAGTTCTTTTACAAAAAGGAAGTATTTTTCAGGAAATTACTTTGAAAGTTTCTATGCGATGTGCTGACATATTGTCCGAAATAAAGCTTTTTTATTATATCATTACTATTAGTAAAAACTGTCCTTCATTGCATGCTGCAACGTGATCAGTTTCAATTGTCCAATTGTGACGTGGACTCTTTAAAGGCTAAATTTGGTTAAATTTGACTGTTCTACTAATTTTTTTATGCCTACGCAATATCATTCTTTTATGTTTACATAACTGAGTTCATGAAAAGAACGGCTAGACTAATCTGTTCGACTCATTAACGTTGTCTGTGCCTCTAAATATTAAATAATTTTACCTTTCTCTATCATACTTTACACTGTAAGACTCTATAACTGAATATACATGTTTTTATTAATCTTAAAGTCATTACCCATGTGGCCATTCACTACTATGAGAAAGTTCTTGCCATGAAACCTGTTGGAAAAACTCAAGAAGAGAGATCTGTAAGTTATTTGTGTGTTGTTATTGTTTTTTTTATTCCTTTCTATGAGTGTTGTATTGTAGGTATTTGTTTATCCAGTTTCTTCTTATTACTCGTTGTATCCATTGGAAATTTTCCTAAACAATCTGAGTTCAACTACTTTGTTTAACGTGTTGTTTCAAAGTGTAACATAAGTTTATTAAATGATTAATTTCAAGGCAAGCATACATGTATTTCAGGATGTTATCTTCTAAATTGTAGCTAAAAGTTTACCCAATATGGTGTTAATTTTGAAAGTAAGTCTTTCTACTTCTAAAAAATTAGTTAGAGGAATGTATACGACCACACTTTCTATCACAATTTCTCTTGATCGATTCGAATTTTCTCAGATATATAATAAACTGTATTTTTAGTCATTTTTGCCCAGACCTATTTTTTGTGTTATAGTTTCATAGAATTGAATTTTGAGAGTTCGGAAGTATCTTAGTGTCATTTGAAGAATCTCGGATGACCTTCAGTGTACACTGGTTTTCCGGCTATGCCCATTCGTAGTTACGATACATCCCATGAAAGAGTAGTTGAGTTTATCTTGACTACGGTAACAGCGTTATTGATTAACTGTCTTAAATGTGTTGAAAAATATCATCCTGTAGTGTAATATTCCATATTTTTTTGTCAAACCAATAGCTATGTTCAGACAGCGTAATTAGTAGTAAACTAAATGCGGTATAATAGATATAACACTTTGACTTAGAGTGTTAGGAGTCAATCGTTGTAACAATTGACACTTACAAGTAAGAAATAAATGTTATTTTTTATTATTCATGTTTACTTGTGGTCCTTTTATAATTACATTTTTCGAAAATGTATCACTTTTATCAAGAATTCAGCATATAATAACTTCGCTTGAATGTTCTTTTCCTACTTTGATTTTACATTGTTGATCTCTTCATTGGTATTGGACATCATTCAATCGCAAGTTGTTCTTTTCCATCACTCTCATGTTTTTGCTTTTTATTCTCTAGTTTACGAATCTGCACAGAGAAGCTGCTTTCAATTTGGCGCTAATTTATAAATCGAATGGTAATCCCTCCATGGCTCGTCATATATTTCAAAAGTACCTTGTCATATAAAAGAATGTGTATATAGACCTATTTTACATGATATTTCTTCTCTATGTACATATACCAATGTAAATACACATTAAGTTCCTATTGTAATTTCTAACTTTTCGTTAAACTGATAATAAATTCTCGAAATCAGCCTTAAGAACCTAACTTTGAACTGTGAAAGAATCGATGGTTAATTCATTTGTCCTTTTGGAAGTAATACATACAGCTCATATCAAAATGTCTTGATTTCATTTTTATCTACATGGCTGATTTGGCGTTCACTGTTTATTTATTTTTTCCAGTTCTTTTTTTTATTGATTTTATCTCCTGTTCCTGGTACATATTTGGCGATTTTTTGTGCAAAATATTTTCCGTTTTATTGTGATTTTCTAGAAGTATGGTATGAACGCTTGTCTGAATGCTTTGGATAGGCTTTTCTCTTCATAAGATGTTGTAAATCCGTGTAGAAAATTTGAAAAGGTTTGGATTTCGCAAAATGTGTTTATTGATGGAAATGTAATTCTAAAAAAATATTTGCCGTAACGCTTCGAATTTTCTTTGTCTTTTTTGTGTTCGAAGTAAACAAAGTTAGAGTTCTTATAAAATGTCTGATTGTGCATCACTACAAGAGGCACACTAGTCGTTATTTATTGTCTAAAGATTAAAAAGCAATGTTCCCAACATTATCTGATATCTGTTACCCTTATTCCTTTCATTTAGTAAGCGGTGAAGTGAAGAAGCAATGCGGAGATTTATACCGATTAAGTAGTGAACAAACGATTATTTTCTGCGGATTAATTTAACTTCTGATAACGCTTGTATGAATGATAGCCACTCGAGCGTTTATAATTGTTTCATACACAGTTAAAATTTAAATATTCAAAAATGTAATGAGATGTGAATTTTGTAGATAATGCTAGTTGTTATAAGTGGAAATGATGTAAAGGTAGTATTAAAAATTGCTGAAAACAGCATGAAACTAAAACACGCAAGCCTAGTTAGCAATTAACTAGAATCGATAACTGAAGGCCAAATTATATGACATGAAACTGAGCGTCGAGCGTTCCTGAAGATCTGGTATTTTAGAATGTTATTTATTCTCTGCCGTTTGTTTTGAATTCAACAACATCGTACTGTCAATGTAAAGAGCTACAGGTCAGTCCAACGTAAACTGTATCGCTTCTTACATTATATATGTTTTTGAGACTGTTCATCTAGCCAAAATTATCAAGCTTATCGAAGATAATTTGTGGCACCAACACTAAGTGTTACTTTTTAAAATCATGATAAAGAGGATGAATGACAGAGCTAAAATGGTGCGATTACTATGTAAATAATATTTGCTACCTAGGCACATTGTGAACTAGATGATGTATGTTAAAGCGCAGCTGCAACTACATAATCATCCACCAAATGCATCTGGAAGTTTATTGGTGGATGAATGTGGAAAACTGATATTTTCAAGTGTCAGTTTAAGTTACCATTGATTATACCATATCACTATCTTTCCACTTCTAACGGAGCTTATCATATTTTTCCGGCGAATCGACCAGTTTACTATCTACGAAGTTTCTAACTTTCTGAATGCATTTGTTTATATTACAGAAGTTAGGGTGAAATTTCTCTGAACACTGACTGTTTCATACCTTTAAGAGTAAATTCAATGAAATAATAAAACCAGAGATATTACTTAGGTATGTATGTTACATTCTTGGTTCTGCCTTAAAGGCTGCAATTTTCAAAATTCACAAATAGTAGGAATCCACGATAGCATTACCGGGAAGTGGCGATGTTTTTAAGAATAAGATTTGAAAAAAAATGTTAGTGAGCACCCTTCAAACCCCGAAAATTTTGGCATAATATTTATTTCAAGACTCACCTAGGGGAAACATGTGCCAAGTTTTAACTCAACTAGTTTGACAGAGAAAAAAACGAAATAAGTTCAGGTTGTTTCAATAGAATGTGCTGACATCTGAAGAGAGTAGGAGGAAATACAGAAGCTGAATTCCACTGCAAGTCGTAGTCATCTAAGATAAAGACTGTATTAAAGGCAAGCGTAAACCGTTCACCTTTGATGAATTGGGTATTTCGAATGGAGTGGATCTCGAACATTATTTACATAGTGGGAAAGAAATAACGAGGATGAAATAATTTAGATTTTACGTGAATGTCGGTTCAACTAATTTTTTCCGCTAAATATTGTGACAATGCATATTCCAGTAGTGATACCGTATATTGAGTTAGCGAATTACATTGAATACGAAAACATCATTTATACGTGAAGTGGCCTGGAAATAAGAGATTGATAGACTTTTCGATATGGGAGTATGCGTGAAATGGTCATCATTTCTGGTGTAAATAGGTGACCAAGACGACTGGAATGTTTCATACAGAAGTGTTGTAAGATACTTGTATCTACTGTAGACAGAAATTTCTTACAGTACGAACGTTACTCACATGGATGTCTTATTGAAATAGTACGAGCTAAATTCAAAAACCTTCCGAACAAAACTGAAAAAACCTATATCATCTTAACTAATAAGTAACACGAAAATTGGGAGGCACCACTGGGTAATTAACTGCATATATATATATATATTATTTTTATTATTGTTCCCTTGGGTTCCTAGTGGAACACAGGGCTCCAACTGCATGTCTCCATTTGCTTCTGTCTTCTGCTGTACTTTTCGCCTGCATCCATGTTAGTCCATATTCTTTCAACTCCTCTTCACACGATCTCCATGTCCCACACGCCGCTTCCCTTTCGGGTTCCACTCGAGGGCTTGACGCGCGATGTCACCCAGCGGTCTCCTCAGCGAGTGTCCGATCCATCTCCACTTTCTCCTGCATATTTGTTGGTTGGCGATTGGTTCTTGTTGTTTGTTTGTTCCCATAATTCCTTGTTGGTGATTCTTTCCGGCCATCTGATCTTCAGTATTGAGCGAAGACAGTTGTTAATAAAGGTCTGCAGCCTTTTGGAAATATTCTTTGTGACCCGCCAAGTTTCTGATCCGTATAGAAGAACTGACTTTACGTTTGTATTGAAAATCCGAATTTTGTTGGTGATGCTGAGTGACGAAGATTTCCAGATTGATTTCAGGCTGATGAATGTGTTTCTCGCCTTCCCGATTCTCGATTTGACATCCTCGTCCATCCCGCTTCCTGTAGTTGAGACAATGCTCCCTAGATAAGTGAATGAAGTAACCTCTTTCAAATCCCTCCCGTTGATGGTGATTGACGTTGGATGTTGCTGCTGCTGTTTTGTTGTTGGTTGGTTATTTTCATAACCTCCGTCTTGTCTATGTTTACCTGGAGTCCTGTCTTCGCTGCTTCTTCGACCAGTTTGTCGGTTTTCGCTTGTAAGTCTTCGATTGTGTGTGACATCAAACATAAATCATCCACGCGCGAAATCCAGGTCTTCTAGGTTCTTCACGTCGGTCCAGGATATTCCTGTCTTCTCGTTTCCCACTGTCTGACGCATAATCCAGTCCACCACAATTAGGATGATAGTAAGCACCCTTGTCTGACTCCTGTGTTTACTCCAAACGCCTCGCTGAGTTTTCCGTTGTGGATCACTTGACATGTGCCGTTGTCGTACAGCTGTTGAATAAGGTTGATGAATATTTGGGGTACGCCATAGTACTCGAGTAATTTCCAAATTACTTCACGGTCAACGCTGTCGAAGGCCTTCTCAAAGTCTATAAAGTTGAGGTAGAGGTTTGATTGCCATTCCATGCTTTGTTCTGTGATGATGATGCGTAGAGTTGCAATTTGGTCAGTACATGATTTGCCTTTCCTGAATCCAGCTTGTTCTGGTCGGAGTTCTGTCTCCAGTGCGTCCTTTAATCTCTCCAGGATGATGCGACTCAGGATTTTACTTGGCGTCGATAGGAGCATGATTCCTCGCCAGTTCTTGCAGAGTGAGGCGTAAGTCGCCCTTCTTTGGTAGTTTCACGAGGTAACCTTTCCTCCAGTCAGTAGGCACCTTTCCCTCCTTCCAGACCTTTTGCAATAATGGAGTCAGCATGTCTGCTGTAGTCTCTGGGTCCGCTTTCAGTGCTTCAGGGGGTATTCCATCTGGTCCGGCTGCTTTTCCAGCTTTCAGAAGCTTGATTGCGTTCAAGACTTCAGCTCTCGTTGGAGGATTGGTGTCAACTTGCAGTTGTGTGCGCGCTGTTGTTGGTATTTCTGGACGGGTTGCAGGTGATGGTCGGTTCAAGAGTCCTTTGAAGTGATCCGCCCATTGTTTAATCTGTTTTTCTTCCTTGGTAATTGGGTTCCCTTGGCTGTCTTTTATAGGTTTCGCTTGTGTTGGTCTCTTCCCGGATAGAGATTTGGTTATCTGATATAGTGTCCTCAGGTCCCTTTTGCCTGCTGCCTTCTCAGCTTCAGTGGCCAGGTTGTCGTAGAATCGTCTTTTGTCCTTCCTAGCACTCTTCTTCACTTCTTTGTCCAGTGCTGTGTAAGTTGAGCTCAGCATCTCTTTCTCCTGTCCGTCCTTGCATTGAATCATTTTCTCTTTCACCATTCTCCTCTCTTCTATTAATTTCCAAGTGTCCGTTGAGAGCCATTCCTTGTCTTGTCTCTTCTTTCTTCCTAGAACCGTTGAACACGTTTCGTTGAGAATCGCCTTCAGAGACTTCCAATGTTCTTCCACGCATGATTCTTCAGTGATGTCGCGTAGTGTTTCCTGCTTTGCTCTGACAGTTGCAGTGAAAGTGTCTTTTGTGGTTGTGTCCTTCAGTAATTGAGTGTTGAACTTGCATTGTGGCCTATCCCCAGCTATCCTCGAGGCTTTTAGTTTCACCTTGAAAGTCCCTTGTACTAGATAGTGGTCTGAACCCACATCTGCTCCTCTCCTTGACCTTGTGTCCAGTAGGCTCCGTCTCCACTTTCTTGAAATTGAGATGAAGTCTATTTGGTTCTTGGTGTTTCCATCTGGTGAAATCCATGTCGTCTTGTGTATATCCTTGTGTTTGAACACACTACCACCAATCACCAAATCATTGAAGGCGCAGAAGTCTGAGAAGAGTTCACCATTGTCGTTCATTTCACCGAGGGCCTCACGACCCATGGTGAGTTCTCTTCCTGTGTTGTCTCGTCCCAGCTTCGCATTCATGTCGCCCATCAGGATTTTGATATCGCCATTTGGGACGTTGTCCATTATTGCTTGTAGTTGTCTGTAGAACGCCTCCTTCTTCTCTTGTTCTGAGACGTTTGTAGGCGCATAACATTGAATGACTGTAACTTTCCTTCCTTTTGAGTTGAACCTGGCTGTCATTATCCTGGAGGAGATTGGTTCCCACTGCATGAGAGCTTTGGTTGCTGTTGGTGACATCATGATGGCCACTCCCTCGGTGTGCTCATGGTTGTCCTCTGGGTGGCCGGAAAAGATTACTGTCTCTCCAGTAGGTAGTTGGCACCTTCCAGTTCCGTTCCATCTGCCCTCGCAGATTCCCAACACTTCTATTCTGTACCTTCTCATTTCAGCGGCTATCTGGGCAGCCTTTCCAGTTTCGTACATTGTACGAACATTCCAGGTACCCATCCTTACTTTTGCTTTCATCGAAAGAAGGCACATCGGCTGACTGGCTTCCCGAAGGCTTTCACCAGCCTGCGTCATTTCACTTCCCCGATTCCAGCGAAAAGTAAGGCTATTGCTTATGTTTTTAGAATTTTTAATATATTTATTCGTTGAAGTTTCTGTAGCGATTTGGTTGTTTTACAGGGGTGGAGTTGCTAGCACCACGCCCCAACCCTCCCTCTTTACCCGGGCTTGGGACCAGCGAGGAAACTAGTAAGCTAGTATCTGGCGAGGTTATATAAGTGGAAACTAAATGTAATCACAGCATACATTTTATGTAGTGTATCAGTGAGTGTCTTTCAATGGTGAATTGAAGCTAATTGGGTAAATTTATATCACTTCATTTTGTAAATCATCTTAAATCGAACGCGGCTGCAAACAGTTTATACTTGTTCTTGTTATGGGTGTTATGAACAAGCCATTGTGATGATAACTGGAAAAGACATTCAGCCCAATCTGTCAGACTTGTACATCTTAGTAGCCGTAACCTGTAGACCTGAACTTTAGTGATCCGAGAACACAAATGACTTTGAAGAGACCGATGACAATTATAATAAACTGGTTATAACTGCGAAATCGAGTTGGTGTCTCTAAAGTATACGATTTACCAAATGACTGTGAGCAACTATTCGGATTAATGCCGCATAGAAATTGATCGACATTCAGTGACTGGTTTCAACACAGTAGTGCGAGTTGCCACATTTTATTTAACACACAAAGCAAGAGAAGAGAGTAAAGAGAGGTTCAAAAGACAGATAATAAACAGAAGCGTGAGTGAGAAAGAATGGTAATACGGAAGACCAACACAGCTTTATTGCATATAACAAATTACAAAGAGTGAATGCACTGTCGTTGGCAACGATTATTTTGAGCCATATCACCAACTGTCTCACGCCACTGGTTTTCACAATATTGAGGACCTCAACCAGACAACAATCTACACCTCCCTAAGTGAGTGGCTTAAACTAACAGTTGTGGATTTCATTGACTGATGACATGTTTTGGTTTGACCACCAATAGCTCTTTTCCAACCTAATGCTGTTTCTGAAGAAGGCGATGGCTAGGCATACATAACACACATCCTAACTATCTCAATCGGTGTAACTTCATCGATTGGTTTCCACTCCTTACCTCTCACTCGACGCGGAACCTCAATAATACTCACCCTATTATACCAGCAAACATAGGAAATAGAGAGCAGGCACCTATGGTCAAAGATAGCTAGCCAGGGTTTTCATGTCTTCCACTTTCAATGGTGATGTGTCACAACCATAAGCGAGGAAGGAGCGAACTGCTGAGCAGTATACGCGTCCTTCGATCAACGAAATTCAGCTATAGAGTTAAACTCAGACTGCCTATTAGACAAGAATTCAACATAAATGGTCATATGTTTTATATATATATATATATATATATATATAAGACCTGGAGGAGTAATTAGTTTTGCTTTTGTTAGTCTTATATTGTATGCAACACTCCTGCACTCGGTTTTACCTTTCTTTCTCAGACAACAGAATTTCATTGCAAGTCTGAACTCATGAGAAAATTAACTACCAATAGAGACTAACAGTTTTGTGTGTGCGAATTGTTTATTTTCTGTATGGCAGGTGGGTCACTCTTCAGGGCGTGATGAAATTTTCCGTTTCTTAAGTGAAGTTTTCGGACTGCAGGTGTCCTGAGAAACAGGTGAGTAGACACCTGTTGATTGGTTGGTGCCATGTAACACCCTATCTCACCTAAGTAATTTTGTAGTAGACGGCTCGTGGCAGTTCCTCAAGTAGTTTCTTTCTCAGTTTACCCAAGTTTTGCCTACTGCCTCCACTTGTTGCTCATCCCCATGTCATAGTCTTAACTGAGCTTGAGCAATAGCTCCTCAGCGAAAGACAAATGCACTCAGATAAATACTTTTCACATAGTTCAGGAAGATAACCTAATCGAAACAACATTTTAAGGGGGATCGTTTCTAGGAGGATCCAATATTCAATGTCACTTTTACAGGCTAGTATAAACCAATTTGATTTCTCTGTGCCCGCTATTTGATTGTGTGGTAATGGTTTCTGGTCTTCGGTAAACTTCTGCGTAGTTCGCCCCGCCACTCGACTGCCGCAGCTTTGGTTGACTTCAAAAGGAGTAGTGCTGAGACCAATTATATGTTGTTTGTAGTATGCAGTGTGTTGAAACTTTGTCGCTACTGTGAATGGAGTTGATCCTTTCACCAGTTAGTCCTCCGTTATTGTCGACAAAAGAAAAGAGATAATGATGATAACAGAAATAATCAGTGTAGGTTATGCAAACTGAGAGACAAAAATAAATCAAGAAAACGTATAAATAGACAGCTAATTAAATTTGAAGTTGATAAATATATATATATATATATTTATATAATATCAATAATACTTATTATGATAAGCGCAAGTGTAGTAGATGGAGTAGTCAGGAAAGTAAGATGGGAGAGAATGTAAAGAAATGAAACGACGAATTTAGATGTCTATCCATGAATGGTGTATGGGGTTTTAAGTGGATAGGTAATTTGGACACAGTCCTTGTGTCTCTGCATGATTTTCCAGCCTCCACTTAAAATTGTCCACAGCTACATCTGCTGGTAAGGAGTTCCAGGGACGGCGAACCCGCAGTGGGAGGAAGTGGGAGCACACTTGAGTCCTCGCCTTCTGGTGACCTATCCTTCTGGGATTTCAACGAGGAAGTCCATACCTGTTCAATGACAAAACGCCTTTCTTTGGGTGATTGTGGTCAATTGTTATCTTGTAGGCAGTAATCAAATCCCCCTAAGCCGACAGTAGCAAAGTGTGAATAGGCCTAATTTCTTTAGCTTTTCATCATGCGGTTCATTTCGGAGACCCACCACTTCTTTTTACCCCGTCTTTGGACTCTTTCCAAGAGGTTGGCGTCTCTTCTATGCAGTGGGGTGCAATGATATTATGCACTTCAAGGTGTGGTCTAGCGCATGTTTCGTACATCCTTAGAAAGAGCACAGGAGTAAGTCCACCTAACTGTCTATGTGCCAAGTGTGTGATTGCATATGCCGTCGCTACATCATCCATGTAATCAACGCTTGTGTCCAGTTTTTCCGTTAGAGCTAGACCTAAGTCTTGCTAGGATGTTGTGCATGACAAGCTTTCGTTGACTATGGTTTAGCTTGCATTCTGCAGCCTACAGGTGCGTAATTTTGCTACTTTTCACTTTTTCAGGTTGAAAGTCACGACATTAGCCACCACCCAGTCTTCCAGAAGCTTTAAATCTGCTTGCAGCCTATCTAATTCTTTGGTACACTTTATTGCTCTCCATATAATTGCATCGTCAGCGTAATGAAGAGTCGGGAAGCTTAGACTGTATGGTAAGTTATTGATAAAAACTTAGAAAAATCAATGGCCCTAGGACAGATACCTGCTAAACTCCTGGTAATGAACTGTGCCAGGATGATCGGAAACGATTGACCTTTCGTCTAGGTAGTCCTCCAACAACGACAAAATGGCCCAGCTATAGTTGCCTGAATTACTTTGTGTAAAGGGTCAAGGCAAATTGTGTCAAATGCCTTCTAAAAGTCTAGGAAGATTACACGGACTGAAACACTCATATCTCAGCATGATGACCGATCATTCCAAGCTGTTAGTAGGTTTGTTACACAGTATCTACCTCTCTTGAAACCACGTTTTGTTTCGTGTAGTCTATTAGTCCTATTGAGGTGCTCCCTGATGTGATTATCAGTAATACTTTCCAGTACTTTTTATACCTTTGGGAGTAGAGCTACTGGTCTATAACTAGTGGCATTTTGCTTATCCCCACCCTCGAAGATCGGAGAAAAGATGGCTTTTTCTACTTCCTTGGCAGTTTCCCCGAATTCACTGAGTGTTGGAACAAGTCGCATTAGGGCCTACAGAAAGCTTCGGCGTGCTGTTTCAGAACAGATGTCCTGATGTCGTCACGACTTGGGGACTTCCCAGGTGTGAGTCTCTGTAGCTTCCCTAGTACTATTGGTGGGTTTATTTAGGGAGTGGCTACTAGGTTTTCCTCTGGTGATGTAGTAGTGCTGCCATTTTGGTAATACCCACATTACTGTTTAATTTTTTGGCGAAGCCTAAACTGATTGCCCCAGCCATGTCCAGACTAGTACGGCATTGACTGTTTGGACCTACTAGGGCTCATGCCCGCTGATTGGTTTATTTTCATTCCAATATGAATCGGTACAGGGTTTTAGGGTTCACCAGGAATTCTTTGGCAAGGTTAGCCTGAAATGACCTCCTTTCACTGCCAACGCCTGCGTTACACAGGTCCCTGGGTTCCGGGTATGGATTGTGATCGATGTGGCTCTTGGACACTCGCCACATTGACCAAGACTTCCTCTTTGTTTGCAGAATACGTTGCGTACCTCTCTTCTGTCATGAATACTTCCTTTTGGGATGTGTTGTGACTAAAAGGACGGTATCCAGGATTACTGTATGAATAATCTCTTTTACCACTTCCCAGTGTTCCTCCACAGATATCTCATCCCATGCCACGGGCCAGTCTGCGTCAGACAAAAGCCTTCACATTTCAGCACTGTCCGGCTTTTTATAGCACCAACATAGTCGCGTAGCGTCCCACTGTAAGCGCTTACAGAGAAAACGATCGAATCCTATGACTGCATGGTCACTACTTCCTAGTGGTTTTTTCGACGAGTAGTTGGTCGCCAGTTAGAAAATAATCTAGTTTTTATGACTTTCCATAAGGGCTTCACCTAGTATAGTTTCTAACATTATCAGTCAGTGCAGTATGTCTAATGGTTTGCAGTAGATTTCGATCGAATTTTCCTGAACATACCCTGGGCCAAGGTTCAGATATGAGGCGTTGAAATCTCCAGCTATGGTGGCTTGGACACAAACCAACTCCCGTATCCATGTGATGGTGCTGAACAGTAGCTGGTTGTGCCTTGCTCACAGGTGAGTGATCTTTGGGTGCCAGTCGGTAAGTGCTTGGTGTGGCCTACGGTGAAATGACACCATATGGAGTCTGGGAGTTCAATAAGTGGCGGGTCCATTGCACCTATACGTTAAAGTTGCCTGTCGAAGCATATAGCAGCCCCCCCTTCTTTTTTATCCCTGTCTCTCCAGATCAGAACCATATCACTTATACTGATTTTGCTTTCGGAGACAGCTAGGGTTAGCAAGGTTTCAGTGAGGATGATTATTTTAAGGTGTAAGTGTGACTGGAGGTTTTCGAGTTCACCTACTTTCCCTCTCAGCCCTCTCACAATGCTACAAAGGTAGCTGACAGTGAGCCTCACAATCTGGTGTGGAGTGGTTGACGTTACGTTGTCTACTGGTAGGGGACTTCATATTGGGATAAGTTGGCCAATTCCGATAGAATCGGTCTGTTGTCGTTTTTTCCTTGGATTCGGGTAGGAAACTTGGGTGACACTGACTGTTATACTCAGTACCGCATCCCTCTAGTGTCACTGAGGCCTGGGACGTTTTAAGGCCTCAATTTGCTTCCTTCTTTTGGTTCGGGGTCTGTTTTCGCAGCATCGGATGTGTCCTCCATTTTCCTCTTAATCTCGCACCAACTTTGAAGTACTAGGGCCAATTGAATGTGACACTTAGGAGCTTTGGGGAACTATTCAGCGTGAAATGACCGGGGCGAGGTAGTCGGAAGGTGGAGACTGCTCCAGAAGCACCAAGGGCCATCTGAGATAACAGCCATCTCTATTGTTGTACGTCATGCTTGTGATTTCACAAGCAGTGCCAGTTTCCGGCTCCGTGTATGACCATTGAGGTAAAAGGCATCAAACCATTGACTCCCTTGTTATTTGCCTGTTAGCCCATGGCTTCACTCTTATGCTGGAACTCCTTTCGACAGCTAATACCCGAGCAAGCAACAGTATTCTTTCAGCCTCTCCGGCGGAGCCCAATTTAACCCTTTATGCAGGTGGCTTACACTGAGGTGCCTAGAGACCCCTGTACGGCTTGTACAGTTTTGCTGAATTGATGTTCAGACTTAATTTATTGCACGAATTGGACCTCAGGTGTATGTTTGGTATTTGGTCGCTTGCCCTCCTAATTGGGGTCAGTCAATTTAGATTTCATCAGACTCTGGCTAGTCTTCGTTGCGTTGCCGCGCTTGCCGGTGGATGCAAGAGATGCCTTGGCGATCCCATCTTTTCTCGATGCTTTGGGTGTAACCGTGGGAGTCTTTAGTTCATGAAGATTGGTATTTCAAGTCGGTTTAGATGGAGTCTTCCACCTACTGTTTTACCAAGTTTTGGTGGTGTGGTTTTATCAGGGGAGAGCGACATGACTGTGTTTCTGCTATCCGCAGCCAAGCTGTGTGAGGTTGTACCAGAGCGACGAAGTGGGCAGATGTGCGAAAAGCGTTGTCACGGGGCATTTCGCATAGACTCACAATATGGTTTCGCCCCCCTTTTCGTCTCAGAGGTAGCGCACTGCAAAAAAAATGTACTCAAATATTAAGTCAGTTTTAGAAACGACAATACTACAAGTCTGACATTCGTCTCCTTTTCTATATGACGCTTTCGAGGTTTTACGGCATCTTGAGAGTTTTTGTTTTGTTTCGCTGTGTGTCAGGCACTGACTTCCAACTGATATAGTTGTAGTATCATGTCCACTTTGTTTTGCACCGTACCGTTTCAGTGGCGATGTAGGCATATTATCAGAACAGGGGAGATATACACAGATCTTTAGAATCGGTATACGAGATGGGTTATTGCCCCCCCCCCGGCTGAAGCCATTTGTGACTGCTTAATATGGTGTTTTAGTACAATCTCTAAGGCTACTCTCAACCACCATAATAACAATCACTTTAAGTGATGCTAAATATGAATAAGCGATGGCGATAGTATCTGCACAAAAGAAAAAGAACAAAAGGATTGATAAAGTACAAGATAGGGGAAACAAAAGATTTTCGACATCACCTAGTATTTTTAGGTTACTCGGCTTCATAGCAATCACGTGGCATACCGACAAGTCTTATTTGTCCGAAAGAGTGAGGAAGATTCTGCTGCAGATGTAGCAGCTAAAGCTTTGACAGTAGTTCGAGATAGCTGGACTTATAACACAGAGATTTGATATGGGAGTAATGGTGGAATTTCATTCGCCGGCTAGGAAGATAAGGTTTCCAAATGGAATGATACATAAAATGGGTACTTTCTGGTTAGATAGGAAAAGGGACGTCGTATTCAAGGATGTCTATGTAAGGTCTCTAAAACATAGTATGCTATGGCCAAACAAATCTAGTTAGTGCTTAAATTGTTTCGAAAAGTAAGACTAGCAAAAAAGTAGGAAGCATATCTTCTTTATCACTTGTAAGGCCTTTATCTGCTGATGTGTGCTTAACTAAATTTCTGCTTCTCTTTCCCACTTCCATGCTTTCATAAATTAACGTTCAAAACCTAGATTGGTCTCCTATAATGAAACAAGCATTCGGCGGGTAATCTGGGGGAATATCTTGAATAGAAATTGGCAGTGGATAAAGGCACACACGGGGTGTCGTTATGTGTCATCGCGATGTTGTGTTTGGGCTGTTCTACTTTGTTTTCAGGTGTTTTTTCAACTGAAATACATTATAAATACCATATTTTAACGAAAAAACTTAGAGAAGTGGTGGAAAGTAGACGCTTTCAGAAGTTTTAGTGAACATATATCTGTCGTCGAATTTCACTGTTTCTTTGCATGTGGAATGTTAAAACTCTGTGTAAATTGTTCGTTACGTCAAGAAATGCAAAATAAGTTAGGTAATTGAAGTATAATTTGCGAAATTCTGAAGTGCTGTTTTGAATCTCTGAGTTATGAAAACTTGGTAACAGTCAGAAGATTTTACAGGTATAAAGGAGTGTTAGTTGATTTATTCGTAAGATAACAGTTAATAAACAAAGTTTTTTCTAAAAGGTACCTTGGTTTGCAGTATCTTTGTATAGCTAATTATATGGTAACAGATTTTTTACTGTAGTTGATTTTCAGGTTACAATTGTAATTTACGGAATGGTTCACTTTATTTGGAGGCTTTCATGAAGTGCAATTGAAGAATTTGCCTGTCGATGTTGGAATCTTTGTGATATTATAAAATTATTTATCAAAATAAATATTGAATTGAATTTTCGATTTCCCCGTCGATTGATTGGACCGAAGTGCTCGTTTGAAACTATGGGTACTGGGTTCGAGCCTCGGTGGGAACATCATCACTCACTGAGAAATGCAGGTACATCCAGCTGACGAGTCCCAAATAGGACGAAATGCGCATCCTGGATTCCACTGCTAGCCACCATCCACCAATTATATACAAAATAAATATTCTTTAAAAGTTTTGACGGTGTTCCTTTACTACTACTTCCCTTTGCTTGTCGAAGGAATAGTGATGTAGCCGGTTTTGGAATGCGTAATGATTTAATTTGAAAGAGTGATAATTTGCGCAGCATAAGAATACTAGGACTTTCTTCAACACGATATACCTATAATACGTTATTTTCGATGTATGTAACCGTCCTACATTTGTTATTATATATACGTAGTCATCGCATAGCAAACGTAAGCTCAGCGTATAATTTTTCGCTAACGTTGGTGAAAGATAATCTTTTGCACAGTCGGATTGAATGTAACTGAGATGTTACACGCACATAAGGACTAATAACGGTCTACGACTTTGGCAATATTTTAGAAAAGGGTTACTATATTTCCGTATTACAATACAAACACATGTTTGACCCTCTTCTCTTCTTAACACTAATGCCTACTTATACCATGCGCAACCGGATTAAATGTAACTGAAACATTTCATGCGAGGCTTGATGACGCACTGAGGAAATAAATACGGTTTACGACTATGACGCATTCCACACAAGTATTACTACGTTGCCTATGCAATGTCCTCGAAATGACAATTAAGAGAAATACAGGTATTCGACATAAATGCATATATTTACAAAATAACAGTCAAACAGTACATATTCACATTAAAAAGGGTTTATAACAATTTCGTGAAAAAAATCACAGTTGTAGTTTTATTATGGCTACATCATAGTCAAATTAAAGTCCACTCATCGTTTTATCCACAATAGGTGGGTCAGTTTCCCTCAGATGACTGTGACACAGCTTTCAGCACCACCCGATCATTCAGAAGAAACTGGTTATCATCTTTCCATGCAAAGATCGAGATTGTATTCCTTCGACAACCTCCAGCCGCACTGAGAAATACCTAAGGACGTATACATATTAGGTGAGTTAATCTTACCTCAGGTGAACAATTCCTTATCTTAGCAACAATGAATATGTGTACAAGGGAGGGAATAATAGTGTAATCGGTACACAAATTTTTTTTGCACAATTAAATACGTATATTTACGTAGAAAAGCATGAACAAAAATTAAACAGAGTATTTTTCTTTAGTATGAGATTAAAATATGTCCCAATTATAATAGGAAGTGTTAGCTTTTAAGTTAAACCAATTCCCATGCATGTATTCATCAAGGTGACAATTTGGTTTTTAGAGCCATTTATCTTTCTTATTCTATTTTTCAATCTTCCTCTGAAATCTTCTATTGAATTTTTTGGGAGTACCGTTTCTGGGAGCGACGAAATCATCAGAATGGTTAACTGAGTGGTGTATATATCCCAAATCGGATAATCAATTATATCCAGCCCATTCTAACTTGTGTATGATAGTGCCAGGTAAAACGAGTCTCTGAATAATAGGCAGAGGAATGTCGGCATTCCTGTCTGGAATAAGTTCAATAAATCATTTCCGCATTTGGGTGTCATAAATTCCTAATACCCAAACATTATTAACTCTAGCGCGTCACCGATTGTATTTTTTCTTTATAAGCACCTTTTCGTTGATATGGACGACAACACAGACTCTTTTCAACACTTGTGTAATACTGTTTATTTTCCATGGTGCTAAATCTCGACAAAATTTTAACCACTGAGCAGTAGACGTCAACATATTATCTGTCTGAGCTGCAGTTGACCTCACACCGGACTTCAAAATCTAGTAATGGCAAAGAAACAGTATTTTTGTTAAGAAAAGCTCCGATTTAGCGAAGAAAGTTCCTGGAAAACAATTAACTGAGAGTATCACTCATCATTACGAACACCTAGGTGTTCGTAATGATGAGTGAACCTAGGTTCATTGAAGCACCATAGTTACATATACGAGAATGTCCTATCAAGCCATTATCTAGACAGTATTGAAATACGTGATCTGGGTGAAATTTGCACCTGAGCAGATGAACAGCGTTCATTTTCGCGCTAGAATAATCGTTAATTTCCTCAAGCAACAGCAAGCAAGCGTTCAAGGTCATTTCAGCGTTCGCGCTACTGGAACGCTATTGTTGACTTCGCGTAGCCACATTTAAGTGCTTTTGAAATAATTGGCTATTGTTTGATTCTATCACACATACGATCGCGTTCAAAGATGTCTTGGAATTAGTGATAAACTTTTTTTGACTGCACGTGACCCAAAATTGTTTGGTGAACTGTTCGAAGAACACAACAGCTTGTCTAGATTGCATCAAATTAGTTCCGTTGAATCATTCTTGCATTCAGTTAGACATTCTTGAGTAGTTAAACATCAGAGTCCAGTTATCAAATCACTTAATACTGGGAAAGGCTTTATCCTTTAAGAGGACTGATTTTTCCGTATTATGAAACTTCGTTAAGAAAACAAGCTCATTGGACTGGTAGCCATAAGGAGAAGTTTTTGAATGTCCACTTAGATCCAACACAAACATGCCTCGACTAGAATTTTAAGGTATGACATCACCGAAAGTAGTGTCTTAATGCCGATTGAATATTCTCAGTAAGAGATGGTTCACTCTCGAACTGCGTTGTGAAGGGTTATCAATACTTAAGTGTACTTTGCTGCACTCTCTTTTGCATTAAACAGCTGATTCCAGCACTCTGAGTCTTGTTACTCTTCACCCTCAAAATATCTTTAACAGATCTTACTGCGTTAGGTAGTGCTGGGACTACTCTGGGACTAGTACTCTAACTAAAGCAGACGTGAAGTAATGCTTGTTTCGTGAAATGGAGAGTTGTACATATCTAAAACAGGGCAAAGAGGAGGATCCGGTTTGTGCACTTTGGGTAAACCGTAAAGACATGGAGTACTGGTTGTTTGCATAGACTCATATTTAGCTGATGATAGTACCCATTTCTGTTTTGGCTTTTTAGAGAGTCAATCATTAGTTTCTGCGCTCTTACAATGTGGCCTTTGGAACTACTAATATATTGGGATTTGGTTTCATCACTCAAGATACCTTCCACTGTTTAAGACATAATCACTTTTTTTCCAGTAAAACTACACCGTCACCTTCATCTCGCTTGCTAATAATTATTGTATCATTACTCCTAAGTTCTCTTGGAGCTTCTCTGTGTTGCTTAGATAACAGACTATTTACTGAAAGTCTATTTTTGCATTGTTAGCAGCTGTCAACCAGAGTCGTTTTGAACCCAGTAACCTCATCGTCCGATGATGGGGCAACGTTAGACTTTTGAGGACACAAATTTTTAAGCTGAATATCTGTGTCTAATTGGTTAAATTCAGGATCAGAGTCACTAAATTTGGGAACTAGGGATAACAACCCCAGTTGGGACTTATTAAGTGCGACACTGGAAAAATTGTGAACATACCAGCTCGGAACTGATGGAAATTTCCTTTCAAGCATTCGGGTTTTAAGAGGTTTGACAAGATTAATTCTTTTTTTTCTGTTTACTGTGACGTTGTTGACATATTCCAAGGACGTCAACTGAAAACCGTCTATGTGATATGTTCCTTTCTACACCATTCATAAAATTTTTAACAGAATGAATCTTATTCAGGACCTGTCCATTAAAACTGTTAGAATTAGGATAAACCCGAATTCATCCTAACGACCTACAACATAGTTTTGAATAACAGTGGGTTTCTAAAGATTCTTGGAAAATTTCAACGATGTAAATATTCACCAAGTAACTATTTAATGATGACTTAACAATCGAGCTTTTATTCCAGAGACTTTCTAGGAGTATACAAGGAACGCTTGACGCAACACAGCTATGTTTGTAACTCTCCAGCCGATAAATGATTGGGACGCAAGCGAAAGATAAGCTAGATAGTTTTGCCACATCTGTGTTCATCTGTCCATTCAACTGCACCTGCGGTGTCAGGTATGTTGGGCGTTCTACTGGCTTCTCAGCCAACGTGTTGGTGGATATCCCCCATCGTGGTTTGGTAAAGTACAGAAAAAAGCCATCCGCAGCTCGATTTTGTCACATTTAGTTCATAGTAGTCATTTAGTGTAGAAAACGATATTTTTCAAAGTAATTCATCATATCCCACCGAATCTTTCTAGTACATTTCTTATTCGTCCACTGCGCACTGCTGAGGCGATAGGCATTCGGATTAATAAACCTAAAATATGCATTCAAAAGAAGTTTGTACAGCCATTATCCTTCCCTTGGCCTATTAAGACATAACCAACTGATGACTTCTATGCCAAACCTTACTCATTTTTCCAACTTCTCTTTTATCATCCCTTAAACTAACATATCTTCAATAAAAAGGTGTTTCATTTGCTTACAATCAAACATTACTCAATCGGTTCGTTTGTTTTTCTTATTTTTTTATTACAGCTTGAATCCACACTGTATTTTTGGTTAAAGTGTGGAATTTTTAGCATGGATTTCGGTAGCCCAAATTTTGCAGACCTACCATGGATATCAGGTGCTCGTCGGCAGGGGATCAAACCATGGACCATGGTCAGCGAGAGTCCTAACCACTGTGCCACCGACGCACATCGACTACTTCTACCTTCGTTTGTTTAACGTGCTGTTTTCCATTATTCGTCTTATCTCAGATGGCCTCACTTTTTCATCCTTATGATTCATAAAACCACCACTATTATTATGATTAATTGCGCAATTTATATTCACATTCTTATTGTCGTGTAGACAAAATTACCACGATTGGTTTATATTTGAATTGTTTTTTGTGAAGATATGTTTATTACAGTTAAGCCTGATGAGATTTAATTCAAGCCAATATTTTCCGCTAAAATGTATTTTTCTAAATTTTACTTTCGGTATATTTATTATATAGGATACATCAAATAATCAACCACATTAGTCATGGTCATCGAATTTAATTTACTTCCCTATGTTAGCCGATCTGTTGTTCCCGAGGGTATCGAAGAAGTTCATTTCAATTGAATGAACCTCCACCGTTTTACCGACAACGATGAATTCGTTTGTCTGTGTGATCTGCTGCATATGTTAGCCAATCGGGTTTTTAGGGAGCAACATGCCTCTTAGTGTGACGATTTATCTTTGCCCTGTCTTCATTTACGGTTAATAAATACACTCTCGACACCTGTAAGATTTGTTCTACCTTCTCTATTTGAAGCAGCGTTAATGGTAGACTGGCCGATGGTTAGGTGGAGCAGGTCAAACAGACGAAAGGTTATGTGTTAAAGACTTAGGTCTAGCCGGACAGGTGGCCACATAACTATTGTGCGCGTTATTTCTGGGTTAAGCCGATCGGATGGTATAATGCCAAATCACAAAAACGTATACAACCGCAGCATGAATATACAACGCTTGGTCTCCATGACCTCAGATATAGAGATAAGCAAATTACATAACACGGATGAATTATTGAAACTCGAAAGTTAGTGTAAGTTGATGAAACAGTTGCTTATAATTATCATTATGTATCAGAGTACGTGACAAGCAAAAGCTGGGATCAATTGTTGGAGAATGCTGGACAATTACAAATATGAATGGTGCTAAAGTTACGGGTGAATGAACAAATGTAATGTAAATTACATTTCTAAACTTGGGTTCATGCAGTGGGATCCCCTTCAACCAGATATGTGAAGCATTTGAAGAAAATTATGTTCTTACAAATGTTCATAGAGAAAAAGATGAACCTTAGATGAAGTAATTGCTAACATAAACCTCGATATTCTTAAAGTGAACTAAAAGTGAAATTTTTTTTTAGCAACAAGAATCACTGAAAAAAAAATAACTAGCAAACATATTAATACATGTAACAGTGAATAATGAATCTTTTTAAGGAAGATGTTCGGATGCATTATCTGAATTTCAACCTCCCACCTTTTGTTTGACTAAGTTGACTTGGGAGTTTATCGGCCTTTGCTTAAGGTGCAACCTTTAAAGTTTTTCGGAGTTACTGTTGTATTTTGTATTCGATCATGACAATTCAAGGAAGACCAAGAAGCAATCGAGCTTTGAGTACAAGCAGCATTCCAGCTTTTGAGCTGTTTCGCAAACTTCATTTCGAATTATCAGATGACAGACCGTAAGTTATACGATGCTAATTAAAATTATTTTTCGCACCAATGTTTGTTTAAGAAAGAAGTGATCAGTTATGTTTCATTCTCCTCAAAATTAATCCCTTGTACTACTTTGTTCGGCCACTAAGACGAATAATTTATTGGATCTGTAGAGAGAAAAACTAAAGGTTCTCCAAAATATGCGTAAATAATGTGGTCTGTTGCCAAACGGGCATTTTTACCTTCAAAAACTTATTATGTGCATCTCAAATGAGAGAATTGATGGAAAATAGCACAATACCGTAAAAAAATTCAGAAGTAATATTAGTCTTTCCTGAATGGGTGCCTTACCTAAGCTTACAACAATTCTAATCTTATTGTAACCTTTTCTTCCATAATGCTTTTTAATGGTAAATGATTTTATGTGCCCACTATGTTCTGGAGCGATACTGGTCATGCTTAATATGTCCTGTTAGGGCTGGAATAAAGCTGATAAGCCAACCCAGTAGGTTCTGATCTACTCCTACAAATGTATAAAAAGGAACAGGGTGCCAACAGCGGCTGTATTCATTTTGAAAACCAATACTGAGTTCTAGTCTGTGCCATTAAAGAATCCTTTGAGAACAGATTCAGAATTCACTGGCTGTAGAATGTTAGAATTATTTCAAAATTGGTGAGATTTAACTCAGCATTATAGTAAGCTTGGGTAGCTCGGAAAAGTGCCTGGACAAACGCCTGTATATGCTTAAATAAAACGGTATTTCCAAGGTAGAGACTAGTCACTGCTGATTCTAATCCTAAATTACAGATATGATGCTCAACTTATGAGTGTGATGAATGAAAATAATACAGAAATTCTACGTCTTTTCGGCATTTACTCACCATATGAGAGAAAGCTTTTTCCAGAATTTACTAGCATTATTTCCTCACTGTGTTCATTCCTTTTGAGACTTGATCAGGTACTTGTTTCTTTTATGGGATATTGGCTTCACTAGCACATATCTGAAATTTTTTCCTTTTCTCTTTGATTATGATAAATTTGTCTTATTTTGTTACAATGACATAAAGACTTCGCTTAGTTTACCAGCCGGTTCAAAACCCTGGTAGATAGGATATGTTGGGCTTGGGGCTAACGGTTCTGCATCCAAAAACCAATCAAACCACTACAGAAACCCCAAAACACAAGAAATATATTCAAAATGCAAAAATGTATAAAACAAACTTATTCCATCATAGATAAGATTTTATTCTGATAAGACACACAGTGTTATATAGTAATATTAACTGATGACCACGTTTTTAGCACAAATTATTGCTCATATGATTATGTGCAATAATTTGTGCTCGAAACATGTGTGTCGCTCCACAAAATATCGTACAGCAATAAACTGAGTGATGAAAAGCTGTTTTTCTCGTCTTATTTGTGAATTCGGACAGGAAACTTTATTTATTATATTCAAATTGTGAAGGCAAGTAGATTGTGCGGCTTTGGATTGTTAGTAAAATATCACAAATTTGGAACTACCATATTGTTTACGACACTTTTACCGTTTGTTCAGTGTTTCCATGCGTCTTTCCTAATTTCTTGCAGAAGATGTTCCATTGTGAGTAAAATTTATTTTGTTTAAGTCTCACAGGGATATACAGTAATATTTACTGATGACTTTTCGAGCAATAAATTGTGCTCGAGATATCTTTAGTAAATATTACTTTATAACACTGTTAGACTTCATCAAAATAAATTTTACCCACAACGGAATTATACTCTACCACAGTGAATAGGTTCTATTCTTATATCAGTGAAACAGACGGTCTTCCTACTAGGAAGCTTATGAACAAATTAGCACGACCTTGTCATGCAGTAGATGTTTTGTTCTGGGTTATTTACATATTTGTTTCAATATGTGGTAAGCTTATACTTTGCGCAGCTAATGCTTATAAATGCAATGATTAAGAACTTAGTTGTTCACCTATTTATTACTCTCTAGGTTTTACTGAAACTGTTTTTGAGAGAGCGTCTCTCAATTAAGTGCAATTCAGATAGGTTAGTCCATTTTATGCATAGTCTCTAATTGTAGTAATTCATAACGTCTTCTTACGCTTTTATTTGTTTGGTGAGATGTGTAAAAAGAATTTTGTCATATTCTAGGACATTGCTAGGGAAAACATTCAAAAAATAACCTGTGAGCCTATTTGAATAAAGTTTATGTACAACCGGTGTTTATTTTCTTATGTCTTGTTGTTTTGTGATTCTTCTGTCAAATTACTTTGAAAGTCTAGGCTTTTCTTGTTAGGTATTAAGCTAGTAAAGACTGTTCCGTCTAAATTCACTGGGGGCAACCTAGATACTATAGTTATCTGAAGACGTTTGTTTACCTTTGGAACATTTAAAGTAAGGAATTCCTCATAAATGGTCACAGCATGTTTAAAAAAATCAAAACAAGATTTTTATGAACCTCACTGTGTGAGCCACAACTTCTCTCAGATGACAAAGCACTAAACTTTATGAATCATTTTGTCAAAAGAAAAACTAAGGCAAAACTAAAGTTAATGATATATAAGAAATTAACACATTGAAACAAACATTTGAATTTCTTATCTACCTATCTGTTAAAAATAAAAGTCTCAGTATCTTTGAGTCTCATAAACAAAGTTAGAAAAATTATAATTGATAACGATGATACGGAAAATGATATTTCCAACATAGGACAAATTTTGACCGGCGATTGTTATCCTAAAAAGCCTCTGAATAACAGTCTCAGTAGAGAGGGTCAAAAGCAAAACAAGACTGTAAAACCTTCGGTATTGACGGTAACCATTCGATACCGAAGTGATACGAATGAGCACCTTGCTTCGTATAATATTAAAGTCTGCTTCAAGCCCTCTAATTCCTTAAAGAAAGCTCTGGTTCATGTCAAAGATATATTTCGTAAAGTGACACAAAACAACTGTTCAAAATGTTAGGCTTGCTATATACAGTAAAGTAGCATACTGAAGAAGGACAGACTGTACACAAAACATCCACCTAGAAATGAGACAGAATTAAGGTCTCGAAAATAGATCAGCTATCGCAGTACATGTTATAGATAGTGGACGTGAGATCGATTTTGACAATGTAAAAATTCTAGGAAAAAGCTCTCATTCCCATAAAGAAAGGCTGACCTCTGAAGCTTTGTATATTTAACCATACTGAACAGGAGAGGAGGTATGGACTTGTCACCTAAATGGCAGACTTTAGAGCGAAGCAGGTGAAAAATTTATACAGTCCTATGTTGTGGCCTCTGGAAAATATTATCATGATTTCCACAAATGATACGACTTGTTTTCCGCACAATAGATAACATGCACATACACTCATACAGATATATGTGTACGTATGACAATTTGACACTAGTCATTACGAATATTTGACAACTGTCTACATTTTCTATTGGTAAAAGTATCTATCAACAAGCAGCCTTCACATAAATTCACTCTAACTGATGTGTTATTAGATCACATATTTTGGTGGTTCATGAATTTCGAGTAATTCTGCTAAGGACTCAGAGGCTTACACAGCAAGATCTTTAGAAAAATCTTGTTTTCAATTCTTAAACATGTCGGGATAATTTTAAGTAATTTTATGATGATTTGATTTAGCGCTCAAATTATCCCAGGGAAGTAGTAACATCTATGGTCTGGATATATATGATGTATTACAAGACAAAGCTACTGAGTTTTGGACCTACAGTTTGCTATTACTTTCACTCACCGACTACTGTGTATGATGATATTTAAGTCCTTATAATTGCTATTCTGGTGGCAACTAGCTGTTAAGGATTTTCATATAATTTGATGCGTTTCTTCACCGCTTGTCAAATGATTGTTTGTTATCATTTGACATTGTCAGTGAAACAAAGTGGGGTTGGTTAAACCCTTCAGAACGATGTGCTGTCTATGGTTAAGTAAATCTACCCACTGAATAACATATTGTTTGACAACTTAGGATAAACCGAAACTTGTGTCCACTCATTGGGTATTCCTGTTCACGCACTGAACTTTCCTATTGAACTAGAGAGAATGAAAATCAGACATACTATGTTACACATAAAACGAAAGATTGTTATAAGTGCTACTATCACTATTGTATACTGAGTAATGAAATCTAGGCAGAAACACTTATTCATCATGTTTTTTTCTAACATTCTAACTTATTGGGCCTAAAAGCTTTTAAAAAGGAATGGAGTGTATTTCTAATTATTCTAAACATAAGTACTGATTCATATTGAAAAAGGGTTTTCAGAATATTTCATACTGTTGATTGTCTTAAAATCATGCTTTGCAATAATTAGGAAATTAAACAGCGAGTTTCAACAACGTTTTTAAGATAAGAAAATCAAGGGTATTTGTTAATCTTTAAGCAGTTTGATTTCTAAGTTAAAGTGTACTTCTAACAGGATGCATATAAATACAGTCTATATTCAGATTGACAAACAGTGATTAAGGTAAACTGATGTGAGTTTATTTGTTTTTTAACACATCAGAATATCTGTACACGAAAGTTAATTTCCATTTCAAAGCTCTTAGATTCACTAACAGACTGAGCTATATAGATCAGTGAAGTATCCAAATTACTCACAGAAGCTTTGGTTATGTCAAAAAGTGTTGTGATAATCAACAAAGTTCATTTGTTGTAATTAGTTCTTGTCTGTCAAATCAATTTTGTTCGTACGTAAATGAGTTAAGTGTCGTTTCTTTAATAATAAGATTACAGTTTCAGGGTGTTTCACTGACCTTTTCTACAATTTGTAATGAGTGTTTAAGTTTAACTTAAGGTTTTGCAAGATTTGTTGTTCGTCGAATTCTTTAGCCAGAAGTCCCTGGTTTTTGACACACAACCTCTCTCAACTGTATTTATGACTTCTTATTGTACAGGGAGTTTACTGATATACCAAAAACAATTATTTAGCAAATTGATCCCCTTGGGTAAGCTAGTACCAGAAGTAGGAAAATGTTAAAGTTTCCTTCTAAATATTTAACGAAAGTTAGATATTCTTAATGGCAAAGTACAACGTCAGATTTGGAACTACAATTCTTTCTTTAAAACACAAAACAACAAAATTCATCCGGCGAGAGATAATGTGATTACTTCTTAACTTTTCAAACTGCAAAGTGAGCATTAAATTTTTTTTATTTTTATTTTTGATTTACAGCTTGATTCCACACTGCATTTTCGGTAAAAGTATGGAATTTTCAGCATGGATATCGGTAGCCCAAATTTTGCAGGCCGACCATAGATATCAGGTGTGCGTCGGTGTGGGCTCGAACCCCGAACCATGTGCATGGTCGGCGAGAGTCCTAACCATTGTGCCACCGACGCAACCCATATGATCATCGATATTAGTACTTAGTTACATTACGCCTTAATAAACCTTGGTGTCCCGTTTAAATAAAATTTAAGTAATGTTTCCCAAGAAAAATGTCACTTGTAAACGACCGAGTAATCTGCTATCACCTTATCAGCAGTTCATTCTTAAGATAAAAATAGGATGTGCGACCATTTTTAAAAGAATGCTTGCAAATCACGCACACAGTCCGGAGTTTGATCCCTGGCTAGCGAACTCCTGAAACCCACCTAGTTTACTGACAAGTAGTAGGCCCTGAAAAGACGGGAGACTGGATATGAGGCTCACAAACCCACCGCGTCAAATAAACACTACCATGATTACTGAAACTCTAGAAAGTCAACTGAAGCCCTGTGTTCCACTGGGGTCGCGAAGAAATAAACTATAATGCACGCTGAGTAATCACGAGGACGATAACAAACACGTAAGAAAACCTTTCTTTTAATGCTCAACCTGTAGACTCATAAACCCCAGAGAAATTACATCACACACCAATTCCTTTGTATAGTATGTTGGTTTGAAGCCTATTCCTCCAGAAAGACATCTGTCTATGCACATTTTAGTAGGAATACATTTTTCCTTCTGAATTAGTATTCAGCAGACTTGGAGTTTAGTAAGCATGTGAGATGGACGAAGCTATTTTGTTTCTAATTTTGTTGTTTATTTTCTCAAGAGATTCAATGATCTAATGAGGATTGTTAGATAGACTAATGAACTACTAAGCTTATTGAGACACGTCACATGCTGGTAGTTTGAATAACTAGTTTATAATCAAATTAAAAATAACAAGTAAATATTTTTATCTTATTTTTGTGAAACTGCATATTATTTATAAAGTACAACTTTTTATGTACTTTCAAGGTGGTTTTCATTTTGACATGAAAAAGCCTTCAGACATATATTAGTGACTCAGTTAAGCACAATGAATATTGAATAAAAGGCATTTTAATCAGTAACTGTAGTGCTTACTTCTTGAAGACTAAGAAGACTTTACAGATTGTAGTTTTTTAAAATTCAGTAAACTCTGTGATTGAATATTTACCAAATAATTGGTTCCTTTTTGTATCGAACACAGTGATAACCTGTCCAATTTTTGTTAGCATGAGTTATGATTAGTTTTTCACAATCTTAGATAAATGGATTTGTAGTCTTTTTGTCCTGTACAACAATGTGATACTGAAATAAAGAGGGAGTGTCAATATATGTGTAAAACTTGGGCACTGTGGTAGTAAGTAACTCCATATTAGTTTGTTTATTAGATATATCACACAGTGAAACAGTATTATTTACTGTACATCCAGTAAATAATACTGTTTCGCTGTGTGATATATCTAATAAACAAGCTAATATGAAATCGGGAGTGCTTCTCCATTAAGTGACAGAAAATATATATTAGGAACGAACAGTATAAAACATGCCCGTGTACAGTGAAATAACTAATACTTTTGAACAACTCTTTAAACAGGAAAAAGGACATAACAGATGACAACCGGACAACAGTGAGTAATTTAAGCGAACATGAAGTTAAGGTCAGCTAATTTATTGGTAAACCGGTTAAGTGAGTAGAAACATATCAGCCACCGCATTTTAGTCACATTATAATTTAAGTAGGTTTTGAATATGTGAAGTAGTTTTATAAAACTTTGATCAAGCTATTAGCATTAAATAGCAAAACGTCTTTGAAACAATACCGTTTTGTTTTTTATTCATTGGGAAATATAAGAAAACCTTTATTATAAGGAATGTGAAGTAGTTGTTTAATAATTTATGAAGTGTCTATCCCTTTACTCATAGCTAGTTCTCGAACTGACCATAAGTCCACACTCCCTAGAGAATTTACTGCTTATCTGGTCAAGACTGGACAACTAGTATCATAGGTTTTCAAAGTGTCATGAATCCATAAAGTGAAACCACTTAACATAAAATGAACAGCATGGGACTAGGGACACTAAACTAATGTTTGAATCAGGACAGATGAGAATGATAACCAGTTTCCTACTTTAGACCACTTGAAATTACATTTAAAATTCTCCGAGTTGATCAGCTCTGGTAGGTATGGTAATCGTTATTTTTCAGAAGTATGACTATTTTAGAAAATGTGTTACATTTATGCCCTACGCTCCTTAAAACCTAGTTATCATTTCAGATAAACATTGTGGGATTACGTAGGATTGTAAAGTATTCAGAAAGAATAAAGTTTTGGAAAAGCACAATGATCAAAGTCGTTTACTTTCATTCTCATATTAGCCAATCGGATAAATTAAAACTGGTGACATTTAAACCATGAAATGAAACTATTAGCTAAAACCAAGAAATAGTAAACAGTAGTGAGAAATAAGTAGAATTAAAGTCAGGTGATTGAGGCTTCACATAGAAGTGCTACACTTGTTAACTTTGTCTCTGAACATAAAGCGAAGAAAACGGATTAAACGCTGAACACAATTAGACTATCAAATTATTTTAATCGATTGATAATTAATGAATAAGTACTAGCATTTCACGCATCATGAAACCAAAAGATAACCTTTGAACTTGTCGCATGGACATTGGTGCATACATATATATAATGACCACACAATCATTGGTCAACTAAATTTTAAGATGTTAAGTCTAGGCGCACATACATCTTAACAAACACTTTTACAGTCATAATCTGTGAATACTTATGTGATAGATACACACATTGATTTATTTATCATTGAGTGGACATAATTCAAAATAATGATTCAGCCGTGAGTTATAACTTTTGTCGTTACATTCGCTTGGCATAAAATCTTCAAAATTTATTCTTCCGGTGAAAACGTACTACTTTTCAACACATTTACACTTCATCAGAGAAATTCCGTACATCACAAATATTCACTGAATTGTACTTTCTGGCACACACAACTGTCCATTGCATTATCATTACATATCCATCTCCTTACCTTATATGTATTGTAAATGTGCAGTACTTTTTTCGGTCCTACTTTACAGCTGTAAGAAATGTCGACTGAGAATATGTGGAAAGTTCAGCGTTTTTTAACCGTAGGTGTCTGTGTTCAAATTCTCAGGTTATGCAAGGCAGTAAGATGAGTCATGATGAGGTTAGTCAAGGACAGAAAATCAGTTGATGAGGTTGAGATCATGTATTGACTGATATAGCTAGAATTCATGTTACACACACTGGACTATCGTCTTCCTCGACAGGAAGTGTTAGACGATGTGCAATTCGGCTCAGAAGCCATTCACATTGGTGCAGACATATTCACTTGTTACCTTTCAGGTTCAGTGAATCTTAGCCCATCTTTATTCGCCTGTTCTTTCTGTGGACAGTTTTAATCTATTTAATTTCAGTATATTTCCTTCTTCCGTGATTTCGGGATGTGACAACTATTCTAACATCTACCCTGATTTTTCAGTCTCTCCCCTGACATACTTATTGATGAATCTGTCTCATGTCATTTAATGGGTTTTCTAAATGAAAGGAAAGTCAACTTATAATGAAACCAGCCGAATATACTACTCAGCGAGCTATTCAGTAAAAGCAGATGTTTTCGTCAGGAGGTTTATAGAGCTGATAAAATAGAAAGAATTGTTTCAATTTAGGCTAATGAATGTATCTTAATAGTAGAAAAATCTGACCTTTCTGATACAGTTTGGGGTGATATGTGAGTTTCTTCTTAATATCAGTGTCACTGGATAGTATTTCTTACCTATCTACACCAGTTATTCAACTCTTAAGGTGGCCATTTTCTGATGTCTTTTCCAGTGGTTTCCAGAATAACTTGACAACAGTAAAATTCCTAAGGGGGAAAATTCTTCACTTGAAGAAAGATGTTTGTACTCATTATTTAATTTGTTAATTTCTTTTGAAGATTTGTAAATATAAATTTAATTTTCACGCAATGTCTCTCTCATATTTTGTGGCTATTCAGATGATAGCATCATCTAGAAAATATTTCTTTTCCCAATTCAAACTCATGAAAGCTTTATCAATATTATTATCACCTTCCATCTTATTCTAAGTTATACATTCAAACACTGATATTCGACTGGAGGTTTTAAGGAAACTTTAGGAAATCATCGAGTGTTTGATTTCGCTCCTAAACTAATCTGACTGAGGTTGATCATTTCGGATGATAGTTCTTTTCTTGTAAATTAAGGTTACTGGTTGTAGCAAATTTTCGACAGGGATATATAGGTGCAGATTTATCAGATTGTTCTATCAAGTAATGACAGGGCTACCTCTGCCGTTAATTTCTTGTAAAAGTCAATCATTATACAAGTAATGCAGGCCTGAACTAATTTTTATTCTTCGTTCTGTATACGCCTATTGTGAATATTGTCATGTTCATGCCTCATTTAGTATTCATTAAACTTTGAAATAATAGAGAAAAATTTGTAACTGAGTTGGATGATATTGTTTTGGTTGGTTTCTCTTACCTAGTTGATTTAACTGAGAAACCCTCGTTGTCCATCTAGACAACATCTTTCAAACAAGTTTTATTATGAGATGAACTCATACTAAGACTTGCTCGGAAGGTGTTTTCTAGATGGACAACGAGGGTTTCTCAGTTAAATCATCTAGGTCACAGAACCCAATCAAATCAAAAAATTCCTAAGACTTATATAGGCCGTGTTGTCATCCCCTAACTTGAATTAGTCCAAATATAATTTCGTGTTTAGATTCCACTTAATGTGTACTAACCAGTAACATGGTTATTGTTATGAAAGTAAATCTGATTTTTAGATTGACGAATCCTATGAGAATTTAATGACACGAAAATTGTTCATTCACACTTTTAATTAATAATGTACATAAATCTCCAAATTTCATTTTAAATAGCCTACTTCGTATTAGGAAGTAACGTGCATCCTCCTCAATGAGAATGTTTGTTGATCACTTTCCAATAAAATAAAGTGAATGAAAAGAGTGTCTAACTTTTAATTCATACAATGCTTTGAATAAATGTTTTGGACAATCAAAACATTGTTACACAACTTACAGTAAACAGACTGTTAAATTCGAAGATAAAGTGGGCGACTATAGAGAAAACCCTCAGAGTAACAATGAAACACATTGAATTCAGGTGTAGTTTGACAAACAAACTGTAGTTATAACTTACATATTTATTGACTGTTATAAGAATTCACTTAGGTCATATGAGTGTCACCAGTAAGAGGTATGTGTTTACATTGATCTATGTGTAGATGAAAAATAGCTTTTTCAACTGTAAACAATATTACTGACCTCAGAGCGGATGTAAAAGTACCTGCCTATCATATACAAGATTTATTTTAATATATGATCATTGACTGATTACATAATCACATAGACCAACGCTAACTTTATTCTTTCTGTTGTTGTTACTGCTGTTGATATTTTTAAGATATTGAAATGTGTTAGCACTCAAAATGTTACTGTTCGACATTCTTGTCAATAGTTTCCATCAGTAAATATAAATGAAGTGTTAAATGAATAAAGTCATGTGACAAATGCACGTGTATCCTTCTGATATATTACCATTCACTTGAAATGTTCATACAGTCCAGTAACTTAATGAAGAATCATGAGTACCTAACAGTCTTTCTCTACAGATCTTAAAAGCGAGGATAAAGCCTTTAAATCTTGTGATTATCATCCTATTTCTCATATCATTATGTCTTATCCTCCTGTATCACACTTTAGAATACACCGATTAGTTTCGAGGGTGCCACCATGTCATCTTAACCATTAGTGCCCAGTTAATTCTATCAGTTAGTTTTGTATTGCTGTCACCAGACGCATTAGCTCACCACACTAAAGTGTGTCAGACGGTTGAAGACTGTTTTCCACATAATTCAACTTTTTTTCACAAAATTCAATATCATTTCAAGGATCAATGAATATTCTGCAAAATTAGACTGAGGGATTTAATCAACAACAAGTACTATATTCTACGTTTCAGTTACTCATAATGATTCCAGTTCTTTCAGAACTGAACTGAATTTTCAGCGCATAAATTTGCAAAAAAATGTATAAGTTCAAACTACCACACTGTGTAAATGTACAATTGAAAATAGAGAAAAGAAATAGACTTATAATACAACAAACGGATGTATAGAGAAGGGGGAATAATTCCATGAAGAATAATAATGCACTCAACAAATCTGAAAGATCGCTTAGTTTGAATGCACCTTCTGCACTGAGAATAATCGTTAGTCTTTGGTTCTCAACATTTTGAAAATCTCAAAGATGAGGCCTACACTTCCCTGCGTGGCTAGAACCAGAAGTCAAAAAATCTTTCCCAACCAAATCCTGTTTCAGCTAACACCGTTAGTCGAAGAAGGAAATGGGTTAGCATGAGTGTCGTATTTTGAGCATCTCGCTGGTTACGAGTTTTAAAAATCTCCCCCTGAACTCCACAACTAGATTTATCATCACACCAGCTAACATGAAAATCTGGCGATGACAAGTCTTTTCATGTTCCACATTTGCAAAGAAGAGCAAAAGTTCTTTGTTAGATGGCATTGGAGAAATTAATAATTGCATCGTTATTCATCATCACTGAGTAAGCAACGGATGGCAGTCAACTGTCAGCCTCAACTTCATCGACTCTGGAAAGGCCTTCAATATGTTGGTCACGGAGTGATTTGGAGACCACTTCAACACTACAGCGTGCCCCACATCAGTATCAACCGTATTCAGCAGTTATAAAGCAATTCACAACGGGAAACGCAGTGAAGCCTTTGACAATGGCAGGAGTGAGACAAGTCTATATACTGTCATTGATGATATTCCTGATTTTGGACTAGATCATGTGGCGGACTGTGGTGGGCAAGTATACAGGACTACAATGGGCAGAAAACAACAGGCTAGATGATGTGGACAATACTGATGGTGTATATCTAGTGTAACACACACTCGAAGAACTATAGGCATAAACCAACAAGTCGCCAGAAGAAACAGTGAAGACAGGACTTCAGGTAAACGTAGATAAGCATGAGGTGATGAAGACAACTAGCACCAATAACTGTCTGTGAAGGAAATTTGAACTAGATCACTTCTTACACTCATTTCTGAAACATCATCACAACTACAGGTCACACGTATGAGGATATGTAAGGCATGATCGGGAAAGCAAGACAGACCTTCATTACTATAAAATCAGTTTGGAGATCTTTTGAACTCAGCATAAAGGAAAAGACTCGGATTTTCAACATGAATGTTAAGTCAGCGTTTCTATATGCTTCAGAGGCTTGGAGTGTCACCAAAAGCATTTCCAACAGGTTGCAGAATTTTATCAATATATGTCTTCGCTCCATACTGAAGATCAGATATACATTCAGAAAGGATTAGCAACAAACAACTATGACAATGAACTAACTGAGAACATGCTGCCAAAGAAATGTGCCGATGGCGATGGAAATGAGTTGGACACACGCTGAAAAGACCACCAAGTGATCTATCAGTGTATCTAAATTAGTTATGCCTCCGAGAGTTATATACAGAAGATCGTATTAGAGGAAAACTAAGTCTTCTGAGAGATCGTGGAGCCATCTAAAAACGAGTGAAGAGAACCCAGTGAGATGGAAATATGCTGTTGAAACCCAGAATCCAGTCGGAACCCAAGGAAATAATTATAACGATATAAATGTTGTATATCATCAGATACCTAATGACTTTTAATAAATTAATCTGCTTTCTTTAATGGTTTAGTCAAAACTGTATGCTAGAAGTCATACAACCCATATGAATTCATTTCACTTGCTGATATTTTACTGCATTAATTATTCTTCTACAACAGCAACAGCAACAACAACAACTATTACTACTGTTCTTCCATATAAAAGGTGGATTATGACAGCCAACTTTTTATCAGAACTTTTTACATCAACCAAATGGAAATTTCTTTGAAGTTTCAACGTGGAGGAATTTCTTAAAGGTTTTTGTGTTCATCATTTTTAACGACTACATAATGGACATCGATTCCTTTGACTTGGGAAAGTCCATGTCACTGCTTTTCTAATGCGTTGGAAATAAACTTTAAGAAACAATGACATGTAATTTCTCAAATTTTAACCTAAACTATAGTATAAACATACTTCTATACTTTATTGTAGTTAACACTTGGTATCATTTAAAGCAGATAACATAGTCATCTAACAGGTGAAATACTCTAAATTTACTGGCAGTAGAACGATTTACCACTTCTAAGTGTCTTTCAGGGGCTGAATTTGATTTCCTAAAGTTTAGCAAATTGATAATTGTCTTAAGTGAAGACCCTTAAGACATGAGAGAAAAAGGCAGAATCATACGAAGTTTATTTTTAGTTTCGTTGTGGTTTACGCACACAAGAATATCTCCCAATACGGTTACTGAAAGACGAAACTAGACGCATCGATAGTTCAAAGCTTGAGAGCCTTGTCCTTGCATATTATTCCGCACCAATAAAGATATTGACATATAAAGTAAGGCCAAGTCGTTTTAAAAGTTTCCAACAGTGAAAGCACTGAGCTGTATACACACATGAAATTTTACCATTTTCTTTCAATAACGTGATCTTATACTTTCTTTTTTTTAATTTGTGCAATATTTTGTTATGTGACTTATATTCATTAGTTTTTTCTTTCTTTCCAAACCCTTGACTTTGAAATATGCTTCAGAGATGTTATGAATCCCTTACTCCTATAATGATAATATTTTCTGAGCGATATTGAAGTCAGTTTCAATGCATAGCGTCAGTTTAGGTCACTCGCTGTCACTTTATGTTAAAAACAGAAATAATTCTATATTAATGCAAGCGGTTACAAGAAAGTTTAGAAAAGTTCAGCGCACTCTTCAGTACACAAATTACAATTTTTTTAAACGCGCTATATCATATTATTTTCATTTTCCATTTTTTATCAGAATTCATCGACCTGTTCAATCCCTTTTCTCAACATCCAGTGGATTTAACAATTTTCGTGGTCTTTTAAATCTCGCTGGATTTTTACTTCTCATTTCAACATCTAGAATGGCACTGGAAAATATACTTAAGTAAGTCGCATTTTAAAACTGGAATATATGTACTTCCAGACTACCCAAGTTTTAATGAATAGTACATTCTAATTGTTTCATTTACCTCGCCATTTTAATACTACAATAAAACAGTGGTATTAAAGTGACAAAATAATACTTAAGTGATAAAAGTAGTAAAGAGTCATTTTTCTTTGGATTACTTTCACCAAAGAAGGTTTCGACATTAGTTCAGATGCCTAATAATCTGAATCCAGTACAAAGCCTAAACTACGTATAAGATAATAGAGATTAAATGATGTACCACACTGAAGTTAGTGGATTTGCTTGGAAGAACTCAGCCTCAATAGTGGTTTTCAAAGCAGCTACTATCAATTTCAGATGATTAAGTTTTTCAGAGTATAGAAAAAACCGTCATCTCATTCCTAAATAACAGGTTAATGTGTCCGAAATTTCTTGTTTTCTAAAAGAGTTTCTTAGTCATAAGTTGATATTATCCAAAAAAAGCATCGCAGTTATCTTAACCTTTCTTTTACCACTTATTAATGGTCTGGTTATGAATACCTTTACATACATTGTTGCTGTTGTGAGTTCATTTGGTAAAGATACCAGCTTTTGAATCATCAGACAATCCAGCTGTAGATAATCGAGCCACAGACTGATAATCACTGGATTAGGATCAAAGTGTGCTCATCAAGGAATCCAGTACTGTCGATAAGTTAAATGATAAGATATAATAATTCAGTTGGTTCAGTATTAAGTACATAGAGTCAGCCGACAGAATACTACCTGCTACTATTCATTAGTAATAAATAGAAATACACTGCCGCAGAGGTTAAAACAAATATTTTCCAACCGCATGGTTGAAACAGCTGCTACTAAGTTGATAAGGACATTGATCCATTATGATTCACAACTCAGGTTACTTGCTAAGTCATGAACTTTAATCAGCTTTTAGAAATAGAGGGATGTAGATTCCAACTGATACGTCAATGCAAATATTCCTAAACAATGCTTAGGTTCTTTAGGCGTTCACAATTACCATGAAGCCGAAACATACCGTTGTCATAACTAGCCGTAGGTATAACCAGCGTTATTTAAAGATGATCATCTTATTCTCTGAAGGTAAAGGCCCTTATAACACATTGAAATAATGATTATAATTGATGTGAACTACATTATTCATACCACAGCATATTATTATTATTATGATTACTACTACTACTACTACTACTACGGAGAAATGAATTCCTAGGGCTTAAAGCCATTTGACCGAAGACTTCATAAACGTAACTGTCGAAACATTAAGTATTATTTAAAACCACTTAATCGATATTGGCTAAAAATTTTGCCTTTTCAAGTCGACCATTCTAGCAATGAATAAATCTCGTCAATTGGAATAATATTCCATAGATTATTACTAATTCAGTCACTGGTTATGCTGATCACATATAAAAATGACCATAAATATGATAATAATATATTGTTTGGCATATAATACTAAATGTGTATTTGCACCATTATCGTTTATATTCGTAGTATTTGAATCGCGTGTTACAAACAGAGTTCATCCTTTTGTTTTTCTCAGTTTTAATTACATCACAATAACTTGAATAACATTTCTTACAGTGCGAAACTACACACAATATTTAGAGTGTTGATTTATACTGTTGTATAAATGAGCATACACACTTCGATTATTTGTAAGTTAATTATTCCACAGACTATAAATAGTTATGTGTGCTTAAAACTACTGAATTCTATTCAGGCATTTACCCTCCATGTGTTGTCCAAAGTCATGCATTCCAGCTCTGTCTGCTTATTATTAAAATAGTATAAGTCACCGGTTTTGTGGTGCTAATTAAAAGTAAACTTTTTTTTTCATTAGTTAACTTACACACTATCTGGTTATGACGCACACTGAAGAACAACATTGTGGTCTCAACGTATTATAAATGACAAGGATGTCATGCAGTAATACTGTTTACCATTGTACTTGTTTGTCTGTAACTTTTCCGTTTGCCTGAGTTAAGAATACAATTAAAAAGACAACAGTGTAACAACAAGTGACCGTCATTATGTTTTTATTGAAAACAACAAGTTTATTATTTAGATGTTTGGGATAGTGTCTCAGGTAATCACGAACCCGCATCTCCTGAAGTGACAATAATTACTCACAGTATATCTCAAAGTTCTGTGATAAAGGTAATGCTATTATACTGGACGTTAGCAACGGTTACTATGTAATTACACAGCAGCAGACTATGAAGTCAATATCTACCATTCCTAGCCCTGTAGGGAAGTGTTGGTTTTCATCGTGGACATATTTAACAGTCAGTTCCCGATAGACTCTAGACGAAGCGCTTCAGAATCCAAAAATTAGTGAAAACTCACTCGTACCGTTATTCTCATCACTTGTGACCACCACCGTTTTGTACGTAGCAGATTATAAAGTCTATATCACATGACGATTATTGAGCTATCATTATTTGCAGTAAACTCAGTAAGTTTCACCCCCAGTTTATTATTATTATTCCCTTGCGTTCCGAGTGGAACATAGGGCTTCGACAACACATTTTCACCTTGTTCTGTTTTCAGCCATCCTCTTGCACGATTGACCGAACTCTCAAATCTCTTCCTCACACGATTTCCTCCATGTCACCCCAGGACAATCCACTCGTCGCTTCGCATTTAGATTCCACTCGAAGGACTGGTGCGCGATATCATTCGACGGCCTCCCAAATGTATGCCCGATCCGTCTCCACTTTCTCCTAGATAACTGTTGAGCGATCTGCTCTTGCCTGTTGGTTTTCTTCCATAGTTTATTGTTACTTCCTCTTTCTGGCCATCTGATCTTCAATATGGAGCAAGGGCAGCTGTTGATGAAAGTCTGCAACCTGTTGGAAATCCTTTTGGCGACATGCAGTGCAAGTTTCTTACCCGTATAGAAGAAGCGACTTCTCATTGGTGTTGAAAATGCGAATCTTGATCCCTATGCTAAGTGCGGAAGATTTCCAAACTAATTACAAGTTGATGAAGGAATATCTGGCCTTTCTGATTCTGAATTTAACATCGTCGTCCCTTCCGCCTGTAATTGAAACGATGCTTCCCAGATAAGTGAATGAGGCAACCTCTGTCAAATCTGTCCCGTTGATGGTAATTGGTGCTGGCTGTTGTTGCTGTCGATTGGTTATCCTCACCCCCTCAGTGTTTTCTGTGTTCACCTGCAGTCCTGTTTTCACTGCCTCTTTAGCCAGTTTGTTGGTTTTCTCTTGCCAATCTTCGAGTTTGTGTGGATACTGGACAAGTATCATCTGCGAAATGCATATTTTCTAGAGTCTTCTTATCGGTGGTTCAGTGTATTCCTGACTCCTCGTTCCTTCTGCAGTCTGACGCATAATCCAGTCCACCACAATCCAGAAAATCGTTGCTGATAATAGGCAGGCGGACCTGTCCTACTGCTGTACGCACTTCAAACGCCTCGTGCAGTTTTCCGCTGCGGATCACCTGGCACATGTCAGGCATTGTCATATAACCAACTGTTGAATGAGGTTGATAATAACTTGAGCACTGCATGCTATAGTGTTGAAGCAGTTTGCAAATTACTTTTCAGTCAACGCTGTCTAGTGAAAGCCTTTTCGAAGCCGATGAAGTTGAGGTAGGGAGGGGTTTGAATGCCATTCTATGCTTTGTTCTGTAATGACGAGGTGTAGAGTTGCAATTTGATCAGCATATGTCTTGCCTTTGCTAAATCTAGCTTGTTCAGGACTGATGCAGTTCTGTATCCAGTGCATCCTTCATTCTATCCAGCATGATGGGACTTGTTCTTTTTTAGAAAACTGCTTAATTTCATTCAACTGAACCTGTATGTAATGTTATGACTTGAAGAAAGTAACATTACAAAATATGTTTCAAGTGAATTCTTCTGTTTTATAAATGAATGTAAGAATTAATGTGTTCTGTAGGCTTACTTTAATTCATATTAATAGTTTCACAGTGCAACCTGGTGATTTGTATACTAATTAACGCATAGTGAGTCGGTGGTTCAGTACTACTACACATGTAGTCCGGGGGTTCTAATCCTGACCGACTGTCTCCTAAAACTCAACTAGTTGATTAGCCGGATATAAAGCCAAATAGGAGGGAAGGTTTGGTAAACCTCTCCACAAAAAGAACATTATCTACTACTGAAACTTCATTGCTTTAAGCCTGAATGAAAAAATAATAATGCACACAGTCACTATTTGAAATTAAGGTCAGTATCAAACTGATTCATTCATTGAATTTACTTCGTTTTTTTGCATAGCTGACCATAAAATCTCAGTTGCGAAATATGCAGGTGTAGTCTTCACTACTGTTGGTTAGATGGAGGCTGAAGTACTGTTAGTTTTTTCTACATCGGAGATACACATTACTGATGTTTTCAAATCGGCATGAAATTCGATCTCCTGACTTCTTGTTGACTATCTCTGAATATCAAACAAACATCCTGTCAGTTACCGTTAGGAAGCTAATGCCAGCTATTTGGGGACAGAATATACTCATGTTCTATGCCGGTCATATTCTGATTTTATAAGAATATTAATAATAATAATAATTCAGATATTTACTTATTCCTACGATAGTGTTTATATTAACAGGTATCTAGTCAATAATACCGTAAAATTAATGTAACATACTTCAAAGCTCCTGACACAATGTAGACGAAGTCATAAAATGGAGGACTTCATTTTACGTGGATTAACAAGAATCACAGGTTTATGTACAGAAAAGCTATGTGTTAGAAGTTCATGTTTCGTGTAAACATGAACTCAGACACTTTTAATCAATATAAGCAAAGCAAATTTGTTCTATACGAAAGATTTACTAACGGTACAAAAGCGTATAGTCGTAGTAGACTAAGTAAAATTAGAATCCATCACCTTAGCAGAAGTACATGTCGGAAAGATGTAAATTCCATGCCCGTCTTCCACTTTTAGGACTAGAAAATTTCATCAATTAATGTTATTGGGATTCACCACATCACTTATTTTGTTATTATCTTATTTATTTTTATTCTTTCCCATTCTCAGTGGAAAATAGGGTTTTAAGCTTGAGTTTTGATGCTTTTGGTTGAACTGGTGTCAATATTACAGGATGGGACTGCTAGTCTCACATCTAACCTCCCCCTTTACCGGGTTAGGGTCTAGCAGTGTGTTTGCCGTGAAATGACTTTCACACCAGGCACAAACTTGACGATCACTCTGCTTCCGAACCACCGACGAACTTGACTACATCGCAGTGAGAGGAGATGAATAAAACTTAGTATTATTAAAATAAACAAAGACCACTATCAATGCAGAAAAGTTGATAAAAAAATGTATGAAATTTCATAAATACTAAGCAGAGAATACATCAGCATTTTAGACGCAAGCCAGTAGTCTTTAGACAATAATTTTCTAACATTTCTATCACTAAATTTTTTGAACCGAAATCCTCTTTCATAGCTCCAAACATAACTCCATAACTTTATGAACTAATGCTATATTTTTTATGGAATACTTTAATGTTTTCTCTAACAAGATCCTACTGAAGTTAATGTGGCTTTTGAAGAGAGTGTATTGGTCAGAATGCTCGAAACGTGTTTCAGTTGGCTTAGTCAGGGGTACTTCATGAGTTTATGAACTGAATAACACATTTCAGTTCAATCTGAACACTTCCTACGTTATTGTTCCATCAAAGACGATTAATTTTAATTCATGAAATTCTTCCCATTATTAAATTTGAATAAAGCTAAAACCACAAACATACCGGGATAATCTGAGCTCATTTGGTTCTATTATTTCATGGATTCTCCTCAACTGGTTACAGCCTGAACAATACCAAAATTATAAATTAGATTTAACTTCTGAACATACCTTTCTACAATGACAGAAAGTATTTGGTTAGAAGTAAGAGTGACATCTGTGTGAATGATGTAAGTTGGTAAATAGTTAAGAGTGAAAAAGATCGACTGTTTATTGGAGAATTGTATGACTAAGTTCGGGAACAAAAAAGCGGAGTTGAACAGATGTTTTTTTGGCTAGAAATAAAAATCAACTAGAAAGAGTGTATAAAGTGATGGGTTACGTAACCACAGAGAAACACGTTTTTGTGAAATAGACGAAATAGGTGGGGTGGGGGAAGTTAGGATGAGTTATGTTTGAGTGAAAAAATCAAGGTTTGACAGAAAATCTGTAATATATTCTCTTATCTAACTGGTAAAGAGCAGGAAAAGACTTATTACTAATTGACGCACCCTTCCAGGAATCAGAATTCAGGCAATCTAAAAAATATGAAAAAGACTTGATTGCCATTAGTAGATTTGCAACAAAAACCCACCTAGTACGACTTTTACAGCATATCATATATATAAAGTGAAAAATGTGTCCTATTACTTCATTACCTATTCTTAACTATTAGTTCGATAGGATGGTTTGCGTCACACGAGTTTACATTCCAGTAGGGAAAAAGACGTTATGAGAAAACTCGGATGCTCTGAAAACAGGGTTTCTACCGTGTATTTTTCCGATAAGACTGCATCGTATGCACGCTGTTAGTCATTAACCTACTTCTAAGTAACGAATATTTGCTTGAAAAGTCGTTTCTTTAATTCCTACACCTTCTCAGTGGAACATAGGGCCTCAAGCTAGGGGCTTGAAGTTTCCGTAGTAGTGTTTAATTTTACATGATGGGGTTGCTAGCCTCATGCCCAACCTTTCCTCTTTATCAGCATTATTCCTGGCTTAGCGAGGTAAAGGAGTGAGTCGGTCGGGTATTGAACCCCGAACCATGTGCATGGTTGGCGAGCGTCCTAACCGCTGTGCCATCGACGCTGAAAAGTCGTTAGTTTCACTATTTTTCTAAGATATTGGTTTTTTTTAAAAAATATTAGTTAGGGCTTTGTTTTTAGGTTAATGTTTATCAGCATTATTCGAGACTTCTGAAATAAATCAGACGGTTATTAGTTTGGATGAATAGTTTACTGTTGTGTTTTCTGTGATGTAGAAGGAGGAAAACTGGAGAGTACTGTGAATTCCTTCCTGCTCTCATGGCTTTTCCTTTGAAAGCTCGTTAAACCGCTGTTAATATTCTCAAAAAGCTAGCTAGTATCTATACTGACTGAACACTTCCTGTGCAATACATTTTGTTTACTAACACTGAAGCTGCGTTGTTAACTCGGGAATCGCAGTCAACTATTCAGATCACTACTGACAAAAATTCATTAGAAAAATACGTATAATTGTACGTAACGAATTTACTTTTAATATACCTCATATGATTTTGAAGTATAAAAGTATTGATTATTCAGATTTTGTTAAAATAAAAACTATTTTCTGGTGTTCAGAAGTATCAAATCTGCTGCAGAATCTGCAAGTGCAGAGCTTAATTTTCCCTAGAAGAGGTTATCATTGGCAAATGTTTGGCAATTATGAAATATGACGAAATAGCACTTAGTGTCGTTTGAATTTTACAACTGTTTAGTCATTGGTGATCAGTATCTAAAAAAAAACTTTCAAGTGTTCTTTTGTTTTTTCCATTTATTTACTTAGTTATATATTTAAGTTTGTGTTAAAACGGCCTATATTTTCACAATGAAATAATATATATGTATGTATATATTAAATGATTGATTACGAAGTGACACCATTTAGAGAACCATTGGAAAACCTTGGAGTATTGGACACTTGTTTTGTCCTATATATATATATATATATATTGTGGAGGAAGAGAAAGGAAGATTGACTGAGTGGATAATGATAACGACAATGATCTCGGTTGGACTACTTGTCTACACTTTCGATGGAGCCTTGTTTTCATAGAGAAGAAGGATTTTGTCTCCTCTGTTGTCAGTCAACTATTCATTTTTTGCCAAACTACAATGTAAGTCATGCAAGAAAGTACGCAGAAATCTCAAGTGAGTTGGGAGAAGTCGACTAATGCAGGTATCAACTGTCACTACATGAAGGGACCTCGACACATTGCATGATGACTTGCGAAATTAAAAAGGATTAATTTAATTTCAATTGTTAGATGTTTTCATGAAAAACAGGGAGCTCTAGATCTAAATATCAGTTTCCCGTTCACTGATGGTTACTGGATCGATGTACTGAATCTGTGGTCCGAAGTCGTAGTCAGTGGGGTCCACCATGTTAAGGTAAAGTGGTTGCACATCAAAGGGATTGATGAGGGAAGGTCACATAGCACAGATCTAAGAAGTTAGAGTTCTCGGGTCATTGAATTCCAGCCCAAGTGTCTAGATGTTTCACGAGCTTGACCTCGTAACCTGAAGTTGTCGGGTTCGATCTGTGATGAGATATTTGGCAGACACTAATGAAGAGTCCGAAATAGGATGTAGTAGCTGTTCATTACTTCATGGTTTTCAATGATCTCTCTAATCGAAGTTGATTCATGACGAAATCTAGCAACTGAAGTTAAATTCATCCCAGTTCCCACGAATCTCATAATCTAAAATGGTCAGGTTTTAACCGAGCCGAGGAAAGTTCGACTAAGAAATCTAACTTGTTTGTAAATTATTTCAGATTTTGTTCCACCTACTTGGGTTAATGTCAACACCTCAAGATAGCTGGAATTCGATGTAGTTTATCTGGCTTCAAAGCTGAGGACAGTGGAGCAGATAGATAGATTATCCATTCACTTTCTATTATTCCTTGTCTTATGACTTTCTGCAAGATCTAACTTACATTATTTCTGCTGCCTTTGTAATCCGTTCTCACTTTCAACTTTATCATGACTTAGAATCATCATTCAGCAGCGAGATATTTTGAGTTGGATATTGATAAAATTTGTGTGTCTGAGACAACAGGGCATTTTCGCATTCTGTGCACCCGTTCATATTTTCAGTCATTTAAACGAAATAATATCTGTCTACAATTTTGGATAGTTCTAAGATGAAATTATATTCACCCGAACACCAATCTGATGAGTTGTTTACATAAAATATTATGAAACAAAGTGTTATGCTGCAGCAAAATTGCTTCCACAACCAGTTGAATGTTTCAAAGGTATAAAAGTCATTATCACTGACTACTGTGTGTATTTCTGAATATGGTATTGACGCTTAAAACGATACAACAGGCAGTATTCAACAATCCTTACAAAGTGGAACAAACAGTCTTAGTGTATGAAAAATAAGTTTATTAATGATATTCGCTTGCTTTCTCTGTGGTTTGAAATCTCTCCATTCAGCATTATTTTTAACATTCATTTACAAGCCTTACATTCTAGTGAAAATATCCAGCACTTTAAAAGTAAAACATTTAATTGGGTTTTTCTAAAATTCTAACAAATAGTCTCACGTGGTAAATAGCATATACCTTAAATGATAGATAACTGATATTACAGAAATATGAAGGCGGTGTTGACAAACACATCTGGAACAATTGATTAAGAATTTTTGGCAATTATGGATATTTGAGCTAGCGTTGTTTGACGTATTTAAAATAAAGTTATGCTCTTATCTGAAGTCTGAAATATTCACATGAAGATGAAATCATTGATAATTTTGATCTGAGTCAGTGGTAAAGAATTTTCACATTAACAGATTATCAGTGTAAGAAGTAAAGTCTATTCCTTGTTTTCTCCATGTGGCTTTCACAGTTGGGAAATATTCAACTTCTTAAATTACTATAAACTAGGCTGACAAGCTTTAAGTTTTGTAGTTGGATACGCATACTGTGTGAAGAACTTTTATCAAAAACGTTGATTAGAGGTGAGCATTCCAACTGCAAAATCTCGGCGGCAGTAGTTTAAAAGTAACTACTTTTGACCATTTCCTCACACATATTAATCCACTTTACAATACCTTTTTTATATTATGATCGAAATGGAAAAGCATTTGCTGTAAGTTTAAGGTTGTTAATGTTATAAGATATCATGATATCATTTGATGTGAGATACCTGTTTACAGAGATCTCAATTAGTGAAACTTTCAACGTTATTCATCAGCATTTCCACCTCCATACGCCCATCCCCAAGTTAGGAAATTTAAACGCCTACTACTAATGTGTATCACGGGTGTGCAATTTGATTTTGATAAAGGATGTTGTAGTTATGGGCAGTCCATTACACTTATTAGTAGACATTTTCATATGTAATCTTGCTATGCTTACCTTAGAAAATGATAGTCTTCAGAGACCATTTCATGTAAACCCCACATGGAATGGAAAACACTCAAACTCTTTAGCCATTTGGCCATAAGTAAGCACTGATCAAAACTCCGTTTTATAGAGCGAAAAGAATAATCCTACTAATAAATTTGGAGGAGGAATTTCCGGTTCTTGAAGAGATACTGGAAAATAATGGTTAGTCTCAGAAGTTTATTAAAAAGTGTTGGAGATGCGAATCAAATCACTATAGACTAAGACTTGAAGATATTCATTTGATCCACCAACAAATATGGCAAGTAGTTTTTAGAATAATTGTGAAAATAGTTAAACATGGTGGTATTTATCATATTTGGATGAACTGTTCTCACTGCTGAGTCAGTAATCTCATTTTATGATCATATTTTCTTCTGATTTCAAGATCAATTCAGTCTGGACAGAAGGAAGCAGATCTTAACAGGATGTGCTAGAGGAATCATATCACTCTGTGATTTACCAGACGTTTAATTACTTGGACTAATTGTTTTCCTTTGTTATTTTTAGTTCTTATTGTAATGAATTAAGTTTCATTGTCCTCAAATCAACTTTATAATGTGCCTACGTGAATAATTAAAAGACCAATTAGTTAAATATTGTTAATATGGCAAAAGTTTGTTACATCATACCTAAAATTATGCTCATCGTATGGTAAGCCATTGAGACAGAAGCATTTAAAAAAATGCTGCAATGACTTTCTTAAATTTTTTTCCAAATCAGGGTCACCTAACTGACTGTATATCAAAATATTTTGAATCTGAAACTGACAAGTTTTATGACAACTAATATAAACTTCATAATCTAAAAACCTATTTTAAAAGAAGTCTAGTTTTAATCCCTTCTCAGAATGAACAGCCTGCACATTTTTTTTTAACTATTCGTTATTGTTGGATTAAACTAGTAATTGAAGGTTACATTGATCAGTATTTTTCATGTGCCAGAGTTTCCACACGATTATCAGTTTCGCCTAGAAAATATGGAAATACTAGACGGGAAAGTGTATGAATTTCATAATGAAAACAAGATTATCGAAGAGTAGTTTTTTTATTGGTGGTTGATCATGAAAGGCATTCTGATATCAGGTAATTAGGAAGACAAGTCATTATATACTATTAATTAAGTGCCATGAGTAGATGCATACCACTAGTGCTTGCTAGCCATTTAAATATCAGACGGCCATTCTACTGATTCTAGACGGTTCTCTTCAGTGTTACGTCGGGTTTGATTCAGCTTAGACAACCGAATCAGTTCAACCCCGCATTCCAATTTCTGGCTAGCTAGTTGAGCGAAATAATAATCTCACAAATCAACTCAGTTTGGCTGATGTGAGTAGCAAACAACTACTCATCTTAATCAGTCAGCAGAGTATACAGTTGCATGCGATTATGCTTGTCTTCTCAATTACCACTTATTGTATCGAGAAGATCAAACATTTCGATCTGAATAATTTATGTTTATATATATATATACGGGTTCGTAAAAATGTTCATGTAAATTGGATACAGATATTTTGTATGTATTAAATTGTTTTGTTTAGGTATGGTATTATCATGGACCCTTTTTCATGGATTCGATTCCTTTTACAAGCTCAACAGAAATGCGCTGTAATTGGACTGCTTGGTTGTAAGTTCAATGATGGAAAAATATCTTTCGCTTCATTTTATATTACTCTGCCTTAACTGCCTACGCTGGACACACAAAATCTTCGATAATTAACTAGCTAAATATGTTCACTAAAATTCTTGACAACAGTCGTCTAACTATTTCGCCAAGATGTAGAAATCGAAGATTTTAAGTTGCACAGTTATAATGTGCTGCACTTTAGGACGAATTCTTCTATAAAAGAAAAGCCTTAGCGAACAGTTACTCTTTTAGGCGATATCATTCTCAAGCTGTACTATCGCAAGTGTAAAGTAAACGAATATTTCGAAAGATTTGTCATTAGAATTGTAAATTTTAGACAACAAATTACGTATAATCATACTTCACTAGTTTACACACAATGATAAGTTTAGTTATTGGTGATATTTACTGACATTAAAACAAATTAGGTAATGTAGAAGGCGTTGATGTGTTAGAAACTAAGATAGACAAGATTACATAAGCAAGTTGGGTGACGTAATCTAATTGACGGGGTTGAGCAGAGCCCAGATAAAATTAAATTTGAATAGAAGCCAAGTTACCAACAGTGATAATGATGGGTGTGGGAAGAAAACATCATAAAATTAAGAAGCACACAAACAAGAAAAAGACGAAACAAAATTTACGTATTGGGTGTTAAGATAGGTCAGGTTAACTGTAGATTTAATGACTGAACAAAGTCCTTTTGTATGCGGAGTTCGGGTTTTAATATGTGAATTGGCATTGCTTCGGCACCTTGAAGAAGTTTAGTTCGTACTCTTCTGGCAAGATTTCCACGTATTCTATAGATGGCTTCGAAGTTACTTTGTGGGTTTGCTTGGTGTCGTGATTCGATCAGCTGTCTCAGAATAGATCTTCGGAAGGACCGTTTCCCTTCTTTGCAAAACCATGAAAGTGAGTGTTCAATGATATGTTTGAATAGCAGACGTTGGGTAAAGCGGAAGAAAACAGGTTCCTCTGAAGATCTATTCTGGAACAGCTGATCGACTCGCGATACCAAGCAAACCCACAAAGTAACTTCGAAGCCATCTATAGAATACGTGGAAGATTGCAATTACGATAAAATGTGTGCACGAAAATCAGCTTAAGAAAGCTAATGAATAGTAAGGCCCACTGTCCTTCACCCTTTACAAGCAGAGAAAAGACTATAGTCTAAAAATTACTAGTTTTGTCTTAAGACTAGTAGATATCTAATGTCATCATATGCCTATTGCTGAAGACTACTGAGCTAATATGATAAAAATGTTCAATAAATATTGACTTTCAGTAGTTCATACGCATTTTTAAATTTGTGCAGTTATATATCGATTATGATGACGTTGCTGGTGAATTAAATACATCTATTGATTATGATCTGTGGGGTTAAAAGAGTTCATCCTATTCCCTAGTGTATACTTCTGCAAACAATTTCAAATCTGTGTGATTTCTGTAATTTTTTCAGTTTAAAAATCTAATAAGATCGAATATTCAGTGAATTCCATCATGCAAAGTGTTGAATGAGCTTTGTTTATCTCTTGGGTACTCAGTCTTTCTTTTATATATAGTTTCCAATAACTAAGTATATTCATTGTAATTACTTGTAGCGGATGCCTCATTTCGTTTATCCAAATCGACTTCTACTCAGTACAACTAACTTCCAAAACGCTTCGATGTAGAATAATCAAGTTTATCTATCATTTTTGTTTGAATGATAGAGAAAGTATTGAATTCTCAATTATCTAAGCAGTGTTATACTAGTTACAGCGTACTTTAATTAATGTTAAATGTTTGGAGATAAGCAACAGGAAGCCCAGGACTACTGCAGTAATTCTTCTGACATGGTGATCACACTGGAAAGTTAACTGATAGAACCTGTTACGAATAACTAGATAACATTACACACAATGTCTTTTAAGCATTATAAACTCGAATTTTGTGATATATCGCAGCGAATTACCTATGGCAGCTGTATCCATTACTTCAATGAAATGACAATGGAAACAATTTTAACCTTTGGTTTGACAGCTGAATCTTGACTGGTATGCACCATGGTGATATTTGTGTGTCTATAAGTTTCATATATCATTACAAGATCACAGTTTAGAGAAATCAGTCTAACAGTCTGCACAATTCGCACAGAAATACAGTTTGAATTCCTGCATCACCAAATATCTGAATTAAAAGCTGTGGATGATGATACAAAGTCTAACACACTCGATGTCGTAAGACAGTTCTATACTGTAGATAAGTCAATGAATGGTGCAGCAACACTACTGAAAATCAGAATGAATGAATGAATGAAGAGCCTCTTAAGAAGGAACTAACTAACTTTATCCAAAGAGGCAGAAGTCATTTTATTTGATTTTCAGAAAGTCAAGGTATTTCAGGTTGTTGACATATGATTTGTCACCTTTTTTCAATATAGGCTTCCTTTTATGTGATGAGCAAATTCTGCATAATACTAAGAGTTTGTGCGAAATTTTCAAATGATCCAATCAGCGAGAAGACTGAAATAAATCTATCCGACTGTGGAGTGTCAATTGTTTTCTGACTGGACGCAATTTTTATGCTGACCATTTTTAAAATTGATCTTGATATTCTGGTTCACACTGTCATCCGGTAACTCTGTAGAATCGATTTTTGACTCTCCTACCTTAAATCTCATTGTATATCAAAGGATCACTAGGACGCTATAGAACACAATAATATACCTTGACTTTTAAAGTTAGATGTTAGGAGTCAGTTTGCAAGGATTCCTGTCAGCAAATGTCTAACGCCAATTTGAATGAAACAATTGAACTGTAAGATCTATTATCCTCTGCATAAACAGGTTCAAGCTTTTGTTGAGCTGAAATTCTGGAATGGTTTTTTTTCTCTAAGACAAGTTAGCAGCTAGCATTATGGATGACTTGAAAATACACAGCATGGTAGAAATTTATTTTAATCATTTACACTATTGAAAATAGAAAGTTTTCCAGTTTGTTAAAAAAAAGTATTCGGGAATATTTTATACACCTTTAGGTTTTTTCATACGAAATCCGCTGTTACTAACACTTGCAGGTATGTTCAACACTGATAAAACTGTAAATGATGCGTCACATTTCACTTACTCAAAGAATTCAACTTTTTTCCTGAGTATGACATTTATTGAAAGTCTCCTGTTTGACGAATAAATGCGGCCATACTTTACTCAAGAGGGCAGTATTTAAGGTCGTCAATAGTAGAAAAGGATATCAAACAAGCTTTCAAACTCTAGATAAATAGCAGGAAGCATTTGGTGTCCATTTTTTAAAATAACGTCTGAGTATAATGAATTTCACTGATTCTCTATTGAAGTTATTTTTAAAGAAAATAAATAATTTCATGTAGGGATATAGTTTAATCACTGCTGTTAAATATGATTTCATATTAGATAAGTTTATTTGATAAAACATAGTGACATTGTTAGTAAGTGGATGACATTTATAGTACAATCTTCTGCTCATAATCACCTCAGTAAATTTAAATATCCCCTTAACTTGGTTTATTGTAAACTTACTCCCCCCAGTTTTTAATGGAATATTGCATATACCAGGGAGAGGTGTTGCGTCATTTTGACTGCACTTGTCAATTCGTTCAATAGAAGTTCGCTGATTAACCTCTCTCTCCACCAGACTAAATTACTCCTTTTAAACGATTCTACCTCCTCTAATATGTGAGGATACACAAGTGTGGTCATAGAGATGGTCGAGTTTCTTTACCAGGTCATTTAATATAGCATTGGCACTCAAGATGGAGTCGGATTTCTCTGTTCTGATATGTTAACTGTCCCTTATCTTGTAGTTTGACCTATGTAACTTACATGAGGGTTACTACGTAATATCTAACAAATTATATTTTTGTATTACGTAACTCCACCAAAAGCTGACTAATTTTGACCCCTTCAGTTATAACCACCCTAACCGAATGTATTTTCGTTTGACAAAGTTAATGTACAAAAGCATACAAAATAACCGTATATATTTGCGATTGTACAGTTGTGAAAATGAATTCGCCGAAAAGAAACTCTTCGCTGAACTGCTGATCATCTCTGTATTATTGTTAGAATGGGACTTTTTCATGAATTATATTATTGTGCCTAATTCGGTGAATTGTATTTCTTGAACGACAAATTCTGTCTGTGGATGAGTTCGTTGGTTTAGGAGTGATCCGAATTTTCTGTCCATAGAATTTTAAAGTTACGTTAATTTGTGATTAGTGTTTCTGTCTCTGGAAGTAATGTGAGTTTATTGACTAGTCTCTAGAAAAGAAAACCATAAATATATTTAATGTAAGGGTAGAATTTGTTCCAAAAGCACCAACCGGTTATGAACACTGTATCATTGTGTTAGATAATATAAACGTATCTGATGTGGAATAAATCTCTTCCCCCTATTTTCAACGCGGTTTTAATAGCTATGACAGTAAATCACTTCATCCTTGTGGTTACATTCAACCGGTGATTACAAGACTATTCATTACTCACTCTCACCAATAATTAGTTATTTCAAAGTTGGCATTAGTAGGTCTGCAATAACAAGTGTTAATCCCACACACACACACACGCACTATTTGTCGTCCGAAGATTAATTTTTACATGTTCACTTTATTTTATTCTCAGTATATTACAACAAACATTTTATACTATAGAAACAAAATGAATTCAACTAAATACCTATCTAGTGTTTCGGTACACAAAGTGTCACAAGGTGATCATCATATTAATCGAAACAACTGTAGTAAATTAAGTTTTAATTAGATAAAAGACCAATTTTGCTGAGAGTTTTGGAGAGGATCCTTCTAGGTTTCATCGTTTGAATATTAAAGTACACCGTTTACCTAGTTAGCTGGTTGTATTCTGGTGATTAACGCTGCTTATTTACACCAGATGTTTTGTGCGATGCCATGTTGTATAAACCCTGCGGCTAGTATACCCTTGGAAACTGTTGTATTAGATACACCATCATATATTATTATTATCATACCGAATGATATAAAGTTAAATGTGTTAAATCACAGTACCAAAAAGTTAGTTTTAATAAATCTAATCATCGTATACTTCATACTGTCAACAAATGAATGAATTGTGTATTGGATTTTTTCTCTCAGTTTAAAGGCTTTAATTATAGATATAAATAAAATTGTGTGTTTTAATTTTCAGGTACTAATGTTTTTATTATATTCGCTTGGTTACTCGAGCGTGCAATTGTTCGGGGATTAGTTGGCGGTAAATTTGCTATGGCACTCATTTGGTGGAATTTACTTTGCCTACTTGCTTTTCCGACAATCATGATACTATCAATAGATTTCAATCCTCGTAAGTTGTACATATATATTCATATATTCTGATGATGTAGACAAATGAGGGATAAGCTAGGTATAATTTATGTATGCAATACTGAGTAAAGGTATATCAAACATGCAGTCGCTTGCATGGCTGTTTTCTAAATTAGAGTTTAAGAACACACTTTCCACTGAATGGTATCGTCCCCTACGTAGGCATGACTCAGCTTTCTGATTTCTTAGCCAAACAAGAACTCACGATGTACAGTGGCTTTTAACATGGTTCGAAAGCTTACTGCTATAACTCCGAATTAGCTTTAAGTAAATGTATTCGGAGCTACGCTTAGTTGCCAAAAATGGAATCTAGCAATGCTATATGATGATAATTATGACATTAAACTCTACATTTTTATCTTACCTTATAAATGAGAATGAAATACGTGTTCTTAAAATTTGAATTCAAATAACGTGATTGCCTTCATAAAAATTTAACACTGGAGTCTTACCATAGTCTAATCCATATTTAATGCCCTTTTTTCTTTGTTATAATAACTTAGTGTTTAGTGCACCTGTACTAGGAGTATACACAATAGTGCTTTTGAAACTTTATTCATATGCCGATGTGAATCGATGGTGTCGTCAATCAACTGGGAACAATGAACATGAAATAGATATCGCTTTAAAGAATTTAGGGAAACCAGATTTCACCAAGGATGATACCTTCTTTAACACCAACACCATTACTGCTACTTCTAGAAGTAACCACATTAGTTCTTTTGCAACTACTGTTTCTTCTAGTAAAGTAAAACTTTCTGAGACTCTTACAACCAGTATTCATTCTGATAATGTGGAAACTATCTCTCAAACAGTTACCGGTACTAGTAATTCAGAAGACGAATCTACTGTGGAAGATCAACCAGTTAAAAGGAAATGCTCTCCTGTATTAGAGGATTTAAGCGTTTCTACACAAACAGAAGATGCATTTATTGAAAATGATTCATCAAATGAAATAAAACATGACTTTAAAAGTGTTGAGTTACAAAATGAATATACCTCTGAAAGTGCAGAGCAGTTTGTCGTTAACCGAAAAATTAAAACTGCAAATTTTCCTGCTGATTCTAATGTATCAACCAAGCTGAAGTCCTCCGAGTATCTTAATAACTTGGAAGCGAAGCATAAAAGCCGAGTCAGAAAATGTAAGTGACTTTTTTTACTTAAGTCATGGCCGTATTTGGTCGTCGTTTGAACTTTATTTCCTTTTGCTTTTCTTTATCTTTTCTTTTGGATCTGTTTTTCTTTAGAAAAATGCTGCTGTGGCATTATAGTGTCAAAATAATAATAATTTTTCCTTCACGTTCCCAGTGGAACATAGGGCCTCAAGCTAGTGGCTTGAAGTTTCTGTAGTAGTGTTTATTTTTACTAGCTAGCCTCATGCCCAACCTTTCCTCTTTACCAGCATTATTTCTGGCTTAGCGATGTAAAGGAGTGTGTCGGCCAAGGACTGAACCCGAAACGTATGCATGGTCGACCAGCGTCCCAACCGCTATGCCACCGACGCATATTATAGTGTCAAACAGTATGATATTTCTTATAGAAAGATATTATTTGACTGTGTTCCCCTACCCACGCGTTACATATTTATTGTTTTAGAATTCAAACCTAACACTGATTCAGGTTGGTTTTGTTTTATGCTAACCAACCACCATACAACACGTTAGCATCGTTTTATTTTATTGAGAAGGGATATGGAAATACTGCTTTGCTGCGCTGTAAATTGCTCTATTTTGACAAAGAGAAAACTCGATTTGATCTCCAGAAAACATATGAATCAAGTCATGGCGTACTTCAAATTCGTGATCTTCATCTTCCTATCTAATCACAAACCAGAGATACTTGAAAAAAATATCGCTCATTAGCAGTATCCACTGAAGACTCTTCACTTCATCATCAGACTCACCAAAACTGACGAAGAATATTCATCACTTAAAGGTATTATTTAACTGGTTTATGTAAACTTTAGCATAAAGTGGAGTAAACTACTGATTTATTGAATCTAAGCACTTTGTCTTGTTGTTCAGATTGCAAGTATTTAAGGTAATGATGGCTAAGATAACCATCTGGTTTACCTTTCGCAATTTACATTTATTAACTAGATATTATCTTGTAAAGTTTACGAGTATCATCCATTCTTAATTCCCTGTGAAGTCATATAAACCAAAGGGTTTTTAGCTAAGCGTTACTCTTTTTAGCTTGAGAATGATAACGCTCAAAAGATTAAATCTTCACAAAACGCTTTTTGTCTACATTATCTATCCATTCCGTTTCACTACACTAACACATATTATAAATTTAGCAACTTATACACATCGTGCGACCAGAAAATATTTAAATCATAGATGGAGCACTGAAAATACCCTTGATATTTAAGTAATCAAAGGTCAACACAGCTGTAGTTCACACATATTTTTCATTTGGCTACAATGTAATGAAGACTTGAAGTGAATGATGAGATTACTCAAATCTATCTTGTGTTCACTATGCAAATATAAAAACATGATGAATGCACTTAAATTTGACATTCAGGATTAAAATTTGTGTTTAACAGTTAGTAAAACGATCTTTCACTGGTTCGCAGTTGTTTTCATCTCATATACCTACTGTATAGCATAAATCTATATTATAGCTGCTTACAGATAGTGAGGCCTATTTAAATCAACCATATCATTGCAGTCTTAAAGTTTTGAAACTGTAACAGTACTAAAGTGTGCACGAATATTAGACACATTAAATCTAATGTAATAAGTAGATGAATTAACTTGTTTAATAGCCTGAAGCCAATAATTTAGGTAATTTTAGTGATAAAGAAATTACGAAGTTTATTAGGTCAGGTACCGTTCTACATACAGTTGCACACAACTATACAATATACAATTTGATTAATTTGTTCAGAATTATATCAAAGAACTTACATATCTTTCCGATTTTTTCATATTTTTCTATTATTTCACATCCTTTGATTTTATGAGTATTAATATTTTTCATACGCTGCATTATTCACACCACACATGTCTGACAAAGATTTAATGAACAGTGACTTAGTAATTAACCTCTCGCTTCACTCACCTATATTATTTTTCAGAACTTGCCCAGTTTCCTGACTGTGCTTTAGTGTGTACAATAAAATGTTATGGTTTACTTGACTGACTGATATATATATATATCACTGGGGTCTTACGCTAAATCAATTTTCCTGAAGATTCCTTACGGTGATTTGGTAAGCAGTGGTTCAACTTCTTATCAAGCAGCACAACACTGAGATCTTGTGAATGATGTTTCCCTGGTCTGGATACCCATTATTAATGTCTATTTTCAAATAATTGGGTTTATTTACTAACTTATAAAAATTGTAGTAGTCACATTTTGTAACCAGAGATTTCATTAGGCATTCGCATCTATATTTTACCCATTTTATTTCTTAGAATTAAAATTCTTAACTTATGGAGCTGTATCACAGTTGAAATCAAAGCCATAACCAGAGCGATAGTGATAGGAACTGATATGACAGTAGATATTGAATTTTTCGTTGTTTGTAATCAAAGTTTTAATGAATAGGGAGAAATAAACTGATGCAAAGGCCTATATTCCTTTCATTCTCCTTATTAAACCGAGGAAGGTTAAGTCAGTTTACTGTGTTGTAGATACATGTAAGACTAAGCATAATAAGTAGGAATCAGTACTTATATAATAGCATATCTACTTAGGTATAGCCTTAGCATTGAGTTTACGTCGTACCTGTGTATTGTTAAGGCTAAAGACGTTGTAGGTGTGATGTTCATTATATGAAATGGTAAATCTTTAACCGAAAACAGTTCGTGACTTCACAGAATAATATACTTAAATAAACCATTAGCTATTCAATTAGTTCAGCTGTAGTATATATGACCTTACCGCGGTAAGGTAAAGGCTAAGTTTTTTGAAAGACAGAATTTACTGTAAGTTATGCATTGATCTACTACTTGAGTATCAGGTATCAATACAGTGGACCCATGGAAAACTCTTCACCAGATAGTAACTCATCTCCTACGAATTTAATCCCATGAAATGAAAAATATGGTATTTTTCTATATCTTTGTGAAAAATTTATACTGAACTATTTTTGCAGTATGAGCAGTGTGTCTATGCTCTGTTTTCTTAGTTTAGAAAAAAAGAAAGATTGTTGGGAGAAGTTATGAAACTGTTTATATTTACAGTGAGAATAAGGTCATAAACAAATCAATAATTTGCTAAAATCTGACCCAGTTTACCACACTGGGTTTTTTTATTCAAAGAATAAATAAGACATTTTGAAAATTAGAAGTATACTTTTATCTTTTGGAGAGCATACATTACTTTTCCTACAGTCAATATTACCCAATATATTTCTCGAAGTATGACTACCTTTTCTTTTGTCAGAGTGGAAAGGTAAGGAACTGTATTTCGACGTTCCTTATTTTGTTTATTCTTCCTTCTTTCCTATAAATTCTTTTACCGCTGTTAGTCCAGGTTTGTAGAATCATATGCATCGATATGCATTTTAAGTACAATTGATCAGTTCAAAATGCTAGTCATGAAAGTAGTCCTTGTATTTGAATTCTTCAGTATTTTTAAGCGCGAAATAACTACATACTCCCATGGATTTTGATAGTACTATGACATCCACTCAGATGCATCTCATTATTGTGCTACAGATGCTGCAGAATAAGTAACTATAAAAGAATAGTTCTATTTTCTTCAAGAACGTATCTGATAATTTTCGTTTTAGTGGAACACATTCCAACTGGATAACCTCTAAAAAATAAAATCACCTTATTCCTCCGAAAACAAAATAAACTGACCAATAAAATTTTAAAAGGATTGGTACTACTTCAAATAGTTATAAGGATGCAAATAGTTGTATGAATCCTATCGAGATTTAAAGCGCAGAAAAAAAAAGACGTTATGATCTGTTGACTTAGAGATTTTTATGCCTATTTTAAGACGGTTTTTAGTTACGATAAGTATTTTCATTACCTGCCTGCCACAGGTCAACTAAGTGGCTCAGCAAAAGAAAAGATTGTGCAGCTGACAAAAATCAGGAAAAATATACGAAGATAATGAGAAAGTAGGCACACTTTTTTCATGTATGTAGGTATAACTTCGGATTTTCAATGTAAGTTGTTTTCTCAAAGCATATTAATCCTGTTATTTCTTGCACACATGATTTCCATAAGGATTTAGAGATGTCAGTGATACATCTTATATTTATAAAGTGTCCAGTAGTTTCTCTAACATATTATTTAGAATCTACTCAGTATATGACTTGGAATTCTTCCTCGCAGTCAGTCATTCATATAAGTATTTAAATTTGTCAGCTTGAGTGTGAGTGACACCACAAGTGTGACTGCTATATCTGTATTGGTTCAGTGAAAATGCGTCTTCTCATAATGATATGAATTTCGTTTCAGAAAAACTTATTTTAGTGCTAATTCATTTCTAGTCAATTCTAACGAATATTGTCTATTGCATACTTGATAAGTAAGTGACAATAGACCACTAGTCTTTGTGATTGATCGGTGTATCTCTTAAGACACTTTTTTTAGGGATTTTCCAAAAAAGCCCAGCTCTTCTTCTAGCTTATTAGGCAAATATAGTGTTCCAGTCCTACTGTGAAATGTTCTGACTTATCGATACTGACATTTGATAGGATAAAAAAAGTTAGGATGAGTCATGTTTAGGTGAAAAAGTCAAGATTTCTATAAAGGACACAAGATGGAAATCGCATAGTTTTTCAATTTTAATTAGGAAGGAAAATTCAAACTAACTTCAAAATGAAATTCGAAAATGATTTTTAAGAGTGCTTTACTTTTAAAAGAAAATAAAATTAAAATAAATCGTGGTATTGGCAGTGGTAATAATAGGGATAATAATAGAGAACTAAAATGGATTTAGAAAAGGGACACCAATTTCAGATGAGATGTGGTTGTTTTACTTCAATGGAAACGTTAATAGTCAAGTAGACGGCTATACTTACACTCCACCAGAAGTAGAAATACAAATGAAAATAAACAAATGATCAGATATGAGGACTAACTAGTAAAAGGCGAAAGTGCCAGTCAGTTATCCTGTAGGCATTTTGTCAAGTAATTCTGGTCATCATAAATTAACCGAATCCTTCCTAGGGAAGGTGTACCGAAGAAAGCTCTTTGAATATAAATCACCAAAGGTGTTACAGCTAACAAACTTTTATAACATTTACAATCTAAGATGCAGGTGCTCACCAATGAATCGGAAATCTTCATAGGTAAAATCAGATTATAACAGTCATTCAGATAACAGTGTCTCATCATGGCAGATCAACAATGAATGGCCAACCAACAGCATGAAATAAGAGAGTTTGATATTTTGTTGTTGTTATTATAATTTGTCCCTTAGATTATTATATTATTGTATCCTTTAGTTCCTAGAGGAACATAGGGCTTCAGCTGCGCACCTCCATTGACTTCGGTTTTCTGACAACTTTTTCACCCTGCTCCAGGTCTGTCCACATGCTTTCATCTCCTCCTCGCATGACCTCCTCCAAGTCACCCTTGGACGACCAACTCGCCGCCTCCCTTTCGGGTTCCACTCGAGGGCTTGTCTAGTGATGTCACTTGATGGTTTCCTCAGCGTATGGCCAATCCATCTCCATTTCTTTCTGCCTATTTGTTTCACAATCGGTTCCTGATTGGTTCGCTCCCAGAGATCCCTGTTGCTGATCTTTTCTGGCCATCTGATCTTGAGTATTGAGCGGAGACAGTTGTTAATGAAGGTTTGAAGTTTGTTTGAGATGCTCTTTATGACTCGCCAAGTCTCTGATCCGTATAGTAGCACTGACTTCACATTGGAGTTGAAAATCCGGATCTTATTTTTGATGCTGATTGCTGTTGACCTCCACACAGATTTGAGAGTAATGAAAGCTTGTCTTGCTTTTCCGATTCTGGCTTTGATGTCCTCGTCAGTTCCGCCTGTAGTTGAGACGATGCTTCCCAGGTAGGTGAAGGAGGTTGTTTCTTTCAGGTTCTTCCCATTTATGCTTATTGTTGTCTGTTGTTGTTGTTGATGTTGGCTAGGAATCTTCATCATCTCTGTTTTATCTATGTTCACGTGAAGTCCTATCTTTGATGCTTCTTCTGCCAACTTGTTACTTTTCACTTGCATATCTTCCAGTTTATGGGAAATCAGACATATATCATCGGCGAAATCCAGATCCTCCAAGTCTTTTGTGTCAGTCCATTTTATGCCTGTTCCCTCGTTGGTTGCCGTTGTCTGTCGCATTATCCAATCAATTGCAATCAGGAAGATCATTGGTGATAGTAGACAGCCTTGCCTCACTCCCGTCCTCACTTCGAAGGCTTCCGTAAGTTTCCCGTTGTGGATTACTTGGCATGCAGCATTGTCGTATAACTGTTGGATGAGGTGTATAATTGTCGATGGGACCCCGTAGTAGCGAAGTAGTTTCCAAATGACCTCTCGATCGACGCTGTCGAAGGCCTTTTCAAAGTCGATGAAGTTGAGATAGAGAGGTGACTGCCATTCCAAGCTTTGTTCAATGATGATCCGTAGAGTGGCGATTTGATCAATACATGATTTGTTTCTCCTGAATCCAGCCTGTTCCGGACGAAGTTTTTCATCTAGGGCTTGTTTGATTCTCTCCAGGATGATGCGACTTAGTATCTTGCTTGGAATGGACAGAAGCATAATTCCACGCCAGTTTTTACATTGACTTAAGTCTCCTTTCTTTGGAAGTTTGAATAAGTATCCGTTCTTCCAATCCTCGGGTACTTTGCCCTCTTTCCACACCTTCTCCAGCAGTGGTGTCATCAAGTCCGCTGTTGTCTCTGGGTCTATTTTCAAAGCCTCTGCTGGGATTCCATCTGGTCCCGGTGTTTTCCCAGCTTTAAGCATCTTGATTGCATTCAGGACTTCTGATTTCGTCGGGGGGTCAGTGTTCACTGGTAGTTCTGCTTCCGTTGTTGGTATTGCTGGACGTGTTGTAGGTGGCGGACGATTTAGAAGTCTTTTGAAGTGTTCAACCCAGTGCTTTCTCTGTTCCACCTCTTTGGTGATTGACTTTCCATTGTCGTCCTTTATTGGCTTAATCTGTGTCGAACGTTTGCCCGAAAGGTTCCTAGTTGTTTGGTAGAGTGTGGCGAGGTCTCCTTTGCCTGCAGCTTGTTCTGCTTCGTTTGCCATGGTTTCATAATATTTTCTTTTGTCTTCCCTGGCACTCTTCTTCACTCTTTTGTTCAGTGTATTGTAGCTTGCATTCAGCTCCTGTTTTTGTTGCTCGTCAGTGCACTGGATAATCTTTTGCTTCACTGTCCTTCTCTCTTCTATTAGTTTCCAAGTGTCCGTAGTGAGCCACTGTTTGTCCTGTCTCTTTTTTCTGCCTAGAATTTCTATGCAGGTTTGGCTCCACACCGTTTTCAAGTTGTTCCAGTGCTTTTCGACGCTGACCTTTTCGCTAGTGTTGATTTGTGTCTCGGCTTTGTCCTTTATGCTTGCAATGAAGATGTCCTTTGTAGCCTGGTCCTTCAGCTTTTGAGTGTTGAACTTGGCTTGTGGTCTATCTGCAGCTCCTGATTCCCTGAAAGCTTTTAATTTGATTTGGATTGTCCCTTGTACGAGATAGTGGTCTGAGCCAACGTCTGCTCCTCTTCTTGCTTTTGTGTCCAGTAGGCTGCGCCTCCACTTCCTTGAGATTGAGATGAAGTCGATTTGGTTTTTGGTTTGCCCGTCTGGTGACACCCATGTAGCCTTGTGGATATCTTTGTGCTTGTATACACTGCCACCAATCACCAGTTCGTTGAAGGCGCAGAAGTCGGCGAAGAGTTCTCCGTTTTCATTCATTTCTCCTAGAGCTTCTCTACCCATGATGAGTTCCCTTCCTGTATTGTCTGGTCCCAGTTTGGCGTTCATGTCTCCCATTAGTATTTTCATGTCGCCAGCTGGAGTATTGTCCATTGTTGCCTGTAGTTGCCTGTAGAATTCTTCTTTCTTTTCGAGGTCTGCGTTGTTTGTGGGTGCATAACATTGTATGATTGACACTTTCCTTCCTTTGGAGTTGAACCTGGCGGTCATTATCCTGGACGAAATCGCCTCCCATTGTATCAGGGCTTTCGTTGCCGTTGGTGACATCATGATAGCCACGCCCTCGGTGTGCGTGTGGTTATCTTCTGGGTGACCGGAGTAGATCACTGACTCACCTGTTGACAATTTGGTGAGTCCACTCCCATTCCATCTGCTCTCACATATTCCCAGCACTTGTATTCCGTATCTTTTCATCTCGTTGGCGATCTGGGCAGCTTTCCCAGTCTCGTACATAGTTCGGACGTTCCATGTTCCTACACAGACTTTTTCTTTTGGTGCAAAGAGGTTCATTTTGCTGAAGGTTCTGTAGCAACTTTGTTTACAGGGTGGGGTTGCTAGCCTCACGCCTGAGAAAAGAATGATTACATTAAGTTAAAGTTTAGAGAGAAGCAACTTTTTGGGTTGCTCCCCTCAAAATCAGAAAATAACGGACAAACAATGAGAACAACATCAACAAAGGAAACAGTTCACAGAAAAAAGGGCAAAAAGCGACGACAACTATACAATAAGACAACATGCAATATAGTTCAGCACAGTTAACTAAAATGATATCTTAACCATAAACTCACTGACTTGGAGCAACTTGAACATATAAATCCAACAATATATACAATTATAGATGTGTTTATGTTTAAAAATTCCACAAATCCAATTAGTTAGTTATATGTATTATCTGTCAATAAGATTGTATTTTTTGGATTCAGTGTTCGAAAGGTTAATAATTGTGATAGTTTCCGCAAACTATTGGCATAAATTTTTACGGAAATAACAGTTTTTATTAATAAGCAAAACGTAGCGTAGTAGTCGAAAAGAATATAGAACTTCAAAAATACATCGCTGCCTAGGTGTTTCCTCTGTAGTCGTTTTTTAGATGGTTTCACTATTGTCCGTAAGATTTCATTTTTAACTATGTATTATTCGTGTATTGTTATGTTGAAGTTTATGTCCAAAACCACCTTAAAATCTTTGCACAAAAAAGCTGTGAAGTCTGCACATGCATTTATCTATTAGATAATGTTGTCGAGCAGTTGCATTTGATAACCATGAGCTATTTCTAGTTAATACTCCCGACTCCATCTAAATACTTTGAAACTTTTGATCACTGTTCAACTGGTCATTGTTCATTTCACTTGTCACATAATGTTCACTAGTTTCTGCGTGAAACATATGCATAGAACTCTGACACTGATTGACAACTGAAACATAGTTAGATGTCAGCTTTGATAACTGTATTGATGCAGTATTCTTTAAATTTTGTTTTTAACGTGATAACAACACAGTTTTCTTGCTGTTCTATTTGTCATCGATACTCTGTTGCTTATTTTCACGAATAGTGATTAGTAATTAAAATAAAATATAGTACCCCGCACTAAAGTAAAACACACTCACGAATGGTATTAAATGAACTAAACAGAGGTTCTTTGAGAATTTCTTAGTTCCCACTTTTGTTTGTTAGTAAAATGACTGAATATTATAATAAGTGAAAGAATTTAAAGATTGCCTGTTGACTTTTTATTCTCTGACTAAGAAATTTACTTATTACATTTCAAAATTTCAGTCCAGAGGTCTCATGATATCTTTCATGAGCTGGTATCAAATTGGGTACACGGAAGCCTGGATACATGCCCACCCTGATTTTCATTCGTCTTTACGTCTTTTTATAGTGCGACCATCCAGATTCAGCGTTTGTGAGGTTCCAGATAACGGTAATATAAATACAGATCCAGTAGAATTGGAAGTCAACACTTTGGTACATGATGAAACATGCATTAAGTTCAGTCGTAGTCTATACGTTACTTATCCAAATAATTTGACTCTGACGGATATATACTACTTCATGTTTGCTCCAACGTTGTGCTATGAATTAAATTTTCCACGTACACTGACAATTAGAAAGCCATTTTTATTCAAACGTGTTTTTGAACTGGTAAGTTACCTATTATCATATATGTATTTGTTGGATACTGACATTATTAGACCAGTAAGAAACAGTGAGTCAATAAAATTAGTTAAGAAGAAAATGCTTCCACGAGAAAAGGTACAGCGTATTCCATACTAGTTTAATACATGTTATGTTGGGAATTTTTATACATAAATATTAAGTTGGTGATTTTTCAAGCAGGAAATACAGTTCACAATCAGAAATTCAAATATCATCTCAAATGACATGCCTATCTTTTATTGCTTGAAAAGTATCCCAGTTCTTGTGGATTTGTGTTCCATCAGGTGACGTGCAGGTGTTACCTGCGGGCTTGATAAACTAAAATGGTAATGAATTTTTCTCTGGATCAAGCTGTAATTTTCCTCGGAGTTGTTAAGCCTATTAATCCAAACTGACCTGTTTGTATATCGTAAATATGACATTTTTGGTATATTTTTATTGATCAGCTACATATTGTGAAAAGTAATTGAACTTTTGTATCGAACGATAATTTAAGGTTGAATAAAAGAGATTCTCCAATTTACTTATCTCCGGTGTCTTATGTAGTGATTTAGGCAGGTTATAAAGACTATTTATTTGTTACAAGGCCTCCAAACAGTTAAATGCTGCTAAAATGAGGTGCCATGGTGAACACATTTACCTCACGATAAAAAATTTTAATGATAAGTGTACCTGAATTATTGTAACACTTTAGTTATCAGTTCATTCGGAGATTTAACTTTTGAGTTCTTATAACTCTTCTCACTGCATTTTTGTGAAAAAATATAGCGATGACGACTTGCCACATCTATAGATTTAATCATAACCATAATTTAAATGTCACTGGTTAATAACAACTGTTAAATCATATTTTAGTATTAATATGAGTGATTTTCAGCTAAATTTACTCATACATATATCTCCTTCATATTTTTTGAACAGATATTCATCCCACAACTTATACTCTGTATGATTCAACAATGGATTTTACCCACCCTGTCGAACAGTTTCACACCATTTGCCGAATCTAGATTCAGTTTAATTGTTGAGCGTTGTTTAAAGCTGGCTATACCAAATCATCTTATCTGGTTAATGTTCTTTTACCTTTTTTTTCACTCACTGCTGAATGTGATTGGAGAAATTCTATATTTTGGAGATCGATTTTTTTACAGTGACTGGTGGTAAGTTATGACTTTATTTTTAATGTACAGTTAATAGAGTATAGTCTACGGTGAATTTGACATCATAGAAGATGTTTGCTGATTGTATGTGACTTTTGGATAAAGATTTCACAGTTTACACAACTGTCTGTAAAAAAAATATCTTTATTTTTCGTTAACAATCTGCTTATCATTGATGAATGACCAGTCGTTTTGAGAATCAGTGATTCTTTTCTGTTTTATTTGAACTGAAAACTAATTTCACGTCTGTTTATAGGAATGCAGAATCTATACCGGCATTTTGGTCAAAATGGAATATTCCTGTACATCGTTTTGCCAGACGGTAAGTTATTTAAATCTTGTTAGATTCAAGTAGTTTTCTTTGATAGATTATAATAATAAATTATATCGCAGTAAAATTTGGAAGAATATGTTTGAGGATTGAACAGTTATAGATTTTGATAAGCAAGTAGTACAGTGAGATAAAGAAACTGCCTATTAAAAGGTGGAGTAGTTGCAATGCCTTTTGACTAGGGGTTTGAATAAAGGCAGTTAGTCTTCTGAGCAAACATCTTATATAGTATCATATTATCAAATAACAGTTATCCACTTATAAACTAACTGAACTCCTTGCATATAATCTAAGTAGGGATTACTCAGTGTAAAGATCATTTCAAAATATTAATAGAGGAGTAATACAACGCTGGCTGCCTATTATCACTAGTGATATTCCTAAATGTAGTGGACTGGATTGTGCGTCGGGAGTAAGAAGACATGAATACGTTGGACCAGTAAGAAGATTCAAGGACATCTGGATTTCACAGACGACATCTGTTTAGCGTCACATGAACTCGAAGACTTGCAGGCGAAAACCAACAAATTGGAAGAAAAGGTAGAAGACGAAGACAGGACTTCAGGTGAACATAGAGAAGATGGAGTTGATGAAGATAACCAACCGACAGCAACAGCAAACAGCACCAATCACCATCAATGGGAAAGATTCGACAGAGGTTATTTCCCTCACTTGTCCGGCTAGGAAACACGGTTTCAACTACAGACCGGCGGAACACATGAAGATGTCAAAGTCAGAATTGAAAAGGAAAGATGCGCCTTCATCAACCTGAAACCAGTTTGGAAATCTTCTGCACTCAGAAGCATAGAGAACAAAACCCTGACTTCGAACACAAATGTGGAGTCAGTCAGTCAGTCAGTCCTTCTATACGGGTCAGAAACTTGCACTGCGTGTCACGAGAACGATTTCCAACAGGTTGAAGACTTTTTCGACAGCTTCCCCCTTCGCTGGTTCCATAGTGAAGATCAGATGGCGAGGAATAGTTAGTAAGAAGAAACTCTGTCTGGGAACAAACCAACGAAGAGCCGATTGTTCAACAAATATGTGGGAGAAAATGGAGATGAATCGGGCACACGTTGAGGAGGCCACCGAATGACTTAGAACGCCAGATCATTACTCGACTGGAATCCAAGTGGGAAGCGGCGAGTGGGTCGTCAGTGCAAGGGTGAAATGGAGGAAATCGTGTAGCTAGGAGGAGCTGAAAGATTATGGTCAGTCGTGGACGGAGCTGAGGAGGACAGCAGAAAACGGAAGAAAGTGGAGATATGTTGCTGAACCCCTATGCTCTATTCAGAACCCAAGGGAGTAATAATAATATAACAATAAGGATTCAGCTGTGTCATCATTCTCAAATTTTGAAAGACAGTGTACAAAATTTAATTATCTATCTGCATTTCTGCACACAACTTCTGTTGACAGATAAGGTCTTTGTTACGTATAAGTATGTTTACGAAAGAAGATATTTACCTCATCAAACTAAAACGTAATAATTGAAAATATTTAGGTACAAAGTTCTAATAATATGAACAAACTGTCTTATCACAACACGCATTTGATTTTGATTTCATCGAAGAAACTTCAACCAATGTGGTGCACCTTCGAGGTAATGATAACTTTTAACTTCTTTTAGCTGCTTCATCATTAATTGAATATCTTTAGCAGGGTTCCATTTGGGAAATAAATTCTTCTGTAACTTAGACAATGACACAAAGAAGCCGATAATTCGTTTAATATATTTGCTTTATTATCTCATAGATTTTTAGAATATGATACTGAATGTCGACTGTAATTAAGTAATATAAGGGATGTTAATCCCTATTTAAAAAATCCCTGATTCTCATGTTATATTTGTTAAAGAAGCTGATATCACTTATAGAATCTATATCAACTAGTGAGATATATCTGGGCCCTACTGTAAGGTGTTTTATCGAATGCCTCATCCTAGCTGCATAAAAAGCCCAATCCCAATACCTCATAGGAATACAACGACTTCCTGCCTTTTCATGGAATGGAGTTGCCGTCACCCATTTATTCGAAATATGAGTAAATTCCTTATCAATTTTGATAGCTGATTTGATGTCTGGACGAGTCAGCAATATTTAAAAACGGGAATTTAAGTTATGCCCTTGACAGTTATCATTTTCGAATATGAAGACCGGCCTACCAATTAGAATAAGTGAAATAATAATATGAATTATATAACTTAACGGGCAAAATAGTGGAATGCAAATCAAGTGTGTTTACATGCATCACTAAGATGAGTCATTCAGCAAAGAGAATTGAAGCTTGCTTCTTTAGTTAACCAAGAAGTCTATCATATTCAGGTGTTAATGAAATGAAGACTACCATCTGTGTTCTTCTATGTGGTTAGAATTCACGGACCAGCATCAGTTGAACAGAGCGGTGAAAACCAGAGAACACTGGGTGGTCGTTTCATTTCATCTTGGGAGCTTCCACAGGTACGCATCTACGACCCCACTAGGTGTCTAACCCACTATCTTCAGGTTATGGGGGCGATCTCGCTAACCATTCATTCACTTACACAGAAATTCAGTGGCCTGCAAATTCTAACTTTGTCCCATTATCTGCATATCAACTCCAAGCTCATCGATGGTTACTAGACGGATGTACTGAAGCTGTAGTCGTAAGTCGTGACTTGTGCGGCTCACCATGTTAAGATTAAGTGGATGTATACCAAAGGCATTGGTGAGGGTAGCGCATACAAAACAAATCGAAGCGGTTAGAGTTAGCGGGTCATTGAATTCCGACCCGAGTGGCTGAATGATTTATGAGCTTGACCTCGTAACCTGAAGGTGTCGGGTTCGATTTGTGATGAGATATTTGGCAGGCACTAATGAAGAGTCCGAAATAGGATGTAGTAGCTGTTCATTACTTCATGGTTTTCAATGATCTCTCTAATCGAAGTTGATTCATGACGAAATCTAGCAACTGAAACAAAATTTATTCCAATTACCGCATTTCTTATAATCCATATTGTTAACGTTATAACCCGCAGTCCCAACTCAGTCGCGTATGGAGTATTGAAAAGTTTGGCTAAATACTGAAGATCAGTGGCATAAGGCATCTTTCACTGTTGCAGTTTGTTACGTTTGGAAGATATTGAACTAATTATGCGCTTTAGTAGGGTGACTTGACAAACACTTTTGTCTTCCCAAATATAAGGTGTTTTTTTCAGAGAAGTGAAGGCTTTACGATAATAATTAATAATGGTTATCCTGTTTTTATTCATGGGGTTAACTTTCCAGCAAGCATTTACTTATTTCTTCTAGTGTGCCATATGATAAACTTTTCTTTCAATAGTTTTTTTTTATTTTTACAATTACAGACACATTTACATTCCTCTGTTAAAGATGGGTCTCAGCCGATTCCATGCTAGCCTTGTAGTTTTCTTCGTTAGTGCATTTTTCCATGAGATACTTGTATCAGTTCCATTGAAGATGCCAAGGTTCTGGGCCTTTCTTGGTATGCTCGGTCAAGTGCCGTATGCTTACATTGTCTCACGTTTATTCTCGAATGGTGGTCAAGCTGGTAATTTAGCTGTATGGCTAGCATTGATCATTGGTCAACCAATGGCTATTTTAGCCTACTTCCATGATTACTTCATTACGCATTACAATGTCAGCAGCCTGTGAACAAGAAATGAGTTAGCAAACTCTTCAGTCAATTTCAACCCAATGACTATTTATCAAAATGATCAAATATTTATACGCACGAAGTGATTTACTGGTAAACTTTTTTTCAGACAAAAAATTAACATAAAAATATTTTTTTTAGATTAGGTAAGCTTTTATCACTTTGATGTATCTACTGAAATCATGGAGCTGACTGTTTGGATCTGCTAACTTGAGTTTCTTTAACGGTCTCTCTCTGACACACACTCACACAGTCAGCTTCTATATCTTTTCACCTGTATTTCTTTCTCACCTATTTCCTGTTATGTTATTGTTCACACTCATCCAGATCATTTACACGTCTGTTATTCATTTGTACAAAATAGAAGCTGGTAATGTAGAATGCACCTCTGATTTTTTTGCAGACTTACACAACTTTGCATCATTATCTTCATCACATGAGTTTTCTACTTTTACTACTAATATTATTTTTCTCTATACTTTCAAGACCAGTTATTTTTTCTATTAACTCAATAACAATTATTAATCATACTTACTGTGCGCATCCACGTATATGCGTATGTACGAATTATGATCATGTATAAGTCTTTTGTACTCTGTTTATTAAGCTGTAATGATGAGTATGTAAATTTACTTACATGCACACCGCTACAGACATGTATAGAATAAAAGTTTCATATAACGTTACGAAAGCATAATTTTTTAATTAATAGTAATCCTATACCTCTCTCAGCTGGTAGTAATCTCGATAACAAAGAAAGGTTGGGTGTGAGGCTAGTAACATCCCACGCCTAAGAAATTACACAACCGCTATCAAAACTTTAAAATTTAGGCTTGAAGTCCTATAGTACAGTCGGAACGTAAAGTTATGAATGTATATATATATATATAATTTTTGATTACTTAGGTGGAAATGCAAATTTGACCAGTGGCAGCATTTGATACCTGCCTGCTAACCATGTCTACTTATCAATGTACTTATTCTTCATCTTCAGGTAAACTGGGCCTAACAAGAGATAAAGTTAATAACATTGTGAAAAAATAAATAATAAATAAGTAAATAAACTTTTGTTGTCATCTAAAATTGTGAACCTTGTCTAGAGTTTATCCTTACTCATCACTATTAGGATTTTTTAAATGACGCTACTGATGTGTCATCAGGCTGCATCAAAAAGGATGAAATATAAACTTTGCATGAGCTGTGCGTCTCGGCATACCTAAAAACGTATAGATCATAAACTGTGGATAATAATTCGTACGGGTTGTAATGTAACTGATAGTTAGTGTTAAAAAAGTTAAAACAATATCCTGCAACTAACTGCTCTATTTTTATATTTGGTTTATATTTGAAATTCACTTAAAATGCATCTCAAAGCCTGAGCAGCATGAGGTAAGAATAAGGAATATTTTAACCGAGAAAATTATAGGTTCCATCATTGGTCTATAAAGATGGTACTTTTTAGCTTTTCATATAAACGAACTGGTCAACATATGTTTCAGATTTCGGTGCTCCAATTAATGTAGTATATGTGAACATATACCAAGTAGAGGGATTTATTCAACTGATAAACTTTCTTATATAGGGCAATGCAAAGACCTCATATTGATCGACAAATTCACAACAAAAAATCACTATCGTTTCAACAAACAATGCCTGTAACATAATCTACAACTATAAAACAAAACAAGAGAATTAAAAAGAAATGAAAGGTCTAACTGTTAAAAAAGAAATAAAATACTGACCTTGAACTAGTTATAAGGCTGTGATTTTCATTGGATTCTTTTGTTGTTATAAGTACAGCATGAATGAAGGTCAACCTTTCTTAATGATTGAATAAGGTTCTTTGGAGCATAAAATTACTTCCTTCATTTGCTTAGATATGCGTATATATAATGGTTATCACTTTTTATCTTCGTTGTGCATCAGTGGCTCAACAGTAGAATGGTTGCCAATCATGCATGTAGTCTAGGTTCCGATTCCCGGCCGGTGCATATTTTTCCTCACCCTTTAGCCAGTTAAAAGACAGACAGAGAGTAATGGTTGGGCTTGGGGCTAACAGTCGCTACTGAAACATCAAAGCTCCAGCTTGAAGTGATATGTTCCACTCTGAACGCAAAGGAATAAAATAGTAAATCGATCTTTGTTATCGAGAAATTTAGATAACAGAATATCGAGAATAAAGCGAAGTGCAGAAATCTGTTAGTTGACATTATTCACTGTTCCGCCAGATATAATGGATATAAACTCCTCTCTTAATTAACTATGTGTACAAACTGCTTATCAAACGTTACAGATCCTACCCACCCATGAAAACCTACCAATGCCACATATCATCCCTCATATAATACCATGACCAAGTCTGCTGACTTAGTCAATCTCATTGTTCTTAGTGCAACCTACAATCGGTGTTTTCAAAACTCTCACGACAACTTAATAAAGATAATGTTTGCTAGTGCAATACAGATCTATACAAGAATGCGTAAAACGGACATTCAATTATTAGGGATCATCCTGATTAAATGGCTCAACCAGTTAAATGTCCTTAATAATTTGGCTGTAGTGACTCTTCATAATCTTTTCGCACCAGTTTGGCACTTATCAGCAGAGTGACCCCATGTTTATTCAAGGAGTTGAACCCGGAATCTTTAGTTTACGAGAATAAGACATGGACTTAACCTCCTGAATATCAAAGAGTCCAAGACTTGAGCGGAACAGGTATTTGTGCTTTTCGGTTTTGAATGATTTTCTAAATGTTACAACATCTATCCCTGAAATTTTATTCTTCATTGGTATGTTTCCTTTAAACATGGAAATGTTAAGTGATGACAATCTAACGTGTATAAAATGTGGCTAATGCTGTGTGTTGGATTTTTTATGATAGATAGGAAAATTGGAAATTGAATCAAGCAAAATTGGACCTCAAAATTCTACATAAATCTTGTGACTGCATCGTTATGCCACACTCTTCATATATATATATATATATATATATATATATATATATATATATATATATATATACTAAGAATGTAGTACTACATCACTATGTGGAGTTTTTCCCTCAAATTCTGGTATTTAGGTGTTACGCCGACAAGCCAGTTTTCCTATACGCGTAACTATTTGGGATTTTTAGCACAGTTTTAACTTTTTCCAGCTACTAAGTCATAAGACGCTACAACAGTGATAATTGTATGCCTATGTTCATTTCCAACTCAGTCTCACTGGGATAATATCACATGAAAAACAGTTACCAAGACATAATATGAGCAACAATTTTACAGTTCCTAAAATACTTTATTTTGGAGCTGATGTTGATATTTCTTTGCTACAACATGCGTGATCACCAAACTATGGAAGATACAGGAAAGAAAGACAACATGCCAAACGACAATGACGTTTGACTTAATGCCATCAGTCCAACAGAATAATAAAGGCTGTTACCAATTGTGGTTCAAAGATTAAAAAATCAAATCAGTAAACCTGAGTCACAGAACACGATCAGTGGTGAACGAAATCTAAAAGACTTTTCCCACTCAGAATTTAATTTACATACCTCTAGCTTATGACTAATGATTTCATTTCCAGAAACTTAGATGTACAAATTATTCAAAGGTCTTTACGGTATCGCAAAACGCCGTACAGAATCCTGTGATCGAAGTCTTACCAATAATCAAGTCGAAAATTTGGGTACACCACGGAAACAACACGTTCGTCATAACTAGAAGAGACTGTTTGGAAAGCAACCCCATCAGAATCAACGTTCTCGATGACTTTTGGCTATTTAAAAATACTCATTATAAGTTATATATAAAAGAATTTTCTGATGTGACGGTAGGACCTGAAGTAGTTATCGATCACTACATTCATTATTACATGGATCAACGTACCAAAAAGCGAAATTAAACAAGACCAATACCAAAATAAGCTGCCTCAGTTGTTAAACCACTACACTAACCAACTTGAACGTCCCATTGGGTTTCGTATCCAGCATCATAAGCTCACAGAAAAAAGAAATGATTTACGTCTCTTTCATATCAATGTATGTGAACTCATACAGATACCAGTTGGGCCATAAAAATTGGCAAATCTTAGATCTAAGAATGAGAAGCCTGCCCCAAAAGACAGTTAGTCCACTCATGTGTAATTCTAGAAGCTCATTTTGTTCTGCAGTTAGCATTCAAGGTGACGTCTAGAAGGAAATCGTAGAGTTATTATTATTATTATTAATGAAGCCTACCAGCTCAAATATCACAACATCAAAAAAGTCAATATCCATTAACGTAGAGAACTAATAAAGTGATTATTATTAATTTCTGATGCAGAACTTATCAATTAACATAAACAGAATTTATTTTGTCACTAACTGACTAGTTAATCGTGAAAACCCATGAATTTTTAAGTATTACTCATAAATGTGTTGTTATTCTGATTTCTACTTTCTTGTTATAATGAATTATGAGGTTTATTCAAAAACTCACTCAACACTTTCAGAAGGAAGATGTAAAATCGAATACCTGTGAGTATGTAGCCCCCTTAGAAGTAAAACATTTTAAAAACCTTCAGGGAAAAGGCCCAAATATTCACAACTCTACGTAACTGGAATCTCAAAGTTTGTAGTGCAAACATTGGCGCAATTCATAACTTCATAGTGCCTCTTTAACTTCTAAGCAGATAGCAGTCTGATATCATTTGTATAATATATTGTTTTCATATTATAAGATTGTCGACTAAGAGTTTTTGTATCCAAATAACACCTACTATTTCTGATTGTTCATTTCAATAATGAATCTTTTCGTCTCATTTAATTGCTTCCAAACCACTGTAGAGAGATTTGCAAATACTATTCCTGAAATTTATAGCAACATTACATCTGCTGTATACTACCCAGTGGTAGTATAACGACAGAATGACAAGAGCCAGGCAACAGGTCGTTTATTGAGAAAATCAAGAGATGTTTACAGATTTTTGTGTGCATTATTGCCAGCGGAGAAGCAACGTCTTCTGATTAGTTGTTTTCTTGCTGAAGGTTATTCTGTACTGCTTGTGGCCGCTTCTCAGATGGCTGAGCCATATTTCGGTGAATCCTATTTGCACACATTAAGTCTGCTGTGATTGGTTGGTGAGTTCCTCTAGGTTAAACCCTGTTATCGTTTTTCTAATGACCTTGACTCAAGACGTAACATTGGCATAAATTGCTGTCTACAATTCTGGCCTGCAGCCAGCTCTCACAACAGTGGTAGATAATTTCCCAAATTTATTATCCAGCAGTTTTTCATTGTCCAATACTATATGGTGATCTTCCCTATTGAAGTCCACTCGTCAGACTGAAGGTGTGGCATTCGACATCCGCGTAACCTGACACCATACAGTGTTACGTTTGAGCACCGTTTGGGCACGCAGTCATTGTTGCTCCATATATCTGGTTCTGAGATATGTTTGATATTTAAGACAGTCAGTTTGCTATAAATCACTTGAAATAGTCCCAGTGTGTTTGGAAAATCAAAACAAAAATTTTCTGAAAGTTTCTTTGTGTAAGCTACAGCTTTTTCATCAGAACTGCTTGGATTTCATCAGCCATCAAAATATATAGTCAAATAGTTCATAAGCTATAGTGAACTTGTTTAGAGGTCACTGAACGGTAGGTGTTTGCAACAAATGAAATGATATTTTAAAGGTTGACGGATATCTCGTTCAACAACTTCTAATTAATTTATTCTCGCGTACCAAAGACAAAGCAAAAGCCAATAATTGATCGTCCAAACCAAGATATATATTTAGTAACCGAAACCAGCCGTTAGACGAACGCTTAGCTAGCTAGTGATCGTGCACATGACGCGACGAGGTACCAAATGGCGGGGATGCTTGACCGGAAGCCTTCAGCTAAACAAGTCGACTTAAACAGTGGTGGTCAGCATCCAATGAGTGATTGCTGTGGTCAATAATTTTGGGGAATTATTTACCGCTACAATATAATTAGTCACAATATATTTGTAATAATAAAAATAATTCACTATCAGTGTTTAATTGTTATAAATATACATAATTTGTATGGATAACATATAACTTATTGAATCAGTGAATGCTTATGAGCAGTTTACCCATGTTCACGAAAATTCTCCGAACAGGTCCCCAAATAAAATGTTTAAGGGTAATTTTAGGGTTTTGAGGGTAACTTAATGCAAACATTTTGCGGAAACACACCATATTCCTTCAACTACAATAGTTATTGACATTCATGATCATTCTTCAGAGGTTAAAAAAGTGAAATGTAATCCGAATTTTATTTTGTTTCGCTACAGTTTCTCAGATAGGGGATATGTTTCTCTCTCCTCTTCTCCTCAACGCATTCAATGTGGTTGAAATAGAGACGTTAAAAGTTTGCCTATCTTCATATGAATGAAAGCCTTTTTCTAACATTTGACATAAACATATGCAGATAGATATATACACCCCAACTAACACGAAACCCAGGTTCAAGGCTTCCTGCCGATTACCTTCAACCATCTAATATCATCAAATCAATGTGTACCGCGATGGCGAGCTACCTAAAATGGAGGACACATTGCAAACCTGACCGATAGAATTCAGTCTGCACCAAAGAAAGGACTAGACACATCACACTACTGACTAGTACCTAATCAAAGTACACATGTAACCATTAAACGCTGACAATTAATTATTATTATTATTATATGATGACTAATTACATTACAAAATGGATATAGACAGATTTGAGTTTCAATAAAGAACTAATGACTAGTGGCCAATATCCAGTATCGTTTTTGCGAGCTGAAGTACACCAAGTTTAATTCTTTTTGCTCAATTCTTTACTGTAAGTTAAAGGTTCCTGGTCTTCGGTAAACTCGTTGGGCTCACCAATTTCTTGTGGTGCTCTTTTCGATCAAACTTGCATACACGTATATCCTAGTATTTCTTCGCGTATATTATCGTGTCCTAACGTTGTGACTCCTCAACATCCACAACGTAAATCAAAAGGCACTTGAAATGGAGTACGAACGTGTATTAACTCAGTAATCAAGAATTCAAAAGTCCAGCTATCCTTTGTGGACTGCTACAAGGAAGCCCATAGGTACGTAATGGTAGAATAAATCTGTTTAAGTGATTCGGGTCATTTGTAATCTTATAGGCAGCAACCAAGTCCCCCGTAAACCGACATTAGCTGAGCGTGAGACGATCTAATTTCTTCAGCCGTTCATCATATAGTTTATTTCAGAGACCCATCACTCCTTTTGTCACCCATCTTTGGACTGTTTCCAAAAGCTTAATGTGTCTCCTGAGCTGGGGGTAGAAGTAATATTGGGCATTTTATGGCGTAGTCTATTTTGTAGAACCTTAAACAGAGCTTAAAACTGAGCAAGCCTGTCTAGGTGTACGGTATGTATAACATCATATGCTCTTGCTACATAGTCCATGTAATTGTCGCTTTTGTCCATTTTTCCGTTAAGACTAGACCTAAGTCGCTCTCTGAGGTTGTGTGGAACAAGTTTTCGTTGCACAAAGTGTAGCCTATATTCTGCAGTTTATAGATGTGTAGTTGTACTAATTTGAACTTTTTCGGGTTGAAAGTCATATTGTTGGCCACCGCCCAGCCTCCCAGAAGCCTTATGTTCGCCTGCAGCCTATCCGATTCTTCCGAACACTTTATTGCTCTCCGAATATACATGCACTGCTGTTTAACTGTTTGTCAAGGGCTGAACTGTTTTTTTCAACCATTTCCAAACTAGTGAGATGTTGACCGTTTGGGTCTGCTAATGCGCATGCCCCTCGGTCGGTGGGTTTTCTATCCAATATGAATCGGCACAGGCGTTTGGGGTTATCCGCCAGTTTGCCGGCAAGATTTACGTGAAGTGACGTCCTATAACTCTTCACTGTTATGCTGCATAGATTCCTAGGTTCGAGGCATGCATTGTGGTTGGTCTGTCTCTTGGATATTCACCATGCAGACCATGCCTTCCGCTCTGCTTGCAGAATACTCTGGGTATCACTCTTCAGCCATCAAGATCGTTTAGCGGTGGAATACTCACCAACGCCGTACTTGGTTGTGTGTTCCAATGGGAAAGTGAAGGAATAAAATAAAAACTATTTGAAGAACGGTATCTGAGATCGCTGTGTGAATAATCGCTCTCACCACCTCCAAGTGCTCCTCCAAGGATAACTCACCCTAGACTATGGTTCATTCTGCGCTGGCCAACAGTCTCCTCACCAGGGCATAGTTGGCTATGCTATAGCACATACAGGGTCGCACAGCATCTCACTAGAAGCGCCAACGAAGAACGAAATCAAACACTATGACAGCACGGTCACTGCTATCTAGAGATGTCACAATTCGTACATATCCGACCAGTAACTGGTCACTAGTTTCAACACAGCCCACTTAGGATGACTTTCCACTGGGACCACATCTAGTATCGTCTCCAACGTTCTCAGTCAGTCCCGCATTTTTAATAATTTGCAGCAGATTCCGACCGAATCTTCCTTCAGCATACCCGAAGCAAGGGGTTTGGGGTCTCCAGGCCTAGTGATTTCGTCATATTACAAGTCCTGTTCCCCTGTGACGGTACTGAGTAGCGACTGGTTGTGATCCGCTTCGAAGGTGGGTGAACGGTAGATGCAAGCCAGCAAATACTAGTAGTGATCTGCAGTGATTATTATTATATCCTTTTATTCCTAGAGGAACATAGGGCTCCAGCTGCGCATCTCCATTGCCTTCGGTTTTCTGCCAACTTTTTCACCCCGATCCAAGTCTGCCCACATGCTTTCATCTCCTCCTCACATGACCTCCTCCAAGTTACCCTTGCACTGGCGACCGACTCGCCGCTTCCCTTTCGGGTTCCACTCGAGCTATGGCTTGTCTAGTGATGTCACTCACTTGACGGTTTCCTCAGAGTATGGCCACAATCCAATCCACCTTCATTTCTTCCTGCCTATTTGTTCACAATCGGTTCCTACTGGGTTGGTTCGCTCATTGTCAGAGATCCCTGTTGCTGATCTTTTCTGGCCGGCCATCTGATCTTGAGTATTGAACGAAGACAACTGTTGATGAAGGTCTGACGTTTGTTTGAGATGCTTTTTATGACGCGCTGGCCAAGTCTCTGATCCGTATAGTAGCACTGACTGACTTCACATTGGAGTTGAAAATCCGGATCTTATTTTCATTTTCAGGCTGAGTGTTGTTGACCTCCACACAGACCTAAGAGTAATGAAAGCTCGTCTCGCTTTTCCGATTCATGCCTTGATATCCTCGTCAGTTCTGTCGGCCCGTACTTGAAACGATGCTTCCTAGGTAGGTAGGTAAAGGAGGTTGTTTCTTTCAGATTCCTCCCATTCATGCTGATTGTTGTCTGTTGTTGTTGCTGCTGTTGGTGTTGGCCAGGAATCTTCATCACCTCTGTTTTACCTACGTTCACTTGAAGTCCTATCTTTGATGCTTCTTCTGCCAACTTGTTACTTTTCACTTGCATATCTTCCAATTTGTGGGAAATCAGGTATATATCATCGGCGAAGTCCAGATCCTCAAAGTTTTTCGTGGGAGTCCATTTTAAGCCTGTTTCCTAATTGCCCGTTGTCTGTCACATCGTCGAATCTACTGCAATCAGGAAAATCATTGGTGATAGTAGACAGCCTTGTCTCACTCCCGTCCTTACTTCGAAGGCTTCCGTAAGTTTCCCGTTGTGGATTACTTGGCATGCAGCATTGTCGTATAACTGTTGGATGAGATGTATAATTGTCGATGGGACCCCGTAGTAGCGTAGTTGTTGTCAAATTACCTCTCGATCGACGCTGCCGAAGGCCTTTTCAGAGTCGACGAAGTTGAGATAGAGAGGTGACTGCCATTCCAAGCTTTGTTCAATGATGATCCGTAGAGTGGCGATTTGATCAATACATGACTTGTTTCTCCTGAATCCAGTTTGTTCCGGTCGAAGTTTTTCATTCAGGACCTGCAGTGAAATGATACCATATGGAGTAAGGGAGTTCATTAAGTGGTAGATCTGTTGCATGTAAGCATCTAAGTCGCATGTCAACGTGTGTAGCAACTCTTCCTTCCTTGTTATACCTGTCTAGTCTGACCAGAACCACATCACTTATACTGATTTCAATGTCAACAATAGTAGTGTTTAGCTAGGTTTCCGTCAGGATTATTATTTGAAGTATTGGTGTGGCTAGAAATATCTGGATTCGCCTATTCCTCCCCTTAGCGCTCTTAATCGCTATATAGACGGCTGACAGTGAGTGGAGTAGTTGGTGTTTTGTAGGCTGCAGGTAGAGGGTTTATCGTTGGAACTAATCGGCCGATGGGACCAAACTGTTTTCCTTTTTCCCTGAATTCATTTAAGATACTGGGGTGGCACTTGTCTTCATCCTCTGTGCTCAACCGCTGCAATACCACTGAGGCATGGAGACGTATCGTGACCTCAGGCTCCTTCCTCCTTTGGGTCCGAGGGTGGCTTTCGCAGCATCGGATATGGCCTCGAATTTCGCCCCGACCTCGTGCCGCTGTTAAAGTACTAAAAACATGCGTTTCTGGGGATTGAATCTGACAGAGAGTAGCCTTAGGGAGCTGATCCTATTCGGATGGGTGGTACGAGGTGGTTTGCGGGTCGAGATTACCGAAGAAGCACCAAGAGCCATCTGAGATGATGGCCATCCCCATTGTTGTACGTCATGCATGCATTTTTCACGAATGGCACCAGTTTCTAATTCCAGAACATTGTGTGTGAACATTTGGGTGGAGGGCATTAATTCCGGCGACTCCCTTACAATTTGCTTGTACGGCCTTGTCCTGTCAGGTCTTATTCTTATGTTGGAACTCCTGTCGACAGCTAGTATTCGTGCCAGTAATAATATCTCTTCACTTTTAATGGAGGTGGTTTGCCTTGAGATACCTGAACACCGATCTGAACAGTTTTAATAACCTGACGTCCAGCACTTATTTACTGCACAAAGTAGACAACTGTTCCTGATCAAACAGTGCCCGTTGTCGTATCCTAGCACGTTAAATGAGATAGGACAGTTTGATAGACCGACCTTGATGTCAGTCACGTCTCATAAACCGTCAATGCCCAGCTCTTGCTACGCTCGGGCCCACGCTGTTCCTTGCAGATTTTCAGAAACTCTTAATAGTAACGGACGCGAAAACCAAAACACCGATTGGCCGCTTGGGAATTCTTTATTGTAACACCAACATATAAAAAATATTTCTATTAAGGTCTGTGAACAAATATTACAATAATAAATCACGAGATTACTTCTGATGGTTTGCTACTGACTTCTTTCTGAACAGCGACCGATGAGACAATGACTGTCGTATTGATGCCTCCGCGAAAATTGGGGAAGTTGATTTTGAGCAAACAACCAAGAATTGATCGTTCAATCTTCAACTCCATTGACACTTGAACTAAGGTTCAGTCCTTGGCTACTTGTCCTCCTTTGGAAGGTCAGTAGCTTTAGACTGCATCAGGTTCTGACTAATCCGCTTCACTTTACCAGTTTTGCTATCAGACGAGAGTAGCAGTTTGACGATTCTGTCCTCCTCTGCTGCTTCTACCAGTGTGTTCCCATTGTGGTGAGAGCAGGCTGCTAGCCGATTGGTTGGCACTAATCTACGTTAATGTCTAGGTCACTAATATGGGCCGTGAGAAAATATGAACAAGGCTGTTTCAACAACCAATCACAGCAAACTTAAATGTGGACAAATATGATTCGCAGATAGATGGCTCTACTTTCCGAGAAATATCGAAAACAACCAATCATAAGACTGTGTTTGTCTGCTTAACTTCCGAGAAACAACCAATCAGAAGACTGCCTTTTTCTGCTTGCATAAGCCTTATTAATGCATATAAAATATATATAAATACGTGTTGATTTTCGTAATAAAACGATCTGTTGCCAGCCCTTGTCTTCTGTTGTTACATTTGGTGTCGCTGCCTCCAAAAAGATGAAGATCCCGTGGCCAGCTGCGTTTGAAGAAGGAGACATACGGAGCTTCTTACGTGACTTCGAGGCCGTTGCTGAGCTGGTGGGTGTCAAGGAGCAGGCGGCGAAGGCAGTTGTCCTGGGGACGCTGTTGAGAGGCCGAGCGAAGGCTGCATATGACAGCGTAGACAGGTCAAATGGCACAGCGTCTTGGAAGAAATTGGTTGAACGACTAGTGTCCGAGTTTGACAGCGAAACAGACAGACAGCTAGCAATGCAGCAGTTCCGGTCAATGAAGCTTGGACCTGATGGAGACCCGCTAGTGTTGGCGGTGAAACTGACTAATCTACTTCGACGCGCGCTTCCCACTTTAGATGAAGAATCAGAAGCGCAGTTACTGTCTTCCCAATTCATCGAGAGTGTCCCAGACCACATTTCTCAGCGATTACAACTGGTTAACGCAACGCAGCCGATGGATATTAGTGAGCTGGCGAAGGTGACCAGACAGCTGCTGAGCACAACGGTAGCCGCTATAGACCAACCAAAACCAAACGAATATGAGCAGAAAATTGAAGCATTGCAGCGGGAAGTGGCGGCGTTAAAGTTGGCTGATAGAAAAGACCGGTGTTTTGAATGCGGTAAGCCGGGACACTGGAGAAGATACTGCCCAGAAAGGCGAAAAAGAAAAAATTTCAGACGGTATAATGCTTGTTCTTTCTTTCGTATGAACCTAGATTTAGTGGGGGCTATTGAGAAAGGGCTCTGTATTCGAAGTTGCGAGTGAATGATCGAGAAGTAGTATGTTTGATAGATACAGGGGCGGCCGTGTCGTTAATAGATAAGAATTTATGTAAGAGTGTTAGTCCGTGTTCATTGACAGTACAAACAGTAGGCGGGTATGTGTTGCGTATCACGGGTAGATCGAACTGTACGGTCGTTGTTGGTGGCTGCGAGGTGACGTTTCCTTTCATTGTTGTACCCGAACTACAGCGAACGATATTAGGAGCGGATTTTCTGCGTGAGATTGGTGCAATAATCGACACGCAAGCGAACGTGGTGATCACGAAATACGGGCATATCAACATGTATGAGACCAGCGAGATAGCAGCGATTAAGCTGTCGACGGTACACAATGTGACAGAGTTAATTAATAAATACGATCATCTGTTCACTGGAGATGGCGACCCATACGGTTATTGCGATAAGGTGAATCATGAAATTCCGTTAAGTGATCCGAAAGTAAGGTCATTTTTAACGCGAAGAGTTCCATGTCATCTGGAAGGCGAAGTGGAGCGACAAGTGCAAGAGATGTTAAAAGATGATATTATTGAGGAAGCTGATAGCCCGTACAACTCTCCAGTGCTGTTAGTAAAAAAAGCGAATGGGAAGTATAGATTCTGTGTTGATTTTCGACAGTTAAACAGTATGACAGAGTTAAGACCGTGTGCCATGCCAACAGTGGTAGAAACTTTAGATCGCCTACAAGGTGCGAATGTGTTTTCGGTTCTCGATCTTCGCTCAGGATACTGGCAGATACCGATAAAACAAGGTGATAGAGATAAGACGGCTTTCATCGTGGGTCAGACACAATATCGATTTAAACGCATGCCGTTTGGACTAGCAGGTGCACCGTTTACGTTCAGACGACTGATGAAGCTATTACTTAAGAACTTGAAAAACGTGGAGGTTTATGGTGATGATCTCGTCATATACAGTCAAAACGAAAACGATCACGTCAACCATGTAGAAGCCGTGCTGCGACGCATCGAAGAGTTTGGACTACGCGTCAACAAAACCAAGTCTCAGATAGCCAAAAAGAATGTTACTCTGTTGGGACATAAAGTGGGAAATGGTGAGATTAAACCACTGCCGGAGAAAATTTTGACGATTAAAACGATTCCAGCCCCGAATTCAAAGAGAAAACTGAGACAATTCTTGGGTAGAGCAGCGTTTTATAGTCGCTTCGTGAAGAACTTCAATGAGATAGCAGCCCCTCTATACAGGCTACTAGGTGAGCCAAAGTTTGTTTGGTCGGAAGAATCGCAGAGGACATTCGACAGAATTAAACAGCTGCTCGACCACCAACAAATGACGCTAAAACTACCTGTGCCAGGAAGACAGTTCACAGTGTGCACAGATGCCAGTGACTACGCTATAGGTGCGGTCCTAAGACAGGACGAGGGAATCGTTGAGTATGCCAGTAGGGTTTTGACCCTCACAGAGAGAAAGTATTCAACGATAGAGAAAGAATGTTTAGCAATGGTATGGGCAGTCGACAAATGGAGACCTTATTTACTCGGCCGGCGGTTCCACATCGAAACTGATCATAAGCCGCTACAATTTTTGAAGACAGCGAGAGACCCACGGGGGAAGTTGTCACGGTGGATGTTGCGTCTTCAGGAGTACGATTTTACGATCTCACACGTTCCTGGAAGTGAAAATGTCTTGGCAGATTTGTTATCGAGACCAGAAGATGAGTCTGAGTTGCCCGAGGTCGCTTACGGAGTGCATGCAGTAGAACAAGACCCACTAAGACTTGCACGTAGGCAGAGGTTGGACGATACGCTGAATACAGTAATACAGGTGATCACCAACGGAATAGAAGTGGATCAAACTACGGCGAGTAAGGAGCTAACCACACTACTCAGACAGAGGGATCGACTCAGAGTGAATGCCTACGGGACTCTGACCTGGCGAGAGAACGACGGAAGCTGGCTGGCTGTCATACCTCAATCGTCGCGCCACGACATGATAGAAGAATGTCACCAGCTAGCGCATACAGGCGTGGCCAGAACGACCGACCTCCTAAGACAAAGTATGTACTGGCCAGGTATGAGAGAAGACGTAGCAAGATACGTACTTGGATGTCCACGGTGCCAGCTGATGAAAGGTGACCGGTATATACGACCACCACTTCAGTCGATTCCAGTTACCGCGATAGGTGACTTGTGGTCCGTAGATGTCATGGGTCCATTTCCTCAGACATCCAATGGTAATCAGTACCTCTTGGTGATGACGGAACACGCGACACGATGGGTAGACGCCGTAGCAATCCCAGACCAACGTGCAAGAACCGTGACAGATGCAGTAGTTAGACACATTGTTGCAGACCACGGCGTACCGAAGACAATACTGACAGACCAAGGTCCCTGTTTCGAGAGTGAAGAGTTTACTTCCCGTTTGCAACAGCTGGGCATCAAGAGGATCAGAACGACCCCATACCATCCACAAACGAATGGCCTAACGGAGAGAAACAACCGTACACTGAAGGAGTGGCTGGCTTCGAAGGGCGGGAACTGGGAAACGGAGCTTCCACTGATTTTACTAACACATCGGGCTACCACTCAGGAAACAACGAAGAAGTCACCCTTCCAACTGATGTATGGTAGAAAACCACGATTACCGGTACACAATGAGACCTGGCCCATGCACCAAAAGTGGAGTACGACGAAATTAAAAGCAGAGAGGAAAGAGGCAGTCAAGAATGTAATACGGAAGCAGCGCAGTGATGTCACGAAGTCTCAGATGAAAGAAAGGACGCAGTGCATTACCTTTGCAGTCGGGGACCAAGTGAAGTGTAGAGACAGGAGATATACAGTTGGAGGCGGGCTAGGTTCACGGAAACTCCTTCCAAAGTGGGAAGGACCATACACAATCACAAAAAGACGGGGTCAAGTATATACCATCCGAAGAGGTGATAAACAGAAACGAGTTAACGCCAGTCAGCTCCAAAGATGGGTACAGTGGGACAAGCCGGTCAGTAACAATCCTCAACTAGAGGATGTAGCACCCAGAAGGTCGGAACGTCTGCGCACGAAGCTATTTGACGGGGGGACGAGTGTGGTGAGAGCAGGCTGCTAGCCGATTGGTTGGCACTAATCTACGTTAATGTCTAGGTCACTAATATGGGCCGTGAGAAAATATGAACAAGGCTGTTTCAACAACCAATCACAGCAAACTTAAATGTGGACAAATATGATTCGCAGATAGATGGCTCTACTTTCCGAGAAATATCGAAAACAACCAATCATAAGACTGTGTTTGTCTGCTTAACTTCCGAGAAACAACCAATCAGAAGACTGCCTTTTTCTGCTTGCATAAGCCTTATTAATGCATATAAAATATATATAAATACGTGTTGATTTTCGTAATAAAACGATCTGTTGCCAGTCCTTGTCTTCTGTTGTTACACCATGGTTTTTGTTAGTCAAATCCTTGCCGGATGTGGCTTTAGGTATCCTTGATTCATATGGATTGATACTCTTAGTCGGTTGGGCCGGAGTATCCTGTTTGAGGTTTTTAGTTTATTCTGGTGACGATATTTTCAAGCGAAACACAGCATAAGACTGTGTCAGGACGACAAAGTGGACACATTTCCTAAGGTCATCGGTACGGGTTATTTAGCATAAACTAGTAATATGGTTTCGGCACTCCTTTGTAGCACAGGTACTGCACTCATTGTCTGCCAAAAATGCATTCAATTGCTGATACGCTTTTAGAAGCAACAGGACTACAGGCCTGTCAGTCGGTTCCTTTACCAGAAAACGCCTTAGGAGTCTCATGCTGTTCTGAGTGTTTCGTTTTAGCTTTACTATGCGTAGCGCGCAGGCTCCCTATGGATAAAGGGGTAGTATCGTGTCCACTTGGTCTAGCCTGTGAAGTCATTGCTCCGGAATGTGGCAGTGGAAACATGCTGTTAAAGTAGGGTACATGTACAACGGTCTTAAGAACCGGTGTACGAGATAGAGTTTATACCTCCGGGTGACTTCCCCCTTTGTCCGAGACCCTAGACACTACAGAATACAGTGTCTCAGTGCTCATTTTAAGGCTAGTTTCAGCTGCCATATTCAGAATTATCAAATATTATACCTAAATATAAGTTAAAGATAGCCTCAGTATCTGCCCAACAGAACGAGAGCAAAGGGACTGATGAAGTATAAGAGAAGAAAAGAAGGGTTTTGACTTTGTCTAGAAATTTCAGGCTATTCGGCTTCGCGGCAGTTACGCGGCAGGCCAATAGGCAACAGCTATCCGGTCCACCTCGGAATATGCTATTACAGAGATAGCACCTGAAGCTGGAGCAGCAGTTCTAGCCGGCTCTATTAAACTCAAAGGGATTTAATTTGGAGGTAACGGTCGGGTTAGTACCTCCGCCTAGGAATTTGAGGTTCCTCAAGCGGATAATCCACAAAACAGATGTTTCCGGGTTAGAGAGTCTAAAGCACGTTGGATTCAAAGGACGCGCTATATGCCAAATATATTAGATTTAGCAGTTTTCTTCAGATACTTGCCACGTTCCTGGGGCAAGCGACCCTGCCACAGAAACCATATCGCGCATCTAAGGCTTCATTCAAATAGATGGCACAGCCCTTGTAAAACTGACTAGTGATGATGAGCTTGGACTCCCGACGTCGACAACTCTAGCGTTCCAAGAAAAAGTACCAGGCCTAGGTACGTACGCTGTTACGTTTAATATTCTCACAAATGCTCTTAGCCCACTGGGCCGCCGCAACAACTTTCGGTTCCCTTGCGGTTGGTTTCAACTAGAAGTTACACTCTCGGTTGCAACGTGGCTAGCTATCTTGCTACGCCTGACTCTGGCCACCTTACATACCGACTATTTACACTGATGCACTTATAAATAAATAAATTTATTCTCATAGTACAGTACATGAGGGACGCCAGTTTACAGGCATCATCAAATTGTTACAGAAATAGGACCATGCTATTCAATCACAATTTACAGTCGATAGCAAAATATGTTTTGCATGTACGCTGGAGATTATACATACACTTGATAAATGTTAATCCCAGAGGTATAAAACATCCTTTTCACTTATGTGCAATCATTTCTGTGAACAGTTGAAAAAATCTGCTAGATTGTCAGTGAGTGCAACACATCAGGAAATACAGAAGTATTGTCTTCGCATTAACAAAAAATCCAGGTCTTTGGTGGATGGGTTATAAGTGCCTGGGAGAAAAAAAATAAAGCTTGAAGTCAGTTTTCATACATAATTTTGTTGTGTACAGAATTCTTGAATTATAGTTCATTGTTTTGTTATTTGGAAATCAGTGATTTGCTTATCTCATTTGATCTGCAATGTCATTGTTGGGAACAAAATACATAAGCTTTAGACGCATTAATTAATGGATTTCTACTGCTTATGAGTATTTTCTTCTCATGAGGAGGGTTTTTGAATTTTAGTTGTTCCGACAGGAGTTGTGGATATTAACTGCTCAGCAACATTACGGATATAAGTTCCCCATATTGGGTTGTAGTTGGTGAGGCATATATGATGCACGACGAGCGTACATCTGTCCATGTGATTTTGTGGTGAGTTATATCTTTTTCATGTTGTCGGTTTATGTCCGTTTTATTCCACCTATTGTGTTGGGTAGAAGTTTTACAAACGAAAATTCTTGTCTGTTTGAGGGTAAGTATTTTAATCGTTAATGTTTTATCTAAAATTATAAATATAGGCAAAAACAACAGGTGTGGTATTTAAGCTTATACATTAAATGGACCTATAATTTCGGAGGCTCCAGATAGGAACTAGGACTACTAATAATAATAATTTTTCCTTCACGTTCCCAGTGGAACACAGAGCTCCAAGCTAGTGGCTTGAAGTTTCTGTAGCAGTGTTTAATTTTTACAGGATGGGGTTGCTAGCCTCATGCCCAACCTTTCCTCTTTACCAGCATTATTTCTGGCTTGGTGAGGTAAAGGAGTGCGCCGGCCGGGGATCGAACCCCGGACCATATGCATGGTCGGCTAGCGTGCTAACCGCTATATTAAAGTCTATTTCTCCTAATCTGTGGTTACTTTTGCAGGTCATTTGGAAATTTGGAGTCAGGTGCATTCTGGTGTCATTGCAAAACCACTCACTGAGGAGTTCACTTATAACCTGGGGATCGTTGTATATTATACCCTTATGTTCCGAGATGCTTATATTATTGTCTTTACTGCTTTTTAGACGTTTCTGCAATATCCTACAAAGTTCCTGAGTTTTGGTGTTACCCATAGGCGCTCTATTTTCCTCATGTTGTGATATCATTTTGTGTTTCTCTTCAAGCAGTTTAAGAGTTTCATGTATTTGGTTTAACGCATTAAATTCCTTAAATACATGGTATTTTCTTTCCAATTTCTTTAGTTTTAGTCGCGTTCTGCGGTCAATAAATGGAGTTGGTGTCTTTAGGGCAGATTTTAGGGGAGCGATTGTGTCTCTTGCTGAGCCAACTGTTTTGTAGAAAATCTCAAGTGATACTCCTAAGTTATTGTTGATGAAGTATTCTTCCCAGTCAGAACTTCTCAACAGATCTGATAGGAATTCCCAATCAGCATTCTTATAGTCCCTATATTGAAAGCGCATCGGGGAATTTTTAGGTATGTATTCAGTTGTTAGTTGGAGGGGTAGCGTGCAGTACAATATGTTGTGATCACTGTTATAGAGTTTATTCCCCACCTCTATCGAGATGGGCTCTATGTTATGACAGAGGATTAAGTCAAAAGTATTTTGGTTCCTTGTAGGGAGGTGTACGCACTGCTTCCATCCTCCTATGTCTATAGCTTGTAGTAGCTCGTCATGGATTCTAGGTCCTGTACAGGTATCCCAGTTTACTCCAGGTAAGTTGAAGTCTCCACATAGTACTTTGTAGTCTAAGTCCAGCGTGGCTACAAGCTCTAGTATTTCTCCAATAGTTATATCAGTCATATCAGGGCTATTGGGGGGTCTGTATATACATCCCACGAGAATTTTACTTTCGTTTGTGTGGATGCTTATCCACTTAGATTCTGGGAGTTTGTCAGTAGTTGAGTTATTGAAAGTATTGGAGTTAGTGGATTTAGAGTTATATATTTAGCAACCACCCCTTATTTTGTCAACTCTATCGTCCCTGTAGATGTCGTAGTTGTCTATTACTAGCTTTGTGTCAGTTGTACCAGCAGTAAACCAGGTTTCAGTCACCATTATTAGTGCCAGGCAGCGAAGCGTTGTTATTTTGTTAAGGAGAGATCTAGCATTCAGGAGCATAACTGTTAGTAAACCAGAGTTATTGAAGGAGAGGTTAACATGGTTACTTGTTACTATCCCTATGTTATGTTTGGAGGGGCTGTGAGGTGAGACAGAGTCAGTGTGTGTAATATTTCCTGGATGAACTGTGCAGCGAGTGGGGCTATTGTTTGCTGCAGCCGAAAATAATCCTGTTGCATATTTTGACTGTTAGCATCCATGGGTCGGCATCTGCGTTCATCTACTGGTGATATATGGTCTGCCCTGCAATTTGCGTTGTAGTTTGCTGGACCTAGGTACCCTGTGTTAAGATTACCTTGGTAGTTGTACCTCATGAGGCTTTCATAGTCGTATGCATATTGGCTCACATCACGTGTGCGAGTGAAGTTATCGAGGGGATCAAGTGTCGACCTATTCTCATTATGTTGATGAGGTTTAACATAGACAGTGCGAGAGTTTGGACGAGAATTTTAGTTAATATGTTGCCTATATGATTCCCGTTTAGCGCTCCATATATACTGAGGATCCATTCTACGTTGCATTCCCAAGTTATGTGCGTTGTTATGCATGTTACTTCTAGTTCGGGAAGGAGTATTCCTTCTCACATGCTGCGTGACGTCTTTGGGAATGTGCTTCGTTACCCAAGCTCTGCCATTTTATAGACTGACATGCTGCTTATTAGATTTATTACGGGGGAGGTATGTCGAAGTCTGGGGTGGGACTCTGGGCTTTGTGGATTTTTGCAGTTTCTAATGAGGGACTCTGACTTGGATCCAGATTGAGTGTGGTCTGCCAGTAGTTTCTGGTCAGCCATAGTTTGTGCGTCTATGTCAACCTCACGTGGGTCAGCAGGTTTTCGAGATGTGCTCTCGTGTACTCTAAGATTGCACCCAGTGGCACTGCTCTTACTGAGTTCTGGGTCACTTTTACTTGTCGTTTTTTCTCCCAACACTATACCCGTGACTTGCTGTGCTTCAGTGTCCGTCGACACTTTAGCACTCATACCAAATGTATTTCTCAGTGTTGTTAACTTTGTATCGAAGGAGTTCTTGGTTGCTTGCCTCCGGTTTGGTGTTTTATCCGAGATTACTTTAATAGTCATGAATTTAGTGGCAGTAGCCGGAAGATCTTCGTCCATCTTAAATCCTTCAGCTATTATGTAGCTGTCGAACCTAAAGAGTATAGGACAAGGATGCTTCAGGTCTTTTTTACTTAGGCGAATGCACTGATAAGGTGCACTCGAGAGATTTGCAGCCTTCAGCAATGAGTTCTGGACTGACTTTATGGGCTCGCTATCCGGTACATTATACACTATTGCGTTTTGTTTTGAAGCCAGCCTTCTAACAACTTCGCTGCATAGAAAGCCGATGGCGTTTTCTAACTCCTTCGCACTTTTTGAGTCAGTATGAGTCATTCTAGAGGTCATATTAAAAAGCTTTAGTATTGTAGGATCCTGTAGTTCCTTTTTCATATGCAAAATAGTTTTGGGTATACATTCTAGTGAACTTAATTTCGTTTTTAATTCATCTATCTGTAGCTGCATCTCTTTAATTACGCACGTTAAGTAAGAGAGCTCTACTTTTTCAGACAGAACATCTTCCACCTGTATTACAGGGGTCAGAGTTATGTTCGAGGCTTTTATGTTGGATGAACTACTAATAATATGGGGTGGTGATGTGTTATTAGACGAGCTGCTGCTATTCACCCGACGGCATGAGTTGAGAATACAACAATCGCGGCTATCCAAAGATGTATCTATTAGGATATTATGAAGAAAGTGTATAAATGCACAATAACACCACAACGCAGCCACTGAGCTCTTTTCCCTTGAAAATCCAATTATTCATTATCTGATCCAGTCAGCACAGATAAACAGACTGATCTTTGAAGGCAGAATGGATGAGGCGCAATTGAATGGACAAACTTCTTCGATCCCCTACAATCTTCTTAAGCAAGAATGATATTTGCGTAACGTCTTCGATGTGTTGTACGGTATATCTCACTCAGGAATCTGAGTTTCTGTTGAGCTCAACATCTGTCGGCATTGGTACTCTAATGAAAATAGGGAAGCGAATCATGAAGCTTATATGTGTATAACCTGCCGAAATTGCAAGGTGACAACACATAAAAGAAACCCACTCAGCAGCCCTCTTAGTCCCAATGCGCTCTTTGACCAAGTTAATATATATTTGGTAAGACCTTTTTCAGAATCTCATTGATACGCTCATGTTTTCACCTCTGATATTCTGTGGCTCGAATAAGTGCCTATTGAGGACGTATTTGCTGAAACATTCACACGTGTCATCGACGAAATATTAGTCGCAAGTTTCAGATACCCATCCTCCATAACAATCTGCCGCTGACAGCAATCTGAAAGCTGCCTAATTTCGGCTTAAACCAAACTGCCTAATCTCATACACTTCAGTACATTACCCGGCAGCCTGTAGACGGCCGTAATCTTGAGTGACCGCGAATGAGATAAACAAGCGGTTCTCTCGCTTGTGATTGGCCAGTTTGTCATTCGAGTTGAGGTTATTTCAAAGATCATTTTGCTGCTTGGTTAAGTTCTGAATTTCCGTGAGCGTTTTATCAAATTGGAGAGATAAGTGACAACACAAACTATTACAGCTCAGGAGAGAAACGATATACCAGTGGATTTATTTGCTGAATTCAGCGAATTCATGCCATATCAATGTGTAAGGACTTCTCAGGAGTGTCAAGAATGCAAACAATGTTCTGAAGGTGTAATAACTTCAAGCAACTTCAATTATCACTTGACCATTATTTTCAGATATCCTTAAATAAGTATAATATACACATTGGTCTGGTTAATCATGGTAAAAACGGCATGATTGATGCAGCATATACGTATATATGTAGTTAAACCTAGATAAACTGTGTTCTTGTCACGAAGATCGGAAAGCAGGTATCAGATGTCTCAGTAAGCAGTGTAATACATGTAAGCTGAAGTTTTTATTTGACATAAACCGGATCTCCACTCACTTTCAGAATTAATCTTGAATTCAGTTGGAATAAGCTAATTGAGCACATCAGTATTCAGAGAATACAGTGAAAGTAGGTAAACACATGCTTCTTAAGATTGGGTGATACATTTATTTGATACGATTGTATTATTATTAGTTAATGGTGAATTCGTTGCGATAATAATACCTATTATTGTTTTTATAGTCACTATGAACATGAATGTTATTATTATTGCTGTCAAGACCTATTATTTGTCATAAAGTGGTTGTCATTTTTGCTAAAATATTTGTACAAACTTCGAAAACTACTGCATAACTTGTCGTTAAATAATTTTATCATTTCATGATGCTTCGATGGACCTACTAGATATCGACCAACGATAAGTCGCGAAGTCCATTGAGTTTAGTGAAAAGTATTGTTTGTAAAGTGATTACTTGTGAATGCTTATCAGGAGAATTTTTTTATTCAGATCATACATGTAATACCCAAGTTAATTATGCTTTTCTTAAAACTTTTCAGACTTATGGAAAAACATATATGTGCCGTGTACGCAGATGGAGCTTACTGACGGTAACAGAGGACTACTCATCTGAATTATCTGTACATTTGAAATCTGATTTTTGTTTGATAAACAATTTTTAAATGAATCTGTCTTCCTTCTGTTGTAATGCGATTGTGTTCCAGTAACATAAGTAGCACGTGCTAAGATAGAAGTTGAGGGTGAACTTTTAGGAGTAAATGCGGCATCTGGAAAACTTTTGTTTACGTGATTATATGAGCAGATAGCAACGTATCGTGCTCTTTGGCTGAGAACCCTAGGCATTCTGTTTTTAATTATTACGATGACCGTAGTCGTACTGAGTCATACATCTAACAGCATAGGTATAGTCTCTCCTTATGGTACATTGCGGCATGCAGAAATCACAAGCAAACTATCTCAGGTAGATTTACTCTCACTTTGTGACTATGAATCGCGAATCAGTTTATGTATTCTGCTAACACGATAGATAACTCGAAACGCTTTATAGTCGCAATACCTCCTCTACGATTTAGACATATTTACTTTATTTGACTACAACATAACCTTTTACCAATAGGCTGCTCCGAATATCTGCTCCTACTTAGTATTTCAAAGATAGCCTCATATACTCTATACCTCACTAATTACGCAAGGGCTAATATTCGGTCTTATCAAGTAGAATAAACAAACGAATAACAAGGAATACATTTATTAATGAATTAACATGTAATACAATATCGACAACAGTGCAGGTATCTTTTCCTTTATCACCCGAATCCATGAAATTCCCGAAAGTAGATATTATCTGAAAAAGAACATAAGAATTATACAGATGCAGACATTGTTTTCAGTGTAAACACAATAATTAACCATTAAATATGTTTAAAATGGGGAAATAATTAGTCGAATTGTATACAATTACGTCAGCAAACATTTTTCAATAATACAAAATCGATATTGCATCTGCCTATAAACGCCAAGTTTATGTCATATAATAAAGAAATACTATGCTCATATAATTTCTAAGTATTTCTGCAGATTTTTCCTTAAAGAAATACATGTGGAATAGCCTTGTCAGCATCAGGAAAAGTACGCAACAAAGTAAATGAAATAATTACCAAAACCAGCCATCCCACCTGATCATGTCCACGTGTAATCCATTAAATGCAAAAAAATCACGAAATGGTCGTTATAACATGTGTCTTCAAATAATTCGACATATTCTGAAAGAAAAAGTACGTTTTTCCAACAAACTGCAAACTGCCTGTAAGCTACGGCCGGATAAGGACAGCACCATTGCCTATTTCTGCTAAATACGCCGTTTTAGCAGGAATATATGTAAAAAAGTGTGTAAAACAACGAAAAATGACCTAACCTTGACGTCTTTTCCAAAAATAACGCCAATATCCATCAGCTGATCAAATGACCTACGGCCGTCTACAGGCTGCCACACTACCCCACCATTCTCATTCAAATGGTGTGGTGGAACGCTTTCAAAGACAGTTGATAGCTTGAATATTCACTGTGAATATTTTCCATTGAAGTGGCTCAATAACCTTGATAATAGTAATATTTTATTCATATAAATTAAGCATTTACATGATTGACATACCGTATGTACAGACATGATCATATTTGACAGGTGTGATTTCAAACTGAACATTGTTTTATGAAAGTAAAAAATTCTAAAAACTTTGCAGTAAATTTTTAATGTTTACTTTTTATGGAGTAAGTTATAAGATATTGGTTCAAGTCTAAATTTTAATAGTTAATCCACTAATGGTCAGTCAAATTCGCGCGGGATTTACAAAAGTTTGCATTAACGGAAAGTAAGAAGAAGTATAATATGCTGGAGTAAGACACATGAATGCAGGGCTTAGTTCACCTTGTCATGAGGAGGGAATTGAAAGCCAATGCTCAGCTTGCCACCACAAATCTGGTGTATGCAATGATATTACCCCTGCTAGGTGATTCGATGAAAGCAAAAGTAAGGATGGGTACCTGGAATGTTCGTACAATGTAAGAAACTGGAAAGGCTGCCCAGATAGCCGCTGAAATGAGAAGGTACAGAATAGAAGTGTTGGGAATCTGCGAAAGCAGATGGAACGGAACTGGAAGGTGCCAACTACCAACTGGAGAGACAGTAATCTTTTCCGGCCACCCAGAGGACAACCATGAGCACGCCGAGGGAGTGGCCATCATGATGTCACCAACAGCAATAAAAGCTCTCATGCAGTGGGAACCAATCTCCTCCAGGATAATGACAGCCAGGTTCAACTCAAAAGGAAGGAAAGTTACAGTCATTCAATGCTATGCGCCTACAAACGTCTCAGAACAAGAGAAGAAGGAGGCGTTCTACAGACAACTACAAACAATAATGGACAACGTCCCAAATGGCGATATCAAAATCCTGATGGTTGACATGAATGCGAAGCTGAGAGGAGACAACACAGGAAGAGAACTCACCATGGGTCGTGAGGCCCTCGGTAAAATGAACGACAATGGTGAACTCTTCTCAGACTTCTGCGCCTTCAATGATTTGGTGATTGGTGGTAGTGTGTTCAAACACAAGGATATACACAAGACGACATGGATTTCACCAGATGGAAACACCAAAAACCAAATAGACTTCATCTCAATTTCAAGAAAGTGGAGACGGAGCCTACTGGACACAAGGTCGAGGAGAGGAGCAGATGTGGGTTCAGACCACTATCTAGTACAAGGGACTTTCAAGGTGAAACTAAAAGCCTCGAGGATAGCTGGGGATAGGCCACAATGCAAGTTCAACACTCAGAAACTGAAGGACACAACCACAAAAGACACTTTCACTGCAACTGTCAGAGCAAAGCAGGAAACACTACGCGACATCACTGAAGAATCATGCGTGGAAGAACATTGGAACTCTCTGAAGGCGATTCTCAACGAAACGTGTTCAACGGTTTTAGGAAGAAAGAAGAGACAAGACAAGGAATGGCTCTCAACGGACACTTGGAAATTAATAGAAGAGAGGAGAATGGTGAAAGAGAAAATGATTCAATGCAAGGACGGACAGGAGAAAGAGACGCTGAGCTCAACTTACAAAGCACTGGACAAAGAAGTGAAGAAGAGTGCTAGGAAGGACAAAAGACGATTCTACGACAACCTCGCCACTGAAGCTGAGAAGGCAGCAGGCAAAAGGGACCTGAGGACACTATATCAGATAACCAAATCTCTATCCGGGAAGAGACCAACACAAGCGAAACCTATAAAAGACAGCCAAGGGAACCCAATTACCAAGGAAGAAAAACAGATTAAACAATGGGCGGATCACTTCAAAGGACTCTTGAACCGACCATCACCTGCAACCCGTCCAGAAATACCAACAACAGCGCGCACACAACTGCAAGTTGACACCAATCCTCCAACGAGAGCTGAAGTCTTGAACACAATCAAGCTTCTGAAAGCTGGAAAAGCAGCTGGACCAGATGGAATACCCCCTGAAGCACTGAAAGCGGACCCAGAGACTACAGCAGACATGCTGACTCCATTATTGCAAAAGGTCTGGAAGGAGGGAAAGGTGCCTACTGACTGGAGGAAAGGTTACCTCGTGAAACTACCAAAGAAGGGCGACTTACGCCTCACTCTGCAAGAACTGGCGAGGAATCATGCTCCTATCGACGCCAAGTAAAATCCTGAGTCGCATCATCCTGGAGAGATTAAAGGACGCACTGGAGACAGAACTCCGACCAGAACAAGCTGGATTCAGGAAAGGCAAATCATGTACTGACCAAATTGCAACTCTACGCATCATCATCGAACAAAGCATGGAATGGCGATCAAACCTCTACCTCAACTTTATAGACTTTGAGAAGGCCTTCGACAGCGTTGATCGTGAAGTAATTTGGAAATTACTCGAGTACTATGGCGTACCCCAAATATTCATCAACCTTATTCAACAGCTGTACGACAACGGCCCTTGTCAAGTGATCCACAACGGAAAACTCAGCAAGGCGTTTGGAGTAAACACAGGAGTCAGACAAGGGTGCTTACTATCATCCTAATTGTGGTGGACTGGATTATGCGTCAGACAGTGGGAAACGAGAAGACAGGAATATCCTGGACCGACGTGAAGAACCTAGAAGACCTGGATTTCGCGCGTGGATGATTTATGTTTGATGTCACACACAATCGAAGACTTACAAGCGAAAACCGACAAACTGGTCGAAGAAGCAGCCAGAGAAGACAGGACTCCAAGTGAACATAGACAAGACGGAGGTTATGAAAATAACCAACCAACAACAGCAACAGCATCCAACGTCAATCACCATCAACGGGAGGGATTTGAAAGAGGTTACTTCATTCACTTATCTAGGGAGCATTGTCTCAACTACAGGAGGAGCGGACGAGGATGTCAAATCGAGAATCGGGAAGGCGAGAAACACATTCATCAACCTGAAATCAATCTGGAAATCTTCGTCACTCAGCAGCATCAACAACAAAATTCGTCGGATTTTCAATACAAACGTCAAGTCAGTTCTTCTATACGGATCAGAAACTTGGCGGGTCACAAAGAATATTTCCAAAAGACTGCAGACCTTTATTAACAACTGTCTTCGCTCTATACTGAAGATCAGATGGCCGGAAAGAATCACCAACAAGGAATTATGGGAACAAACAAACAAAACAAGAACCAATCGCCAACCAACAAATATGCAGGAGAAAGTGGAGATGGATCGGACACTCGCTGAGGAGACCGCTGGGTGACATCGCGCGTCAAGCCCTCGAGTGGAACCCGGAAAGGAAGCGGCGTGTGGGACGTCCAAGGGTGACATGGAGATCGTGTGAAGAGGAATTGAAAGAATATGGACTAACATGGATGCAGGCGAAAAGTACAGCAGAAGACAGAATCAAATGAAGACGTGCAGTTGGAGCCCTATGTTCCACTAGGTACCCAAGGGAACAATAATAATAATAAGTAATTCAATTTCAGACCCCCAAATTTACACCAAATATAGATGGCGCCATGTCAGTAAGGATGCTGACAAGCGTTATCTAAAAGTTAACTAGCTGGTTCTCAGCCAGGAAAAAGGTAAAAATTTGGACATGAGGCTGGCAGGTCTGCCTGGAGAAATCGCCTCATCAGCTGCAGGTGAACTACAAAAAACTAAACGGGTTCTTCCCTGTATTGAGGAAGGGAAATCAAACTGGCTCATGTGAGTCTTCACGATGCCAGTTAGTCATCGTATCCTTTTTTAGACGGAAGTGAAAGGAAACATGGGAACCTGTCCGAGGCTTGAAATACAAATAGTAGTGGACAAGACTTCAGCCAAAGGTGATCAAAGTTTTAATGGTGGCACACGACACAATTAGGGGGCATGTTATTGGTCGAGATGCGCTTGGTGAAATGGATGATTTCGGAGAACATTTGAAAACTTCTGCGCTTTTGATGTTTTGGTGATTTGAGACCATGTTTACGAGCACATTCGTACACTCAAAGAGATACAGATAAAACGAGTAACAAATATAAGATGGACTTCATATGGATGTTTAGGCAATGGAAACCTAACCTGCTGGATACGAGATCATGAAGTTGCGAAGATATAACCTGAGACCACTGTCTACTGCAAGGAAAATTCCGAATCAGGTTGAAAGTCCCTGATGAATCTAAACATAGACTTCTTTTGTGAAAGCAAAGAGTACCTTGTCGGCAGTCACCAAGAAGTTGTGGACATTGGGCAACTTAGTCGAGGAAGCTTGCATAGATCTCTGTGGAAACTACCTAGGATGCCATTATGATACACCAGTAGCTAAAGAGGAATAGGTGGAAGTTCAGGAGAGCCCTAAAACTAAAGGAAGATCTGGACTGCGAATTCCACCCAAGACCAGAGCGGTTCACCAAAAAGCAGTCATTTTTCAAATGCATTGTAACGCTATCTGTTATTATCAGACATAGTTTCAATTGGAAGTCTATTCTTCGCCTCAATTCTATCTACCTTGGAAATGTCTTCGACAGCAAAACCTGCCTCGGAAAATCAGTTCGATCGCTGCGGAAACTTCAACGCAAGGTGAAAAATCGAAAATGAGCCTGTTCTCGTCCGGAACCGAAAGGAGGAGAGCCTTCGAGAACCCACTCAGCCGATGTATTTCCTTTCAAGGAAATCTAAAATGACCACAGTGAGATGGAGTGTTCTCTTAACGTTCGGATCTTGGAAGGCTGATGAGTTTGTTTAAGGATTGGGAAGTTATAGCATAGAAGTGCTCGGAAATTATGGTAGTAGGTGGTATAGATCCGATAGCATCAGATTCCTAACTGTAGAGTCAAAAATATGCTGTGATCCCCCGGATGTCAACGCCAAGCTCACTGAGCGAGTGGCTATCATGATTTCACCAGAACAGCATCCGACGCTATTGCTCAGTGGAGAACTATCTGCTGCAAGATAACTACAGCAAGAATCATTTGAAAAGGAAGAAAATTCGTAATTATTGAATGCTATACTTCTACAAGCAGCATAAATCCTGAGAAAAACAGTTCTACAGATGACTGATAGCGGTTATGAACGAGATAATGAATGGTGACATTAAGATCCTTATGGGTGGTATGAATGCCAAACTGGCAGGAAACAATACAATGACAGAACTCAGCAAGGGTCTAGAGGCCGTCATCGAAATAGTTGAGAACATCGAACTCTTCGCAGACTATGGAAATTTCGATATTTGGTGATTGTTAGCAGTAAGTGCAAACACAAAGTGACATGAGTTTGGCCTGAGAGACAACCTGAAACCTGATGGATTTCATTTAAATCTCAAGAAAGTGTGAAGGCAGTACAGCAAACACAAAACTGAGAAGGCAATCTAGTGCCATCTCAGACCATTATCTAGGGCAAGGAACTTTTAGGGTTGAGGCGAAAGCCTTTAAAGTGACTGGAGATAGACCGCAATTTATGTCCAACGTCCAGAAACAGAAGAACGAGACGACAGATCCACACTGGCTGTAGTCATCAAAGCAAAGTAAAAAACATTGTGTAGCGTCACTGGAAGAAACGATGAGGAATAACGCTGGAACTCTCCGGTACTCTGGATGATAAACGCCTCCCTAAATGAGCTGGGTTAAAAAAAAGCAAACTATTTGAGGGTCATATCACAATGGCATGTATGATCACGGAACATGGGGTGAAGTCTGAAGCTCAACTTCAGCTGCTCTGAAGACGCCTTCGATAAAGTCGACTGTCAAGTAATTTGGAAACTGCTTCAACACTACGGAATGTTATTCTCCATATCTTCACCAGCCATATGCAACAGCACCACATGCTATGTGATTCATAACGGGAAAGTCAGCGACGCCTTTAACTGAAGACAGGTTTTAGACAAGGCTGTCTACTACGCTGGAAGATATTCCTGATTGTGGTCAAGGGGGTCATATGATAGGCCATGGGATGTGAGAAGATAGAAATACGTTAGGCTGGAAGGAGACTTCAGAAGATTTGAACTAAGGTGACGCCTTATTTCTAGTGTCACATAAACTCAAAGACCTACAATCGAAGACCAAACTGTTTCTTGAAACACCAGAGAAGTCAAAACATCAAGTAAAATCAGAGAAGATCAATATGATGGAGATGCCTAATCTGAAATGGCGAGCAGCAACCACCATCAACGTGGAAAATCTAAAGGAATTTGTATCTTTCACCAACATTGTCATTACTGTTTTAACAACTGGCAGATAGCAAGGGCTAGGTTTTCAAAGCCAGCTAAAACAGGGAACGAAATAGGCAGGCGTTCAACACCTCGAATCGACCGTTGAGATTAACAACAATCGACACAGGAAATAAGATCCAAATTCTTTGTGGTGGTAGTACAGGGACTTTACGTACGTGTCACTAAAGACACTTTTGTCGACAGCCGTCTGCCCTCGATACTCAAGATCAGAAAGCAAAAAGGGGTGAGAATCACTGAACTCTGCCAGTGAATCAACCACTGACATATTGTCAGAAGTACAGGGAAAGAGATCGGACATTTGTAAGAAAGACCGCTGAGTAATATCACGCGCCAAGGCGTTGAATAGAATTCGAGTGTGAGTTGAGCGTCTGTGGTGCAGTGATGATGAGGAAGAAATGATGACTAATGGACAGTTTCGGAGCTAGCTAAAGGCAACTACAGAGAACATAGTAAAATGTGGATGCTAATAATATATAAGCTGAAACCCTGTGTTCTATTTGCGACACAGGGGAATATTCATAATACCTTCAATACGAGAGTACGAAAAAAGTTGTGAGAAACTAGCAGAATACTTTTCAAGCGTGTCATATTGGAAAAACGTCAGCTTTTTCAAAGAATAATCTCACGAATGATTTTGTGATATTTCTGCTGAAGTGACATACTTTGCAGAAATTAACTTCGTCTCAAACTACCGTTGCCCATGGGGAGTGTCCATACCACTGTCACTGACTACAGATGTAATTACTCCAACTATGTACCTGCATTTTAGCGTCGGTGTGACTTTTGAAGCATTCTTAAAGCCCTTAAATTCTGGTGAATTTCAGGTTACCTACCTGAGGATTCTCTACCGAAACGACTATAAATATGTGTTGGCGTTTAAGCATTGTCTTCATTAAACATCAATTGGCGCAGTCAAGTGCTACGTTCAGATGGAACTCTTTTCAGTGCTCGATGAACATTCTGTTTAGTGGGCTGTTATGAAACTGATGAAGCACTGACAAATTCTCTCCCTTTATAACCGCGAGAGAAAGCTTTTCGTCGCCATTCAGTATTCAGTGATAAATCATTAAATCTAAATACTAGTTGCCGAATGTCATAGCAGTTCACCAGAGAGGGATGTTGATGCATTCTACTGGCCAGCAATGAAAGCAAGACAAACAGTTACCAAACAGTCTGTGTCACTGTGTTGAGTAGATCTGCATCAGACATAAGTATCTCATGACCATAAATATTATCGACTTTGATTAAAGTGATGCTTTGTGACGCAGTTGAGACTTCACTTTTCGAAGGCAATACAAATCTCATCTAGAAATGTTAAGGATGCTCATGTGAATTATTAGATCAGAGTCGTTCCCACTATTTCAAACCCGAAACTAAAATCTGAGCACCTACTGTATAAATACTGTCGTAATTTCAAGGGTGGAAGTGATGGACATCACAAGATGCGAATGGTTATTTTGTGACAGCTTTCTTCTCCAAGTTCGTCGTTAAGGACAAGGTTGTGCCCTATGATATCAATGGAGTTCGTTTTTTTCAACTAAAACTCTCCGAGAGTCATATAGCGATGTCAAAAGTCCTTGAGGTGAACTCTGAAATATGGAAAAGTGGTACTGATAACACAATTTAGTATATTTATTCCTGTGTATGTAAGGAGAGTGATAATAACAGAATTCCTCCACTATGTGAGATTAGATATAATAAGGATAATGTCTTCGGAATTTCAGTACTACTTCGACACTTTATGAGGAAGAAGCCGGACATCAAAAGGCAAGATCAAAACCCATGAACACGTCTTGAATGGGCAGAGATAACAGTAAGTCAGGTATGAATGGAATGCACTATGGAGAAATTTTCTGTCATTTACTCATTGGGATGCATTCACAGTGTATTAAAAACCTACTAAGAATATGTTGACACAGCAAGATTGGTGTTTAGGATCCGCTTTTCCTTTTTCGGAAGGTAAGTAGCACAAATTATGGAAGATAATGAATGGTCATACGAGGATTAGTATCTCCTCCTGGTCTGTGTTTGCAGGATTCATCAACCTTTATTTTAGGTTTAAAGGACCTGGAATAGTTTATTTCTGCTAATTGAAACCGTAGGTTAGATCCTTGTTTATATCTATCGTATTGACTTATTAAACAAATAGTGGCAATTTGTTTACCTGAAATGTTTCTTCCTCTAACTATAGTATTGGTGATTTGTGCATTTATTGTTTCATGTTTGGATATTAAAGAGGCGGATGAAGATGGTAACTTCTACGTCCAATGGGGTGATAACCTTGCCTTAACGTGTGTACAAAGGTCTTACTCCCACCAGAAGACAGTAATTGATTGGTTCCTACCATCTCAACCAAACAGCCCTGTTGGTTATGGAAACAAGGCCCATGTATATCGTCAAGAACAAGTAAACTCAATAGCGTTAGTTTTGGTTGTCCGTTCAGTGACTTCAGATGATTCTGGCAAGTATGTATTGTTTTTATTCGCTTTAATACTTTATTCTGTAATTAAGGGTCACAAATCACGAATTTTTCCACTTATACCTGAGAGTTATCAGATTAAAGCTTATTTGATTTTAAATATAGAATGTTACCACAATATTAATGATAACAAATAGAACACCTTCATTAATGAGCTTACAAGCTTACAACAATTCTAAACTTATTCTAACCTTTTCTTCGATAATGCCTTTTAATAGTAAATGATTTTATCTCCCCACTGTGTTCTGGAATAATGCTGATCGTGCTTAATATGTCCTGTGAGGGCTGGGATAAAGCGGATAAGCCAACCCAGTAGGTTCTGATCTACTCCTACAAATGTATAAAAAGGAACAGGGTGCCAACAGCGGCTGTATTCATTTTGAAAACCAATACTGCATTCTAGTCTGTGCCATTAAAGAATCCATTTGAGAACAGGTTCAGAATTTACTTACTATAGAATTTTAGAATTATTTCAGAATTAGTGAGATTTAACTCAGCATTATAGTAAGTTTGGGTTTTAAGAATTCAGACGTTAAGATTTGTAGACATTTTGCACGGGATATCCGATGGACATGTTGTATATTCTTAGTTGTATTTGAATAACTTTAGCTGTGCACCGGAACTAAACTATATATATATATATATATATATATATATATTACAATATGAAGCTGGTTTCAAGCTTCTTGTGACAACAATTTCTGAAATTTTTGTTCCATAACGTTGGGCACTTTTATTTACTGCATGAAGTAGGTCGAGTAATATCTTTGACCTAGATGCTTGCCGCCCTTTATGCAATATGTTTCCAAACTGCATCAACTAGGCCACTCAACTAATCTGTCAAGTTCATTTCAAATTTATAAATCTAAAATTTGTATGGTCATGTAACTTTAAGTCTCTCAAGAAATTCTTTCGCCGGTTTATCTCGATTTGTTTTTACAAAATTTTACTCAGTTGTTTTCTTAGGCAACTTTGCCGCTTGTTTTGCAAATGTCATTCTTCAACGAAGTCATCTATTTTGGCTTCTGTCTTTTCTGAAAGTCTTAGTTCACTATACATGACTTTTAATTCAGACTAAATTGAATCAATGTATAAGGTGGTACAAAAGTAAACAGATGTTTCATTTTTGGGTGCTCATGCTTATCATCTGCAAATGACTGGTGGTCATCATCCTCCTTCAATATGTAAAGTACCATGAATTACAGTTTACAGTAAGTAGTATCTGATAATTAAAAAGTTCAACTATTCATATCTTTGTCTTGGCTTATATGCTGTACATATGACTGCATACTTTCATGCTTCCACTGACGTGTTTAAAAGCCACTAATTCCTGTGGGACAATACATCTGTTGTCACCCTTCCTAAAATTTCCCCACTGTATTGCAACACATGTATACAGCATCAAAAAATGATTCTTGATACCTAATATTTGATCAAGTGACGAAAATCTAGTGCTGAGCCATGTCTTGTATTCGTTAATAAGGTGAATGGTTTGACTGTACCTAGATTTTCCTACTAATATCAGAAATAAGTGAATTGTTGTTAAGATTTTAAAATAGTAGTTCAAGTCTTATCTAAAAAATTGAGAGTACTATCGCGACAACAATAAAGACGGCGAAGATGAAGTGAAGCAGGATGAATTCAAGTGGTAAAATAGAATAAAATAAAAGAACACTGCTATGACCAAGGTAAAGAAAGAGGTTTAACAAAAATTTTCGGAACACATTATTTAGGTTTTTCCATGTATATCTAGAGCTTCCGTAATGGATAAGTGGAAATAATGTTAGCTCTTGGAATGGTTAGATTTGGTCCTGCAGATAACTTTAAAGGATAAATCACATGGGATTAAATTATCTAACTCCAGAAAGTGTTCACAAACTCTTCTTTTACTTACTCACCTTTCATTAACCAAACAGGGTAGCGTTCGACTACGCTTGTACAGAAAACACACTTACAACTACCAATGTAATCAGCTGCATATGACCATGTGAATGAGTATTTCCACATAGAGGTGGACGTAAGTGGTAGTCCCTCCTTAATGCATTGTCGAATCATATTTTGGCTGGTAAATACTAATTGTAAGTCAGCTGCATAAAAAGAGCCTTTAATACCCTTAGATAACTGACTTTTGATTACTTCAGAAATAGTGTCACCTTTGAAAGCCGAACTCATAAGCAGTGTCTTCTCTGGCGCTATGATTTGGCTGGGGATGGTTTCTCTCTTGATGTTTCTGTGGATAAGCCTTCTAGGATATCCGTCACTCAAGAGAGTTGTCCGAGGGTTTTCTAGTTCTATATCGACTGTATCTATAAAGCAGATTTTCCGAATTCGAGAACTTAGGGAACCTACAGGATATCTCTTTCTGTCTAGAGGTATCCAACCGTTGCAGTTATTATACTGCCCTGTACATTTTGACCTTCAGCAACTCACCCTTTTCAACATAACTTCCTTTTTTCTCTTCAGTGCGACACCTAAGAAGTAAAATGCTGAATTCGACTGTTTTTCAATAGTGAAAAGCACATATGAGTAAGAACCATTAAATTTTCCTAGAAGCTCAACAGTTGAAGAATTTTCATCACAAGTAATGGTGTCGTCAGTAAATCCCTTATACATATGCAGACGAGATTGTTTGTTTCAACAGACACCTCTCTAAGATATCCATGAAGACATCCTTTAGAAGAGATATTAACGAAGACCCCATAGCAACTCCATCCCTTTGGTTATAGATGACATCGTTAAATCTAAACTGCACATTAAGTGTGCATCTCAATAAAAGTTGCTTCAGATAGTTAGTTTGCGCTATAATGTTTATGCATTCTGGGTAGATGTGATCACATAGATAACAAATAGTTTCTGCAAACTTTACATTTGTAAATAATGAGCAGTCGTCTAATGAACCTTAATGAGCATCTAAAGTTAAACCCGTTTCTTTACCTTGGTCATAGCAGTGTTCTTTTATTTTATTCTATTTTACCACTTGAATTCATCCTGCTTCACTTCATCTTCGCCGTCTTTATTGTTGTCGCGATAGTACTCTCAATTTTTTAGATAAGACTTGAACTACTATTTTAAAATCTTAACAACAATTCAATTATTTAATAATCTTTAAAAGTTTAGTAATTCATCCACTTCAGCTCTACTTCCTTAGTGCATCATATGAGTTATCTTTATTCTTATCATATGTATATTGACTGAGCAATTTCTAGGGCAACTTAATGCCTTTTTCGTGATATAAATACGACCGTGCAGCTTGAAAATGGAGCTGTTGAGAAGAAATATTTCTTCGCTGAACAAAAACTCTTTCCTTATGAACTAATCGGTACATTTCGTAGCATTAGAAAGTTCACCCTTGTTTCGCTAAAGATAACCACTTGCAAATCTCGAGTCTAGTGATATCCATGGCGATCTAGCAAGAGATACTATTGAGGCTTTTGTTATAATGTACAGATATTTGTTTTCATTTCATAAACTTTGAAGTTGACATCTTTCAATTTAGGATTCAAACTTTAAAATGACGTGAATTTATTTTGAACAAGTTCATTATTTTAGCAGTCTTATTACTACACTTCTAGATCTGGTGAGCTTGTTAGCTATTGCGCTATATATTTTATTCTGAAAGTTGTTTGGGAATTCACCTGAGTGACTGATATATTTTAGGAATATTTTGATATCTCAGCAGAAAACTGTGAATTCATAGCTAGCCTTGCTCTCTAGGATTTTAATGAGGCCAAGTTTTTCATGAATCACGATAACGAACTGAATTCTGAGTGGATTTTTAAGCGCATCATTTGTTTAATTAAGAGAATTTTAAATACACATCTTTCTTGATGAAGGTATACTTGTCGCATGGGAAGACAAGATGGGAACCGTTTTGTTGAAATGGACCGTAAAGACGTCAGTGTCATAGTTAGGCGGAGTATCATGGCCACAGACTGTCCAAAGGACCAGTGGATCCCTGTTGTACCAGGAGATAGAAACTGCTTTAATGAAGATGGTTGCCGAGACCTTACAGCCACCGTCAGATGTGTTATACAGGCTTTTCCTGCACCAACAATCCACTGGCGTTTTCAAGGAGTCCAAATTACGACAGGTGCCAAATATATTATAACAACTTCTGGAGTAACAATCTTAAATCCAACAAACGAAGACTCTGGCATTTATACTGTAATTGCTAGACAGCCACAACAAACTGCTGTCTTTGATCTGCGCGTCTCTGCCTTTAGGTAAGAATAATTCAGATAAAAATAATACGTCTGATATTTTTAAAGCAATTACCATCTTTAATTTAGAACTGACAGTTCCGCATGCTATTGACAAGTTATTGTTATTTGTTTATTATCATAGTCTGAACTCAGATTCTAAATACGAAGTTCTAGAAAATAGTGTACGTTTTGTAAAACTAAGAGCGAAATTTTAGGAACGCAATAAATTAAATGAACTGCTAGTTGTGCCATTACTATGAGATATCTGTGAGTTAGTTTCTAAGTAAAAAATAACTCCAATCGGATAATTTTGTGCAAATGTGTCTACATATTAAATGAATAAAAAGCTTCATTTTAAAAACAGAATTAGGAATAATCACTGGACTCACAACGGTGCGTTTAAGAAATTAGTCTACTACCATTTTAGCTTTTTGAGTAATCTTTGGACTCAAATCCTTCTGTACTTTTTAGGCTGTTGTTAATGTAACTGAGTATTTGATTTTGAATATCAGCATCTCCTATGCGAGATTTTCTAGTTTTTCTGTATCAATTCTGCTAACTAAAGCACGAAGAGCGGAAATCTACCGATCGGTTTACATCTTTCTGTTAGTCCAAATTCTAAAGATATTCTGTTGACCAATAATTAAGGACTTTCTTATGATAGCATTTTTTATACAGCTTCTAAACACAATTAGTTATTAATCTTGATAATTCGTTTCTTCTTCTAAAATTAAACCAGCCGTCCACACATAATTTCAGGCCCATCCATTGTTGGGTTAAACAAAAAGACTATGGTTGCTGGAAGTGAGGCGTATCTACAATGTTTGGCTGCTGGCCAGCCTCCACCTACTATTCACTGGTATCATGAAAGGGATCCTCAAACTGAATTACAGAAAATAAATCCTGAAAAATTTTCAGTGAACACAAATTATCAAGTCGGTTTACTGCGGATTTCGCGGGTATCCTATCCAGAAGTGAGTTATTTACATCTGTCTAGAGCCAGTTATGCTTTTGACATGAGATAAATATACCAGGTTTTGTGTCAAACTTATTTAAAATTTGCAGGATTTCATCATGAGCTGACATTAGTCAGAGAACCATTGGAAAACCTGGGAGAACTGGACAGCTGTTTCGTCCTAGTTTGGGACTCTTTATCAGTACGCACCCCCCGGGATTCGAACCCAGGACCTTCTGGTTACAAGGCGAGCTCGTACACCGTTAAGTTAATGGGACCCGATTCAATGGCTCATTAATTCTAACTTCTGCCAATTCACGACATAGCGCGACCCCTAGCCAATGTCTTTGGCGAATATTTGTCCTCACACCTGACCAAATGCACCCTACTGGTACACGAGCTCGCCTTGTAACCAAAGGGTCCTGGGTTTGAATCCCGGGGTGCGTACTGATAAAGAGTCCCAAACTAGGACGAAACAGCTGTCCAGTACTCCCAGGTTTTTCAATAATTCTCTGACTAATGTCAGCTCATGATGAAATCCTGCAAACCAATCAAATCCCTACAAACCAACACTTGATTATTTAAAATTTCTGAGCAGTCTACATCCTTTCTAAAGTTATTGGATTTTTTGTTATCTGAACAGTGAAACCTTTGGTTGAGTGAACACAAATAAACTGTATATCAGATTGAATGATAGAAGGCTGCACATAATGAATGTCTGTACCACAACCATGAAGTTGATTTACTTTCCTGCTGTGCAGTCAAATCGGGTAACGGAAACAAGCGCTCTGAATTTTTAAGACTGAATTATTAACTGAATAAAATGCCCATTAACATTTTTTTCAGAAGAATGGTGACTGAACAAAGAATATTCTTTTCCGGTAAGTACTTCATCAGGTTCTACAGTCATTTATACATAATAGTGAGTGAATTAGTGTCATTAACAACATTATCGTTGAAATAACATTGAATCAATAATGATATCAATAGATTACAGTTCGATAGAATCAGCATAAAAGTAAACTGAATGTCAGAAAAACTAGGAAAGATAATATTACAAATTCATGAATTTATAGTCTCCACTGTGAAGGCCAGGGCAGTAGTATTGGCTGGGCTTGATTCTTTTGCACAGAAAGCACTGGTTTTTTAACGCGAATAGCGATAGCCTCTGCTGTTTGGAGTATGCGGTACCTGCACTTTTTTCGGCAATTTATTTGGTACCCAATACATGATAGAGAATGATTCCTTAATGCTGGCTTTGTGGCCGGTTCGGACCAGATGGTTTAATATCCCACTGCTGATAGTTTTTACTACACATTTATTTAACCACACTTGTATATGTTCCCGAGCACGAAAAATGGAATTCCTAAAGCAACGGCCAATACAACTTGCATTACAAGCTCAGTTGACGTGGCTTATCTAGGTACTTCATCTTTCAGTTAAGGAATCATCATCGGTCGTGAAGAAAATAACCAGTAACCGTTCTTTTGAATTATGAACTCTTTGTCTGAAAAAGTGAAGCAGGTTTCATTTCATTTCAGTGATTTTTATTATTTTATTGTAAGCAGTTTTCGTCTACAGGGAACAATAGTCACATGCACCCAAACAATGAGAAAGAAACAAAAACATTTTATGAATTTGCTAGGTTTTTAAAGTTCCTGAGTTTAACGAGAAAAATCTTAAAAGGATCGTTAGACAAACATAATGGGTAAATATAGGTTAATCCACTTCTGAAATGAATTAAGCATTACCCAATATCGGGGTGATGTTCAAAAAGGAGTATGAAAGTATGAATAAAGTGTGAAAATTCTTAGTTAAACACCTGATTACAGTGTAATAACATGAACTTTTCGATTATTTTCTGCTAAACAGAATTTTTCTCTTAAGTGCGTAGTTTGCTTATTCTAAAGTTTTTGTGAAGTGTGTTTCTTTAGTCAGAAGACTGTTAAAGCGTAAGGAAGGAATATTATTTTATATTATGTTTTTGTTTACCCACAGTCAGCTAAGTTATGTAGTCCCATTTTGAGATGTATGCTTACTTGCTAAGGGTAAAATAATCACCAACTAATCACACCTGAGAGAATCCGAAAGTTTAAGTCTGATGAAAACAATGGAATAATGAGATTAAATATTAGTATGAAGTGGTCACAAAAATGTCAAGTGAATGAATGACACTTCGTATCTACAGGCAGAAAATATTCGAGGTTCTGTTTCGAACTCAATGTTATGAGTAAGTAGGACATTTACATAACTAGTGACAGATAAGCTTGGTCAGCATCGGTTTATGAAAGCTTTATATAAAACTTTTATAACTATGGTTTTAACGTCTGTAACGGGCAATTACTACATTTTCTCTTCATGGAAAAGGATTCTGGGGTTTATAAATGTCTTGCCATAATCCCAGTCGCTCCAACATATTCTGGTTCCAGTTCTGTCTCCATAGCTGAAGCTGAGATGCTTTTCAACGTTACTCTCCCTCCGAAGCTGATCCCACTTACAACTATGCATAGTTATGTGGACCTTGGTAAGTATTCTTTTGCTGCGTTATCTTACAGAAGTTTAACAATCCACATTTTATTCAGTGATACTATTATTATTTATGTAGATAAGGATAATTTCCACATACGCCATCTTTATTATTAATTCTATAGACACTATTTACTCATATTTAAATGTTCTCCTCAAACTTGTTGAAATTTCCACATTTTATTTAATTTTAGGGAGAGCTGCTACAGTTCAGTGTCGAGTTCGTGCCACAACTCTTACGGAATTTTACTTTAAACGTTTTAATTCAAGCATGTCGTATATACAGGGAGTTCAGCCTGATGATAAACGTATTCATGTATGGAGACGTGAGGATGAAAATGACCCGTTGAATCACGATATCTTCTTAACCATTCAAAATACAACGTAAGTTTCTATATGGGAATCTATTGAATGTTACAGGCATTCACTGTATTGTTGAATAGTACTCAAGAATTTATTGAATTGAATAAGTCTTGTTGAATGACATCTTATAATACCGCGGTGCTGTCGAAAACGTATGCCAATAAGGTCTGAAATCTGTTAATGATTGTGCAAACCCATTTTTGACAAAATTTTGAATAATCCTCTTAAAAACATTGCTTCATGTCACTCTCATAAATAAGGTGTACTTATAACCTTTCTTAACCATTATTGAATTTAATGTTTGCGAAAGTTCACAGAAGTATTATGTTCGTCAGTCTAATGGCTTGATTGTACACTTGGTCGGCAGACATAGATTGACTTTTTAGACTAAACAGCTTATTCTGATGATTTGTGTGTTGTTTTTTACCGGCTGTATACCTGTGAAACATTTTACTTTGGCTGTTAGAGCCTGTATTAGTAGACCTAGACACTTATCACAAAGATTCGGCAATTGAAAATTTCATGCACTGTAATTTAAGAGCTAAAGAGTGACTGGATATCTGTTAATATGTTCGTTCACCTAGTGATGTCTATTTTTCAAGTGGTGTGACCAAGTGTCATATATTGACGATAATTAATATGGAAAGAAATTCATTATGCGTTTCGTGCTTGTCAAAAGCCTCCTTTGTAACAACTCATCAACCAACACATCAGTGCACTTTTTGAATAGTTGAGAATTAGTTGGAGATCCACTATTCAGTTTGTTCAAATCATGTCAGCGCTGCTTTATGTGAATAAAAAGTGGTAATATTCTGTTTATGGAATATATGTGTTTCAATATACACATAGGTTTATTTGCTTTATCATAATACCTCTTGTTCAAAATAATCATAATACCATAAAATTTTCACCACAAAAATGATAGTATTAAATATTTTATTAGTTTAGAAGACACGTGGAACTATAGCTGTCATGCAACTAATGAAGGTAATTCTACTTCGTGGAATACTACTATCCAAGTGATGCACATTCCTCAGATGTCATTGAGAACAGAAATAAAGCCAGATAACGAGGAAAGTGAACTAAGATTTGGTTGGCGATTCAATGCAACCAACTTAACTTGCATTTCACGCGGAATGCCACATCCAACTTGGTAAGTATTTTGTATTAATTTTCATTAATAAACTTTATTAAGTGGACCGTTTTGTTCCAGTGATTCTTGTCTTTCTAAATAAATTATAAGAGGTTTCATATTTATTCGAAACCCATTAACTTAGTGCTAAACTCTAAACCCCTTTATCTTAATAACAATATACTTTTACGACTTACAATCGTAAGTAAACTGAAAGAAACTTTTCTGTTGGTTTAATCTGTCATTTATTTTCTTTCGACTTATGAGTTAAACGTTTTGGTCTGAATCGCTACAGCTTTCTTATTTCATAGATGATATGTATCCACATATATATATTTATGTGTGTGTGTGCATGTTGGTCTCTCTTTCTGTTTGCTCGGTTAGTCTGTGACCACTTCACTTGTGTGAACTTGTCTCCTTTACTAATGTGTATTCTCCTTATATTATATTATATATAATATGAGTGTTTGTTGACAGTCCGTTGCTTGGTGACATATATCCATATATGTTTGTTGGCATGTCTGCTATATTCGCTATGTATAATTGGATCGACACTCCATTATAATTAGCCATTCATGTTAAGACTGTCTAATGATTTTTCCCACGCTTGTCTGAATTATTTATATATATTCGCATTCACAATTTGTGTGAACTACTTTACTACTTTACTTACTTACCACTTTGGTGTGAGACCATTTATTTTCGTCTCCTTGTGTTTGGACAATAGAAGTATAATCGCAAACCTAGTGGTCTTCTGATTTCCGCCTTCTCGCGTCAGGACTATTAGTTTCTCGACCAGTCCATAAAAATAATTTAGCGACGAGTACATAACAATAGAATATATATATATATATATATATATATATATATATATTTATGTAATTTGAGAAAGTATAATATGACTCTCCTGTGTGAATAAAAAGTAGCTACTACTATGCTTGATATACCCCTTACTAAAAATAACTCTAAAATAAGGATATTGGAAACATGTGACAGAAAAGTTATTTTCTATTTTTATGTTCTGGTTCACCAATAAGCTGACTAGAATAATGTGTATAACATGATGTAAAATCACTCACGTTAGTCTAAAGGATAACCAATGGTCGAATAAAAGCTTATGCTAACAGAGAATGCCCGAGTAGTTAAGTCAAAGTAACTTAATAATTCGGGAACTTGAACACAAACTGTAATTTGGTGATAGTTATACTGAAACTCATATAGTTTGCTTTGATAATAGACGATAAGCCATGAGGATTATTAAAGTGTTGGTTGTTTACTTCTCTATTACAATGTAAAGTTGTAATGGTAGTAACCTTATTGTAGAAAATATGAAACGAAGGCTTGTAACTTTATATCGATATTTTATGTCTTAGTATATACTCTTGCTGGAAAATATCAGTAGTATGAAGAATAGTCTAGATAAATGTAATATGCTCCTTTTCTACCAAAAATTTTGTACCATCCTAACTAAATTCGAGTTTGAGTTATTTCTCATTTGAGGTTCCTCCTAGTTTGCGATTCCTGTGCAGTGAACATCCTAAACGCATGATAGTGTTGAATGCAGATGGGTAGAGTAATATTCCCATCGGAGTAGTTTGGGTAGTCGCAACTGAGTACGCAGAACCCCTTTCTCTATCATACACACAAACCTATTGGGTGATAACGGATAATAATACTAAGTCGCTAAGGATGAAGTAAGTGGAGCGGGACTGGATTCTTTAGGAGACATTGCCACATATTAGTCACATATTAGTATTTTTGACTACAATCTGTTACATGGTCACGGGATTTTAAAAGGAACATTCACCTGTATTTCATACTACCTGGTTGGTAACTAGCGTACAGGTATGACTTAAAAACTAACTGATAAGACGCTGCGACGTACTGCGGCGCACTGTAATTTAGTGCCAGATTTCTTAGGTTATCGTATTTTCTGCTGATGTTTTACACATGACTACTCGACTATTATTCGAGCTTCTAAGTTGGATAAGTTAATCTGGCTCCCATCAGGTCTAGGTATGTGCATGAACTATAGGCTTTGATGGTGAGTGTAGATCAGTTTACTGTTTGCTAGAATACCTATAATCGTTGCTTCCATATATATATATATATATGGAAAATCACCGCATTTTAGGTATAGCATTAAATATCATCTGCTTAATATCTTTTGATTGTGAAATTCAATTTCGTGTGTTATGCGTCGGTGGCACAGTGGTTAGGACTCTCGCCGACCATGCACATGGTCCCGGGTTCGAGCCCTCGCCGATGCACACCTGATATCTATGGTCGGCCTGCAAATTTTGGGCTACCGATATCCATGCTGAAAAGTCCATACTTGTACCAAAAATACAGTGTGGAATCAAGCTGTATTCAAAAATAAAAATAAATAAAATAACATTCTGTTTTCATTTACTGCCTTCTTCTCCACTCATAGGACATGGTATCGCCGAGGTGAGCAAATTTTAAACGGGCAGAATTCGACTTTTGTAATAATAAGCTATGACTACTGGGATCACAGCCAATCATGGCTTCAGATTACTCCGTGTTTACGTACAGAACATTTTATATACGATGATTATGTGTGCAAAGCTACAAATATCAAAGGCACAAATGAAAGCAAGGTTAGCTTTCGACGATCATCTGTACCTGGACAACCAACAGTAAGTATTATTTTAGTTAGTCACTAGTCATTTCACAGAAGTGCATGACAAATAAATGTTAATTTCGTTACTAAATAGATTAAAAATAGTCGACTTGAAATGACTATTACCTAATGATAAATCCAAATAATTGTTCATCGTTTGATATATTCGTTATTACGGGTTGTATTTTATGTCCTGTGTGGATTTAGAAGTTAATCGATTCATATCATTCTAACAGAAACTTCACAGAAATCATGTTTTTCCCAGCTTTAAGCTCCTTAATGATCTGATGAAGAACATTGGTGACTCTTTTAGTTGATGGAAAACATCACCAAAAACTTAATGAATACTTTATTGATATTGCTGATCGATGCGTGCCATTTATGTTGTTAAAATGAGTAAAATTTCATAATACATCTAATGATTGTGATAAATTTGTTTATTGTCATTTGCCAGTTACTTTTTCACATCTGTGTAACTAGAATGACATACGAATTACGAAGACACCTCACATACAAATGAATGGTGGAGTAACTGATTTTATTCCAGTTTTAGGTAAAAATATTCCTACATTATGTTATTGTTATCACTAACATGTGAGCTAACAGTCGTTTACTAATTGTCGTCTATCAAAGGATCATAAAATGCAAACTGAAGAACTAAAGTATAACAGATCCTCAACAATGGTGCATCCTAACAACGGTACAGGTCAAATTTTGGTGAGGAGAAAAAATTCAACGACTTGCTTAAAATTATGTATATTATAAGAAGAATAAAGTAGCTAAGCAAGAAATTAAAGATGCATCTAAGATTATCTAAAGTACGATCTGTAGACCCGTGAAGCTTTTTGTGAATGCTTTAGGTCGATTCTGCGGTCTATTCGCAGTGCATAAAAATGATCCACTTCTGCATTCACTTTATAATCTATCAGAATCTATATTAGAAAAGTATATGACTGTGTTATATCGAATAAACTTGTAGGGAATTACAACCCACCATCTAATCACAGAATAACTTTCTGAAAATTTAGAATATTCTTGAGCCCATATGCTAAAATAAGGCTTATCAACTCGGTTCAGGAAATATCAACTGGACATCACACGTATGAATAAATAATTGATAGTAGAAACTTGTGTGATAAGAATCAGACAGTAACATGCCATCTATTCACAAGATACTTGGCCATTTTTTCTGATGATTATAGTGAAATGATAACTTCACTAACGGCCGCCAATTTAAGTCTATCCGGGATAGTTACATTATCAGTTAAATAATAGTAATGATTTACGAACTCACTTAATGGGGATATTTTTGAGTGGTTTCATGTGACCCAGTAAAATGTAGGGTGGAAGGTTAAAGATAAGAAAACAAGATGATTAGAATACCGTGCAACTTACCAGTATGTCTCACTGTTTGATGAAGCTGATGACCAAATACCAAGCAACCTTCATGTTCAGCATGACCTACAAATGTTTTTTTTTGTTATTCCGCATGCCTATATGTTTGCCATCATATAGCCTCGTACCAGACATTAAATATAGTTAGCTGATGTGAAGCCCTGACTGCATTACACTATGATGCTGAACAGTGTTGGATCATTCAGTTTAGTAACAATATTCCTCATGTGGTGCATTAAATTCCATCACCGCACTTAAGGCTAGATAGCTGTAGTGAATATCATTTAGCGACCTATTCGCCTGCATCATCAAATATTTCACTGTTTTTATAAGTACGAAAATGGTAGTCACCCTAAAAATTTGCCTATCTGTAAATTAGTTATCAGAACGTGAGTCTTAACAGATGAACCCTTACTTCCATCTTGCAGGACACCAAGTGAGCCTACTGGTTGACAGTTTTAAAGTTAAATAATATACTCATTCGACAATCTTTTGGTATCGACAATTCTCCAATTGGTAATATTAATAAAATTTACTTTTGAAGAAACAGTTTTTTCCTAACGAATTCAATATTTTATCAAGTTTTGTTTTAAACTTCTTTTTGTTTTATCTTTCAATAGTTAGAGAGCTATTCAGTTACTCAGTCAACTGTAGTGTTGAATGTTAGTTCACCGATTAATACTGGTGGCATGCCGACTTTGGCATACGAATTAACTTACAGAGCGTTTGGAGGACCTGAAGGGTGGTATGGTCCAGTTGCTTTTCCGCTTGATGCTTCTGCCAAACCGAAATTCGAATTGACTGGTCTACTGGGTGGGACTAATTACCAACTAAAATTATTCGCTCGCAGTATTGTTGGACAGGGTACACCCTACAGTTTTTCAGTTCAGACATCCCCTAGTACTCGTCCCGGTCCAGTTGAGGTATATTACTTTATTTATCTAATACTGTGTAAAATGTGCTATTCTATTAGTCCTTTCACGTTCTAGGATTGCTTATTTCTCATCATACATTAAATTAATTGTTAGTGCGAATTCCCACAACACATTCGTTTAGTTAAAAGGATGCCAGTGTACTATAGAAAAGACTCAATTTAACGCAAGCTTCTATACCAACGTCCTTGCCAGTATTCAAGTTTCATATTTTGGCAGATAAGTCATTAAAGGGCAATGTAGAATTTGTTATTTCAAATTCTATTTACTAATCTCACTTACTACGCTATCACGTTACTTTTGCTGGTAATCTATGGAACAAAGAGAAAGCAAACTGCTTAATTTGAAGAAGGTATTTTAGCCTTTCCTGTTTGCTATAAAAATGACATAGGTAATGCTGTTCCACTTTAATTTAAATTACTGCAATTGTTTGAAAGCCACTTACAGATAAGGAAATAAACTCACTAAGTAGTCATAAGTGAAACAAAAGCGAGCTGCATTTTAACGAGGAAATCACTGGAAATAAATAAATGCCTTTAGTCGTTTTCAGAACTTCATCTAGTTTACCAGCTCACTAATTTTTTAGCCTGTCCGAAGCCCTAGTAAGGAGGGAGGGTTCGGCGTGGGGCTAGCGACCCTACATCACAAAACAAATCAAACTGCTGCAGAAACTTAAACGCACAAGAAAAACATTTAAATTCAGAAAATATTAAAAAAACTTATTCTTCGCTGGAGTTGGAGAGACGAAATTACACGAGCTGGTGAAAGCCTCCGGGAAGACAATCATCCAGCTGATGTGTCTTCTCTCGATGAAAGCAAGAATAAGAATAAGGACGTGGAATGTGCGAGGCTTGGAAAGCTGTTCAGGTAACCAAAGAAATGAAGAGATATGACATAGAAGTACTAAGAATCTGTGAGAGCAGATGAAATGGATGTGGAGTGTCCAAATTGTCAACTGGTGAGTAGTAATTTGCTCCGGTCACCCAGACGACATCCACGAGCACACTGGGGGAGTGAGTGGCTATCATGATGTCACCAGTGGCAACCAAAGCCATAATGCAATGGGGACGGATTTCATCCAGGATCAATACAGCAAGATTCACATTTATCCAATGCTACGCACCTACAAACAACACGAACCAAGAGAAGAAGAAAGATTTCTATAGACAACTGAAAACAGTAATAGACAACATCCCAAATGGCAACATCAAAATCCTTATGGGCGATATGAATGCCAAACTGGGAGCAGATGATACAGAAAGTGAATTCATCATGGGTAGACAGACTCTCACCTGACGAAATGAATGATACCGGGGAACTCTCCTTAGACTTTAGCGCCTTCAGTGATTTGGTATTCGGAGGCAGTGTGTACAATCGCAAGGATATACACAAAGCAACATGGATTCCGCCTGATGGAAACACCACAAACCAGACAGACTTCATCTCAGTGCTGCTCAAGGAAGTGGAGACGCAGCATATTGGATAAAAAGTCTAAAAAGGGAGCAGATATGGGCTCAGATTATCATCTAGTTCAATTGATCCTCAAGCTGAGGCTGAAAACCCCTAAAACAACTGAAGAAAGACTACAACTCTAGTTCAATATTCAGAAAGTGAAGGACAAAACTACAAGAGATGCCTTCACCACAGATATCAGAGCAAAGTCAGAGACACCACGTGGTATCACTGGCGAAACCTGTGTGGAAGAACATTGAAACTAACTTTCTTAAGGTGATGTTCCAGGAAAGTTGTACAACTGTTCTAGGTGGAAAGAAGAGAAAAGAAAAGGATTGGTTCTCAGCGGATACCTGGAAGCTACTAATAGAAGAGAGGAGAAGAGAATGTTGAAAGAGAAGATTACTCCGTGAAAAAATATACGACAGGAAGACAAACTAAGTTCAGTGTACACTGCACTGAATAAATGGAGAAGTGAAGAAGAGTGCTAGGAAATACAAAAGACAATTCTGACACACTGGTTAGCAACTGAAGCAGAACAAACAGGTGGCAGGTAAAAGAGACCTCAGGACACTTTATCAGATAACCAAGTCTCTGTGCGGGAAGAGATCAACCCAGATGACGAAACCAATAAAAGATGTCCGAGGGAGCCCAATTACCAAGGAGGAGAAAAAAAATAAAACAGTGGGTTGATCACTTCAAAGGACTCTTCAATCAACCATCACCTGCAACTCGTCCAGAAATACACCACAAACAACAACACACAGAACTGCCTGCCAGTGGACACCAATCCTCTAACGAATGCAGAAATCTTGAATGTGATCAGGCTATTGAAGTCCAGTCGGAAAGATAGCAGAGCCAGACGAAATTTCTTTCACCCGAATCACCAAAAACGGACCCAGAGAATGTGATAAATGTGCCCATGCCATTATTGCACACAAAAAATGGAAGGAGGGAAGAGAAACAACCTTGTCAAGATGCCATAGAAGGGCGACTTAGGCATGTGCAAGAACTTCGTTGGAATAATGCTGTTTTCTACGCTAAGTAAAATGTTATCTCACGTCTTCTTGGAGAAAAAAATAATATGCAATGGACGCAAAATTCTGCCATCCCGAAACAAGCTAGATTTAGGAAATGCAAATCATATTCTGATCAAATTTCAACTCTACGCATCATCAACGAACGTAGGATGGTAGTCAAACCTGTACCTTAACTTCATCGACTTCAAAAAGGCGTTCACCAGACAGCGTTGACGGGGAAGTAATTTGGTGACTGGTGCAGTACCCCAAACCTTTTTCAGCCTCATTCAACAGTAGGCTAAGTGACAATGCGACGTGTCGGCGAGGTGTTCGAAGTGAACACAGGCGTAATACAACGCTGGCTGCCTATTATCACTAGTGATATTCCTAAATGTAGTTGACTGGATTGTGCGTCGGGAGTAAGAAGACATGAATACGTTGGACCAGTAAGAAGATTCAAGGACATCTGGATTTCGCAGACGACATCTGTTTAGCGTCACATGAACTCGAAGACTTGCAGGCGAAAACCAACAAACTGGAAGAAAAGGCAGAAGACGAAGACAGGACTTCAGGTGAACATAGAGAAGATGGAGTTGATGAAGATAACCAACCGACAGCAACAGCAAACAGCACCAATCACCATCAATGGGAAAGATTCGACAGAGGTTATTTCCCTCACTTGTCCGGCTAGGAAACACGGTTTCAACCACAGACCGGCGGAACACATGAAGATGTCAAAGTCAGAATTGAAAAGGAAAGATGCGCCTTCATCAACCTGAAACCAGTTTGGAAATCTTCTGCACTCAGCAGCATAGAGAACAAAACCCTGATTTCGAACACAAATGTAGAGTCAGTCAGTCAGTCAGTCCTTCTATACGGGTCAGAAACTTGCACTGCGTGTCACGAGAACGATTTCCAACAGGTTGAAGACTTTTTCGACAGCTTCCCCCTTCTCTGGTTCCATAGTGAAGATCAGATGGCGAGGAATAGTTAGTAAGAAGAAACTCTGGCTGAGAACAAACCAACGAAGAGCCGATTGTTCAACAAATATGTAGGAGAAAATGGAGATGGATCAGGCACACGTTGAGGAGGCCGCCGAATGACTTAGGACGCCAGATCATTACTCGACTGGAATCCCAGTGGGAAGCGGCGAGTGGGTCGTCAGTGCAAGGGTGACATGGAGGAAATCGTGTAGCGAGGAGGAGCTGAAAGATTATGGTCAGTCGTGGACGGAGCTGAGGAGGACAGCAGAAAACGGAAGAAAGTGAAAATGCGTTGCCGTAGCCCTGTGTTCCGCTTGGAACCCAAGGAAATAATAGTAGTTGTTTTCAGGGTCACACACTTAAAAATGTCCTAGATGATCGCATATTTAGTCTTCAGTGTGTCTTTCCATAAATATGGTTCGATGTTTGATGACTTCTGTAACAAAGTCAGGAACAAATTACTTTCCTGGAAGCATAAGTGCATCGGTGGCACAATGGTTAGGACTCTCGTCGACCATGCACATGGTCCGGGGTTCGATCCCCTGCCGACGCACACCTGATATCTATGGTTGGCCTGCAAAATTTGGGCTACCGATATCCATGCTGAAAATTCCATACTTGTACCAAAAATACAGTGTGGAATCGGGGTATAATCAAAAATCAAAAATAAAATTTTGCTAAATATTTTCATCAGTTTAGGTTTTCAGGTGTGATGTACAGTCAATCCACACACTGATTTGAACTTTCCATCAGGTTGTAGTATTTAAGACTGGAGTCTTTCATAGAATTCAACAGTTGTTTAAGACTCATTTGAAAGGAAATACCGGCAGCACTGTTTCATTCATTTTGATGACAAATCCTGAAGTACAGCTTTAAAATGAGAAGTATTATTGCATTGCATCAATTAAATTTAGTGGTTAGAAGTGCTGAAAATATAAGTAGGAGATAAAATTGTGCATGAAAATATTACTCTTTGCATATTAATACGTGTAAACCTTGGCCGCTATGGCAGTAAGTAATTCCCTATTAATTTGTTTATCGGACATCTCACACACTGTGTGATATGGAGTAAAACTTTGCAAGTACTATAAAATCATGTAACTCGTTAGGAAATATCAACATATAAAAGTTATTTAACCTTTTTTATAGACAAAATTCCTGATTCAAAAAACATGTTTCCAACTGAGCTTTCTGCTATGTGACCAACTTGAACACTCATTTATTTGAGTGACCTATAACTCTTCATTGTCTTTCAGTATTGTTTTGCTCACCCTCTTTATCGCCGGGAGGATTCACTTTTAAGCCAATCACCGCCTACAAAACCAAAGTTTAACTAGCCAAAATCGTCTTATTCTCAGTGACTTTTATTTTTCGAATATCTATACCTGCCTCCTTAAATTCCCGATTTCTGTTCACTGAAGTTTCAATAATGAAAACTGTTTATCTAGGTTATTCATTCTGAATTCGGGATTTATCCATATGGTCATGTTATAAACTGGATTCCTCCAATAAATGGTGGATCTGCGATTCTAGGTTATCGAATTCGTGTAAGATCAGTTGAAGCTGATTTAAATTCAATCAGTTCAGAAGAGAAAATTTTACCTACTAGTCAGTGGAGAACATGCACACCATTTTTCAGTAATCCTTATCTGAACTATTACCATCTAGCCCCATTGAAGCCAGGGACAACGTATCAAGTAAGTGAAATCATTTTGTGATATAACTTTTTTATGTTAACTTAATGCTAGTCCTTGTGTCATTATTTATCGTTTTAATAGATTCGTCACACAAGAATACCGTGTTTACGACTTGACTAATATATGAGGCTGTAAATCACCTCAAAAAGCAATTTTGTTAAACAAATTGAAATGATTTAAAGGATATTATTTCTAAAAATAGCTGCAGCTTGGGTCGGTGATGACATGACCTACTTTTCGGTCTCCAAGCTTGGAGTCGCACGAACAAATCTCTGCGATTTACAGTTTGAGTCTCACTATTTGTTAAACCGATATTGCCTACATTGACAAACTTTTTCTCATTGAAGATGAGATCGTAAAGCTGTATTCAGCAAGTGTGACTAGCATTATCAGTTGTAGTGTTACATGATTTTTAATGATATGCGGCGAAGGGATTGCTTGAAAAAAATGTTGATGCAAATTATCAACAGGCAAAAGAAAGTCCTCAGATGTCCACTAAAAACTATAATTTTCACTTATCGGTTTTCTAAACAGGCATTTTTAACGTTTTTGGGAGCATACAGTATTAAACTAATAGAAACTGCATATTCATTCAATGTACAGCTGCGGCAAACATTTACATTGGGTTGTAGTTAGACGTCAGAGAAGTCACTACTAAGGCAGAATTTTGTAGAATGTAACTGTCTACTGAAATCCGAATTCAGTAGTAAAATGATATTGCGAAAAACGATGAAGACTGCTGAACATGAAATTCAGCTCCGAATTTTAGACAAGATTTGACCGAAATGGTTGACTGGAGGTCTTCATATTTGTTCTTCTTTAATTTGAATACTTTTCTTAACGGCCCACAAGAAGTGATATTGTGATTGTTTTCCTTTCAGGATGTCAGGTTTTGTAGAAAAAAGCATCACATTGCTGAATATAATCTTTGTCTTTAATTATGATTTTACGGCAAAGGTTTTCAGCCATCTGAATAAGTTTGTTTTCGTCAGGGAAGACTGATGAATAATCCCTTGATTTTGGTAGCGGTGAATCACTTTTCAGTAACTAGTAACTGAGACAGAAAACCCTGAATTTATTCTTTATAAATCTCTTAAAAGCCGTATCAGATAATGGAGCTTTCTGAAACGGTACTGAATCGATCAGTGCGTAGCCAAAGGTTTTCACTGTATCATATGTTTGCCACAGGTGTTTTATTGAAAGGATTATATGATTTTTGTGTATGGAGTTACTAATTTTTTCTTGACTCACACGGGATAATTTCGTGTTTCTTCCGAAGGGAGAAAAATTAATCTACCTTACCTAGAAGCCGGTCCTATAGTTAGCGTTATTTCTTATATTTTTTTCAATTTTTTCAAACACTGAATTTTTTTTATTTATTTTGGCAGTATTCATTTATTTGCCATTTGTTTCTTATTTGATACAAGCTAGACATTTAACTAATTAGAACTAATCAGATTTGCTTCAGGTCCAATATACTGTCAAATCTTTCTGTACATTTCACTTCTGATTATCTTTTCCCCATAACCATACATAGGTGGTCATTTATTCACACTATCCTAAGTTTTGTTTCACTTAGAAAGACGCTTATTAAATTGAACATTTATTATATATCCTAAATGTATGCATAATAATTCATAATGCCTCGGTGAACACTGATTGATCCGAATTGACCTAACTACTGAACTAATTCAAGTGAAATTAAAATGGATACAAAATGTATATTAATTGTTTTAAGTGTATAAAATTCATTGGGGAGTTAAAGAAGGCAGTATTGATCGAGTCCTTCGTTTCATATAATTTATGTATAGAACAAATGAATATGAATAATTAGTGAGATTCTAGCATTTTTAGAAGTAAATTTTTTTCAGGGTTTTCTAAAATTTGGACTCACCACTAAAACTAAAAAACGAGGGAACGGAGTAATTTTCTCATGATGCGACTTTGTAAAATCACAACCCATGCCAATTTTATTGATGTCTTGCATACGGACAGTAAGTTAGTGCCTATTTACGTCAGGTATACAGGTTTATTTAAACTTGAAGAAAGTGATGATACTGTTTCGAAATAACACTTAAAACTATCAATAAATTTATGATTAATGTGTCAGTTATATGCAGCTACACAATTACGAAGTGTTTCTATGTTACTGTTGCTTAAAGCCACCAAACTAACTCACTGACTAGTCTTTGAGATACTTGCCATTGTTAAAAAATATGTTGAATATTCGAAAGAGGTTTCTGGATTTAATATAATATTTTGAAGAATACTATCTCAGAAATCACATCACGGAGACTGAAATAGTTCAACTCTCATCTGTCTTTGAATAAAGCGAGAACAACAGTGGTTTGTGCAGAATAACACGGTACCATCATTTATTTCGTTGGCTTCTCATCATCTGCTTACAGCCTAAATAAATTTTGAGGTTCATGCACAGAAAAGTTTTAACATACTTGCAAATTTTACATGTTGTCAGTTGACAGATATTTCCACAATTAGTAAACAGTGCTCTCATCTGTCTTCTTTCTTCAGCTAGTCATTGAAGCCTATAATCATTATGGTTATTCGCTGGATGGGATTGATATTCAACAGTATGGTTTTCTGAATCGTACACCAACATTAAAACCTCTATTGCAACAAATATTTCCTGGTAGAGGAATAAATTATCGTAATTCTGAACAGTCAAAGAGTTCGGCTAACCTTCTGATGCATTTTAGACAAAATGATCTCGTACCTATATGGTATTTGTTTGAAACTCCATCAGCAGATGAATTATATCCTCCACCTCTTATTTTCGCTGATGCATCATCTACCTATGCATGTCAATTTTTTACAGTATTTCTGGAGCTTTTCATTGTTATTCTGTATATTTCCCATTGAATTCTAAATTCAATCCACATGTCATCCCGGTAATATGACCATTAACAACATTTTCTACATATTACAGTGAGATAAATCTTACCAAACATTTTATGTAGAAATTCTTTTACAAAATGCGAATCTCGTTTTTGCTACTGTTATTATTATTATTGGTGTTGACACGCAATCATTTTGCGTTTTACTCTTATTTGATTTCTTAACTTTTTTCCTATAAAAGGCATTTATGTCTGTTACACAATGCATTTACTTCCTCTCTGCGCAATAGTCAACAGCAAACACATTTCTCCTAGTCTTATATATATATATATATATATAAAGCCAAAAATTTTAATTTGGTTTCTAAACTTTTTCTGCTGAACAGATGGTATATTATCTGGTTACAAATCAACTGTTTGCATAACTTATGTTGTTGAATTTCTGTTTATTGTTACCATTATTTACTTCGATTATCTTCAGTGACGCTACTAATTGTTTCATTTGTCTCGGTTGTGTATATTTTACTACTTTATCCTGATACATAAATTTTCAGTCGAAAAACATCAGTGCCATTAAATTAAACATTACGAGTGTCTACTTTTATTGTTGCTACAGACTGTTACCTCTGCCTTGAAATATAGTTTGAGAAGTAATTCATTTCACTTATGTTGCAATATTTTGTTCACGTAATATCTCAGATCTATCCCGAAATCGAATTCCAAGACATTAATACCCGTGAAAAATAGACAGTTCCATAGCAAATTTCATATCATACTAGGAAGTTCTCTTCAAATAAGTTTCTCATTGGTGTGGCCCTATAGGAACATTTTTGGTCAATATATGATGCGCTTAACCATTAAAATAACTTGTTGAAATGTTAGATTAGATCAATAAACACTGCTTTGTGTGCAGAAGAAATAGATTCAATCACTATTACTACCCTGGACTTCCGTCGAGCCTATAAACTCATGAATTCTGTATTAGTTCTCCCTGATTTGTCTGATATTCAGTGTAGTGTTATGTTGATGCATATTATCATGCTTACAGATGCTTTTAAACTCTAATCCATTTATATTTTTATTGATTAGATGTTATTTAAACATTAATGTTGTTACTAACATTCATTATTATGGATACATAACTGTAAAACCTGATGATGAAGTTGTTGAAAAAAATATTCTTCGTTCAGTAACAATTTTTTAGAAACGCATGCACTTAAAATCTGTATATCATTTGTTTTTAATCCTAGATTTTGCCTGTATACAGAGAAAGTGTGTGTGTGTGTATTGGTCATTTAATTGCATGGTTCACTTTTAATCAAGTCATATAAGTACTCATTGTACTTTGACTATAGTATCTTAAAGATAACTAAATTTCTTTCTCACTAGTAGTAAGTAAACTTAAACTTAAAAAGATTTATGGAAGGTGAATAAATTATTTGAGTTCCATAAGAAACTAAAAAAGAGTTAGGGCGTTTGTTTTATGTCTATTCTTGACTCTGTTGATTCGTTTTCAGTGAGATGATTTCTTAATTTTGACTTAGATACTAAGGATTTTGTTCAAAAAGCGGCTGACTTGATTTAAATTAAACAACAAATAAACATAGAAATAGCCTTTGGACTGTGTGGAACAGTATCTACGTAGTTAGGTTTTCGACAGTTATATTGATTTGAAGGTAACTTTGACTCAGAAAATACCATAGTTTGTGACTCTTCAGTGGTTGACAACCACAACAAATCTGTCAGAATGTGAAACAAGCTTATCAAAATTCAGTTACACCTCTAAAAACCAGCGAAACAGAGGGATCACCAGTAGAAATACAATTAGATTTAGAAAAACTGCTGTCTGATTGTTTTCAGTAGTCAACCTTTAAATATGCGAATTAAAAAGGCGAAATAAGTTCAATGTTACACTGTGATACCTACCATAAATCACTCCAGAGACATTAATTTTTTTTATTCTCATATAGTTACTTTTCGTTCATTCGTGCGTCGGTGGCACAGCGGTAGAATGCTCGCCAGTCACGCATGTGGTTCAGGGTTCCACCCCTGGCCGACGCACTCCTTTACCTCGCCAAGCTAGAAATAATGCTGGTAAAGAGGAAAAGTTGTGCATAAGGCTAGCAACCCCATCCTGTAAAAATAAACATCGCTACAGAAACTTCAAGTCTCTAGCTTGAAGCCTTATGTTCCACTGAGGAACGTGAAGGATTGAAAAAAAGAAATAACATTGAAATTGGCTGAAACACCTTATGTAACTGAGTTTGTGCCTAATTTATGATGTTGTGGGGTCCTGAGAGCGTATCAAAATTAACTTGAAGTTTCCAATAGGAATTTGTCTTCGAAGGAATAATTTATTAGTAATTGTAATTTTCGTAATACATAATAATTGACAGTGAAGTGGAAATTTAGATCAGGACATCACCTATGATTACTGGTATCATATATCTACAAACTCATAGGAACCGTTGACTTATCAGTGAGCCGGCTGGAACCCCGACGTAATCGGAATTTTTATTTCACATTCATGCGTGGTATTACACTATACAGAAATCAGTCCTCAAATCTAAAACTCCTTTAGGTAGTTTCACAAACAGTTATGATGTATTTTGGTAATACAGAATAATTAATGGAAGCCCTTAAAACATCTGGTAAGGTGGACTACATAGAATTCTTTTTGAGAATATAATCATTTCATTTTGAAGATTTCAACAAGAACGGCATTTCAGTCTTAATTATTACCCGAAATTTATATTTTTAAACGCTAGGAGAGCGAACTAACACTGATTCTTCTAGAAATTTTCCTCTTTTGTGTTAATAACTTTATCAAAATAATAAACTGGAACTAAAATATCTATGGTAATTCGATCAGTTTTCCTTTACACAGAATATTCTACTTTGCCAGATTGGTGACAAAGATAACAAATATTTACAGAATGCCAGATTTGAAGTAAAAAAAAACTCTGTTTACATATGAAGAAAAATCTGCACATACAATATCAGTTTTTCTGTGGAGCGGGGGTGAGATGGTAGCAGGATGTTGAATTCTAACAGAGCTTTGTGGAATCCATTAAATTTTTAATAAAATTTCTATTATACATACAGCTTTTCTGGGTTTAAACTTCACTGAAGACTTCTAAAACAGGTTCACTATTATCAAAGTTCATCTAGTGACTTGATAATACAACATATAAACTCATAAGAAAATCCTTTCGGGCTATAATTATTATACTTTAAATAAGTACCATAATGTTTATTTCTTAACCTTGATTTTATATATGTATATATGGTGAGCAATTTGTAAATAACCAGCCAACAACAACAACAACAGTAGCAACATCCATCGCCAATCACCATCAACGGGAGGGATTTGAAAGAGGTTACTTCATTCACTTATCTAGCATTGAGCATTGTCTCAACTACAGGAAGTCGGAACGGACGAGGATGTCAAATCGAGAATCGGGAAGGCGAGAAACACGTTCATCAACCAACTGAAACCAATCTGGAAATCTTCATCACTCAGCATCAACAACAAAATTCGGATCTTCATTACAAATGACAAATCAGTTCTCCTATACGGATCAGAAACTTGGCGGGCGGGTCACAAAGAATATTTCCAGCAGCCTGTTGCAGGCCCTTATTAACAACTGTCTTCGCTCTATACTGAAGATCAGATGACCGGGCCGGAAAGAATCACCAACAAGAAACTATGGGTGGTAACAAACAAAACAAGAACCAGTCGCCCAACAAATATACAGGAGAAATTCGAGATGGATTAGACACTTGCTGAGGAGGCCGCTGGGTGATATCGCGCGTCAGGCCCTCAAGTAGAACCCGGTAAGGAATCGACGAGGGGGACGTCCAAGGGTGACATGGAGGAGATCGTGTGAAGAGGAGTTGAAACGGTATGGACTAACATGGATGCAGGTGAAAAGCACAGCAGAAGACAGAAGCAAATGCAGACGTGCAGTTGAAGCCCTATGTTCCACTAGGAACCCAAGGGAACAATAATAACAATATAATTTGTATCCCATCATCACTGCTACAACTTAGGATTTCGGTTTCTGCTCTGACAGCGAAGTTCATGCAATTGTTACCCTTCGAAAAAAGATTCTTGACAAACATACAAATTTCATTTCTTCTCTTATCTATGAATAAACCTAGAGCGACCAGAAACAAATAAAACCCATCGAAATGATGATATATATATATATATATATATATATATATATATATATGTATATGAAAATTCGAAACTCATGTTATCTGTTAGACTGTTTTATCTTTCTGAAAACAGATTATACTGCGATGCTTAATATTCCTATTTCCCAATTAGGTGCATTTACGCATTTCGATTCTTTTTTCAAGCTGAATGTAATACCAGTATACCTCAAATAACCAATCCCTAAAAATTCCGGACAAATGTCCTGACAAAAAAAATATATAACTTTCATGAGTCACCTTTTTCATGTTTAGGAAACTCTACTCTCTCATCTAAACATGACTCACCTTACCTTGTTTCCTTTCTTTCCTTTTTTCTATTGGCTATTAGATAAGATGCTTTCTTTAGTTACGTAATCTACTTTTTTGTTATGCTCTTTCTAACTAAACCTTGTTTCCATATATATATATATATATATATATATATACAACCCTGTTTTTTGTTTCCAAGCCTAATTGTCTAATTATTCTTTAAATAGTCAGTGTTTGTAACTCCTAATCAGTTAAATCGTTCCGGACTAATTCTTACCAATTACTCCTTATGATCGTGGAAAAGTATGTTCATATTTTTGATGTAGTTCAGGTGAGAAGAATCCTCGAAATAATAAAAGATGAGCTCATATTATCCTGGTACAATTGTTGTTCTTGCTTTGTTCAAACGTCTTCTATTAGTATCACGAATATACTGTTAAAGTAATGCAGATAAATTCATGATCTAAATAATTTTTTCCAGCTTTCCATCAAACCTGAATTCGCCATGTGACACATATAAGTAAATACATAACCACTTTTACTAATTTGCTAATATCATTTTTCTCCAAATGATGAATACTTCTTTAAAAAATTTGAAGTTTTTATCAGTATCACCAGTACTCGATTCTAGTCTTTTCGGCAGAGACTTGGATCCATCAAGTTGGAAATAATATACCGGTGTTCTTCAGAAAGTTGTGTATTGTAACTTCAACTACTTTAGGCTTTCCACTCTCTATTCAACTACATAACAGTATTCTGCAAAGTGACTAAATCCTTCAGCATTATTGCTTCAGCGAAATACTGACAAGCGAAAATTTGTATTTCTATTTCAACTACTTTATCTCTCACTGACTATCAGTCACTTATCATGACTGTTTCTTCACCTGATCTGTCTCTGTTACAAACTTCCCGAAAGATACTAAAATAATTAATTTAATTGTTGTACAAACATACAGATGGAAAACACGAACTGATTATTTATTATATTAAGAATTCCACCTATGTGCACATATTCGTGTATCTAACTAATAAATCAGTGTGTGATATAACCGTGACTTGCTCCTCACTTGGTGTAGCACAGTATGAGACAGCTGATGATTGGTTACACGTAGTTCTAAGGCTTACAGAGCAGTCTTATGCATCGTCATAGAGGAGAGCGTAGAATGTCAGTCTAACATCTAGCTCAACTTTATCGGCTTTGAAAACGCCTTAAAGAGCATTCACCTTGAAGTAATTTAATAATATTAATAATAGCTTTATTCCAAACAGTATTTGTGGTACAGATATGAAATTTTCAGCGTGCATTACAATAGTGCATCTAATTACCTCACAAAAATTTTATAAGATTTAAAAATCAAAAACCAACTCCCAAAAAAGATAAATAAAAAAAAATAATAAAAACAACAGCGTTGCGTTTACATTTTAAACAATGCACCACAGGATAAGAAATATAAAATTGTTGTGTAATAGAAGATGAGAGCAACAGTGTGAAAGTAACGAGGAAAGGAAAACAAAAACCAATGGGACTATTTGTTAGAGTGCCGCAGTAAGTTGATCGTGTCATACCTAACGGATTTCCCATCACATAACAGCTGTGCCAGATATGGTATTGTGGAGCTTTCGTACTTGGTAGTCCTAGCATATAGCCTCCTATGGCTGCTTCTAGTTCTACCAGATGAAATGCAAGGAGATAGCTGCGTATAGAGAGGATGCTCGGGGTCTGACAATATTGTATTCGCTAGTTTCTTACATGACATTATATGTCTATCCACAATAGTGTTAACCAGTTGGTTTAACGATATCCCACTTGCCTTACTAACAGCTTTTAGTGCCCTTCTCAGCAAAGCAAAGTCTTTCTTAAGTAGTCCAGGAAAGATTAATAGGGAACAGTAAAGGGGGATGGGTAGAATACAAGAATTGACAAACTGAGAAAGCAAAGAGTGCTTTATACCAGACTGCCTTAACTTCCTAACGTAGAACGTTAAGCGAAACATCTTTCTAGTAACTAGCAAGATGTGGGGGACCAGGAAACATCGGTGGAAAAACTCAGCCCAAGGTACTTGACATCAGATGTATTTTCAACCTCTATGCCGTCAATGTGAGCTAACTAGTTGTTGTAGGTCACGTTTACGTCTGAAAGTGAAATTGACTACCTGACATTTAGACGGATTTAGCTTAAGACCGTTTGAAGAGGATCACTGACTAATTTCCGATAGAAAGTTATTTAAATTGGAACAATCTGACTGAGAGTTGACAGACGTAGAAACAGAGAGGTCATCAGCGTTCTTAACAAAAGTGGCTACATCAGTATGAGGCAAGTCATGTAAGAAAAAAGAAAATAGAAAAGGAGAAAGAACAGCACCTTGAGGAACACCAGCTAAAGTAAGTGTGGTAGTGGAGGACTTTCCATTGTAGACGGTGTACTGCTTCCTATCAAGAAAATAGGAATGCAACCACTTATTTGTCCAGCTCTCAGCCTGTGTTGCAGCAAGCTTACTTAGCAGGAGAGACCTAGGAACAGACTCAAATGCAGATGTGTAATCAAGGAAGGCATAGCGAACGTATTTAGCTCCTTTATCTAAACTAGAGACTATACTATGATGTAGGACAACAGCGGCATCTAAGGTGCACCTGCTATGTTTATAGGCGAACTGGTTAGCGTTATGGAAAGGCTTTCAAGAGCGCTCAAGATTAGGTAAAATACGTCTTCCCATAACTTTCAAAAAAGGTAGGGTAATAGCAATGGGTCCAAACTTAACATATGGTCCACTTATTGATTTAGGCACTGGAACGATCTGGATATTTTTCCATGAGTCAGGTATGATACTTTTGGAAAACGATTTATTGACAATTTCAGTTAATGGGGAACACAAGATATCAGCAAACTTCTTAAGGATAACAGCACGAACACCATCGGGACCAAGGGACTGAGTAGGTTTGAGAGATTGAAGACACTTGAGGACATCATTCGTATTAAAGCATGAGAAGCAATCATTATTTACGCTATTTGAGTTAGGAGTCATAACATCTGCAGGGATACATATGAAAGATATATTAGGCATGCGAACATCTACAGAAATATCATTCATTATTTGCTTACCACCTGTGATTTCCTTTAATAGATTCCACATATTAGATGGCGATTTACGCGACGACGCGCACCAAATCTTTATCACCATCATTCATCAGTTGTATGACGGTGTCACGTGCTAGGAAATCCACAACCGACAACAACAAACTCTCACGAGTGGGGAGACGACTGTACATCACATCGAGATTACACTCTAGTACATGTGAACTTCGAAGATGATATATGTCTGATATCACACAAACTCCCAGATCTCCAGGTGGAAACAACAACCGTTCGCCAGAATAGACAGCAAAGACAGGACTTCAAATCAACATAGAGAAAGAAGATGGAGGTGATGAGGAGGGAGACCAACCATCAACCACCAACAACAAACACCGATCACCAACAACGGAAGACATCTGAAGGAAGTCGCTTCCTTCATTCATCTACGCAGCAGAGTTTCAAATACACGCGAAACGGATCAGGGTGTCAAAGTCATGATTGAAAAGGCGAGACACACCTTCATTACTCCGAAATCAATGTGGAAATTCGCCCCCATTTACTCGCAGAAGAAGACTCGGATTCTCAACACTAATGATAAACCAGTTCCTCCACGGGATTCACAGACTAGTTCCACCACTCACGAAAAGCATTTCCAACACGCTGAAGACATTCATCAGCACCTCACTTCGCTCTACACTGAACATCAGATAGCTGGAAAAGATAAACAACAAGGAACTCTGGCAGAGAACCACCCAAAAATCTATCTCACTGAAAATGTGTGCGAAACAAATGGAGGTGGATTGAACATACACTCAAGAAATCATTGAGTGGCATCACGTGTCATGCAAACCCTCGAATGGAACCCGAATGAGGAACGGCGAGTTGGGTATCCGAGAGTGATATGGAAGAAATCGTGTGAGGAGGACTTGAAGGCTTATAGACAATCGTCAAGCCAGATGAAGAAGACTGCAGAGATTAGATTGAAAAGGAGATGTGCTGCTAAAGCCTTATACCGCACTTCGAACCTAAGGTAACACTAATAATATCCTGTCTAACATAACTAACAATCGAATGAAGGCAACGAAATAAATTCTTTGTGACAAAATACATTTATTACCAAACAATTTAAAGAAGGTTAGCACAACGATGCAAATTTAACATAATCTTCTGGTTATTAACAACCTGTTCTCTACATAGCTTCACTAGGATAAGGGTAATTCAAGGAATTCAGTAAAGAATTATTCGGCTTTCTACCTCCCTACGGCATATTGGACATACGGTTACTTGATCACCACACCACTGACATGTTGCATGACCACACATAAAAACTAGATTACGTGAACGATCCAAACATATGGGGCATCGGATCTGAAAAACATATAAAAAAACGAGTGGTTTTTAATAAATATTGTACACAATTGTTCAGAGTTTATCACCTTTCCAGTAAAAATGCAATACTTCGGTTGTAGACAAATTCAACAAACTGATGTGTTCTTGAATTACTGTGTGTACGGCAACCACAGGATCACGGTGATTATCAAAGTATACAGCATTGATGATAAAACCTTTAATGTCAACAATGAGTAAGGCGAGTGCCCATCTCAGAAGGAATACAGGCCCTGTAAAGGTTTAGAGAGGTATTAACTAATGAGTACTGACAAGTAAAAAACCTAGATGCAAAGTTTTTCACAAAATTATGGCTACATATTTTATGCTTTAGATAAAACTATCACCATGAACATATTTTAACTAGCCAATGCTCCCACTTAATCACTGTCAAAAACATATGCCAACAGTTTTTATCTGTTTCATGTTATAGAAAAACAAAGCCATGCTCTTGATTACACCATTAAATACTTTTCTGGAATTTGATTAGGAAGGTTATTCTATCAGGCTTAATTTAGGCGTACTTCAAATTGATGAAAAAGATTTTTAGCTCAGGCTGATATTTATCAGTGTTATTTAATTCTCTCAGCTGTATGCTGGCAACTGCACAACTGTCATTATCTTTCTTTCAGTTTACCCTGTATCAAAAGTCTTTATACAATGAAATTTATGTAAAATATGTGACAGCATGCCTAAAAATTCCAGGGATTTCAATTTTGCTATATAAAGTGACAGCAAACATTTCAGTCATCATATTATATTTGTGAATATAGGTAATCGCACACATATACAATAAATTAGAAGACCCTTTCGTATTTTATACATTAGGTTCATATACGGCTGGTTCATGAAAGTATAGATACCTGATGAGTTCAGTATAACTCCCTTGAATATGGATAATTTTTTTCCTTTAGCTTACTAAAAGTTGGTAACAGTATCAGTAGAACTTTAAGTTTATAGCAGTCATGACTCTTCAATGGCTATCCAATTCTCTACAAAGGCGTTTCTAGAAGTTTAGTCATTTTTCTTTTTATAGAGAATATCACTTCCACTTGGATCCTTGTCTATCATCTACCGCGTGCCGAATAAATTCACAAAAACATTGAAGCACCGCATGCTCCAAACAGCTGAGGCTGTCGCCATTCGTGTTAAACAACCAGTGCTTTCAGTGCAAAAGAAGCAAGTACAGCCAATAAATACTACTGCCTTGGCCTTCACAGTGGAGACTATAAATTCATGAACTTGTAGTATTATCTTTCCTAGTCTTTCTGACATTCAGTATATTGTTATGTTGATGCTATTGAACTGTAATCTATTGATATCATTATTGATTCAATGTTATTTCAACGATAATGTTGTTAATGACACTAATTCACTCACTATTATGTATAAATGACTGTAGAACCTGATGAAATAGTTACCGGAAAAGAACATTCTTTGTTCAGTCACCATTCTTCTGAAAAAAACAATGAAACCTTTTCAAATGATATATTGGTAGCGCTAACGATAGTGAGACTTTGTGACTGCCTTTTTATGCTTTATGAATAGCATGAAATACATTTCACTGTAGAAAATATCATGTAAAACTTTGGCATTTCATGAAACCCGAGAAATTTGAATTGTCTTTCGATGAAGTAGCTTGATAGCTGAATTTTTCATAAGAATATCACCTTGTTATAGTTATTTTTATGATAAAGGATATCACAGTCTTGTGTAGTGCACCGCTCTAGTATCCCCCTACTTTAATATTTCATGAAAGGTAACAAAGTTAGCATGTGTTTATGCACGCTAAATCTATGACTGACTGTCTGTTATATAAATGATACAAATAAGAGGTTAAATTTGAATAGTGACTTTATCATTGAATGAGGTCACTCTAGTAGGCTGATGAGTTCGCATTTTAGTCAAGTGTGTAACTGTGAGCTACTCGAGGGTAAATAAACCAATACGATTTGAATAAGTGGTTGCCGATGCTGGATATCTTGCAGTAAAGTCAGGTTGTCTGTAATAATTAATATTCAAACATCACTTATTACAACAAGGCAATTTATTGAATTTATGAAAATTGTTGATTACTTGTAATGAGATTTGTAACATTCATTTGCAAATAATCTATATTAACATAAAAGACACCCACCTGTTCCCTCATCACTTGCAGTTCATGTTTCAGTCTACGTAGCTCACGTTCACACAGTGGAGCTCTTGGACCTCGTGGTCGTCCACGTATATCAGCTTGATTCACATCTTGATGTAACTGATTGTTCGGTGCTATTATCCCCTAAAATTATATGAATCAAATGAAAATATTTTCGATGAAATAAAAAATTTAATTTATGCAATACTTTTGCTACTTGTTAATAGTTAAGCTTACGGAAAAGCATTAATTTATAAGGCACTACGTATTTGCTGACTTATTAAAAATATTGCTAGGAAATATTTTTTTAAGGCACTGTGTATGTGTTTTAAGAAAAAAAAATTTTTTTTTGCAGACTTACCTGTCGGTTGGACGAATTTACCAAGCCACTTAACGTCTGATTATCCATAGGAGACACATTGTGTGGTGGTTTATCTGTTCAAAAAAGTACAAAATGTCAACAACTTGAATAAGTGTCCATTTTATTTACACACACATTCTCTCTCATATATATATATATATATATATATATATATATATATATATATATGTACGCCGGTTCTAAGATTTCAAAATGTATATGTGAATTTACTGATCTATCCTAACTAAACAGAATCATGCAGTAATAAGTAAAGTACTACTTCGTTTCAGTTTTCATACCAAAAATAAATCGATAAGGTAAATAATAAAAGTTGGAAAACACCAGCAAATAAATGTGTGACCAGTATTCAGTTGAAATTTCATTATTTGAAGCAGATTTAAGAGAATGTATTAGAGCCTATTTTCATTATCATCATGAATATTAAATAGTGTTGACAGGCCTGAAGATAAATTTGTCATTGGATTTGGCATCAATTAAACGATAGTATTTAAAATAATGGAGGGTTCACTAATTGTTTATTTTATTTGAAGCTTTTCGTAAAGTGAAACAGGCAATCTCTATTGAAATGAACTGAATGCTTTTAGGTTTTATGACAAGCACATTACTGCTCAATGTAGTTGTGTTCTCTGAGCTGAATGGTGGTTTATTTGCAAAGCTTTCATTACCCTAACATCCATCTGAGCTATAAATCTTCTCCATCATATCTACATTACTACTACACCCGTGAACAGTTTAAAATGAGATTTGAGGTGTTTCTCCAGTTCTTAGTATTAATCAAGTGTTATTAATCAGCAACGTGTACTCTAGCATATAATAAATAAACAATAAGTGTTAGGAGATTTTATTGTTAGATTGCTAACCAGAATAATAGTGAGCTATTTCATGTTGACTGGGTCACACTAATAGATGCATATTGACAAACAAAAGCATAATTAGTCCAGTGCATCAAGTTTATGAAATCTAACCTTGGGGGTAGGCGATTTGCTGTGCTTAAGAGAGAGAGAGAGAGAGAAGAAGAGAGTTGCAACCGAAACACAATATCTCCAAGTATTATTAAAAGCAATTAGACACACATATAATCTAAGTTACTAGCTGAAGTTTAGCCAGTTGGATTGAAATTGTTCTAATCAACTGGCAATGCATTATTAACATACTAATTTTCATCATTTTTCGTTTCCATCCTTTCTTTTACCTTTAGATGTTGTGATGTCTAACAAGTGTATTGATAAAAATTACAGTGTAAGACAGATGACAATGTGGGACAGTGTAGTTTTTAGAAGAGGCTAGGAATTACCACGACTTTGCTTTGCACAGAAATATATAAAGGTTGCTTTATGTTTTGAAAAAAAACAAAACAGAAATTTACTTCGAGAATGATTTGCATTCACAGAAGAAAACCATTCCATCTAAGCATATAAATAATCAATGAGAATTAGTGCTTTTACATTCGTCATTTGTGTCAGAGATAATATGGTAGTGTTAAACATCTGACCTTTGATGAGTCATTAGGAAGGGAAAAAAGGTCATTATGACTTTTATGTTGCATTTAGGTTTTAAGGTTGTGTTATTTCCTCCATAGCGCTTAGCTTACATACAAACACTAACGCAGACAAAGAGTATTGCTAAAATTAAAAAAAAGCCTTTTGAATGAAAATACGCTGTCAGAAGATTTGTTCATGTTCATATTTGTGCTGCTGCAGGTTTGTTCGATAAAACCCCACGAGAATATGGGGTATGTATGTATGTATGTGTATGTATCTGGTGTGAAACCAAAAAGAGAGTTTAAACTAACGTATTTTTTTTGGCTTAATCACACATTTTAAATGTATAGTTTTTTTCTGTAAGTACAGTGCACAACTAAAAAACATCTCCTAAGCCTTATAATAACAAAATTTAAATAATAATAACAACAATTGGTGTTCAAAACAGAAACTGACAGGTTTCTGTCAGTGATATCGATACGATATTATACATTCCTTAACATTGTGATGTAGAAGAGGTGTACCTAGGTAAATGAGGTTACTTTTAACTGTAGCTTGTGGTTCACTATTATGTACTCATTTAGGAATGATCGTAATGTCTTTCATAAAATAATTTCTCAGTTTAAATAATATCCTAAAAATATTTTCCAGTCCCACAAGAGAAATCCCAGGTGTTTAACGTTGCAAGTGTAATCACTTTTGAGAAAAAAATACATATACTTTACACAACAAACAACCAATGACATACTTGAAAGTTGGTTCTGAACTAATTCCATTTCCGTCTGAACGTTACCCAAGACAGAATTATTCGTAGGCAATACATTTGTAATATTGGAAACATTGGAAATAAGGTTTGCTTCATTGTTGTTTGAAGAATTCACAGTAAATGGATTTGAATCTCTCCTGTCTTGTCCTAAGGCAACACTAGTAGACTGATGATTAACACCAGAACAGGCTACTATTACTGGCCATAATGACTGGACTGCATTTCCGCACGTTGGGCATCCGCTTAAACAAATCCCTCCGGTTAACAATTCATCCAGTAAACTGTGAAGTTTCGTTATCATTGATAGTAAACGACCTAATGGTACATTTCGCCACGAATTTATGTTGTTATTTCTTGTAATAAATGATGACGCAGCTGGCACATCACGTGCAAATAATGGATCTAACTCGTCAATATCTCGATTTGATTGGACGGCAGGAGTATTTGTAGCAATACCTGTTGATGTTGAAGCAGATGCTACTGCTACTGCTGCTACAGCTGTTGATAATGAAGGATTGTTACTGTTGACGACACTGTTGCTAGCTGTATTAATTAGACTTCCACCACTTTCATCATCATCACTACTACCAAAACTGATAGCTGTTATCTGGTGGATAATCTCCAAGTGATGAACTTTTGTCTCTAAACAAGATTTACACCAAAGCATATGACTACAAGGTCTAGCTAACACTACACCATTTGACAGACTACATTCACAGCATGGTGCAAACTATATATGAGGAGAGAAAAAACAAACAAAAAAGATCGCAAAGTTAGGCTACATAAACAAGAATATGAAAATGCATATTGGTATACTTTAGTATGTGGTCTTCCAATGTCAAGTAATTTAGTAATTGATTCAACGCAACGGAGCTCACCAAATCTTTATCACCATCATTCATCAGTTGTATGACGGTGTCACGTGCTAGGTAATCCACAACCAAAAGATCAGACAAGCATGTGAAGAGAATACAGTGCTGAGACAAGGCTCCCCACTATCACCAATGACACTCCTAATTGTGGTGGACTGGATCATGCAACAAACTCTCACGAGTGGGGAGACGACTGTACATCACATCGAGATTACACTCTAGTACATGTGAACTTCGAAGATGATATATACCTGATATCACACAAACTCCCAGATCTCCAGGTGGAAACAACAACCGTTCGCCAGAATAGACAGCAAAGACAGGACTTCAAATCAACATAGAGAAAGAAGATGGAGGTGATGAGGAGGGAGACCAACCATCAACCAACAACAACAAACACCGATCACCAACAACGGAAGACATCTGAAGGAAGTCGCTTCCTTCATTCATCTACGCAGCAGAGTTTCAACTACACGCGAAACGGATCAGGGTGTCAAAGTCATGATTGAAAAGGCAAGACACACCTTCATTACTCCAAAATCAATGTGGAAATTCGCCCCCATTTACTCACAGAAGAAGACTCGGATTCTCAACACTAATGATAAACCAGTTCCTCCACGGGATTCACAGACTAGTTCCACCACTCACGAAAAGCATTTCCAACACGCTGAAGACATTCATCAGCACCTCACTTCGCTCTACACTGAACATCAGATAGCTGGAAAAGATAAACAACAAGGAACTCTGGCAGAGAACCACCCGAAAATCTATGTCACTGAAAATGTGTGCGAAACAAATGGAGGTGGATTGAACATACACTCAAGAAATCATTGAGTGGCATCACGTGTCAAGCAAACCCTAGAACGGAACCCGAATGAGGAACGGCGAGTTGGGCGTCCGAGAGTGATATGGAAGAAATCGTGTGAGGAGGACTTGAAGGCTTATAGACAATCGTCAAGCCAGATGAAGAAGACTGCAGAGAACAGATTGAAAAGGAGAACTCAAGGGAACAATGGTAGTGATGATATAATAATAGTATGAACTCTTCGTTGATGAAATTCCTAGCCACTCAATAACTGAGGAAGTATTAACCATAGCATTGTTTTGATTCCACTTTTTTTTTCGTAGGATTGAATGTGTGAATATGATCCATCGTAAAGTATGTGTGTTTTTAGGTAAAGAAGAAATAACATAACATGAAAATATTATCTTTTGATTTGCTTACCGTCTAAATGGCTTACCAACTAAATGGCTTACACAGGTAAAGTAAACGATGACGTCATCCAACCTAACTAACTTATGTGTTGTACCTGGCTTACACATGTATAACATGATCTTAAACCACGACTTTTGAGCAGGTTTGTTTGAACAGAAACGGATTCTTATTTGTAAAAGATAAAATACTTTGGTGATCTTGGCAAACAAAAAAGATGCTGACTGACTTAACCCAAAGATGCTGAACACTTAATAAGAGCATAAAAATCCCGACTTAGCGAAAAGGTTTACTACATGTAAACATGATGAGAATGTAACACAATGTTGAATTAAAGACTACAATCAACTAAAACATAAAATTTGATATGCCTACAGGCAAATTTGCATGAATAATTCAAAGAAAGTTATCACTAATACAAGAAGTTATCACTACGGTATATTTTCAAGAGAGTTTATAGTTGGAAACATAGTTTATCAGAAATTATTCTAGTAATGATAGACTATATAATTGGGGATAACGGTACTTGGTGATATACTTGACTCCATATACCAGCATTAAAAATTCCTAAGTGTACACCTTGGATATTATGACTAGAAAATAAGATTTCCATGCATACATTAGCAATGTAGTGACCCAAAATTTCATTCTACTTTGCAGTATTTTTCCCAGGAACGAATGAATATGTAAAACCCAGTATTTACAACAATGTTAAGAATAATAGGCCCTTTCGTAAACAGTAGTGGATAACTCACTTTATGATACCCTGTAATCCTTTGTCGACATAAAAGACACTTCTTTATTAACGGTGTACACGTCTCACAAGTTATAATGTGACCGCATGGCAACATAATTGTAGATCTATTTCGCTCAGAGCATACTAGGCACTCCCGCCACTCTAAATCCATCTCGTCAAGTGTAGGTGGAAGAAGTGTATAAATACTTGACTGAGATAAATTAAACTGTAGGTTATTTGGTTCAGGAATAAGTTCATTCTCAATAGAAATTGGTTGGTTCAAAGGATTTTCAGCTGCTTGATTCATTATTGACGGTTGTATTATATAGGAATTGTTTGATCCTACAACTGAACAACTTGAAATCAAATCTGTTTGAGATACTTGACGATTATCAGTTTGGAAAAATGCGTCAACTAAGTTTTCCTCATCACTATCAGATATTAGCTGAGGCAAGGGAGAATTAGGTTGGTTAGTTTCATGCCTAGGACTACGATTTACTGATTCACTATTTACTGAACAACATTTCATGAAGTTCAAAGCTTCCATGTGACATTGCTGTAGAGCTAACTGTATTACGGGATCTCGGCATTCGCGAAAAATATCTGTAAAGAAGTTTTCACTGATCATTTCGGGGCTCACATTATCCATATCATCTTCGACAATTTCTAAACTATCTTCTGAAAGACGGGATGACCACGATTCTGCGCCTATAGCTGTAGCTAAACATGCAGCAATAACCACATTACGCGAAACACCTGTTTTTAGAGTTGCCTTGATTGTAGACTTCAAGCGCCGACACAAGGGGCTTGGAGATGTTAGAGTTGATGAGCCAGCTGTTGTATTTCGGTTAGATTCCACTTCGTTATCATTGTCAATCTCTATCAACTGCTCTTCATTATTGTTTCTGTTTTGTTGCAGTCTCACTCTATTCATGCCGCCGGAAAGTACTCCTGTAGAAGCTGACGTTAATTTCAGGGAATCAGCCATTCGAACGAGAATGCGTGCTACCGAAGCGAGAAATGGCACAAGAGCAACATTAAAACGTGTGACACTGGCACTCTATGAAGAAAAAGAAAGTATTAAGAGAAAATTATGTGACGAAATTTACTGACTAAATATTTTTAGAAACTTCATACATCTATTCTTCTTTAATAATTTGAATGAAATAAGAACAACATTTTGTGCAGAATAAGATTTTGTTGGCTTCTTATTACCTGATTGCAGCCCAAGGATATTGTTAAGTTTATGGACAGAAACAATTTTAACATAATGTTAGTTGACAGAGAGTTAAAGAGAGGATCGCTTCTGAGTACATTTTTGTAGCATTATGCTTGATTATTATCGACAAAGATCTTAGCAGGTAAGTCCTCCATTTATTAGCTACTTTTCGAATCTTCTCAATACAGCAGGGTTGCAGCAAGCAAACCTTATCTGGTTAAAATATATAGGGCTTTTAATATGGAGTTTGATATGGTTGTTTTTGCCAACTGTGTTTTATTATCACTTATTAGTTTGTTGTGTAATCTACTACAATTTCATACTCTAAAAGCTTATCAAATAAATCTATTACAGCAATAAACTCACGTTCCTGATGATATGTTGATATGATTATTTTCATGTGTGAATGAGAAGTTTCTATCGTCAGACTCTTTGGCCAAAAATTAATTATTTCCTCTTTCTGAACCTCCGAATATCAAAAGCAAAGATCAGTAACTGCGCCATTTTATCTGATGGTCTTTGTTTTTTATCAGTATACTCAAACATGTAAAATATTAGACTACAGCTCAAAAATAATTATATGTATAAAGTCAGGATAGAAAGATAACATATAATTTTTCGGCTGCGAATATGTTGTGAAAATAAGTACAACAATAATATGTATGTGCAAAAGCGAATCAGTATACGCATCTAAACCTAACCATTATAGATAACCTTTTGCTAAATTTGTTATGCAATACAATGCGAAATAGATTTCCTTTATTTGTCATTCTGTATTAGAATCGTCTGCTTTAAATTTCTCCTTAATTCCTAAATTCCCAAATAAATATACTCTACACTAAACTTTCTATGGTTTAATCACACAGCTATTTTGCCTTGTTGAATGGATGACTCATCATCAAATGTGACAATATCTGTCAACAAGTATGGAGAATGCAAAACTCTTGTGCAAACAGTTATTGAAGTTCTTCAGTAATACTTTATCCAATATCAGACTTGTAGCTTGACAAAAAAAACATCCGTTTGCCACTAACATTTTGATGTGTAAGATAGGTTTATATTATTCAAAGGAATAGAAAGGTAGTCGTTAGATTAGTGCCCCAACCAAAGTGGTATTATTTAAATGTACTGAATCTATACATCCTTAATTAACAAACTGATGATGAAGTTTATAAGCAAATATTAATTTTTTTTAATAATTTTTCCTTCACATTCCCAGTGGAACATAGGGCTCCAAGCTAGTGGCTTGAAGTTTCTGTAGCAGTGTTTAATTTTTAAAGGATGGGTTGCTAGCCTCATGCCCAACCTTTCCTCTTTACCAGCATTATTTCTGGCTCAGTGACGTAAAGGAGTGCGCCGGTCGGGGATCGAACCCCGGACCATATGCATGGTCGGCGAGTGTCCTAACCGCTTTACCACCGACGCACTGGCGCCCGACGTGGGGCTCGAACCCACGACCCTGAGATTAAGAGTCTCATGCTCTACCGACTGAGCTAGCCGGGCAAATATTACAACTAAATATTTGTACTTCATTTTCAACGGCATTTGATAAGTGCCTATAAGAATAATGTATCAACGTAGAAGGGATAGGAAGTGTCTGGCACTGATAGCAAGACGTTATATATAGTCTCAGATAATGAAATACTAAAGTGTGTGTTTTTTTATTGCTGTTTTTGCAATATAAAGTTCAGAATTGAAAAAGCAGTAATTTCACTACTAATCTCTTACTTTAACTGTTTTTCTGTCTATCACTATGGTGAAATAATTCCTCCTATATTTCGCTAAATCTATCAATCTACCATCAGTTTGTCAACAGCTTATGCATTATGTCTTCTTTCTTAACATGGTTTCTCTTACGTGTAAATTCAACTGTCACATATTTTTTTCATTTGACGACTGATCGATCTTTGTGTGTCCCATGCTGTTCTGGGAATAGATATAACTATCATATTTATTCAACACATCATCATTAATTGTGATTATATCCAATCTTTGCTGTTTTTTTAGAACACCAAAAGACGTCAAATTTACATTTATTTCATTAATTTATGTTAACCTTGGACTGTTTTAAGTTTGAATGATTTCAGTCTTCATCCCTTTTTATCCCGGTTAGTGAGAATTACTAATCTTTGTTTTGTGATAAATTCAAAATGTTTGTGTATAAAATGAAAGCGATAAAATGAAGTACATTCGTAGGATTCTGTACTACATTAAACAGTTATGTAATGTTTTTAGTATCTAAACCTGGGTATAAACTCTACTCTTAACTGCTAATTTCATTTTCTAAATATCGACACGTCAATTGCATAACCTTGTTACGTTATGCTACTGGTTACGTAGTGAATTTGCATAAAGTTATGCCGTCAGTACACGATTAAATAACGTTCATTGGAGGGTGTTACGGATAAGACAATAAAGATATGAAGCATTGTTCCTTAAAAATACTTACTTGAAGCTCTTCATTTTCAGCTAAAGCAGTTAGAGCTAACTGCATTGGACTTCGTCCTGCTCCGCTGCGACAACCCGCTCTAGCTCCGTGACAAAGTAATATGCAAACAATATCTGGATGCGCCCTGTGCACAGCAAGATGGAGTGGTGTAAATACAGAGCCTAGTATTTCTGAATCACATCCCTCTAATGGAGGCAGACCAGCTGGACGACGAACAACTAGGTTTGGACTAGCGCCAGCTTGTAAAAAGAGATCTACAGCTTCTAAATTTCCACTCAGTGAAGCAAGATGTAAAGCTGTCAAGCCATCTGGTTGTGGCTCATCCACAATCCACGGTGTTAATGAGCAATGTTCGAGTAAAAGACGAGTAATCCTGTTGGAAAACAATAAATACTATTGACAAAAACTGTGAAGAACACTTAAAAGGTATATAATCTGAAATGAAAATTGAAAAAGAATGGGTACTTTAAACGATAGTAAAACTGAGTGCACCCTGTGGATTGAAATTAAATATATACTTGTTGGGATATGGAATAATCATTATGACATGGGTGGAGGCAGCTTCTCCTGAATTTAAATATAACACTCATTCTGAAGTAAAATACTTCAAGTAGTCAAGAAAAACTTGTCTGCTGGCCAGCTTTTACAAACTTTTTCTCTTAAAGATTCTTTCATAACCTATGCAATCTGTGTTTCATAAACCGAATTCCCAAAAACGCTTAAGTTTTATAGGCAAATGATGCAAATTTGATGTCTCTATGTTGTATTCATCTGTCTGATTTGATTTATTTGATATGCACAAGAAAGAAAATTGTGCGCATATACCAGTAAGATATCTCTTTGAGATATTTGGTTAAAGGCTAAACACTAGTAGTTAGCTGTACCCTAGTCTTAATCACCATATAGACAGTTTAGGCAATAAATGCAAGTCTGGTCTCCTAAATGCTGGACATGTCTGTGTGCATCCTCTTTTTGCAGACATTTTGTATATATCAACATGTAAACATATTAACACACATACGCACATACACTTGTGCATGTAAAGTTTTAAATATTTAGGTTTAGTCACACCCATTTTGTAGCCTTTGGTTTGTGGTGAAAGTAAGTTTTTCTTTCGGTCTCTCATCTGACTGCCTGATAACAGTATGATGTTTCCTTTAAAAAAAAACAGCTTTCTCTTCAAAACTCCCAATACTTCTGGTACACACGGCACAATTTAATACCTGTCTAACAACAGACAAAACCAGAAGATATAGCACAAGGAGAAATAGGTGAATACATAAATAGCTATCGATTGAACGACAGATTTTACAATACAGAAAATCAGAAGTGTATTGGGTTACTAGAATGTACCAATCAGTATTAAGGGTTTAATAGTGATATTAGTTAGCTAGACAGCAATAAAATCGAAGTCTAAGGCTAGTTTCCACATTTAAAGTGGACATATGCACATTCTTCTTACACGCTTTATTATAATAGTAACAGAATACAAAAATATAAGATATACATCAAACCAGACGGACCGAAAGCTTATGATAATATTAATAATAATGTTCTTTTTTTTACTATTTGATGTTTTCCTTTTTGCTTAGCCATGTTGTTGTTATGTAAGAATTAATTAAACGAATGAAGGAAAACAAAACATACATTAGTAAGACTTACGAAGTTCATTTATCTATTTTAAGCTATTTCATACTCCCTATATATAATAAACTTCATAATTATCTTGTAGTCAGTTATGCGGAGAAAGTAAAGGGCTTTGAGCTCATATGACCGTGAAATACGTCAGATTACAGAGAATTGGTTCATATATATATATATATAGTCACAAATGCACTGATTAAAGTTGTTCCGCAGTAAAATCCACAATTTAAGACATACAATAAATTGAATTTGAGATTGTCTATCATATTACTGAATGTGACTTACTCGTATCACTTCATTTAACAAACATAATATATAACTTAGTTACTACTTTTCTAACTTAAGAGCTTTAAATATTTAATTTACTCGAGGGGAAAAAAACTACACAAAAACTGGCAACAATTCGTGAAATAAGGTTCATCGGCATTCACTTTAGAAACAATCCAACCCAACTACGGTTTTAGTTTCATTCATGGAATTTATAATACTTTGTGTTTACTATTTACTACATGAAACGACCAGATCCTATTAATGTGGCAAGTATAACGTTAGTACTGGGTTTCATACAAGATAGATTTATGGCAATTAAACGGCTTACAACAAAGCCGTTTGACCGTAATGACACAAATGTCCAACCCTTATTGGGTTAATAAGCACACACACACATTTCATATCGTATAGTGAAAGCATGAAACAATAACTGAAATGATAAAAACCTGACAGAAATGTCAACCTTAGTCGGTTGCAAAGTGTTTTCATTGTTAAACAAAATTTGACCGTAACAGGGAAAACGGTGACAATAAAACAGTGCTAAACTGCGAAGAAGTTTCTTCAGTTCTTTGTCAATAACACCTAGTTACTTCAAAATTGATTCGACTTCATTTGTAATTGCCAATTAGAACGGATGTACAGCCATCATGTAACTATCTCTAGTTATTTGTCTAGCATTATATTGATTTACCCTGTTTCCATTCCAAAAATATACATTTATCAACATTAAATATGAATTTATTTAAATGAAAGAGACAGACAGAAAGAAGTTGACATTGTTTTAAATTACACCAATATCGTCAGAAAACCTAAGTGATCCCATTTATGTGAATTAATTACGTCCTTCCTTTCGTCATTTCCCTGAAATATGCGAATCACTTAACTTTTGTTTACTTTTGCGTTTGACAAGTTGACCAGTTCTTGCCTCATAATCAGATTTCGGGAAACTTAGTTTAAAAAGTAACATGTAATACCATATCACTCGTCGATTACTGCCAGAAGAGGGAAATTAGTCAAGGAAAATAGTAGTAAAACACCATGAGTGTGGTTAGGCATGAACAATACTGTTTACTTGGCATTATTAGTCGGAAAAAAGATACAGAGGTAATTTTCTAGCATGGATTTTATCAGAAAATGAAAAATAAAGTTCACTATAACTATTGAAACTTGGATTTCAGTGTTAAAATTCAGTTACAGGTTATTACAAATGTTGTTTTTCCGGTTTAGTAATGTATAGAAACTTCTTTTTTAAACACTATTGTTCCTAATATTTGGGATATACTTAGGATAAATTTGTCAGTTTATGACGACTGAATATGAGATGTTAGCTTTGACTGTAGAATGATTTGTTGCCAGGGCTTTGGTCTACTAAACTCGGGTATGCCCAACTTCATGTGTATGTTTATCATTTATAGGCTAGCAACTATTAGGTCAGGTTTGTGCATAAATATGCTACCACTGAATTGCATAGTTAAGTATTCATATTTGATTATGATAAGGCGTGTAATCCTGCTGTGTGAAAGGAAAACAGCCATGAACCAATCACAGTTAAACTAGGTATGGGGATAATAAATTTTGTGCATTTTTCATACCACTGTAGTCCAATAAGTGATGAACTGTGCATTTATATTGAATGTGGGTTGAACAACAATCTGCAGCTTAGGCAGGGCAGTAGTTAAGGTCAGCAGTATAAATTTACACCTATTTAATGGTGAAACGCATACACATATATATATATATATATATATACACCTACTAGATATGACCTGAAAATAAGTGTTCACTAAAGTATTTCAAGGCATATATATATAGATGTATATGCTGGACTGCAATTTAGATTGTTGTTTGCACAATGAAAGTTTTTATTCTATACATTTATCACAAAATTGGATGTAATAATGAATTCTTTAAATGCATAAAATTTGCCTTCTCGTGTATTATCTTCTAGTCTATGCATACTTCCCAATAGGCCATAGTGTAATTTATTCTCTACTAGTTTTATTTTTCAATAAAACTAGTTATGAGTACTTTTATGGAATGTTGTGAAGTATGTACTCGACTGGGACTAGTCTACAGTTATGTTACGAGAGATGGGTATCACTCAAAAGGGGATAGGTGAGTTTCATCAGTAGATGAATGTACATTTGTTTTTTCGATGATATTATATTTCTTTGCTGATATAATCTATTCACTAACAGCCGGTCTTAATACAATATTTCAGGATTTCATTGATAGCCTAAATAATTTAATCTTACGGTTTCCAACATCGCAAGACAAATTTGAATTTGAATGAACATATAAGTCTTTTTGATGTTATGTGCTCCTTAAAAAGAATGAAGTTTGAGACAAGCTATTTTTCCTGCTGACTAACATTAAATAGTTTACATAATAATTATGAATACTTTAACTGGTGTAGTGATGAAAATTACCAAATTTAAATCAATTTAAGGCATATGCCTTAAAATGTCTTTCAGATACTAAAACATACTTTATTTAATGATAATTTGAGGGAAAAGTTAAGTGAAAAGATTTCACTTGAAATTATCATCACCATATATATATATATATATTCTCTCTATTATCAGACAGGAAAGATTAGTGGACAAGATGTCCCTCTTGAATTCTATGGTAAACAGTCGGCTAAACAGATTAATCCATGTGATATCACTTATTATCTGGGAATCAATTTGCCGTTAAATAACTCCTCATAATTAGATTGTTACTATTTTCATAACCTGTACATTATGTACTCACATTACAATGTATACATATCATTTCTCATGAAAATAAAAATTGTGACTACTCAGGGGATAATTAATATCTTGATTACTTCTACTATTACTACTACTACTAATAATAACAATAGTGATGTCTTTTCTAATATACATTTAATATATTTCAGTTAACAATCCGGAAACTATTTTGCAGTTATTACTATTAACCGAAACTGAGTTGCACATAATTGCTTTGCACGAAATAAATGAAAAGGACAAGATAAAAAAGTACTTTCAATACCAGTGAAATTGTCTACATATAATGTTGTCACGGGTAAATAAAAATATGTATATAGAGTTTTCTCAAAAATAATAAATAAATACATATAAAATGTACATATATGCGCATATATATTTCACTTTATTCCTAATTTATACAGATGCCAAAAGACAGGTATCAAGATAAACAAAATAATGAAACAAATATGATGGGTTAGAATTACTATGTAAGTTAATTTATTATTATTATTATTGAACAAACGAAAAGAGCATGTAAACTACAAGGAGTGCAAGTATGCATTTTATTAAGACCTGATGTTCACTCTTGGTATTCATTGAAAGAGAGAGATAGGTGATAGAGAGCGATAGGCGAGAGCTCTGACTCTCTCTTTCTCTCATTTATTGTCTGAATTGAAATTTACCTACTCTTCCTGTCACATATATCATAACTATAATATTATTTTCATTTTAAAGAAGAAGAAATGCACATACTATCAAAACTTTGTTTCCACATTCTTGTGAGACGCTTAAAGGAAGTTGATACGCACACATTGTGTCATGATATAGAAAATTGTGAGAAAGAAGAAATTAACTTCACTGTTGTCATTCAAATTTCAATTGCACACTTGTTATTATTTACTAAAATTTTATGAGGTGAAGTTATGCTAAGATTGTTGAGTATTTCTTCCTTTCTTAGAAGAAAGAAAACATAAATTTGTGATAATAGGGGAATAATTGAAGCGCATATTTGACCACTTTTTTTTGGAATGAACAAAGTTAGTTTAAGAAACTTTCTTCACATGAAGTAGCAGACGGCAGTCAAAATGGATGGAGATAGGAAGCAACAATAATAATAATAATCAATTGAAGTAGAAATGTTAACATAATTTTTTCAGCTTAGTTTTAACTTGAAAAGGAAAAGAAAGCAGTATTTGTTTTTGCAACAGTTTTTGAAAGAGATACGAGTACCTGTCTAGCCAAATAGAATAGACTCTTTTTACTTTATCATAGTAAAGTTCACTCTAAGTAACGGGAAGAGAAAGACTTGAATTAATAAAAGACGTTCTTCACTTAAGAGAGAAGTGATGCAAATGTTTCTGTATTATACAATTGGAAATTAAACATCAATGATTGTTGCAATTGTTGCAATAATGTAGTTGTAATCTTTGTTAAGCTTGTACGGGAAATTTTAAGTCTATCCTTAAAGTTTGATATTTTGCTAATTTTCTCTGGGCACTTTAGAGAATCAATTAACCAATTGAGTTTGTAGCTAAAATATAATGATAATTTATGCTAAATAGTGTTGTGTGAACGTGACACGAAAAGAAAACCCAGGCGTTAAAAAAAAACTCATCGGATTCATATATTTCAATATGTCTGTGTTACTATAAAAAATCTTGTTAGGTAATCTTCACGTATAAGAATTTTATGAGAGGGCACTGAGGCAAAACTCCAATGGCTAATTCATGTTTTCAAGTATTGGTGGGCAGAGTATACATTGTCACTGTGCAGATCCTTGTAATGACCTGTAGTCAAACCGATAGTCTCTTCAGACTGCAGCATTTGATTATTTAGGGAACAATACACTCTGCTAGTGAGTAACAACAGTCTAAGAATTATTATTATTGACTGATTGACTTTCAACATCAGTGATATTTAGATAATTTTGTGAAGCACATTGAGAAAAGCCTATTGAGAAAATTCATTATTTTCACTTCACTTATTATTCACAAGTCTTAGACTATTTTCAAGCCCAATGTTCTCCCTAAATCTGTGATATCTCAATTAAAAGAGACAAGTTCGAACTTGTTCGTTAAGATATACGTATACACTTGGATATGAAAATAGTTGAATTTATTGAAACATTTATTCATTGGAACGACTGGGCATTGCAACTGATGATGACAGTCAACATTGTTTGGTTATAAGTGTTTCACGTGTTTTGTAATAAATATCGTGTGAACAATCATGAGCGACTACTAAAGGCTAGTTTTTAATCGTAACACCGTTGGCCATATGTATATACATATATACGTGATCAACGGAAAAGGCATTTAAAGAAGCAGCGGCTTTTTTTGCCGAAGTAAATGATAACTACACAGAGAGTTAATGCATAAGTGAATGCACCTGAAGGCCAACAGCTTCAATATCACGTAATCAAATAAACTAATAATTTCAACGACTTAAGGAGTGGGTAATAGTGAGAAATAATAATAACAATAATGATAAAGAAATATACCGGAGACACGTCATACATTGCCGGTGTACGTATATGAATAAAAATTTCCTCTCTTGTAGGTTTACGTAGATAAACACTTATACTTTCGTAAGATAATAGTTGCATTCCCCATTTTATCATTATCATAAAAAGACATAAAGAAAATATTATTTATGGATATAAACGATAAGTTTTTATATCAATTTTTCAAATGTTGTAAAATATTCAACAGCTTAATGCTGGAAAAGGTTACTGAAGGCATAAAGCAATCAATGCATCCAAATCTTACATAAGTCATACAGGTTATTCAACATGTGAAGATCACTACTAACAAAGATTATATAGGTTGGAATTATCCTGCAATTTTTAAACGTCGGAATCTATTCTTCTGTTTCAAATATCTTCAAGTCTTTAAAATGTGTTGAGATTACCTGGTGACCAGTAGCGTACAAAAGTAGGCTCATGTTTTGTTCTGTCTGTTTATATTAGGAAATAGTGTACTGAAGGCGTGTGCCTTTCAGTACCCGTGATCATCTTAAAAGTGATATTTACCAGGAGGTAAAGTCATATTAAAAATCTAGCACACTTGAAATTTTTTCAAACTAACATTGTGAAGGCAGAGGAGAGTTTTATTAGGAATGAGTGAACGCGAAATGTACAAAAGACATATTTGAATCTATTTATTTCCAATTCAAGTGAATCGCAGGTAAACAAGTCTTAATTTAGAATGGAACATAGTTTTTAATCAGATAGTGACATCGGTTCGTGGCAATTAACATCCTTCCTACCTAAAGGTTATTTACAGAATCCAGGTGTCTCGATCACCTGTCTAGTAAAATGCAATCGCCTTAAATGCAAAAAAGCATTTAAATCCACTGAGCAGAAAACTTTTCTAGACACTGTGATTGAAAATTGTTTTCTGCTGAATAAAATATGTACCACTTGGTGAATAGGTTTTGTTCCTCCTCTGAAGTAAGCGTCAGTGAAAAATTACGATGAACACTGGAAAAAACAAACAAAAGAAACTGTTCACAATCAATCAAGTCCGTTGTGTTTCCTGTTGCCCAGTCTGGATGATTTGACAACATTTATTCTAACAATTAAATACTAAATGTCTATAGTCTAATAAAAAGTATACTGAGTGTTTACTGGCTTACATTAAAGCAGAGAATAATTGTACAATAATACAAATAATACTTCTAGCAATTACGTACGGGAATGCATAGGTTTGTTAATATCTATTGGACGATAAATCTCTAAATTCACGACGAAATGTTCCGATAAGCTGTCCGGTTAAAGGTTCTATTAACTTAAGGAATTGACTGTGTGACTGGCATATTCACTTTGTGAAAAACGTATGTCTTAATTCAAGCTTAGATTTTCTCTTAATTCCAGTTTAAATACACCTTTGGAGCCTGTCATATTAATGGAGATTGAGTGTTTTTGAAGTCAACTGATTAGTACTGAACAATCTACAATCAGTCAGTAGTAGTAAAACTGATTACTAAAAAATCCACAAAAATTGTTAGCTCTCAGTAGAAATATAGTATGTCAAAGTGACATAATATAATGGAATAATAATTTTCAGATAATGTAGCGAAAATAGTTTTGTGAAGAAAAAACACAGTTGTTCTAGTAACTTGTCATGATATATTATTTCCAAATAAGCGCCAAAATAAAGTTTACACGAAGACTGGAAGAGGTATTTTATTTCTTAGAATTTAACCTACTATATATAAATTTTTTACATAACAGTATATTCCCTTCTAGGCTAAAGCCATTAGCTGAGTTTATAACAGTGAATTAAGACCGACTCATTAATTTCATAAGAACAGAAAAAAAATTTTGAAATCCCACTTAGTTGTTTAAGGTTTACAGATGAAGGTACTGAAATAACTTTTTTAATATTTTAAAATTTTAGTAACCTGTCAAGCATATATGTGACATGTACACATATATACCTTAGAACAATGATTACTAAATACTGGTGATTTAATTATTGCTATGATTATGATTATTATTATCATCAATTATATTATCTATTTTAAAATTTTTGTTTTTCTACTTCGACTTCGTTTAGAGATTAAGAGAAATTAGGAGAAAAAAATATAACAACAATGAAAGAAAAATAGTTTCGTCTATCGGATAATGCAATTAGTAATCACATGTTAGGAATAATTAACTTGGGTATATTTTGCTGAAATTATTGTACGTTTAGTCGATACAGACCGGATAGATTGGTTGAAGGCAATCGGAAGGAAGTCCTGGATGTAGACTCCTTTTTGGTTATTTAGTACACGTTAACAAGGTATATCTGCCGACTGATGGTTTTTTTTTCCGGGCTTTGAAGTTTCTATAGCGATCGCATTGTATTTTTTTGAGTTAGTATCATTAGTTCCACACGCCCAACCCTCCGTATTTTTTCCGGGTTTAGGAACGGCTAGTTAACTAGGCTGACTGATGGAATTCAATAAACAATAAGTAGTACTTCTCAGATAGGCAATATATATATATAAATATAAAATAATTTTTCCTTCACGTTCCCAGTGGAACATAGGGCTCCAAGCCAGTGACTTGAAGTTTCTGTAGCAGTGTTTAATTTTTACAGGATGGGGTTGCTAGCCTCATGCCCAACCTTTCCTCTTTACCAGCATTATTTCTGGCTCAGTGAGGTAAAGGAGTGCGCCGGCTGAGGGTCGAACCCCGGACCAAATGCATGGTCGGCGAGCGTCCTAACCGCTATACCACCGACGCACATATATATATATATTGGCAGCTAATAATTCACGTTGATTTTTCATGTCCATCCAAAGTATAAATAACACTTACAATTCAGGATATTTCGCAAGTGCACAGTTTTTGTATGAACAACGCAAACTGTTTAAATTTAACCGATAAACAACGATATATGATAACTTTTTTTTACATATACCTCTGATAAATAAGTCCATTGTATCGAAGTCACTAAGCTGTAAAATGATTGGTTTACTGCATAATATACATCAATAATATTGCAAATATAACATACATATTAGCTAATATGATTCACGTTGATTATTTATTGATATTATATCAGTACATGTGTGTGTGTGTGTGTGCGAGAGAATGTGCGTAGATTAGTGATGTACAGAGAGAGAGAGAGAGAGAGAGATGACAGTTATGGATGAAGTTTTCATGAATATCGATTGCATGACTATGTACACAATGCATACTTCACTCGAGTGATGTAAAAATGATGGAATTGTTCATTACACTGGAATTCATTCATTCATACACACTATTTATTTTAATGAAATTAGTCGTAGTTTAGTCGACGTTAGGCTACGCGATAAACCCTATATCTAATGTACTAGTGGTCATTTAATCTAGTGAAAGAGATTGTTGTATTTGAATCACTATTCTGCTGTACACTGTACACGTAACAAAACTGATCTGAAAAGGCATAGTTTCTTCTGTGAAATTACCCAGTGTATTAGTAGGATACTTTTCATAAACGACTGTAGATTAATGAAATAGCTTTGTATACAGACAAGAAATAAAGGTGGTCTATGAAATGCTAAACAAAGTTAAAACATCGACTTGACATTACTTGGATATAATTTCCTAGTGCATGACAGGAAAAGTATGCAAACATTCAAGCAAAAGTAAAAATGGTTGTCATTTTTCATACAAAAAACTCTAAAAATAGAACCAAATCAACCAGAATTTGCTGTAAGCTCAAGCCATTTCATTTTTTTTATCCCACCCCATATTTCCTTAAAAACCTGTTAAGTGTTGTACGAAATAGAAACTTCTCAACATAGTTTCCAAATCTCAGTACTTTACAAAGAAAAATTAAACACTATGATTTATAAATGGGACTGTTGGACAGAAAATCAGGAGTTTTATGGGTAATTTATCAAGCTGAATTAAGTAAATTGAAAACAGTAAGTGTTCTATGCGATTATTTGTTGTTGCGTTCCCAGTGGAAGTTAGGGCCTTACCAGCACATCTCTATTGCACTTGACTGTCTGTCATCCCGGACTTTGCAAAAGCCTTCATATCATTTTCACTTAGTCTCTTCCATGTCATGATCGGACGTTGAACTCATCTCGTCCCATTTAGGTTATACTAGAGGTCTGTTTTGTGATGTCCCTTGAATATCATCCCAAAGTATTTTCAGTGTATCTCCATATCCTTCTACATTTCAATTCAGCAACATGTGGTTGGCTGGTTCTATGAATGCTAGAGTCTACAGGATTTGCGAGAGTCAGTTTTTTCAACAAGACATCATTTCTGATATACTGTATAGGCTAGTGTTATGTATACAGACATTCTGAGACAAACCTTTCAAGGTAAAAATCAAAAGGTAGAACTCCATGTGTATCGACTGAATAGTTTCATTTATACTTGTAAATCATCTCATTTTAACTACTAAACACTGTATTAAACAAAAATAAAAGAAGCATTGGAAATTTAGTCGTGCATACTGAGATGCTTATCTAATGATCCATGAAACCTTAAGCTGCATGTGTTTAGAGGAAGTATCAGAGGATGTTAGAAACACGGTAATGCCTTCGATTTTATTCGGATGCACTTTAACCTTCGCAAGCGATGGTTACATTGTTTCACCATCTAAGTATTTTTCGACTATTTGACGCATAAACAATATATATATATATATATATATATATATAATTTTTTATCATATATCAGCCCTAATTGTAAACATCTAGAAAACAGTTTTAACATGTAACCGAAGGTACTTGAGCAAGGAATGAGTGAGAATTCCATTTCATAACTATCTGTTAATGGAAACTTCCCGGTAATTGATTAGTTTTAATTCTATCAATGAATTCCAGCATGAAACATACTGGTGGTTATTATCACTCTACCATATGGGAATAATAAAATCCTTCAGTATACCAATAAGTGTTCTATGGGCTCACAGTTAACATATTGCGAAATTTTCAAGTGGACAAATTGTGAAAAACTAAATTATAAGCTGTACTTTTAAAGGCACATTATGCCCAAAATATGCATGAAGGTCTACGATGGCGCATTTGCAAAAGCATACAAAAAGTCTGGTCCGGTTTGAATTTTAACGTCAATATAATGACACTATGTGATATAAAAACCCCTTGGACAGATAAAACTTTTAAAAGAAGTGATAAAAACAAGTGCAACTGAAATGCACCTTTATATAGGCCTATGATGTTATTTTTCTGCTGATTAATCACCAGTGATAACGGTATTCATAAACATTGAAACGAGAATAAATTTGATCAGTAAAAGTAGTGTACTACTACATCTAAGCACTTAAAACTTAATGGGAAAAATTCATTGATAAGCGATAGCAATACGTGGAAAACGTATGCAAACTGAACATTTATTAATCCCTTATCTCTGATATTGTATTTTCCATATACTACGAATCTTTCCTGTAGTCATCTTATGGTGGAAATTGTTGTTGTATACTATTAAGTGTGACAAACGATACAGCTATATAAGGAAATCACAAAATGATTTGGCTTCTTGTTATTTTGCACAAATGGGCTTAACGGGTCAAAGTATTCTTCACGTGCCTAATCACGGCTCAATCACTTGGCCAGTGCAGTCTTCGAAATTGGAGCTCCTCGTAATTTCCAGTGAAGTGAAAAAAGTCATGTGTGGTCGTGTACAAGATAATGATACTATGCAAAATAAATATCGTTCATTATTTGGCATAGATACTGACAATTGTGGACAATTAGTCGAAAAATGCTAATTCTGTTAGCACAGATTAACATAGACAATATATGCAAAACATGTGGGAAGATAATATCATGAAATAATACATCCCAGAGTATTCATTGGCATTAAGATTTACTAAGAGTGACTTTCCTACCTATATAAAAGTCCACAATACAACAAGTCAAAATTAACTGTAATACATAAACTAGCCTTTCTGTTTACCAATTACCAGGTACAACAGAATACAAGTAAAAACGAAAAAGTAGTCAATCGAGTATTTTCAGGCTCACACTTATCGGTTGGTTGTAATACCACTTTTACTCATGAAATATCACCATGAAAACCTTGACAGTCATTCGCTTTCATTCTTACTGAAATTTACCTAATAAAAAGCAGATTAATAGGTTCTTCATAGCAAGATAAATTATAATATCAAAATTATGCTATCCATCACAAATATATATGCAGTAACAGATGTGGATCTTTGATTGATAAGGCGCATTACAGGAAATCTCTTCTTCACAGAGTTGTTAGTAGTCATCGCTAAACATCTCCGAGAATGATGAATATGTGGCAAAAAGCTGACAACAGCTAAAATAATAAGAAGAATTGTTTTGTTATGAATAAAGAACTACAAATGAATTACACACCTGAAATGTTCTGCAAACGCTACCGAAATTTTGACAAATGACTAAAAAGCATTTGAGTGAAAGATTGGTATTAGTTTATCATAAATTCAAGTTGCTTATATATATATATATATATATATATATATATATATATATATATATGCTAGATAAGTAATCCTGATTTACAGACTTCAGAGTTCTGGTAAACATTCAACCTAAGTTTCTTTTAATATACTTTTTCAGCAATAACAAACAACTAGTTAGCTAATCAGAATAACTTACAAATCGACTTCCCGCCAGTTGTGTGGAACCACATGGAAGCTTCTCTCTGTACACCATCATCAAGAACTGGAAATGTGAAATTAGTTACACCCCAGTGACCAGTCAGTGCATCTACTACAGTCCTACAGAAAGCCAAGCGGAAGCTAAAATAGTTCAGTGATAACATCTTTGACTGCAGCACTGGAAAAAGAGATTTTGAGCTATTTCTTTGGAGGTCACAGGTATTCGTCATTGACGAGTGTCAGTATGTATAAAACCTGAGTCAAGGGATTTTGACCAACTGTTTTCATCAACTTACAAAATTATATTCATTTTTAAAACAATAAATCATGGAAAACAAATCTTTTTGAACTAAGAGCGTATAATTGGTGGATGGTGAATACCAGTGGAATCGAGGATTCGCATTTCGTCCTATTTTGGACTCGTCATCTGGATGTGCCTGCATTTCTCAGTGAGTGATGATGTTCCCACCGAGGCTCGAACCCAGTGCCCATAGTTTCAAGCGCCAAAGCGTTATCCACTAGACCACTTGGGCCACGAGAGCCACCTCTTGTGCAACGGGTCATATTAGTTATTGAATTGAATTTTTGATTTTCCCGTTGATTGATTGGACCGAAGTGCTCGGTCTCAGGTTGACATGTCGGCTTCTTGAGACCTGAGACTGAGCACTTCGGTCCAATCAATCGGTGGGAAAATCAAAAATTCAATTAAATAAGAGCGTATAGATTAGAAACTAGATAAAGACAATCAGAAACAAATCTATTGAATTAACTGACTAGAAGAAAGGTGAATATAAGAAATCTACTGAAGTAATGTATTGTGAAGCATTTACGTCATTGCCAAAGGCAATCAAACTTTCAATTTCTACGTAACGAAACACGCTCATGATGATAGACAATATTATTAGGAAATATCAGTTGCTTTTTAACACTTGTCTAGTCGATATTAGACTATTGTGAATGAATTGTGATTGTGTGTATCTGTAACGGCAGAGGACAAGGGACTTGGTAAAGGTGTGTTTATTTGGAATTTGGTATTGCTATATACCGAAATTAAGTACATCTTATCATCAAATCACCATTTGCAAAGACCTTCCGTATTGTACTACTTCTATCTTTTATTTTGTGTTTCTTTGTTTTCATCTCACGTCTCTTATATTTTTCTGCAACACTTAATCATTTGCTTTCCCAGACGTCAAATATATCCTAATCCTATCTGATGATTTTATCCCGATGAACGACTCTTTACAAATACACTACTGATAAATCTCATCAGTAGTGCACACGGCATATATCTGAGCAGTGATTTTTTTTTAAAAAGGCACTTTATAACAATACAGATTTATTTAGTTGATTTTCCTTTCTTCGGATAACTTTTTTGTTTAAGGATACAAATAAAATCAGCATAACTTTATCCTACTTGTTTTCTCTTTCTGAGTTTCTATCGAATAAAACATCTACTCCATTAACTAACATAAAGTGTGTGTGAGTGAGTGTTAAATAAAGAAAATTTTTACACTTGATGTATAGTGTAGGCAATCACTTGAAATATTTTACAAGAATGTTATTACTTTTGCAAAGAGGTGTTAAGTGTTTATAGGAATTATATTAAAAAGACAAACTCAAGAGTGCGTAAATCTCAACTAGGAAGCCATTTGACTTGCACAAGAGTTTAATTTGCTTTAGAGATAATAAAAATAAAGCTGTCTAGAAGTTTTTTTTAAAAAAAACATTTTCTATATAAAATGTCCATGCATAATTTTTGTTTAACCTTTACTTAAATATTGGTTTCACTCAGTGATCACTTAATTTTTGTTAAATGGCTTTGTTACCAGAAGATGGTTATAGAGGTAAAAAAAGCTTGCTTTCTTATCACAGTGTCTAGAGACAGTTAAATTGATGAGTTTGCCTTGTACAAATGTTTTATTAAGCTTGAAGATGATAAATACTTGTTTCTCTAATGGGAATACATAATGGTAGTAAAACAGTTACGAAATAATGAGAATCATTTGGTGCATTATGAAGTACATAGAAGATAATACTAATACGTGGATTGTCTGTTCAACTTAAGGCTAAGTAATGACACTTTTTCATGTAGACCAAAAACTCAGAGTCACATATGTTGGTAAGAATTCATTGGTTGTCCAGTGACTTTTCAAATGATCCTATGTTGATTATCTTTTACCCGTTTAAATATTGCATATTCAAACTATCCAAGTCATATTTTTATACATAAATGAAGATTTACTGTCATGATGAAGGTTTTCACTATATATATATATATATATATATATATATATATGAAATGTGTGATGAATTAGGGTAGAATGAAAATCTGCATGGCTACCCAAATCTGTCCAGTGATCTGTTAGATGACCAGTTCATTGCTCAACCAGCCGAGCTACGAAACCCAACTTTTAACCAGATCATCGTTTCACTGCAATCACCAGGGATAATGCTCAGCTGTCGTGTAAACAAATGACGCGCTACTATATCGATTAATATTTGTTCTGTATTCTGATATGACCTTAGCGGGAGCTTGCAAGAGCTACTCAGATTTTCCGGGGACAGCTTTCACTTAACAGTCGATAGTTAAATTGGTATTAGTACAGTTTAGTTTATTGATCAAGTGATTGTGTTACAGAAATAAAACCAATTCAACAGTTATAAAACTATTCTCCTCTGTTTAACAAAGCGAGAACGAATATATTTTATAGGGTTACATTCTTAAATGACAATGCTACTGAGTGATACAATGAAATTCCGGTTAGATAAGTTAAATAATGCTGCAACAATGGCTGTAGAAGACAGAGTGAACCAGTATCTTTAGAATCTTCCTGAGAAAGTATTAACAGACAACAATAAGTAAAATGAATTTGAACCAGGATTTTCGCGCATGCCATTCAAATATAGTCTACCCAAAGTCCACAGATGAGATTTACTTTTAAAACCAATAATGTCAGTGGTGAAATCACTATGCCAAAACTGGCTATTTTGTTGGCATAAAAACTGGAACCGACCTGAAGAAGGTTAACAGTTTACATGGTCAACGGACCGTTTGAATCTTCATCTGAACTGGGTCATTTGAATATTGCAGAAATCGCACTATTTACACACACACCAATTGAAGAAACAGTGAAAATGATTTGCCAGCAGTCTGAATCTTGAGCTGAGACAATTTTTGCGCCATCGTATTAAGAATATTCAATCTTAATTCAAAAACCGACGATACCAATAAATCTATAGAGTGATTATGGATCTACCTGTTCTTGTGGATATATTCATAATCCACCTTGAACAAAGGGGACAGAACCGCTGATATGTTCTTTCTGGCTTCGTTCAAACTAATCGGTAGAACTGGTTGTATGATATTCTCTCTTTTTTGTCTAGTAATGCAGAGTCTTTTATCAAAGCATCGGATACAGTACGTACTTGAAAGCATATTAACTGCATAGGACTAGTGACAATGGCACGATCATATTATGCATCACACTGAATTCTAAGTCATTCTGGTATAACATCTAGATCTGTTCAGTTAAAATTCGTTAAAGGTTATTAGTATGACCATTATACAGTTGACTTTCCTCACCGATGATGTAACCATGTTGATAAAATGCAATAACTGCTCTCTACATATACACAGCTTACTAAAAGTAAGCATTCTGGTAATTTTATAAATACTCAAATTGGTGATAAATACACCACATAAAATATTCCTCATTTTGGAAATACTTAAAAAGACTTCACACATACAAGGCATTATCAAAGGTATTGTTTTACGTGTTCAAATCGACTGAAGCTGTAAACCCATCATAATGATTAAAAAAACTTTGAATTTGAAAGCGCATTGTGTGTGTGTAGTGAAAAGTTGTTGTGTAAAATGCTTGTCACATAATACAAAGAACCGTTTTTCTTTTTCTGGACGTTACATCAGAAATCAATAAATGGCAACAACCATAACAACAGCTGTTATTATTTCAGCTTGATTTGACATTAATGACTGGATAAAGAACCAGACGCTCTAAAAGCGTTTAATTGGTCAGAATTTTTTTTATTTTATTTTTTTTATTTTTGATTACAGCTTGATTCCACACTGTACTTTTGGTACAAGTATGGAATTTTCAGCGTGGATATCGGTAGCCCAAAATTCGCAGGCCGACCATAGATATCAGGTGTGCGTCGGCGTGGGCTCGAACCCCGGACCATGTGGATGGTCGGCGAGAGTCCTAACCACTGTGCCACCGACGCACAAAAAGAAGACGTGTCTGCAACCTTGAAGGAATATATGTCCTTTCTGAAATTCGAACGAATAAGACACATCGTTGATCTTGGAAAACACCCTTAGAATTGGTCAATCCAACTAGTAAATATTTAAAACTGAGAGATTTATTCTTTACTTATACCAGCTGATAAACCTGTACAAACTTTATCTGACAAGACTTAGTTTCAGTTAATCTGTCAAAATAATGCAGCAAGTAAAAGATACAATTGTAAATTAGTTATTTTAGTCACTTCATAGAAAAGCAACATTCAATAGGTAAAATATTTTCGCATTATGTCCAAAAATAAAGCAGAGTTGTCATCCTTAAACTACATGATATGATTAAGAAACACTATGCATCAAACTATTTCTGCATGAATAGATTTGGTATTGTTTATTATATCAAAAGAATACCAGAGGGTCAGAATACCAGATTATATCTAATAAGCTGAATTATATTGAATTTCAGGTCCTTTAGAGTAAGACATACACAATACAAACATTACACGGAAAATTTCAAGGTAAACGATTAACATCACGGCATATTGAACAATTCTAGAAAATTATAGTCACTAAGATGACAGGTGTTTTCTCAAAAATAAAGGTTTTAAGTCGGAAAATTGACATCCTTGAACAGGGTAGATAGTTTTTTATATGTTATAGTTGTGTAGTTGTGTTCCCTGAACTGGATGATTTATCTGAGAAGATTTCATGTTGCTTAGTAGGGCAGTGAGAGTTATCCATTAAATGTATACTGGAAGGCGAAATATGATATAATAATCGAGGGAGAGAGAACAGTAGTTAACGGATTTCTTCATTTAAAAAGAAGAATTAACTTTGAACAGATCTTAGCAAGCAATGTCAAACAAATTCCGTAATGCTTGCCCTTTCCATATTTACTAATATTATTCAATTGATCAAAAATGCCCATAAGAATTTTCACAAGACTGATTACTGCATGAATAATATTCTTCTCGATGACCTCTTCATCAGGTTCTGCAGTCATTTATACATAATAGTGAGTGAATTAGTGTCATTAACAACATTATCGTTTAAATAACATTGAATCAATAATGATATCAATAGATTACAGTTCGATAGAATCAGCATAAAAATAAACGGAATGTCAAAAAGACTAGGAAAGGTAATATTACAAATTCATGAATTTATAGTCTCCACTGTGAAGGCCAAGGCAGTAGTATTGACTGTACTTGCTTCTTTTGCATTGAAAGCATTGGTTGTTTAACACGAATGGCGACAGCCTCAGCTGTTTGGAGTATTCGGAACCCAAATATTTTTGGATATTTATTTGGCTTTTTGGCTGGCTTTGACTAGGTGGTCTAGTATCAAAGTGTTAACTTTTTCACTATGCCTTTTTTACTCAGCTACACCGGTAGATGTTCCCGAGCATGAAAAATCAAATTCCCAGAGTGACTGCCAATATAACTCGCTCCACAAGCGCAGTTGAATTACTAAACACGTTTAGAGGTAGCTAGTCTATGCGCTTCATCTTTCAGTCGGGGAATCATAACCGGTTGTGTAGAAAATATGACTTTTAGTTTACCGGAATTAAAAGCTCTTTGAATAGATTTTCTTAACTTGTTTATCATTATTTCAGTCGGTAAGTCGGCCTTAAATTCACGAATTCTGTATTATTTTTCCCCTTATTGATATTCACGCTTACACATGCTACTGAACTGTAATCTACTGATATTATAATCGATTCGATGTTATTGAAACATTAATGTAGTTCATAACATTAATTCAGTCATATATATATATATATATATATATATATATATGACTGTAATATCTGATGTTGAAGTTATCGGAAAGAATATTCTTTGTGCAGCAATCTGATTTTTACTGTTATTCATATATTTTTTTTGTGTTCTGAGGTATGTAGAGTCAGGTGAACAGATAGATAACAAAAATACTGTAGGTTTTTTAACATTTCTGTGTTACACACTACCAGTGCACTATTCATTTTATTTGTCAATCTATTCTGAGAATTTCAGTGTAGATTTCATTACAAACCAACATCACTTGGAGGTCAATGAAAACCAGGGAGCACTGGGCGCATAAATTTAAGGTCCCAGGTTTGATAGTTGGTAGTATGCTGGGGTGTACATTGCTGAAAAATCCTAAGCTAGGATTCAACAGCTGTCCAGTGCTTCCTAGTTAACAGTGATATCTAGAGGATATTGGTTCGTGACAAAATTTACATCTGAATTAATTAAAATCTCTAAAGGAATCCTGAGAATTGTTTGGGAAATATAATATTTGGTTAGCTTAAATAAATCAACGGTGTATTTGTATTTTTCTTATAGTACAACTAATGTATGCCAACTTAAAGTTATTTAATATTTTAAAGTTACTCCCAAGACAATTTTAGACAAGCTATTTCGATTACTACAGTCAGTTTGTACAAGATCATACATGGAGTGTGGCGATTTGAACTACCGCACATATGTGCAAAGTTCTATATCGAAAACAGACAGATCATACAAACCCAACGATTTACTGCGACATACAGCAAGAACACTATATCTGCTGGAGGATTTCATCATGAACTGACATCAGTTAGAGAACCATTGGAAAACCTGGGAATACTGGACAGATGTTTCCTACGCCCTAGTCTGGGACTCTTCATCAGTTGCCTGGGATTCTGGTGAGAAACCATGACCAGTAGGATAGAGCAGGTTGAAGGTGAGGACAGTTACTCATTTGAAAGGACATTTTGAAGTGGTCACGCTATGCATTGAATTGACAGAAGTTAGGATTCATGGGCCATTAGATCGGGTCCCAGTGAATTATTGGTCCGTGAGCTCGCTGGCCTTGTAACCAGAAGGTCCCAGGTTGGAACCCTGGCGGTGGGTGCGTACTGCTGAAGAGTGACAAACTAGGACGTTGGAAACATCTGTCCAGTATTATCAGGTTTTCGAATGGTTCTCTAACTGATGTCAGTTCATGATGAAATCCTACAACCAATCCAAAAAAAATTCCCTACAGAAGCAATACTTCAAAATACTATATTTATTCGAGATGTCTTTGTATGTTCGTGTTACTTGAGACTACTTTGCTGTATTTTACAATTAAGATAATATTATCGTCTGCCTTGGGTATAAACTGTAGAACGATGAAGAAACTAGACGGACAGGAAAAAGTACTGATGAAATCGAATGTAGATTCGTTATTTATTTTGTGATGTGCTGATTATAATAATAATACAAGTGATGTCGCCTATGCATCTTCTTTGCTGAGTTGTATACGTTGGATGAAATAATTTCTAGTCACAGATTTGTCTTTTGTTTTTGTAAGGAAACTAGATGTGTGACAAACACACCCTTACACATGGAGGCATATATATATATATGTATATATTTATAAGCTGACAAATATTTGTGATTATTTGCATGTGTAGCATAGACTCACCATTGAGTAATACTAACATGTTTGTCACATCGCTGGAAGATAGCGGACAGACATGCAGTACGCTAACATTACTTTTTGATTCTTTCCCAAAGAATATAAAAGCAGAAACAAGATGGGTATTCACAAAGAAATCTTTCTCTTGTCTCTGTGGTTTCATTGTTACCAGTTCTATTTTTCAGCTGATAATAATTAGTTAAATTGGCATAAAAAGTAGTTTTATTAATGAATAAATGTTAGTTTTTGTTTTGTTGCAACATATTGGAAGAATGGACTGGAAATGGGACACATTTTCTTTTAAGAGGGATAATAAATTTTCAGGTCTTTGAAAGAAACATATCTCGTTTGGTTACAAATTTGATTTTTCACGAAAACACATGCTGGTATGGATAAATACAGAGAACAGAATGCATAGTTTCTTTCACTTGCTCTCCACAGTCCACAGAATCCAGTTTTCATTTCAGTCTGCCTCTTAAAATGCTATCATTAATATGACATACTTGTACACCAAATATTTTACAATATAGTCAGTCCATTTCACGTGAATCATTTTCAATGTTCAATGCTTGTTTACTTCATCAATATCATTACAAAGGGAGTTGAACGGTGTAAAACAACGCACAAGTAGTTATTTACTGAGACATTAATTCTCGCCATTGATATTTAACGTAAATGGAAATTTCTATTATTGCTACTAGCTGTCAAGTTTCGAAAGTGAAGCCTCAAGCAGTTTGAAATAAATATCACAGTGTTTACATATCTTTTTACCAATAGTCTGTTTGTTTACTTCGTTTTTAAACACATGCATTATCATGTCTGATAACCTTATTTTATATGAGTTTTCACAAAAATAAACAGACTTCAATGTCACACATCTTTTAAGAGATAATTAACGAAGTGATCTTGCTAGTTTAAAACAATTATTTTTCACCTACACTGAAGAATTTGTTATGAATGCAAGCACAAAAGAAGTATCATTCCAATATAAATGTTCAACAGTAAACATTGTTATGTATACATTAACCCTTATAAAATTCCAGTAACTTGACTTCCGTGAAGATTATTGAAATTTTAAGAGAAGCCTGTCGTAAATTACACTGGGAAGCTTAAAACAAGTATTCATTTACAAAAGAAACTAACCTAAACCATAAGGAAAAATTAAACAAATGAACTGAAGTTGCATCATCATCGAGATACAAAATATACAACAAAGAATGCAATTATTTTACTAAAGAAACACTTCCTGTAAGTTGAATTTGATAAAATAACTACTCAGTAGGGGTGCTCTAATGGAAGCATTTATCTATTAATAACTGTTTGAATGACGTCGAAAAAATAACACTGATGTATACATTTTATGTTATCGTTTTGAAATTGTTTTCAGTAACATTCTAAACAAAAATCACAGCATATTTTTAATATCAGAGGATTTCAAGATTCTGTTACTCTACTCTACCGTTGAACATGATATATATATATATATATATATATATATATATATATATATATATATATATATATATATAGAAAGATACAGATAAGGATATAACGAAACTTTCTGAAAGGGTAGATTAATTGGATGTCAGTTTATTTATGGCTTTTTATCTGAATCCCAAATTCAGGAGATTGAAATCAGTTTTTGGTGTCCAAACCGTATACAAAATGCCTCAAAAATATGCAGAGTTGTTCTCAGGGAAACTCGCATTCTGTGAAGAATAGAAATATCACTATTTTTAAAGGAAAACAATTCTTGTTGAATAATTATGTTCATCCTGCATGAATAACCATGATATAGTCATTCATTGTACTGTGAAGTATGAAACACAGTTAAAAAGAGAAAGTGTTGCTTGATACGTTTGTTGTATATCGCTTTTAGTACAAATAGTGATGAAGTAGATCGCTCAAAGAATAGACTCATTCGGTAACATTATCCATGGCTAATTGTAAATGCTGTGCTTAAGCATAACGGATTTTCAGGATACACTTGTAGCATTCAGAGTATTTTCAAATGGGCTTGCTTACAGTATACATATAGGGAGACGAAGGTAGAATATTAAATGATATCTCAATCACTCACGTATAAATATATATATATATATATATATATATATATATGACAATACAAAGTAAAATTCTTTTTTCTATCCTAATTACCTCACCATTTATTGTCAGAAAATAAGAATTCATAAAAATAAGTTGATTTGTTGCGTTTACTATTGATTCAAAGTATAACGTAAGTTCGTCCCTATTTCTTCTTACAGTATCTGTTCCCAAAAAGTGATACTTGATTATATATATATATATATATATATATATAATTATTAAAATTATTCATAATTTGAGTCTATTTTTGGAAATATTTCAGTAGAAAAACATTCTAAGCATTTTATTGCCAGTTGGTCTCCTGAAACAAAGCGAATAAACTGAGCTCCAGAAATGTCCACTATTATACCTAAATTAGACAATCTTTATGATGTTTAACTATCTTGTCATTCTTTTCAGATTCAATTGAAATTAAGAGTTGTACTTTTATAGCTATATCGTCAAATAAGATGATGTTCATCTTATATTCTTGACACTTTACTATACAACTAGTAAAATGACAGCAAAGGAACTGAAATTCATATATGTTGTAAACTGGTTGTTGTTTCACCCACAGGTATTCATCTTGAAACTTTTATCAACTGGGTGGTAGTTCTATTTCTGTCCTATCAGTTAGATGTACCAGCAATGCTAGCGACTGGTGCTATCCGACTGAGACTCAAACCAACCTTTGTCCACCAAGCCATTGAGAGAAAACAAAAAGTAACAGTTGTTATTTGTTAAAAAATTATTATTTTAAATTCACTGATGATTGATCAAACAAATAGCTTCAAGAAATAATCGAAGCGTCTGTACGCGGAGCTGATTTATCAATAAGAACTGAACATACTGGTTCAGTCAAACTAACAATCAAATAGAAATTTAAATCACAAAATTCAATAGAGAGTGAAATTATTGTCTGCAAATGTGGATGACTTCTAGGGAAATTCGACTTTCAGTGTAGATTTATTTAGTAATTTTGAAAGACATGCCAACTTAAAGTTAAGTATTACATGAACACTATTCTGGTAAAAACACATTGTTGTAAAGACTAAAGTTAAATATTGATAAAAGCAATTCAGTGAAGAATAAATAATACAAAGTTGTTAGAGTGTATTGTGAATAATTTTCACTTCCATCACCTGTACACTACCAATTATTTATTATATTTTTAAATTCATACACTCAAGTAGCAATAAGCAAAATCTACAGGAGAGAATGAACGGTGCCTTTAGGCAGCATTTAAATCACTAGTTTTGAGCCTAAAATATCAGATCAAGAGTGTACATTATAAATGGTAAGAAAATATTTTTCTGATTAGTAGTTTTTTTCTTAATTTTAGCGTTATTTTATGTAAAAGTGAATACAAATAACAAAATATATAGAGATTTATGATAACTACAAGCTGTGCATCGATTTAAAAGAGCAGAAACCTGGTGAATAATATACACAAACAAGTTCCAAGAAGATTGAACCAAAAGACCAACTTATAAAATTAGAATATTATGTGTGATAATTTTCATTTTTTCGGCCGACATTAATTTTAAATGAGCCAGTGTGTTGGACTGTGTTATCTAGTACTTCATCTGAAGCGTTGTCGGTATCAATTCATAATATTTCAATGGAATCTTAAAACAAGACACAAATGTCATGAATAAATGATTTCATTTGAATGTGAGAAACAGAGTGAACATATATCCTTATAACTTAAACTGAACAAGTTGAGTGAGCATGCTTTTCAGCTCGCTATCCTCTTAAAAGCAGTTACGGTGTTCTGACTTCTGACCCATTCGGTAGTTGTAGACTAAGAGTCAAATGAAGTCGACAAATAAGTAGTAAATAGTCTTTTACCAAAAAGCGATCACAAAAAACCAAGTGGATTTCATCATTTTCTTATACATTTTATAAATATTTGTTGTATTACTAATGGTGTTGTCATTCTTTGTTGTGTTGTCCTGCTAATGTGAGCAGTAACAAAAAGAAACAGCTAACCACTAGACGCTGTTTGTTGGGGTTCAGAAATCATGCACCAGTATATATTTACTTTTCATGTCCATCTGGAAAGCAATCTTTCGTACACATATTGAGATTATGAACAGTAAGCTGTATCAGCTTATCATAATTGACTATGTGTGTACCACTGGTGTCATGAAAAGAAATTATAACTGTGCATGCATATATACGCTAAATTTTTGGTCCCTATCAACCAGCTATAGAGGATAGCCTTAGCATCTAACTAAGACTAATTAATTGTAGTCTTTTGTGTCTTCAAGCATGTTCCTTTTTTTATACTTGTCAATAATTTTTGAAGGTATATGTGTCTACCTAGATAAAAGTCTTCATAAGCTTGAATTGGTTGATATTAGACCTTTCCGAAACGCAGTATTAATCACACTCTGAGCATTTTCACAAGAAGTTGAGAAATTATCAGCAAACTCATCGCACGCATTTATTCAAAAACCCATTATATCTGGGTTGCAAAGATATACAATTTTTTCAGAAACAGATTATTGAGTAACATTTAATTACCGACCACACTATCACTGTATATACTCAAAGTATCCTTCAGTTTAATTTCATTGATAAGTCAGTATTTGTGAAGTTTTCTTGTTATCTTTAAAGAACAAAGTGTCAGTAACAGCATGTGCTTCAAGGAATCTTACGCAAACCATTTAGAGAATAAACGATCTTCATTGAATGAACACTTCGACTATCATTTAGGAATACTGAATAATAATGAACTTTCAGTGTAATTATTACTGTATAATTGATCTGTCATTAAGGGCGACATCGCTTTTTCAAAAATAAACAAAATCAAGTGACTTGGTATATCCTTTTTCATATCAATGCTCACAGAGAACTGAAGATGTAAATTAGATCGGCGAATCAGGTATGTCTTAAACACAGAAAGTATTATGATCCCTAGATAATGAACGGAATGATCAATATGAAAACAAGTGAATACATTACAACAAAAACAAGTTACCTAATTAGTGGAAGACCTAGAAGCTTGATCTTTTCAACTAAGCAGAGATGATGTCTAAAATAACAGTAATAAGCAAAAATGTCGATTGAAGAAAGGGAGAGTCAAAATGCTTAAAATAACGGGTATCTTGCGCCATTGACTTTAAAATCAGAAGACAATGCTCAGTATGGACAAATCGGATAGTCTTTTGAAAGATTCCTTATCAGTAAAATGTTGCTCGCATTAAGAAATATAATATCTGATTTCAACTTTGAGATCCTGCTTCAAATTTTTTTGTATTATAAAGATACATATACACATATATACGTATTAAATGAAATCAATTTATTTGTTGTATTCGGGAAAGAAACCACTACACTTATAAGTTACAACTATCAGGTTCAATACTATGTAAATAAGTTCACTATGCAAAGCTTACATTAGGGAAATTGTTTTCAGACGATCGTTGACCTCAGATATAGGCTACAAATCAATCAAAAGTGACCGACAGTTTTGTTTTACAATAACACAGTAGTAATTGTAAAACAGTAAAGAAAGTTTGGTACTCTTCGAGTTTTAGCGATATCATGTAGGACTTTGGATGGAAAATTAGCTGGGAAGAATTTTTTGTTCAGCCAGTTGCAACAAAGCGTTATCGTTCACCGCAAAGCCTAGTAAAGTAGCATACAATAAGAACAAAATACTACTGCCCTGGCCTTCAGTGGAGACTATAAATTCATGAATTTGTAATATTATCTTTCCTAGTCTTTCTGACATTCAGTATATTGTTATGTTGATGCTATTGAACTGTAATCTATTGATATCATTATTGATTCAATGTTATTTCAACGATAATGTTGTTAATGACACTAATTCACTCACTATTATGTATATATGACTGTAGAACCTGATGAAGTAGTTACCGAAAAGAACATTCTTTGTTCAGTCACTATTCTTTTGGAAATACTGAAGTGTTAACAATTCACGTTCTGTGTTGGTGCTTCTGTGACAGAATGCTTGCTAGTCACGGAGGATATCCGGGTTCTCTTCTCAACCGAAATGATCATAGTCCCCATGTAGTCTATTAGGGGACAGTAAGCCGGGAAAATATAGGGGGGTTGAGGATGAGGCCTTTAAGCAGCATCACTGTTACTGGGACTTCAAAGCTTGAAGCTTTGTGTTGCACTCAGAAAACAAGGGACGGAAAGGTAGTATTCAGCTTCATTTGATTTTAAAATGACTAGGCCTGATAAGCTCAGATAAGTCCCTTGATATATATATATATATATATATATATATATATATATATATTAGTGGAAAAATTAGAGCTTGACTAGCCTTCTTGTATTATAAGTTTTTTTGGCAATAACTTTAGCCATAAGTTATTCCATAAACAGGTTAGGGAGAAAAGTATTTCTTATTGAAGTCTTGTAGATAAAATCAGCCTATTATAACTTCCACATAGGGAATATTGACCAACTAACTATCCAATTAACAGGTATAAAAGACACAAAGTAATGGATTTCATTTCATTCTTAAATAGGGAATAAAGTACTTATTCAGTAAACAATATACATAAATGAAACTGAATTCGATACTTTTAACAAGTTCTCCCTTCGTAAATCTAATTATGCATTCACATTTACCGTTTCATATTGTTTTAGGCATGAAGCTGAATCAACTGATAAGACTTTAATTAGGTTAGACAGATGAAATTTGTTTGCTGCTATAGGGAAACTATGCATATACGCAAAAAAACAATAACGAGGCTTTTTCCTCAGGTATTATTCGTTCAACACACCTTATTTTACCATCTGTAGACATTTATTCCCCAAGCACAAATGAATTTTTGTATTTTTTTTTTGCATTTTTTTTATCAGGTTCTGTTTCTTTAAAGAAAATAGATAGAAAGCAGCGATGAGTTTGAATAGAGAGAATTAATCAAGAACTAAATATTTCATAACCCAAAGGGCACTTAGATGAAAAAAGTGTAAAGTGTCTTAAATATATTATATATATTATATGTGTAGTCAGAAGGAATTCCTTCAGCTTAATGTAAGCTATCACATTTTGGCTAAAGTGTTAGTTTAAAAGAGTACTACACAGATTTTAGAAGGAAGCTGAAATGTTCACGTAACACAGCAGTAAGTGGTATTATGTGATTAATTAAATGTAGAGGCATTCTCATCGTCCGATTCCTGTAGAACTCTAAGAATAACTCAGTCGCATCAAGGTTTAAAAACTCATAGAGAAGCGATAATTAGCTTACTGATGCTTATACGTCTAGTGAGGGTAATTACGTGAAATTTTAAAGAAATAATCATAACTGCAAGACAAACTAGTGAATAGCTCATCTACTTGTGAATGAACCACATAACCTGAGACTTACGCTCCGCTTATTTCCTTACATCATATATATATATATCAAAGCTTATACATACATATTTTCTATTAAACAAACGTAGTGTTTCACATTTATAAAAAATACCAATTAATTTTATCATTCATGTTTCCTAGTTTAAAAAGTGACTTGTAATAGAGGTAATCTATTCCATTTTTATGAGAGCTTATAGTATCACCAGGAGAATAACATTTAAAAAGCCAGGCTCAAAAACGTTACTGAAGGTGAAAAAAGGGGATACACGAACACAGATATGTACAAAATGAAGTTTCTACACTGAAAAAGTATCTTTTTCTTAAAAAGGTGTATAGATGCTGTTTCGAAAAAATCACCAGCTCATTGGTTCAGTGATAATTTGAATTTCTGGCGTAGTTCTCAAATGAAATGTTTTTCTGTTAGCAACAGCAAACGAGATGGCTTATTCGCTTTATATCAGTATGTTATCAGATATTGTTTCATATAACGCATAGCAACAAGCAGCATTTTATCTGGTTATCTGTATTTAAAGGGAAATTATGAAGGCATTTATTTATTTATTTATAAAGGCATTCATATGATCCAGTATCTATATTCCGTAACATGAGGTTATAAAATATGAACAATCCACTGAACTCCTGGATAATATACACAATGTTAGTTGAAGTGAAAAATTCTATTTGTCAATTCAGAATTCACGTAGAGCACAGATTTTTGTTTAGATAAAATTTTATCAAGGTTTTATAATTTTGTGAAGTAGTTTAAACATCTGAGTACATTTTTCATCACTACACAGCAGCAGCAACGGTTGGATGTTGACGGCCTCCGAAGGTCTCTTATCGCTTAAGAAGACAGAAGTAATCCTACTGGCTGATGAACAGTTTTAGTAAGATGATCTGTGATTTCAAATCTTTATCAAATGCAAGAATTGCACATAGAAAGCAACATGATTTTTTCAGAGCCAATGCAAAGTAGGGAACACTTCAAATTTGTGAGACTAATTTTTCACTAAATAAAAATAGAATATTTTCTGGTCTTCTCAAAAACCTAATTTTATATAAATTTTATCTTGCATGTAGTTCAGGTAACCAGTTGTCCCTGTTAGTCTCAAACAACGCAACATTAATGTATACAAGTGGTTATGTGCATGTAACTTATGTGTATGGCATGAAGACTTATCTTCAATCGAAGTCTTCAGTAAGGCTAGAAGACTTGACTTTGAATTCTTTATTTCTTTTCAATAGTTTTGACGAGTTGATCATGGAGTGATATCAGTTAGAGAACCATTGAAAACCAGGGAGTATTGGACAGCTGTTTCATCCTAGATTGGGAATCATAGCCAGTGTGTAGCCACTGGGGTTCGAACCCAGGACCTTCCGGTTACAAGTCAAACTCGTATTTTTTTTTCCTTTCTAGTTTATGAAACAGAAATGAATAGTTTTGAGACACACAGTTATTCTTCTTCCACTTATTTTGTATATTGCAAAGCTTGAATGAAAAAAACGTTTTACTTATCTGTTATGTACTTTCCCAAGCAAGCTTTTTATATATATCATCACTTATTATGTTCATCAACAGTATTAACTTTGGTTATTTCATTAATAACCTGCCTCGTTCGAATAATAGCGTTTGAAAAATATAAAATTAGCGAAGTGAGAATAATAAGTTGACAGACATTTAAGATGAAAAATGATACTAAGTAGTTGTATGTTACAAATGCTGGTCTGGGGTTTTCACCAGAAAGATTAGAATAACCTAATCATGGTCAAGAAGTTTTATTCGTTTGAATGTGAGCTACTCATCTGTTTAACAAGAAAAATTCAGCCTACGTAGGACTTAAAGATAATCATATCAGTGTGACAGTGATTCTAATAAATGACCGTTGAAAGAATAATTGGACAATTTGTTGACTAATTACAGACATAGGAGCAAGTGAGCAAATACTTTTCAACTGAGTGAATGTGTATGCTGGCAACAGCAAACTTTCTTAATGTGGTTTTTATTTGGCTGATTAGTAGTTAGGTCAGGCTCATTGTATGTTAGAAACTGGATGAATTGTAAAATAGTTTATCTGTCATAAGTGTATTGTATTCAGCACAGAAGTGGTGAATATTGTTGCATAATATACACGTGCACAATAAATATACAGAAAGAACATCAGATCGTAGAAAAAGATAAGCACCAAGGAATCCGGCAGTCAGCGAACCAGACAACAACCTATACCTACCAAATATGCAGGGAGAAATGGAGGTAGTTTAAAAATATACTAAGGAAAGTGCTGTGTGGTATTGTAAAGCAGGCCCTCAAGTGGAACTCGAACGGAAAGCGACGTTATTAGTGCCCATAAGTAACACGGAGAAGATCCTATGAAGAGGAAATGAAAGCTTGCGGGTAGTCCTGAATACGAATGAAACCGAGTTCATAGAATCGAGTGCAATGAACATATGCCACTGAAGCTCAAATTTCCACTTGAAACTCAAAGAATTATTACTAACACTAGTTATTTTAAACAATGAAGTAATAATAAGTGAAGGTGTTCATTTTAGTTTAGCTTAAGCAAAAAGAAAACAGAAGAAAAAGGGTATGGATAACGTTACAAAATGAAGACAGAAGTTCTAAGTGAGTCATTCGTGAAATGAAAACAACGTGGCTTGAACTACAGAGATTTTTGAAAAGCGATGTATATATATATATATATGTTGGTGTTTAGTGAAGAATAAAAGCTTGATTTTGATGCTGTGAAGAAATACCACCAGTTTGACAACAAACACCTACTGAAAAGGGTAGTATTCGCAAAAATGAAAACCTTAACTTATACTGATGGTCAAAATAGATGCTATCAGTTTACAACCTAGGTACCACATATTATAGGAACAAAATGTTTTAAATATACAACTAATGTAACAATTATCTCTTATTGTTAACTGGCATTTGCTTTAATAATATTGCCATTTGGCAGAATCCAGTGATGGTTTGAGGCGTTTTACTTTTGTATTCATACTCCACTTAAAACAGGTAAATCAACAGAGTCACATAAAATTGAAAGCTTTTAATCTCTTTATATCTAACGGGTCGAACTTCTGAACAGTAAACATACATTTGATGACTACCCAGATACTGCAGCTATGCTGCAACTACGTCAGCTTCCAGTCTATTGAAATTGATGCAACTTTGTGGATAAGGGAATGGTCAAAATATCCGTAAATTTTTTTCCCTTCCTCAGTTTACAAATCGTTGCAAACTAGTAGTGCATCATCACCTTACATTTTTAAGGAATTGATCGAATGCATTCAAGAGTGTTTAGGTTTCGGAAACCTTCTCACTTAAAAAGGTTGTGTCACCTACGTGTACTTAGTCAACACAGATTTTTTTGTGCGTCGGTGGCACAGCGGTCGAATGCTTGCCAATCATGCATGTGGTCCGGGGTTCAATCCCCGCATTCCTTTACCTCGCTAAGCCGGTAATAGTGCCGGAAAATGGGGAACGTTGAGCATGAGGCTAGCAACCACATCCTGTAAAAATGAACGCCAGTGCTACCGAAACTCTAAGCTAGAGGCTTGAAACCCCCTGCTCAACTGCGAACGTAAAGGAATAAAAAAAGTGATGAGTTGTTTGTTTCCAAATATTGTAAAAATGGGGGAGTGGAAATTTCTGAACTTTTGCTTTTGTGTACCATTACAGTTTAAGCGTATTCCTGAAGAAAATGATGTTTTCTTTGTAAAGTTAAGAATACACCTTACCGATAAACACTAACGTACACATAACCTAAGTGAAGGCAATTTGTATATTGACCTGTGTGTAAGTATAGATACCACTATAGGTAATGTCGTACGGCTAAGCTAAACAAACATAATGCATACCTGAGCAAGCCATTTCAGTTGTGACACTCAAGGCTCAACGGTTACGCTGTCTATCATCCAATGTTTAGTCCATTAAATCCTCAGTTATTATTTTGATATATATATATATATATATATATATATATATATATATATATATGGTATACATCACTGAATGTTTCTTGTACTATGTTTTCAAACAAAAATATCAAAGAGCACCAAAATATACTGAAAGAAACTCCACACTTACTCTGCACTTCCGTAAACTGCAGAACAGTGTAACGCGTTCTGACCAGAATTGTTTAAAATTGTTAGGTCGGGATTATGACGTAAGAGCAGTCTCACTAAACCAATATGTTGACTGGAAATAGCGTCATGTAGTGGTGTGTCACCATCGCAGTCCTAGAAAAACAGAAGAGAATATGCTATGGTGAAACTAACAAAGAAGTGACAAAATGAGAATTTGAAGTATGTAACGCATTATGAGAGAAAATGAAAAAACTCCCATTTTTAATATGACTACTGATATGTGGAAAAAAATGTGAATGTATAAAATTAAGCGATATTCTCTTCATGGGTATATAAAACAGTATATAGAACAATTAGAACGAAATCACAGGGAACTATATATCTGGGCTTTATGCACTATACTTTGCACAAGTATAAGAGTCAATTCCGACTATTCTGTTTGAGGCCGTTAGGATCCACATTAAGAAGGCTAATTAATGTGTCCAAAACAAACTAGTACAGGCATTGTCTTTACCTTGCCATTTAGGTTCGAATGACCCTCAACCTTTTATAGAAATTTCCTCAATTCTAGTTGATGTTCTGTTTGCCATTATATTTTTATTATTATAATTTATACATCTTCAATGAACTGTAATTCCATTGAACTTACTTAAGAGGTCTATATTATTTAAAAATCACTAATGTTGTTATTGACTACTATTCTAGAATATTCTATGTATATAAGCATATTTATATAATTATGGAGTCAGAAGAGGAAATTGTCGAAGGGAATATTCTTTGCTCAATTATTTTGTTTTTTATAGATGTCTCCATGAATATTTTCGCAATAATACTATTATTGAAAGTGTGCGCTAACACCTCCCATTTTAATGATTGCTGTTACACGTCATTTTGGCGACCAGTTGTCCAAGAAGCTTCCAACAGGAGGTGTATACTGTTGAATTCATATTCAATTTGTATTCACCTACACTTAATGCAGAAGTTCTCAGTAGTGTTTACCATAAGATTCAACACAAAGAAAAACTACAAAAATAGAGATTAACACTAAATTGTTATGATTCGAACGAATTATTATCTCTACACGACTGACTTCTACATCAAGTGAAAAAAGATATTTCTCTTAAAAATAGTATATTTTCAGCACATTTCGCTCAGCAGTCGCTTTTAGTGTCTTTTCACATATAATAAAAAGAAAGGATAAGAAAGAATTACTGTATTAAAGTAGGAAAAAAGGCGTCTTAAGAGAAGAACTGAATAAAATTCTGTCCTCGTAGAACGCTGTTTTCATATGCCTTAATTAATTATAGTAAATTTCATTGAACTAAAAAGGATATAATACATCCACACAAACACTGAAATTTATAATGCCCTGATATTTTGTTTTCACTTTGATCAAAAGCTAAATAAAAAATCCACTGAAACAAAGGTATGCAGGATTGAAAATTATAAATGAAATGTCAATAAGGTTTACAGTAGTTGCTTAATGAGATACAACATCTAAGTCATTTTATGCTTTCCATGCACATATTTTTGCGCAGATGTGGTAAAGGCCACTGCATTCAGTAACGGAGGCTTAGAGTTTTTCACAGTTAACGGAGTAGGTGATGATGCTTTGTTTTAGAACACCTTATTCTTAATAGGATATGGATGAAAGCATAACAAACGACAGCTACATAATATGCAATAAAAATGCTACTAAAACGAATTAGCTATAGACTTTTGTTATATTGACAATAACATTATAAAATCTGTGAAGTCCAAATTCAATAAGCAAGATACACATAACAAGAAGACACACTTCAGTGAAAAAATTAAGCGGGACATGCTAGCAAATTTTTATTCAGATAGTCTCTTCAGCTATTAAAGAGTAGCAGTTATGAAATTTTCTGATGCTTGCTTGCATGTAAATGTTGTGTTCATTTATGAACACTTCATTATATAGAATTGTTATGAATGTCAAAGCAAAACAGAATGAAAAGCATCGAATTTAGGTAGCGTAATTTATATTTAATACAAGTTATCATCGATGTCTGTCATCAGTTTTACGAAAAACTTTGAAGTTGTTCGATTAACACAGAGCACAAAGCATTATATTTAATACTTTATCACTCTGTATTATTCTGCATAACTATTGAGAAGAGAATTCAAGCCTGTCAGCAGATCGGTTGTTAAACATTTGGTCAAGTATAATTACCTTCTGTTCAATGAGTGTCTTTTTTCGAAACCATGAGAATGATTCACACAAAAGGAAAAAGCAAATCTAACTTTAAAAATTTATGCACAGCAAGAGCAACGACGATTCAACTTTTCAATGTAATTTTTATGTGTAAAATAGAAACGCCGAATTTTATATCCTACAGTGTGTTAATTTTAATAAAGTCTGGTCGCTATATCTCACTCGATAATTAAAAAATTCCTCAAAGGTTCATCAACAAGTATGGAAGATCTGAAGTCACAAATGTAAAACAAATCACAGTGGAAAAAAAGCCAGTCTACCTTCAGCTTGATCATAAAGGTGAAAATATTGCAGCGATGATCAACAGAAGGCTGAGTACATCACTAGCCATAGCGTATTCTGCAGCTAAGCTCGTTGCCGTCTATCGAACAACTTGCTCTTTGGTGCAATCAAAAATCGATAGATATCCTTCTCATGTTACCTCCAACTGTGTATACAAATTTACATGTATCTGCGGGAGCAGTTACATTGGAAGGACAGAAAGAAGGGCATATCTACGATCTTCTGAACATGTACCAAAAAGCTTACGTCTAAAGGGAACAAATGCTTTAAATAGTGCCATCACCAGGCATCTTCTCGACACGGGTCATGAGGTGGACGTTGAAAAGTCGTTCAAAATTATCAATAAGCAAAAAAGCTCAATTCTCCTTAAGTTTGCTGAAGCCATTTCCATCAAGCGCATGAAACCTGATTTATGCGTCCAGAAAGAAGCGGTTATCAGCCTTTCTTTGCCCTGGTAGCTGGATAATTTCACCTCTCTTTCCTCCGAATGTGAAATGCTAAAAGTTTCCATTGTGTTTGATTATTATTGTTCGGAATAGTGGTTAACATTGCATATTTATATATGTATGAGTATATTGATCGATTGATTTTGTTTAAACTTAACTCTGTGCAAGTATGTTAAAATTGTTGTTGTAGATATATTTAATAATGTCTTTGCCATGTAAGCAGCTGACGAGAAGGCAACGAAATAAACACTGATGGTACCATTTTATTCTGCTAAAACTTTAGTTCTTGCTTTGTCCAATACCCTTCTATTGAATGGTTTTCTGTCTTGCTTCACATATGAATAGACGTTTCCGCATTCCTTTATTTTCGGAGTGAAACGTACGGTTTCGAACTTTTTGAAGTTTCAGTAGCAATTGTATTGTTTTTACGGAGTGTAGTGACTAGTTTCATACAAGTTTGTTGTTGTAACCAACAATAAAAATAATAAATCAGGCAAGGTTTAGAAGTGCATTGGCCAGAACTTGAACCTGAAGCAGTTTGCTATTCAGTTATCGACTAATCAAAACGATATTTGCACGACATCAAATCCAATATTAATAGAGGTGTTTCCATTATTTCATCACTCACTACTGTTTTACTGCTCCTAGAAATAAGTTTTCAGTCACCTAGTTTACGGTGCACTCTTCCGCAATATGTACATCACATTATTTATTGTTTTCGATAAATATAGTTATGGTTGTTTGACTTTAAAAATGATCCCAGAGTAAAAGCTTCATTTTCTCTCTAATTATATCCTATTACAAGTAGAGAAATATTTTTAGTGGATTAAGTTATATGTACTTCATAGGAGTTATACTAGTGTTTAATAATGATAATATACATATATATGCAACACCTCTTTTAAAAAACACGTCATTTTCAAGTCGTGCAGCCGTGTTTCTGTTACGTAAAAAAGGCTGTCACATTGAAATTAGCCAGACAATAAACACATGATGCAAAAATAACAAAAATATTGTTTAAAGAAATTCAAAGTGGAAATGTTTAACAAGGAACTAATAAAACCGAAAAATATTCTCAGGATTCACAAGTTGGTTGTCTTAAACAGTAAAACATCCAACTAACATTGCATACTCAGTGAGGGGAATTAATGTTTCAATGAACCTTACAAAAAAAAAAGGATTTGTTGAAAGAAATTATATTGTATACAAACAATTCTCCGAAAATTTTGTTTGTCTAACAGAGTAAACACCTAGTATTAAAGGTTAACAACAATCTATTACCAGGGCGCCTAAGAATAAATGATATCTAAGATATTGTTCAAGGTCGGATCCTTCATCAAATGTAAAAAGCTTTGAGATTGAACGATGGTTACAATAGAAAATCTGATTAGTCATCCATTGAACTTGACCATAACTTTTAGCAAATTTTAATTTCATTGCTTATAGAAGAAGAAAAAAGAAAGTTAGCAGAAACGTTTAAAAGTGTTATCGCCACCAAAATTTAGTTATATCCGGGATAATTTAGACACAGGATAATATACAAAATTCGTTATTTTTCGGGAGGAAAATTTTCCAATCCATTTAGTTACCTACAAGACAAATCCTTTTGAAAGAAAGAATCAACATCTATAATTGTGTTTTCTTCTTGGTTAATCCTACTTAATGCTTAATGTGTAATTACATTTTTCTTCTTAAAGTTATCGTTTTATTTTTAAAATAATAAAAAAGGGGGTGAGGTGGCGACGGAATAGGGTAGAAGTCTACTAGTGACCGAATAAGATCTAAAAGTTTATTATAAGTTATAGAATTATATACGCATAATAATAATAATAACATTAAGTCAGTAGTTTGTAAATCGTTTATCCACATATAATTAAAAACAAGCAATTTGCTTAGTGAAAACACTTTTGTTTACGCAATATTTCTTCTGACTTTTCAAAGACTCATGAAATTATAGAAAATACAGTGAGGAAATCAGTCAATCCGTTTAGCTACAAAATTTAAATATTAATCATTTGCAAAAAAAACCTTTGAATATTCGTACGAAGGTAGTTTTTTCTGTTGTTTCTTTTTTTAAATTTCGTCTGCAAATGATCGTCAACCGTGTACTTATTTTGATGAACAGACCTTGTTAATTATTTAGTCAACTGAATGTTATAAATGCAGAAAAAGTAGCACTTCTAAAAACACTACGAAACCTCCTATTATTTATTACATGAGGAAAATGAAACAAATTTAATAAGTCTGTGTGCATACATATGTGTTAATGTTGAATGAACTTTAATAACAAGATTTAAGTCTGCATAACGTTCTTTATATCCATTTGCTCAACAGTTATACCCACTGATAATAAACGCTCAATGAATTAGATGAAATCACGCGTATATATATATATATATACTGGTGTTATCTGACATCTGTAATGAGCTGTGTTCAGTCATCGGTTCACGGGTTTAAACTCTGTCAGACGGCAGAGTTGGTGGTGTGGTTCACCATCAGTTTCATGGGAATGCAGGTGGTTGTTGAGTAACTTATTATTAAAATCTTACACAACTATGTAGTGGTCTATGGGAAGTTTTATTATGAAGTGACTAATGCTGAGTACCGGAAATGCTAACTTTCACCATTTTTTAATTACATAACTTTAATGCGCTTGATTATTCTCATTCTTAGCTACAGACGTGCAGCAATCACGAAATTCGATTCATTACAGAAGTGTTTTGTAGCAAATCTAATTTTGTGGAGTAGAGGTCAAACCAACAATATATTGACTGTGTTACATATCTGCTTGCTTCACCTGATCTAGTAGACAGGCTGCTGAAGAAATCTTAGTAAGGACTTAGTTATAACTTACTAACTTCGGTCATATTTGTAACCCATAGTAGAATTTAAGAAATATAGCTAGTTCATTGGGAAAGCGAAGAGTTACTTATATAGACACTAAACTTACAGTACTAGATAATAAAGTGGTGAATTTACTTCAGTTTCGACGAGTGAGGTACATGTTACTGATGCCACGTAATATCCATTCTTGACCACAGATGATATCTGAGGCAGAGTCATTTTGTAAAGAAGAAAGTAATAATCAAATAAAAACGTGACACTAATATGTAAATCGTCTGACTGACACATTTTGACAGACACTGCTATCGATTTAAATAATTTCAGAATTTTGATGTGGTTTTGTTCTCTGAGCTGGATGGTTAGTTTGCGAAGCTTTCATCACCTTACTGGGTGACATCTTCAGCGCTGAAGATGTCACCCAGTAAGGTGATGAAAGCTTCGCAAACTAACCATCCAGCTCAGAGAACAAAACCACATCAAAATCATCCACCTGAGCTACAAATCTTCTCTATCATATCTAATTTCAGAATTATATGGTAAAATTAGGAATTAGAAAATTTACTAAAAGTTCGCATTCAGTCGTTCTTTTATTCATAACACTCATGATTTTCCTCTGGAGGATCTGTCCATCTCCGCTTATGTGTATTTTAAGTTTTAATATAGAGTAACTTAAATCAATATTCATCTGAACTTTGATCAAGATTTGACTTAATAGTCCCAAAATAAATGGGTACCGAGTGAGAAGTAGACATATATAAGAAACATATTTGTAAAATCTCAGCAAGATTGAAATGAGTAATCCCAACCGATAAAATAACAAAGGTATATACATATAAAAAGGACATTTCTTGTTTTTTCGAAAACTTTGTCCAATCATATGTGTTATGAAACAGTTATAGAAATATTTTTAAAAAAATCGCATGAACTGTAATCAGAATTGGACCTCAGGCTTACAAATATTAGTCTACTTTTGTTAAACACTGTAAACAGAGTGTACTTCTCTTCATAACTTTAGTGATTACATTCGACTAAAGTTTCTGGTCGTAGATAACTGAATATGATAAAATATACATGTGTGTGCGGTATACAATGGTGTGTATGCATGTTTGTATGCAATAACAATTGTAAATCATTTAAATTATAATTATATTTCAATATTTTATACACGATAAGTTTTTGTTTTTGGTAATATTTCGAGCAAAATTACTGCCCGTGATAACGGGAAATAATTTTGAAATATAATTATAATTTATTTGATCTAATGCACGATGCTCAAACTTTTACTACCATTAATGTAAATCATTTGTTAGCCTCTCCATGCGTCAGACAGTGGGAAACGAGAAGACAGGGATATCCTGGACCGACATGAAGAACCTAGAAGACCTGGATTTCGCGGATGATTTATGTTTGATGTCACACACAATCGAAGACTCACAAGCGAAAACCGACAAACTGGTCAAAGAAGCAGTCGGCGAAGACAGGACTACAAGTGAACATAGACAAGACGGAGGTGATGAAAATAACCAACCAACAACAACAGCAGGAAAATCCAGCGTCAGTCACCATCAACGGGAGGGATTTGAAAGAGGTTACTTCATTCACTTATCTAGGGAGCATTGTCTCAACTACAGGAAGTCGGAACGGACGAGGATGTCAAATCGAGCGAGAATCGGAAAGGCGAGAAACACATTCATCAACTTGAAATCAATCTGGAAATCTTTGTCACTCCACATCGACAACAAAATTCGGTCGGATTTTCAATACAAACGTCAAGTCAGTCAGTTCTTCTATACGGATCAGAAACTTGGCTGGTGGGTCACAAAGAATATTTCCAACAGACTATTGCAGACCTCTATTAACAGCTGTCTTTGCTCTATACTGAAGATTAGGCGTAGAGTTCTAGGTAAACAGGGGAAATCAATCGACGAAGTCGTGAAGCTACAAAGACTGAGATGGTTAGGACATGTGTTACGTATGCCAAGCCATCGCCTCCCTCGACGAGCAATGTTAGCGGATATAGGGTCAGGCTGGAAAAAAGCTAGCGGCGGTCAAACAAAAACTTGGCATCAGTCAATGAAATCCACAACAGTTGGTCTAAGCCACGTAGGAAGGTGTAGACTTCCAGGCTGGGGTCCTCGGGACGGTAAAAATCTATGGTTGGAAACAATTGGTGACATGGCCCAAAACCGTTCTCAGTGGCGCAGATGCATCCACTCCCTGTGACTTATGATCTTCAATGAAACTGTTTTGTATTTCTTTATTACTCCTTTGTCTCACACCTCTGCTCACTGTTTCTATTATGCTTTTCTTGTACTTTCTTCTCTTGCTTCGCGTGCTACACGGAATGTGGCGACTTGAACTTCCGCACATTTGTGCAAAGTTCTATGTCGAAAACAGACAGACAGACAGAAGATCAGATGACCGGGCCGGAAAGAATCACCAACAAGAAACTATGGGAACAAACAAAACAAGAACCAATCAGTCGCCCAACAAATATGCAGGAAAAAATGGAGTGAGATGGATTGGACACTCGTTGAGGAGGCCGATTGGTGACGTCGCGCGTCAGGCCCCCGAGTGGAACCCGAAAGGGAAGCGGGATTTTAGATCAAGTTTGATTGATTAGTGATATATATCTATTTTCATTTATTAATTAGGACTTGCCATGCATCAGTTAACACAACACTTTCATACTTTCAAACTTTTGGAATTCACCCATATATCTAGGGTTTCTGCAGTCAGTCTTACTTTATACGAACCCAAACCATTCAGTAGAATCTTGGTCCTATCAAAGGCAGACGAAACGTTGGAATTACCTATTTCAGTTCCGCTGAGATTTTACAAATATGATTTTCAAATATGTTTAAACCATTATTGTTGTAGATTAAGTCCTATAATGATATATATATATATATATATTCATTCTAGTAGACATTTGTGTTTGTTGCGTTGTTTTTATATCTGTTGTTTATTTGTGCATCGTGAAAAAAAAATACTAAAGCATTGACATTTGCTCGAATGTGGCACTATATCAGTGAAAAAGGAGAAAGTTATTGGAAATACTTCCCTTGGATATCCACTGATGTAGAACTGTATTTTCATGACATGGGTGTATCAGAATCTTAACACTGTCTTTCAGGTGATCAGTATATATATATATATATATTAGAGCTAGTCCACAGCAGAATACTCGCCAATAACACAGACGGTCAGGGTTCGATTTGCGACCGACAGACTCATAAAACTTACCTAGTTTAAGAGTCACTAGTAAGATGAAGGAAAAGCAAAGGTTGCATATGAATTTAGAAAACCTACTCCGCATAAACAATTACATCGCTAATGAGACTTCAAAAAGCTTGAGGCCCTGTACTCTCACAACACAATAGAATTAAAGAATTACATTTAAACATGGTAGTGTTTCGACTAATTACTAAACTAATATTTCCACTTTTTCATATTGTATCAGCTAGTGAAAGTTATCCAATTCAACTATTTAGATAAAAAATATTGAACGGTAAGTACAAAAGAGACAGAAACAGTTAGCAAGTGAGAATAAGGAATAATATACTATTTTTTTTTCAGTTGTAAGTATTTTACTTGAGAAGTATGAAGTTAGAAGAATATAGTATAACACTAAAAGCAGGAAATAAAGAAAACAAATTGACTTAAAGATAAAATGCTTACTCTTGTATACATACGCAAACACAGTCAACGTCCATAGGGCTAAGTGGAAAACGTGAGAAAGTAAACGGCGCTTATCATAAGAATAGTCATATATAGATGACTCGATGGGCTTAATCAGAACCCACATTTTTCCTACTTTCGTATATGAGGATATTTTTCATTGTAAAGGCAGACTTCAGACAAAAAATATCATATCGTCATCAGCATATTTTGCTTTTGACCTAATCATTGTTAAAAAACAAATTGAATTCCATCTATACACCTACTCGATGTTGTTTTTTGTTTTAATAATTTTAACGTTTCGTCAAATTAGCTTAAACATGATATCATGTTGTTTTAAAATAAAAGTGGAGAATACATGCATCGGTTGTATTTTTTCTGTTAATACATCACTACTTCCTCTGACACTTCACTCAGTTAAGCAAAAATAAAACAAGAAGAAGAAAACGAGACGTAAGATGAAATAGTAAAGATCTTAAGGGTGTATAAAATCATAGGTATGTATGCCCTTTATTTTTGAAAAACAAGTTAAGCCTTTCGGATAAGTGTAGCATATTATGGTATGTAAAGTTGATTTTGTACATCTGTGAGTAAAAGCAAAAACGAAAAGAAGATTAAGATACTAAACAAATTCAAAAACAAAGCTCTGCAAATATAAACCTACTGAACAAGGTTTTTAATTTTAATGAGATTTACATACCACTTATAACATACAACGCGTTAAAGTTTTCCAAAGCAAAAATCACATTTCGCAAACATTCACATGTCATTTCTCTTTGAACAACAAAACAGCAATGCAGATTTTAGTCTTTGTAGTAGCCTAGTTATTACTGACAGTCAATATCTACTGATTGATTTAGAAAGACCTGTTGCGTACAGATTAGTTTTCATGCTTTGGTTTTATACGCTGAGATTCATTTATTAACGAACCCTGAACTTATATTCTGTGCTAATTGTGGTTTCCAGGACAACCGGACTCACTAGTGCCTGTAAGCATAAACTTAATATCTCTCATCTTTCTTCATTTTGATTCCACTATCAGTAAATTTTCATATATTAGCCTGATTAAGTCGCTACTGAAATGTATTATTAGATTATTAATAATCTTAACCGTATTTTCGATAGGCTTAATAATATTCTCAAGTGTTGGTTTTCAGGGATTTGATTTGACTGGCTACAGGATTTCGTCATGAGCTGACATCAGGTAAATTAGCTAGTTGCCTGGGTTCTACTGAGAAGTCGTGACCAGTGGGGTAAAGCAGGTCAGGCGTTAGTTAGTACGAATACTCGCCGGCGACATTAGCAGATGGTCGAGTTATATCGTGAGTCGACAGAATTTGAAATTCATGGAAGGTTGTGGCGGTTCCCAGTGGCCTAATGATCTTCGAACTCACCTTGTAGCCGGAAGATCCTGGGTTCAAACCCCTGGAGGGTGCACTTCTGAGGAGTCACAAACCGAGACAAAACAGGTATGCAGTACTCACAGGTTTCAAAATGGTCAGCTCATGATGAAATTCTGTAACCAGTAAGTAATATTATTTATTTGCGTGTCACAAACAAAACTGCAGAGCGATGACAAAAAATGTATGACAATTTCGCTAACTGCACAAAGTGCAGTATAACTCAGTAGTGTTGATTCCATTTTCAAAACGTGGAGGGTATTTTCACTGCCTATTTCACTAAAAACTCACCAAATTACTCAATACGATAATCGGTATCCATTAATTCTAATTAAGGAAAAATGCTAACAATAAAAGCTAACAGGATATCCAAAATTTCTACCTCATATATAACACAACAGGATACATATTCTGCAATATTTTGAAATTAATTTTGAAAAAAAGTGATCCACAACGGAAAACTCAGCGAGGCGTTTGGAGTAAACACAGGAGTCAGACAAGGGTGCTTACTATCACCAATGATATTCCTAATTGTGGTGGACTGGATCATGCGTCAGACTGTGGGAAACGAGAAGACAGGGATATCCTGGACCAACATGAAGAACCTAGAAGACCTGGATTTCGCCGATGATTTATGTTTGATGTCACACAAAATCGAAGACTCACAAGCGAAAACCGACAAACTGGTCGAAGCAGCCGGCGAAGACAGGACTCCAGGTAAACATAGACAAGACGGAGGTTATGAAAATAACCAACCAACAACAACAACAACAAAAACAGCAGCATCAGCAACATTCAACGACAATCACCATCAACGGGAGGGATTTGAAAGAGGTGACTTCATTCACTTACTTATCTAGGGAGCATTGTCTCAACTACAGGAAGTCGGAACGGACGAGGATGTCAAATCGAGCGAGAATCGGAAAGGCGAGAAACACATTCATCAACTTGAAATCAATCTGGAAATCTTTGTCACTCCACATCGACAACAAAATTCGGTCGGATTTTCAATACAAACGTCAAGTCAGTCAGTTCTTCTATACGGATCAGAAACTTGGCTGGTGGGTCACAAAGAATATTTCCAACAGGCTATTGCAGACCTTTATTAACAGCTGTCTTTGCTCTATACTGAAGATCAGATGGCCGGAAAGAATCACCAACAAGGAATTATGAGAAACAAACAAAACAACAACCAATCAATCGCCCAACAAATATGCAGGGAAAAATGGAGTGAGATGGATTGGACACTCGTTGAGGAGACCGCTGGGTGACGTCGCGCGCCAAGCCCTCGAGTGGAACCCGAAAGGGAGGCGGCGTGTAGGACGTCCAAGGGTGACATGGAGGAGATTGTGTGAAGAGGAGTTGAAAGAAGATGGATTAACATAGATGCAGGCGAAAAGTATTGCAGAAGAAAGAAGAAAATGGAGACATGCAGTTGAAGCCCTATGTTCCACTAGGAACCCAAGGGAGCAATAATAATAATAATAATAATAATTGAGGATTCAGTCACGTTAAAAAACGAAAGTAAAATGTTGTTGCAAAACCACTTCCATTTCTATGTGGTTAGCAATGAGACATACACGTAGTGTGATAGGCGATAACCTAGCCGGCTGCTGAAGCCTTTGTGGGTGGAGCTGATTACATACCGGCGACCCAGTGGTTGAATGGTGGAGTGCCTATATCATTGAGCCACAGCCCCCCCCCCTCCATCAAGTCATTTGAACGAATTTATCACAGTCATGTTGTGATCAGTCAAATTTCAAGCATTTGGTAAACTAAAACTGTGCATCTTCAGAGCTGTAAGTTCCACTAGACAGTGTTTTTAACTCACTTAAGTGCTTTACATGCATTTTCAAAGAAGTTCCAGTCTAATGTTGCAAAAATAAAGTATTGAAAAATGACATTCTTCATTTTCAGTCTTGTATTTATCAGTGAGTTTAACATCATTCTTTTTTTGTTTTCTGCTCATTCGGAAACCGTATTATGACTCTGAACAGCAACTGGATATGATAATTCACAATAGATGACCCCATTGACTAACAGATTCTCAATGACACTGAATTATTTATCTTCCGTGTAACTCCAATAAAAATCTGACTGGCACGGGAGTGAAATTCCTATAGTATGCAATGGTTCAGCTTAAGATGTATTTTATTTATTCACTATCATGCTAAGCAAAACTCCACAACTTTGTCATTGTGACAAAAAAACCAGAAAGTACTTGTTTGAGATGTTACCCAGAACAAAATACTTTTAGATTATGAAGTACTAAACATGAAACCATACACTACCATAATACCTAACTCTTATTCATGATAAAAAGGCTTACTAAACCAACATTCGAATTATTCAACCTATTTTATAAGTCAAATCAAACATTTTTTATTTGACTAAAGCAAATTCAGAGTAGTCAGTGTATCCGTAGGTGTACAGATGAAATACTGCTTCCACTGGGAAAAAAATCTGTTGCTAGAAATTATGCAGATTTATCATAACTTATAATGAATTGCATATTTTCAACATTTAGCTTTGTGGGAATTTTGTTTGATTGGTTGTAGGATTTCATCATGAGCTGACATCAGTTAGAGAACCATTCGAAAACCTGAGAGTACTGGACAGATGTTTCCAACGTCCTAGTTTGTCACTCTTCAGCAGTACGCACCCACCGCCAGGGTTCGAACCTGGGACCTTCTGGTTACAAGGCCAGCGAGCTCACGGACCATTAATTCACTGGGACCCGATCTAATGGCCCATGAATCCTAACTTCTGTCAATTCAATGCATAGCGTGACCACTTCAAAATGTCCTTTCAAATGAGTAACTGTCCTCACCTTCAACCTGCTCTATCCTACTGGTCATGGTTTCTCACCAGAATCCCAGGCAACTGATGAAGAGTCCCAGACTAGGGCGTAGGAAACATCTGTCCAGTATTCCCAGGTTTTCCAATGATTCTCTAACTGATGTCAGTTCATGATGAAATCCTCCAACCATCTGCATATTTCTTAGTTTCGTGATCTAACTATACCATACTAATAAAAAGAAATATTATGAGAACTAGCCACTAATAGAAGGTATTACAAGAGTAGGGAGTGAGCACTGGTGTAAATGGTGTCGTACATCCCAATATTTCAAGTAGTGCATAGCTAATTCTGCATACATTCTATATGATTTGTGTACTTTGAACCTTGAAAACGACCAACTGATTTCCCGAAAAATGGCTTTCATAAAATTTTGTTCTGTGAACAGATCAGAATATTAGAACAATTGCACATCCAGTCACTGGTGAATTTTGTGAATATTATCATCGTACATACTGTTTAAAAAGTTACCCTTGAAAAATGAAACTTAAGACAGAAAAACTATGTTAAAAAATGAATTCACATTATATATATCCAAACCAAGTTCACTTTTAACGGTTTGAAAAAATTTGGGCATTGGGCATTGACAACCAAAAATGACCCCAGAGTAACGAACGATGATCAAGTTAGTAAACTTTATTTTGATATAATAACAGATATACTATTACCTTGGATATTTGGTTTGAACGATCTTCATTGTTATTTTGACTTTCAATATGTCCTTTTAAGTTGAAATAAGTCTATATTTTTCTCACTCCCTAATTCTTTGTTATATATATGCTGAGATTTTGTAAATTCCGGTTTAATAATACTTTGAGAAAGCTATTAGCATTAAATAGCGAAACGTCAGTAAAAACAATCTCGTTTTGTTTTTTCATTCATTGGGAAATACAAAACAAACCTCTATTATAATGAATTCACATTATTGCTATTATCAAAAGGTATGAAATAAAAGAATTGTGAGTAGGAGGGAATTGCTCTCCTCACAGTGCCTTTATGAATATGCTCCTTGTGTGGTTACAGCGTGCTGTTTAATATTGTGAAAAGCATTTTCTTTTTTGTTAAGAAGTAAATAATCAATCATTTTTAAATTTATTGTTTAAACACCACAAGATTAGATTTATTCAGTGAATAAAAATTAGTAAAGATGTTTACATCACCTCGATTTACAAGATGTGAGTTGAAATCACTGAGATTTTCGAAAGACAGAGAGTCATTCTGTGTGCCACCTGATAGTCTGTTGATCAAACATCTTATCAATAACAAAGGTTTTCCGAAATATGGAATACTGCAGTTGTACTATAAACCTATCCAGTTTTGTTGACTGCCGTTGTGTGAAAAAAGAATCCGCTGACTGAAAGTAGTTGGGGTGAAACAAGGGTATTATTTTGAAAATTTGTATGTAGCGCGATTCGCCAGTCTCTATTTCGCTTCCAATATCAGTAGATTTTCATATGTTAGCCTGATTAATTCGTCATTGAAATGTATTATTAGAAAAGCATACCGTATTTTTGACAGACTTAACAACATTTTTTTTATTTTATATAAAGTCATCAACAAAACTATAGAGGGATGAAAAAGTGTATAACACTTTCACTAATTAGGTATGGCACAGAACTCAATGACTTTGTATATGAAGGCATTACATTCCGCTGAATTAATTTCCCCTTTTTTGGTGTTCTCAGTGTCTGTTTCAACAAAAATTTAACGTACTGCCTGGTTTTCAATGATTCTCTAACTGATATCAATCCGTGATCAACTCGTAAAAACATAACTAACCCTTACAAACTAAACTATAGAAAAATAATTATTTAAGAAGATGATGGATATCTGTTAGTCACAGTATATTTTGTTTGCCGCAGAAGTACGGCGAAAATGTTTGCATATTAAACTCATACATTTTTGTTAAAAGTCACCTTCCTTAAGCGTCTTATGTATTGTCCATCTATTTTATCTTTAGCCTATGTTTTTACTTGTTAGCAAATTGAGAGTTTGTGAGTAACAATAACAAAGAATGTGTTTGGTGTAACCGAAATACATTTGTAGAGATTAAACAAAAGTTTCGTTTTCTATAAAACTGAAGTACGCCTTTCATTATCACTATTAGTAAACTAATAAGCCTCTTTACAAATATATGTCCTAAATTCTTACTTTTCCTGACCCATCAGAATATTTAAGTATGGCGGAATCACTTTATATCTAAAATTTTCTCTACTCCCCTGTGTCTCATCGATTTAGTCCCTTAATCCTTTGCTTCTGACGCGTTTTTTTTTCAAGAAATGTACTTTTTGTTGTCAGCCTAATTTTATCTGTTTTGTGAATCTAACTGCTAACTGTTTGCTGATGTTTTTCCCAACACAGAGTTCCTTGTTATTATGTATTATAAGAAGTTTACAAGTGATTAAAATGTGAGATTATCTTATTCATACAGTAATAATTTCTAATTACGGAGTAAGCATTAATTCAATCATTTAAAACTCATTTTTCCAGGTGAAGGTGATTAGAAAGTATAAGAAGACAAATTCACTTCCTCAAATTTACTATGTGAACTTTTCATGTTAATTTTGATTTTTGCCATGTGATTTGCAAGCAGAACATATTATTAGCTCATAAAAAACTTAACATCACAGTTATTATTATTATTATCGAAAATTGGAAAGATTCATATACAGATGCGTGGAGAAGCCCTTTTAACTAATTGATTTATCCTTTTTCAACATTTATTCCAGTTTGAATAAATGGACTAGATTCTTATAATTCATCAGATTGAAGTCATCTAGGTAGTGATGACAAACAAAATACAGCGCATTGATCAAAAACGTAATGCTGATCATACTTATACAAGGTAAAAATTTAAATTCTAAAGTTTATATTAATTGTCTAACTTCAAGGCGAAAAATGCATACTACTTGATATGACAAGTTTAATTGTGATTCTCTTAACTATTAACTTCCTTAATACATCATGTTAAGTGTAAGCAAAGAACTGCCTACCACATTAGATATATTCACTTGATACAATATACACTGATAGCTTATTATTAACTAGGCAGCGTTCCAAACAAAATTTTCTGCTTATGTTCAAGTTGAAGCGGTATGATTATGAGCAATATATTTTTCTCGAAACTTTATCCCCTTATTGACACTGTATCACTTTATATTACATCAGTCAAACTTATCTACTGTTTATATGCTATCACGGTGCTAAAAATTCTACTCTCAAAGAGAATTATCTACATGTACAGACCAATGTACAGCCTCTAACAAAATTGAATTATTCCACATTTTTTCACAGATAGAAATAACACACACGAAAGAAACGTGAAATCAAAATCAAAATTATATCACAGTAAACAAATTAAAAATAATTCGAAAGAAGACGTCATTGAAAGTGTCTAGATTTTAGAATGTATAGGACTACGCCAGACATCACGATTATATTAGAATGACAATGTATCAACAAATCTTAAGATACAAACTTCATAAAAGAATTTTCTGTCCATACTGATAGAAACAACATGCACACCAGAAATTCGCAAAGGTAAAAATTTTTATTGTAACAAGCGATCATACAGTAGAAAATTACAACGGAGAAAAACAAACATATGTATATGTTTATACGAGTTTGACCACGGATCGATATCAGAGTTCGAGAACCATTGAAAACCAAGGAGTACTGGACAGCCGTTTCTTTGTGGCCAGTGAGGTCCATCCAGTCAAGTGTGAGGATGGATGTCGCACCGATGACATTGGTTGGTGGTTACACTAAATCACGAATTAGTAGAAGTTAGAATTCATGCACTGGCCATTGAATCGGGTCCAAGTGGCTGAATGGCATATGAGCTTGTCTTGTAACCAGGAAGTCCTGGGTTCAAACCGCAGTGAGTGAGTATTGACGATAATTCACAAACAAGGATGAAGCAGCAACTGTCCAGTACTCCTTGGTTTTCAATGCTTCTCTAACTGATATCAATCCGTAGTCACACCCGTATAAACAAACCTAATCCTTACAAACCAATATATATATATATATATATATATATATATATATATATATCCATGTATATACGATTTCCGCTATTATGAACCTTGGATTTTTTCTTCAAAAGTCCAAGGGTGACTTGGAGGAGGCCATGCGAGGAGGAGATGAAAGCATGTGGACAGACCTGGAGCAGGGTGAAAAAGTTGTCAGAAAACCGAAGGCAATGGAGGTGCGCAGCTGAAGCCCTATGTTCCTCTAGGAACTAAAGGATACAATAATAATAATAATAATAATACAGATTTCCTCTGTCAACTGTTATATTAAGCAGGCAACGCAACATGTTCACCATATTTTTTTAGTGTGAGACACCTAAACGAATGTTTATTAAAAAGTCAGTCAGCTGAATGGGAATGGATATCTGATCGAATGAACAAAATTTCATGTCCAGCAGAGAGAAAATATACTATAGCATCCTGAATGTCACTTTTAATCTTTAAAAATATAAGTAGTTATAAAGATATCATTAAAAACTATTCTCGTGTGCTCTAGATTCCAGATTTCACACTTTCGGTTGAAGAAAGAAGACTTCTAGCTTAGTAAGTATCTGTAACTGTTTAGTTCGTCTAGAAAGAGCTTATTGACGGCACAGAAACAGCTTCGTCTGGGAATCTGATCCTAGGAAACTAGTATTCCATTGTGAAATAGTTTCTCTTCGACTTCTGAACGCTGCTGCTACGGTCTCTGGAAATGCTCCAATCTCTAAACTCAAAGTTTACTTGTCAGCAACAAATACGAACAAACTGTAATAAAATGTTAATGGGACAAAAAAGTCAAAATATCTAGGCTGTTACAATCTCTTAGATTAACTGAACTAAACTGAATTCTCACCGTGGAACTTCACACCAAATGCTATGTTTCACAAATAGCATACACAAAGTACAGTCAACGAGAAAAAGTTGCAAAGAAAATATAAAAACTGGAATTTATTAAATGCACAATAATCACATGAACAAGATTGAAAAAGTTTATTAAGTCTGTAAGTTTATAAATAGTGAATGTATTTGCGGTTTTTTGCAATGTCACCATCAGTCAATAGTTATTTCGTAGCGTCTCTAAGATTCCAGTCAGGCGATCTACACCTTCCCACCTGACGCACATCAGAGAAAGACTTAATGGGCTTGTACCAGGTTTCAGTTTGATCAAATTCAACTCTTTTCCAGCGTAATCCCTAGTCAGCCAACATTGATCAGTGAGAAAGGTGATGGCTAGTCATGAGCAACATACGTCCTAGCCAATTCGAATGATGCAGGTTCTCAACCTTATCAGTTAGTTTTACGTCCCAACTTAACACTCTATGTCCAACCTAATTGTTACACACCATGTGAGTTAGTGTCACAGCGGTTAGGATGCTCGGCGACCACGCACATAGTCAGGAGTTCAATCTCCCACCGACGCACACCTGATACTGATGGGTGGCCTGCTAAATTTGGGCAACCAACATCACATGCTGAAAATTCCATAGCTTTACCGAAAATACTGTGTGGAATCGAGCGATAATAATACCTCCTGACACGAGACAACGCAGAAGCTATGGTCAAAGGTAGCCATTTACTTTTAACGGGCATGTGTCACAGCCCTAACGATGAATATCAGAGCAAAGTGCTGTGCGGTACAGACGTCCCTGGATTGACAGCCAGAAATCACGTCTGCTTCAAAGATGACTTACGTTGAAAAATGAAACACAAGCTTTTGTACTCGCCCTGAGATTTCTCTATAAATCGGGCCATCAGGGCCGAAGACACTTTGCGAACAAATGAATTAGTCAGCATACTCATCCATTTCATTTTTTGTCTTTAAACTGCGAGCCGATGTAGACGAGGCCTAAAGCATCATCTTACATTTGAAAGGGGAAAATCACATGCCAAACATACTTGGATTTCTGCTCAAGGTGTTCAGAACACGTAACATTTTGCCAGCGTCTTAAACCAAAAAGACGACACTTTCAGAAACAGGCAAATTAGTGTGTAGACCAAGCCAATTAGGATTGAAGGATGAAATTAAATAAAATTGGAAACAAAGAACATTTTTAATAGACACCACTGGTTGTCTTTGCTTGAGATGTCGACTCTTCACAAGGTCTAATACGACTGTATGAGTTCTAATAGATGTCGTTGATTGGTGCCATGTACTTGGCTGGCACTCAATTACCAGTAAAATATTACTACATCACCTCTCAGTTGAGAGTCAGATGCCGCCTTTAGGTTATGGCACATGGCGCTGTACATTGGCATGTATGATTATGTTCTATAATCTGTTCAAGGGGTATTCCAAGACTTGGTTTACACAGGTTCGTTCGTCTCGAGCATCCCTTAGTCTTCTTGAAATTAAAGAACCCGAAATTTCAGACAGTATGATAGTAAAGCTGACTCCCCTATGATTGTCACAGGGGGACATTTCCTCCTTCTTGTAAACTGAGGCAATCGGTGATTTGTGCCAGACCAGCGGAAGTATCACAAACACCCCCACATTACCTAACATACTAGTTAATCAAATCAACAGCTTATAACACCATTCTTAAAAACCTCTGAGATCATACTACCAGTTTACTTATTCAGTTCACTAAATGACACCCAAAAAGTGATAAGTGAGTCAATATATTTGAAAGTTCATAGAAGTTTCAGTTAGCAGGATGACTGTTTTATACTTCCTTTCACCATCAGTTATGAAAGGTTTGAAATAATAGAGATTTAGAGAACGGGATGTAAACAGAGATCTATAGTATTTAATCTACAGAACAGCAAACAGTGAGCACTAGTGAGTGTTTTTAGGGCATAAAATTAAACGACTAAAGATTAATTAGGAAGCTCTAATATCTGATTTTGCTTGCTGTAAGTATAGATAAACTAATATAATTATTTTCGTATCATTTGAAAGACTAATACAATACAAAAAAATAATAGTAATAGAGAAGTGACATTCTATACAGTATTTTCAACATATTGACAGCTTAAAATAAAAGTGTGGAACATTCAAACAAAATGACTACGACATTTTGGTTATACAGTTGCACTGGCGTTGAATAAGCTAGAGGTTTTATAAAATAACTGAGACGCGTTTAGTTTTTTTTAACAAAATAGCTAATCAATAACACTGGCTTTTTGTTAAATTTCTGCTGTATACACACAGTGAAAACGATATGGATGAATGAGTTTCTTCAATATAACAGTGCACTTAAGCAAAATAACAGAATGACTCCAGACTAATTTATTCATTATTTATTTGTGAATTTGAGAAAATAAGTCATAATGTTACGGAATGTATAACCTGTTAGTGCCACGTGAAATGAACTAAAAACTAGGTATTTTACACTATTTTAAAAATTAGTTGGATAGATGAGAAAATGAAGAAAACATTTAAGGAGTTCAAAGTTTGTGAGACAGCCCACAGCATGGTAATTCATATACATATATATATATATACCTTCTCAATAGCTTGGATTCCAAACGAAACACAGGACTTCAAGCTTTCATAAGTTTCAGTAACAGTGATGATATTTATGCGCGGTGAAGCTATTGGCTGCATGCAGCTGCCTTATAACAACGGGAATGAGGATGTAGAAAGTTACGTTTAGAATAAAACTACAGTTTATCTTACATAGTATGTTATAATATTCTCTGTTATCAAAATACAATAATAGTTTCATGCAAAGGTTTTATCTGGTGCTCTGCCGTAAACAAGGGAAAGTTAGCAGTGATGAGACATTGAGTTTCAACCAACTTGACGATAAGCTTATTGGAAGGAAACCTAACAATCTTGTTTTGATATGTCATGTAAATACAGATAAATTAGGCTGAAGTGTCTACTCAATGCTTTTTCCCTTAACCATATGTTTACCTGTAGGTATGTGAAATATTGTCCGTGGAATAATTCCAATTTTTAAATCATCAACCATTTTTACTTACAAGTTCTATGTTTTTCGAAAAAAATTAATTCTGTATATTTTTGTTGTGTAGAGAAGCTTTGATTTGATTTATTGTTTCATCAAAGACTAGTATTACTGATTTATTATAGAATTCTAGTTTTTTGTCATTTTGAGAAACAAATTTGGCATAATAACCATTTTTCATCCATGCAAAACTATTAAATAACAAGTGCCTAGTATGCAGTTTTTTGCCACAAGGTGGATAACGGCCATCAGATTGATGCCTTAAAATCATATGAGGTAATTAAAGTTCAGGACAGTTCTAAGTTGCTATATATCTCCAAGACAGTTAAATTAGACGACTAAATCCGGATTCATACATCAAGAAGAAGACCGTTATTAATCTTACCTTGCCTTAGTAAATAAAAATTATTTCATTTTAATTTTGATATTTTCGATTGGTAAGTGGTAAACCCCAGAAAAAGGGAAGGTTGAACATGGGAATAGCAAGCATATCGTGTAAAAAAGAGACGCCACTGCTAATGGAACTTCAACACACTTCAAGCCCTATGTTTCCCCTGGACGCAAGGGATAAAAAATACACTGTTAAAATTCCTTGGTTACTAGAGTCCGAGAAAATAGCATTTCATATTACAGGTACAAAATAGGTTTACTAAGGAATCTGAAATGACTTTCCTGATAGTCACCTACAAGCGCAGTGTTTAGACCCAGACAACAGTTAAGTGTTTTGAGGGATATTAGTAGGAGACTGTGAAGCCAAGTTTTCGGCTTATTGGCAATGTTCAGAAAGGAGACATGTAAATCCGAAAAGAATGATACTCCTTGAGAAATTCGAATCTGTCTCATTGTCAGATATTGCCAAAACTTTCTATAAATCGAATGACTAATTATGCACTATCAGTCCACAGAAATTCCAAGTCTAGGTAGACTAAGATACAGTCTATTATGTCTGTAAGCAAACTTGTGTTCTCCCTTGAAAAGTTAAACTTTCTTACGACTAACTAGAATAGAGCATGAAAAAGTTGTACAGCTCATTGTCTGTTCGCAACAAATCAATCCTCTAAGTTATAACAGTTAGTGTATAGATCGGTCAAGCCCTCATTATTCTTTACAAACCTAGTCTTTCTGCCGTACATTTCCGTTCGGCATGGTTCCCTTGAATGTCTTCTCTAGCACTGTATGCTATATGGACCATGGCTCCTTGGTCAGTTCCACTTTTATGCGAAATCCTACACTAAAAACTCAGTCAGTTAGTAATAATAAAAGTAGACGATACAAAGTTTAAGAAATTGCTAACAAAAGAATGAAACTTTAGTTTTCCTACAGCAGCTATATTCAAGTTTGAGCCGATATCAGTTAGGGAATCACTGAAAACGAGGCAGTACCGGACAGTTGTTTCCTTCTAGTTTGGGACTCTACATCAGTACTCGCCGACCAGGTTTCTAACCCAGGATCTTTCAGATACAACTTACACTCGTAGACCATTCAACCATTGAGACCTGACCCAGTGCCTCATGATTTCCAGCTTCTATCAGTTTGTGATTTTGGCTACAGGATGAATTTGATAAAGGTATAAAACTTGGGCAATATGGTGGAGTATAACTACATTATGGATAAGATTTCATTTTGATAAGTCACACTTTGTTACACAGTAATGTTAATTGACGACGTTTCGAGCACAAATTATTGCTCATAAACATATCAAGTTACTCACACAACTTTTCCTTCATTTATATATACATGTGTGAAATTGACTAGATATTTAAACAAAAATCAATATGGGATGATGTGCGTTCAGGAATAATAATATGAGTGTTATTGATTAATTCCAATCGAATGGGAAATAAGACGAGTGTTTTTATAGTCATAATAAGTGACAGTTAAACTAGTACATCGGGAGTAATCAGCTTGTCGGAACATGAGAGTTTAGCTAAGGTTAGAATAGTTGACCCCGAGAAGATAAGTAATTTAGAAAAAAAGCTCAGCAATTTTACTTAACGCAATAATGCATAACCACACAATAGGGACAGAGTCGGAGTTCCAAGAAGTAATATACGTAGGTGGAGAGAGAGGTTGATTACTGAATCCTTGTTCATCGAGTCTACACCCAACACATGCAAAAGAAATGACTCAATGCAAATACCAGAAATATGGAAAATATTATTACCGCCAGTAAAATCAGAGGAGGATAATAAATAATCTCAAAATTCTATTTCAATTCAAGCACATCGCAACATTCTAACAAGTAACTTATTATGACTATAAAAACACTCGTCTTATTTCCCATTCGATTGGAATTAATCAATAACACTCATATTATTATTCCTGAACGCACATCATCCCATATTGATTTTTATGTAAACATCTAGTCAATTTCACACATGTATATATAAATGAAGGAAAAGTTGTGTGAGTAACTTGATATGATTATGAGCAATAATTTGTGCTCGAAACGTCGTCAGTTAATATCACTGTGTGATAGGACGAATTTGTCTGAAGCCCCAGTGAGAAGTCGTAACCAGTGGGATCCACCATGCCGGAAGTGATAACAGATACTCGCCGTCAATACTGGATGCTGGTCACGCTAAAATCACAAACTGGTAGAAGTTGGAATTTATGAGCCACTGGATTGGGTATCCTTGGTTGAATGGTCTACGAGCTTAAGTTGTAACCGAAAGATCTTGGGTTTGACAACCAGTGGGCGAGTATTGATGAAGAGCCCCAAAGTAGGACAAAAAGTTGTCCGGTACTTCCTGACCTCCCCTATGGTTCTCTAACTGATGTCAGCCCTTGACCAAGCTTGAAGTGATTCGATTCTTTACAGTCTAACTGTCGAAAGCAGCTATTTTGTTGATGTACTGAGTTGTAAGACGCCGTTTAAAAGATGAAAGCTAGGTGATGTATAGACAAGACTTCATAATTACATGTAAACGTTTAGATAAAAAATGTGCGTATATATATGTATATGTTTAACTGTAATCTGATGACGATGAGCACGTAGCTATCTAAAACTGATTACGTTGATTGAAATCTATCCGGAAACTGTACATTTCTGACAAAGCCCCGCTAATCATTTATTTGCATTCCCTGTGTTCTAAGTGAAAAATGAAGCTTCACGCTTTCTGAATCTTTAGTATCACTTGTGTTGTTTTTATTGGGTTGCGATGTTGCGCTATAATCCAACCTTTACCCCTCACTGGACTTACTATCATCCAGTAAACTAGATAAGTTTTAAAAGTGACTCGACCATGACTATTCACTTGGCTCTTGAGTATTCTATCATTGAACCACCCATTCACTATTAACTACTGCTCTTACTACAATTATAGATTATATGTAAGAAACCTTCAGCCACAGAGAATTTCATACATAGATTTTGCGCTTACCAGCAGTGATTACGCAAGTTTCGAATCGGAAGGAAACTTAGGCATACGTCAGGTTTAAGGATGCAAAAGTACTACACGAAAAATTATTATTAATGAAGTAGATTGTTTGGAATTTTAGAGTGTGTCACATTTTTTCATATGTATATATATATATATACATATACGTAATACAAAAACTAAAAAAGACTTTTCACAACTTTGCTATGCAAATCTACTTCTACTATTATTATTTTCATTTATCGTCTGTAACATTGTTTCACTTCGACAGGCAGATGAATCAATTGATTTTAGGCGTTCACTTTGCATAGAAGCAACAAAAAATAAAAACGAACAGTCAAACCAAATGAAACAATCGTATTTCCTACGAGCAGGATATGACTTTTTATCCAGATTTCAAAAAGCACTAGGTGAGAACTATAATACTATTATTATCATTATTATTCTCAGATCATACAAGTGAACATTCAATAATGTCATTTCGATATAATTTAGTCAGCAAAAACATGGAATCTATTAAGCAGAAAGTTGAGAAATTTCTTTCGGTGTAGAAAAGCATTCATTGACTAGAGTGAATCGATCATATGTCATTATTAATTAATCTACCCTCACAAGATTACTACTACTATTTTCTATGGGATTTCACGATAAAATTTAGAGTGTTATAATCAAAAAATAATACTGTGTAGGCAATTTTCAACAAGGAAAAAAATAAGAGTAGATAAGATATAAACAAGTAACTATAATGATAAATTGTATGCAGAAAAAAGAAACTATTAACGCGAATAAATTTAAAAATCAATCCTGTGAGCTTCCTTAACCTTAAGACAATTATGGAAAAGTTTCTTCTCCTTCCTTTGTTGTTGTTACTGTTAGCACGTTATGGTGAATTTTACTCTGTTCACAGTTATTTTCTAAGTTTCTTCTCTCTCTCTCTCTCAATCCCTCTTCAATATACCCTAAAGATTATCTGTCAACCAATGAAGTCATTAACAGCCAACAGGAATAAGTGTGACATTATTACAAGAATTGCCAGACAAATCTGAATCAGATTATTAAAGGCTAATGTGAATCTCTGAAATAAGAAGCCAAGGATTTTTTAATTAATGCTGTGACATACAAAATAAGTATGTCAGTAACTGTACTGAGACAGTGTTTCGGGTTAAGAAAAAGGGTTGAAAAAAGGTGATGAAGTATGCTTTACTCTACAAGATTTACATTCTGTGCATCAGTAAAACGTAAGACAAGATTATTTTATGCAAACACTCTTGTCGTTTGTGTCCCACCGTGGTCGTGAGTTGAAAGGAGAAGCTAGTGTCAATCTTGAAAATAAACAAATTATATATTGATTGGATACCAGCTAGAGAGTAATGTCATGCGTTTAGTTCTTCGTCCGACTGAATTCTATCAGTCAGCTTTACATTATGGTTACCATGCAAGGTGGGTCACCATCACGATGCTCTCTGAATCGCTTTTAGACGATTACAGGCGATCGATAGGAAGCCGTGAACCTACATTTTTCGATTTTAATTATGTGTATAAGAGGTAGATAACTAATCATTTCGTCCATTTTTGATTTTTATTTTTTTTTCCTCGCCTCTGCGTTGGGCCATCTACCTTCTAATGAATTCATGCAGTTTGCCACATTCGCACATATAAAAAGGCCACACACACTGTCGTTGAATTATGCGTTAATAAAAAACAAACAATGAGTAGCATAAAAGCAATAAACGAATTAATTAAAATCTTTTCATGTTAGCTAATCATATATGAAGCTAGCGCAAAGTAAATATATATATATATATATATATATATATATATATAACAGATGGAGGACCGAAATAAGAAAATTATACCTAGATTAATTTTCACAAAACAGAGTCGACTGACTGGTTTTAACGTAGAACTTTGCACAGATGTACAGCAGTTTGAGTTGCCATACTCCCTCCTTGTAGCACGCAAAGTAAGAAAACAGAGTTAAGACAGGTTCAAAAGAGAGATAATAAACAGAAATGTGAGACAAAAAGAAAAGTAATATCGAAGAACAATATAGTTTCATTGGAAATTATAAGTCACAAGGAGTGGATGAGTCTGCGCCACTGAGAATGATTCTGAGCCATATCACCAACTGTCTCCAACCATTGGTTTCTATTTTCCCGAGGACCCCAACCAGGAAGTCTGCACTTTCCTACGTGGCTGGCTTAAACTAACTGTTGTGGATTTCATTGACTGATGAGGCCATGTTTTGGTTTGACCACCACTAGCTCTTTTTCAACCTGACACTGTGTCAGCTAATATTGGCCTTCCGCCGAGGAAGGTGATATCTAGGTACGTGTAACATATATCCTAACCACCTGAATCGGTGTAACTTCACAGCCCCATTGATTGATTACCCCTCCTTACCTTTCAATCCACACCTAACCTAAATATTACTCACCTATTACGCCACTTAACGCGGGTGACAGAACGAAGGCACATATGATCAAAGACAGCTAGCTGGCCTTCATTGGCCATGTCATACAGCCATAAAGGAGGACAGAGCAAACTGCTGAGCAGTTCACACGCCCTTTGGTTGACAACCAGCCGGATATCACGTCTACTAAGCTAGAGATGACTTAAGTTGGCATGTGCCAAACGAGCCTTCTGTATCCGTGCTGAAATTTCGTCAGTTATTAACCTTCTGGTGTTGGCTGATGCAACTTTCCAATAGTGTCGAAATATAATTTACATCAGGAAACTATGAAGATAAAAACAAAGTATAGGTAACAAAGCGAAAGGACTGGAGTGAATGTTAAATAAAATAGAGTATTGAAACAATGAATACGTCTGTTTATATTTTCAATTAGTCGAGTTATTTCAAGAACTTAACTCTATGCTGAAAAAGTTAGACTAATTCATTTAATTTTCCGCCTAGTTAGTTATCTTGTTTTATTCTTATACATAATCAATACTACAAAAGTTTAATCCCTAAAGAAACCTGTTGCAAAAGATTTTAGTGTTTTAAAGGCTTTATCTGATCACTATTATTATACCGATTGCACAGGCACTCTTCAATACTACACGGACTTCTAATATGTTGTAATTCATCGGTGTTGACTATAACGGTATACCTCTTCACCGATCAGCTGACTTGAATATAAACAAGACAAAAGAAGTATCCAAGTCTTCGCAAAATTTGCTGATTCTAAATAGCGGAAAATTAAATTTCAGTTTACAGTAATAAAAATGGACGACTGGGTGTAGAATAAACAGCTATTTAGTGGGTGGATTCACATAGGAGTTATTCAGAATGCAGCTCATATAGTCACTCATGTAATATATATATATATATATATATATATAAAGCTCTTGAAAAATAACGCGAGGTTACAAGTGATTTTCTGTTGGTATTGAGACAGATTTAGTCAATTCAGGTGAAGTTTACTCCAAGCATGAGTCGGTATCTGTTTCGCTTCACTACAACTACTTCTTTAATACTTGCTTTGAGCATTTGTATATTTTCAGTTCCTGTTCTGTCGCATAAACTACAACAGAAGTAGACCATGTCTCAGCCTGAAATTCGCTGACCGAAATAAGAGAAAGAATCAATTATTAGCATATTCTTTAAAAAATATCTAATAAAAAGCTTAACAGGCAGTTGATGCAGCTAGTAAACCACGTTTCGTGTGGTAATCAGTTGAATAATGATTGAGCAGCGAGCTTGTACACTGCTAACAAAATGTACCACCACTAAGCTAAAGAAATTTTTTTCTTTTAAATTTAAAAGTAAAGTGTAACTGAGATCTTCAAGCTTGTAAAAATATCTAAAGTTCCAGTTTCTTCCCGACTGTTAACAGAATTATAAATTAGTTGATAAATAATCACGTTTGTTATAGGATCACTTTTTTCTCAAAGCTATAGACTCCTTAACAAGATGTTTTATTTGATAATTCTTTAATTATAGCAGGAAGAATTCATCAATTCTTACCTGTAAATTTGGTAGAGCATTCATTTCTTCCAACAGACACTGTGCCATTGGAAGATTTAGTCTATTAACAGCCAAATGTAAGGGAGTTTGCTGTACTGAGTTCCTTGAATTTATATTGGGAATATCTTCCCTGTCGAAGAGATTATTGTCGTCACCTGCTCCTAGAGAGTTATCATCCAAATCAACAAGATTTCCTTCAGTTATGTTATTCTCTTCAGAAATATCCACTATTCTTGCCACTCTATCAATGTTTGATCTCATCAGGTATCTTAAAACATCAAGATTTCCACTTCGTGCTGCTGAATGTATAGCTTCATTATCTGCAGAATCCAGATTTCTTCTTCTGGCCCCATTCTGTAGTAATAAAGTAACGCATGCTAAATGGCCTTCTTCACAGGCCGCATGAAGGGCCGTCAGTCCACCAGATGTTCCGTTTACCTGCACGAAAAAAATTTACCAAAATTGATGAACTGTACTCAGGAAAGATGAATGAAATCGGTCTTCAATTTACACAGTTAAAATACAGTAGCTAAGATAAGATCCTTTTTGGTACATTAGGAAATATCAGTATAAGAAAAGATTGGGAGTCATTCAAACAGTTCATCAAAAATCAGGTTTCATTATGATGGATCAGTTTGGAGAATCGAAACAATGAAATCCTATCCAGAAGTCAAATGTAGAAATAATTTCGGTACAATAAACATGCTCATCATGACGTTTTCACTTTGTCATGATTATGCATAAAAAGTTGAAAATGACTCAGGAGAGATCTGAAGAAGTAAAAATAACATAGCGATCGTGTATGACTAGTGGTTAGTTTTGAAAAATCCTTTGTGTAAAACAAGACACCAGGTTGAATGCCTTTTAGTTGTCAAGATTATTTTAAATTTAAGCATTTATACTGCCAAAATAAAATTATCTTGTGTTTTTAAAACTTACAACAATCTTTTCTACCGTTTCCCATTTGTTCTTACGATATTGTTTACCTAAGTGACAGAGAATATGAAAAGGAGAACTATGTGTTGTTCTCCAAGCTCCCTAGGAGATTCAGACCGCTGTTGTGCAGTGCCAAAACCAAGGCCGCGGTCACTAAGGCTAACTGGATCATTTATTTTACTTTACTTGATTCAATCAACAAAGTTGAAACAGTTCCAGGGAATCTAAAATGACCCCTTTCAATTGGATATCGAAAGCCAGAGAGTACCAAAAAGCATTACTTTTCTTGACTGTTAAAGTCATACTTATCAGCATTGATTGCAGTAAATATAACTCCATAGCCAATCACCAACATTTCTAGTTGTAATTTCTACTAAAACACTGATCTACACCAAAATGCATGTCAAAATTCATAATTTATTAGTGTTGCTAATTCGGAATCACACTATATCACATATGATTTAATACTCAAATATGTGTTGGTTTGAAGTTGTGCCTTGAGAGTTTTTTTAAAAATATTTTCACACCCCTTGCCATTCTATGCCAAATTCAAAGTGAATCCTATTCTCTGAATTTGTTGAAGTTTTTATCTCCAAAGTTTAATAGTATTCTCGTTTTGGGTTAGAGTATTTTGTAACTGAGATATACCTGCGTCAGCAGTAATCTGATCTTAATGGAAAGGTGATATTGATTCAGTTTGTTCTAAAGATCTTCATGATCTGATTACAGAATGAAACAATTTAAAGCTACCAAACGGACTTATCAGTGGTGCGCGAACTGGAAAGAAAGAATATCATATATATATATATATATAATGGAGACCTGTAGAATTGATTTTATGGAAGTTGCTACAATATACACTCTTCTGTTTCCAGGGTTACAAAAAGAAACACAAGAAATCAATAGTGAAGTATGAAGAAAGTAATCTATGTCCTGATAGCAAATGTTTATGCATTAAAAAGAGTTCGTCAATGAATACCAGAATATACCCTTTCTTTCATTTATTAAGAGCATATACTGCGGCAAATAATCAGACATATATACACATTTCCTCATCTTTTTTTCTTCTCCTGATACTGCTTCAAATGTTGATTTTATTACTTTACATTTTTCCAACACGTTACTTTAATTTTAAAAAGTGATTAGAATCTTTCACATGTTACACTAGTTGAGTAATTAATTGTCATTCTAGATTACGTTTTCTCTTCTGACTGTAAGTTCACGTATGTATTTGCGCTTTTTTCCTCTTTTACATAATGTTTGTAGAAAATCTGTATTTCAGTAGACAATTTTGTGCAGTTCATTTTTACATAAACTGAGTTATTCTCAACTTCACCGCTGACTCAAATCGACTAGTCTCTCATATCATAAAAGTCGAATTGCGTTCTTTGATAAATGTATTATTGAACAAGGTTTTTGTTTGTCTTTTTTTATTCATACACTTAAATTTTCTATTTACCTTTTAATATTCTGTCAAGTTCTATTTATCATTTGAGTAAACAGATACAGACAATAATTAGTAAAACATTGTAATGAAATTTTCCAGCCAATAACTAATTACATAATAATGACCTTATTTTTGGTCTAATACAGACTCTAAATCATATGCAACTGAGTTTCATTTCACAGGCTGTTTTATTACAATTATTCTCTTAGGTCCCAAATGGGTGTCAACAGCACATCTCCATTTCTTCCTGTTTTCTGTGGTCCTCTTCAGCTGGTCCCGAGAATGATCATATGCTCTTATCTTCTCCTCACATTGATCATCTCCATGTGACCCACAGACACCCAACTCCTCATTTTCTATTTGGGTTCCACTTGACCACCTGACGCATGATATCACTCCAACTTGTCCTCAATGTGTATCCAATCCACCTCGGATTTCATCGGTATTATTTTGGGTAATAGAAAATTAGTTCATTTACAAAATTCCTTACTGCTAATGCTTTGTGGCCGGTCATCTAATCGATATTAAGCGAAGGCAGCTGTGGATAAAGGTCAGAAGTCTGTACAGAGTGCTTTGGTTGATGTGCCAAGTCTATGAAGCATACATGAGAACTGACTTGAAAAGCCGAAAAATGTTCTTTATGCCTAGTGAAGCACATTTCCACAGTGATTTCAAAGTAATGAAGGTTTGACTTGTTTGGCTTTGACGTCTCTTCATCCATGACACATAATAGCCGAAACAATACTCCTTCTATAAGTGAGAGTGACCACCTTCACTGAATTCATTTTGTTGATAATTATTGGTGCTTGTCGTTGTTAATTAGGTATCTTCACCATAGGATATTTTAACTGTGTTAAACTAATTGTTACTAAAATAATTACGCTAATTATTCCGTGAACCAAAGTCAATGATAATTAATTTACCGGAAAAAAAATGATATTCATTTACTGCTGAATATTAAACCCATTTAATTATTTTGGACAATTTCGAAAAAAAAATTACATTAGGTATAGAGTTGATTACTTTAGGATAACTTAAGTGATATAAGTCAATCAGTTGCGCATGTGACACTAACTAATAAATAACATGTCTTTAATGGCAATTTAAGTGGAATGACGGTAACTTTCTAAATGTTCCAACAGCTGAACTTGCAATCGCGTCATAATGCAGACAAACACTGAAATGTAGAACAAGTATGTGCATCATTCCGGCAGGTACGTTAGACCTAAGCTCATAAGTATGATTTGTTCAAGTGGCAATTTTCTATTTTGAAAAGAAATTGATATCCTGAAGAATATATTGTTTTGTTGACTACTATCACTTCTACTTTTTAAAGGTGGTGGTGCATTAGATAAAGGTTTGTTTATTACTAAAATGTACTAAAACATATTTATAGTGTGTTGTTACTGAGGTCAGGTATAGCCCAATCCGGGATACACAATATTTTATGAAGGTGGATGAAGCGAATAATGATACGACCACTTTAAATCGAAAATATTAAATTGGACAGCCGAATATTTCTAGTGACTCCAGATGAACTATACCCCTTTTATTTATTTAACAGTTGAAGTCAGCACCAAGTGATTCAGAGTATTTCTAGATCAAACACTTCTGGTTATGACTTGTTTGTAAAAAGAGAAGCTTCATTTCTTGATCACTGATTTAGGAATGGCTTTCACGCCTAAAAGAAGAATAAGAATTTCTTTATCTTAAGTCGGTTTTCTTTGTCATTTTTACTGGATTAAAAGAAATTCTGTCAACACAGAATAAAGATAGTGTTACTTCTTTTAAATGCAACTTGTCATAGTGAGCAGAAACCCCATGTCAAATATACCGAGGAAAATTTACTGACGGCCCAACGACTTTCCAAATTACCCTCCATTAATATATCTGTTTAATGTTCCATATTTATGGCGTATAATTCACATTGCTGAATATAAATAACGATTTTTTAACCAGTCAAAAAAAAAGGTTTCATCATATGGTTGGTGGTTTTCTATATTCTGATATCATTTCAGTCAGATATTCTGGGAGAAACACATTTTTTCCCTGACCTATGGTCACTGAAATAAGTGATCAGTCAATGCACTTAATAGATGAATTAGCATCACTCTCGTTTTCGCTTATCGATTAAGTAGGTATTCAGTTGTATGATAGTAATACAAACAGTTTAACGATCTTAACACTGTCTTATACTAAGAATGATCTGCTAGCATTAAACCTTTATTACTGACAACTCACATCTGCATTTTGATGTTGGAGAAGACACCTTAAGCGATCTACATCTCCATCTCTTGCTGCTTGAATCAGATCTTCAGAGCTATTATTACCACTTTGAGCAGTTGAAGTATCTATAAAAAACAATATAATAATCAGAAAATTAGTTAAAATACAACATATCACATAGATCGAAAACAACAAACGCATCTTAAAGGCGCTTATACAGTTAATTAACATCATCTGAAAATTAAAAGTAGCTTTTGTAAAGATACCGGACAGTAAAGAAAATACTTTTTACGATTTCACTTCAAAGCCGTACAGTTATATAGTGTTATGGAAACGCGAATAAAGAAATCGTACAACTTTAAAAGTGTGCGTCGGTGGCACAGCGGTTAGGACGCTCGCCGACCATGCACATGGTCCGGGGTTCGATCCCAAGCCGACGCACTCCTTTACCTCGCCAAGCCAGGAATACAGCTGGTGAAGAGGAAAGGTTGGGCATGAGGCTAGCAACCCCATCCTGTAAAATTAAACTCTGCTACAGAAACTTCAAGCTACTAGATTGAGGCCCTATGTTCCGGTGGGAACATGAGGGAAAGAAAAAAAACCTTAAAAACCTTGCGACAAAGTAGTTGAAACTCTTCCAAGCAGATTATCAAAGGTAGTTCGAAAAACACTACCAACCACATGTCTTTGTCACACTTTCTTCACACAACCACTTGTTAATCAAAATGTCAGGGACAGTATCCCACTTTCAGCAACTTCCATGTGCATATACCACTTCACTTGTTCTTGTGGAGCTAAATATATCGAACATACATGTGGGATATTGTCTAGATATGCTCAAGAATATCTCCCAATATTGTGGCCGAAAAATGAAATCGGACGTACCAACAACTGAAAGCTTGAGCACCTTGATCTTACATACCATCTGAAAGAAGTAGAGGAATCTTTCAAAATAATATATAAGGCAAGGCCACATCGTTCGAAGGGTTTCCAGTTACATCTTTTGTTCACAAGTAAAGCTGTTGTTGTGCAAAATGTAAGTCCTGAACTGTACATACAGAAGAGATTTTTCCGATCACTTTTAATGCCATGGTCTTAAACCTCTTTCTAATTTGTAAAGTTGCTCTGTATGTAATATATATTTATTCGTTTTTATTTCTTTTCAAACTCTAAACTTTATGCATATTCTGAATCGCTTGCTTGAATGAACAATATTTTGGATTTCAAGCACTTGCAGTTTTCTATAGTTGGTTTGTAAGGATTAGTTTTGTTTATACGAGTTTGACCACGGATTGATATCAGTTAGAGAAGCATTGAAAACCAAGGAGTACTGGACAGCTGCTGTTTCATCCTAGTTTGTGAATCATCGGAAGTACACACCCACTGGGATTCGAACCCAGCACCTTCCAGTTACAAGGCGAGCTCGTATACCATTCAGCCACTGGGACCCGATTCATTGGCTCATGAATTCTAACTTCTACCAATTGGTGATTTAGCGAGACCCCAACCATTGTCGTCGGTGCGACATCCATCCACACACGTGACATCTAATTGGACCTCACTGGTCACGACTTCTCACTAGAACTGCAGGAAACTCCATCCTGTATCAAGTCACTAGCGAGCATCAGATTATTTTTCTATAGTTTGGTTTGTAAGGGTTAGTTATGTTTTCACGAGTTGATCACGGATTGATATCAGTTAGAGAAGCATTGAAAACCAAGGAGTAATGGACAGCCGTTTCTTTGTGGCCAGTGAGGTCCATCCAGTCAAGTGTGAGGATGGATGTCGCACCGATGACATTGGTTGGTGGTTACACTAAATCACGAATTAGTAGAAGTTAGAATTCATGCACTGGCCATTGAATCGGGTCCAAGTGGCTGAATGGCATACGAGCTTGTCTTGTAACCAGGAGGTCCTGGGTTCAAACCGCAGTGAGTGCGTATTGACGATAATTCGCAAACTAGGATGGAACAGCAGCTGTCCAGTACTCCTTAGTTTTCAATGGTTTTCTAACTGATATCAATACGCGATCAAGTTTCCGAGCAATATTCATTACTGTGTCTTTAGATTAAGTAAGACTACTAGACTAATTTCCATAATTTGCTAATTATTCCTCGTGATATGTAATTTCATATGTTACCAATTGACATTAACAATTGCCCTTTGTAGGCGTTTCCACGTCGTTTTAGAAAGCTACTTACTTGCAGATCTCGGAAGTGAAGACAAAAAAAGAGTATTCTTTGCTGACGTATGTCTTTTTTACTTATATCGCATGGGTGTTTTTCATTCTTTAAAGATATAACAACATAGTAATAGTGGTCACTTTGGTCCTTTAATTTCCCAGCAGTACAAAGAAATAGAAATACAACTCAAGAGATCATTCATCAATTGGGTTGACCATGAGAACTTCACGTTGGGAACTATCAGATTCAGCAGTGAACACAATAAAAAGTTAGGCATATTATAAAGTAACTTTATCTTTTAAAGAATTTGATCACATAAAGGCATATAAAATCCACAGTCATTTACACATATAAAACCTAAAAGCTTAGTAATGGCCAAATGTCTTCAGTGATACTTGGAAAAATGTTTTATTACAGCTTCTGATTTTGCCACAGTAAGAACTGGACAAAGTAAAAAATTTTCAGGAATACTCAAACGGTTATGCAGATCAATGGTTCTCAACATAGGACTAGAAATCTAAGTTCCTACATGAATCAAGCAATTCAGGAAGTAACTATAGAAATTATGAGAGATACGATTTCAAGTGAATTTTACACCTAGAAGATAAAATCAATTGTCCTTAATACAGAAATAGCACTATCACGGGAAAATAGGTTCAACGGTTCCACATTTTCATTTGCCGTTTTTGAAGGAAGAAGTGATTTTTTACACGAACACTATACAAACAAATCGCTGGAAAAATAGATACGGTGCGAAATGCTTACACCAACAAACTGCATGTCGTGACTAAAACACCTCGAAAGACTGATTTTAATATCGAAATAAGTTACTTAAATATAAAGGAAGAAGGAAAAAAACATAAAAAGAAGCGATAGTACTAGCAAGGCACTTTATAAGATTACCAATGGAAACAAAATAATGGATCAAAAGATTCATTTAGTGGTTTCTTATCACTAATCATTCTTAAGTTTGATATAGACGTGAAATTTTGTGAACTCGAAATATTAATTCTCTAAAAACTGCTGAAATAGGCTTAGGGAACATGTGCAACCCAAGGTCCAGCATACATTAGTTAACAATTATTTTAACTCGGAAAAATATTAAAGCAAAATGTTTGTTGAGTGCTTAAAACAGGATGAGCAGAATATGTGAAAAGTCACGCAATGCGACGAGACCGGAGACATTAAGACCAACAAAAATTGAAAAACAAAATAATTGAGAAAAGAGTATCCTTTTCGATAAATTCTTCATCTGGCTCTACAATTATATATATATATACGTTTATATACATAGATTATTCCAGATTAGTAGTCACTAACAATATTAGTGTTGAATAGATGTGCTCAAGGAAATCTAATAAGTGTCCCCCTAGGGGTAATTGCGTAAGTGCTCTTAAATAGATAAAATAAAGCAAAGTGTTTGCATCAAATATCATTCATTTAAGGTGCCTAAAACGAACTCTGAAACAAAATTAATCTAATCTATATTATCATTTTCAGGACTAGAGAAGAATGCGATACGCAGTTTGTACGTATGAGTTAACCCGAAATCATAGATGCTAATAGAAGTCACAGTAGAGAGAACTGCAAGAAGCAAAGATACCTAAGTAATGTTATTACTGTTTGGTAGATTACTAAAGATTTCCTTTAACTGAAAAAAAGCTTTAAGAGGCCAAGAACATAAATCGAAGTCTTGGTCTTTAACAATCCGAGGCGAAGAAGCGAAAGTAATTAGGATAGCTGAAAAAATATTGGAAAGTAACAAATCATCTGTCTCTGTCTGTCTGTTTTCGACATAGAACTTTGCACAAATGTGCGGAAGTTCAAGTCGCCACATTCCGTGTTGCACGCGAAGCAAGAGAAGAAAGTACAAGAAAAGCATAATAGAAACAGTGAGCAGAGGTGTGAGACAAAGGAGTAATAAAGAAATACAAAACAGTTTTATTGAAGATCATAAGTCACAGGGAGTGGATGCATCTGCGCCACTGAGAACGATTTTGAGCCATGTCACCAATTGTTTCCAACCATAGATTTTTACCGTCCCGAGGACCCCAGCCTGGAAGTCTACACCTTTCTACGTGGCTTAGACCAACTGTTGTGGATTTCATTGACTGATGCCAAGTTTTTGTTTGACCGCCGCTAGCTTTTTTCCAGCCTGACCCTGTATCCGCTAACATTGCTCGTCGAGGGAGGCGATGGCTTGGCATACGTAACACATGTCCTAACCATCTCAGTCTTTGTAGCTTCACAACTTCGTCGATTGATTTCCCCTGTTTACCTAGAACTCTACGCCTAACCTCCATGTTGCTCACCTTATTATGCCACTTTACACGGGAAATAGAACGCAGGCACCTATGATCAAAGACAGCTAGTCTTTTCATGTCTTCCACTCTCAGTGGCCAGGTCTCACAGCCATAAAGGAGGACGGAGCGGACTGATGAGCAGTACACCCGCCCTTTGGTCGATAGCCGAATATCTCGTCTACGTCAGAGACTGCGTAAACTGGCATATGCGAAACTAGCCCCCTGTATCCGTGCCGAGATTTCATCAGAGGTCAACCCGTTGGCGCTGGCTGATGGTACTTCCCAAATAAGTGAAGTGGTCAACGTGCTCTACCACTTCACTTCCTATTTTTAAACTAGGCGTCGATGTAGTCCAGTCCTGTAACATCATCTTGCATTTGGCGGGAGCGAATCGCATGCCAAACATTCGTAGATTGCGACTCAAGTTGTTTAGAAGACTCTGCATTTCGTCAGCGTCTTCGCCTAGAAGGACTATATCATCTGCATATTCCAAGTCAACGAGATTATTCCCCGGTAGCAAGTCAATTCCTGAGTCACTGAAGTCACCTAGGGTTAAGTCCATTAACACATCTATGATGAAGTTGAATAGAAAAGGAGATAATGGGCATCCTTGACGGACACTACTGGTCGTCATCAGTTCAGATGACAGCTCGCCGTATGCCCTCACCTGGCTGTATGAGTACGAATAGAGTGCCTTAATCAGTGCAATATACTTTCTCGGAATTCCCTTTAAAGCCAAGCATCGCCAGAGAACTTCCCGATCGACAGAGTCGAATGCTGCCTTTAGGTCAAGAAATATAATGACTGTTTGACGCCGGTAGGAATTCCTATGTTCTAGAATCTGTCGGAGGGTGAAGATATGATCAATACACCCTCTTCCTGGTCTAAAGCCTGCCTGGCTCTCTCGTGTTTGTGCTTCCCGAGCACCACTTAGTCTACGCATGATTATTGAGCCTAAGACTTTAGATACTATATTAGTCAAGCTAATCCCTCTGTGATTATCACAGGAAGACTTGTCTCCCTTCTTGTATATGGGAATAATCAGTGACTTACACCAACCCAAATCATCTGGCCATTATAGTGCAGAATCATATCAGGTAGTGATCTTTATGAAGTATTTACGAAATGAGTGTTGACTTTAAGGAAACAAGCAGTAGATTTAACAGTTCCTAGAGATGAAACCTAGAAGCATCATCCTGTAGCGCAGAAAGGCCTGGAAGCTAAGTGAAGACTAATTTTTCATAAATCAGAAAAAAAATAGCCTTTTCCTCCATTTTAATTGATTCTTTCATGTGAAAAATGCACTGCATTCAATTACTTTACCACAAATCATCTAAGTGAAAAGCTCAATTATCAATTTTAGTAACTTCATAACCCAGGAAATTCTCATATTCATTGTCTTGATGATGAAGTTTGTCAGAGACTGATCTAAAGAAGACTTTTTGTCGTTCCTGTGGAAAACGTCATTATTTAATAGTATCTGAATGTGTCTTTTACGGAAACAATGCACGTAACATCTAAGAAGAACTTATTCACCTTCAAATCTTTCCCTCATTTATATTAAGGATTTACAATGGTTTTTAGTTTCCAACTAAACATTAACCAGGTCATTGTGAAGGTCGTGGTTCTTATAGCTGATTGTTTAGAAAACTCCAAAATTTCCACAGCTGCCATTTTTCCAAGTTGTAATAATCACATGTTTTATTAAAATAATTGAAGTTGATGACTGAATTACAATGCTTTGCAGTCTACTTTTAACAGCTTGAAAACTACCCGTCAAATCAATATACCAAATCAAAATTCAGCTTTAATATCCTGGTAAAGAGACTCACTTGCTGATTCAAAGTTTGCTATTTGTGGTTCGTCATGAAAGCCTATAGATGTAGATGTGTCGAAGGGATTCTCCGAGAAAAATGACTGTGTGTCGTCCGTGTGACTGCGATTTATCCGTGTAGCTGGTTCAGAATAACATTGTATGGCGATAAATTGTGTTTCAGAACTATTGTCTTCTGTCGGAACTCCTTCTGATATGGCTGAACGTGTAAACATGAGCTCTTCACTAGATGATGAATCATTGTGTGCCACACTCCTCGAAGGCAAAGCAAGGACTCCGTCACGATTACTGATGGCAACCTGTCATGAATGATTATGCAAAAATAAATACTTTGAAAAATGTCAAACAGATAGTTTTGAAGTAAATGATAGAATTTACTTATTGGGTTTTGTGACGATCAGTGCTGTATAAGGGCAGTCTTGATAATGAAATAAATCAGTTCAGGAACTATTTCAAACCTCATAGAGGTAAACAGGTGTTTCATATCCTCGTGGAGGACCTCAATTAGATTTTTCGAATGGCATTCCACGTGAATTTTTAAAGTATTAAACACTACAGCGCTATAGCTTTTCATGTCCAGTTTTCTTCGGGTTTTCACAGCTAATTTCGTTTTGCAATCAAATCTACCTTTCAATAAAATGATTGTCATCATGAGTCAGAGCTTTCTGATAAAATGAAATAAAATATTTCTGATCGGTAAAATTCAATAAGATTGAAAATGTCAGTAATTACCGAACATTCTAAGGCTAAGTAAAGATGTAAAGAATCTTGAATATTTCTTAAGAAAATGAAATAAATATAGTGAGAGGAAATTTGGTGCATATTTGCTGATAAAAAGTTATTCATTATATTGGATTGTATCCTCAATGACCAATCATTATTATTTTATGAGTAATTGAGTAATGAAGTTATTTGGAAAAACGGGAAATAAACGCAGCAATGAAGGGAACATATCCAGCCGTTAGGTGAGCCTCAATCTTTCTAAGGAGTGGCAAAAAGGAATATTTTCAGATCGATAAGCCCGCCGTCCGCGTAATCACCGACTATATGCACTGATATAATTTGTTGGAGTGCGGATATTCAGGAGCAGTAAAGAGAACTGTCCACAGTATATCTGAGCATATTTCACAGAACTTGTGACTGATATGTGCAAAAGACTTGAGCGATGTGATCACTCAGTATGTAATGAATGACAATCATGTTGATTAGTGAAAAAGGTGATTCCCAGTTAACTGCATACTGCATAAACAGAAGTTTTCAGACTATTTGGACTGAAGTTTATATTCAAAAATAAATTAATCTTTCTCCACCATGAGGAAATATTTAGTTTTCGTTTGTTTAATCATATTTATTTGACAATCCTTTTACACTCTTGATTAAATGTGGTAAAAATACTTATATATATATATATATATATATATATATATATATATATATATATATGGTTAGCGAGTATTCTTTTGATGCAAAATTACAGTGTTGGTAATTTGAAGATTATTATCTCCCAAGCATGACTAAGCAATAAGTATCAATACAGGGCGTCTTATTATTGCATTCACCTAGTCAGAAATCAATGCAATATCATTATTGTCACTGAGGATAAATGAATAGAAGTACTGTGTTGATGAAGGAAGTTACCACTGTTACCACATGACCAACCTACTCAATAAAAATAGAATATTTCAGGATTTCATCATGAGCTGACATTAGTTAGAGAACCATTGGAAAACCTGGGAGTACTGGACAGCTGTTTCGTCCTAGTTTGGGACTCTTCAGCAGTACGCACCCACCGGGATTCGAACCCAGGACCTTCCGGTTACAAGGCGAGCTCGTATACCATTAAGCCACTGGGACCCGATCCAATGGTCCTTGAATTCTAACTTCTGCCAATTCACGACATAGCGCGACCGCTAGCCAATGTCTTCGGCGAGTATTTGTCCTCACACCCGACCAGCTGCACCCTACTGGTCACGACTTCCCACTGGAACCCAGGTAACTACCTACCTGAAGTGCAGCTGGTCGGGTGTGAGGACAAATACTCGCCGAAGACATTGGCTAGCGGTCGCGCTATGTCATGAATTGGCAGAAGTTAGAATTCAAGGACCATTGGATCGGGTCCCAGTGGCTTAATGGTATACGAGCTCGCCTTGTAACCGGAAGGTCCTGGGTTCAAATCCCGGTGGGTGCGTACTGCTGAAGAGTCCCAAACTAGGACGAAACAGCTGTCCAGTACTCCCAGGTTTTCCAATGGTTCTCTAACTAATGTCAGCTCATGATGAAATCCTGAAATCAATCAAATCCCTACAAACCAACACTTGAATACCAATAAGATGCTCACTGGCGACTGGCCCTATTCAGGTAGGTAGTTACCTGGGTTCCAGTGGGAAGTCGTGACCAGTAGGGTGCAGCTGGTCGGGTGTGAGGACAAATACTCGCCGAAGACATTGGCTAGCGGTCGCGCTATGTTGTGAATTGGCAGAAGTTAGAATTCAAGGACCATTGGATCGGGTCCCAGTGGCTTAATGGTATACGAGCTCGCCTTGTAACCGGAAGGTCCTGGGTTCGAATCCCGGTGGGTGCGTACTGCTGAAGAGTCCCAAACTAGGACGAAACAGCTGTCCAGTACTCCCAGGTTTTCCAATGGTTCTCTAACTAATGTCAGCTCATGATGAAATCCTGAAATCAATCAAATCCCTACAAACCAACACTTGAAAAATAGAATATAATATTTTTTTCATCGTAAAACTAATTTTAAAAAACAATTTATTTTAAATTGCACTACAAAACAACTTTGACAGAAGTGTTGTAAACTCTTTTAAATTCATATTTGAACCAGATGACAGCCTTAGGTGACGTTGGTTCCACTTCAACAAGCATCCATTTCATATCGATATTTTGAGGGGAAAATATTTCCGAAGTGAAATAGATTACTTCATTAGTGATGCTGTCGATCTAGATATATTCTAAAAAACCTCCTACGCTTATAATGCCGTTCAGTTTTACTATTACACTAAACTTTTTACAAGCAGCTTACATACTGAAGTTACTTGGTGACAATGATAAACATTTCTGAGAAATTTATTATTAATTGACTTTAGCTTAGATATTTATGTCCGCTTGTAATGTGAATTTGATAGAGGTTTTCATAAAAAGACTCAATCACATACACACAAGCTCTGGAGTATTGTTTAGCTATATTTGAATACTCTTTAGAAATATACGACCACCAAGTCTACTGAGGCCAGCACTAATTACAGATCACTTTAAGAATATTACATTTCAGCTTATTCAGCCTCTCCAATTATCATATGAACGAATCAATATAAAGAATAAGTAGCGGGTTTTAGTGATCATTTATGTACACAAAATATTTCTCTTCAAAACAAAGCTTAGAATTATCTTTGTGGGATGCGGTAAATTTAAACCCTCATAAAAATCATGTTTGTCTCCATGTATCAAGATATTATTTTGTACTGATTTTGACTCTATTTTATGCACCATGTTATATGGTAATTATTGTTTTGCTTTTTAAGCTTCGAAATTTCAAGGTATACGCTTCATTACAAAGTTGGATATTCTAGTCAACACTAACCTGATTAGAATTAAAGCTGAAATAACACCACATAATTTCATCATACACAAATCTATCTGAATAATTATATCGTAATTTTAAACTACTGAATATTAGTTAGTAATTCAAAACATTTGTACAATGCTATCCTTTCACTGTTAAATAAAACCTGGCAATGTAAATAGTATTAAATACTTACAGCCAACCAACAGGAAGCTCTAGACTTTTTTTTATTTTTCCTGAGATTTATCAGCAGAGAATATTTACAGTCTTGGGGTAAATCATGTTTGTTTTCTAAATCTGCATCTAGTTCATTGTGCTGAGGCCAGGCTAATCTACACATGTCAGAAGTGAGTAATACACACTAAATACTGGACAAATGGTATCTCATTTAGCTATTCTTTACTTAGTATTGTTCAGAATGTGTCCATGGATTGTGTAGAGTATTTAAATGACATCATTTCTGATAGGTCGGAACTATGAAACACACGTCGCAATGCTCAACATCTTTTTGTCATATAGTTGAGTAGCCACATCACATACGTTGTTTGTTGATTTAGGATTGTCCATATTATGGAATGAATGCCAGTGTTTACCAACTTGTGACTAGTTTATACGGAGTAAAATTTATATCATGGTACTAGAAACTTCAAAGTATTTTACAGCACTTCCTGTAGTAACTGGGTCACGTGTTGGAATTTCACAACACCTCGTATTACCAATCCTAACACGTTAATTGTGGATCTTAGCCTGGTACATGAAAAATCTGATCCGGGTAATTGAGACCACAACAGCAAGCAACTACAGTGAACACATTGCCTGATCGGTTTTACATCTTATAGTCAGAAAATGAAAATCACTTAATTATACTGGCAACCATCGTCCATACAGTAGCACAAGAAGATTTTCTTGAATTAAAATTCTCTTTGGTTACAGGATTTCATCATGAGCTGACATTAGTTAGAGAACCATTGGAAAACCTGGGAGTACTGGACAGCTGTTTCGTCCTAGTTTGGGACTCTTCAGCAGTACGCACCCACCGGGATTCGAACCCAGGACCTTCCGGTTACAAGGCGAGCTCGTATACCATTAAGCCACTGGGACCCGATCAAATGGTCCTTGAATTCTAACTTCTGCCAATTCACGACATAGCGCGACCGCTAGCCAATGTCTTCGGCGAGTATTTGTCCTCACACCCGACCAGCTGCACCCTACTGGTCACGACTTCCCACTGGAACCCAGGTAACTACCTACCTGAATAGGGCCAGTCGCCAGTGAGCATCTCATTGGTATTAAAGTGTTGGTTCTGTCCAGTACTCCCAGGTTTTCCAATGGTTCTCTAACTAATGTCAGCTCACGATGAAATCCTGTAACCAATCAAATCCCTACAAACCATTACTATAATAAAATTCTCTTTTGTAGGTTTTTTGTTCACACAAGGATTATGCAGCTTGGTAATATTGTCAATGAATGTTGTTATAGTATTGTCCTACTTTTTACGCCAGATTCTATATTAGTCTGTCTTCATCGCGTATATTTTTATCTTTATACTCCGTTTAAGTATTACGAAAGATTTACTTTTTTTTCTATATCTACTTTTTCTTTACCTTACGTCAACTTGTATAAAAAAAAGCAAAAGTAGTTTGTATAACTCTTATCCGCAACACTCTAATATTAGTTTTCACTAACCTTAAACTTTTTTGTGAAGTGCCAACCTGACCTATATGGCATTCCATATTATCTGAGACTAGTATTCTGGATGTATTTAAATAAAACGGTTTTAGTTATATGGGTGTTAGATTGCAAATGTCACCGATTACATAACTAAAGTTAGTTGTTGATGGATGGTCAAGTTTCTACATTGATATTCTTTAACTGTTCTACAACTGGAGAAAACAATGATAAAATTATGAGGACAGGTTGACACATCAAGTTGCCATTTACTGAGCATTCAAAGAAACATTAATGTAAATATCCTACCTATCCAATAAATATTCTACATTTTTTCCTGAACAAAACTAAGTTTCAACCAGCTAAATTTACATTTTTGGCATACTCTCAGTCGGGATACGCTTTGAGAATATTTTGCTATATATTATCAAAGAATTAATAATAATAATACTCACACGAGGCGGGATACTTCTGTATTGGTTTTGTGAACCTGGTGAAGTATTAGGTGTTGTGAAGTTCGAACTAGTTCTCTGATCATTCATGGAGCCTTGGTTGTGTATTGATCGGTTGTTACGACTACTAGTTGGCGTCGGATCACCTGTATTGTGACGAGAATGATTTGTTGGACGGTTGTGGATCCCTGAATTCAATCTAAGGCGACCGACTGGGTAGTTTGATTTGAATCATTTGCCCTCAAAAAATCCGTAAATAGTGTACGTGCAGTTTCTCGTAGACTTCTCAGACTACCAACAGATACGTTGGGTGGGCGGGAAGAATCCTGATCTTCATACCCTCTCTCTGTGGAAGTGCCGTACTGAGACCTATTCAGTCGAGTGTGTGACCGACGTGAAGTAACGTCTTGGCTCTGTGAACTTTCGATTGAAGAGGGTTGTAAGTGAAGCCTACTAGCTAGAGTGCAGACATTCAAGCAGCTTGATGCTGCTGGTTCGTCAGCTGATAGTACATTGGCGGTAACTCGAAGCCGGCTGTCACCAGACTGTCTACTGCTTAAAGTATCATAAACGCCCCCATCACTTCCAAGAATTCTTCGTCGAAAGGTGTTGTCATTCTCCATAGTCCTAGATATCTGACGTCGGCGGGACTCGAGATCCTGTAGATTAGTCCAGTTTGGAACCACAGGACTTATCTCACAATCGTGTCTTGCTGAAACTGCCACCTCTATACTTGAATCTTCGGTTGAACATAATCGATCAGAAAATTGTCTCAGATCAGCTAGTAACGGAAGGTGGTCAACATAATACGCTCCGCCTTTAGCAGGTCGTATTGCCTATTTCAAAACAGTATTGGTTTAGAAATAAAAAATATGTTTAGTTTGCAAACTAAACATTAAGAACATTTACTAATTTAACAATGCAAAATCTAAAAAAGATAAGGGCTGATAATATTCAAATTATAACTAGTAGATTCTTCAACTAATAAGTGAGAGTGATTTTGTAATAGGGAATTCTTTAATTATTTCCAAATTCCTGTTTACGCATTCATTCATGACTGTTCCCGCAATTATGAGTACCAATTGTCGCTCCCTGCCGGCTAAAATTAACTGTCTTCAATCGCTGGTGTCTTCCATTATATATCATAATACTGGGATCATATCACTTCAAGAAACATGGCTTCATGATCTATATGATGACAATCTAGTGTATCTAAATAATTTCAAACTATTCAGACAAGATCGGTGTAGTTCCAGGAAGAAACGCGGTGGCGGTGTCGCCATCTTCATCAATTCACAATGGTGTACGTCTAATAATGTATGTTTCAAATTCTCTAGTGACAATATTGACTGTCTCACCGTTAAGTGTCGACCTAGACATTTGTCTAAATACAACTACATTTACATCTCGAACATGTATATTGCTCCTGGATGCAACTCCACAGAATTATCTTTATTTGCGGATGAATTTACTTCCCTTGCTGCCACCTCCTTCGGAAATTCCTTGTCTATAGTTACTGGTGATTTTAATTCTAGTGACCACAGCTTCCTAATTTCACTTGGACACGATAATATTGTCAACTTCCCGACTAGAATGGACAACACTCTTGACCTTGTTTTTACAAACGATGCAGGAATATTTGAAGCTCGAAAAAGAGCCCCACTACTAAATTCAGATCACTGTATCATAAGAATATTGCCCAAAGTATATGGAAAGCAGCACAAAAGGGTCTTCTCATACCTTGGAAAGAAAACACAACACAGATGTTATTCCCATGACAACATACTGAACCTAAGGTCCATGTTAAAAGACACAAACTGGGATCTATTTACTGAACAAGCTCTTGATAACACAATTGCCAACATAACACATTATCTTAATTTCTGTCTTGATGTTTGTTGTCCAAAAGAGACAATCTTCTTAAAATTCGATCGCTTCTCCTCTTCTCAACTCAAAAAGCTCCGCCGTGAAAAAGAAAGGTTGTTCAAAATGAAAAACAAATCTGGTGTTAAGAGAATGAACACTTTGATTAAGCTTGAATTACAAAGATTGAATGCTCTCTATAACCAGAAGTTTCTTTCATGTAAATCCCCATCAAATATGTGGAAGTTATTAAAGGAAATCACAGGTGGTAAGCAAATGTTGAATGATATTTCTGTAGATGTTAACATGCTAAATGAATCCTTCATATGTATCCCAGCAAATGTTATGATTCCTAACTCAAATAGTGTAAACAATGACTGCTTCTCATGCTTAAACACATATGATGTCCTCAAGTGTCTTCAATCTCTCAAGCCTACTCAGTCCCTCGGTCCTGATGGTGTTCCTGCTGTTATCCTTAAGGAGTGTGCCGACATCTTGTGTTCCCCGCTAACTGACATTTTCAACGAATCGTTTTCCAAAAGTATTATACCTGAATCATGGAAAAACATCAAGATCGTTCCAGTGCCTAAATCTACAAGTGGACCTAATGTTAAGTTTAGACCCATTTCAATTACCTCACCCTTTTTGAAAGTTATGGAAAGACTTATTTTACTTAATCTTGATCCCTCTTTAAAACCTTTCAACGACCCCAACCAGTTTGCTTATAAACATAGTAGGAGTACGTTAGATGCCGCTGTCGTCCTCCACCATAGCATAGTCTCTAGTTTAGATAAAGGAGCTAAATACGTTCGCTGTGCCTTCCTTGATTACACATCTGCATTTGACTCTGTTCCCAGGTCTCTCTTGCTAAGTAAGCTTGCTGCAACACAGGCTGAAAGCTGGACAAATAAGTGGTTGCATTCCTATTTTTCTGAAAGGAAGCAGTACACCGTCTACAATGGAAAATCCTCCACTACCTCACTTACTTTAGCTGGTGTTCCTCAAGGTGCTGTTCTTTCTCCCTTTCTGTTCTCGTTTTTCTTACATGACTTGCCTCATTCTGATGTAGCCACTTTTGTTAAATATGCCGATGACCTCTCGGTTTCTATGCCTGTCAACTCTCAGTCAGATTGTTCCAAATTAAATAGCTTTCTGTCGGAAATTAGTCAGTGGTCCTCTTCAAACGGACTTAAGCTTAATCCGTCTAAATGTCAGGTAGTCAATTTCACTTTCAGACGTAAATGTGACCTACAGCAACTAGTTAGCTCACATGGCCCCACTCTCATTGACGGCACAGAGGTTGAAAATACATCTTATGTCAAGTACCTTGGGCTGAGTTTTTCCACCGATCTTTCCTGGTCTTCCCACATCTTGCTAGTTACTAGAAAGATGTTTCGCTTAACGTTCTACATTAGGAAATTTAGGCAGTCTGGCATAAACCAGTCTTTACTTTCTCAGTTTGTAAATTCTTGTATTCTACCCATCCTCCTTTACTGCTCCCCATTAGTCTTTCCTGGACTACTTAAGAAAGACTTTGCTTCGCTGAGAAGGGCACTAAAAGCTGTTAGTAGGGCAAGTGGGATATCGTTAAACCAACTGGTGAACACTATTGTAGATAGACATATTATGTCATGTAAGAAACTAGCGAATACAATATTGTCGGACCCCAAGCATCCTCTCTATACGCATCTATCTCCTTGCATTTCATCTGGAAGAACTAGAAGCAGCTATAGGAGGCTATATGCTAGGACTACCAAATACAAAAACTCCACAATACCATATCTGGCACAGCTGTTATGTGATGAGAAATCCGTTAGGTATGACACGATAAACTTACTGCGGCACTCTAACAAATAGTCCCATTAGTTTTTGTTTTCCTTTCCTCGTTACTATCACACTGTTGTTCTCATCTAGTACCACACATCAACTTTATATTTCAAATCCTGTGTTGCATTGTTTGAAATGAAATACTCTACGTTGTTTTTTTTCTTAATTTTTAATAAAAAAAAAATTTATTTATTTATAACTAATTTATTTTATTTTTATTTATTTATCTTTGATTTTTAAAAATCTTATATAATTTATGAGGTAATTAGATGCAATATACTGTAATGCACGCTGAAAATTCCATACCTGTACCACAAATACTGTTTGGAATAAAGCTGTTATTATTATTATTATTATTTAGAACAAATAACAGATTGGAAATCACTGAAATCGTCTGAGAACCGTTTTGCGTTGAAGATCCTCACCGAGTATTCGAAGTATAGCGCAACGCTCAGTGAAGCAAAGACACCTATAGATTTTATCCATGAATGTATCAAAACAGCCTACTACCCCAAAATTTCTGGAATTCGGTACGTCGTTCCCGAGTACGACCAAACGCAAGAACATTTAGGCGTCATGCTATAAATCAGATTGACGCTTTAATTATTTGCCTTGAATTCTTACAGAGTTCAAAGGAAACATTGCATGTTATTATGTGGGTTCACTGTTTGACAAAAAACTCCATTTTATTCACAACTGTCACCAAATAAGTACTGGCTGAAGTGGTTATGGAAGTTATGCTGGTTAATTTTCGTAGAATCTATCCTTATTAAACTTCGCTTTGTATTTATATGATAATGTGATGAACATGAACTCTTGGTTTCGCATACTTTTTAAGTAAATAAATAAACTGTCATAAATGTAAACATTTATCCACGTCAACAGCCTAGTATTTTCTAGTGCATTTTCGAAATTTAGGCTTGTTTTAAGTGAGTTTCAATTTCAAAAGCTGAATAACTTGACTTCTGTTGTATGCTTAAAGTCAGAAGTAGTTAAAGTTGATTAATAGATCATATTTCGCAATTTCGCAACATCAACTTTTTGACACACTACTCTGTTTATCGACTTTTCACTTTTCTATTAGGTATATATATATATATATACATGATCCATCAATATTTCCATCAATACAGGTATACAGACTGCTTTGTTCTAATACAAAGAGTCATATAATGGGACAACTACGAAAGTGATGTTATATGCTAGATATTCAACTACCATTAACTATGTTAGAAAGACAAACTGTATTCTTAATGCTTGTGGTGAAAATTTCCACCCCATTAGATCTATTATCTCTTAAGAGGCCATTGAATGACTTGGGATAATAAGAAACTCTTCTCGTTGACAGTAAAAGTTTGATTTATTGTTGTACTAATAAAAATGATAGTATCACAAATGCTGTAGTATTGACTGCTGTGATCGTGCTGCTGTACCATGAAAGAAAATGAACTTCCATAAAGACCTTCTCACTTTTGTAAACTCCACTTGAAATGTCTCTCCAGGAATTTAATGAGAACTTGTCAGTGACTGACAAAATACCCAGGGCGATTATGAACCCACTCAAAGGAATCCTAGAGACAATATAACCCGCATCTAGACAAGGCATCACACTTAGCAACTGTGGCCCAATGATTTCATCAGACTAAATGATGGTGTAGAAAACGAAAGTGAATAAATAGCTTATTGGATTAAACATTTGACAAGAAAACGCCGAGGGCATCCAAAATTTACCGTTCATCGAAATGATCTAATCCCAAGGGTGAGTATTGATGGTTCAGCATAATTTAACATTAATGTGATCTTTCTTAAACTAGTTTTTGTGAATTCATAACTCAGATTAATGAGGTTAAGGTAAAAACATATAGTTGTAATGGTCGCCATGAAACACTATACCGGTCTGTGAATGCATTTGCATCTAACTGACGAAATGCATGTCAATCAGTAAAGTCCACATATTCATATTCCAAAAAATAAGTATACGATAGGACGGATTAACTATCATTGTTAACCGTCAAATCAATCAGATATTGATTAGTTATCTATGGTTTAACTTTCCGTTGATCTTTACGGAATCATTTACTCTGTATTGTGAATAGTAGAGGTTGTTGTAACCGCAGTTGTCTCAGTTAAACCTGACATCTGCGCGTTAACTCAGTAAGGTAGAATATTTTCAAGTGTTCAGTTGGTTACAGTGCCGTGACTGGAGGCTCATTCTAGTCAAGATAGACAACAACCAGAAAATCCCTAACACTTCGTTACAACACCATACAATACTTCCATTTAAAAACAAAGTTTCGAACTCTGTAAACGATTTTTATCGAAATTTCTACGTACAATAAATAAATAGGAATAAATTAAAATTTAAGAACTATCGAGGATTTCTGAAACTTGTAAACTTTACAAAGGTCCTCAAGATCTTTATACACAAGCCAGTTTTCGTGATTATGTCTAAAGAGAGAGTATAAAGTTTGAGGCTGATTGTTTAAATGGCTTCACGTCCAAATAGCTATTTTACCTTCTCAAACTCTCACTACTTAATTCAGGATTACAAACCTAAACTTAATCTAAAGACCACTCTTTAAGGTTTCAGTCGCATTAACGCTGTTTGACTACACACTAATAATAAGCTATTGAGTCGACATAAAGACTGCTATAAAAAATTAGTTCCGTTTCTTATTCAAAGTGGAAAAAGTAGTTATCGAATCCAAAGATAAGTATAAAGTAAATCAAGGGAGGCCATATTCAAGTTTACAAATATGGGTGAAATATTGCTGATAACTACTTTAGTCAGTCAGTTAAATTACTGTAAAGCGGGATCTTTTTGGTAATACGAAATGACCTAGTGGATATTTCAGTAGAATAACAGAAGAAATGCTTTCGAAATTATGTCACTTGGTTAGCCAACCTGCAGTACCTGAAACTCAGATGGCAAAAATTTGTTGACGATTTTCACTTAAAGCATCGCTTACAAACTGATTGACGAACTTTGGGGACAAAAATATCAAAACGGTGTACTGAAATGCAGTGACGTGCGATGATTACATAATGAAATAAAACGTTTCTCTGAGTTTCACACTGCACTGACTGAGAGCTATTTGCTTTTGTCTCATATACAAAGGATGTGAATTACACACCGAATACAAGTCTCACACATATGAAGATGGTCTTCTTCATGGTTATTTCTGCTCCTGCTTATATCAGTTTTACTCGTTCACCTTCATTACATCGTACTGTTCTATATAACGTATATTCAAATGAGATAAATTCTATTATGATCTTATTAAAACAAGAACAGAATCTGAGTATTGTGGTATAGTATAATTCCATCAAAATATAATGTCATTTAATAAAATACCCACAGCAGGTGATTTTGGTAAGATTATGATCACTAAACTGTACTAGGAACATCATCACTGAATAAACATTGTTGCATCACTGCGTGTTTTATCATATAAAATTATTCGATTATGGTACCACTTTGATTTAAATAGTTCGCCGGTGGCACAACGGTAGAATGCTCACCAAACACGCAGCTGGTTCCGGGTCCGATCCTCGGCTGACGCACTGCTTTACCTCGCTAAGCCAATAATAAGACTGGTAAGGAGGGAAGGTTGGGCATGATGCTAGCATCCCTATCCCGTAAGAATAAATACCACTGCTGTCCAAACTTCAAAGCTCTAGTCTAAAGCCCTGTATTGCACAGGGAACATAAAGAAATAAAAAAAAACTATCTAAATAAACACAGGAATATTTAAATTTAATGTTTTACTACTTTTATTGGTATCAGTAGCCTAAAAATAACATGTGAAATATTAACCAAGTTTGTCGTAGGAAAACTATAATTTAAAACAACTAACTCACCTTAAGGTCAACTTGCCCTCCGTAGCCGACACGGTAAACATTACGCGCCCCACTGTCCCAAGCAACTGTGGCTGCTGACCGTGGAGCCCAATTATACCAATCTTTTCGGCTTGTTATTCGACCTTGTGTAGGTAAGACGATAGGGTCAGAAGATCCATTATCATCTGAATTAAGGTTGGTTCGATAAGCACTTCCAGATCCTGGTGATCCTAACATGATCGAAGCACTGTTTGATGCAGTGAAGGGTAAAACACAGTCTTGATTATTCCAACTCCAGTCTATACCTCGAACAACACGAGCTTTAGGAAAGAGGCCCAGTGATTCTATGCGCCTCTGCCTCGTTCGCTGACCAACAATGACTCTGTTGTGTAAATGTAAAACAAAACGTTTATATTCAGAAAAACTAATAAATGTCGAAAAAATGCTTGAATACAGAATATTCTTTTCGATAACTTCTTCGTTCATAACAATATTTATATTCTTAAGTAATATCCAGCAGTTAAGATCAGTGGAATTACAGTTGGAAAAAAAGATGTTTAAGTGACAATAGGCATAAAATGTAGTACTAAACGGAATATCAGGTGAAACTGAGAAAATGTATGCAACAGTTAAATGAAGGTAGTTAAAAAACTGACGGCCGAGATAAGGAAAACCTCTGAACAAACTTATTTTGAGCACATAAGTTAGTCATATGCAAAAAATTTTAAAAAAAACTAATCTAACTTTTCAACTGATAATGCCATTCTGGTAGATAATTAGCAGTCTCCTTAGACGTTTTTATTCTTTTTTTCCACTAATGTTTCACTAGAAGTAACTGTCTGCTTTTTATGTGATTCCATTCATTCCAGTATTTTTATTGTTGTAACATAAAATATGGTAAGCATTTGCTAAGAATTCAAATCGGAACATGGACAGTCCAGTACAGTATTGTTCTGTAATAGATTAATATGTTTCATACAACACACAATGAAACAGTAATCTTCAATGAACGACATTTCCAATGCAATTTACTTCCTAAAAACACACTTATGTAACAATGCAACTTTTTGACTGTCACTACAGTTTCATTATTCATAACTTCACTTAAAATCTTGATTTGAAATAAATAATAAGTGTCAATAAACCATACAAGAATACATCACTGCGCTCTTCCTCATCACTTATGTTGCATATGCAAGACTCTCACTCGGTTATCTGTAACGAGTTGTAGACATAATTTACAGAAACATATTTAGAGAAAACAACAGATTGAGCGAAGAAATATATTCCTTTTCAGTTAGTTCCTCGCCAACGGGGCTCTACACTAATACATAGTTTTTTACATCAAAATATTTTACTAATAAAGTGGTTATTTCAGTTAATCAGTTTTAGGTATTGGGAGGGGGTAAAATTAAGAGGTTAAAAGTCATCAAGACAATTAACTAATAGGTGTTAGTAACAAGATATTTAAGTTTTGAAGGAGGGGTGAAATTAATTACTGAATCAAAGATAAGTTGATTCTTTGGCGTTGGCAACAAGTTATTACATAATCAAGAAATTTGTAAAATGGCAGTGATGACTTAGAAAAATAGGATGACTCAGATGAGTTATGTAAAATACAAAAAAATTAATAGAATTAGATAGAAGTGTAAAAATTATAAAAGTTAACAAAATTAACAAAAATTAATATAGTCAAAAGATAGTTACATGGTGAGGGCAAACCCTCATTTTTTAAAAATTTAATACATATTATGTAGCTGTTCATGGCAAAGAAAGGGGCTGTACAAATTTGGCTTGTTCAGATGAATTCTGATTGTCTCTGCTGTATGTACAAGTCGTACTAGGAGACCATGCGAGAGGTTGGGTGATATACGATAAATAACTTCAAAAGCTTTGTTAGAGTCAATTTGATGTACAGCCCTTTTCTTTGCCATGGCCAACTACATAATATGTATTAAATTTTTAAAACGAGTTTTCCCCATCACCTTGTAACTATCTTTTGACTTTGTTAATTTTGTTAACTCATTGGTTAGTAAAAAAATTTCGATGTGAAATCTATTAGTGTACAGCCGTTGATGAGGAACTAATTGAAAAGGAATATATTTCTTCGCTCAATCTGTTGTTTTCTCTAAATGAGTAAATGGGAGTTTGGAAATTACTGAAATCTTCTGAGAAACATATTTACCTTCTCTTAGATTGATAATTACTAAGAGCATTACCATGGTCAGTATCTTTCCATGGGTAATTTTTATCTCTGACTCAACACTAGTCTTTCGTTTTTATTCGTCATCAAAAGCCATCAACGTCACTAACCTTACTGGCCCTGAATACTTAAGTGTTTCAAATCTTACGATAAAATACACAATAATGATTACTTTGGAGGTTTGCGAGTCATCCTAAAAATGTTTAACCTTTTTCTCTATCTGTTGTAAATATTTCCCCAGCAACTACTGAAAACAGTAACTCCGTATGATTCACACATTCAGACAAAATGAATGCAAATGTCCATTAAATAAAAGAGTTAAACAATTGTTCTACGAAGGGCTACTGGAGAACCCAGATTATTGATACTACTTTGAATCATAAATATACTAAGAAAGAACATGGAACACATATCAACAGACGATATACAGGAGTGATCTCCTGAATTTTGCCCCATTTACTGAATGGTAATGTGCTAGTTGATGAAACTTTTCCCAAATAACTTCGGAAATGGGATCATATTCCTGTTAAATTTCATTTTTTGAAGAAATAGCCAGCTGTTCAGTGTTTGGTATTGGTTGTTTAGACAAATATGTCAGGTTTAGTAAAAACCCTTAATCGAAGACATAGCAACTTCTGAGAACGAAAAATTAGTGTTCGAAAATTGTTCGCCTTATACCCATAGATGACGTAGAGTTCACGAGTATACTATTAAGTACAGGAGCACTACGGAAAGAGATATTAAGAAGTTGTAACTGAAATATACTTTAAAAATATTTAATTGATTACCTTGTCTTATACGGTGCTGTGATTCGTAGAAACTGGTGGCCCAACGAATGCTTATCACCATGATAACAAGTAGAACACAGATCTGTGCTTAAACACACTACACATTTCCATCTAATCCCATAAATAGGGGACTGAAATGAGAATTTTAAATCTGAGTTAGTCATGATACTTTTAGAGACAAAATATATAAAGCGGTGAAACGCAGAACAAAACGAGATGAACTGTAAAATACTTACTGAAATATTCACTTAAAATAACATCAAACGAAGACTCATACCAGTAGCTAGACATATTCAAAAAGCTCATGAGCAAGGAGCCTACTGTAGTAAAATCCATAGGTGCAGACGAATGATAAGGACAAAACTTAGATTCGGGGCTTCCTAATGTGAATTAAAACTGCTATCAGATGGCCAGTCACAGACCTCGGTGACCAAATCGCAAATTTGCCAGATTGCACTAAATCGGCACCAAAAATAAGGTACGGTGTGTTCAAGTTTCAACCTTAATGCTGCATGATAATATACGTATGGTAAAAATTGCCCGAAGCATATTAGAAATAATAAATGACCTCGTACTTTACTAGTGTTTCTAGTGATAACCCAGCATAAGCGAAATCTCTGCTATCAGAAAATGTTTACGAATTCTCCACTTGTTATCATAGATATAAATCTATAATACGTATAGGCCAACACACAAGATAGACAAGTCAAATAGCAACCAATAAAGAGAGCTGACTTATTTTTCAATATATCATACTTCATACCAATCAAGTAGGTAGTTACCTGGGTTCCAGTGGGAAGTCGTGACCAGTAGGGTGCAGCTGGTCGGGTGTGAGGACAAATACTCACCGAAGACATTGGCTAGCGGTCGCGCTATGTCGTGAATTGGCAGAAGTTAGAATTCAAGGACCATTTGATCGGGTCCCAGTGGCTTAATGGTATACGAGCTCGCCTTGTAACCGGAAGGTTCTGGGTTCAAATCCCGGAGGGTGCGTACTGATGAAGAGTCCCAAACTAGGACGAAACGGCTGTCCAGTACTCCCAAGTTTTCCAATGGTTCTCTAACTACTGTCAGCTCATGATGAAATCCTGAAACCAATCAAATCCCTACAAACCAACACTTGAACATCCTTTCTATTGTCTAGTAAATAAACTAATCGATTGATATAAGTAATACTCCTATTCCTTACTTGATTATTAAATTGCCAAACTAGCATTTTATTTCTATTATCAACTACACAGGCAAGTACAAATAATTCCAACCCTTGAAGACTTTTTCGTTTCTTATAACATAGAGTCACAGCCTCTTCTCTTCCAACCTATTGCATTCAGGAGCTAGTTTTTCTCATTATAAATCCATAAAGCACCAAAATGAAAACCACAATAATGAATCGGCTACTTCCTCGTCTTATTATTTAACTAGCTATGTAAGTGATTACTGTTATTAGGGGGAGAACAGCCTTACATTTATTGATTAGAACTTATCACTTGTCCAATGACCCTTTGACCTTTGTCGGTGTTTTACTGTTTGTATACGTCCAAATTATGTAGTTTACGCTTCCGTATATGTAGTAAATTCTCTTAGCAACAAAAGGAATATTTCCAAATGTGTCACTAGAACTGTGAACAAGGGTCAAGTTAACAACAGTAGTCATAATTTTTTCGTGAGCAGTAATTAAACTTTTTGGAGCTAAGTCATCCAGACTACTATCATGTTGATTACGTCACATTTTTTGACTGAATTTACCATGATAAGGTTGAGTGGTTATTTGATATGCGAAAGTAAGAGTGACTGACAATGACTCACCCACCCACTACTCACGAGAAGATTGCGTCACTATCATAAGCTCTCACTGAGCTCTTATGACAATAAAGAGAAAATGTTGGTCAATATCAATCCTGAACTCTGCATACAAAAGAAGTTTATTCAGTTAGTAAATCTACAATGGACTTGATCTATCTTAACACCAAATATGTAATTTTCGTTTTTTGTTTCCACTACTTATTAAATCTCTACGCCTTATTACTACTGTTGTTAACTTGACCCTTGTTCACAGTTCTAGTGACACATTTGGAAATATTCCTTTTGTTGCTAAGAGAATTTACTACATATACGGAAGCGTAAACTACATAATTTGGACGTATACAAACAGTAAAACACCGACAAAGGTCAAAGGGTCATTGGACAAGTGATAAGTTCTAATCAATAAATGTAAGGCTGTTCTCCCCCTAATAACAGTAATCACTTACATAGCTAGTTAAATAATAAGACGAGGAAGTAGCCGATTCATTATTGTGGTTTTCATTTTGGTGCTTTATGGATTTATAATGAGAAAAACTAGCTCCTGAATGCAATAGGTTGGAAGAGAAGAGGCTGTGACTCTATGTTATAAGAAACGAAAAAGTCTTCAAGGGTTGGAATTATTTGTACTTGCCTGTGTAGTTGATAATAGAAATAAAATGCTAGTTTGGCAATTTAATAATCAAGTAAGGAATAGGAGTATTACTTATATCAATCGATTAGTTTATTTACTAGACACCATAGAATGGAATGCTTGCAAATGTTGATCAAAGCAACTTTTGGTTCTGATGAAAGTGTGTCATTGAGTAAAAGTAAAATCTAGCTAATTTCAACCAGGATAAATGAAGCAAAATGCCTACCGATGAATTCATAAAACCTTGGTCCGTAAATGACAATTGCTGAAATAAGCTTGACTTATATTGCGATAAATAAATTGGAAAAAGTGTTGAAGGATATTTCCCTACATTTGGGAGTAGTTAGGTTTACAGTCTGTAAGTAAACAAGCCAATCTATTGAACTCACTACGAACGTTATGCATAATCACAAGCCCATAAAATAAACTCGAAACAATGAGTGTTGAAGTAAGTGAGTGAAGAGTATATGTTTATGACACATAAGAGCAAACTGTCATTAGAGCCTTAGGAATTATTGGAGCTTTAGAAATAACAGTTACATATCGAAAAGACAACAACCTCACGTCTTACCTCGTGACAACCTTCACAGATAGTTCCAGGATGCTTTAATCCTGTTGGTGAACTATCTAATACACGTAAATCAAACCCTAGAACACCACAGCGGTAATTCGCTACTATCCCGGAATCCCAGACGACAATAGCTTCTCCAGATGTATCGAACCTTTTAACTGAACCAACATGTCCTTCTCCTCCGTCCTAAAATTAAATCGCAATGAAAAAAGCACCTGGTAGTGTTAGTCTTTCATACTTATACTCTCTCTACAAAGAAATTCACACAGCACCTGAAATATATGTACGTATTTGCGGAAGATTTGTACGAAGTGTGATAAATCACTCATTCGTTTAGCACAATAGATCTTAAGAACAACGAGCTCTGCTTAGCAATGAAGCGAAACTCTGTAGAAATTTACATTATTGCCCTGCCGGTTCTTATTCATTCACTGGCACATCTTTTCGTATATTACAAGTTCACTTTGGCCCAACAACTGGAGACAACATAACTCACCTGTGTGCAGCAAAACCTCTGATACATCCCTGTTAAAAAGAGACTTTACGTTTAGGACATTCAACTAACTGTTTTTAGCTATCGAAATCAGACTTTGCCTGACTTTCTATACCCGTATTTAGCGTAGAAATGTTAATTGCAAAAATGCGAACATCATGTAAAAATCAGACCTCTTCAAAATAATACTTAGGTTTTCCAACAACCAAGAAAATAATTATCTTGACTAGTTTGTCACTGATGTTAAGCCAAGTTTTCTACTTCAATGAGCCAAGTGGAGAGAAAAAGCAATTCCGTTTGACCACCTTGATTTCAACATACACCACATCAAATAATAGACTGAAAAACATAACGAACAAGTGAGGAAGACATACGGCATGCTGAAACTTATGAAAAGTTTATACCCCTTCATATTCATATCTATCTCAGCTATTCAAATTACATGTTCCAAGTTTTATTAGAATGTTCAAAATGGCTAATTTGCAGACAAAATGTAGACTTGAGCTAAGTTTATAATTCCATCCACAGCAACGTTATTGCTGGCCAGGTTGCTCCATCCTATATGAGAGACTAAATACAGTGACTCATAGTCAAAAACAGCTAACATTTTCGTATATTTCACCTTAAACTTTTAAAATTTAGTCATTCTTCTTTTACACCTAATGCTCTTCATTTGGATGACTGCGAAAATAACCACAAAAACTATCCCTAGCACATGAAGACAGTAATGCAAAAAGTACACACTTTGATAACCTGGTCAGGCAGGCAATTTTTCAAAGCCTTTGTGGCAAGTAAATTGCGCAGCTTCTCGGAATCTGTCACAGTGATGACCTGTTCTCCAGGGTCTGGTATTTACTGCTACTAGGTGAATTTTTATTTTGTATATCAGTTATATATTGGATATTGGATATATAAGTCACTGCAAATCTTTTTGATTGTCAGAGCTGTGTAGCTAAGGCCTTAAAATCATGCAGCTGTAATAAATATTTGTTGAAGTTTGCATAATGAAAACCCATTTTTAGGCATCAGAAAATATATCTGAAATCACATTTTTAGTCTTGTCTTTTAAAACTATATTTGGAATCCAAAAAGTTTTACGCCTAAGGAGTTCTTCAAAACCCGTCATACAATGCCCTCAACTACAGACACTCTTCTTCTTACATACATTTCGCTTCATAGTAATGATCGAGATACACCTAATACACGAACGCTTTTGTAATTGTTATATACATCTGCGTTAAAAAATCGTCACTTTTGCAGTACTATATAAGACCTGGAATTCTAAGACCTACTAAACCTATGAAGCAGGAAAGTAACAGATGTCTCACAATGAATATAAAATTATCTTAAATATGATAATGGTATTAGGATGATTAAAAGTTACCTGTTTATTCCATTTCCAATCAGGCCCCCGAACAACTCTGCAGCCGACACCTGTACAGTACGTCCCAGCATCCTGTAATTCGTTTTGAGTAACATTCTCTCGATTAGAACGCATCATTTCGCGACTCCAGCAACCAAGAGCTGATTTCGAAAAATATGTTTTTAAGAGTGAATATTCGTTGATGAATTTAAACACAAAACCTCGACTTCGAGCTATTAACTTCTTTATAGGTATTACTTGTTTTTCACTTACTATATCTACTGCTCAACCGAACAAAGAAGTCTATTTATACGGGTAGGGATAGTGATTTTGTCGTATTTGTATTCGTATGAATACATATTTAGTCTGGGAAACCCCATTGTATGCTTGACAACTTGTTCATCAGCGCACAGCTTTTTCACCTCTCTTCAGTGGCTTAGTTATTTTTTTGGGCCCTGAGTGATTTAATCCGACACTATACCTACATTTGATGAATTCATTACCTAAAGCATAACTTCGTAGAAACAATCGAGTGGTTTCCCTGCTTAAAAAAGTCTTTGGTTCATTGAATGCACTTGTCTATAATACTTTGGCTTGATTTACCAGTCACCAGGTAGAAGACTACACAGATATTGTGGATTAGTAGACATTCTATTCGAAGGGTGGACAAACTAAGATTATTTTGGAGGAAGTGTGTGTCAGTGGCACTGCGGTTATGACACTCGCCAACCGTGCAAATGGTCCGGGGTTCAATCCACTATCGACGCACACCTGATATCAGTTGGTCGATCTCCAAAATTTTGGCCACCAGTATCACTTGCTGGAAATCTCATAATTGTACCAAAAATACTTTGTGGAATCAAGCTATCATAAAAAATGCAAATAAACCCACAAAAGAAGGGGCTGTTCAAATCATACATGCACTACCTTAGTTGATGATTTCTTCCTGGAACCTTCTCAGACTTTTGTGAAGAAACATATGGGTAATATGCGTATTAATGAAAAGTACTAACAGTATCACAGGATTACTGCCAGAATTATATGAACATCTCAAATCCAAATTTCGAGTGACACACATTTTTAATGCTCAGCTTTCATTCTATCATAATGTGACTGCTCTTGTAGCGCCGGCAACACAATTTAGAAACAAATTATTGTAAATAAATAATTATTACTTCGAACCAGGGTAACGACTGCCCTTTCATTTTCGAAGGGCATGGAACAAATTAAAAGAAAGATAATATTCAGACGTCAGAAGTCCACTTACTTTGTTAGAACTACTTCCCCTCGTGGGTGACCGTAAATGGTGAGTCGTTTGAATTGTGGTGGTTGGATAGGCATCTTTAATGATTAGGTAATCGAGATAATTTTTTTGAGGTATGTAGTGTAACTGTTTTGTTGCAGAGGTTTATTGTCAGCGGAGCGATAAACAATTCTTGGGTCGCCAATTCCTCTTTTCATATCTTTTGTTGCTTGCAGTATTCATATTCGCGTCGATAGGTTTTCTCCCGAAAGCAACAGCCTCAAGATCCGTGTGTTGAGAGTCTTCAAAGGTGATTAATTGACAGTCACGTCGAAAGAACTCTTGAAGAGAAAGTGAGGAAAAGAGGCCAAAAAAGTAGAAGTTAATTCAAAACAACGAAATTAATTAGTTGCAATAAGAACGTTGTTTCCTACCTGATCAAGTTAGTGCGTGAGCCACTCAGTTACGAGTAGTCATCAGCAGACGCCAACATAGTGCGCATCGGTGTCAGTTGATGCTTTCAAGAGGGGCTAGTGGTTATTCCAACTACGCCCAAATGAGAACACTGTTTTTTGCTATTTTGTCTTGTGTTAATGCAATCTACTTGTTTTATTAAACGTAACACCATACCCGCTATTTACGTCCCCTCATTAGAAATAGGACTTAAGTACCATCTGATCAGTTTCTTTACGTCCACTCATAGGCTACCGGACGTTGCTGAATACATGATTTAGGAAATGGCTTCCTCCAGAAGATTTTTTCTTCTTCGAGATTCGGTCACGCTTTGTGTTTTTGTCCCATTCGTTTGATGACTCCACTAACAAGGACGACCCTGCCATTTTTATTACCAGTCTTTTGTTCAATTTCAAACTAACCTATTGAAAAGACACCCACACAAAATCAGTTTAAGAATTGGAATTTTAAGCCCCAGGCTTACCTTATTCTCCAAGGGAGACTTTCAAGTAATGGATTTCTTACGCACATAATCACCCTATTTGTCTAATCAAAATATTATCTTTCAGGATAGTGTCAGCAGACAACTGCTTCCCTTACAGCGCCTCAGCAATACCCGCAGGGTATCTGCGCTTAGCATACCATATTTTACTAAAGCCAACGTAATGCTTGTCTGAAAATCTTCGCAGACGACACTGGAAGTTAAGTTAAAGATGCACATGGTCCGAGGTTCGAATCCCTGCCGACGCACACCTGATATCTATGGTCGGCCTGCAAAATTTTGGCCACCGATATCCATGGTGAAAATTCAATAGTTGTACCAAAAATACGGTGTGGAATCAAACTGTAATCAAAATATAAAAAATTTTTAGTTTTTTTAAATGAGGCTTTTAATTATTCCTAAAATTTCGTTCACATTCAGTGTAATTCAATAAACTTGACAGCCATAATAATAGTGATTTCACACATCCCTTTTGATACAACGTGAAGTTTTCAGCTCGATGGGAATTCCTGCCAGCTCGTAACTAATTAATGTCTGATTATGGGTGCTGATCAGTCGTACATTAAATTACTCCGGCACACTATCTAGAGGGAATACCTACCTTCCTTCCATTTAATCTAAATTTTCGCAGAGAACACGAAAACTCAGCCTCGGTACTGACGTAAATGGTACAAATCGTATCAAATCATTTGTCTTCAAAAATGGGAGTAACATATTCCAGGCATGATGCTGTGAGCAATGTACATCCAACAAAGTGACGAACCATGGAACACCCCTATCTGCTGGCACTATTGCAGTGCAACAGTCCACCACTGCCAGCAACGCGCCACCATCTAAGTATGCACTTATCAAAGACCCTACCCCAGACACTTTCAACATTAGGGAAAAATTTGCCAGGGGTATCTGCGATTCCATCGCCACTCATAACTTTCATTTCGTATGATCAATGCTGGCTCCTTACTCAACAATGTGCATGGCTTCATGACATTTTCCTTAATTTGCAACCCGTCCGTCATCGTGAGTAATGATACATGGTGCACTATTCAGATTTTGATAAGCATGCTTCTGTACAAAACTACTATCTCTTCAGGAATGACAGAATTGTATATCAGGTTCGATATTAAGGTCGCAGTGTTTTTACGTAAAGCTAATCTTAGATAACGACTCAGTAGGGACTATCATAAGTCTCTGGTACTCAAATTCCTAATTTGGGGCTCAATTTATCATGCCTATTGCTCATCTATTGAAAGTGGTATGACGCTTGCTAACACGTTCTCTTACGCCGCTTCATTACCTCACACAGCTAAGATTAAGAGTGTGAAGACTGTGATACCCTTGACGTGGTCTGGTAATCAAAAAGATATGATGCATTTTCGAAGTGCATAGAAACAAAAGACCGGCAACAACAAGTGCAACATCCCACTAGGCTATGTAAGACTTTAAACCTAGTCTTCACTAAGGGTATAATCTCCACAACCTTTCGAGTATTACGAGCGGTTTCTCGGCACGACCACAGAGTAGTATTTGGTGCACCTAATATTTATACTAGCACGAGTTCATCAATTAGTGCCAACGAAGTATTACCTAGAGGTTTCAGGCATGTTAAGTGGGATGGACCGGAGGCACAACTATCCTGTCTGCACTGGGAGCCACACCTTACACTCAGAACCGATTTATAGACAAACAATATACTCTATGAGGATTGAGGATAATAATAATAATTTATATTTTTATATAAACATAAACTTATATGAAAATGCATGCCATTTTTACAGGTACGATTAAGTATGATATAATGTCAAATCGTAGATTGTCTACAATTTAATTATGTTTCATCAGTTAAATATTTGATATATATATATATATAAATACACTCATTGTCTGAACCAGGCCGTACAGCTATTGAATTGTACAATTGTCCTCCAGGTTTCGCGGGGAAACCGACTTCGTTTCGTTTTCCTCCCGTGGTTGTAGGCATACGATAACTAACCAATATTGAGGTAAGTACAACGTTTACAAGGGATTAAAAGCTGTTTTAGAAAAGTTAAAGTGCTAAGGTGAATCATTAAAGTGTAATATGTTAAGTAAGTGCAATATACAATTGGTGGATGGTGGCTAGCAGTGTAATCCAGGATGCGATTTCGTCCTATTTGGGACTCGTCAACTGGATGTACCTGCATTTCTCAGTGAGTGATGATGTTCCCACCGAGGCTCGAACCCAGTACCCATAGTTTCAAACGCCAAAGCGTTATCCACTAGACCACTTGGGCCACGAGAGCCACCTCTTGTGCAACGGGTCATATTAATCATTGAATTCAATTTTGATTTTCCCGTCGATTGATTGGACCGAAGTGCTCGGTCTCAGGTTGACATGTCGGCTTCTTGTGCAGATGCTTCGACGATGTCTGGGGATTTGATTAGTATACAATTGGTGGATGGTGGCTAGCAGTGGAGTCGAGGATGAGCATTTCGTCCTCTTTAGGACTAGTCAGTGCAATATATCATTAATAAATATATTTATATAGGAAACAGAATGGGGAAATAATTAATCCTTAGGTCAACAACGTTCATTTGCAATGAATAATAATAACCATATACTTCGTACTATCATGATGTCCACTTTTGACTTTAATACAATTATTTTCAAGCCAGTTATTTTTATTTCATGCCTTTTTGACTATTTGGTGCACAACCGTAACCCACAGAGAATAGGAATAGAACAAGTAGAATCAAATTCATAAAGAGCTATAAAATGTTAGGTTTAAAGAAACGTAATGAAGATCAAGCGAAGACGTTGTTAATGTAGTTTAAGATTGAACGATCAGTTCATGGCTGTTTGCTCAAAACCAACTTCCCCAATTTTCGCGGGGGCATCAATACGACATTCATCGTCTCATCGGCCGCTGTTCAGAAAGAAGTCAGGCCAAAACTCTCAGAAGTAATATTGTGATTTATTATTGTAATATTGGTTCATAGACCTTAGATAAAGCTTAATTTTAAAGCTGGATATATGTTGGTGCTGCAATAAAGAATTCTCGAGGAATCGCAAGACGCCTATCTACTCGACTGCAAAGGAAGTGGGTGAAGATAAGCTCCCGTATGGAGGATGAGGGTATCGAGCCAAAATTTGATGATATCCTGAAACTAGTAAAAGATAGTGTCAATCAATCTCTGAGCAAGTTTGCCAGTCTATTGAATCTCACCCCTAGAATAGAGCAGTCTGAGAGCAAAATGCAATCATTGATGACGAGTAGGCCACAGAGAGGTGGATATCGAGAAGGCTCCATGATGTATAGTAATGCATATAGACCTAATGAGTGTAACCGGTTTCGTAGTACATCCTCAACAGATAAGTTGCAAGCTGCAAGAGAAACACGGTTGTGTTTTACACGTTTGCAAGAGGTGCATACAGAAGTGAACTGTGAACCAGTGAGCAAGTTCAGTGATAAGCTAAATGTAAACTCCAGGCCTGACTCCGAATTGTGAGACGATAACGGTGCGGTCAGGAAGTCTGTAGTTACAACTGGTAAGCCATTGTTGAATAGAGTGTCACAGAATAGAGTTGCTGCTTCAGAGTGCAGTTCTGACCCTACAAGTTTACAAGGTATTACTAGTCAGAGTGAAGTTATAAGACCTTTTAGGATTTGCGAGGAGGAATCAAAATTGTCTACTTCTGTTATTAAAGAGTTTGGAAATAATGAAGTTGACGGTAAAGTGAATATTCGGGATAATGATCATGATACTTCTTTGGTTGATGTCTTTGGTTGATCATGATGGGATGAGGGATATGCCTACTACTGCTAAGTTGAACAAAGGTTCTGTACAACTTGAACGTGAAGTGGAAATAAATGCAGATGCAGTTGCAGAAGGCATGCATACTTGTAAGACCGTCAGTGTAATTGACCGGCCTGTAGCCCACCTATCATCAGATGCTAGTGTTAAACCTGAGCTGATAGTAAAAGACAGCAGTGGTGGTGGTCTTGCAGGTAGACAAGTTTCTGAAAGTCGAGTAACAACAGCTTCTGATCCACCGCTAGGTTCATCAACTTGTGTCACTCAGTCGTCGTTGGTGTTGTCATCCACAATGAAACAGTCGCCCATCAACTCAAGTATCTTCTGCAATGACTATGACAGTATTGGTGCTTTTGAAAGGACGAAAGATATTGCTTAGTTTAGAGAGGATAAGCCAAGTGTAAACGAGAGAGTAATTGTTAAATTGACTTGCATGAATAAAGGCATTTCTAGTTTCAAGTTACTATTTGAATGCTATTATCTTTGGTGTAAATTACTCTGTGCCTACGCTTGGTTGACCAGATACTTCGTATGTTTGATCGTCATCTATATTCTACGATACAATGACATGGGCGTGTTACCGTTCAGATTTGAGGATATAGCTGATAGGAGGAGGTCAGCAAATGAACTCTTCAACGATTTTCCAACCTAGGGCGTCAACCTGAGAAGGGTTGTAGGAGTACTGGTGTAAGTCCTACAATTCGTCAAAGGGTAGCGCATCAATGAGCAGCCTAACGTGCTCGGTGTGATTTTGTACATATGTTTATGTTGTTTATACTGAATTGATATCGTCTTTCATCTGTCTGTTGGTAATTCTGTTTGTGTCTGGACGTCTTCCACTTGGATCATCAACCTGAGAAGGAATGTAGGCGTACTGCTGTAAGTCCCACAGTTCTTCAAGGGTAGTTTGTCGTGCCAGAATCCACAACATTTGATGTAGTGATTGTACATATGTTTGTGTTAAATAGTTGTGTGAGTTCCAATGATTGTAATTGTTGGTTAATCTTGTGTGTGTCCGGACATTCCACAACTTACAATCGTCAACCTGTGAAGGGTTGTAGGCATACTGGTGTAAATCCTGCGATTCTTCAAAGGAATTCCATCAAGACATGATCTGCGAGGTTATGTGTGCTCTTTATATGAATGTGTGGTGTGTCATATCAATTGGTGTTTTTGGATTCATTGTGTTTACTCGTTGTTTTCGTACCTTGTTTTTATTGCATAATTTTGTTAAAATTTTCGTCGTGATTACTTCTGAAGTTGTTTCTAGTCTTCTACATCCGTGAATGAATTGATTGATGTTAAGGACAGCAGATGGGTCGTATACGCCGGGGAGGCTATTCCTGAGAATGACATGCATATGTGGATAATGTTTAGCTCTGTTCCCAGACGCCGAGGAGCCGTTGTGTAGATGACTGAGGCTCGCATACGTCATCGTTACTTGAACTTAGGCAGAATGTGTGACAAGCGATTTCAGTGGTAATTTTTTATTTTATTTTTTTTTTTTTTGATTTACAGCTTGATTCCACACCGTAGTTTTGGTATAAGTATGGAATTGGCAGTGAGTAGATACGAGGATGAGCGTAGAGTATCGTGAGGTGCTGCCATGGTCACGTTGCATTCTGCAAGAGTCATTCTAGAAAGTGGCGATTGAAATGCAAGAGGATGTGTCAAGAGGACACCTTTAACTGAATGGCGGAGGTCGTCATTGATGTGTGAGATTGTGCTGTGAGTATGCTTGTGGTGTGTTGGCTTTTCTGTTTGTTTTCCATTTCAGCTCTGTCCGAGTGACCCAGGTTCTCTCAATGGCATCCAAGTCAACGTGTATTGGTCGTGATGGAAAAAAGGGATGGATCGGTATTTTGCCAGGGAGTGTCAATGTAGTTGAAGATTGAACGATCAATTCATGGTTGTTTGCTCAAAACCAACTTCCCCAATTTTCGCGGAGGCATCAATACGACATTCATCGTCTCATCGGTCGCTGTTCAGAAAGAAGTCAGGCCAAAACTGTCAGAAGTAATATTGTGATTTATTATTGTAATATTTGTTCACAGACCTCAGTTATAACAATATTTATGTTGGTGTAACAATAAAGAATCCTCGAGTCAACAATTGGTGTTTTGGTTTTTTCGTCCGTTATTACTAAGCGTTTCAGAAAAACTTCAAAGAAACAGCGTGAGCCCGAGCGTAGCAAGAGCTGGACATTAACGGTTTACGAGACGTGGCTGACAGTTATTAAAGAGTTTGAAAATGATGAAGTTGACGGTAAAGTGGATATTCGGGATAATGATCATGATACTTCACAGTTGTCTTTGGTTGATCATGATGGGATGAGAGATATGCCTACTGTGGTGAGAGCAGGCTGCTAGCCGATTTGTTGACACTAATCTACGTTAATGTCTAGGTCACTAATATAGGCCGTGAAAAAATATGAACAAGGCTGTTTCAACAACCAATCACAGCAAACTTAAATGTGGACAAATATGATTCGCAGATAGATGGCTCTACTTTCCGAGAAATATCGAAAACAACCAATCATAAGACTGTGTTTGTCTGCTTAACTTCCGAGAAACAACCAATCAGAAGACTGCCTTTTTCTGCTTGCATAAGCCTTATTAATGCACATAAAATATATATAAATACGTGTTGATTTTCGTAATAAAACGATCTGTTGCCAGCCCTTGTCTTCTGTTGTTACATTTGGTGTCGCTGCCTCCAAAAGATGAAGATCCCGTGGCCAGCTGCGTTTGAAGAAGGAGACATACGGAGCTTCTTACGTGACTTCGAGGCCGTTGCTGAGCTGGTGGGTGTCAAGGAGCAGGCGGCGAAGGCAGTTGTCCTGGGGACGCTGTTGAGAGGCCGAGCGAAGGCTGCATATGACAGCGTAGACAGGTCAAATGGCACAGCGTCTTGGAAGAAATTGGTTGAACGACTAGTGTCCGAGTTTGACAGCGAAACAGACAGACAGCTAGCAATGCAGCAGTTCCGGTCAATGAAGCTTGGACCTGATGGAGACCCGCTAGTGTTGGCGGTGAAACTGACTAATCTACTTCGACGCGCGCTTCCCACTTTAGATGAAGAATCAGAAGCGCAGTTACTGTCTTCCCAATTCATCGAGAGTGTCCCAGACCACATTTCTCAGCGATTACAACTGGTTAACGCAACGCAGCCGATGGATATTAGTGAGCTGGCGAAGGTGACCAGACAGCTGCTGAGCACAACGGTAGCCGCTATAGACCAACCAAAACCAAACGAATATGAGCAGAAAATTGAAGCATTGCAGCGGGAAGTGGCGGCGTTAAAGTTGGCTGATAGAAAAGACCGGTGTTTTGAATGCGGTAAGCCGGGACACTGGAGAAGATACTGCCCAGAAAGGCGAAAAAGAAAAAATTTCAGACGGTATAATGCTTGTTCTTTCTTTCGTATGAACCTAGATTTAGTGGGGGCTATTGAGAAAGGGGCTCTGTATTCGAAGTTGCGAGTGAATGATCGAGAAGTAGTATGTTTGATAGATACAGGGGCGGCCGTGTCGTTAATAGATAAGAATTTATGTAAGAGTGTTAGTCCGTGTTCATTGACAGTACAAACAGTAGGCGGGTATGTGTTGCGTATCACGGGTAGATCGAACTGTACGGTCGTTGTTGGTGGCTGCGAGGTGACGTTTCCTTTCATTGTTGTACCCGAACTACAGCGAACGATATTAGGAGCGGATTTTCTGCGTGAGATTGGTGCAATAATCGACACGCAAGCGAACGTGGTGATCACGAAATACGGGCATATCAACATGTATGAGACCAGCGAGATAGCAGCGATTAAGCTGTCGACGGTACACAATGTGACAGAGTTAATTAATAAATACGATCATCTGTTCACTGGAGATGGCGACCCATACGGTTATTGCGATAAGGTGAATCATGAAATTCCGTTAAGTGATCCGAAAGTAAGGTCATTTTTAACGCGAAGAGTTCCATGTCATCTGGAAGGCGAAGTGGAGCGACAAGTGCAAGAGATGTTAAAAGATGACATTATTGAGGAAGCTGATAGCCCGTACAACTCTCCAGTGCTGTTAGTAAAAAAAGCGAATGGGAAGTATAGATTCTGTGTTGATTTTCGACAGTTAAACAGTATGACAGAGTTAAGACCGTGTGCCATGCCAACAGTGGTAGAAACTTTAGATCGCCTACAAGGTGCGAATGTGTTTTCGGTTCTCGATCTTCGCTCAGGATACTGGCAGATACCGATAAAACAAGGTGATAGAGATAAGACGGCTTTCATCGTGGGTCAGACACAATATCGATTTAAACGCATGCCGTTTGGACTAGCAGGTGCACCGTTTACGTTCAGACGACTGATGAAGCTATTACTTAGGAACTTGAAAAACGTGGAGGTTTATGGTGATGATCTCGTCATATACAGTCAAAACGAAAACGATCACGTCAACCATGTAGAAGCCGTGCTGCGACGCATCGAAGAGTTTGGACTACGCGTCAACAAAACCAAGTCTCAGATAGCCAAAAAGAATGTTACTCTGTTGGGACATAAAGTGGGAAATGGTGAGATTAAACCACTGCCGGAGAAAATTTTGACGATTAAAACGATTCCAGCCCCGAATTCAAAGAGAAAACTGAGACAATTCTTGGGTAGAGCAGCGTTTTATAGTCGCTTCGTGAAGAACTTCAATGAGATAGCAGCCCCTCTATACAGGCTACTAGGTGAGCCAAAGTTTGTTTGGTCGGAAGAATCGCAGAGGACATTCGACAGAATTAAACAGCTGCTCGACCACCAACAAATGACGCTAAAACTACCTGTGCCAGGAAGACAGTTCACAGTGTGCACAGATGCCAGTGACTACGCTATAGGTGCGGTCCTAAGACAGGACGAGGGAATCGTTGAGTATGCCAGTAGGGTTTTGACCCTCACAGAGAGAAAGTATTCAACGATAGAGAAAGAATGTTTAGCAATGGTATGGGCAGTCGACAAATGGAGACCTTATTTACTCGGCCGGCGGTTCCACATCGAAACTGATCATAAGCCGCTACAATTTTTGAAGACAGCGAGAGACCCACGGGGGAAGTTGTCACGGTGGATGTTGCGTCTTCAGGAGTACGATTTTACGATCTCACACGTTCCTGGAAGTGAAAATGTCTTGGCAGATTTGTTATCGAGACCAGAAGATGAGTCTGAGTTGCCCGAGGTCGCTTACGGAGTGCATGCAGTAGAACAAGACCCACTAAGACTTGCACGTAGGCAGAGGTTGGACGATACGCTGAATACAGTAATACAGGTGATCACCAACGGAATAGAAGTGGATCAAACTACGGCGAGTAAGGAGCTAACCACACTACTCAGACAGAGGGATCGACTCAGAGTGAATGCCTACGGGACTCTGACCTGGCGAGAGAACGACGGAAGCTGGCTGGCTGTCATACCTCAATCGTCGCGCCACGACATGATAGAAGAATGTCACCAGCTAGCGCATACAGGCGTGGCCAGAACGACCGACCTCCTAAGACAAAGTATGTACTGGCCAGGTATGAGAGAAGACGTAGCAAGATACGTACTTGGATGTCCACGGTGCCAGCTGATGAAAGGTGACCGGTATATACGACCACCACTTCAGTCGATTCCAGTTACCGCGATAGGTGACTTGTGGTCCGTAGATGTCATGGGTCCATTTCCTCAGACATCCAATGGTAATCAGTACCTCTTGGTGATGACGGAACACGCGACACGATGGGTAGACGCCGTAGCAATCCCAGACCAACGTGCAAGAACCGTGACAGATGCAGTAGTTAGACACATTGTTGCAGACCACGGCGTACCGAAGACAATACTGACAGACCAAGGTCCCTGTTTCGAGAGTGAAGAGTTTACTTCCCGTTTGCAACAGCTGGGCATCAAGAGGATCAGAACGACCCCATACCATCCACAAACGAATGGCCTAACGGAGAGAAACAACCGTACACTGAAGGAGTGGCTGGCCTCGAAGGGCGGGAACTGGGAAACGGAGCTTCCACTGATTTTACTAACACATCGGGCTACCACTCAGGAAACAACGAAGAAGTCACCCTTCCAACTGATGTATGGTAGAAAACCACGATTACCGGTACACAATGAGACCTGGCCCATGCACCAAAAGTGGAGTACGACGAAATTAAAAGCAGAGAGGAAAGAGGCAGTCAAGAATGTAATACGGAAGCAGCGCAGTGATGTCACGAAGTCTCAGATGAAAGAAAGGACGCAGTGCATTACCTTTGCAGTCGGGGACCAAGTGAAGTGTAGAGACAGGAGATATACAGTTGGAGGCGGGCTAGGTTCACGGAAACTCCTTCCAAAGTGGGAAGGACCATACACAATCACAAAAAGACGGGGTCAAGTATATACCATCCGAAGAGGTGATAAACAGAAACGAGTTAACGCCAGTCAGCTCCAAAGATGGGTACAGTGGGACAAGCCGGTCAGTAACAATCCTCAACTAGAGGATGTAGCACCCAGAAGGTCGGAACGTCTGCGCACGAAGCTATTTGACGGGGGGACGAGTGTGGTGAGAGCAGGCTGCTAGCCGATTGGTTGGCACTAATCTACGTTAATGTCTAGGTCACTAATATGGGCCGTGAGAAAATATGAACAAGGCTGTTTCAACAACCAATCACAGCAAACTTAAATGTGGACAAATATGATTCGCAGATAGATGGCTCTACTTTCCGAGAAATATCGAAAACAACCAATCATAAGACTGTGTTTGTCTGCTTAACTTCCGAGAAACAACCAATCAGAAGACTGCCTTTTTCTGCTTGCATAAGCCTTATTAATGCACATAAAATATGTATAAATACGTGTTGATTTTCGTAATAAAACGATCTGTTGCCAGCCCTTGTCTTCTGTCGTTACACTACTACTGCTAAGTTGAACAAAGGTTCTGTACAACTTGAACGTGAAGTGGAAATAAATGCAGATGCAGTTGCAGAAGGCATGCATACTTGTAAGACCGTCAGTGTAATTGACCGGCCTGTAGCCCACCTATCATCAGATGCTAGTGTTAAACCTGAGCTGATAGTAAAAGACAGCAGTGGTGGTGGTCTTGCAGGTAGACAAGTTTCTGAAAGTCGAGTAACAACAGCTTCTGATCCACCGCTAGGTTCATCAACTTGTGTCACTCAGTCGTCGTTGGTGTTGTCATCCACAATGAAACAGTCGCCCATCAACTCAAGTATCTTCTGCAATGACTATGACAGTATTGGTGCTTTTGAAAGGACGAAAGATATTGCTTAGTTTAGAGAGGATAAGCCAAGTGTAAACGAGAGAGTAATTGTTAAATTGACTTGCATGAATAAAGGCATTTCTAGTTTCAAGTTACTATTTGAATGCTATTATCTTTGGTGTAAATTACTCTGTGCCTACGCTTGGTTGACCAGATACTTCGTATGTTTGATCGTCATCTATATTCTACGATACAATGACATGGGCGTGTTACCGTTCAGATTTGAGGATATAGCTGATAGGAGGAGGTCAGCAAATGAACTCTTCAACGATTTTCCAACCTAGGGCGTCAACCTGAGAAGGGTTGTAGGAGTACTGGTGTAAGTCCTACAATTCGTCAAAGGGTAGCGCATCAATGAGCAGCCTAACGTGCTCGGTGTGATTTTGTACATATGTTTATGTTGTTTATACTGAATTGATATCGTCTTTCATCTGTCTGTTGGTAATTCTGTTTGTGTCTGGACGTCTTCCACTTGGATCATCAACCTGAGAAGGAATGTAGGCGTACTGCTGTAAGTCCCACAGTTCTTCAAGGGTAGTTTGTCGTGCCAGAATCCACAACATTTGATGTAGTGATTGTACATATGTTTGTGTTAAATAGTTGTGTGAGTTCCAATGATTGTAATTGTTGGTTAATCTTGTGTGTGTCCGGACATTCCACAACTTACAATCGTCAACCTGTGAAGGGTTGTAGGCATACTGGTGTAAGTCCTGCGATTCTTCAAAGGAATTCCATCAAGACATGATCTGCGAGGTTATGTGTGCTCTTTATATGAATGTGTGGTGTGTCATATCAATTGGTGTTTTTGGATTCATTGTGTTTACTCGTTGTTTTCGTACCTTGTTTTTATTGCATAATTTTGTTAAAATTTTCGTCGTGATTACTTCTGAAGTTGTTTCTAGTCTTCTACATCCGTGAATGAATTGATTGATGTTAAGGACAGCAGATGGGTCGTATACGCCGGGGAGGCTATTCCTGAGAATGACATGCATATGTGGATAATGTTTAGCTCTGTTCCCAGACGCCGAGGAGCCGTTGTGTAGATGACTGAGGCTCGCATACGTCATCGTTACTTGAACTTAGGCAGAATGTGTGACAAGCGATTTCAGTGGTAATTGGCAGTGAGTAGATACGAGGATGAGCGTAGAGTATCGTGAGGTGCTGCCATGGTCACGTTGCATTCTGCAAGAGTCATTCTAGAAAGTGGCGATTGAAATGCAAGAGGATGTGTCAAGAGGACACCTTTAACTGAATGGCGGAGGTCGTCATTGATGTGTGAGATTGTGCTGTGAGTATGCTTGTGGTGTGTTGGCTTTTCTGTTTGTTTTCCATTTCAGCTCTGTCCGAGTGACCCAGGTTCTCTCAATGGCATCCAAGTCAACGTGTATTGGTCGTGATGGAAAAAAGGGATGGATCGGTATTTTGCCAGGGAGTGTCAATGTAGTTGAAGATTGAACGATCAATTCATGGTTGTTTGCTCAAAACCAACTTCCCCAATTTTCGCGGAGGCATCAATACGACATTCATCGTCTCATCGGTCGCTGTTCAGAAAGAAGTCAGGCCAAAACTGTCAGAAGTAATATTGTGATTTATTATTGTAATATTGGTTCATAGAATTTAGTTAAAGCTTAATTTTAGAGCTTGGTATATGTTGGTGCTGCAATAAATTGTTCTCCGTTAGCCAATCGTTGTTTTGGTTTTGCGTCGGTTATTACTTAGCGTTTCTGAGAAACTTCAAGTAACATCGTGTGTCCCAGCGTAGCAAGATCTGGGCATATACGGTTTTCGAGACGTTGCTGACAGACGTTATTAAAAAGTAAATGAGATAAGACATTGTGAAGCTGTATTTAAATATCTGACGATGGATAGCAAATTAATTTATTAGATGCCCCATAAATCTGTGCAGATCCCACATGGTCGCATCTCAACAATAGGCTGAGCGAATGGTATATATTTAAAGGCAGAACCATGATCTGTCAAGGCGTTCATTATTATCATTTTCAAGATAAAGATCTAAGCCCTCATAAGAATCAGAAATATCTCGAGCCATCAAATTGCATATTGCAGCTCCTGCAGAATAGGGCGATTCACCTCAGTGACCACCACCATATCTACTGATCAGCTAGCGTCACCGTCCCTCTACACAAAACTTAGCCACTTGGGCTGAATTAATGAAAATGGCTAATATAATAATAATAATGTATATTCTCATATAAACATATAAATTTACATGAAAATGCATGCCATTTTTACAGGCACGATCAAGTATGATATAATATCAAATCGTAAATTGTCTACAAGTTAATAATGTTTCAACAGTTAAATATTTGATATATATATATAAATACACTCATTGTCTGAACTAGGCTGTATAATTATTGAATTGTACAATTGTCCTCCAGGTTGAGCGGGAAAATCGACTTCGTTTCGTTTTCCTCCCGTGGTTGTAGGCATATGATAACCAACCAATATTGAGGTAAGTACAACGTTTACAAGAGACTGGAAGCTGTTTTAGAAAAGTAAAAGTGCTAAGGTGAATCAATAAAGTGTAATGAAATGGGTAAGTGCAAGTATCACTAATAAATGCGTTAATAAATGAAACTCCCTAGGCTGACAGCGTTCATTTGCAATGTATAATGCTTCCTGTACACTTTGCACTATCATGATGTCCACTTTTGGTTTTAATACATTTTTTCCCTATGCCGGTTTTTTTTATTTTATGCCTTTTTGTGCATTTGATGCGCAACCGTACCCTACAGAGAATAGGAATAGAATAAGTCGAATCAAATTCATAAAAAGCTATAAAATGTTAGGTTTAATGGGATATAATGAGGATTAAGTAAAGACGTTATTGGAAGATGAATGAGATAAGACATTGTGAAGTGGTATTTAAAGATCCGACAATGGACAGCAAGTTAGTTTATAAGATGCCCCATAAATCTGTGCAGATCCCACATGGTCGCATCTCAACAATAGGCTGAGCGAATGGTATATATTCAAAGGCAGAAGCATGATCTGTCAAGGCGTTCATTATTATCATTTTCAAGATAAAGATCTAAGCCCTCATAAGAATCAGAAATATCTCGAGCCATCAAATTGCATATTGCAGCTCCTGCAGAATAGGGCGATTCACCTCAGTGACCACCGCCATATATACTGATCAGCTAGCGCCACCCTCCCACCTTAAAGCAGATGTTCGACTTCATCCGTGTGAACATTCGAGACCTATGATTATTACAAATCTAGTCACTTATCTGGGTCCATCAAACATGAGAAGGTATTCTACTCGCAACCTGACGGCACAGAAGTCCTAGTTGAACTGATGAAATCCTGAGTAAGGAAAACAGAATAAGTATCCCCAACTTGTAATAACTAGCTGGAGAAAAACTATGCCAAGATCCATAAGAGCTACGCGAGTCATTTAACACCCGCTTGGCTAGGTATTTTATTAGCTAAGATACAGCGAGTCGTTTTGATGTTCCAACAATTACATATCACCTTTCCTGTAACATAGCGTTCGCAACACGATGAATTTCATGCACTATAGCGTCTCTCTGGACATCATACAAGGAATATCCTGATGGAAACCCATCTACCTTGTTGAAAAGGGGTGGCGAGAAAATACTGGCATACGCTTCCTAATTGATACCGGAGGAGAGGTCAGTGTAATCCCACCCACAGTAGAGGAGCGCAGGCGGCCAATGTCTCTTCAACTACGAGCCGCAAACGGCTCGCCAATTGCTACGTTCGGCAGGCGCTTTATAGATCTTAACATCGGTTTGCGTCGTTCACTTCGTTGGGTCTTCCTGGTGGCAGACGTTACCACAGGTATAATTGGCATGGATCTATTGCAGCACTACCAATTACTGGTAGATACAGGTAATCATAAGTTAAGAGATCCTGTCACAAACCTCTCCGTCAGCGGTATCGTCACACAAGGCCCAGCCCTCAGCCCTGTATATGCCACACCCACTAGCACTGGTCCTTATTCGCATATACTGCAGTCTTTTTCAGATTTGTTCAAACCTAGCAGCGGCCTGCCATGTGCGACTTCCAACGTCACACCCCATATTGTCACTACTGGCCCGCCAGTTTTCGCAAAGCCGAGGCGACTATCCCCAGAAAAACTAAAGGTTGTCAAAGCGGAGTTTGAGCATATGCTAGAAATGGGGATTATTAGGCCATCCAGCAGCCCGTGGTCCTCACCGTTGCACCTGGTACCTAAGAATAACGGTTTAGATTGGCGTCCTTGTGGCGACTACCGCAGACTAAACGCACAAACTGTTCCCGATCGCTACCCTGTCCCTCACATACACGATTTAACCGCCTCACTCAAGGGAGCTCGAGTATTCAGCAAACTGGACCTTACACGGGCTTACTACCAGATTCCCGTCGACCCCGAGGATATACCTAAGACTGCTGTGATTACACCGTTTGGCCTGTTCGAGTTTCTTCGAATGCCTTTTGGCTTACGGAACGCTGCCCAAACCTTCCAGCGTTTTATCCATGACGTTTTGCGCGGGCTTGATTTCGCCTTTGCCTATCTGGACGATATTTTGGTAGCTAGTCCAGATGAAGCCACTCATCAACTTCATTTGCAGACAGTTTTCCGAAGACTTGTGACACACTCCCTCACACTCAACTTGCCGAAGTGTCAGATTGGAGTCACTTCCCTGAATTTTTTGGGACATAGGATAGACAAAGATGGAATTTATCCGTTACCTGACCGGGTAGAAGCTATTCAAAACTTCCCTCTACCCACTTCTCCCAAGGCACTACGCACTTTTCTCGGGATGGTTAGTTACTACCGTCGCTTTATCCCACAGTGTGCTCATATCGTGACCCCCTTGACTGATATGCTTAAAGGGAAATGCAAGTCTTTGGTGTTCACTAAGGAAGCCTCGACAGCTTTTGCAGCTATCAAGAAAGCTATTGCTGACGCCACAATGTTGGTCCATCTAGATGTTCAACTTCCAATCAGCATTTCCGTAGATGCCTCTAATACTGCGATCGGAGCCGTCCTACAACAGCGTATGGCTAATGTATGGCTACCGATTGCTTTCTTTTCACGTAAACTTACCGCATGCGAATCTCGATACAGCACATTCGGTAGGGAACTTCTCGCTGTCTATGCTGCTGTCAAGCATTTTCGTCACTTCGTGGAAGGCCGGCAATTTACGGTATTTACCGACCATAAGCCATTGACGTACGCCCTCCACACTACTTCAGACCGGTATTCACCGCGAGAATCACGCCATTTAGACTATATTTCCCAGTTCACTTCTGATATCCAGCACGTTTCTGGATCGGATAACGCGGTAGCAGACGCTTTGTCTCGCGTATGTGCTACGTCCGTACCACCAACCATCGATCTTCATAAAATGGCCGAACTCCAACTGAACGATTTGAACTTAGAAAACCTGTCAAATAAAACCTCACTGAAGATAGAACGCGTCCCCTTGCTAAACAGTGAGGCAACTATACTTTGCGATATGTCAACTGGTACTCCTCGACCGATTGTTCCCACGTCTTTACGCCGAACTGTGTTTGAGTCACTCCACAACCTCTCCCATCCTGGCATACGAGCAACGGACAAGTTGATATCAGCGAGATTTGCGTGGCCCGGTATGAACCGTGATGTGCGTCAATGGACACGTGCTTGTGTGCAATGCCAACGTGCTAAAGTCACCAAGCATAACATCACGCCGTTGGGGACGTTTGCGACCCCAGACGCTCGGTTCCATCATATCCACCTGGATATAGTAGGGCCTCTGCCCCCGTCTAACGGCTGCTCGTATTTACTCACATGTGTGGATCGTTTCACACGTTGGCCGGAAGCCATTCCGATACAAGATGTAACGGCTCAAACCATCTGTCGTGCCTTCATGGAAGGCTGGGTTGCCCATTTTGGATGTCCCGCAACTGTCACTACCGACCGCGGACAACAATTCGAATCCACAAGCTTCAAAGAATTGTTAGAGATGCTGGGATGCAAACGCATTCGCACAACCGCGTATCATCCTGCGGCAAATGGGCTAGTAGAACGTTTCCACCGTCAACTCAAAGCTGCGTTGATGGCAGTAGACAACAGTAAGTGGACAGATTCGCTACCACTGGTCCTGCTTAGCATCCGGGCTACGCTTAAGGGGGATCTGCAGTGCTCGCCAGCTGAATTGGTGTACGGTACCACCATGCGTTTACCAGGCGAGCTAATCGCTCCCGAAGCTTTCGAGCCAAATTTCCCCGATACCACCCGTTACGCTCAGCAACTTAAAAGTTTTATGCAGCGAATCCGACCAGTTTCCACACGCACTCAGAACCGAAAGGTTCAGGTTGATCGGCGACTTGATGACTGTACACACGTTTTCGTGCGTCACGACGCCATACGAAAGCCATTACAACCACCGTATGACGGGCCTTTTAAGGTCCTTAGTCGTAAAGATAAATTTTTCGTTATTGACCGATGCGGCCGCCCAGACACTGTCAGCATAGACAGACTTAAAGCGGCATACACTGAAGAACCTTCACCCTCCCCATCGGCTCAATCAAATAGCCCCACTGAACCTAGTCCTTGTCCAGACTCAACTACCTCACCTCCAGTGGCGAATGATGATTCTCCTACCGTCACCAGTAAGACCCCTGTCACACGTGCTGGTCGACGTGTTCACTGGCCCAAGAGGTTCGCAGAATTCTTTCACTGAACTAATCCATAGGTAATGCTACTAGTGATTTTTTATTCCTTGTCACAATTTTTTATTCAATTTTGCTATATTTACTCTATTTGGTCCCGCTTCTGGGAGTAGTCGTTTTTCCCTCCACTAATCCTTTTAATCTTTTTCTCTCGTTACAGAGGATCAGCAGCAGTTTTTATCCTAATATTTCATCTATTCCATCGCAATCTACTCGCTAGATCAGTTGGCTTCTCATGTCATCTTGTAACCCACACCAAATGAGGAATTACGAACAGTATATTCCTTTTCACTGCCCACTTTCTTCAAAAAAAAATTATTATTAAAAAAAATTTATAAAAAAAAATATTAAAAAAAGAAAATAAAAAAAGTAAAAAATGTAAAATAATAATGCATAAACAAAAAAAATTTTAAAAATAAAAAAAAGTCTACAAAATTATTTAAAAAACAAAAAAAAAGAAACTTCCACTGTATAGTTAAATGGACTGATATACATATTTTTGCGCATAAATGCTTCACTTCTATGCTGTACATAGTAATCCGCTCAATTTATTTTCACAGCCTGTACCATATTCCTTCGGGTTTATGCCCTCCTGCAATTCATTTATTTTGTGAACCGTACTTATAAACATTATGCATCATCTTAGTATGCACTTCGCAACATGAACAAAATAATTTTTGTAATGATAACTACTCATAACTATTGGTTATGTACTAACTTCTCTGTAATTTTATAAGTTCTCCCAGGGTAGAAACTTCCTTTGTTTTATCTCATTCTAACGTACTACTTCCAAGTTGCACCAGTTTTCCTCGCATTGATTTCGCACAAGCTTTTGTAGTACCTTTACGCCGATTTTGAAATCTTAACCTCTTCTCCCATTCTCTTCTGTTGTTTTTTTTACCCTGCTCCTTATCATACGCTGGTATAATGATTGCCTTTAACATGACTGCTAGGTTCTGTTGCAGCGGAGGAAGGGAGCATTAGTCTAAAATGAAAGTTAGACATAATGAGTCACCTTCTTGCTACGACAGCCTCGGCGGCGGAGGTTTACCATCAGACCTCCACATAAGTAAGCTGGTAATAGTACGGAGTTTAAAAAAAATTAATCGATAAATATCAATACAATAAAAAAATACTAAAAAAAGATTAATAAAAATATGAAAGATAAAAAAAGAACAAAAATAATTTTAAAAAAACACCAGACCGCAGAAGCTTACAACCACACAAGGCACCAGCGTCATTTCTTATTATATTCCGTCTTACTTCACTAATCATGTACATACCACTTCCAACTTACCTTAATTTTTTGCCTTTTCTTTTGCTTTCTTTCCTTTCGATAAAATTTCTTTTTTTACTATTCCTATCTTCAAACCTTCGCATTCACTCATTGCTATTGTGCCAAGCCATCCTACTTTTGTATATCGAAGCTTGCTGGTTTCCCACCAACCTTCTAGGGGGGGATAACCTGTAGTGCACATTGTACCTTTGAACTTTTGTTTAAACTCGCTCACCCACGGTGATGTACTTTTTATCTTTTGAGTTGGGAGTCTTCCGTACGTTCATTGGTTCGCTCTCTTGTTGTGCTCTCTTTCTGCACACTCTCCGAGCCTACCTCCAGCAACGTCTGCAGCTAAGTTGTACAGTCACTTTATTTATTAAATCTGTTATTCAGTTACGTTAAATACAACTCATACTAAGAATTCTTTCCATTGTTAGCTTTTAAACTTTGATTGAGTTAATCAGTACTTACACGTTAGGTAGAGTACTGGTAAAGTCATAAGACGGTGAAGTTTTTAGTAAGTGTGGTGATATCGAAGACTATCTTAAGTCTAACCTCAACACTTACAGACACATCAAATGTACAGGCATGGATAAACATTATTTAAATTTCATAAATTTGGTTTATAGTTAAATTACATGGTTGCTGACGTTTCTGTCTTTGGTTTGTGGGAACAATATGATAACCAGTCATTCAATGGAGCACATCATGAAATATAGGAATATTGTCTTCGCATTAACAAAAAACCAAGTATGTTTTGGGTGGATTACAAATACTTTGGAAAAAATAAAGGTTGAAGTAATTCCGAATCTCATTTTTGATTTATATCCAAATTGGGTAATAAGAAAGCTATTTTTACAGATACGATCAGTTATGTTATAAGCTACAATCGTGACGTTGTATTACAAATTGATACCTTTCCATTGGTATAAGAGTATATTCCACAAATGTAATCCGGGTTGCGTCGTGGGGAAAGTTAATTCGTTATTAGCTAGACGAATGAAAGATACGGGACCAATAATGTTTGCAGATCATTTGTCATTGTAAATGGTCAAACATGCACATTATTCATTCTCATTCAAAAAGTCCAATGGAAGCTAAAATGGTGAAAGAAAAAAGAAGACAAACAACAGCAAAACAAAAGAAAGCAAAAAGGAACTCACCATCCAATCACAGTGGACCTGACGTGTGCAAGTAGGATTCGCAGATATAATAATAATAATGATTTACTTTATTCCAAAAACAGTACTTGTGTAACAACAGAAGACAAGGGACTGGCAACAGATCGTTTTATTATGAAAATCAACACGTATTTATACATATTTCAAATACATTATTATAGGTTATGCAAGTAGACAAGCGCAGTCATCTGATTGGTTGTTTATCAGAAGTTAGGCAGACAAACGCAGGCTTCTGATTGGTTGTTTCTGGATTCCTCGACAAATAGAGTTCTCTATCTGCGAATCATATTTTGCCACGTTAACTTTGCTGTGATTGGTTGTTGAATCAGCCTTGCTCATATTTTCTCACGGCCTGCTCTCACCACACTCGTCCCCCCGTCAAATACGTGCGACTGAAGTCGGCTTGATCTACTTGGTGCAGGCGTCATCGTTTGCTTGTCTTGCTGTATCCATTTCTGGAGCTCGCTGACGTTCACGCGCCTCTCATTGTTCGTCATTGCGATTGTGTCCGCGTAATCCCATCTCGAAGTGACCATATGTGGTCCTTCCCACTTTGGAAACTGTTTGCCTGACCCTGTCGAACATTCGTCAGTATTTCGTCTCACACTTTCATATGCTGCTTTCACCCGATCTCCCAACAGCGTCCCAAGTAGCAGCTCCATCGCTGACAGATCTTGAACGCCACTCAACTGCGCAGAAGCCTTGAAGTCCTGCCAGAAGATCCATATGTCTCCATCAAAAACAGCAGGGCATAGGCTTTCCATTTGTCGGTAGGCAGCGACACCAAATGTAACAACAGAAGACAAGGGACTGGCAACAGATCGTTTTATTATGAAAATCAACACGTATTTATACATATTTCAAATACATTATTATAGGTTATGCAAGTAGACAAGCGCAGTCATCTGATTGGTTGTTTATCAGAAGTTAGGCAGACAAACGCAGGCTTCTGATTGGTTGTTTCTGGATTCCTCGACAAATAGAGTTCTCTATCTGCGAATCATATTTTGCCACGTTATCTTTGCTGTGATTGGTTGTTGAGTCAGCCTTGCTCATATTTTCTCACGGCCTGCTCTCACCACACTTGTGATACAGAATGGAATTTTCAGCATTAATCACAATATTGCATCTAATTTCCTCAAATTATAAATAAAATTAATCACACAAAAAAGTTTCCACACTTACAATAGAGGTAGTGTCAAAAACATGCAGCATATAAAATGGAAATAGCAATAATAATGATAACAGCTAGGGTAGTAATAATAATAATAATAATACAAGTGAAAATTGCCGTTGGCTTGTGTCACACAGTATTGTCAATGTGGTATAGAAATCCTAACATGTTTAAAAATATTGAATATAATGTTCTTTCTACATGATATGGTGAAGGGAAAAACAAAGATTACAGCCGTCATGGAGGTAAGCTGGTGTTTGCAATTATGAGAGTAAAACAGAGAATTAACAGGACCATAAATATAATAGAAGTAATAAAAGTAAAACTTGAAAGTATATAAGGATGGATGGAGGAAACTGTTTATTTACTAGATGAATAAAGGTTAGTTAATTCTTGCCTGACACTATTTTCATCACATAAAATACGTGCCAAGTATGGTATCATAGAATTTTTATACTTCGACGTGCGAGCATACAGTTTTCTGAAGTTACTCCTTGTTCTACCTGAGGAGATGCAAGGTGAAAGCTGAGGGTAAAGCGGATGCTCCAAGTCAGACAAAATCCCTTTAGCAAATTTACTGCACGAGGTCAAGTGCCTATCGACAACGACGTTAACTATGTGGTCCACTGGGACACCACTCACCCTACTGACAGTCTTTAGTATTCTGCGAATTGTGACATAGTCTTTTTTAAGCAAACCAGGAAAGAATTAGGGTGAGCAATAAAGAAGAATAGGTAGGATGCAAGAGTTTACGAACTGTAGGATGAGGGGTTGAGTTATACCCGAGTGTCTTAACTTCTTAATGTAAAATGTCAGGCGGAATATTTTACTGGAGATTGCTAAGACATGGGAAGACCAGGAGAGATCAGAAGAGAGAATGAGTCCAAGATACTTAATTTCTGATTTGATTCCTATATATATGACTTAGCTTTCTGAGAAACGGTCATAAACAGTACAAAATAACTTTCAGCAAGAGAATGATCAATCAGGATACGTCGCTTCTCCACTTACAATAATGTACATAAAAATCTATAAGCATCTCTTGATTTTCTCAACAAACTATCTGTTGCCTGGCCCTTATCTTCTGTCGTTACAATGGCAGGTGCCCAGAGCACTAAAAGCTGTTGTGCATAACCACCAGGCACTAAGTGGGACAAACTTATTACGTTGAAAACTACATACCCAACATCGTCACGTCAGTGGTTTCCTGGGTTATATGAAAAGTCATTAGGCAAGATGCAGCGTCACACCTCCGGCATCACAAGGTTTTTACTACAGTACAACACAATTCCTTGAGAAGTCAGTCATGCTTTAATTGCCTACTTGACCACTTTTATGATGTTTTTGCTAACCCCAATCGTTCGTGGCTGCCACAACTCTCTTCTTAGTCTTCAAAACAGCCGTTGATAACGCCGAGCACAGAAGACTAATTTCTAAGTGGAGGTTGTGAGGGTTCCAAGGGCCCCCATTATCCTGGTTCAATTCCCTCTTAGAAAACGTTTCTTCAGTCGTGAAAGTTTTACACAACTACTCAACATCCATACCCACACGAATTGAGGTGATTCAGTGTAGTGTGCTAGAGCCATTAATTACCTTAGTTTAAATAAACGATAACTGAAAGGTAAGCAAGTATGGCTTTCTATGCCTCTTTGCCGACGACACAAAGATTGCTCACAGCTTCTGTTAATGTAGTTAAAGATTGAACGATCAGTTCATGGTTGTTTGCTCAAACCCAACTCCTCCATATTTTTCGCGGGTCATCAATCAAGCAGTCATTGTCTCATCGTTCGCTGTTCAGTGGAAGATAAAAGACTATCAGAAGTATTACCGTGATTTATTGTCATAACATTTATTCCTAGACCTTGTGTAAGAACCTTATTGTTGGTTACATGTTGGCGTAAGAATAAAGGATTCTTGAGTCGCTAATCAGTGTTTTAGTTTTTGCGTCGGTTAATACTAAGCGTTTCTGAAAATCTTCGAGGGACAGCGTGAGGTCCAGCGTAGCAAGAGCTGGACATTGACAGTTTATGCGACCTGGCTGACAGCTTCCCTTATTTGTTTCAGAATGAAAGTGGAGAGTACTACACGGATAATCATCCTCCTGAAATACCAAAACTTTTAGTTATTTTGTTGCTAGTTTTTTATTATCCCATAATTCACCCATAAAATTCACGTTCAGTTACATCAGCTTGCCTTATGCTTCTGAAAGAAGAACTCTAGTTCATTTGAATGTTTTAGTTACTTGCTTATAACAAATAACGGTATGCATCAAATCCTTTACCACAGGAACGCGGTTGATGCAGGAGCAGACATATGAAGAATAACAGATAAAACTTTGATGCCATGGTTTACATGACTCTATCCCTACGTTTTTAACACCTATAGCATAATATTTACACTCTCTACCATGAGCTTCGTCTACGCAGTCAATCAACATTCACGTTTTGGGGGGTGAGACGGAACATAGAAATGAATGTTACTCCTGACACCACCCTATTAACTGAGAAGAACAAAAAAAGCGAATATAAGAAACACCACTTTTACTCAAAGTAGGCTGCGTTTTTAAGGAATGCTATAAAGAATTCGTCCCGTTCTGCTTTGGGTCGGTTCTAATACTTCAGCCGAATCCGGTGCAGAAATTCTGTATGCCCCATTGTTAAAGCTCCACTAAGGGTAGGTTTATTCATTTTGAACCAGCACGGTGGTGCCTAGCAACCACTTGATTTGTTCAAAACTACTTTCGGGGAAATTTATACTCCATAGTAGAATGGTAATCCGGCAAGCTCCTGGGTAAAGAAGAGAATATAAGGAGGGGAGCCGAGCATAGGCCATGCAAGCCAGGGGCTGAACAAAAAAAGTGATTTTTTGACTGGGAATCGACAGGTAAGATGGAACGAACAGTTAGATGTTGTGTTACCGGAAGAAATTTCTCCCCAAATACACACTGCTTCTCCTAAATATGTGCAGAGTATTTGTCGCGGTTGTACAAAAATACGTTGGGTAGTAGTGTCAGTCACGTCCCGTAAACCGTCAATGCCCAGCTCTTGCTACGCTCGGGCTCACGCTGTTTCTTTGAAGTTTTTCTGAAACGCTTAGTAATAACGGACGAAAAAACCAAAACACCAATTGTTGACTCGAGGATTCTTTATTGTTACACCAACATAAATATTGTTATAACTGAGGTCTGTGAACAAATATTACAATAATAAATCACAATATTACTTCTGACAGTTTTGGCCTGACTTCTTTCTGAACAGCGACCGATGAGACGATGACTGTCGTATTGATGCCCCCGCGAAAATTGGGGAAGTTGGTTTTGAGCAAACGACCATGAATTGATCGTTCAATCTTCAACTACATTGACACTCCCCGGCAAAATACCGATCCATCCCTTTTTTCCATCACGACCAATACACGTTGACTTGGATGCCATTGAGAGAACCTGGGTCACTCGGACAGAGCTGAAATGGAAAACAAACAGAAAAGCCAACACACCACAAGCATACTCACAGCACAATCTCACACATCAATGACGACCTCCGCCATTCAGTTAAAGGTGTCCTCTTGACACATCCTCTTGCATTTCAATCGCCACTTTCTAGAATGACTCTTGCAAAATGCAACGTGACCATGGCAGTACCTCAAGATACTCCAAGCACATCCTCGTATCTACTCACTGCCAATTACCACTGAAATCGCTTGTCACACATTCTGCCTAAGTTCAAGTAACGATGACGTATGCGAGCCTCAGTCATCTACACAACGGCTCCTCGGTGTCTGGGAACAGAGCTAAACATTATCCACATATGCATGTCATTCTCAGGAATAGCCTCCCCGGCGTATACGACCCATCTGCTGTCCTTAACATCAATCAATTCATTCACGGATGTAGAAAACTAGAAACAACTTCAGAAGTAATCACGACGAAAATTTTAACAAAATTATGCAATAAAAACAAGGTACGAAAACAACGAGTAAACACAATGAATCCAAAAACACCAATTGATATGACACACCACACATTCATATAAAGAGTACACATAACCTCGCAGATCATGTCTTGATGGAATTCCTTTGAAGAATCGCAGGACTTACACCAGTATGCCTACAACCCTTCACAGGTTGACGATTGTAAGTTGTGGAATGTCCGGACACACACAAGATTAACCAACAATTACAATCATTGGAACTCACACAACTATTTAACACAAACATATGTACAATCACTACATCAAATGTTGTGGATTCTGGCACGACAAACTACCCTTGAAGAACTGTGGGACTTACAGCAGTACGCCTACATTCCTTCTCAGGTTGATGATCCAAGTGGAAGACGTCCAGACACAAACAGAATTACCAACAGACAGATGAAAGACGATATCAATTCAGTATAAACAACATAAACATATGTACAAAATCACACCGAGCACGTTGGGCTGCTCATTGATGCGCTACCCTTTGACGAATTGTAGGACTTACACCAGTACTCCTACAACCCTTCTCAGGTTGACGCCCTAGGTTGGAAAATCGTTGAAGAGTTCATTTGCTGACCTCCTCCTATCAGCTATATCCTCAAATCTGAACGGTAACACGCCCATGTCATTGTATCGTAGAATATAGATGACGATCAAACATACGAAGTATCTGGTCAACCAAGCGTAGGCACAGAGTAATTTACACCAAAGATAATAGCATTCAAATAGTAACTTGAAACTAGAAATGCCTTTATTCATGCAAGTCAATTTAACAATTACTCTCTCGTTTACACTTGGCTTATCCTCTCTAAACTAAGCAATATCTTTCGTCCTTTCAAAAGCACCAATACTGTCATAGTCATTGCAGAAGATACTTGAGTTGATGGGCGACTGTTTCATTGTGGATGACAACACCAACGACGACTGAGTGACACAAGTTGATGAACCTAGCGGTGGATCAGAAGCTGTTGTTACTCGACTTTCAGAAACTTGTCTACCTGCAAGACCACCACCACTGCTGTCTTTTACTATCAGCTCAGGTTTAACACTAGCATCTGATGATAGGTGGGCTACAGGCCGGTCAATTACACTGACGGTCTTACAAGTATGCATGCCTTCTGCAACTGCATCTGCATTTATTTCCACTTCACGTTCAAGTTGTACAGAACCTTTGTTCAACTTAGCAGTAGTAGGCATATCCCTCATCCCATCATGATCAACCAAAGACATCAACCAAAGAAGTATCATGATCATTATCCCGAATATTCACTTTACCGTCAACTTCATCATTTCCAAACTCTTTAATAACAGAAGTAGACAATTTTGATTCCTCCTCGCAAATCCTAAAAGGTCTTATAACTTCACTCTGACTAGTAATACCTTGTAAACTTGTAGGGTCAGAACTGCACTCTGAAGCAGCAACTCTATTCTGTGACACTCTATTCAACAATGGCTTACCAGTTGTAACTACAGACTTCCTGACCGCACCGTTATCGTCACACAATTCGGAGTCAGGCCTGGAGTTTACATTTAGCTTATCACTGAACTTGCTCACTGGTTCACAGTTCACTTCTGTATGCACCTCTTGCAAACGTGTAAAACAACCGTGTTTCTCTTGCAGCTTGCAACTTATCTGTTGAGGATGTACTACGAAACCTGTTACACTCATTAGGTCTATATGCATTACTATACATCATGGAGCCTTCTCGATATCCACCTCTCTGTGGCCTACTCGTCATCAATGATTGCATTTTGCTCTCAGACTGCTCTATTCTAGGGGTGAGATTCAATAGACTGGCAAACTTGCTCAGAGATTGATTGACACTATCTTTTACTAGTTTCAGGATATCATCAAATTTTGGCTCGATACCCTCATCCTCCATACGGGAGCTTATCTTCACCCACTTCCTTTGCAGTCGAGTAGGTAGGTATCTTGCTATTACTTCTAGTGTAAAACTCGAGTTGAGTTCGCTCATGCAATTCATAGAAATCAAGGTATTCTTATAAGTCATAAGGTTATCTAAAAACTCAGTAATTGCCTTGGAGTCATCTTGTAGTTGACTGCCGTTACCTTTGACAGCTTCGTATACGTTCCTTACAATCATTGAAGGTCTTCCAAACCTTTGACGTAATATGCTCATAGCCTCAGCGTATCCCTCATTAAAGGGCATGAGCTTACAACACTGTATAGCCCTTGAAGCAACTCCAGTGCAATGCCTCATCGAATACATCAATTTCAATTCATCACTTAATAGAAAACTACTCAGCATGATCTCAAACTCCTTTACAAATTGTAAATAATCAGCCGGGTTTCCATCGAAACACCGTGGTTCAAATTTAGGGAGTTTGATGTTCCTATTATCCCTGAACGGCGAAACAGTAACATCAACCATGTCATGCTTAACATCAGACACATCCTTACAAGTAACAGACAAGTCACCATGACTTACTTTCCTGTTTGCATCCAAGACACTGTCTCTTCTTTGACCCAGGCATTGTTGAACTTGACCCAAATGCAAAAGCGTTCCAGATATTGCTTGTTCAAAGAGGACTTGACCGGCACCAGGAAAAATGAACGGCGACTATCCAAACTTTCACCAACTGTCTGAATCCGCCAGAATCTGTTTCTACCGTCAGAAACTGTCAGTCACATCTCATAAACCGTTAATGCCCAGCTCTTGCTACGTTCGGGCTCACGCTGTCGCTTGAAGTTTCTCAGAAACGCTTAGTTATAACGGACGAAAAAACCAAAACACCAATTGTTGACTCGAGGATTCTTTATTGTTACACCAACATAAATATTGTTATAACTGAGGTCTGTGAACAAATATTACAATAATAAATCACAATATTACTTCTGACAGTTTTGGCCTGACTTCTTTCTGAACAGCGACCGATGAGACGATGACTGTCGTATTGATGCCTCCGCGAAAATTGGGGAAGTTGGTTTTGAGCAAACGACCATGAATTGATCGTTCAATCTCCAAATACATTGACAAGTAGCGACTTACACGTGTTACAGACCTAAAGAAGAAATTAATTTGAACTTTTTTTACAATCTTCTGATTGAGGGCTCTGTTGAATTTATCCATAAATGTGCTACGGCCCTTTTCCATGAATATTTCTTGACTTAACCAGTTGGGATGTTTCCTGATTTTGAAGGCTGTTATCTATTCGCCCCTACTTCATCAAGGGCCAAGAGAATGTGAATACAGCTTCGGTATCCTAGCTTGTCGAAGTTTTTGCTTGACTGCTTTTTGAACTCTCTAAGAGATCGGTTTATTCTTTCAGAAATGATTGTGAGATGACTTCATGGAATCCCCAATTTGTCACGTGTTTATTTTGTACAATTCAAGACAAGAGTGTGCCTATTTACAAAGTGGACTTTTGATGAGTGTTCACATGCGCTTGACAGACTGACCCTGCAAAAGTGTCTCACCACATTGATGGATTCAGGAACGCGGCCAAAACTTAATTGGTGTTCAGTGCTCTTCTCCATTTTAGTCAAGCCTGCCTACAACGCGGTCAGTTCTTCTACAGAACCAACCTTCATCTACAGCTTAACGGCTTGTGCATTGATATGTTCATTAGAGATAATTATATTCGAAAAACCACACAAGAAAATCAAGAATGAAAGAGGGACAAAAATTCAGTTTGAGGCTACTTTATTATCATCGATCAATAAGTTAAACGCTTGTCAATGTAGTTGAAGATTGAACGATCAATTCATGGTCGTTTGCTCAAAACCAACTTCCCCAATTTTCGCGGAGGCATCAATACGACAGTCATCGTCTCATCGGTCGCTGTTCAGAAAGAAGTCAGGCCAAAACTGTCAGAAGTAATATTGTGATTTATTATTGTAATATTTGTTCACAGACCTCAGTTATAACAATATTTATGTTGGTGTAACAATAAAGAATCCTCGAGTCAACAATTGGTGTTTTGGTTTTTTCGTCCGTTATTACTAAGCGTTTCTGAGAAACTTCAAGCGACAGCGTGAGCCCGAGCGTAGCAAGAGCTGGGCATTGACGGTTTACGGGACGTGACTGACAATAGTGATAACGGCGTTCACAACCAAGATTGTCAGTTTTAATATTGCCGAGCTAAAAAAGGAAAAAATCTATTACAAAACTTATATTACATGAAGGTTATTGGCAGGATAATTTTGCAATACTCATAGCTCTAATTTACTCATGACCAGTTGTCAATCACGTCTCATAAACCGTTAATGCCCAGCTCTCGCTACGCTCGGGCCCACGCTGTTCTTCGAAGATTTCAGAAACGCTTAGTTATAACGGACGAAAAAACCAAAACACCGATCTGCCGTTTAATATTTCTTTATTGTTACACCAACATATAAAAAGAATAAGCGAACTAAGTAAACTAAGGTTTGAAAACAAATATTACAATAATAAATCATTGTAATACTTCCGACGATGTTTCATTCTTCTTTCTGAACAGCGACCGATGAGACGATGACTGTCGTATTGATGCCTCCGCGAAAATTGGGGAAGTTGATTTTAAGCAAACAACCATGAATTGATCGTTCAATCTTCAACTCCATTGACACCAGTAGATACACAAAAGAAGGAATAATATAAAGTATAAAAAAGTAAGCCGGTGACAATAATTTTAGGTAGCTAAGTATATTTAAGAAGGCTGTTCACAACAGAGTACAAATGAGAGAGTATTAGGGAGAAATAAAAGGGCCAAAATTATGTTATAAACAACGAAGTAAGTCGTAGGTTTCGCGCTTAACATTGTCTCTGTCACTTAGAACACGGGCCAAATATTGTATCGTTGAGTTCCTATACTTGATTGTACGATCATATATTATTTTGTACTGATTTCTGGTTCTACCTAATGAGATGCATGGAGAGAGTTGGGAATAGAGGGGATGTTGGGGGTCGGAGAGTATGGTTTTAGATCATTTTTCTCAAGTATTCAGATACTTATCTACTGATGTAGTGACGAGTTGACTGAGTTTTACACCAGTAGTCCTACTAACTACCTTCAACATCCTTCTCAGGACGGTATAGTCCCTTTTCAGTAACCCAGGAAAGACTAATGGGGAGCAGTAAAGTAGAATAGGTAAGATACGAGAGTTGACAAATTGTGAAAGCAGAGGCTGAGTGATTCCAGTTGGTCTGAGTTTCTTAATGTAGTAGGTTAGAAGAAACACTTTCTTAGAAATCGTTTGGATACGAGATGACCAAGTGAGGTCGGAAGATAGAACTAATTAGACTTGGCTTCAATTTTAGTCCCCTCAATGCTACAGGCTTCATGAGTGCTTACTAGTGTTTGTCGATCGCGTTTATGCCTAAAGGAGAAGTCGATAGTCTGGCATTTTGAGGGATTCAGCATGAAGCCATTTAGTTTAGACCACTGACTGATGTCCGACAGGAAGCTATTTAATTTGAAGCAGTCTGACTGAGACTTAACGGGAAGCGAAACAGTCAGGTCATCTGCATATTTGACGAAGTTGATTTCGTCTGAGAGATGTAAGTCATGTAAGAAGAAGGAAAAGAGAAACGGCGAGAGAACAGCACCCTGAGGAACACCAGCTTCAGTAAGCAAAGGAGAGGAAGCTACACCATTATATACCGTGTACTGCATCCTATTGGAGAAGTAAGAGTGCAGCCAGTTGATAGCCCAGGACTCAGTTTGTGTAAGGCTAAGCTTGTTTAACAAAAGGCCTCTAGGTACAGAGTCAAAAGCAGATGTGTAATCAGGGAAAGTACAACGGACGTACTTGGCCCCTTTGTCTAAGGAGGAAACAATGTTGTGATGAAACACAGCAGCAGCATCCAAAGTACTTCTACCCTGTTTGTAAGCAAACTGCTTTGGATCGTTTAAGAAGCTTAGGGAGGGAATGAGTTTTTGTAACAGTAATTTCTCCATCAGTTTCAAAAAAGGAGAGGTAATGGCAATTGGTCTAAACTTAACACTATCTCCAGAACCAGACTTGGGTACAGAGATGATTTTAATATCTTTCCACAGAGAAGGTACATTATTATTAGAAAAAGAAGTATTGAAAATGCTTGTAAGTGGGTTACTTAAAATAAATAAATAAATTTATTCTCATAATGCAGTACATGAGGGACGCCAGTTTACAGGCATCATCAAATTGTTACAGAAATAGGACCATATTATTCAGTCACAATTTACAGTCGATAGCAAAATATGTTTAACATGTACACTGGAGATTATACATACACTTGATAAATGTCAATCCCAATAGTATAAAACATCTTTTTCACTTATGTACAATCGTTTCTGTGCATAGTTGGAAAAATCCGCTAGATTTTCAGTGAGTGCAACACATCAGGAAATACAGAAGTATTGTCTTCGCATTAACAAAAAAAACCAGGTCTTTGGTGGATGGGTTATAAGTGCCTGGGAAAAAAAGTAAAGCTTGAAGTCGATTTTCATGTATAATTTTGTTGTGTACAGAATCCTTGAACTATAGTTCATTGATGTGTTATTTTGAAATCAGTGATATGTTTATATCATTTGATCTGCAATGGCATTGTTGGGAGTAAAATACATAAGCTTTAGACGCATTAATTAATGAATTTCTACTGCTTGTGGGTATTTTCTTCTTGTGAGGAAGGTTTTTGAATTTCAGTTCTTCTGACAGGAGTTGTGAGTATTAACTGCTAAGCAACATTATGGATATAAGTTCCCCATATTATCTTAGGAAAGTTGGGTTGTAGTCGGTGAGGCATATATGATGCCCGATGAGCGTACATATGTCCATGTGATGTTGCGGTGAGTTATACCTTTTTCATGTTGTCGGTTTATGTCCATTTTATTCCACCTATTGTGTTGGGTAGAAGTTTTACAAACGAAAATTCTTGTCTGTTTGAGGGTAAGTATTTTAATCGTTAATGTTTTATCTAAAATTATAAATATAGGCAAAAACAACAGGTGTAGTATTTAAGCTTATACATTAAATGGACCTATAATTTCGGAGGCTGTCAGATAGGAACTAGAACTACTATCGTTTGCAAACTCTTGTAGTTTGACGTTAAGCACCTTTTTGAAGGAGGCCAATGTACCTGCTTGACGCATTTCCATTGGTAGTTTATTCCATATCTGTGCATACCTAATCAAATAAAACTTTTGCCTGGTAGCTGTTTTACATTGTTCGATAGCTACTGTACCCTTAGTGTGTCTTAGTTTGTAGCCACTGTCATCTGAAAGTCGAATGCCATTAGTAGAGGTAAAAACTAAGTGGTTTAGAAGCTTATAGTAAAGTGTTAAGTTTAGTCTCAGGCGTCTTAGCCAAAGTGTTTCTAATCCTAGGGTGTCACATCTAGTGGAGTAGTTCGCACCATTTTCGGTTCCTAGTAATTTTGACGTGAAGTACCTCTGCACTCCCTCGACTTTCAATTTGTCCTCTATGCGTATACTACTATATATGAATGAACAGTAATCAAACAAAGGACGCACACAAACCTTGCACAACAGAATTCTGGACTCATTTCTGTTGATGTTCCTGAGTAGAAGGCCGATAAGTCTGCGTGACTTTGACACTTTGACACTTTGACTTTATAGCAGACTGTTCCGACTGACTCTCATGTCAGAGAGAACAACCAAACTGTAAATTCATCATACATCAAATTGTGTAATTTGTATAATAACTTATCCATGACTGTACAATTGGTATGTTCCTGCATAAACAGGAAGGAATATATTATTATTATTAAAACAATATTTATGCAAGCCTATGCAATTGGTGTACCCTAAATTGCTAGGGAAAAAAATGTACCTTATTATATTATCTTTACTAAATATGCTTATTAATATTATGTGTAACTTATCGAATTGATGATGCCTGTAAACTGGCGTCCCTCATGTAAAAAATGAGAATATATTATTATTATTATTACTTGTTTGGAGATATGTTCAGAAAATGATAAGTCATGTGAGTATTTCAGTCCTAGGTCCAATACAGATTCCAGTCGTAAAGTGCATGGCCTTGAATTGTCAGGTCAAGTTCTAAATTGTTGCAACCTATGCAGAGCCAGCCACATTTGTCGACATTAAACTGGAGTTGCCAGGTGTCACATCATCTGCCCATTTTTTCTAATTCTTGCTGTATGGCGTTTACTGTTATTCCGAGATCTGTGTTCTTGCATTTATAGGTCACTTTTAAGTCATCTGCATATAGTATTGGTTTACCAACACTAAAGCATTCACAGATACTGTTTATATATATTATGAATAGGAGTGGGCCTAATACACTTCCCTGGATTACACCACTACTTACTGGTTTAGGCCTTGAGATTATCGAGCCAACTTTTGTTATCTGATTCTGTCACAGAGAAATGATTTTATCCAGCTCAGGAGAGGGTCACATATCCCTAGTGAGCATAACCTGCTGACTAGCAGATTATGGGGGACTCTATCGAAGGCTTTTGTTATATCGGAATATAGCACAATTACTAGTTCTCTGTTGTCCCTGCTTCGTGTAACTTCGTTGAAAAAGTCTATGTGACAGGTCGCACATGATCTCTTTTTGAGGAATCCGTGTTGTGATGGGTTGATAAGTTCATGTTCTAGTAAGTTGTCTGACACTTGGTCTTTAACCACTTTCTCCATTATTCGTGATATTACCGGTGTTATATTAATAGGTCTATAGTTGCATGCACTGGTTTTGGCCCCTGCTTTGTGCTTAGGTAATATGTATGTGGTTTTCCACACTTCAGGATAAGTTCCAGTTTCCAGTGACAGAGTAAATATTCTAAGTAACAAGACTACCATTTCCGTGCTACCATTTTTGTATATGACAGATGGTATGTCGTCTGTTCCAGTACTGCCATTTGACTTCAATGTCTTAATCGCTGAGTCTATATTTTGTATATTAAAATCTATTTCTCCTAATTTGTGGTTACTTTTGCAGGTCATTTGGAAATTTGGGGTCGGGTGCACTCTGGTGTCATTGCAAAACCACTCACTGAGGAGTTCACTTATAACCTGGGGATCGTTGTATATTACACCCCTATGTTCCAAGATGCTTACATTATTGTCTTTACTGCTTTTTAGACGTTTTTGCAATATCCTACAAAGTTCCTGAGTTTTGGTGTTACCCATTAGCGCTTTATTTTCCTCATGTTGTGACTTCATTTTGTGTTTCTCTTCAAGCAGTTTAAGAGTTTCATGTATTTGGTTTAACGCATTAAATTCCTTAAATACATGGTATTTCCTTTTCAATTTCTTTAGTTTTAGTCGCGTTTTCCGGTCAATAAATGGAGTTGGTGTCTTTAGGGCAGATTTTAGGGGCGCGATTGTGTCTCTTGCTGAGCCAACTGTTTTGTAGAAAATCTCAAGTGATACTTCTAAGTTATTGTTGATGAAGTATTCTTCCCAGTCAGAACTTCTCAACAGATCTGATAGGAATTCCCAATCAGCATTCTTATAGTCCCTATATTGATAGCGCACCGGGGAATTTTTAGGTGTGTATTTAGTTGTTAGTCGGAGGGGTAGCGTGCAGTACAATATGTTGTGATCACTGTTATCGAGTTTATTTCCCACCTCTATCGAGATGGGCTCTATGTTATGACAGAGGATTAAGTCAAGAGTATTTTGGTTCCTTGTAGGGAGGCGCACGCACTGCTTCCATCCTCCTATGTCTATAGCTTGTAGTAGCTCTTCATGGATTCTTGGTCCTGTACAGGTATCCCAGTTTACTCCAGGTAAGTTGAAATCTCCACATACTACTTTGTAGTCGAAGTCCAGCGTAGCTACATGCTCTAGTATTTCTGCAATAGTTATATCAGTCATTTCAGGGCTATTGGGGGGTCTGTATATACATCCCACGAGAATTTTACTTTCGTTTGTGTGGATGCTTATCCACTTAGATTCTGGGAGTTTGTCAGTATTTGGGTTATTGAAAGTATTGGAGTTAGTGGATTTATAGGCATATATTAAGCAACCGCCTCCTCTTTTGTCAACTCTATCGTTCCTATAGATGTCGTAGTTGTCTATTACTAGCTTTGTGTCAGGTATATCAGTAGTAAGCCAGGTTTCAGTCACCATTATTAGTGTTGGCCGTTCTATGTATGCCAGGCAGCGAAGCGTTGTTATTTTATTAAGGAGAGATCTAGCATTCAGGAGCATAATTGTTAGTAAACCAGAGTTATTGGAGGAGAGGTTAACATGGTTACTTGTCACTATCCCTACGTTATGTTTGGAGGGGCTCTGAGGTGAGACAGAGTCAGTGTGTGTACTATTTCCTGGATGAACTGTGCAGCGAGTGGGGCTATTGTTTGCTGCAGCCGAAAATAATCCTGTTGCATATTTTGACTATTAGCATCCATGGGTCGGCATCTGCGTTCATCTACTGGTGATATATGGTCTGCCCTGCAATTTGGGTTGTAGTTTGCTGGACCTAGGTACCCTGTGTTAAGATTACCCTGGTAGTTGTACCTCATGGGGCTTTCATAGCCATATGCATATTGGCTCACGTCACGTGTGTGAGTGAAGTTATTGAGGGGATCAAGTGTCGACCTGTTCTCATTAAGTTGATGAGGTTTAACATAGATAGTGCGAGAGTTTGGACGAGGATTTTCGTTAATATGGTGCCTATATGAGTCCCGTTTAGTGCTCCATATATCCTGAGGATCCATTCTACGTTGCATTCCCAAGTTATGTGCGTTGTTAGGCATGTTACTTCTAGTTCGGGAAGGGGTATTCCTTCTCACATGCTGCGTGACGTCTTTGGGAATGTGCTTCGTTACCCATGCTTTGTCATTTTTTAGACTGACACGCTGCTTATTAGACTTATTACGAGGGAGGTATGTCGAAGTCTGGGGTGGGACTCTGGGTTTTGTGGTCTTTTTTGCGGTTTCTACTGAGGGACTCTCTGGCTTGGATCCAGATTGAGTGTGGTCTGCCAGTAGTTTCTGGTCAGCCATAGTTTGTGCGTCTATGTCAACCTTATGTAGGTCAGCAGGTTTTCGAGATGTGCTCTCGTGCACTCTAAGATTGCACCCAGTGGCACTGCTCTTACTGAGTTTTGGGTCGCTCTTACTTTCCGTTTTTTCTCCTAACACTATACACGTGACTTGCTGTGCTTCAGTGTCCGTCGACACTTTAGCACTGATACCAGATGTATTTCTCAGTGTTGTCAACTTTGTATCGAAGGAGTTCTTGGTTGCTTGCCTTTGGTTTGGTGTTTTATCCGAGACTACTTTAATAGTCTTGAATTTAGTGGCAGTAGCCAGAAGATCTTCGGCCATCTTAAATCGTTCAGCTGTTATGTAGCTGTCGAACCTAAAGAGTATAGGACAAGGATGCTTTAGGTCTTTTTTGCTTAGGCGAATGCACTGACAAGGTGCATTCAAGAGATTTGCAGCCTTCAGCAATGAGTGCTGGACTGACTTTATGGGCTCGCTATCCGGTACATTATACACTATTGCGTTTTGTTTTGAAGCCAGCCTTCTAACAACTTCGCTGGATAGAAAGTCGATGGCGTTTTCTAACTCCTTCGCACTTTCTGAGTCAGTATGAGTCATTCTAGAGGTCATATTAAAAAGCTTTAGGATTGTAGGATCCTGCAGTTCCTTTTTCATACGTGAGATAGTTTCGGGTATACATTCTAGTGAACTTAATTTCGTTTTTAATTCATCTATCTGTAGCTGCATCTCTTTAATTACGCACGTTAAGTAAGAGAGCTCTACTTTTTCAGACAGAACATCTTCCACCTGTATTACAGGGGTCAGAGTTATGTTCGAGGCTTTTATGTTGGATGAACTACTAATAATATGGGATAGTAATGTGTTATTAGACGAGCTGGTGCTATTTTCTGAATTAGTGGTGTTCACACGAACACGCTTTTTAGAATTTTTAACCATCTTTATTAAAGATCAATTATTAGTAACCAATAAATGAATATAGACGAAAACACGTGCAAAAGCGTCACCTGATTTGAACGTACCGGGCGAAAAGCACATTTCTTTAAAACAATGGCAGGTATACCATCAGGGCCTAGACTCTGGGAAGGTTTAAGAGATTTCAAACATTTAAGAACATCAGAAGTATTGAAGCTATGAAAGTCACTGGTCGTGTTATTAGTTAAATTGAAGGCAGAAGGGACATTTGGAGGGCGGATGAAAGATCTATTGACAGTATTTATATCAATAGAAGAGGCAAAATTATTATGCTTACCACAACCAGTAATTTCTCTTAAAAGCTTCCATATGTTTTCTGGGGTTTTACAAGATAGTATTGTTTGATTATAAATGTTGTTTAGTCTCTTGATTTCAGATTTAATTTGGGTGTTTATCTTCTTAAGACCAGATTTATTCTTAGTCTTGTGCTGCTTCTCTTTTCCTCTACGAAGTTTTCTGAGATGAGGGGAAGAAAAACGATCCATTCTTTTGAAAATTATCTGTTTTGGACAGCATATATCAAGACACAATTTAAGATAGTCCGTCAAATTGGAAATAGTATCATCCAGCTTGTGTTCGTTGAAAAGTTCCCAGTTAGTGTCATTTAGCATACATCTTAGTTTGAGCATATTTTCTTGTGAGTAACACCTTTGCTGTGTTTTCTTGGACAGATTTGAGAAGATATTAAAGTGAGATCTGCTGTATATCTTAGGTAATATCCGAATAATACAATGATCTGAGTTCATGATAGGAGCACGTTGGCGTACTTCATATATTTCCTCATCATTAATAAACACTAGATCAAGAGATTTATCAAGTCGAGTAGGGAATTTAACAATATTGGCATGACCTAATGATACGAGGAAAGAACAATCACAGCAGTTAAAATCTCCTGTGACAACTGATAAAGAGTTTTCAAGATGTGTAACGGCGAATTCAGTGAATTCATCAGCAAAATCAGATAGGTGCGAGGCAGAACATCCAGGAGTAACATAAATGTTTGAGATGAAGACGTATTTAAACTTGGATAAGTGTTTCGGGTGGCATTTGACCGTTATACAATCAATAAAGTCATAAGAGTAAAAAAACATATATTATTTGAAGTTGACCATTGAGAATGAATGAAAGTTGCAACACCTCCACCTCTTTTCTTTCTGGAGCATAGTCGATCTTGTCTAAACAATGTAAAACCGTTTAGGGAAACCAGATTGTCATCACAGAGTTTATGGAGCCATGTTTCTCGTAATGCGACAATCGCTATATTGTGATAAGTATCAGATGATAAGAGAGACTGAAGATGCATAATTTTGTTGGGAAGTGGACGGCAGTTTGAACTGACAATAACAGGAATAGTTGTGCGATATAAAGGTGCCTGTTTAAGAGCAAGTTGCCAACCACCGTAATGTTTTCTCTTAGTTTTATTAGATGCAGGAAAGTCATATGGTTTGAAACGTTTAATGAATGAATAACTGTATTTTATACGATTTGCGATCATATTTTATTAAAATTAAGAATGAAAACATGATGTGTTATATGCAATATGTAGATGCACGAAAAGGTAGCCCAGGGGTCAAACAGGCCGCCAGTAAAAGCGTCTGCATGCCAAACTAGTCCTGAAAACAGCCGATTAGGGGAGAAGTACAAGCCTTCAGTGCATTATTTTTACTTTTTAGTCTGTTGTTCTTGAGAAGGCTTACATCGTTTATTCAGAATCCCACTAGAATTTGTTTCCAGTGGAGTAGTTTCCATAGCGTGACAGTGTAGCGGTAAATAATTCCCCAAAATTATTGACCACAGCAATCACTCATTGGATGCTGACCACCACTGTTTAAGTCGACTTGTTTAGCTGAAGGCTTCCGGTCAAGCATCCCCGCCATTTGGGTACCGATCAATTATTGGCTTTTACTTTGTCTTTGGTACGCGAGAATAAATTAATTAGAAGTTGCTGAACAAGAGATATCCGTCAACTTTAAACTGGTGAGCCCAACCGCGAAAAAAAAAAAAAAAAAAAAAAAAAAAAAAAAAAAAAAAAAAAAAAAAAAAAAAAAAAAAAAAAAAAAAAAAAAAAAAAAAAAAAAAAAAAAAAAAAAAAAAAAAAAAAAAAAAAAAAAAAAAAAAAAAAAAAAAAAAAAAAAAAAAAAAAAAAAAAAAAAAAAAAAAAAAAAAAAAAAAAAAAAAAAAAAAAAAAAAAAAAAAAAAAAAAAAAAAAAAAAAAAAAAAAAAAAAAAAAAAAAAAAAAAAAAAAAAAAAAAAAAAAAAAAAAAAAAAAAAAAAAAAAAAAAAAAAAAAAAAAAAAAAAAAAAAAAAAAAAAAAAAAAAAAAAAAAAAAAAAAAAAAAAAAAAAAAAAAAAAAAAAAAAAAAAAAAAAAAAAAAAAAAAAAAAAAACACCGTCGTGTCACGTGCACGATCACTAGCTAGTTAAGCGTTCGTCTGACGGCTTGTTTTGGTCCCAGAATATATTACGAAGTTTGGACGATCAATTATTGGCTTTTACTTTGTCTTTGGTACGCGAGAATAAATTAATTAGAAGTTGCTGAACAAGAGATATCCGTCAACCTTTAAACTGGTGAGCCCAACCGCGAACTTCATCCACGATAAATCCGCAGATAACCCCGGTGAGTTCGTTCCATTTTGTATTTGTTCTTGTACCATATATTATTCGACATAATTTTCGTCATGAGTGATCTTAATCCCAAGGTCATTCGTATCCGCTCAACTCCTAAAACCATTCATCTCGTACCATACTGGCCAGATAATGCTGAAACTTGGTTTCTGCTAGCTGAAGCAGATTTTTGTGAGCATGGGATAACCGATCAACGTTCACAGTTACTTGCAGTTATTCACGCCCTACCGCGGGAATTCAGCAAGTACGTAACATCACAGATGTTGAGTCCCGAGGTAAGTAACTCGTACGAGTTGCTCAAAGCATCCCTCATCAGGAGAAACGTTCTCACGGACCGACAACGTCTAGATGAATTATTTCGTAACATCGAGTTAGGAGATCAGTCAGCCGTGAGCATGCTGACAAGAATGAAAGAAGTCATCAGCCAAAGTCAGTTCGACGAAGGACTGTTTAGAGAACTCTTCTTAAACAAGCTGCCACAGTCTGTACAGATCGTACTTGTGACACTTCAGGGTACTGTAATAGAGGACTTAGCTATTACTGTAGATAGGATTCTAGAAATGACTAAACGGTCAGTTCCCGAAATATGCTCAATGACTAAGCAGACTTCGAGTAAGGATACTGCAATGATAGAGTTATGCAACTCCATCCAGGAGATGTTTAGTTCGAACATGCATTCTAACTCCTCCGAGCGTCGTCCTAAATCTCCTCAACGCAGGAACTCACGTGGTCGATCTAAGTCCAAACCACGTTCACTGAAAGGCCCTGACTGGTGCTGGTACAACAACGCCTATGGCCAAGAAACGAAGTGATGCCGTAAGCCTTGTAACTTCGGAAATGTCTCAAAGTCTGCGGGAAACTATCCCGCGGCACGCGTTAGCGGCAACCGTCGCCGGTGGCACTAGCCGCCTACTTTACATCCATGATGTGATAAGCCAGACTCGATATTTAGTCAACACAGGCGCCGAAGTCAGCGTCCTTCCTGCTACAGCATCAGATGGACAGAAGGAACCCACCTACAGGCTGCAAATGGAAAACCAATCGCAACCTTTGGTAGGAAATACATCTATCTGAACGTAGGTTTACGCAAACCTATTCTGTGGATTTTCCTTCTCGCTGACGTTACAATGCCCATCATTGGCACGGACCTACTTGATCATCATGATTTACTCGTAGACGTCCGCCGAAAACGACTGATTTACAATACTACTAGTCTGTCTATCAAAGGCATCACATACATAGGCTCCAGTTTGTTACCCGTTAAGATAAAGGCAATCCTTGATCCAACTTTTCAACATATTGTTGACAAATATCCGGGACTTAATTGCCTGTCCAACAATCTACCGTGCATAACCAGCAATGTTATGCACCACATCATTACCACAGGACAACCTGTGACATCTAAAGCACGACGATTAGCTCCTGACAAACTGAGAATCGCCAGGAATGAATCTGACCACATGCTTACCCTTGGCATCATTCAACCTTCGAATAGCCCATGGGCATCCCCACTTCATATGGTACCGAAAAAGGATAGCAATGATTGGCAACCCACTGGTGATTACCGGAGAGTGAATGCCAAAACAACCCCCGATTGCTACCCGTTGCCTCATATACACGACTTGACGGCTACCTTACCCGGCGCGACTATATTCTCCAAAATCGACCTGGTTAAGGCGTATAACCAAATCCCGATGGCAACAGAAGATATCCCGAAAACGGCTATAATTTCGCCTTTTGGACTTTTTGAGTTTCTGCGTATGCCATTCGGTCTCCGGAATGCAGCCCAGACATTCCAACGCTTCATTGACGAAGTATTTCGCGGTCTCGAATTTGTATACGCATACTTAGACGACTGCCTCATTGCCAGTCCAGACAAGGAAACTCACCTTAGGCACTTGGACTTGGCATTTGAAAGGTAACGCCAACATGGTGTTACCATTAATACTCAAAAGTGTCAAATCGGTGTTGACTCACTCAACTTTCTGGGTCACACTATTGGCTGCAAGGGCATTCGCCCACTGGCTACTAAGGTCGAGGCTATAGTGAAACCGGCTTACTTGGAGGGTAATCCTATTACCCCATAATCCACAAGTAACAGAAGATCGTTTAGACATCGATGAAGTCACTAGCACAGCAACAGCTACCGAACCTTCTATCGAGCCTCCCAAGAAAACCCGTTCTGGAAGCACCGTAAGGTTCCCAGAATATCTGCACACTTATTTGACTTAACGAAGTCGTGTGATTCACGCAACTAATTCGGTTGTGGTACTGACTATTTTTTTGGACGTATCAATTTTTTTTTATATACAGTACCACCGAACAAAAAATTTTTTTTCTTTCTCAACAGTTCATATAACATGCACAAAAAATTAATTAGATGTATTTTTATCGATGTTCTGAGCTTAGCATTATTTTACTGTATAGTAAATACACATAATTTTTTTAACCAAAAAGCTCATTTCGTGCATTTTCCTCGACATGGTTCTTAGCGTTCTTGTTTTCTTTTCCAGGTGCGACGGGCACTGGACAGGAAACAGACGAAGCACGGAATCCAACGAACAGCAACAAGGAAGCTATGTACAAACACCCTATTACCATAGGCAGACAAACCAGTAGGCATACGACCAAGCCGCTCGGAAGATTTTTTTCACCCGCAAGGGAACCATCGAGTTTTTTATACTTCCGGCTGGTTCTGTCTTAGGGTCCTCACGACCACACTAGGGGGGCAGTGATCTGTAGAGGTAAATAATTCCCCAAAATTATTGACCACAGCAATCACTCATTGGATGCTGACCACCACTGTTTAAGTCGACTTGTTTAGCTGAAGGCTTCCGGTCAAGCATCCCCGCCATTTGGTACCCCGTCGTGTCACGTGCACGATCACTAGCTAGTTAAGCGTTCGTCTGACGGCTTGTTTTGGTCCCAGAATATATTACGAAGTTTGGACGATCAATTATTGGCTTTTACTTTGTCTTTGGTACGCGAGAATAAATTAATTAGAAGTTGCTGAACAAGAGATATCCGTCAACCTTTAAAACAGTAAGGGATGGGATGCCAGGAAGTTTTCGAAATCCTTAATGTTCAGTCGTCTGTTAGGTACATCACTTAAAGGTTAATTTATTCCTAGGTTTCTGAAAATTATCAGTAAAGAATCTCGAGGTCATTTGGCGGGTACCTACATAGGTTTGTCTTAAGTGCACTTCTATTGACCCTGTGATTAGTTATGTTTTTCAGTCACACTACTCGGAATTCTTTGTGTGAATCAATCTGTTTTCCTCCTCTGGGGGTGAATACTTTCTAAATGTGAGTTTTCAGAGGCTGGAGATATTGACTTTCACGGATAGTACGAAGTATACTGACGCAACTTTTAAAGTACTCGTTCCCCGTAGACCAAAAGCAAAGCAAAACACCAGGATTGACCGTCCAAATTACGAGTTATAATTCGGGACCAAATCGGATTGCTAGTTGATTGCTTAGCTAGATAGGGATCCAGCACGAATGTGACACGATGAAGCATCAAACGGCGTGGATGCTTGACCGAAAGCATTTGGCTAAACAAGTTGACTTAAACAGTGATGGTCGGCGTCCAATATTCGGTGATGAATGCTGTGGCCGATAATTCTGGGGAATTACCTACCGCTACAAGTTCTTTTCAGAGTCATTATTATCATTGGGACGGCGTCGTTAAAGCTCTGCTGCTCAACTGCTGCTTGCAGTTGAAACCCTTTGCATAAAGACACTGACAACAAGGGATTCCTTGAAATGCTTTTGACTAACTGTTCTTTAATAAGAAGTACAAACAAAACTGTGCGCGGCCACCTTTGCATCTTGGTAGTTGGTAGCTAGTAAGGAGTTAGCCTGTCCATTATGTCCCACCTTAAAACGTTTCTTAGAGACCTGTAGTCATAATGGCATTCAGCTATTTTCTGTCGGGAGGACTTATGTATGTAATTCTCTCGCCAACGTTGATTGATGGCGTACTTACTTCGCCATCAGCTTTGATCTTGTTGAAAAATATATTCACAAGGACCATTGCTACCTATATTTCACGTACGATTTTGGTGATCAACGTACTTCTCTACTTTGAGACGCAGTGTTATTCTCTGTCATACAATACTAGACTGACTCAGGAAGTTCTGTAACTGTCGTATTAACAAATAAACTGAATCTTGCTGTTTATTTACATTACTACTCCTGAGCCGCCTAAATTTCCAGTGAATTCTTGCATTAAAGAGACAAAATTCGTCGCAGTTCCATTGTATTTATTTCTACTACGCGCGCTCCTTGAATACGACGTGCTTTTTCCTCTCCGACGGGAAAATACCAATTCTGTGAATTATCCGTTTGGGAAACCTGATCTTCCTAGCCGGTGAATTTAGTTCAACCATTACTTACATAATAAATTTCTGTGTGGTAAGTCCAGCTGTCTCGAACTACTGCCAAAGCTTCAGGTGCTACTTTTGTAGCAGCATCTTCCTCACTCGTTCAGAGAAACAAGACTTGTTGGTCTACCACGTGATTGCCGTGAAGCCGATCATCCAGAAAGTACTAGGTAAAGTCGAAAACCTTTTCTTTTCCTTGCCTTATACTTTTTCAGTCTTATTCTTGCTCTTTTGGATAGAAACTGTTGCTCTCTTAGACGTATATAGCATAATTTATAGTGATTGTTAATATGGTTGTCGAAAGCAGCCTTAAAAAAGCCACTAAAATACCGTACTCTGTAGTCACAAGGGCTTCAGCCAGGGAAGGAAAAAATCCAGGGATTTCAACCCCTTCCCGCATACCGATCCTAAAGTCTCGTGTAGCTTTCGTCTGCCCTGATACAACGCCTGCATTGCCACAGTCTAGTACTGAAACGGCACAGGCAATACCAGAAGGACAGAATTCTACACCTGCATCAACTGTAGGCCAGTGTGTGAAACACATCAAGCCTAAAAGGAAACGTTCAAGACGTCATAAGACCTCGAAGGCGTCATCAAGGAAAGGAGATGAATGTCAGGCGTGCAGGTCACAGTTTCTAAAACTGATTCAGCGTTTGAATGTAATTTTTGCAAACGATGGGTGCACTGCCGTTGTGACAAAGAAGTACCGAAAGCATACTATGAGTTTATGAGAAATAACCCATGCCCATGGTTTTGGTACGTTTGCCCACTTTGTCATCCCACAAAGCGTGTCTGCGGATAGCAGAAACAACACACTCTTGTGCCCCAACACAGTATCATGCAGCTCCCCCTGCTAAACTCGCACTGCCGAAACTGGTCAAAGACTTAAAGAAGGACACACCAGCCCTACTGACTGGAAATGCCAATTCTCACAAGGTGAAGATTAGCAAGGTTCCATCCACATCAGGGGAAGGCAAAATTACAAAGGCACCACTTGCATCCACTAGCAAGCCTGGCAACACAAAAAAGGCTGTCCAGGTACCGATGAAGCCTAATGTTGCTAATGATGCAAAGGACTGCAAGAAGCCGAAGGCAAAACCTAAGTCTGAGGGTAGTCGGTCTAACTCTCTCATCCTCTTTAACGTACCTGTGAGCACGGATAGCTTGCTCGAACAACGGGCCCTGTTTGATCAGGAACAGTGGTCCAACCTGTGCAACAAACTAGGTCTGAACATTAGTTCAGCAAAACTGTGCAGACTGTACAGGGGTGTCCACACGCCTCAGGGTAAGCCACCCCCATTACGGGTTACACTGGACTCTGCCGAAGAGGCCGAAAAAGTACTGTTAATGGCTCAGGTACTAGCCCTGGACAGAAGTTCTAACATAAGGGCGCGGCAAGATAGACCATGGGCTCAGAAATATGGCGAGGGAGTCACCGGAACTGATGCCTTCCACCTCTATGGTGGTACACGGTGTTCCGGAGCTGGAAACCGGCACTGCTTGTGAAAAACACATGCACGACGTACAACAATGGAGATGGCTGTCATCTCAGATGGCCCCTGGCGCTTCTGGAGCCATCTCCATTTTCCGACTACCTCGTCCCGCTCATCTAACATTGATTAACTCTCCAAAGCTGCTGTGTGTCACATTCAACTCCCCGGAGCAGTTGTCCATATCACTTCAACGGTGGTATGAGACCAAGGGAAAAATTGGAGGACACATCCGATGCTGTGAAAGCAGACCCAGAAATATAAGGAGGCAGCAAACTGAGGCTTTAATACGACCCCAAGCTTCGGTGACACTAGAGCGATGCAGCTCTGAGAATAATAGTCTGTGTCTCCCAAGTGTCCTGCCTAAATCCATTGAAAAAAACTACAACGGGCCGGTTCTATCGGAATCGGCCAACTAGTTCCAACATCAAGTCCCCCACCAGCAGACGGTTTCACGTCAACTACCCCACAACACTCTGAGGTTGTTAGACTCACTGTCAGTTGCCTATATAGCAATGTGAGGGGGCTGAGAGGGAAAGTAGGTGAACTCGAAATCTCCAAGCACACCTTCAACTGAAAATAATCATTCTACTGAAACGTGGCTAAACCCCACTATCGCCGACAATGAAATCAGTATAGGTGATATGGTACTGGTCAGGAGAGACAGGGATAATAAGGAAGGAGGGGGAGTTGCTATATACTTTGATAGGCAACTTAAATGTGTGCGCGCAACGGACCCACCACTTATCGAACTCCCAGACTCCATATGGTGTCATTTCACCGTAGGCCACACCAAGCACTTACTGGGTGGCATCTACCGATCTCCCACCTGTGGGGCAGAGCACAATCAGCTACTGCTCAGCACTATCACAGGAATACGAGATTTGGGCTACGACCAAATCACCATAGCTGGAGATTTCAATGCTCCATCACTGAACCTCGGCTCCGGGTGTGCTAAGGGAAAATTTGGCCGAAACCTACTGCAAACTATTCGAAACACGGGACTGACTGAGAATGTTGGAGACGACACTAGGTGGGGCCCTAGTGGAAAGTCATCAAAACTAGATTATATTCTAACTAGTGACCAGCTACTCGTCGAAAAGGTCCAGATCATGACTCCTCTGGGAAGCAGTGACCATGCAGTCATAGGTTTCGATCTTGTCCTCCGTGAGCGTTTGCAATGGGATGTTACGCGACCATGTCTGTGCTACAGCAAGGCTGACTATGCTGAAATGCGGAGGCTCTTGTCCGACGCAGACTGGCCCTTAGCATGGGACGACCTATCTGTGGATGAACACTGGGAAGTGGTAAAAAAGATTATATAGCAATCTCGGATACCGTCCCTTTAGTCACAACACAGCCTAAGAGAAAGACGTCATGGTTGAAGAGAGGCACGCAACGTATTCTGCAAGCAAAGCGGAAGGCTTGGTTTACGTGGCGTGTATCTAAGAGTCAGACCGACCATGATGCATACCTCGAACTCAGGAACCGGTGTAATGCAAGAGTCAGGAGGGACAGAAGGTCATTCCAGGCTAACCTTGCTAAAAAACTCCTATCAAACCCTAAAAACTTGTACCGATTCATGTCGGAAAGAAAACCGACAAACCAAGGGGCATGCGCCTTAGTAGGCCCAAACGGTCAATATCTCACTAGTCTGGAGATGGCTGAAACATTCAGTTCAGCCTTCGCTAAACAGCTAAACAGCAATGTGGATATTACAGTTACGGACCAAAATGGTGGCACCACTATTTCAGAGGAGGAAGACCTAGCGACTACTCCCCAAATAAACCCCGCAATAGTACTAAGGAAGCTACAGCGACTCATACCTGGGAAGTCCCCAGGTTGTGATGACATCAGGCCATCTGTTCTGAAACAGTGCGCCGAGGCTCTCTGTAGACCCCTGTGCGACTTGTTCCAACACTCAATGGATTCGGGGACCCTGCCAAGGGAGTGGAAAAGAGCCATCCTTTCTCCAATCTTCAAGGGTGGGGACAGGCAAAACGCTGCTAGCTATAGACCAGTAGCTCTACTCCCAGTGGTATCAAAAGTACTGGAAAGTATTATTGACGACCACATCAGGGAATATTTCGATAGGACTAATATACTACATGAAGCCCAACATGGTTTCAGAAAAGGCAGATCCTGCGTCACTAACCTACTGTCAGCTTGGGACGACTGGACATCATGCTGGGACTTGAACGTACCAGTCCATGTGGTCTTCCTAGACTTTGAGAAGGCATTTGACACTGTTCACCATGACCTTCTCCTACATAAAATAAGCCAGGCAGGCATAGGTGAGCCACTTCTGTCATGGTTGAAGGACTACCTAGCCGACAGGCAATTTTGCACTAAGGTTAACCGAGTCCGATCATCTTGGCACAGATCGTCATCAGGAGTGTCGCAGGGTTCTATCCTAGGACCACTGATGTTTTTGATTTTCATCAATGATCTACCACGCCGTCTGAGCTGCCCGACTCTCCTGTACGCTGACGACGTAAAAATATGGAGGGCGATAAAGTGTCCGGAGGACTCAGATAGGCTACAGGAAGACCTAAACCTTCTGGAAGACTGGGCGGTGGCCAGTGGCATGACTTTCAACTTGAAAAAGTGCAAAGTAGTGAAGTTGCGCACCTGTAGACTGCAGAATGCAAGTTACACCCTGTGCAATGAAAGCTTGTCCTGCACAACGTCGGAACGCGACTTAGGTCTAGTTCTAACGGAAAAAATGGACACAAGCGTAAATTACACAGGGGATGTAGCGAGGGCATATGCGGTCATACACTTTACGCATAGACAGTTAGGTGCACTCACTCCTGAGCTCTTTCTAATGTTGTACAAAACATACGTCAGGCCACACCTTGAGGTGCATAATATTATTGCACCCCCAATGCTGAGAAGAGATGCCAACCTCTTGGAAAGAGTCCAACGACGGGCAACAAAAGGAGTGGTTGGTCTCCGAAACAAACCATATGATGAAAGGCTGAAGAAATTAGGCCTGTTCACACTTAGTTACCGTCGGCTTAGGGGGGATTTGATTACTGCCTACAAAATAACAAATGACCAGAATCACCCAAACAAAGGTGTTCTGCCATTGAGTAGGTATAGGCTTCCACGTGGAAATCCCAGAAGGATAGCTCACCACTTCTTTTCACTGCGGGTTTGTCGTCCCTGGAATTCCTTACCGGCAGATGTAGCTATGGCACCGTCTTTGGACGCCTTTAAGCGAAGGCTGGACAACCATGCAGCGATACAAGGACTGCATCCAAATGGCCTATCTCCTTAAAATCGCATACACTCGTCGTTTTACTTCTTTACATTCTCTCCCGTCTTACTCTCCTGACAAATTATTATTATAATTACTATTATTATTATTACTACCGATATATATATATAATTCTTCAAACTTAATGAGCTGACTGTTGTTACGTTTCCTATTTTCGTTTCTGTCTCTTAGTCTGAATAACTTCACTAATTATATCTATTATTATTATTACTATCTCTTTTCTCTTGTCGACAATACCGAAGGACTAACTGGCGAAAGGATCAACTCCAATCACAGTAGTAACAGTCTTAACATACCTCATACTACAAACCACATATAATTAATCCCAGCACTACTCCCTTTGGAGTCAACCAAAGCTACGACAGTCGAGTGGCGGGACAAGCTACGCAGAAGTTTACCGAAGATCAAGAACCTATACCTCACAATCAAGAAGCGAGCACAAAGAAATCAAATTGGTTTATACTAGCTCGTAAAAACCATATTGGATATTGGTTGTTTAAGTGCGTCACTGAAATTTATTTCGCTTAGTGATACATAAGTAGGTTTTTTAGTTTCCAGAGATGATAATGTGAATGAAATATTATGGATGACTGTGTATTGCAAGATTTATACACCTGGGTTGATAAAATCCCTTTGTCTCGTATCAAAAGAAATATAGCAAGGGACTTTTCAGATGGTGTTCTTATGGCTGAAGTTATGAAGTACTTTTTCCCGAAAATTGTAGATGTTCATAATTTTCCTACGTGTAACTCTGTCGAATCGAAAAGGAAAAACTGGCAACTACTGAACTGGAAAGTCTTTAAAAAGTTGAATTTCGAATTATCTGATGATGTTATTGAAAGTTTGGCTATAGCCAAACCCGGAACTATAGAGAAAGTTTTGCTGCTATTGAGAACGAGAATTGAGCGAATGGTTTCGGACGACAAGGGGAAGGTTTATGATTATAGACCTGAGGCAGATAGGTATCCGCATGCTCGTGGTAATCGTGACAGTTCGAATTCTCCAGAAGGTAGGTCTCGTCCTAAAAGACAAGTGAATTCACAATTTCCTCGTGGATTCCGGTCTCCTTCCTTGGATTTTCCAGCCATATGCAACGCTGGAGCAACTATCTGTCATGCACGTAGTCCTAATGGAATCGTAAACATAGGTGATCAGAAACTAAGTGGCATTTTACCGAAAAGATCGGAATATGTCCCTCGCATGTATTTCGAAGATAAGATGCAACAATGTATCACTTTAAATGAGACCATTGAGATACTACATGCCAAAATTAGGAAGCTGGAGAGTCTTCTGACACTAAAAGACAGGAAAATCGAAGAATTACAGAAGAAAATCAACTGGATTTCACACTAGCATAATTTGTATTTTTGTTTTGTCCTGCTGATATGTTTTCAATTTGATGTTGCTTACTATGAATCTGTAAAACATGTGTTTTAGGACCCGTCAGTTTTGCTTAAGGAATGAACTCCTTGTTTATAAAATCATGACATTTTTCATACTTTGGCTATTTTACTTTAAAATTTGTAAATATATTGGAAACACTGATATCTTGTGTGCTTATTGTTTTTTACTGGTTGCCTTAGGTACAGTTTTGGAAAAATACCTGGTATATATTCTAAGTAATCATAGCCTGGGATATTTTTCATGAAATGAATTATTGTTCCATATGTATGGCTTATTTACAAGCGAGGGATACACCCGCAATGCATGGGAAGTTACGTGACCGTTGATAACAGTGGTTTTTAATCTTCTCATTTATTTCTAGGTAATCTGAACGGATGAAGACTGAATCACCGATGACTTTACAAATCTGTCTTTGTTGCTTTTGCTAATAATATTTCAGGGCTACTTTAACAGTGACCTATATTTAAAAGATGAATCTAGACCTCCTTCCGTTTGCCAGACCCTCCTAATATGAAGATATTAAAAAATTAAAAGTTGCATTTTGCGCTAATAACTGGAAATTTGATGATATTTTCTGCATAAATTAACTTCGTATCTGTAACTCAAGAGTAAAATCGAGGTATTGTGCAGTTTCATTTTCACATAGTATTTATTATTGTTCAGCGCAAAGTATAAATAATAGTGTGTCACTGCTAAGATAAATTAAAGTGGAACATTGGATCTTATTTGTCTTAAAAGTGTATCGATGATGATGCTATCGTGAGAGTGTACAAGTTTGTAAATTTGCAGATAGTTCAGAGGAATTGTGCCGTATTTTCAGGTGCTGGGAGGGGCATTACCAACATCTGCCTTGATAATACATGTATACTTTTTAGTTTGTTGTAACCAAATGTGCTTTATTGTTAAGATGAGATGTTACCTCTCTACTGCTCCTTAGTTGGGCTCCTCGGTATACTAAGAGCTGATGACTGGAAACTATTGGTGAAATGGCTCAAAATCCTTCACATTAGTGCATTTGCATTCACTCTTTGTAGTCACTGACTACCATTAACCACATTCCCCTATTTTTTATATGTTTCTATTCTTTCATTCGCACATTTCTGCTCATTATAGTTTTTTATCACTCTTTTCTCTAGTTTTGTATGCTATATGTCTGTCTCTTTGTCTATTTTCGACATAGAACTTTGCACCGATGTGCGGAAGTTCAAGTCGCCACACAGAGCAAGAGAAGAAAGTAGAAGAAAAGCATAATAGAGACAGTAAGCAGGGGTGTGAGACAAAGGAAGAGTAATAACGAAGAACAAAACAGTTTCATTGTAAATCATAAGTCACAAGGTGTGGATGCATCTGCACCAGCCATTGAGAACGATTTTGAGCCATGTCACCAATTGTTTCCAACCATTGGTTTTTACCGTCCCGAGGACCCCAACCTGGAAGTCCACACCTTCCTACGTGGCTTAGACTAACTTTTGTAGATTTCATTGACTGGTGCCAAATGTGCTATATAGTGTATGATAACTCGAACTTCTGCACTTCCGAGGGGAGTTCTATGTTGAAACAAGCAGCCAGTGTTAACTGAAGAGGGTTTTCAGAATTAGGAATATATTTGTAATACTTAATGGTTGAATGGACATTGGGGAATTTTATTCTTCCTGGAAGATAAGATTATTTTTCACAAGTCCATTACCTGAATTGTGTATCTTTGCTCGACAATAAAAGTAAAACATTGAATATTGGACCACTAAAGTGTCCTTCATCAATTGGTTTTGTGAACAATCTATTGTCAGGGAGAAATATTCTATTACGCTCCACTTGTTTAATAGTTAAGTAGTTAAACAACTTCTATCCGTTGTATTGAACAGTAAATAAATAGATGCTCATATTCTTTTTTCCTTGATCTCAAAAATGGGCTGCTATGATTGGAATCCTCTTATTGTGAACTGAGACTTTACTGACAAGAGCAATCCCACACGTAAGATAAAACGCTTGCTGATCTTACTGGGGACCAACTGTATAACAGTGCCTGTAAACTCAAGAGCTTAAAATAAGGAATTTACTGAGTGTCATTTATTTATGGCTTAGAGATTTTAATGCCAGTGAAGTTAGCACCAACGGTAAATGTTAAGCAGTCTGATATTCAGCAATAAAACTAATGACATCCAAAAATTATGCTTAAAATTGCTGCACAGTACAACTCATCATCTTTCGTAATTAAACGAAAGCATGTATGTGTTTACTTTTTTAACACTTCTCATCTTACACAGTCTCATTCACTTTGACTGCATGGATTTCCTTACTTTGCTTTCTGTTTTTTTATTCTGTTTGACGTTTACAGGTGAGATATGATAGCTTAGGAGGCCATATATTAAAGCTAAAAGCTACGACAACAAAATGTATTTGTCTGTGAAACAAATCCCATAAAATACTCAGGTACTTGGCGTGTTTGTCTTTAAGCAAAGCTAACAGGTAAGAATTTTCTGTACTAGAAAACCTCTGAAAAGTCTCAATTTGAAGGAGCTATTGAAGCTATTAAATTACAGCTTTGGAAAGATATTGAAATCTTCGCGCTAGTCTCAGCTTCCTAAACATAAAGTACGCTTTTGATTGGATGCTAACTAGTGTCATATGTCTAGTCCTTTGCTTCCTGCAGACTGAATTCCATCAGTCAAGTTTGCAATGTGGTCACCATACTAAGTGGCTCGCCGTCACCGTACACTCAGGATTGCCTTCACCCATCTAATAACAACAATTAAGTTCTCCAAACAAATTTGGAATAAATACGCCTTATTATGAGGAAGCATTTGTGTAAACCATATCAACGTAAATTGGAGGCATACGTCATTATAATTGCCTCCAAGCATGTTGTAGAAAGCGATTAATTGGGTTGATAAGAAGAGTTATTAAAGATCCGATTCTGAATTACTGCCACATACTTCAAATTCTTCACACTAGTTTAATTTAGTACTGACACCAGCTGTCAAAAAACCTGAGTATAATGCAACAGCGCAGTAGGTCAACATACATTTCACTCCTTATTAAGTGTGACAGCATATTAATGAACTCTACTGTACTGGCAAAATAACTAAAAACGGAGTGCAAAGTAGTAGGATGTTTATATAAGAATTCACATCCATCTTAAAAGACAGATGAAACATCGACCACTCAGTGATTCGTCATGGTTAATGGATGATATGTACTAGAAATTACCTAAATAACCTAGGTTTTTATGCAGCCGTCACCAATACATGCACTAACCATTTATTTGAACGCCTTTTATACTTGCGAGTAGCACAAGTAGCAAAACGAAATGATTTTCGAGTATTATCAGGAAAGTCAGCAAATGACTGACCAATCAACATAAAACTTTTTACAGAAGGTCGCTAAAGTTGCCACACTTCGAAAGGCATAGGGGAAATAACCATGCAATAGTGTTTTAGTCTAATAGTGGTCGAGAGGAGGTGTAACAGTTAGGATAGTTAGTATAGATTGTCAAAACAGTGGACGTGACAGTGAAGACGCCTGCTATATTTTGGATAATTTCGACTGATTATCATCAAGAGATCCTGACAAGTGATTCCCCGTATCTGAGGGAAGCTGGCAACCTAAATCTACTAGAGTGGTCAAAAATCAAGGATGTTATAGTCTGGGGCTGTATTTCGCAGTTACTGTATTTTAAGAGTATGAAAAATTCCCATGTGATGAATTGAAATTCAGTCTGGACGAGGAAAACTCCTTTCACTAAATTATCTTCAAGTTCTTATAATTATAAAATATATTTGTCGTTACGATAATAGCCACTTACGTGGTTGATTCATTTTAACGTAGAATAACATATTAGTAATATTGAATCTTACATTTATACTAATCTAGCCTATCATTCTTGATAACTTCTCTTTTCTCAATATATGCCTTCGCCTGTTTCATTACGCATATTGGTCATTTCATGATGAACTTCTCATTGCAGTCTTACTATCTCCTCTTTAATGCGTATTATCTTGTATTAGCCATTTACCTGACACTTTTTACAACCTTGAAATGGGTTTTTAATTTTCCTTCTCCATATTGTATGACTCTATTATGACCAACCACCATTATTCTTTCGCAAATCACCATATTTTATAGTTGCATTTAGCCCAGCGCGTCGGTCATGCCAAAGCTGTGTATTTTGTCACCGTATAACTAATATACGGTGACAAAATACACAGCTTTGGCATGACCGACGCGCTGGGCTAAATGCAACTATAAAATATGGTGATTTGCGAAAGAATAATGGTGGTTGGTCATAATAGAGTCATACAATATGGAGAAGGAAAATTAAAAACCCATTTCAAGGTTGTAAAAAGTGTCAGGTAAATGGCTAATACAAGATAATACGCATTAAAGAGGAGATAGTAAGACTGCAATGAGAAGTTCATCATGAAATGACCAATATGCGTAATGAAACAGGCGAAGGCATATATTGAGAAAAGAGAAGTTATCAAGAATGATAGGCTAGATTAGTATAAATGTAAGATTCAATATTACTTAAAGGATGCTAGAATAAAGGATATAAATTATAAACATTATGGTTGAAACTGTAAGAACGAAGATAAAAGAAAACAACAAAGAGAGCAAAGGACGAAAAGATAAGACGAGAAGGCTACCTTGATGGGGAGAAATGTTGATCCAGGGTTGACCACGGCAGGAACTGTTCCTGCCGTGTGAATACAAGGTTATGTTTTAGGCTATCTTATAGCTTCAACTGTACGTAGAAGACATAGGTGAACTGTGAGTGATAATGGCTACGAAATATGGTATGTTAGCATCACTGGGATGTTCTGCATCCGCCAAATGTCACCGAATTGTTGGATCAAACTGGTAGATGTTCTCAAGTCCGTAGACGAACCTGTATAATCGTATTCCCCATAAAACTGACTGTTTCCCTAGTTAAAACGCAGAACTGAGTGAAGGAAAATATGAACGAAAAATTGTAAATTTTCTACCCCTTTGGTCTTGATCGGTCAAAATTCGCAGCTGTGAAGTGGTACATGTTGTGACGATGTACAATACAACCATTCTTTAGACGTTGGAAGAGAGTTTGGAGTAGTGAGTTCACCACGAGTCACTAAATCCTTGTATGAACCATATAGGGACATGATGGTTTTCTGACTGCATTTCTCGAGATGCCAAGAATCAAATATCGGAAACTTCCTGACTTGACTCGAATTCACTCATAATGCTTCAGATGTATTCGTATTCTTAAGATGTTCACAAATCTTCATCTGATTTCTCTGCTTTACGTACATCTCCAGTCGTTTTTGTTTTATCACATTCCGCTCTCTTATTTTTACACAAGTATTTTGCAACTTACTGTTTTTATTCACTACTTGAGTTCTGAATGTAAAGTGTCTATGTGGGTTTTCTTCCGTGTCACTCTCAGATAGTTGTAATGTTCTTCCAACTGGATCTTCTCGATAGTATTAATTAATGACTGTGATTTTTTCCTTGAAAACTGTAGTGAAGATGTTCTTTGCAGCTTAATTGTTTATTTGTTGAGTATGAAACTTAAATTGTAGTTTATATGCAGTCCCTCTGAAGTCTTTTAATTTGACTTTGAAGATGGGAACCTATATCTGCTCGTCTTTCTGACTTCATGTTCAGTAAGCCTCATATTCAATTTTTCGAGGTTGAGATTTGGTCTATCTTATCTCACGTTGCATTTTGAGCATTTTTTTTGCTTGTGCATGCAATCACCAAATCATTAAAGGTTTAGAGGTCTGGAAAAAGTACTTCACTGAAATCCATTCCACCTAGCACCACTCGACATTTGCTGAGTTCTCTTCTTGTATTGTCTGTTAATAGTTTGGCATTTGTATGTCGCCATCTGTTTGAGTTCTTATCCATTGCCTCTTGGAATTGGCTGTCTACCAACGTCCTCTTTTGCTTCTCAGTCTGTTCTTTTTGCAGGAGCATGGCGTTTATGACTGAAACTTTCCTGCCTTTTGAGTTGAATCTTGTTTTTTTCAACTTCAAGGATACTGGTTCCTGCTTCATGGGAGTCATTATTGTCGTTGGAGACACCACGATAGCCATACTCTCTGTATGTTTGCAGTTGGCGTTTGGGTGACCTAAGTATATTACTAACTCTCCATTCGACATTTTAAAGAGTGAACTTTCATTTGATATGCTTTCATTGGTTCCCACCACTTCGATATCGTATCTTCTCATTTCATCTGCAGTTCTAACAACCCCGCCAGACTCAAACATAGTGCAGATATTCCGTTTCTTCTTTCTTTCTTTTGCTTTCATCGAAGGAAGACTTTTTGTCCGTCTAGGTCCCAAAGAGTTTTCCATTCGTCAGACTCATCCATCCTCGAACTATGGAGTCTGTCCGATTCCAGTGGAAAATAAGTTTACTTTGTGTTTTAAATTTTCTGTGGCAACAGAGCTGGTTTTCATTACCTTAGAAGTGGTTTGTAAACTAGGCTATGTTTTCAGCTTCGTAATTACCGGGTTAACGGAAATGAACTGAAGACTGCTTGCTAACCTCGATAGGGCTTTTGCGCATTCTGAGGTCATAGCTCAAGAATTCTACGTTAAGCATAATTTCACCCAGGTGTATTTTTTTCTAAGAAATGAAACAATAATAGTGAGGTTGGTTACCTGCTGCAAACAATGATGGTTATGTTGACCATGTATAGTTATTCTTCATAAGCTTTTACACGTTTGCATATGCCCAGCTAGCATTTTCTTTGGGCACATTGCAGACTTTTTGGGGCAAAATCTTCGGGTAAATCTACTTACGTGGGACACTGTCCCGAAGTCTGCCCCAAGAAGTCTGCAATGCGCCCTAAGTCTGCCCCGAAAAGTCTGCAATGCGCCCTAAGTCTGCCCCAATAGGTCTGCAATGAGCCCTAAGTTTGCCCCAAAAAGTCTGCAATTCGCCCAAAGTTTGCCCCAAAAAGTCTGCAATGCGTCCTAAGTTAGCCGAAAAGTCTGGAATGCGCCCTAAGTCTGCCCCAAAAATCTGCAATGCGCCCGAAAAAAATGCTAGCTGAGTGATAGAGTAGACTATCGAGATCAATAGTATACGCATCTCCTCTCGGCGACGCACTGTCTCGGCCAATTTAGTCGATCATGTGACAAATGTCATACGATGCTAAGTATATGTGTTGCCAAACCTGTTGGAGAAACCTGCCTGATTCATTCACATCTGAGTATCATGAAGTTCACCACGTGTTTGTGTGAATACAGATCCCAGGAGTCCCTGTGACTAGCAAAAATGGAAAGACGCAGGATTTGCAACTTTGGTAGGGTTTATAACCAATTATTTTTTATGAAAACACAAACCTGGTATATTATGGACATTAAGAAATACACCACACAATATTCCATGGTTTTTGCGAGGCTTAGGTAACTGCCTGGACATCCAAACAAAGCATATGGTTGTCTTAAGGGTCTATCCCCTGGGCGTTTGACTTGAACTCTGATCCATAAAGCAGTGCAGCAGCATCAGGAGCTGTGTTCCTATGAATGCCAGTGACCAAAAGAGGTTCATTCGTCATTCGACCTTTTCAAGTTCTGGAGCCTGTATACACCGATTGTTTGGAATCACTTTCACTTATGTGGGGGACATTTTACCCATTCAGAGATAGTGAATAGTACTTATCTGGCAGAAGCTATGAAAGAGTGGTCATACGAGAGCATTTCGAGAGGAAGACAGAAGCCTGCCCACCCTGGACTTTACCAGGTAGTTTATAGGGGTCTACAAAGGTCTGTTTCTGACACAGACTGTCTGAGTGGTAATTTCCGGAAGTAGATGTTAGTCTACTGATTTGCCTTTCGAAGTGCTCTACCTAACATTTTAGTCATCCTTAGTAAGTCTAGATAGTTGTCCACCTCCTTAACTTCTGCTGTGCATCGTAGCTAGTGCCCATTACGACGCATTTTAGTGTATTTATGATGAAACATATTCTGCATTTTGTCATTTTCCGAATGTGCTAGATTCAGTTTCTTTGCACCAATCGACTATGACGGAACTACAAATACCCTTCGTTATTGCTATTTTTTCCGTTCAGGTAATCAAATGCTTTCATCGTTGGTTTCACAAAAGGGGATATATGAAATCAGATAACTTCAGAATGTGTATCTCTGCCTTGTTTAGATAACTATCTGGTAAACTGAATACTAATTACAGGCCTATACTTTTCAATGAAAAACTGGAAACATGCTGGCCTAACAGCTTTCTTTCACATTTATTCAGACGAAGGCGTAGAAACACACTTAGTAACTCATGTGAAGACCCTACTCAAGTGTTCTAGAAGGGGTATCAGTTTTTCACCGATCTCGTCCAACAATAACTTATAAAGTAAGTAGTCAGTCTGGGTATATCACTGGTTTCATGTTCAGGCTGCAGTTTGTGTTCCTATGTAGAGACTAAATAGAAGCATGGGCGAATATCAAGACCTTATTCCTTCTTGTATATCCAGGTGAACAGCATACATAGGAGTATTCACTGAGACCACACGAAGCAGAGAGTTGCTTTCCAAAGACCATTAAGCGGATCCCATAGTTCTTTCCTAAACTAGCCATCCAGTGATAACTCTTCATTGAATTTAATAGACTGACCCTGTATTTCTTTCGAACTCTTACATAATTCCATCTTTTCCTTCTTTGTTATGTGCATCCTGATTACAAATCATTCATTAATTTTTTCTCATTATGTGACTCTAATACGCTTGTTCAACTTCCTTTATGCACTGTTCAATATTAACAGTTATGTCTTTGACAAGTCACTACTTTTGTTACTACCCCCTTTTATAAAAAAAAAATTGTTCAGAGGTGCAGTTGAACAGCCAAAGAAAATGATTTTGCCGACTGCATAGGCTGGTTTACCTTGATTTCATGCCATGGCAGCTACCAATATGACTCTAACTGCGTCGGTGGCACAGTGGTTAGGACTGTCGCCGACCGTGCACATGGTCCGAGGTTCGATCCCCTGCAGACGCACACCTGATATCTATGGTCGGCCTGTAAAATTTGGACCACCGACATCACATGCTGAAAATTCCATACTTGTACCAAAAATACGGTGTGGAATCAAGCTGTAATAAAAAAGGAAGAATATCAAACTTCAGTTTGTCCAAGGAAGTATTTAGATGGATAGGATTGTAGGAGATCATGAGAACCTACAACTACATCACAATGCATCTACTAGTCTCCTATTGTTTTAAAAACCGACTGACTGCCACCCGTCTTATTTGACATCCTAAATTCGAAATAAACAAGTTAACCGTTGGATATGTAGTTTTTGAAGCTCATTTTGATTTACGAATTTCTTTCATCGCCTATAAGTACCGTGATGTGATTTCAGCAGTTCAGGGCTCGTCAGTTGAAACTACCAAATAAAAACAAAAAACAAGGTGTTGTGTTTTCCCATGCTTACTTTTGCTTTAAAAGGAAGAAGACTTCTCAAGCAACTGGCTTTCACAAAGACTTTATGAGGTTTGTGAACTTTCTCAACATGTGAAACATTTACTTATTATGTTAGTGAAATAGTTAAAACTGGAGAAAATAAGAAAATGATAATAATTGAAGGACTAGACAAACAAACGACCGAAACTAATTTTTCGAGTGAATGTAACTGGGATGTCCTCAAATTATCTTCTGTATGCTTAGCTAAAACACAACTAGAAGTTTTATCTCCTGCTCTAAAATGTTATGATAGACGTAGGCTAATCACCTGGAAACCGACGTTCGATTAGGAAACTTAGTACCCAGATATATAAATTAATTCCTTCTTTTCAGTATTAGCTAGAGAGATTTAAAAGTACTCTGACATTAAAAACAACAAACATACAATCAGGTGCTTACTTACACAAAAAGATGCATATGTTTTCTCAGAAACTGTCAAAAGTGTGAATGTATTTAATAAACATTCAATAAAAGAGCAGCAAGTGTTGTAGGTGGTCCACTTTGTCTCAAATAATCTATATAGAGGAGCACGACTAGGTCTTCAATCAGTAACCGAAGCGGTAGCAACCAACACCAGAAGACCTGGTCTCTGGTGAAGATGAGTAAAAGAATTGTATCCAGCCGCTTTGTTTACCTTGGCCGACAGAAGTGATTACATTCATCCCTTAAAACCTATACATTTTGTTGATCATATATATATTTATCACTGAATTATTTCACTCCATTTGATCTCATCCTCACTGACCATACGTTTTATATGGATTTAATTGATAATCATAACTCACTGATTATTATTCCATTGTGTACTTGCACGATAATACACTGTGATTTTAGTCTAATTTAACTTTACCGGTTGTTGTATGTCAAAATTAAAGAATTTAAAATTTTCAAGTCTTGGTTTTTTGTAGGAATTTGTTTGATTGTTTTGAGGATTTCATCGTGAGCTGGCATCAGTTAGAGAACCACTGGAAAACCTGAGAGTACAGGACGGCTGTTTCGTCTTGGTTTGGGATTCTTCACCAGTATGCACCTACCGAGGTTCAAACCCAGTTTGTAAAGACAAAAAAAGAATTTATTGAAAACAGTTATTCGCTATAATTATTATTGTTCTAAGTAAGTGAGGAAATGACAGCGATGAAATTCAAATTTGCCACATCGATTAGATGTTAGTTATGAAGGTTATGTCACTGTCTGCAGAATCACATTCACTGATCATCACAAAAGACTTCACACACTAACATGACGTCTTCCATCATAGGAGAGTAACTATAGAGTAAACGACAGTTTACTCTATTGGAAAGTTATAATTTGTAAATAAGTTCTATTCGTTAATGAATGAATCACAGCTAAAAACAGGCTGTTATTATAATAAAATTTTACACCGTTTCATGGATGGTTTTAGGATTCTCTCAATATTGTTTCCTGTTAAATGAAGAACTATTCGTTGTCTGTGTTAACTCGAACTGCCACGCATAAGCTGACATATCAATCTTGACACTATGAATATGAAGATTAGAAATAAATTCTTGATATCTTCGTGTGAATAAAACGCCTGTATCTCGTCGTCATTATTATTATTATTATAGTTCCCTTGGGTTCCTAGTGGAACATAGGGCTTCAACTGCACGTCTCTACTTGCTTATGCCTTCTGCTGTACTTTTCACCTGTATCCATGGTAGTCCATACTGTGTCAACTCCTCTTCACACGATCTCCTCCATGTCACTCTTGCACTGACGTCCCACTCGCCGCTTCCCTTTCGGGTTCCACTCGAGTAATGGCCTGACGCGCGGTGTCACCCAACGACCTCCTTAGCGAGTGTCTAATCCATCTCCACTTTCTCTAGCATATTTGTTAGGCGATTGGTTCTTCTTTTGTTTGTTTCCATAGTTTCTTGTTGGTGATTCTTTCCGGCCCGGACATCTGATCTTCAGCATAGAGCGAAGGCAGTTGTTGATAAATGTCTGCAACTGGCTGTTGGAAATATTCTTTGTGACCCACTCGCCAAGTTTCTGATCCGTATAGAAGAACTGACTGACTTGACGTTTGTATTGAAAATCCGAATTTTGTTGTTGATGCTGAGTGACGAAGATTTCCAGATTGATTTCAGGTCAATGAATGTGTTTCTCGCCTTCCTGATTCTCGCTCGATTTGATATCCTCGTCCGTTCCGACTTCCTGTAGTTGAGACAATGCTCCCTAGATAAGTGAATGAAGTAACCTCTTCCAAATCCCTCCCGTTGATGGTAATTGACGCTGGATGTTGCTGCTGCTGTTATTTTGTTGGCTGGTTATTTTCATAACCTCCGTCATGTCTATGTTCACATGGAGTCCTGTCTTTGCTGCTTCTTCGACCAGTTTGTCGGTTTTCGCTTGTAAGTCTTCGATTTTGTGTGACATCAAGCATAAATCATCCACGAAATCCAGGTCTTCTAGGTTCTTCATATCGGTACAGGATATCCCTGTCTTCTCGTTTTCCACTGTCTGACGCATAATCCAGTGCACCACAATTAGGAATATCATTGGTGATGATAAGCACCCTTGTCTGACTCCTGTGTTTACTCCAAACGCCTCGCTGAGTTTTCCGTTGTGGATCACTTGACATGTGCCGTTGTCGTACAGCTGTTGAATAAGGTTGATGAATATTTGGGGTACGCCGTAGTACTCGAGTAATTTCCAAATTACTTCACGGTCAACGCTGTCGAAGGCCTTCCCAAAGTCTATAAAGTTGAGGTAGAGGTTTGATTGCCATTCCATGCTTTGTTTGTGATGATGATGCGTAGAGTTGCAATTTGGTCAGAACATGATTTGCCTTTCCTGAATCCAGCTTGTTCTGGTCGGAGTTTTGTCTCCAGTGCGTCCTTTAATCTCTCTAGGATGATGCGACTCAGGATTTTACTTGGTATTGACAGGAGCATGATTCCTCGCCAGTTCTTGCAGAGTGAGGTGTAAGTCGCCCTTCTTTGGTAGTTTCACGAGGTAACCTTTCCTCCAGTCAGTAGGCACCTTTCCCTCCTTCCAGACCTTTTGCAATAATGGAGTCAGCATGTCTGCTGTCGTCTCTGGGTCCGCTTTCAGTGCTTCAGGGGGTATTCCATCTGGTCCAGCTGCTTTTCCAGCTTTCAGAAGCTTGATTGCATTCAAGACTTCAGCTCTCGTTGGAGGATTGGTGTCAACTTGCAGTTGTGTTCGTGCTGTTGTTGGTATTTCTGGACGGGTTGCAGGTAGTGGTCGGTTCAAGAGTCCTTTGAAGTGATCCGCCCATTGTTTAATCTGGCTTTCTTCCTTGGTAATTGGGTTCCCTTGGCTGTCTTTTATAGGTTTCACTTGTGTTGATCTCTTCCCGGATAGAGATTTGGTTATCTGATATAATGTCCTCAGGTCCCTTTTGCCTGCTGCCTTCACAGCTTCAGTGACCAGATTGTCGTAGAATCGTCTTTTGTCCTTCCTAGCACTCTTCTTCACTTCTTTGTCCAGTGCTGTGTAAGTTGAGCTCAGCGTCTCTTTCTCTTACCCGTCTTTGCATTGAATCATTTTCTCTTTCACCATTCTCCTCTCCTCTATTAGCTTCCAAGTGTCCATTGAGAGCCATTCCTTGTCTTGTCTCTTCTTTCTTCCTAAAACCGTTGAACACGTTTCGTTGAAAATCACGTTCAGAGATTTCCAATGTTCTTCCACGCATGATTCCTCAGTGATGTCGCGTAGTGTTTCCTGCTTTGCTCTGACAGTTGCAGTGAAGGTGTCCTTTGTGGTTGTGTCCTTCAGTTTCTGAGTGTTGAACTTGCATTGTGGCCTATCCTTAGCTATCCTCGAGACTTTTAGCTTCACATTGAAAGTCCCTTGTATTAGATAATGGTCTGAACTCACATCTGCTCCTCTCCTCGATCTTGTGTCCAGAAGGCTCCGTCTCCATTTTCTTGAGATTGGTGTGTCCATCTGGTGAAATCCATGTCGTCTTGTGTATATCCTTATGTTTGAAAACGCTGCCACCAATCACCAAATCATTGAAGTTGCAGAAGTCTGAGAAGAGTTCACCATTGTCGTTAATTTCGCCAAGGGCCTCACGACCCATGGTGAGTTCTCTTCTTGTTTTGTCTCCTCCCAGCTTCGCATTCATATTGCCCATCAGGATTTTGATATCACCATATAAGACGTTGTCCATTATTGCTTGTAGTTGTCTGTAGAACGCCTCCTTCTACTCTTGTTCTGAGACGTTTGTAGGCGCATAACATTGAATGACTGTAACTTTCCTTCCTTTTGAGTTGAACCTGGCTGTCATTATCCTGGAGGAGATTGGTTCCCACTGGATGAGAGCTTTGGCTGCTGTTGGTGACATCATGATGGCCACTCCCTCGGTGTGCTCGTGATTGTCCTCTGGGTGGCCGGAATAGATTATTGTCTCTCCAGTTGGTAGTTGGCACCTTCCACATCCGTTCCATCTGCTCTGTCAGATTCCCAACACTTCTATTCGATATCTTCTCATTTCTGCGGCTACGTGTGTAGCCTTTTCAGTAACGTACATTGTACGAACATCCCAGGTACCCATCCTTACTTTTGCTTTCATCGAAAGAAGGCACATCGGCTGACTGGCCTTCCGAAGGCTTTCACCAGCCTGCGTCATTTCACTTCCCCGATTCCAGCGAAAAATAAGGTTATTGTTTATATTTTTAGAATTTTTAATATATTTGTGTAGCGATTTGGGTAAGTTTTGGGGGTAGAGTTGTAGCACCACGCCCCAACCCTCCCACTTCATCCGGGCTTGGGACCGGCTAGAAAACTAGCGAGCTAGTAATCTAGGCGAGGTTCGTAGTCATTACCACTTGTAATGGTTTTACTTCTTCATATATCTCTTAGTTTAAAATCGTCTCATCATTTTAAAGGAACAACATCACTTTTTTCCACAAGCCGACGAGGTTGAGAATTTATTCTGGCTTCATAGTCTTAGCCCACATAATAAGATTAAGTTTAGTGCTTATTAAAGAAAACAATAGTTTTGGGTGAATAATAAAAAGTTTAGTTCATCTTGGAATGATAAAGATTACAGTCTCGTCAAAATGGAATACTTACATATTTCTACCAGGTGAATAACAAAAATAGGCAAAAAATGAGTCAATAAAGCCACAATTGCATGTGATTATTGTATTTGTATATGAAGAAAAGAAGTCAGAGTTATTAGCTAGAGGGAAAAGGCATAAAATTAAATAATAAATAAAATTCTTGGAATGTGATGCAATGTAGATCGAGGAAAACATCTTGAGAAATCAAAATGAGAAGAAATGAACACCGTAGAGCATCTGTTCAACCACCGAGAAATCCAGTTGAACTAGAACAGATTGAAAAATCATCAGCCATAGGCCTATACGCTATAGAATCAGGCCACAAAATTGATTTTGACAACATTGAAATAATCCAGAAAAATTTCAGAAATCACAAAGAATGTCTAGCATCAGAAGCACTTCATATTAAGTGGAATCCAAATTGTCTGAATAGGAATGATGGACTAAAACAGAATTTGACCTAGTTACAACACTTCCCTCCCCCATGAAGTGACAAAATTAACACGAATGTGATAATCAATTTCATTATGTAAACACTCTGCTTTTATAATTTTACACACTTATCAAATCCAACAATCTACACCGGATCTTGTTATCTTTACCGATTGGCCAATTTGACAACGGAAAAATGGCCCCATGCTGAGGAATGATGATTAAGTTGTTACATATAAGCTAAGATTTTGTAAATTCTGGTTTAATAATAATACTTTGATAAAGCTGTTAGCACTAAATAGCGAAACGTCAGTAAATATCCTTTTGTTTTTCATTCATTGGGAAATATAAAAAACCTTTATTATAATGAGTACTAATGTATTGTTGATTTCATCACTTATTTTTTATGGCGAACTGATGTTGCGCAGTAGGTATTGATGTCATTTTAGTATACTGTTGCCTTATATATATGCTTACCAGAAATTTTATTATACCTAATAAGTTAAATCTATTTGAATTCAATTATCTACAAAACAATAATAACAAAATGAAACTACTAAATCTTTCACAACTCAGTATACATTTACTTTCGTCGTTACAACAAAATGTGTTGTTTTTGTCAAACGATGTCTTTGTCCATCTTAATTTAATTATAATTGAAAGTTGAAACTGAAAGGTAAGTTTTACACATTGATGCAATCAAAATACAAACTATAACATTTCGTTTTCAATTCGATCTATTTATCTATGTATAATCATGAGTATATAATAATAAAAAAATGATTTATTTTTATTATATTTTTTGTAAGCAAATATTCTGAAATGATGATTATTTAGTTAACTGTGAAATGAAAAATATAGTTTAGGGGAGGGAGCAAGAATAACTTAGACATGATGATTTGAAATACTGCTTCTTAGTTTATATACAGTAAATAAGAGTGCGAACTGTATTTTTACGTGTGTGTGTGTGTGTGTGCATGCGTGTGCATTTCAATGTTTGTGACAATGGTCTGTAAAAAGTTATTAATTTAAAAATATTATTATTGTCAAGATACTGATATCTTCGATATTTTACTAGGTATTCCTTGAAATAGCATAAAAATATGTGTTAAGCATCATTCTGTGTAAGACTAAGTTTTGAACGAAAACCTCATTGTCATATGAACGATTATGATTATTAAAAGCCTTGTTTGAAATTGAATTTGACTGTCGCTTCAGTCTGCAACATTTGAAAGCATACTTTGTAGAAATAATTATTGGAGAAGGTGTGGAAAGAGGGCAAAGTACCCGAGGTTTCGAAGAAAGGATACTTATTCAAACTACCAAAGAAAGGAGACTTAAGTCAATGCAAAAACTGGCGCGGAATTATGCTTCTGTCCATCCAAAGCAAAATACTAAGCCGCATCGGTCTGGAGAAATTCAAACAAGCCCTGGATGAAAAACTTCGACCGGAACAGGCTGGATTCAGGAGAAACAAGTCATGTATTGATCAAATCGCCACTCTACGGATCATCATTGAACAAAGCTTGGAATGGCAGTCACCTCTCTATCTCAAAAGGTCTTCGACAACGTCGATCGAGATGTGATTTGGTAACCACTTCGCTACTACGGGTCCCATCGACAATTATACATCTCATCCAAGAGTTATACGACAATGCTGCATGCCAAGTAATCCACAACGGGAAACTTACGGAAGCCTTCGAAGTGAGGACGGGAGTGAGACAAGGCTGTCTACTATCGCCAATGATCTTCCTGATTGCAATTGATTGGATAATGCGACAGACAACGGCAACCAACGAGGGAACAGGCATAAAATGGACTGACACAAAAGACTTGGAGGATCTGGATTTCGCCGATGATATATGTCTGATTTCCCATAAACTGGAAGATATGCAAGTGAAAAGTAACAAGTTGGCAGAAGAAGCATCAAAGATAGGACTTCACGTGAACATAGATAAAACAGAGATGATGAAGATTCCTAGCCAACATCAACAGCAACAACAACAACAACAAGAACAGACAACAATCAGCATAAGTGGGAAGAACCTGAAAGAAACAACCTCCTTCACCTACCTGGGAAGCATCGTCTCAACTACAGGCGGAACTGACGAGGACATCAAAGCATGAATCGGAAAAGCAAGACAAGCTTTCATTACTCTTAAGTCTGTGTGGAGGTCAACAGCCCCACTCAGCATCAAAAATAAGATCCGGATTTTCAACTCCAGTGTGAAGTCAGTGCTATTATATGGATCAGAGACTTGGCGAGTCATAAAGAGCATCTCAAACAAACTTCAGACCTTCATTAACAGTTGTCTTCGCTCAATGCTCAGGATCAGATAGCCGGCCAGAAAAGATCAGCAACAGGGATCTCTGGGAATGAGCAAACCAACCAGGAACCGATTGTGAAACAAATAGGCAGGAAGAAATGGAAATGAATTGGCCATACGCTGAGGAAACCATCAAGTGACACCCCTAAACAAGCCTTTGCTCGAGTGGAACCGGAAAAAGAAGCGGCGATTTGGTCGTCAGTGATAGGGTGGGGTGACTTGGAGGAGGTCATGTGAAGAGGAGATGAAAGCATGTGGGTAGACTTGGAGCAGGGTGAAAAAGCTGGCAGAAAACTGAAAGCAATGGAGACGCGTGGCTGAAGCCCTATGTTCCTCTAGGAATTAAAGCATAAAATCATAATAACTTTGTTTCATCTTATGAAATGAATCCTTAACTTTTCTATTTTGGAGAGTCAACTGATTAACATTAAATAATGAAGATTTTCATAACTGATCAGACTTGACATTTACTTCTCGAAACAGTGTTGTACATTGGAAATAAAGTGGAGTAACAGGAATAGTGTAATAACAGAAACTAAGACTAGAAAGCCAAAGTATATTTTTCATTAATAAAACCTCTGTTTATATATACACAGTTTATATTCGTTAACCAGTCACTGAGCATGTGATTTTGGTCTACATTAAACGACATGAAATAGAATGTTCAAATAGATATAGTATTCTGTTGCTAAAGCAGAACTGGACTGTGGCAACATGTGAGAATCATGTTTCATTGGAACACACTGTCTGTATCACACCACCATAGTAGTAGTAGCAGGCTTTAGACCAGGTAGAGGGTGCATAGATCATATCTTCACTCTTCGACAGATTCTAGAACATAGACACACTTTTCGGCGTCCAACAATTGTCATATTTCTTGACTTGAAGGCGGCCTTCGACTCCGTGGATCGAAAGGTACTATGGCAATGTCTGACTGTGAAGGGAGTGCCAAGAAAGTACATTGCACTAATCAAGGCACTCTATTCAAACTCACGTAGTCGTGTAAGGGCTTATGGGGAATTGTCATCTGAATTGGTAACAACCAGTGGTGTCCGACAGGGATGTCCACTTTCCCCATTTCTGTTTAACTTCATCATAGATATGCTGATGGAAGTATCCTTAACTGAACGTAACGACTTAGGAATCGACTTGTTACCAGGGAATAGTCTTATGGACTTAGAATATGCAGATGACATAGTCCTGTTAGGGGAGGATGCTGACAAAATGCAGAGTCTTCTGAACACCTTGAGCAGCAATCTTCGTATGTTTGGCATGCGATTCGCCCCTACAAAATGTAAGATGCTGCTACAGGACTGGACCACGTCAACTCCTAACTTAGTGATAGGGAGTGAAGTGATAGAACATGTTGACCACTTCACCTATTTGGGAAGTTGTATTAGCACCAACGGACTGATTGGCGATGAAATCTCAGCACGGATCCGAAAAGCTCGAGCTGCTTTCGCTGACTTACACCATCTCTGGCGTAGGCGTGACATCCGGTTATCAACCAAGGGACGTGTGTACTGCTCATCAGTTCGCTCCGTCCTTCTCTATGGCTCTGAAACATGGCCAATACGCGTTGAAGACATGAAAAGGTTGACTGCTTTCGATCATAGATGTCTGCGATCTCTGTCTCACGTTAGGTGGTTTAATAAGGTAAGTAATGTTGACGTTAGGCGTAGAGTGTTGGGCAAAGAGGGAAAATCAATCGACGAGGCTATAAAGTTACATAGACTAAGATGGCTAGGTCACGTGCTGCGCATGCCTAACCACCGCCTCCCCCGACGGGCATTGCTAGCTGATATAGGTTCAGGTTGGAAAAGAGCCAGTGGTGGCCAAACAAAAACATGGCATCAATCCATGAAATCCTTGACAGTTAAACTGAGTCAGGTAGGGAGATGCAGACTCCCGGGTTGGGGGCCTCGGGACTCTAGGAATCAATGGCTGGAGACAATAGGTGACATGGCTCAAAATCGTTGTCAATGGCCAGCGCAGATGTATTCAGTCTCTGTAATCTTTCATATTCCTTTCTACCATTACCCATTCTGTTTCACTCTTATACTTGTCAAACTCTATTGATTCTCTTCACTCATCTTCTTGTCTACCTCTGTGTGCTATTTGGAACGTGGCAACTCGAACTGCTGCACTTCGGTGCCAAGTTCTATGTTGAATCCAGACAGACAGACAGACAGACAGTAGTAATAGTAGTAGTAGTCGTAGTAAGATATGAATTAGAGACATCTTATTTACTAGCATGTCATTCTTACCGACAATTTAATCAACAAAAGTAACTTCAAATTACCAAAACTGTTATACATTACTTAGAGATCTTCTGTGATCTACTGCAAAAACTATGTAACAGTAATTTCAGCACTAATCTGTACTAAAGTTCATTAAAACCTTAGTTTAAACTACAATTCAAAATAAGAGAAACTAATCTCTCTGTATCATAAAAATATAATCTAGACTATTAATTTCCCAGTTATTAGTGCATGCAAAACTCTGAGTTACATGTTAGTTTTCGACTAATTACTATACTTTATGTTGAGAAAGCGAGTGCACATATATTTGTAGGAAAACTCCCATCGGTAATGCGTACTGATGACGCCAAATAAAAACAGCATAACTTGGTGGTAGTCAGACTGTGAAAGTAGCAAGTGATATAACTAAAAACAATACCAAACACTTTAATCATCAGACTAGTTACTATCAGCAAAGATTCCTTCTGATGAACAGTCTACTTCTTCTTTAAGTGTTCTACAAAACATGGATTAGGTTTGTAGTATTTATTATTCTTCAGTAAAGCTAGAAATATACGTCGGTGGCACAGCGGTTAGGGCGCTCACCGACCATGCACATGGTCCGGGGTTCGATCCCAAGCCGACGCACTCCTTTACCTCGCTTAGCCAGAAATAATGTTGGTAAAGAGGAAAGGTTGGTTGTGAGGCTAGCAACCTCATCCTGTAAAATTAAACACTGCTACAGAAACTTCAAGCAACTAGCTTGAGGCCCAATGTTCCACTGGGAACGTGAAGGGTAAAAAAAGCTAGAAATGTGTTGAAAAGTCTTTCCAAATATTCGAAACGTGAACTGTTAGGTAAATGATTAACACAGAGAGATCACATGTAGTAAAGAACATAAAATTTGCTAGCGAATCACTAACCATCTGGAGGTTATGTGAGTAAATGGCGTAAAACCTCTTCAGTGCTTAGGGTAAATGAAAACTGACAGCTTTTTGTACTGGTCTGTCACTTTCAGGACTTCCTACTTAAAATTTGGTAAATTCGGCGTGTGATCAGCCATTGATAAGTGCTGAATTACTGTCAAACGGGTGGTTCATGAAGATTTGGATGATTTAAAGACATTCTCCATAACGAATTTATGTCAGTATACGCCTCGAAGAAGCTCCACTGTAGAACCAAACAGCTGTTTGATGTATACTAAATAACCTCGTTTCATAAATGAAACATGCCCTGAAACCAGATAACCGTACAAAAATTTCCTAACTGAAGTTGAACTAAACCGTAGTTAGTTCAGGTACTAACCAGCTACAAGTGGTAATAATGGATTACTTTCCGTCAATTTATATATTATGTAAATCATATAAGAAAGATTTTGGAGTCGGTGAAACAACTAAAAATAATTTTGAGCTTATGCTTCTCATCTAGAGTCTAATAATAAAAACTCAGCTCAGCAGATAACGATATGATGTAATAAATACATTTTTTGTCCTTTGACAGCACCTTATGGCGTTAGTTTCATCTTCCTTTAATGTGACTCGCAAACTACACTTTATTAGCTAAGCGATTAAGTAATCGAAGAATTATTTGTCCCTCTCTCCTGAATAACAGTCGCATTACGTAGTCTTGATTTGCTTCCATATGTCCCAGTCAATAAGGCTGGATTTAAGTAGAATACGCATGTCTTTGGTGATGCGTTTTTCTTAGTTTTGATTGGGCTTTGATGAAGTTCAACAGAATTCGTCGAAGTTTTGAAACTTAACTGAGTTTACCTAGACATATTTTACTCCACCTCCACCGTCTTCAGTAAGCAGAAATGAATTTGAAGGAAGCAGTGAAAGAACACGCTGAAACCCGAAAAGGGTTCATAAACTTCAAAATACACATATGTTGTATACGTGTCAACTGAATAAATCAGACTCTCGACATTATAAAGAAATTATGAACGGAAGCTTTCGGTGAAATGATAATTATGGATCCCATATATTCGTTTTATTATCGAAATTGGTAACCATTTTAATTATTTTCCTCAAATAGATTTCCACCTCATTTTTCCCTTCGCCTTTGTACATGGGTTCAAGTTCTGTCTCCTACAGTTAGATTCTTATAACAAACTGTCATCATTTTCAAGTATTCTCATGAGTAGACCACATTCCGTAATTTATTTACCAACAATAAATTCTATGTAGAACAATAAATGAATTTATTGCCAGTTGTTGAGCCATAAAGAATTCCCCTTATTTGACAACAAATAAGTACAAAAAGATGCACAGAATTTCAAGTGAACTTCGACTAACTAAATCAATTCATCGCAGCCTGAACTTAACAATTTGAACAAACTTCTTTACTTCTGAATTTTTATGGTAATTATTACTATTATTTGTATGTATATACACGCTACATTCAGTACGCAGCAGTATACAGAAATTCATTCACAATAACAAAAGTTCAGTAACCGAAATAATTAACATGGGGGTACTTATTTATTTATTTACTTTTTAAAATATTTTTCCTATGAATAATCAGAAAGGGGAGAGGGGGGTAATTATAAATATTATGCACATATTGCTCATCTGTTCAGAAAAATTCCTTTTCTGAGACTTCATTTACAAAACAAGTCCATTTTGTTTCGCATGGATTTTTCAGAAAGTATTAAAACAGTTCAAAAGGTAAAAACAAATAAATAATTGAGTGTCTATTGAAAGTATCGGATGAATTTAGGGAAGCCAATGGAAAAGAGAATGGAATGAAAATAAACAAGTTGACATCAATTTCCCTTCTTTTTTTTAATACATTATGATAAGTGAAAAATGTTAAATTACTATTAGAAGAAAAGGCAAATCAAAAGTATTAAAGTTTAACTAACTCAGCATTTTAATCTATAGAGTACTGTTTAAAGAAATCAGAAAAGGAAGGATTGACTAAAATGAAATGAGATGGACAGGATAAGAAAGTGTATACACAGTTAGAGTGGTGATTACAGAATTCGACTAACTTGTATCCATTGTGCACCAACGTATTAACTTTTTCAGGTGAATAGGTGAAAACAAATGGTCAACAAATGAAGCGTGTGATACAAAACTGCCAGATTGACTACTATTATTTGTCATTTGTTGATTAACAAATCCGGAATTGTTTGATAGATCTGATTTCTGAATAGATACTGAACAAATATGACAATAATTTGAATCCATACTATTGGTATCAGTTGGAGATAACTTTTCTGTTATTGTTGGGGATGAATTAACTGAGAAACCAAATTGTCCCGAAGTCACACGTGCCATTTTCTTTTCCTTAGCACGTTGATTCTGAAACCATACTTGAACAACACGTCGAGACAGACCAATAATTTCACCTAATCTATCACATTCATGCACTGATGGTGTTTTGTGATAATTATATATTGAATGCATGCACCTAGACTGAAGTGCTGTAATACTGGTCCTATTTCTACGTCCACCATTGGAACTGGAGGTTGTGCTTGTTGAATGATAAACACTGGAAACACGCTCTGTTTGAATAAGAGATGGCATGGAAACAAAACTGTCTTGGGTAACAGCATTACAATCACTATTCACTTCATTGTCGACAACATGAATATTGTGTTCATTGGAAGATAGATCAGTCTTACAAATATTATCGTCTTCAGAGTTGATCATTGTTTGTAGAGATGTTTTGGAGCTCAAATCTAAAGGTGCATCATTAGACTCTGAAGTTGTTTGAAATTTTGACAGACTTGTAGCCATAGATGCATTCATTATTGCTGCAATGTGATAGTGTAGTTTACTTGTATCTGTGTACATATCGTTATTATTGGTTAGACCAGGAACAACCGATGACGGAAGATACGGAAGTTCCCATAGATTATTTAATCTGTTTTCACAGTCGTAAATGAACTGTCGCTGGTTATACTGTGGTTGCTGCTGCTGAATCTGATTATGATTACCAAGCCGAATAAGCGCAGCTATCACACTTTGAGGATTGTCTAGGTCAGGAACAAATGGTATTCTAGGAGATAAAGGAGCTTCAGATATAGACGGAGAACTTTCGGAAGTAATGGAGGGAGTTGATTCTTGTGAATTATTTGAATTATCTACTATAGCAAATGAATGTGTATCGCCGTCTACATTCTCTGTTGATGATTCTGTTGAGCGTGAATTCCTTTTGTAATTCTGAATCATATCTTTTTCATCAGTTGGTAGCACTGACTCTTGCATCTAAGGAAAACAAAAAAAACACTTCGAGTTAACTTCTAACTGTTGAGTGTTGTTTGCATTGCACGATGTATGTATGTATGTATTTTTGACATGACTATAAATGTCTGATTGACATACAAGTTGTCACTACAAACAATAAAGAAAAATTAGAATATTAGAATTCTTCATATGTAATGTGATATCTAATTAAGCCTGTAACTGTGCTGTTTACTGCTCTGTATATTTCGAAAATAAGACAATAATTTTAAGTCCAGCATAGCAACAGAGTGAAGGAGGAAGTGAAAACAATAAAACCAACTTTTGGTAAAACACTTGTGTTAACAGCTATAAAGTCGGTAGGAGTTTGTGCCTCGATCTAAGTTTTGTCTCAGCTGTTACCTTTAGCATGATGACATTGCAACCCTGATTAAATTTTAATTTCCCATGAACTCAGAATCTAAGTGATTTAGAACCGAATTCGCAAATTTTACCAATGAGTTACATGAGTTTCAAATGGGTGCAAATGTTACAAATACACAAACTTCGGGTTTACATTATCAGAGTGACTGGATGTTAACATATTTATCAAACAAAGTACAGTGCAATGTCGACATATCTTAACCAAAATCTAGGATTTATGATTAGTTGCATTGATAAACATTCACATGTTGATTCATATCTACTGTCAGTGTTAAAATATACCAATACTCGATTTTCCTCTCTCTCTCTCTATGTATATATATATATATATATATATATATATAAACTAGTGTTGAGTAAACTTTAAACAGAAGTTGTTTCCTTCTAAATGAATAATTGACATAAAACAAATAATCTATTTCCCTAGGAAATAATCTGCAATGGCTTAAAGTAAAATAGTGCACCACTTTACCGTTCACATATAATCTATGCAATAAACTTCAGATCAGTATCCTACTGGTCTAAAATCTGATACTCAGAACAATTAACTACACCGGGACATAATTCTTGTCATTTCCAGGAATTAAGAGCAAATGGTCTCTTCAATAACTTTTTCATAAACTTCCTATATTTCTGCGTGTCTTTCATATCATGTAACCTTTGTCAATGTGTGTCGGTGGTATAGCGGTTAGGGTGCTCGCCGACCATGCACATGGCCCGGGTCAAGCCACTAGCTTGAAACCCGATGTTCCACTGAGGAACGTGAAGGAAAAAACCTTTGTCAATAATCTTCACACACCCACCTAGTTACATGCTGATTATTCATCACATTTTTTGAAACATTTTGATGATGTAAGCAATAGCCCTAAGTGAATGAATTCGCTGGAAAGAGACTCTTCACTGAATTATTGGTTCCCATGAGTTGAAACACAGTAGCTTCGGTCTGAAAATGAGTGAATACGCCGCGTAACTACAACCACAGTGAATATTTCCTTTAGAAATTGAAATGAACATGTATTGACCTGTGAAACCACTACTAAGATGTAAAATGACTGTTAATGCTGAAGATTCCACATTCTAGCATTAGTACTGTTTTGGAGTAAAACAAATTATTATTACTTTTTAAATGTGAAATAGATTATGAACCGAAAAATATCTTAGACATTCGAGGACAAATTGACAACAAATATGTCACTTACTTTAGGTAACGGGTGATTAACGGGAAATTATGTCCTTAGCTTCAAATCACAAAGTGTTCGTCACCACTGACAAGGAACTCTCTGCAGTATGTTTTCAAAGTGATAGTAATAGATGAGATAAATGTAATCCTCGCCTTATCTATTTGTTTACTGTAAATTTTTGTCTTTGGTTTTATTTCGCCTTACATATATATATATATATATATATATTCTATTCCTTTTAGTTCCCAGTGGAACACAGGGCTCCAAGCCAGAGGCTTGAAGGTTCGGTAGCAGTGGTATTTATTTTTACGGGATGCCCATCCTTCCCTGTTCGCCAGTCTTTTTATCAGATTAGTGAGTACTTCGGCCGGGTGTCGAACCCTGAACCACCTGCGTGATTGGCGAGCATTCTACTACTGTGCCACCGGCACACTAGCATATACCTATGCTTAACTAGTCAGGTTTTAAATCATAATGGCGTACTGCCGATGATTCCCAAACTACGATGAAACAGCAGCTGTCCAGTACTCCTTGGTTTTCAGTGGTTCTCTAACTGATATCAATCCGTGATCAACTCATAAAAACATAACTAACTCTTACAAACCAAACTATAGAAAAATAATCTGATGCTCACTAGTGACTTACTACAGGTTGGAGTTTACTGAGTTCTAGTGAGAAGTCGTGACCAGTGAGGTCCAATTAGATATCACGTGTGTGGATGGATGTCCCACCGACGACAATGGTTGGGGTCGCGCTAAATCACGAATTAGTAGAAGTTAGAATTCACGAGCCATTGAATCGGGTCCCAGTGGCTGAATGGTATACGAACTTGCCTTGTAACCGGAAGGTCCTGGGTTCGAATCCCAGTGGGTGTGTACTTCCGATGATTCCCAAACAAGGATGAAACACCAGCTGTCCAGTACTCCCTGGTTTTCAATGGTTCTCTAACTGATATCAATCCGTGATCAACTGGTGAAAAATAATTCTATGGGCCACTTTGACTTACTTACAGCATACATACAAAACTCTAAGTTTTAATTAACAATAAACAAACCCTGAGGCTTCAATTCATGTTATCAATGTATTCATTAACTTACCTCATCATTCATACTCAAAGAATTAGAGTCTTCATTTAAACGGGAGCGCTTATGATGATTGTGTGACTTCATTTTGTCAGTTTCTGTAAAAGATGACAATTCAATTTCGCAGGATCGTTTAACTGTTGAATTCACTTGTTTTATTTTAGAATTCGGTGATTTTATATTTGAATATTCATTTACTGAATGAGCCGGCATCATGTAAGAATCTTCACATGTCTTATCACTGTTCTTTGTGTAAGAGATACTATCAAGATGAGTGGTATGATTTTGAGTTGTTGTACTAACACTGGAAGTTACTACATCCGACGAATTAGATTCATATTGGGAATCATCACTTATTTGTTTATTGTACTGTTCACCGTTTGAATAAAACTGCTGCTGTTTTTGCTGTTCTTGTTGCTGCTGATTATGTGCTTTCATTGACATTGTTGAGTGAACTTCTATTCTACCAGTTTTCTCATATTCTTCTAGATTTAAACTTGTACTCGGTGGAATAGCAAAGTTATATGGATTATCTTTATTCTTTTGACGTTCTTTAAATAAGGTATTACGAAACCAGTGTTTAACAACTTTCTCTTGTAATCCAGTTTTCACGCAGATTTCACGTATCTTCTCATCTGATGGTGAATTACTGATATCAAAGTAAGAACGTAAAATGCTCAGTTGATTCTCACTTAAGCGTGTGCGACTTCGTTTTTGTGAAGTTCCAGATGGGTTCTGCTGTTCCAAATTTTGTTGTTGCCCGTGCTGTAGGAAGAGTTTATGTTGATCTTGTTGAGCTTTCAAGTATAGTTTATGCAAAAGATTTGCAGAATCATTCATGTTGTAATCTTTTATAGAATTTAGGGAGGTATCAGCTAAAGGTAAATGCATCTTACTGTCTATATCACTAACATCATTATCAACAATGTTATTGGTAGTGTTTGTTGCATAGTTTGACAGAACGTCACACTTATCAAAACACACGCTGTTACTTATAATTTTAGATGAAAGGTTTTTTAATGAGGTTTCTAAGTCTCTGTTCAATAAATTTATTTGATCAGATTGTATTATTGATGAGAACAATGGAGTATTCGAATCATATGTACTACCGACATCATTGCCAGTAGTATCATCAGCAGTTGGATAATTATTTATTATATATTTCTGTTCTGTTGCAAATGATGCAGGAGAATCGGTGTCATTCAATTCGGTTTCGTTTGTGTCCATATGTGTCGTCAGTTCTTTGGAGTTATCTGACTGGAAGTGTTTTTTGTTAACCGATAATGAGTCCAGTGCATCACTGGATACTTCTTTGTACTGGTGCATATCACGATAGTTACCTTCAGACCATAAAATAAATAAATTAGAAAGTGCTGGATTTGAAAATAGAGTGTTTAACTTTCCAATTAGTTCAGGTACACATATATCAGATGGGAGAGTAGAACCTTCATCTGTGGACGACGTAGAATGTTGTAGATGTTTATGTAATTCCATACTAGATTCAAGGATAAATCGAAGAATTTTTTTTTGATCATTATCATAGTCGACACTACTCTTGCTGCTGTTATTGTTGTCGTTTTCAAGAACATAGCGACAATATTTGCATGGATTTCCTTTGAGAAGTTGAACTTCGTTTAAATGGTCTAATTTAAACCAAATGTTATTAAACTTTTTGTAAATATCATCATATTGACTCTTGTAATTTGCAATACACTCCAAGGTAAATGCAAACAAATTTTCTGATGAGCAGTTATACTGAATCATATTCGAGATGTTGCCATACAACATTATTTCAAGCGGTTTCTTCAATAAACTGTGTAAATTAGGTATCACATTGATTTCATGGAAAAATTCATCTAGATTCATTATTTTGTGGTTTGAAGGTGAATGAACTGAGCTTATCTGTTGTTTGAGCTCCAAATTTGTTGAAGCAGGAGTGGAAGTGTGCGTTGAAGGATGAATGTGAAGAGGAGAGGAACCTGTTATTGACTCTGATGTGTTTATGCTTGTGGAATGGGCTGTGTGTGTGGTCGATGCTGCGGAAGATACTAACAATCCCATTGACTGAGCATAACTAAAATTCTCAGAAATATTTTTATAGTGAGCTGTCATTTGTGAAAATAACTCCATCGGTGTTACAGGTGCACCACATAAAGCATAACTGTTATTAGGCAACAGAATATTAGACGACATATGCTGCATATTTGAATTCAATGGGTATTTATCAATGTTCTTCCATTTATCCGTTATATGTAGGTCTTTAGACATATACAAACAATCGGGGGGTACATTACCTTCAATTGTACGGTTCGGTGGTAAAAATGCATTGGCTGTCATACTACTTTCAAATCTAAAATAAGAGATAAGGCAGATTTTACTTATCTTGTGATGTTCATTTACGTTTTTTGAATAATATTTCCCTCAGTCATATAACCAACGCTTACCTGCATTTCACCAGTGATGAAAGTACACTGGCAATGGGACTGGTTGCAGGATCTCATCTTTGTAACAGTGTTACAGTGTTATTTAATGATTCAGTCATTAGTGTTTTGTAACAACAAAGTACTCACTCACAGACTACCAGTACTGTATTCCTTTTCATCCATGCCTAGTTAATAATCTAAATCCAAAAATGTTTAAGTACCAGTATTCTTTGATTACTAAAACGAATATTTAATTTCAGAGTCAACGAATGAATACGGAGTAATATAACCATTTAACGTGTTCTGTAGGATTATAAGATTTATCAGAATTTTGTGTTACAAAATCCACATTTTAAAATTTAGCATTACGAGCATATGAAAGTAATTTTTTCGAGCGAGAATAAAATTAACTTAGTGCTACAATTGATTTTGAATAATGCGCATATAGGTGAGTGAGAATCACTCACCTGTAAAGGCATTTAAGAAGCACAGTGAAAACAACAAAGGCTCTCGTTATTCATACTACTATTCATAAACTACCTCAGTGACAAGTCAGATACTGTCAGTAACACATGGGCTATAAACAGAAGGATATGAATGGATAAATACAGAAACAGTATAGGTGATAGAGGAATTTGTAAGGAACATGTATACACTGTAAATATATCCCATTTTGGTTGGTAAGTTGTTTTGTTTACTGATGAATTCTTGTTACTTTCTAATATTTACATGATCATATGATTAGCAGAATAACGCACATTTTATCCACACAAAAATTGAAAAATAAACATCGAAGATATAATTGAATCAGATTGTCAAATTTATCAATTCAAATATGGTACTCATTATTATAATCATGTTATGGAATGAAAAAGCTAATTTATAGTTTTGTTTTGTTTCCAACTGAACAACATTTAAAGTATTTGTTCTACCACTTTTTATTCAAGCTGTGAAGTTGAGAAGATGCTATTTATTTACACATAATTCATTACTATTATCACTACTGTTATTGTTATTATGACGATTGCAAACGTATATATATATATATATATATATATATATATATATATATATATATATATATATATATATATATATATATATATCGTATTAAGATAATAATAACACTGTTGAATGCAATTTTATTTGCCTGGAGGTGCTTCCTCTGTTCTATCAGGAATAACGTCAATTACTTTATTATATAATCACAACTAGGATGTCGCACTCTTGTACATGTATATATATATATATATATATATATATATATATATATATATATATATATATATATATATATATATATAGCGTAAGAGTTTGGCACAGTCATTGGTAAAAAGCATGTTTAAGTAATCCAAACTAAAGAAATAATAATAGTGATAAAAACACCTATGATACCAGTGATAATAACCATAATGTCCGTATCCTAAGGGCTATTCATCCATGCATATTGAAAAATATGCCTAAATTAATTTGTACAGCTTTGTCAATAAATGAGTTTGATAATATCTTGCTGAGTTTTTTTGCATTTGATTGATTTCACATTAAGCTTAGGATGTGATGAAATCAACTTTGAAGAGCGTCTGATAACATTTTGATGTATACACATTTTTATTACGATTTACTGGAGCTATAATCAAACTAGTATTCATCAAAACCCAGAGAACAACTTAGCTGAAAAAATAATGGGAAAAAATACGTAAGATTTGCAGGATAGAATGGACATTCCATTTGTAACAGGTATCATGAATTTGAAGTTAGATAAAAGTTTTGACAATGTTTAAATAAACTACCCAAAAGTCAATTAGCTAATGAACATTGAAACCCAATCGTACAATATGGATTTATATAGCTTTAAATGAATGAGGTGTACATGACTAAAAATATTTTATTACCACTAACCAAGCAGTCACACCTTTTCAAAATACCGTAAATTGAATAAAATCAGATGGCGCGAGAGATAACAAACTTCTAACGAAGCCTCTAAATCGGTAAGCATCTAAAACACTGCCGGAAATATTTTAACACAACGAGTCTTCCAGGGACAGAACTTCAATGTCCACCATGTAAAAAAACACTTTTTAACTATCTAATTCTTGGTTTAATATGTTTGTTGATTGATGTGTGAAATACTTCTAAAGAAGTTGGCTAATATGGAATATAATTCATTTGATCTACAGATTATTTTCTGAGAGCGTACTTATCAGTTTCCAACTTGTGAATTTCGGTATCAAATAGGGTACGGAATAACTCGAACAATATTTGCTTTCGAAGCTATCAGTCACTACATGAGATCATTCCGTGTTTCAAGATATGTACTAAATTCTAATTTCAGATATGCTTGAGAGGTGTTCGTCGCTAACCTAATTTTATCAACTCTATGGTTCCATACTATCTATTTGTCGTACATAGAGACTGTTCATCCACGTTTATGAACACAATGCATATTTAGAAGCAGAAATGAATAAAAATTGTTATACATTTTTAAAGTGTATTATATCATAAATATGTGAACAGTAATGTGTATCTATGGCATTTGTGTAGGCATCTGAAAATACAACTTAGTAATACTGAGTTCAGTGATAACCATGTCATAAGACTTGTGATCCTTACAACGTACATAGATACACTGTTGTCAGTGAATTAGACGGCTTGAATTCAGGGAAGAATTCTTATATGAAAAGACGGAACATTTTACGGAATATAGTGACTTATAGAATATCGCTAGTCTATCCCCATAAATTGGCATCTATTTTGACCAAAATATTCAAACAACTATCTTATCAGGTAACTAAACTGTTCTAATTAATCACTCATGTTTAGATCGAGAATGCACTCTAATAAGTTTTGCTTTCGTAATGAGTAAATGGATACACTAGTGTACATTTACATCAAATACTTATTTTCTACGTGAACAATGAGCCAATGATGCATTTGTATGCCGATTAGTTTTCTTTCCTATTATAATTATAGTCATGTTGTGCTGATTACCAAAGTTTCTAATATTTGATCTTAATTGACTAATTCAGTAGGCAAGACTATCAGAATTAAATATTTTTCAAGAATATTGGTTGTATGCATAAACTAGACATTTTTTGTTAACAAATGAATTATTTCAGCCAAAATGATAAGTCCCACATTATCTCATTTATTAGATCTATTAAAGATTGAAGCAACATCATTTATAGGGTACAATTTCAAACACACATTACTGTTTATAAGCATATATGTTGTTACTCCATGACTATGATGCTGTCTTTTTCATACTTGACATAATTAGGAATAATAAATCATATCTGAAATGTCATCTATATGTCGTATATCCAATAAACGAACTAATGTGGTATTATACATATAACCGTGTTGACGAAGTTCTACTCGCACATACACATGAACAGCATACTCACAACAACGTGTAAGATCTACTGAATCATTTGTTTGATGTGTTCGTCACTTGACCGTAAATAGACTAGATGAAAACACAAAAATGTACATCTTTTATCTAGATGGACAATCTTTCATTCTAGGTCAGATGTATAACGGTGTTAAAGGTATCAAGTAGATATAGTTATTTATTAGAATAGTAAGTATTATTTAACCATCAACTGTATGAACAATTTGACTCTGATTTTACATCAGTAACATAGCAGTCGAGATCAACTCTGTTCAGTATAACTTGACAGTAATAGTACTCAGCAGTCACAGTAAAATCAGTTAGATAAATAATATGTTTTAGTGCTATTTATCTGGTGACAGCAGTGGATTCCCAAATTTTGGTTTGGCCTCATTATCTAAGCTATATCTCACAATCATGGCTTTTTTCAACAATAAATTATAACACTTGTAGTTCCAAAAGCTAAACCAATTACCGCAGAGCTATTTCCTGATCTAATTAGTGGTCACCACTTTAGAATGAAACGAAGTCCTTTTAAAAGTTTTCGTTCTAGACACTCATATTTCAACAGATACTGACTTATTCGACTTAAAAATACAGCGTCAAAAGTATCAATGAATTACGAATTCGGATAACTCAATAAAAAAATATTTGCAAAACAAGATGATTTCACTCCATAGGGTTTTGATCAACTGCATAAGACCTTAGTAACAAAGTACATAAGTTATCAATGCAATATAATTCTGACACACTTTTATGGAATAAACAGTTCGTTTTATCAAAGCAAAGTAAAATGTCAAAAATGGGAAAAAGGGTACAAACTATCGGGGGAGTTAAAATGATCACCTGAGACGAAAACAACATTATATACCATGGAGAGAAGAATGCTCTGGTACTTAATAGCGACTGACAAATAAGTGGGGATGACTGAGTAGTTATGTGTGGGGTGATCCAAACAAAATGAGGTCAAAGATTACAAAGATATTAATAAAAATGTTAGGAAGAATTGATGAGTGCTAATATCGGGTTACGTCAAAGAAGTGGAGTGAAATCCCTATGAGTCATTGCTTATCAATGCGGTAATATTAGTCATAGCTTCTTTGTGAACACATTTCGGACGCCACTCCCCGCGTGGAATGTTATTTTACTCTTTTATAATGAACTGAATAAAGTGTGTCCAAATTATATCACATTGATAACTTATGATTTTGAAATAATAGAAAAGATTTGTAACTCAGGTGGATGATTTGGAATTGATAGTGTTCTCTGAGCTCCTTGGTTTAATTGCGGAGCTTTCATCGTCTTTCTGGACGACATCTTCAGCGCAGTATTTAGGATAAAGTGCAGCTGACGAAAACTTGAGAACAGAAATAAACAGCAATCTGAACTACTGATACTTATCTTCCGATCATATACTTTAATCTGAAATTAAGATCTAGTAGCAATGATCCACTCGGAGAAAAGAAAGATTATTCGAACTTCCAAAGAGGTCCATTGTCTATGAAAATGGATGATAGTAGAAAAATATTACAGAGAACAGTAAAAACCGAAAAGCCAGTGACACGGAACGAATGTTTATGCTCTGAAAATCTTGCACTTTAATAATACCGTACATGTCACCGCTATTTAGGCTGAACGTAATTCTAATATAATTATTAATCAACTATACTAACAAATTGATGACTTGACTGCACCAAGGTATTCCGGTAATTTGTAGTTGTTGAACACGTGACCATTATCAAAAGTCAGCAGATTCTTACATAAGCTTGCCAGATGACAAAATACACGCTCTGTTAAGATCAATGAACAGAGTTAAAAATATAATGTCCAAACAAAAGTAGTAGTAGTAGTATTATATAACTATTTGATCAAAATGGATGGAGTAAACTGACCATTGCGTGGTTATCACTAAGTGTACAACTGATTTGTTTGAAGTTATATTTATGTATATATATATACCAGTAGAGTCAGATTACTGTGAAAAGAAAACAAACAATGAAACATCAAAAATTTTAGAAATGATATCCCTTGCGTAAGAGGTGACTCTCTTCGATAAGTAAACCTAGTGGTTAACCCTAAAATTCACAGAAATGAGAAGTTGAGTTGAAGTACCCGTTCCATATAGCACTATCACTCCTTTAAATATGAGAGCATTCAGCATCCAACCTGATGCACACCAAAGATTGCATTATTGTACGTATACATTATTCATTTAGTAAACATAATAAAACCTATAGATTCTTAATTATCAATATATAACCCATCATGAATTTATGTAAATCTGAACTCACCAGAAAAGTCTGCTTCGAAATCTTTCAGTTGAAATAACAAGGAATCAAAACAATGTAATATATCCTCAAGATAAAATGAAATTGTCACTTCACTTATCTGAATAATTTAATTGAGACTTGATTTTTAATTGACGTTATCAATTTATATGTGTGTTTATGCGTAGTTAACTGAAATGTTTTTCTATGTGTGTGAGTCAGTGTTTGCGTAATTTTGAATAAATATTAACTGGCTGACTGAAAATATTCAAAGACAAACTAAATTAGAGCATCACTACGCACATTCTTATTTTTAAATTGAAATCAAGTCATCATATCATTGATTGGGTAGGTTATTTACAGGGTGGGAAGAGTATGCACACACGAATTAAGTCACCTCTTTCATGAAGGCCAATCATATTTAGAAAAAACACTTTAAGTGACCTCTTTTCATTATCACAATATAACCATCACCAGTTCAAAAATGTGAGTGAGTCAATTTGTTTAAACAGAGGAAGGAAAATTATAATTTTATTTTCTTTGATCATTACGGTCTACATGACATGGAATTTCATATCTATCAATCTACCCCCACCCCGCCACCACCACCTTGTTTGCTACTGACCAATAAAATATAGTTGGTAGAAGTTGATTAAAACAGCTAATAATTAAAATTTAACCGACAAACGACTGAATGTACATGACCTATATGCATAGTTCAAATATGGTGGAGTGGAGTGGAGCGGTTGTTTGGATGGGGGAAGGGGGGCAGAGTTCGTAAATCCTTGTAACAGTGCTGATTACGTGTTATTAATGAAAGTTGATGTGGGCGAAAAAGCAAGTCAAACATACCACAAAAAGGAATATAGGATTAAAAATAAAAGTGTTTTTCTCTTTATTGTTATTGTTATCATAATTACTATCATTGTCATCACCATTACCGACACTGTCATGTGTCTTTCATCATTTAACACAATCATCTTAGAAACTGAATAAATATTCAACATTATATCATAAACATTTTTGAGGTCTATTGGTTAGCTAGTTAATTTGTTCTTATGTTGACTAGTGAGTCGGTAGATTGGTTGATAAGTAGACGGATAAATACATGCTTATGCTTAGTCAAGTAAAGCAAACATTCTTTGTACACCGCTTGACTGCACAATATGTATATTTATATAAACCACTATTTAAATTAAAAATTCATTTTATTGTTAAAAATGTTAATTTGTGATTTGTTCTTCTGTTTCTGACTGAGTAATCACTGATGAAATAAACAATTCTGTTTATTAATTTCGCCTATTCCAACAGAAAGAAAAAGAGCACTATAAGGATATATCTATTTCTGATTAATGGTTACTGTGACTAAGCGTGGTACATTTTGTTTCATCAATTCTATTCAATAAAACATTTTTCATTAGAATTGGACATGTCCAAATAAGCAAAAGGGGATTAATGAATTATACTATTAACAGGTCTAATTGCATCGACAACAGATTATTTATACATTCTTTTTAAAATGTATACCCTTACATTCCCAGTGGAAGATACTGCCTAAAGCTAGAGCTTTGAAGTTTCGTTAGCAGTCGTGTTTCTTTTTACGGGGTGGAATTGCTAGCCTCACGCCCAACCTTCCTTCTTTATCAGTCTTATTACCGGCTCAGCGAGGTGTAGGAGTGTATTGGTCAGGGATCGAACTATATGCGTGGTCGGCGAGCATTCTACCACTGTACCACCGATACACATAGATAACAGAAGGCTCTGAATATTCCTGAAAACAGTAGCCTTAAACCGATTACATTGGTCAGTAGTAGTAATAAGGACTTATCTATGTTACGAATCACTTTCTAATATCTCAAATAGGCGGTTTTTTCTGACAGAAACTGAGCTAAAATATACACCGTTAAGAACTTTCACCTGGACTGGTTCCAGCGGCAGATAATTTATTAAATGAAAAGGCGTTTTACAACGAAGCTAGCAGTAATTTTTGTTTTTAATGCTTTTTAGAACAGAAGCTGAGTATGCAGTTTTAGTCATCAGGCTGAACTTCACTCTGTAATGATTATTTTGCAATAGGATATCTACTGCATTTCTCGCTAAGTTTCATTGATAAGTAGAAGGATAAGAGAATAATACGGAATAACAATCCGTTGGCTTTAATTATCATTTAAATGCACATAAATTATAAGTATTAATTAATGGCCTTTGTAGTGAAGTTGTACGTCTTCTCATACAAAGAAAGGCAAAAAGATATGGAATAGACTTTTAAAATATCGTTACTGAATAACTGCGGATATTTACGTGTCTGACAATGGGTGTTGAGGAATGCTACTCAGCTAGATTAGAAGGAGCGTGGTTCCTATTTTTGATTTACATATCAGTGATTATGACCTATGGCATTCACTGGCTAGTTTAAACAGTTTGGTGAGTGACAGTCAGGTGGTAGCTCGAGTGATAAGTAGGAAATGTGGCTAAATTTTTCAACAAAGACTTCCTCTAGTACAGTTCTATTCATTTAATATACTCAGTTAGTATACACAATGACTTATTCTGCTGAATGGTGTTGGGAACTTCACTGTCGCCTATTCTTAAAAATAAAGGGGTATTCTAGTGACATCCCTTAAACCAACATCAGCCTATCAAATCGCAAACATAATAATTTTTGTTCTCTTAGATTCTGAGTGGAACATGGAGCTTCAGCAGCACATGACCATTTCATCCTGTTCTTTGTAATCATTTTTAGCTGGCAGCATAACTACCCATAGGCTTTCATTCTACCCTCACGTGATCTCTTCCATGTCATGCTCAGATGCCCAATTCGTTGTCTGCACTTGTGACCTTGGAAAAACAAATCATCCAGTGGTCTCTTCAGCGTGCGTCAGACATCGTACTTTGTCTGAAAAACGAGTGGGCTAGTGATAATCTATCTGACAACCAATGGAGAGACTTTATCAGAGTTAAAAATAAAGAAATAAACGGGTTCTGTGCTATTTGACAATATTCATTATAATACTGTTAAGAATATCGGTTCAGCACACCGCTGTTGAAACATTTACTCGGAACGCAATAGTGAGACCTCGACCACTGATTGTCTTGCAGTGAAGACAAATAATTAGTCATCATCCCATCCAATGTGACTAATTACTTCAACATTAATATCCTCTAATCTAAATTATTTAGTCAATAACCTAAAGATTAAAGATCATAAATATTCATGAAATAACGAAGAGGAATATAAAAACAACAATTAAAAATTTAGGCCATCTGTTAAGTGTCATCACAAACTGTCTGTTCATCATAAATATACACACACACACACACAAATATACATGTATGCATGTCGATTATGTCATCCTGCATAATGAATTCAATCCAATTTAATTTGTCACAAAAAGGCTCTGGACGATGACGGTAATGATTACATCATCTAAATTAATCACGATAAATCTTATTAGGATTGAAGTGAAATAATGATGAGTTTAATTAAAATTTGTTCTGTCCTTCAACAATTTAGATATGAAAGTTGTAACAAACAAATATGATGATAATCATTATCTCAATTATTCAGCATACGTTTCTCATATCTTTTTCTTAAAAAAACTATTACATAACCCTTTTTTGATAAGATGGATTGCAAATGGTGAAAAAAATTATCTGATTGTAATGTTAAGAGGAAAAGATGGCAAATAAAAGTATATTATAATTGTAATATGATAAAAGAAAAAATGATCATTGTTAAAGTCCTAAAAGTTAAAGGAATATAATATTCACCAGTCACCACTCAGAGTTCACTCTGGTGAAAGTTTTAATGGAATTCATTTTGTTATGTCTCGATTAAATAGAAGTCCCTATCTATTGTCGTAAGCGTTTTTTTATACGAAATAATATGACCTCCTACAGGAGGATTTGTGAATTTTTGTAGAATGCAACTCAATGTTAGATCAGAAACACAATGACAGAGTGGAGTATCCTGAATGACTTTTCAATTTTTATTTTCTTTTATATTTTTGATAATTGTATTACTGTAATCATTCAATTTTCAACACTTGCTTTAAGGAATTTATTTATTCTTTATCCTTTAAGTTAATTTGCAGCATTATAGGACAGTTTTTTGTGTGCTTCTTTTTAAAATTCGTGTGAGTACATTCATATGGCTGAGTTTTCTCTAAACTAATTAATCTAATGTACTATATAGATCATTGGAGTGTAGAAATTTACAGAAGTGAATATACATGATTCTAAATAGGCAATTAGTATTTAACTGAATTTGACAGCATTAACACTAGTCTTTGAAAGCAGTGATGAAAAGTTAAGTTGCTAATAGTTAATCTCAGGGAGATATGAAGGCTAAAATGTTTAAGTGATTTTTTATGTTTTTTGCTTGCTTAGCTTTATTCTTTTAACAGTTAATAAAGTAATAAGCCTTTACCTAAATTTCCAGTTTTTGGAAATATTATAAAGACAATATGATAATAAATAAATAACTGAGTAGACTTGTTATGACGTCATTTCTATCTTTAAGAGAGAAAATAAAACAAAAATGAATATAAAGCATACAGCTCAGCTGTATAACTTTTCATACTAAATAATTCTTTTTTCAAGTTAAAGATATTGGATTTTCATGAGTTTTGTTGATTCGATGCAAAAGTTGTCTCTGGCATCGATTAACAATAAATCTAGCAGTTTCATTAAGAGAAGCTATGCTATTTTAATCAAAAGCTTTCGACAAATCTGACCTAAGAAATTCTCTTGGTCGGTATAATTTGATTATTACAACTCTATTTAGTTGGGTTAGAAATGACGATAATAATTGAAGTTATAAATCAGATGATCTCAAATGAATCTTACACCGTCAGGTGTAAAGCAATCATGGTAATGCATATGTTAATTACATGTTTTAAGTTTGCCTATGTTCTCATGAGGTTGCCTTGTTCCTGAACCTTATTTCCTTTAAGTCAGTATAGACAGAGTCTTCAAATTCGTTTTCTTCATATATATTTTGGGTTTATTAATGATCCAGCCATATTACTGTTAAAAGCCATTTTCAAGTCTCATACTTGTGCGAAATATACTCTCATTATAACCTGATAAATTATGGCTATACCAAGGAAAATGTATGCTTCCACTGATCACGACTACTGATAATATAAGAAAATTTATCCTGAAGTTGAATAGAGAATTGTCTGAATATTGATTACTGACTCAAATGACAGATGAAGATAGTTTATAAGTCAAGTTCTAACTTTTTTATATTTTCAAGTATTGGTTTTTTAGGGATTTTGTTTGATTGCATGGAGAATTTCACCGTCGGCTGTCAAATTTTGCATTGGATAAGATTTTTGTTACGTCACAGTTACTACTAGTGTTAACTCACCCGTTATGGTCGTAGTGTTTCAGTATTAATAGACAAACTCCTGTAGAAACAAAGGTATTTAGGAGTTAATCACGGATTGATATCAGTTAGAGAACCATTGAAAACCAGAGAGTACTGGACAGCTGCTGTTCCATCCTAGTTTGGGAATCATCGGAAGTACGCACCAACTGGAATTCGAACCCAGGACCTTCCGGTTACAAGGCAAGTTCGTATACCATTCAGCCACTGGGAGCCGATTCAGTGGCCAACACATGAATTCTAACTTCTACCAATTCGTGGTGTACGAACTTGCCTTGTAACCGGAAGGTCCTGGGTTCGAATCCCAGTGGGTGTGTACTTCCGATGATTCCCAAACTAGGATGGAACACCAGCTGTCCAGTACTCCTTGGTTTTCAATGCTTCTCTAACTGATATCAATCCGTGATCAACTCGTGAAAACATAACTAACCCTTACAAGCCAAACTATAGAAAAAGGTATTTAGACCATTGTAAATGGAAGATTTGTTGTCAGTCCTTTTCACCTGATGTGGGTCTACATGTGTATTAGACTGCGACTTCTAAACCAGCCGACCGATATTATTTTGTTCTGATCATACTGTCTTCAGACATTTATTCCAAGTACATTGGATGGATATTTGTCTTATTCGTCTTTCACAGACGTCAGATACTTCTTTTTCTAGTTTATTTGCAAAGATGGTGTATAGTTAGGACATTGACACAGTTCACGTGCATAGGAAATTTTCCTCATTACTCAGAAAGTATATTCACGTTAGTGAAGGTGGCTGTGAAGAACTATTTAAAACAGGCAATTACATATGTCTAAATACTTTTGTAACACCAGCGATAAAACAGCTACTGAGTAGTAGGTTTTACTGTGCTTATATATATATATATATATATATATACATGCATTGACTTCACACTACGTGAATGCTAAAACTTCAAGTGTCAAAATTAGCATACTTTCATTCGTGAAGTCTTTCATCCCATTTTCACACCTATTCAATCCACTATATGGTCACCATCCTCACTGTTTATTTATAATGTGATCACTTATATGTAATCTATTACTATTTGAAATAATCACTATAAATTTCGCAAAGTGATTCTTCCTGCTGCATTTTATTATTATTTACATATGTGTATTCCAAGACGAAACCGTTGCCAAGTTGATATATATGAAAAATCTAACCTCTGTGGTAGAATGTAATAGTAAATCTTAAGTTAATTTTTCAATGTAACTGACTCTATATTACGAGTTCTCCCACCACAGAGAAAGGAGAAAAGCTGAAATGACCTTTATTAGTTATTAATTAGTGGATCTGAATATTATTTATAGAATTAGTGTACCTCAGTCACAGGAAGTAATAAAATGATTTTAATCGAAGCATATGATGCTCACGCATGACTGGGTACTGGTCGGAGTTGCCTGGAGTTCTAGGGAGAATTTGTGAACAGTAGGGTTCGCCAGGTCGGTTGTCGGGACAAGTACTCATGGATTATACTGGCAGGCGATGGCGTTAAAAGTCATGAAGTGCCAGAAGTTAGAATTAATGAGCCATGGAAATCCATCCCAGCAGTTGATTGGTCAATTAGCTTATCTCGTTTCTTGAAGGCTTTTGACTCCGATCGTCAATGGGGTTGTAGGTGTGTACTGCGGACGAAATTGGTGGCTAGTACCACTTGGTATTCAGTGGTTCTCTAACTGATATCAATCCGTGACCAAAACTGTAACCAATCAAGTCTCAACAAACTAACTCTTGAAAGTTAGAAGAGGCAGACTACTGACGTGAAGTATTATATCTATCAATAACAAGGGATAAATCATTGAAAGAATAACTAAACTGGCAATTACATTAGTGGTCGAATGACGATAATATCCCGTTAGTACTATATGGCATTAAAACTATGCAGCTGGTGAGAAAGTTTTCTTTAGTCAGTTTATAACTTATTTAGCTATTGATTAACCATGAATGCAATAAATGTTATTAAGCAATCTTTAATAATAATGTAATTCATCCACTTCAACTCTACCGCTTATAACATTTTAATTATCGTTATTCTTATCACTTATATATATATATATATATATATATATATATATATATATATCGACTGAGCAATTATTTAGTGCCACTTAATAACCTTTTTCTGTAATATAAATACGACTACAGCTTGAAAATGAGGTCGTTGAAAAGAAATTTCTTCGCTGAACAAAAGCACTGTTTTTACTTATGAATTTAATAGCCTGAAAACCAATGGTGCGGTTTAAATTCCAATCGAAGCAACAAGTGTACATTCTAAGAGTAAGGCTTTTGATTATTGCTTCTTAGTGTCAAACAGTGCACAAACATTTTAAGTTCAGGAAGTATATATTATTATACACATTTTATTTACACAATCACAGTGACTAATTGCCACTAAGGCTATATAAAAAATTGAATGAATTCATCATCGTATACACAGTGCCCTGGTTTCGACCCCTGGTTAAGTCATGGGTGCATGCCGATGAAGAGTTCTAAACAATGACGAACACAGGCATCCAGCGCTCCATAGTTTTCAGTGATTCAGACCGGAATCAGAATTCCTATTACTGTTATTATTTTTATTAGTATTATTGTTAGTTTCATTATTGTGATCTCCTTGATGGTTATCCATATACATGGATTATAATTTTGTTAACCATAGTGATGTCAAATGTTTGTCCTTAATAATTTTATCACGTAAGTGTAGAGCTTGATAAGGAATTATCAAAACTATGTATTTGCTTAAATGTGTTCTCTAATTGTCATAATGGGAATATTTAAATTAAATTGTTCCCTACACTGACATTGTCAACGAGAATGCCTTCTATAGTACACTAATCACAACGCATAATACAGTTGAATATGTATTCAGTATAAGTATTTGATTAGTATTATTGTAGTGTGAATTTTCTCTACGAAAAACTCATTAAGTAGCCCACCACATATTGGTTGAGTGATCGTCACTTCAACCGTGATAATATAATGTTTCTATAATTTAACGATTACCACCACTAATTTTTTATGATTGCAGTTCACTTATATGTTTATCATGGAGATATGAGTGATGATAATAATATTAACTATATTATTAATATTATTGTTATTAGCAAACATCTGTAATCAGTGGTATGCATCAACCACCTCTTACACAAATACACACACATACATACATACACGGGAAACACAACTAAACACATTACAAAAGTTTTAAAGACACAGGAATGTGAATCATTTCATTCATGAATTAGGCGGGGTGGGGTGGGGTTAAAGGAAAAGTAAGCAAGTATCACTTAGCTAGTATGAGGTTAAGTGTAGATTACAACTTGAAAAAAAAACAGATGTTTGTACACCTATGTTTAAAGAGACGGTGTGTGTGTGTGCAGTATAACTTTTATTTAATTCGTCACTGTTCTTTTCTTACTCATTTGTTGGGTCATAAAATTATTCATTAACTTTCTATTGACTACCTTATGCAACAATAGGGATCCACTCTTGAACTTTAGTCATTATTCGATCAGGGTCAATTGTGTACGCATGTGTGTATAGGTTTAATTATTTGCTTATCGGACGTCAGATCGATAACAACTATTAATATCAATGTTAATACATGGAGTAATGTAAATAATAACAATAGTATCATTAATTTTCACTGCCGAAATGAAAAACATAGTGGTGGAAATTTGTGTTAATTGATTGTTATATTGTCATAGTTAAATTCTGTTTCTGTGTCTTAGTTTCACCCCATATTTATTTACTCAGATCGCCCACTTTCTTTCCACTGGTATCTACTATTCCCGGGAATATGTGTATGTGTGTGTGTTTGTGACTATAGAAAAGACATGTTAAACGGTAAAACATTCAAAAACCATTATTATCACCCTTGAATATTTTCATTGTCAATAAAAGCAAATTAGAACATAATTACGAACAAAAGTAGACAGATTATCGACACGGTTACAAATATCAGTCTTATAATAATAATAATAACATCAGTGACAAGCCTTTATGCAGATTAAAATAAAAAAAGTTTTGTTTACATGATCGAGAAATTGATTTAGATGGATGTGAGTGTGCGGACGTGCGTCAGAAAGATACATAAAGTAATTCTCTGTACTTAATGTTTATGCATGTCATATCAAATGCTGACAACCATGCACAGGAATGGTTATATCTGTTCTTTATTGTTTCATAATTTTCAAATACTGATAAGTAAAGGATACTACAGAAATGAGTAGCTTTTACGAAAGACCGACCTTTATCATGGAGATGAAACTTAGTCAGTAATGGCACCAAATGGGGAAATTTAAACTTTCACTGTAGATGCTGTGAAAAGACATCATCTAGACATTTACTGAAGGCTATGAAGTATTAGATATCCGCTTCCTTCTGCTTTCATGTTTTACAATGCATATCTAACTGATATTCTTTTTTCCGAAGAAACGTACACTGAAAATAATCAGAATCCCTAAATATCCCGAAATCTAAATATTTAAAAGATTGCGAAATCTGTAAAGCATTTTCGATTTATGAACTATTGGACTTTATGAATATTTTTTTATATATTTTTTATTTTCATTACAGCTTGATTCCACACCGTATTTTTGGTACAGGTATGGAATTTTCAGCATATGATATCGGTAGCCCAAATTTTGTGGGCCGACCATAGATATCCGGTGTGCGTCAGCAGGGGATCGAACCTCGGACCATGTGCATGGTCGGTGAGAGTCCTAACCACTATGCCACCGACGCACACAATAAGTGTGTGATTTCGAGCTGCTGCATTAGGTTTTTGAAAATTCTGCATAATCACCACTTGAAGACAAATTTGAAGTTTACTGGAAATCATCCTTGTATTCAAAAAGAACCTTGACTTGATTCTTAAATACCGCCATAAAATCAGAGTGAAAATCAATCAAAATATTATACAAGAGATAGTTATGATAAGTAATACTGAGTAAATGTGTTACTTACTGTTGATTACCGCTTGTTGGGTCAGTTAGGTTTTGGTATGTTTTAGCTTTATAAATCTGAAATATGATCAAAACAGATGCTTAGATTCTCAAAAAAATGTTCACAATAAGATCATGGATTAAAAGTGACTAAAACATTTCACAGTGTACTTTATATTTACAAAGAGATTATGAGTGTTATCAGATTTTTGAATGGAAGTCGGAATGCAGCCCGGCATCCCGATTTTGTGCATATAAACGAGGTGTATCCGCAACGTCGAAGGAACTTATTTGCCCCTTTTTTACCCTGCATAATAATCAGACACAGACAGTTCTATTAGGACTGATGGTTGAATTCTTTCAGGACTGCAATTTTTTGATCAACTGATTACTGAGGAGGTGATCAGTGTCACGTAATCTAGTCTGTAATGGTACTGACTGAATTATATCAGTCAAGGGTTATCAGTGTTTCAGGATAAGCACTGTACTATAAATGTGCTTACGTCTAAACACATGTGGCAATTTAGCCTATATTTTCAACATAATACAGTTTTTATCTGGGTTCATTAAATGCATTTCTGATTGTTTAAGATGAACTGAGATCCTATAATTACTGCAAGTTCCTGATGCATTAAAATTAAAACGTTGACGAAATAGATATTTTGTATGTGACTTCTATTGAGATTAGTTTGTATAGCAACCGCTTATAATTGCATTGAGCTGTTCCGATCAAAGTTAACTCCTAAACATAGGTATCTCAAACGCCCACCGGATGGTAACACATACCATTTACTGTGCTCTATCAACTGAAAGTTTTTGCACCATGAGAATAATGAAATATCTTTGCCGACTGGAGTGGATTAAACATTATTATTTAAATATTCTGCTGGTAACTCTGAATTTCGAAAAATATGACACAATGTGTAGAGAGTCACTTTAAATATTATCTTCAAAATGACTTCGAAATATCAAGAATAAACTCACATACATTGTCACGTAGTAACATTAAGGTAAGACACATTATACAGACTTTACTGTCTAATAGTTTTACAGAATAATGATTAATTTAAAATAACGACAAGGAGAAGTCTTTAACTGAAGATGTTGCTATCTGTTTTATTTTGTGGTTGAAAAGTGACTGAAGCACATGCAGCCAACAACAATGTCTGTTTGGGAGTTATAAGCACCTCATGAGCTTTTCGAATTTTATCAGTAGTGGTCAATAAAACAAATGAAATCAGAAAACAGTGTAATTCCCGGGTAAATTTGATAGGGGAGCGACATCACATTGAGATTCAATGAAAACCAGGAGAAATCAAGCATCTGCATCGTGTTTCTCTAATTTCCTGTACTCTGTATCCAAGAATGTGTCAGGCATGACATTCAGAACCCTTAGATGCTTATACGACCACGTTACTATTCTGTCAATGTATCATGAACTGGTGTCCCATAATTCTAACTTCTGTTAATTCGCAATATGGTTCATCGACTCCTGCATCGCTGATCCGTGATGAGTTAACATATGCACGTTAGTGAAGAGTCCCAAATTAGAATGGAAACAATCGTTCCTCTTCAGCAGTGGTTGTTATAACCATCAGATATAAAAACTGTATTAAGATTTTTTACATCTGTCTCTATCCTCATGATAAACATCTTAAGACCGCAATCGTAATTATTCCGTAGTATGTTAGGTGCAGTGATTTGCGCACTACATTCTGTCCGGTATAATTCAGAATCAAATGCCATCTCGTATTTATTCTGCTATGTTAGTCGTAAAGAAATCGATTGATTGAATTTTCTGTGTTTACATTACTATTCACTGCATCGACAAAATTCATTGGTGACTTGGAAGATTAAATATTTAGAAAATGGGGAAAGGTTACTTGTAACACTCAAGTATTAGAAGAAGCTATTTAGTAAAAAAAAAGTTGGTCTCACACTATCTGCTAACATAAGTCAAGCAATTCTATGCAACCGAAAACACCTTGATTCAATCCCGTGGTAGATTATTAGTCAACACTTCAAGTCTCGCTTTTCAATAAACTACAAAGAAGATCGATTCAGGAATAAACCTACACTTATACAACGCTTTAAACGTAAGTTTGTCTCCATTGAAAATTTGTTTTTAATTGGTGAAAGTTGTACAGACTTTTCTCATCGGCGGTTTTATATTTTTCATAAAATCAATTACGACAATGAGATTAGCTGAAAGACCTATTTGACTTAACATACGAAGAATTTCAGTTTTATTTAAAAAAAATATGTATGTAATTAGCATATGTAGGGACTCACATTTTTCTTATTTAAATCGATTCCACATTCAGTATACAAGTGATTGGTTGGCTTTAATATTGGTTCCGAATTAGGTCTGATCGGCCAATCACAAATGGCAGGGCCAACCGTGGCAGTTGTTGTCAGGGTGACGAAAGTATCTGTATCACTCAACACTCTACAGTAGGTAATAAAAGTTATAACAAAATTACAGTTGTGAAGCAATACAGTTATCTTTTCTTTAGTCATGTAAATATGGTGAATTATTAAGTCATTTAATTAATTTGTTCTACTTAGTGACTTATCTCATTGAAAAATTTTTTGAAACAGGTTGACTCAATAGTCAGCCTATCAAACACTTCACTGAATATTAATTTAATGTTCTCGTCAGTAGTATATATATTATTGTTTTTATTATAATTAAATAGATTGACTTGTATTGGATATAATCACATTCAGAAGTGTGACCGACTGAGTTTCAATACAGACATTTGCACACCCGATGTAGCTCACAAAAGGAGAAAAAAGATTTACAAGAACTATAATGAGCAGAAATGTGTGACAGAAACAAAATTAACACAGAAAACGTAATAGTTCAGTAAATATGGGGGATCACAAAGAGTGGATACATCTGCACCAGTGCGGACGATTTTGAATTGCATCACCAGTAGTCTCCAACTACTGTTTCTTAGCATCCCGAAAATCCCAACCAAGCAGTCTCCGTCTCCCTAATTAGCACAAACCAACTGTCAAAGTCTTCATGTACTGATGCCAGGTTTTCGTTTGTTCACCTCTAACTATTTTCTGAACCAACCTTATTTGGGTAAACACTGTTCAAAGAGAAAGGCTATACGTCGGCATGTGCAAAACGTGTCTTAGCCACCCCAATCGATATAGCTTCACTTCCTCATCGACTAACCTGCCCTCCTTATCTAAATCTTCAAGTTCAAATTCAGTATTGCTCTTCACATTATACCGCTTAACACCGTAGACAAAATGCACATCAAAATTGTGAAAGTTATCATTAACTAGTCAATGTATCTGACAATTTTCCCTAAGTTGGGTGAAAGTCTTTTGAAAAATTGGACTTGGATTATAACCATTAATTTTTCGATAATGGGAATCCGTTTTATTTGACTATTCACAACTTATATCGCACTACACTCTTTGTTTTGTATCGGATTTAGTTAGTTGGACGGGGGGGGGCAGTTACGACTTCTTTCAATACCCTTCACATCATTGATCTTACCAAGCGTAACAATTCGGCATAGTATCATTTTTCAGGATTTGTAGCTATCAGCAATGAAAACTGGTCGAATTTGGCCGTGGATAGTGGTGACTATAATATTTATTCAGTCTACACAATAACTTCGAAATGATTACTAAATAATTTGCTCTTACTAAATGACGTCACATATTCTCATCACGCTGTTTTGAAGTCCTATAATTAATTTTTCTCTCCATTATTCTTGATTAAGATTAGAAGTATAATATATTATAGGCACTCCAAAATCACTAATTAGTTCTTAGTGAATAAGATTATTGGGTAGTATGTTAGATACACAACGAGAAAGAGAAAATTGGTGGATCAAATTAATTTAAAATAAACCAATATCTAGAAAATGAGTCAAACAGATGAATCTTCTACCTAATAATTAATACTTAAGATGCTTAGTGTTCATTACTCATGGAAAGTATTTAATTTCTTCGATTACTCATAGCTCTGTTTTTCATATTAACCTCATGTTTGTGCACTGGTAGGGATGATATTATATCGATTGATAAGAACTTTAGGCATAAAACGCTGTTGCCGGGATAATTAGATTTAGTGTGTAGCATATACTAAGTATCAGTAGAAAATCCGTTTAATATGGATTATTTATTTATTTTGTGTTGAATGCTATATCACACTTATATATATTTATGTGTAAATATGTCTCTTTGGATTTCATCTGTCTTAGGGTGTTAGTCATATCAGGGGAAAAAATGCTAAGTAGTTGTGATGCTCTTTACGTGTGAATTTCAAAGCATAGAATCAAATACTGATTAAAACAACCCAATTATTTTTCATAAGAAGGATAGGAACTCAAGGCTAATATGCTGCTGGGCTATTCAGGTTGTAGTTCATTCATTACCATGTGCACTTGAATGGCTTAACACTTTGGCTTGTACCGACGTTGAGAAATCACTCAGTTAGGGATGAAAACGACCTAGGAAAATAAACTACTTATACATACGTTGTATTAGATGTAAAGTAAATTTTTGTTCAGCGGAGTTTAAAAGGACATGCAGACATCCTTTTGTATAAATCACGTTGACTCTGAACAATTAACTGTCATTCTCGTGTATTTTAGAGAAATCACTAACTGCACTGAAACTATTTCATTAAAACTAGGTTGGTTAGATAATCCCGTGCTCCTTTCAAAAGCGATTACAATAAACTGTAGTAACAATACGGCAGAATTTTGGGTACATGTTCAGTATACAGTATGCAAGGGATATATTCCATCAGCTAGCGCTCAGACAGTCTGAAGAAATAGGTTGTATAGATAAGAAATACACCTTATGACAGGCTTACGAAAGGTTTTTATGTGAACAGTTTCATCAGGAGCGCATTGCTTTCTTCATTGAGATTAATTATATCAATAAGAATAGATGTTTGACATTTGAACCTACTTGCGACTGTCAACGGTACCAGTGATACATAACTGTATATCAACATATTCAAAAAATTATAATAAAGAAACTCATGTACTGTGCTATTGCAGTACATTTATCATTTTAATGAAGAAAAAACGGCTGGAAATACGAAATATAGGGTAATAAAAGCACAGAAACCTGTTCTTATCTTGTAAATTACAACCTGTTTACCTTGATTTATCTTTTTCAAAACTGAACCATTTCTTCGGTAATCTTTGCTGAACTTCTGGGTTGTTTTCTTCGCTATGACACCGCGTAACTAAACATATGTTAAAACAAAACTTCCGTTCAACATTCTTTTACAAAAGAAGGAGGTACTAAATGGAAATCGACCAGTAAATGACAAAATATAGATATGAGGGAACGTAACTAATTTCATGAATAAAGGACCTCATCAATTGCCAAATGATTGCCTGTACTTTGAACACGCTGCTAATTAGTACTGCAAGTATTCAACAATAACCACTGAATCTCGTTTCGTCCTGTTAACTGATAGGAAATATTTATTTTTATTGAAAATGAAAAAAATTGTAGTAATTAATACTGAGACTTCCAGTAGTAATAAACTCTGTGGATAAACAATTTCACATCTTTATGACTTGCCAACTATTTACGAAGACGAGTCAGCAGTACAGTCAGTCAAAGTAGACATCGTTTCCTGAACATAAAGAATAATTCATTTTATGTATATATATCGCTTCAGACACCTACTTGTATAGTTTGGTTTGTAAGGATTAGTTATGTTTTACGGGTTGATCACGGATTGATATCAGTTAGAGAACCATTGAAAACCAGTGGGGAGTACTGGACAGCTGCTGTTTCATCCTAGTTTGGGAATCATCGGCAGTACGCACCCACTGGGTTTCGAACCCGGGACCTTCCGGTTACTGATATCAATCCGTGACCAACCCGTAAAACATAACTAATCCTTACAAACCAAACTATACAAAGTTAATCTGATGCTCGCTAGTGACTTGCTACAGGTTGGAGTTTCCTGCAGTTCTAGTGAGAAGTCGTGACCAGTGAGGTCCAATTAGATGTCACGTGTGTGGATGGATGTCCCACCAACGACAATGGTTGGGGTCGCGCTAAATCACGAATTAGTAGAATTTAGAATTCACGAGCCATTGAATCGGGTCCCAGTGGCTGAATGGCATACGAGCTTGCCTTGTAACCAAGAGGTACCGGGTTCGAAACCCAGTGGGTGCGTACTTCCGATGATTCCCAAACTAGGATGAAACAGCAGCTGTCCAGTACTACCTGGTTTTCAATGGTTCTCTAACTGATATCAATCCGTGATCAACCCGTAAAACACCTACTTGTAGTTAGAAGCCATCAGGTTAGTCTTATATCGGTTAAATGGTGACAACATACTTGGTACTTACAGTTCCAATGCTGCTGTCTTTGGCTGTCTGTCTACCTATCAATTATTATTGCTTCTCACTAAAACCAACCTGATCTTGAATGTGCTAGTGAAAAGTTTTCTTATTTTAATTTTAACCTAAATTATTCGCTTATGAGACTTATAATTCGAACGTTGAACACAGTTGTCATTCACAGATACAATCGGGTGAAGAGCTCATTTTAGTTTATCATTCCATCAGTCATTAAAAAAATGGTAGTAGGATTTATTTCAGAAGATCAGAAAACTTATCTTTAATCTTATTCAAGCATGACTAATTTACACAATGTCTTATTTGTAATATATCAGTATTCACCACTGATCATAAGTGTGGAAAACTCATTTAATAGACCTTACCAGATCAATCTAATCCTATGGTTCTTTAGAAGCCATCAGTTCAGAAATGACTCACAGTAGAATTTGAGTAAACGTTCACTGCTAAAACAAAATATGATCAAACAGCCTTGATTCACAATGATATATTCTTCCAATTAAGAGAGTGAGAACAGCTTCTTACTGTTAGGAAAAGTTTATTTAACTCTGTTTTCAATTTGTCCGACAGCTTTTCAGAATTCATTTCAAGAGTCCAATAAATCAAAGGAAACTGTAGAACTTGACCCTTAAAATGTAAATAGGTTCATCCAATGCAATTACAACGTCTTTAAGACCAATAATCACTAATGTCAATGTCCACAGTTTATAACTACTCAAGTCAACAGTTAGTGGATACTATACAGTTTTATTTTTCAACAAAGAGAAATATCCAGGTTACATGTCACCTTACATGAATGATGTAATCGGTTAGCAAAGGGATATCTTGTGCTCGTAAATGGTTTGTAAGTATCCTAGTCTTAAGAAAGAAGAAAATAAGGAACTAATTTTCCCTTATTAAACATTAAAGTCACTGATTCTGAAATACACCAACATTGATACCTACTTTTTCAGTTGATGCTCATATATTCCTATGGGGTAAACCTTTCATTTTCAGTTTGTCTTCTGACATAGGTGTAGGCATATATTCTAGCGGCTAATATTCATTGTCTTATGTAGGAGTATTGGTGTTGCATTACCATAGTTTCCTAAATGTTAACCAACCAATCACCTGTCATCTAATAATTTTGTGAATTAAGTGACTTTTCATCAAAGCCATGTGGATCAATTGCTCGGACAAGAAAGAATACTCCATAAGTGAGTTTAGCTACTTTTTAACACGTAAGTAGTATAACGACTACTTACTAACTTTATTGTTTCAAAATCGTAACACAAACTGGAGTAAATAAATATATGTGAAATAAAAGAAGTTAAATGAGACAATAATGCGATTCTTAACAATGTAAATTTACTAACCTTCCTTGTTACATTTTTCCTGTGATTGTACAGAGGAATCGTATGCATTTGTATTATTCAGGATGGCTTCAGAGTTGTCAAAAGATGTGAGCAGATTACCATCTTGGAAAACTTCACCCTACAAATCCATGAGAAAAATTAATCATAAGCATTTCTGTGGGGGGGGGAAAGCGTAATATTGACTGTTTCCATCAATTCCGATAAATTTTGTCATGAAAAATCTATATATTGATGTTTCTTCAAAACAGCGACAGGAATATTTACTATAGAAAGAAAAATGGTGAAGCAAACCGCATGTGTCTACAGTAATGCTTTCTCTTCAGTTAAGGAGTGAAATACACTTTGGTATCTGTGAGTGACCCTCAAGAGAATAAAGATTTATTTAGCTTATTGACAAGAGTGCCTAAGTTTCAACACACATAAAAAATAGACATCTAACAGTAAAGGTTGAATCAATAACTCTCATGCAGTAAGTTTAGCTTAAGGATAATAGCATGAATATAAAGACAGACATTCATATGGACAGTAAATGTGCTAAATAAATAGCGTAACTCAACAGCTATCCTTTTTATTTGGACAGTTGGTGAATTTGGCCTTTTCTAAGCACATCATTAATAGGAAAAAACTGGTTCGAACAAGTAACTGCATTCATATTTGGATGCAATAATGTGGAACTTACGCAGATGCAATTACTCATCACCTCAGTAATCCTCACAAATCCTATTTCTAATCTAAAAGAAGAAGAATACTTTTCACTCCACCATCCATTCGAAAAGTGAGTGCTGTTTAACAGACTCTCCTTTAGAAACATATGATATGCATAGACTCTATTTGGCCGCCTACACTGTTTACAGAAGACTGGACTATTATCACTAAAAGCATTTCTTGATTGTAAACACAGCAAGGAGGGTAGTATAGTAATTATTAAAACCGAACAAGATTAGAGATAAAATATTACAGCATTTCTCTGCTTCCCGAGTAGAACATAGAGTTTCGAGGTAGACCTTTGAAGTTTCAGTAGCGGTAAAGTGCCTCTACGGGTTGGGGTGGTTAGCCTCATGCCTCCCCTCCTCGCTTTAAATGGACATACTACAGGATAAGCGAGGTTTAGGGGTGCGTCAGCCGGGAAACGAACCTGGGGCAAAGGCGTGGTTGGTGAACATTCCACCCCTAAACCGATGCCTTATCAGAACTATAAATGAATGTTGAGATAAATCTGTGGTTATTAGCCATCCAGGTGACCATTATCAAAGAAGACAAGAGTTCAGCTGTATTGTCATTCATCCTGATGGTCAATAAAACCCAACTTCGAAATAATTTACAAATTCCCATTTACGCATTTAGAAAAAAAACCCACAGATTCAGCGAAGAAATATATTCCTTTTCAACTAGTTCCTCATCATCGCCTCTGCACTAATATTTAGTTTTTAACATCGAATTTTTTTTACCAATCAAATAGTTATTTCAGTTGAGCAGTTTTAGGTATAGGGGGGTAATTCTTTTCACTTGTTTGCATTTTATGTAACTTATCTGAGTCATCCTATTCTTATAAGTCATCATTATTTTACAGATCTCTTGATTATATAATAACTTGTTGCTAACGCCTAATAATTAACTTATTTTGAATTCCTTAATTAATTTTCACCCCTCTTTTAAAACTTAGATGTTTTGTAACTAACATCTAATAGTTAATTGTTTGGATGACTTTTAACCTCTTAATTTCACCCCCTTTACCTAAAACTGACTAACTAAAATAACTACTTGGATGGGAAAAAAATTTTGATGTAAAAACTATGTATTAGTGCAGAGGCGATGATGCGGAAGTAGTTGAAAAGGAATATACTTCTTCGCTCAATCTACAGCTTTTTTCTAAATAATTGTTTCTGTCCAAATGAACGAAATACTATTCCTTATTTTTTCCCCTCACTGGCTTTGAAATATGACATCAGTGAATACACTTATTTCTCTAGACCAATTATGTTTTGCCTTATATCAACACTTTTTCATATGGAGTCTTTTTTCCTTCACGTTCCTCAGTGGAATATAGGGCTTCAAGCTAGTGGCTTGAAGTTTCTGTAGCAGTGTTCATTTTACAGGATGGGGTTGCTAGCCTCATGCCAAACCTTTCCTCTTTACCAGCATTATTTCTAGCTTAGCGAGGTATAGGAGTGCGTCGGCAGAGGATCGAACCTCGAACCATGTGCATGGTCGGCGAGCGTCCTAACCGCTATGCCACCGACGAACCCATATGGAGTAATTTATCCCTACTTCAACTTTGAAATGATTTACAGTCTTATCTATATTGGTTTTCAGTCACACATTTTCCGTGAGATACACCAATATTATGAACCGATTAACTCACAGTAAGAATCAATTGTACTAAGTTTAAGTGATAAGCAAACTACTGATAATACTGTCAGCATGATAAAATTGAGTTTATTTGTTTCTTTTATTACATAATTGTGACACGTCATTGTAAATAAACAATGTCAATGATGAAAGACATCTTAAATAAACTCTTTGCTTAATTAAATGTTAAGTGTTGGTTTATTTCTTTTAAATTTTCATTCACTTTAGTGTTATGTGTTGAGTAATTAAAAGACAAGATCAATTAATTGCTATATACTTTGTTTACATTGTATGAAAGCGATTTGTTTGCCGATTAAGATTTGTCAAGAGGCGAAGATTAAGGCCGAATAATGAAACACTCACACATACTTACAGACTGGTATCTTTTCGCTAAATCCTATGCATAATTACGCTCAATAACCACTTTGTGAAACCTTAAATTCATCTAGTTTAGGTTTATCTAAGCATATATATATATAGGCACAATTAGTATTGAAAAGTTGTCATATTGTCAGTTATTGACAATTATCAACTTCAATAACTCACAGCTGGAATTATGTTGGCCGATGATGACGGATAAGTATTGAATTTAAAAAGTTGTGAATTCTGTGGAATTGCATTCGGCTGACCAATGGCTTCAGTTATCAGCAGTCTGAATTCATCATTATTCATTTGTTGTTTGATTTCATCTGCAAGGAATTAAGTGAATTTTGTTTACGAAAGTTATTATTATTATTACAAGCGTAGTTGTAAAGCAAATTAATCTTTCTAAAATGTTATCATTCGAGAAAAAGTATATATATATATATATGTAGTACTGATAAATCTTCATATTTCTAGTCGCCAGATAATGACGGAGGTCTTTGTTTGATGTCGGTTAACTGCTGAATGTGTGGTGCTTTAGCGTTTTGTCTTGTCTGCGGCAAACATAAACAAGCAGTGTTAGGGAGTTATAAATAGGCGGTAAAATTGTTGTCCAGTAATCCAATCTCAGTTACTAATAAATAGATAGTGTTATGGTTGCATGTCATATTGTTTATTTTATGTATTGCAGTGATACAGTATTATTTTGCTGGGTAACTGATGTATCATTATATGCTGCATCAAATAAAAAACTAACAAGGAACTGTGTTTTACAAGACTGTCACAAGTGCCTCTAGGAAGTCAGCTGACGCGTTAACCGAAACACATCATTTCACTACATATGCACGAACGGTAGTACATTTAAAACAATAACTCAAGTCTTCAGTTATGATAAAATACTAACAATATAGTCAGTGAGGTATATAACACAACACTGTAATATTAGGTACTATCCAAGGTTAGTTGCTTAAAGTGAGTAACATCATAAAGTGTCTATGTTTTAGATCTGGCATATAATTGAGGATTCATGTTAAAATGATTTTAAATAGCACCGAAGTACTGAAATATTCACCAGACAAATTACTGATTTCCGCATCGTGTGGACATTTTTTAACATTTAGGACTGAGGTTAATTTTCACTCATCTACATATTTAAAAGTAAAGAAGCTGATATCAGCAGTGTTGCTGATAATGACAGAATTACAACTAACCTTGAAAGTTATCAGTGTTTACGTGTCACTGATTCCCAATCAAACTGAACTGTGAAAATCAATAATTCTTTCGATGTCTATACAAAAATTAGTTTCTGAAAGCAGACTGCCTGTTATGCATCTATTACATTTCAACATTTACGGCCAGTTACACTATATTGTTTTACTGTTGCATATTAGTTTCTTTAGTGCTTGATTAGTTACAATTGTTTGTAGTCAACAAATTTCATCTCAAAGTGAAAAAAAATCTACATGAGAGATGAAAATGGATACTTGGATAGATTGTAGCGTCTTAAGATAATTTTTAAATTTCCAAAGAAGATAATAAATATTTTTTAATTTTTTAAATGTATTCTTCTTCTGTATGACCGGGTATTTGAGTTTTCTAAATTGTGTTAGTCTGTATTGATATTTGACTGCGTAAGCACTCTATACATGTGCTACAGTTCAGCAAACAGTCTAATCACCAATTTATATATATATATATATATATATATATATGTATATATAAGCGTACTAATGAATTAGAGTGACTCAGCGATGGCCCTTCCACTGACCCGGAATAGGAGACAAATTAAATGAGCGTAAAATATTGTTAAGACAGACATAAAAAGTATTTCTTTTGTTATACGCAATCAAAAAAGTCTGAGCTGACTTTATAAGTTCTTTTCAGGGAATCTTGGACAGCACAGTACATTAAAATTACACATCAAATGCTAGATTCAGTATATACCAATTAACTCTTAATCAGTTGGAAATGGCAAATGGTGTACTAATTGACTGATAACGGGACAATAATTGTATGACATACAGCAACACAAGGGATACCACAATCACACGCTGCTTTAAAGCAATAAAAGGAGATAAATAAAGTAATTTGACGCGTATATAAAACACAAAAAGATGAATTTCGTCAATGTAAACAAAATTTTATTCTTTCTTCCTTTCTCCTCGTTATCTTTTCAGCATACAGAATATAACAAGAGATAAGAAGAGGAAGTAGTGTAAACAAATTGTTAATAATATCGCTGTGACGAATTATTAATTATATATATATATATATATATATATATATATATATATATATATATATATATATATATATATATATATATAAGATGGGAAATATGTTCATTGGTGTACACAAGCACAATGCTGTCTTTATTGCACAATTTTTATTATCTTGTCTATAATTTGTATTTATTCTAGTAGCACTTTGTCACTTTTTACTGTCAGTGCTCTTAATTTCCGCTTCTGATATCTTTTACGCACATAAACACACACTTATTTCTTTGCTACATTCTGCTAATTTTGTGCAAACCTCCCAGAAAATATGTAGAATTTTTAATTATCTTATATATATATATATATATATATATATATATATATATATGGGAAGAGAGAGAAAGCTTGTTTTCAGAGGCATTTGGGCATTTTATCCTTCTAATTTCGACTAATATAAACAGAAGTATTTGGTGCACCTTTCACTGTGAATTTTCTTCCCCTTATCAAACACTAATTATATAGATTTTAGCCATAATTGATGCAAGCCAGATTGCAACTATAAACAATTCCATTCACAGTAAAACAGTGGAAGATGATGGACGATAAAGAATATTTAGGAATTTCAGCTATCACCCTTATTTATCCTCTCCATACATCACATGTAAAGGTGAATGGGCGAAAAGACAATGTAGGTGGCTGTTAAATGTAGCAGTTTAGTAAAACATTTTTCTTTCCCCTTTTATCTTTTTTTGGTTGTAATTAATGTGTTAAGAAGTTTTATCTGTGCACAAATATTACCATTTTGATAGATTTAAATGAGATCACCTAAACAAAGATATCAATTTATTCAATGATGAACATGTATCGGATGAAATAACTGATTTTTACTAGGGTTATTATAAACATCTACATATTTATATATGTATGCACAAGATCATAATAACTACCTTATGTACAACTTACAGGTGTACAGACTTATATATCAAGCAGTTAAATAACAAATGGACACCTATCATTGTGAATTATATACGGACATGTATACACGCACACGAATAATTTTGTGCTTAGTAGGAAATATTTAACCGGAAAATTTCACTAATAATATTATTCGTGGGGTGAGAAGGAAAAATAGTTGAAGAATTATTCTAATTGTCATTTTCTCAAGGATAATTTGGACCACCTATTTTAATGATGTTTCTTGTGGACTTGACAGAAAAATGAAAGTGAAAATTAGTAATTCTATAGAAACAATGATTAGTGAATATGTAAAGCTTTGTTAGATCCTTCAGTAATATTGAAACAGTTCCAACACAAGTAACCTAGAAGGTGTGAAATAACACGAAAGCAACCATTCATGTCCAAAGTCACCAGGAGATATGATTAATAAACTCGTGGAGAAATCTAAAGGCTCACTGTAAATTGAAGTATGCACTGAAGATGTCGCCTAGTAGGGCGATGTAAACTTCGCAAATTAACCATCCAGCTCAGAGAACACAAGCACATCAAAATCATCCACCTGAGCTACAAATCTTCTCTATCATATCTAGAGTTAAATGTTAATTCCATCTGAGTCTGAAGCTCTTCATAAGAAAATAGCAGCTGTTTAGTATCAAATCCAAAGCCATCAGGTATCATGCTAAACAGGTCATCAAGCTCGAATAAAAATCAAATATCCATTACTGACTTAATTGTTGACGAAGATTTCCACAACTCCCAGTGATAAACTGTAGTGAGCATTATAAACTTATTTGGTTGGGACGACTACTTCTCACTACTGAAATGAGGTGTTTGTTTCTCTCCCTCCTTAACTGAATTTCGGAATAGTGACTCAATTACAATATGCTCATTTTTAGGAAGAAACAACACAATATTAGATTAATGCATTTTATTACACTAACTGTATAAGGTTATTTATTCTGATGTGCTTAACAGGAAGTGCATTATTGAAAACACTTCTAATAAAACCACTCATTGATTTGATTTATTCATTTTCTTAGTCGCATGTTACTAGAAGACTATGGCGAGCTATACATTCTTTGTGTTTGTCCTGTGTAATGAAAGTTGAGATTTAAATCTCACTGTGTGCTACTGATGTGAGCCATGCATAAGTTATAAAACTAAGAAAGTTCTCCTGATGAAACTTTTTAATACCTGAGAGTTTTTATGTAGGAAGATACTTCGATGGTAGCTAATTTTACTTAAAAGGTAATCTCATAAATCATTAATCTCTGAAAATCGGTATCTATACTCATGGTTTTTGGACAGTATTCGACCTTACATATTTGAAAACAGTTTCTGGGCGTGTGAACTATGGTGTCAAGGTACTATGTATAACTTCAGAGATTATTCTGTAATTTAGATTCTTGAAGAACAAATAAATTTTTTTTCACATGTTAAAAATATGGTTAAATTGTGTTGTGTAGTGGACACTGGGGTGCCACTGCTCACTACTGATGGAAACATTAATATTCTAAAAAAAAAGTGATAGACAAAATGAGTACCACTTATGATTGCTAAAAGTGATCCCGGTTCTTTCCTCAAAACTTGTAATAAAATTCAAATGGTTTTCAGTGAAAATCCTTTTAATTCCATTGTGGGTAAAAGTTCTATTCTTATATCAAGGGAATCTTTTTAGCTTCAAACTGAAGCTTTAAGACTAATTAACGGCGAGAAATGCCATATTTAATGAAAAAATACCAGCTAAGGTTTAAAAGTGAAATGCTGTTACTGTTTCACTTTATTTGAAGCTGACTAGCGACGGAAAAATGGAGATTTTTGTGCCTCTGTTACACATGAAACTAATCCTTGCCTTGAAAAATACGATTTCCATATTTCAATAAACAAAAGTACCTATGAATATATATGATATTATCTTAATGATTGATAAGTTAATATTTGAAATAGACACCATCCATTTTTTTCAATTGACAATTTTTTTTGTTTTATTTCAGTTCTCCCTTCAGTTAAACGTTTAGTCTCTTATTTCTCCTTTCTTTCTACCAACTTGAATGATATTGTTTTGCATTCTATGAAGTAAATTTAAATATAAACTAGTAGAGTGCAATGTGTTTTCCCGCCTTATTAATAACACTACTAATCTCTGTGCACATTTATCCTCTTATATTATATGTGAAACGGCAAATGTACAAAAGTAGATAATATAAAGTAAGATAAGGCAAGATTTCTCTGTTGTCATTAGCATTGTATTTCTCCACCTGTTCTAATATGACTTCTTTCTCCTTCTTTTTCTTCTTTTCATCATCATAGTCGTCATCGTCATCGTTCATCTTATCAACATCACTTGACAGAAAAAAGTTTTAAATAACGAATTAGTTGAGATTTTCATTTTTCTTGACAGGTTTAGTAAACAGTCATTAAGATATTGTCCATCTGAAACACTCCCTTGACTTTTTTCAACTGTATATATATATATATATATATATATATATATGCATCGGGACACCACTAGCTATACACATGAGACATTTAAATCTAGAAAGAATGTGTATGATGGATTTAACTTTTGATAATGTTTATTGATGATAGCTGATAACAAAATGGTATTAATATGATTGATGAATACATGATAAGTATTAAAATATGACGTTTTCAAAAATATTATCAACATTATAGAATGAAAGGGAAAATGTAAATTGTATCTTAAAGTAATTTGATTAACGCATTATTAGAATCGAAATAAATAATAAAAAAATAGGAGTAAAAATAATTAAACTAGTTCCAATGGCTATGTACAACTGTTTTGATTTTACATTGTCAAAGCCATTGAAAGCTACCAGTAGGACAAGTGGGATACTGCTAAATCTTGTCAACACTATTGTAGACAGACAGTTGAACTCATTCAAGAATCTCGTCAGGCTCTGAGCATCCTTTCTACATGCATCTCCCTCCTCGTATCTCATCAGGCAGGAGTAGAAGCAACTATAAAAGATTTTATTCTCGGACAAATAAGTCTAAAACTCTATGATACCTTATTGGGTACAAATTTTAAGTGATGCGAAAAGTGTTAGGCGCGAAAGTACTAACTTACTGTGAAATGCTAAGTGAAAGGCCTTTTTTAGTCTTTCTTCTATTACCATATTCTTGTTATTATTTCCACTTTAACTTTCATTTTATATCATTATTCTTGCTGACATCATTATAAGTGTAATAGTCCACTTAATTATCTCCCCTTTACTATGTGTTGTAAATAGAAAATTAGATGCCGTAATATATCACATACTGGAAATTCTACATTTACCTGTAAGTGTATGTAATAGTTCATTAATCGAGCTGTATGATTATTCCTTATGTACTCGGCGAACTTTCAAGTATTATTTTTGTAGGTCAGTTGTGAATTTCCTATTGATCGATTGGACCGACATGTTCTACCTCCTTTTTTGATTACAGCTTGATTCCACACAGTACTTTTTGGTAGAAGTATGGGGTTTTCGGCATGTGATATCGGTAGCCCAAAGTTTGCAGACTGACCATAGATATCAGGTATGCGCCGGCAGCGGATCGGACCCCAGACCATGTGCATGGTCGGCGAGAGCCCTAACCACTGTGCCACCGACTCACATGTTAGATACTTCCACGATGTCTGACGATAAATATGAAGTAGTTTTTGAATGATGACAAGCGGTGGAATTCATTATGCTCATTTTGTCCTATCTGGGACACGTCATCTCGACTTGCTTGCAATCTCTAATGTGTGATGGACTTTCCACTGAGACTCGAACCCAATACCATTCGTTCTAAATTTATTTAGTATTCCCAGTGTTTTTCTTTTCCGGAACAACAACAAAATTAAGATTTTCGACTTCGAAGACGTAACAACCTCACAATTCAAAAATCGAAATGCAACAAATTGCTTAATTTCATCCGGATTTATTACTGTTTTAATCGTCCAGTGAACATTAACTTGCGCGCTGACTTAATTGCATCGAAGTAAACGCTGTGCATTTCTTCAACGAAATAAAGATATACTTCAGATTATTACTTTACATATAAATCCTGAATGAAGAAAAGAGTATTTTGGAACTAAATGCTCTGAAACATTTGGTACCATATGTTCTCAGAAATAAAGCTTTATTATCATTAATACTACTTCCGAATTTTACCTGCCTCTACGTGCTAAATAAAATAAATCAAAACTAAACAGTCAGAAATCACTTTACTCTGAATGACTCTAAACACATTTGTTGACGTTTTTACACAAAAACTTTTTAACTTTGAACCCAGTAATTTAATCAGATGAGTTTACGCTTCAGATGAAGCCAGAGAAAAAAATCTGGAGTCATCCACTGTCCTGGAATTCCAGTGCAAATCTCCTACTTACTAGGATACTAGCAATTGATTTTTCTTTGTTTTAAAAATTCTTATAATGACCTTCCCTTCAGTATTTATTCTCTTACACTAAGGAATTTATTCACCAGTGATAATACCAGTAAAATGAGTAGTCCTTGAGAAACGCAACTCATTTTGTTTAATGTGCTACACATAAGACTTGTGGATTACAAGTTTAAAGCCTCTGAGAAATGTTTGACACTTACCGAATAAAAGCTTCAACGGAAAATAAAACTACCGCACGAATTCTCGAGACTTGGGCTTATTTAAATGTATATATAATCAGGAACTGATATCACTTGGCGAATTACTAAGAAACAGAATATGTGTTTTGTGACATTATGTAACATTTGCAAGTCATACACAGCTGATCAGACGAAATAAATGATGATGCCATCTTATTCTACACAAACTGAAGTTTTTGCCTTATTCAAACGTTTTTTCCTAGTTTGAAATCATTCGACAGTGTGTACTAGTTACCGTACTAAGGATAAGAGGCTTTCGCGTTACCATTCAGCAAATGGATTGAAGTCCAGTGGTCTGTGAATTCTAAATTCGGCCATTCTGTGAGACCAACACTTAGTGTTGTCATTGAGTATCCATATTTGATAGTCCCCACAGGTCACAACTTCTCTTTGAAACTCCAGGACGTCTATTGTGTTGACAGACACTAATGAGCAGTAGACCGATATTCAAGTGTTGAATTCCAAGGAGCATTTATGTCAGTCCATGAGGAAAACTATCTTAAGACCAATCAAATTCCCACAGCTCTTAAACCTGGAGATCTTGGCTTATATTTTAAGCTGTTTTCGTAAATGTTTACGATGTATGTGACGCAGAGATAACGAGAGAAAAAATCATCTTTCAAAACTATACTTTCCTAGTCACTTACTGTTGTAATCATTGTTTTTACGCCTTTTCGTTAAAAAAATCATAATTACAGAAGCCTGCTTATCAGTCACCGGAAACACTTATTTAGCAGAAAAACGTGGGCAGTGTATTTGAACAGAAAAAAAAAATTCATCTTCCTAATATAATCGAGAAGAATACTAAATTAGAGGAATAAGTGTTTTTTTCACGTAAATCTTCCACACTAATTGTAATCCTCTCTTTTACTGAATTTGAAGTGTGTTCACACTGGAAAAAATTAAACTAATTATTTAGTAATTAATTAACAATTAAGTGACCAGTCTCTTAAGTTTATATACTTTGCATTGTTGTTTGTTGTGTTGCTTCACATAAAAATGAGCTTCAGAAATCTACACGCATTTCTGAGATGTTCAAGAGGCTTTCCCCTCATCACCTCTTTCATTTTCGTCCTCATATTTCGAAGTATTTCTCAATCTATTGTATATTTTAACAGGCGTGCTCGTATGTATGTCTAGGACAATCAATACATGAGAATTTTTATTTCTCAGCGCATAAACCTATGCACAAACGCGTTAATTGCGACTAATCTTCTTTTTTCAGTCAACAGGGTTTTTTTTTTGTATATTAAATTAATTCATTATATTAGGCAATGTAATTAGTAATTGCAATTTAATAAAGTGTACATCGTCTAGGTTTTCTTTTCCTAATTATTTTATAATTGTAAGTTGGGACAGTGTGCACACACAGACACAAATTTTAGATAGAGATTTAGAGAAAAGAGAGAGAGAACAAATGGAAAAAAATTAAGTCAGTAGGTGACAATGAAAAAATGAGGAAAAGAAGCTTAGGACGATTAAGAAGAGGAAATTAAGGAAAGAAAAGACTGAGGGGATTTGCAAATTTAGAAAATATAATCAAATACCTGTGTCAAAGTTCATATCAACAATTATCAAAAAAAAATAATATAAAATGAAATAAACAGAAACTCAGTTGTTTCCATATATATTTACCTTAGAAATCAAGTGAAATAATAAAGAAGTTCTTAAGAGATTAAAATTTTCACGGGTTCGCACATTTTCAACTTCATTTCAATAAAAACTAGTTAATTTTTGGGTAACAGAACGTTTTGTCATAGGTAAATGACCTCAGTAGTCTTCGTTACTTTTAGATATGTAACAGAGACTGATGAACTTGCAGAAAGTGAGAAACCGCAGAGAACCATTAATCAACAGGTAGTCATTTTATCCAGCTCCATGAAATTCAAGCAGTAAATATCCTAGATGAATTATTTTATGGGCTTTAGATTCGTTAGTGGTAGTAACTGTATAGAATAAACTAGTTGTAGTTATTTGGCTTTATTTAACCAGAATGAAGGTGCTCAGAACATAAAAAAAGATACCAAATTGTTGCACATGTCTCAGTTATCTTAGATACGAAAACTTTTAAGCTATTATCTTTTGAACTGTTAATTTAAGGCCTATATAATTAATAAATGGGATGCATTTAGGTGGGTTATATTGTCAAATGCAATCCATAGTCTGTGGAATAGATGCAGCAGCTCAGTTCTATAACAAGAATCGGAATTTATAAAAATTTTAGAATAGTTAGAAATTCTTAATCTTAAGCACAAACTGTTCATCAGCAATTACTACACATTAATTTTAAATTACCTTAGTAGAAAAGCCTTTGCTTCAATAGCTGTTGGTATTCAGTGGTTTTTTTTTAAGGCTAATAATATTATTCTGTTAAGCATTACCAGAAATGGTTATCAGATTCAGTTAACAACAGGACATCTATTGACTTAAATGAATTAGATCTACCCAGTAACATTTATATTAGAGATTCAGATATTTCATTTATAACCGCTTCTTGTCAAAAGGTTTAAAATTTGTTGATTTTTGTCGCACTCTATGAAAGTCTTAGTACCATATACAATTGCTTAGATGGTAGCTGTATTATGTCCGTATTTTTTTATTACAGTAATGTCTGTCACAACACTGTAACCCCGGAATAATGCATCTAGACCAGATTAGCTTTACCATGTTCTTAAGATTATCGACCTAACGTTTAATCTGTCTCCGTTGATACTGAGAAGAAAAACTTTATTTACCACATCACGTGGTAGTTGATACTAGAAACATCCATTTGAAGGTAACACTTATATAAATCAGTCAATGTTTAATTATAAGCATAAAGACTGAAGGACCTACATTGTTTGAAGAAACTTTTGGAAGTACAGTTTGCTGATGGTGAGTTACCTTATTAACACTACCAAAACTTTTTACACTATACGGGCAGTTAATCTATTAAACAAAACCATATACTGAAAAGAAAAACTCTACAAAATGACATGATGAACATTGTTTAAGAGAATGACTAAATCAGTTTTTAGGTTTTATATGTTTGATGTCCGATCAGAATACTTTTGTAATTTAAAGTAAGGCCGTATTCCCTCTCCCCCCTCCAAACAGATTAAAATACAAAAAAACTATAAGCGGTTGAATTTTACTCCCATTTTTGTGTACATTTCTTTCGATATACATAGAAAGCATTTCGTGTTTTCCCAGAACTGTAACTGTTTTATAACTGCTCATTAATTGTAGTGCGTTAATCAGCGTTCCTTTACATTTACATAGATTTTATTCATACAATCTATATGCTTAGAAATTTAAAAATGATGATAAATTGACTAAAATCATGACTGAAATTGCAATTTTAATTCTTCTTTAGACATATTTTCATGAGTGAGGCTGAATTACAACTACTTATATAACTTTTAAGGGTGCACCTAGTATCGGATAGTAAGGTATTTACGTCAATGAGATGAAATGAAGACTTTTAGCTCATCAAAACTCAGATTTTAAGGTTTGTCATCTTGTTATTATTCAGGTTGTTATAACTTACCAAACTTGTGATACTGATTATTGACAGCATTAAACTTAGAATACTGAATTGGTAATACTTCAGATGTTTCCATTTTATTTTGAAACCTTTCTTGATCACTGTTATCACTGGCAATGTTCGGTAAATGTTTTGTGCTGTTCATATCACTGTCAACTCCAGTACGACACATCGGATTACTTAACTCGAACGTTTCGGTTGTGAAACCATTTGTTGATGTATTATACTTCATAAAGTTTTTATTCATTGAATCATCGATAAGTGGTGTTAGTATTTTCGTTATTACTGTGGGCAACTCTTCAATTTCCCCTTCCATATCACCCAACTGCCAGTAAACATCGGAAATTTCTTCAAACTGGTAAACGCTTTCACTAGATGCATTGTGTTGTTGGTGATGTTGTAGCGTGTTATGTTCCCCAGACATCTGCTGCAATAAGAAGTAGAAATTGTTTTAATTAATGAAAACTATCATTTAAAATAACTTAGGCTAGAAAACACCTTTTTACATCAACTGGATAAAGGGAAACCACTTATTTTTCAGGGTCCACATGTTAAAGTCAGTTAATAAGGTTTTGTCGAACAGCTTTTCTATTGCTAGACCTTAGGATTTCGACCTACTGTTTTTACTTTTCAAGTGAAATTTATGGCAGATTATACTGGTGGACTCTGAAATATATTAGTATTAAGACAACTGTTCTTTCATCCGAAATTTTTCAAGTGAATCTGAGTAAAACGGCCAAATGTATATTTCACAAACGAAAAACATCCTGTTGGTGATTTGGTTGACTGTAACAGCAACAATTGAAATTCAGACCCATGTGACCAAGGTATTCTGGTCAGTGTTAAAGATCTGTTCTTCCGTTGAAGTTTGTTGTGTTCTGCCAATTACTGTCGGTCATTTTCTGTTAAAATTAGGGACAGCTAGTTTCCAATGATTCAATCAAAGCTTGAGGACTAATAAGTCGGTATTTACAACAGAAAATTGAAACAGATTCCCCGTATTTCGACATCAACAGTTCATGTGAGTCTTTCAGATATGTTGGCGAGGATCAGAAAATATCTATTCAACTTACTCTGTCGCTGTTTTGACAAAAGACAAGATTTAAGAAGACATCACAAGGTAGCAGGATGATGTTTCGGCAGGTAATTCTGTGACATCAGTATCTTTTTACGTTTGCATATACTTAATTAATTTTAAGTTTATGAATATGAAAATTCTTGTGCAAATGACTTAAAAAACAGACTACAGGATGCCTTCGGTGAACGGAATTTGATGTTTGTAATTATTCATGCGGAATGTGAAATTAGGAAAATTCAAGGGTTACCTCTATTGGGTCAATATGTCAAGTAAACTAAAGCTGAAGTGTCTGGATGATGTGATAAAACTCTTACTACTGTATATATTTTAATTAAGACGATAAAAATCCTAATATGTCTGTCGATATCATACAGGTTTGTGGACAAGAAACTGTAAGTTGTATCTAAGCGTATAACATAAGCAATCAGTCATCTTATTTTGTCCTCTAATACATAAGAATAATTGCATCAATTTTAACTATTTCCTGAATAAGACTTAATTCGCTGTTATGTTAATTAGTCTGTGAATGTAGGGGATGTTTAATACATTTTTGCTCACTTATATACAAAGTGGTCTCGGCAATATATTGTCTACGTATCATATTCATTAATTGGCTATATTCAAATGTGTTCACATTTAAAGTTATTACTCGAGTTACAGTGCAGAGATCCACAGAAGTGTGTAAACCGATACGAGTAAAACCAAACAAACAACCGAGATACAATCAATGTCCACTGTTCAAGAAATATGACTTCTAATTACAGTATCTAATCTCCGCCTTTTTCGGATGTGCCAACGAAGTTCCACAGAAGTATGAGCATTAAAATTCAATTAAATATCGATTTTATTTGGTTATCTACTGCAACATTAGTGGAGTATATTAGTATCAGTTGTGTGTGGTTAAAAAAAAGAATATATATGTCTTAGACTGCTAGGAGTGTGTCAACTACTATGAGTAACTTGTATTTTTTCTGCGGGGAGCAGTTAGTCTTGTATTCAGATATGATAGAGAAGATTTGTAGCTCAGGTGGATGATTTTGAGGTGGTAATTGAAGTATGCGCTGAAGATGTCGCCTAGTAGGGCAACAAAAGCTTCGCAAACTAACTATCCAGCTCAGAGAACACAACCACCTCAAAGTCTTGTATTCGGAAACAGTAAAAAATGTGACCACTACTTAGTCAGTAATAATTTAATTGTAACCTTAATACTGTGATTAGAATTTTTCGGTTAGTTAACTATGGGGTATGAAAATGAATTAAATAGTGTTCAGTTTAGCTTAGTTGAAAACCATCAGTAGGGCATGCATCTTCTTCATTTATATTCTTGTGGTTAAGGCACATACCTCTCGGTACAGATTTTGTAGTCTTTATTCTTCAATCAAGTAAGAAAGGATTATTCCTGAATAATTAGCTCATCTGAATGAGTGTATACAGTGTCTTATCCTACTGATAAATACCAATTCTAAATTGTATGAAGCTGAAGTTGAGTAACACAATGAAATTTATATAATACCTCAATAAATAATTGCCTACCAATGCCATTGAAATAACTATGAATGTACAATCTATTCCTTTCAATTGCAACCTTTGTAAAAGAAATCCTCAGACAACTGACATTTTATCACGTCATTGAATTGCACCGGGATTTTTCATTCTCTCTTGTCTGATATTTTTATTCAATAAAAATATGTGTGAAATTATTTTTAATTGTAAATCATTAATTATGTAAAGAACTACTGAAAATAGAGGATTGCAAAATGCTCATTTTACTCCAGTTTTGGACTCTACAACAGTGTTCATTAGTTCTCGTGTGGGTTGCACAGTCACATGGTTAGTTTTCTGAAGACCCATGTCTTCTAATTTCCGCTAAATAATAGTGTGTTACAACCGTCATTTGATAACACCAGTGAATAGACGGAATTTCGTAAAATCTACTAAAGATATCCTCAGAAAAGGCGGTATGAATTTAATAGGGAACAGGTAACAAAAGTGTTGGATTTCAAAGATTTAATTTAATTATTTTGTATATAAATAATTCGACATGATGAATGTATTTGTGTTTAAAGGCCTAGTAGTGTAATTAGACGCTTGACAACTAACTGATTAATGCCATAAAACTTGACAAGCAATTTACCAACACATTTTTGAAGAAAGTGACTAGTTCACTAGTTTGTTACTTCAAGTATTTTCTGAAATGAATTACTGAAATACAAAACCATAAGTACTTTTTGGAAGTCTACATAATTAAGATACTCACCTGCTGAAAGACTGTTTTTCTATGTTCACCAGTATGCCAATGTCTTAAAGCACTTGTCAACGTTTTAAATCGATTCACATATTTTTGAGATTTGTCAGACAAGAGGAAATTGATATTTGCACTACTGGAAGAAGATGATGATGGTGATGATGACGAAAAATTGGGTAGTGGTAATGTCAGTGGCACATGCTTTTTGTGAAACACATACACCACTTGTAGGTTTGTAAGTATTGATGACAACTGTAGTAAAACTTTACTGAACTTTGCCTGATAATTTAATTTATTAACATCTTGAGAAATGGGTGAAGAAGAATCGCAGTTTGTCTGTATATTTTCACTATTGTCTGTGTTATCATTATTATCATCATCATTTGTCAGAGATTTCAATAGATCAACGTAAAATAAACTCAGAGAAGCCAACGTATTCCAGAGATAATTACGTCTATTCACTAAATGTGTAAATGTCTTGACAGCTCCCGCATGATTTACTGTTTGACAATGTAAACGAAATTTATGTACAGAAGTTGTGTACAAATCACAAGCAATGCAGTAAAGTTGTATTGATGAGGTTAAATTGAAATTATTCTTGACATTATTATTACTATTAGTGGTACTACCATCACCAGTAATGTTACTATGAGTAGCGAGGCTATTCATTGTGTTAGATAAAGATAAGTTACAATTTAATCGGTTGGAAAATGAAAACTGAATATTATTATTACTACCATTAAGTAACTGGCTTCCTTGTATGTTTAATGTAGACAGTATGCGTGATTGATTCCACAGGCCACCTTCACAAACGTGTACTAAGAAGCTCAGTCTTTGTGCATGTTTTTCTGTTTTACAGTGTAACTGAAAATTTGCTTTCAATGGACTTTTATAAGAACACAATTTACAAAACCAGAAACCATTTGTATGCACAGTTATTAAATTGGTAACATAGTCTAAATCAAATGGCATACGATTTCGTTCGGCGTGTTCAATCAGTGTATCTAAATTATTAGTTGTAAATGTGCAACAAACTTGACAAGCTAATGGATGACCAGATGTTTCAGTTAGATTATATGTTGGATTACCATAAGACAATGTTGATGGTGTAAATGTGTTCAAAGAAAGGTTATGCTGAAGGGAAAATGAGTTCAGGAGTGCAGCGGAAGTGGTAAAAGAAGAAGAAGAAGAGGTACAGTTAAACTGATTATTAATATCCTTATTCTTAGACAAATTCATCTCATAGAGATTTCCAACAGTAGTGTTCATCTTCGTATTCTCTTCAGTTTCATTATTCCCACTTCTATTCTGCAGGGATACTATACTTTTGTGCTCTAATTTTGTGTTTTGCTGCAACGCCTTTACACTTCGTATATCATTTAATGAATGTGATGTTAGTATATTCAGGTCACTTACAGGGCTTGGTTTTTTACTTGTTGAGTTTAAATATTGACGACTTTGATGAAGAATATTCTGTTGCTTCTGCTGCTGTTGGTGACATTCATAGTCAGTACTTCCGTTGTGGTTACTTCTGTTGTCAACAGAATTAAATATTGTCTGTGACAATGTCTGTTCATGTTCCTATAAGAAATAGGAGTTATAATTTGAGAAAGTCAACGAAACTATAAATTTTTTTATTTACAGCTTGATTCCACACTGTGTTTTTGGTACAAGTATGGGATTTTCAGCATGGATATCGGTAGCCCAAATTTTGCAGCCCGATCATAGATATCGGGTGTGCGTCGGCGGGGGTTCGAACTTCGGACCATGTGCATGGTCGGCCAGCGTCCTAACCACTGTGCCGAAACACTAATTTTACGTTGGAGGATTTCATCTTAAGGACCTTCTGTTTACAAGGTCCTGGGTTCGAACCCCAGTGGGTGCGTACTGATAAAGAGTCCCAAAATAGCATGAAACAGATGTCCAGTACTCCCGGGTTTTCCAATTCTTCTCTGACTGAAGTCAGCTCATGAAATCCTCCAACCAATCAAAACAAAATCCCTACAAAATCAATACTTGAAAACCTGCATATCAAATTTTATTGTCTAAGATAAGATTAATGATTGTTGAGGTGGCATCTGAGGCTACAGGGGCCAATTAACCTCGGTTTTCATTAGTTGCTTAAGTGGTCACATAAGTACATATGTAAGATTAATTAAGATATTTTGAAGAATTAATCATTTCACTCGAAAATATGCCCGTTTAATTTTGACTCACTAGCTTTAAGATTCTAGTCACAAAACAGTTTGTTTAAGGCATGTGTAACCCCACTACATTTTACTTATATACAGCCACACTGTATACATTTCACAGGTTTGAAGGCTGAATAAGTGTGTGGTTACCAAAACAAATCAAACTATATTTCCCATACAAGATAGTAGTCATTTTCAGCATTTTATTATAATGTCGTCTTAATGAATTTAACCTCGAAAAAATTTCATCTTTTGAATTTACAATTCTTGCCTTAAAAATGAAGAGAAATTCTATGCTAATGTCGTTGTATGTGTAATCTAATTGCGAATCTATGTTGACTTAAAAATTGTGTAAGTCTACAATATTTTAGTATTTAGAAGGTGTGGAAATAAAAATCTCTTCGTTTTCCAAACTGTGCCAGTCTACAAAATGGAATCTTTCTTAGATATTTGGAAAGTACTGCCAATATCGATTCCTTGCCGCTAATATATTAGAATGAAAATTACTGAACCAACACTCAGCTGTTCTCGTTTCTAAACGTGCTTGGTTTGTAGAAAAAAATGAAAATTTCATTGAAGCATATCTGAAATCCTTTCTGAAAAAATGTTCATTGGAGACATCATTTCTTTAAAGATGTCGACAAAAGTGTTCCGTGTAGACAGTTTTAAGCACTTTTCAAGGAGATCCAGGTAGTACTGTTTGATTTCCAGCAGTTACATGACAACGTGAAATAATGAGAGTAAATTGAAACCGTCACAGAATTCAGGAATGCGTCTTTACATTAGATATTTGGAGGCTAATAGTTTTATGGAAATCGTTGCAGCCCTTCTGATTAACATTTCATTAAGGAACAAAGGACCTATAGTTGTATCATTCAAGACACCCTATTTACTGTTAAAGGAATATGATGAGAAAATGATAACATTCTAACTCATCGTTTGATAAAATTTCAGGAAAACTTTGCTTCAACAAATCAATACTTATGAGTACTCATCACTGGGATATACATTCATTAAGAACGCTAAGTCAGTTATTTTAGATCATTCCGGTCAGTCAATATTGAGTCTAATATACTTTACTTTGCACTGTTGTTTAAATTGTAATAAAAGCAGATCAAGTTCAAACTTCGAATTCAAGGTAGTGATTATCGTATTGGTCGAGTAAATGATTTAGTCCATTGTTGACTACTTAGTAAATAAAAGTACTGGTGGTGTTATTTGGCTGATGGTGACTACCATTGGAATCCAGTATGAGCATTTTATCTCATTTAAGACTTTTCGAATAGATATGTCTGCATCCTCAGTGACATAAGTCACTGGATTCACTGACCTACTGGTGTAAAAGCAGTAATGAGCGAACATTCAATTTTGATTCATTGAAAGCTCCTAGAAACTGAGTAAAGTAGGCGAAAAAGATGATGAGCTGAATGTTAGGTTACTAAAACTTGCATTCTTTCTTGTAGATCACACTTCTTATAATCTGAGAAACTATGAGCTGCATTTAACTTCACTCTTCGTATTTCGTTCTGAGGATGATTTGAGTTGAATTTCTTCAAACTCGAAGCTGTAAACATCTAAATGTCCCTGTCTGTTCTTACATCTCCCATCTTATTAAGAGTAACATTTAGTAGCGAAAATTAATTCAGTTTTTCCGAAAATCTGACCCAAGACAAAATATAAATAATGGATTGGAATCTATAATTCAGTAATACAAATATATATATATGTGGTGTTTTTTGAATGGACGACTTACCTGAAGATTGTTCAGGTGTTTATCTGACTGTTGATGTATAGCTAAATTTCCTTTAGTTGTTGTAGAATAGTTGCATATTTCACACCGATAAGGTTTATAACCGCAAATATAGGTTTCACCACGACCTAATCTTGGGTGAATAGTTTTTGTTATACAGTAAAGACATGAGCCAGCTGATGAGGTATTAGTATCACTGCTTTGCGACTGCTGATGTTGTTTTGGCATGGTTGTATATTTTACTCGATTTGAAGAATATAATGCGGCTTTCTTGGTAAATGCCAAGGAGGGAAATGTTTTATTCATAGATTGTGTGTTAAAATATTGGCTTCAGGAGTTTTGAATTATTCTAAACATTATTATACTGACATCTGGTTGCTTGGATTCGACGACAGGCATTAAAGAAAAAGACAATTCCGTTTTCTGTTGGTTTATCCGTTGATTTTTAAAATGATGTTTGACAACTGTGCTAAATGTGGTTGTCTGTAAAACAAAGAATAACAAGATTATTTTCTCTACTTACAAATATCCAGCCCTTGATTAAGTTAAAATAGTTAACAAAGACAAATTCCGATTTATTTAACTAACATCAGTGCTTGATAATAGCTCGGTTGTCAATCGATGGGGTCACTTTCAGTTGTTTTTGTTAATGTTGTTTAAAAAACTGTGAACATTCTCACGAGTAGTGCAACAAATGCTAAACAGCCGCTATCACTATTTTGTTATACTCTTTTTAAAAATAGACTGTTATAAACATGTGCTGTTGTGTTGGTCATTAGATGGTAGTGAGTAAGACCATTTATAGTTTTACCTGCAGTGTCCTGCTGTAGTTTTTAATATAAATAACTTAGCTAGATTTGTTTTAAGTTACGATATTCTCGAAGCCAAATTAGTTTCATCGACGGTTTTAATCTGGGATAGAATTTGATCTCTGGCAGGACTGTTCACAAGGAACATTACTAATGAATTTCAAGAACCAAAGCATATTAGATTAGTTCTTTTAGAAAACTGATTCAGTCGAATATCTTCACTACAGATCTGTATGGGACAGAAAAATACCAAAACTCTGAGTACATTGAACATTCTATGATTAAATTGCTTTGAAATCGATGAACTGTTTGTAAATTAGTTAACTACAAGCTCCATATTTTGTTATATAATAAAATAGCTCGAGATGAATATCCTGTTTAAACCTTGCCGCCATTTATCTCTATGAGTTTTCTTTTTACCTTTCCTCTTTAAAAACTACTACTGATCACCCCAGTTTTAGTTTAAATGATGCGAAATATAGAACCAGGAAGATAGTGCCCGTTGTATTCCTTTACATAAATGACAATAATAAGTTGACTCACATTTTGGCTTACAGCAGATAAGTGAAATTTTTTTCAAAGTAAAATTTAACCATGAAAATAAAACGACATACAGACAATCAGTTCTAGCCACTTGTATGTTCAGAAGACAAAGGATGTACTTCAGAATAAATTAAATTAAAATCATCACTCTTTCTTTTTATCTATGGCTGTCCTTCTACAGTGGGTTTTTTTTTCTATCGACATAAGATAATTTTTTCATAATTAAGTATCTTTTCTACCCTGTTATGATCAGTTGATTAGAGGATAAGATGGTTTTTCTATTTTTAAAAAGTAGTCTGAAAAAAGGTAGTACAAGTGTTCTTCTTGTTCACTTATGTGATTTTTTATTAATAAGTATAGCGCCAGTCAACTGAAACTAAACTGTGCATACATTTCTTTGATTTACTTGTCCAGGTGGTTGGTTCATTGACTTTAAACAGGGCACAGAGATGTCATCAGTGGTTGTAACTCTGACTATTGAAGATATAAGCCTTTCGCTTGTGACAGTAGTGAGAAATAAATTAATTTTTTCTCTCAAGATGATTTTCATGATATTGCGTCATTTAATTAAAATTATCATAATCGTATAGCCACCTTAAAATACTACTTCGACCGACTATTTTTGAATATGAAGACAATTCTAATTATTTGTTAGAAATAAAGTCTTGATGAAACCACTAACGAAAAGTTTGTTAAACCACTCGTGTTCACTTGGCTTCAGTTTGTTTTCTTCGCCGATTTCGATAACGATAATTATTATTACTAGTAAGAATTAGGTATTTCTAGGGAATCAGGATTTTTAAGCACTGATTAGACAACAATTGAAATGCTATAGTTATGATCCTTGTGAATGCAGGACTTAAATTTTGAAACTATAATACAAAATAATTCCATATTAGATAAATTTACTTGATATCGTGGTATGGCGTTAAGCCATAGATTTGCTTGCATCACGTCTAGAAGCTGAGTAGTTCAAAAATAAAACGAAAGTTCCATCATTGTTTGCATAGAGCCCCGATTGTTAGGTTGGCATCGAATTTTAATCAGACGTGTTCAGACTAAGGGTATTTAAATTTTTTATTGCTCAGGAAATAGTGGCATATACTGCCTGCCATGTTATTGCTGATACTGTTTTTAAAGCCTGAACTGTCCTTAAAGCAAGGACTATTCGTTTGGTGTTAGAAAAACTCTAACCTTAATATGGTAGCCATAATTATAATGATCCATAGAGGTATGTCGGATAAAATGTTAATTGGGCACTGTTGTACAGTATAATTTCATTATGGAAAAAGTTATGCAGTAAGATTTACTGATGACATTTTGAGCAAAATTTGTTGCTCATAATCATATGAGCACTGACAGTGAAATGATGAGAATTTCTGTGATTTTATCCGCCCTTTAATTATCATATAAGACTTATAATTTAAAACACAAACTTTTCTCAGATACAAGCTGATTTTACATTTCAGTGGAACTTAGCTATAAAATGTTTTTGTCTTTCAGTAATTTATGTCTCAGCAGAGTTGCGTTGCATTTTAAATGACTGTTTATAACCTTCAGTGTTTTTCACTAGGTTACTGACTTCACTTAAAACTGAAGCGTGTATTTAGTAAAAGTTAAAAACGTTTTTGTGGAATTCATTTTTCCGCAGTAATGTTGGAAATGTATAATAAGGTAATTTTCAAAGCGAATTCACATTATGGGAATAATTTGTGTTCTATACTAAAAAGATGACGTGCAGTAAGATTTTGAAATAGACGGACAAGAACTTTCCACAGACTAAGTTATTCATTGAATTATTTTTCTTGGTCATTTGATATACCGTGTAAAATGATGTATACATTTATAGATGTTGTTAAGGTTTGATAATAAGGCTTACGCACAGTTAGCCTAATTCAAAGTTTTGAAGTCTCATAGTACGTATACAAATTCTGTAATGTTTACTGTTATTCTGCAAGAAAATGTATTATATATGCACAGTAGTAACATATCGCCTTAATTAGAGCCAAATACAACCAGTAGCGTTTCATAAAAGGTTATTTTAGTGCGTTTTGACGAAATTATCTTTTCAAATCTAAGCAAAGCTTTTGACAGAATTCACCTGAGATATCTCTATGTTTCAGTCAGCAAGTTAATAGTCATGAATTAATCACTCGACATACCTAAGGACAACCAATAAGCATGAAGTGTGTCTTCAGGGAGGAGGATTAATCTAATTGGTGGATGGTGACTAGCAGCGGAATCCAGGATGCGCATTTCGTCCTATTTGGGACTCGTCACTGGATGTGCCTGCATTCCCCAGTAAGTGATGATGTTCCCACTGAGGATTAGTTTGTTTATAAGTCGTTGAAGATGACAATAGCACCACATCAGACTGTTTTATTCCCAAGATATTTCCTCCATAAAAAATGTTGCCAACTACAGAACACTTTTCTTCTAATGGAGTATAATGATGATGATAAGAATGTCGTTTTTCTTCCTACATCAATTAATGCTACATGTGGTTGTAGTATATATTCAAAGATCGTTTAGATGTATGTCTCCAACTACAGTCGACATTGTGAGCTCCATTATCTTCATAAATATGTTATTTTTCAGGAACCTGTCCACACAGTGAGCTAAAGTGTCATTTTTCCGGGGATAAGGTGCATGAGTTAGCATTAAAACTGGTTCATCTATCCAAATGACAAACAAATGAGATGTGAGCATAATTCAAGTGTTGATTAACAGAATCACAAAATAGTTGATAGAATATGTTTCCTTTGATAATTAGCTACATAAAAATCACTTTGATAAATTAATGTCGCTTTCTGAGATGTGTGCTAGCAGGATAAATACTAAAGGCGAAACAAAAACACTAAATCACTCTCTAGTATTATCATTGAGTTGACCAAAGAAGTGGAGTAACAATGACACTTAAATCACAGCCATATTCGACAACAATTCAACCGAAAGTTGTAAGTATTCAAAATATTTTCAATAGAAATTTATATAGTCTTATCTCTTGATTAGTAAGCAAGGGCAGAATAACTGGGAAGGTTCAAAGGACTTATTACCTTACTGTTGGTATTTCAAAGGAAATTAATAAATTTGACAAATATTACAATTAAGAAACATGTTGCATAGCTTAAATGACTAATTCCCTACCAGTGGATTGATTTCCCTACTGTATTAAATTCATATTTTTCTACTTTAAAAGGTATACAAGACAAAAACTTCAAAGTTTTTCATTTCAGTTTCTAAATACTTCTGTTAACTGGATTCACCCTAAAATGTAACTGACACGTATGTTGTTGTTCAGATATTGTTCATTGAACACCAAACAATTAGATTTTGATTATGTATTTATATTCTACGTTACCTATAATAGAAATGGCCTCGAAATAAACAGGTTAAGGCGAAGTAAAGCTTTACAAGACGATTCTCCATCTCAAACATTAAAAAAAAATTTTTGGTAAATATAATAGACTAAATTACTTGAACTTATGAACTGTGATTGTTATTTTTCATAGCATGTGCTGACCTAACAAGACTGAGTGATCTTGAATATGGGGCTACCGATTTTTGAAAATCAAAGTATGTTAGTTTATGGAATGAGTTGACTAAGGAGTTTGTTATTCAAAGCGTGACTACACGGTAAACTTGTAAAATAGTCCTTTGAGTTCTCTTCTGTATACTGTATTTTACAAAGAAAAGTTTCCTTTCACTGTTGACAATATAAAGTTATTTAATGTGCTTACTCACAAAATATGATAAATTAAGATACTTCTGGTTATTTATCCAATAGTTTCACCCTAATTGTGTCAATACATAAAAAAACTGATAGTTGCGAAAGGTCTAAATGTACTTAGTTATAGTCTGTTAGTCACTTGACTGGTTCCTAGGATCTTCGAAAGAGAAAATTTTTTATCTATGAATGAACCTTTTATATTCCGTAGATGGTTGACGGTTGTTTACTTTCAACCTAGTTGTGCTAAAGCATAAAATGAACTTATGGAAGGATCTAGCGTTACTGAGATTTACCCATCAGCTGTTTATTTTTCTTAAGTGTTCAAAAAAGTCTTGTTTTAGCGAATTACTTGTTATACCGTAGGATCATATTCACAAAAGTCTAAGGAATTAAGGTAGTATTTGAAGTATTGGCTCGTAGGTCGAGCTTAGTTCAAGAATTTATTTCGCTGCACTAAAAAGTTACTTTTCCTTTCTGTTTCTTTTAGTTTCATCTACACTTTTGTACTCTGATAAGACTTTAGATTTATTTGTGTGTGATATTAGTAGGTATAGTCAAAAAAACAGTAGATATTTATTCTACATATAATCATGTTGCCTAGCTTGTAAATTACTCCATCTATTTGGTATCCACACTGTCATGGCCTTAAACCTTTCTTTCTTTAACTCGTACAATGACTTGCTTTGTAATCCATACGCGTACATCTTTACATATTAGAATGAAGATATGTTTAATGAGACTTTGAGAAAGTGAAGCAGACACCTTAAATTGGTGTTTACAGAGGTGAATACTTCATGCTACTTATTTTGTTTTAAGTAGATTTAAGAACATAACACATTAATAATCATCATGATAACAATGTAAACACGAGCTTCTCAAATCCATGGATTAACACAGGTATGATTAGAAGTAAAATTAGATGGATACAGTTTATTGTTATTAGATAAAAGTTTGAAAAACTAATTAGAATTCATAATCACTTATAATCTTTAAAGATAATGATTTAATCACTGTTTCCTTACTTTCTATCTTGTGGATAATTATGGTTACACGTAACGCGCTTCATCGGAAAGTTTTAAAAAGAAGTTATTTTATTCACATAGATTTTAACTAGTTGTCAACTGTATTGTTTATTTTCACAACCTATCGGGTGACTGTTTTAATTTCTCTCAGCCTATAGATAAATGCCAGTAATGTGGGAATACATGTGTCGTCATAATTTATATTCTGGTTTGTAAAGCAGGGATAATGAGAACAATAAAATAAAACCTAAAACAGGAGATAGTAAGCTAAAGAGGCAGCCATTGAACAGGAATATCATAATTATAAGCTCTTTATTACAGTATGAACTAAGCTATGAGTTCGTGTGCATAATCATATTCGTTAGAATTTTCATAAATTTTTCTTAGAATGTAGGATCGTTATGTATTCAAGCAAAACACTAATAATCACTAACGTTTAGTGTAAATGCTGCGAATATATGTACATATATATGTATATATAATGATGCTTATGATTCTAAGTTATTTAGCAATAATAATAATAATGGTTCTGAGTACCACTTTATTACATGTGAAAGCTGTTGGCATTTCCAAAGTGTAGTGACCTGGTTTTCTGAAAACGCAAATTGTGGTCTCATGGAGCGAAAGATCTTAACATGCTTCCTTCTCTAAAGCATCTGTTGGCATCTTGTTTCCTGACATTTTACACTGTTTGCTGATGGTGTCACTATTTTCCTTCAAATTCATATCCTAGTTTGAACAATTCGACAACTAAATCAGACCAAAGTGAGATTCATAAGTGGTTTCTGAATATGATTTACTGTTTTTCCTGAATCAATACATTGTAAGCTGTGACCTGTCAAATCACCTATACCGTTCACAATAGTGTTTTCACTCATAACGCTTTAGTTACCAAAATACTTTACTGGCAATTAAACAAAAGCCCCCGATATAATCTGCAACAGTTTAAAGGTTAATATATTCGTCAAAAATTTCGAAATCATCAGGGTGAATGTAATGAACGATCAAACGATAGGATTTATTCTAGCATTGGTAAGATGAATGTCTATTTTAGATAGGCCAGAAAGTTCTTAATTTTCGTAGCATTTAAGATAAAAATTAAACAAGATTTTATTTTCTGTTTGTTATTATTTCAAGATGTTTGGGGCTAATTCTCTCTCAACTTACATTTCTCTGATAATAATTCTTAATTTAACTAACAAATTTTGATTTTTTTTTACATGTGGTTGAAATACGTGACAATACAATGAAAGGATTCCTTCTTATCACCATACCAATTTTGGCTGAATTGTAATGAACATCAATTTTTCATTAGAATATCAAGGTTTCAATAACAGTTCATGATATAATGTAACATAAACTAGTATGAGAATATCATCTGAGTAATGTGCACACTTAAAAACATTATTTTTTGCTTTCATTAGTTGTCCTTTAATTTTGTGAAAATATTCTGTGTTTTCACATTTATATATCTAAAATGCAAGTTATAACTTCCATACTGATAGAACTCAACAGTATGTACTATTAGTCTTTTGTAATACTAATTCATGGGACTCAATCACCTATAACATTTCTGAATTCACATATTAACAGGCAGTGCGTTATCATTTACAAAATAACTCGCATCAAATTTTTATCTAATTAACGGATAAACACCATCTAGATCCGTCTAGAATATTCCGTCCGAAAATGATTTTAGAACCCACTACTTTTATGAAGAGTACGAAATTTACACCAAATCTATCAATTTACAATAGAATTTTCATGAAATAATACGATAGTAAAGTGATGTAATTATTCCAAGAAGAAACTGGGGGATTATAATCTATGGTCACAACACGTGACTGCAAAATTCACAGATTGTTCCTAACAAAATAATTCACATCATTCATGAATATAATGTAAGTAGTTAGGTTCAGGAGAAGTTTCTGTTTAACCTATAAATTAGAAGACTGGACAATGAGTTGTTTTCGGTAACTAGTTGTTACGCTTCAGCATCCAACAGTCTACGATAAATTAACTTAACATTGTGGAAGTTGAATAGCTATCACTTGTTTCTGTGTGCTGTTGTCCGAAAGTGATGCTGGCAGTCCAATCAGATATGGATGTCTTATTAAGAAAAGACTGATACTGTTTATAAATCAAGTGTGATCGATTTTTCATTAAAACTGTGTTTCTGCTGCATGTAGATAAGTCACACACAGTGTTACACAGTAATATTAACTGATGGAGTTTCTGCTGATTGTTTTTCTGCTGAAGTTCCTGCTGAATGTTCTTCAAGTACTTCGAGGGTATTCATCAGAAGTGAAATTAAATCAAAAGAATGTGAGGAAAAAAGACCTACAGAGATCCGCTCTTTTCGTCTCAAGAATCATTACTAGAACTCTGATGACTTACAGTTGCAATAATCAGTCAGTTATCTGTGACCAAATCTTTGAATTTCCAGATTTCCACAAATGACACTATCATTTTAGGAACTGTGACGGTGGTTGGAACTTAGGTTTTATACTAGAGGCCTTCAGTATTTCTTGATTCTCATTCTGCTGTAACTACACTTTTTCATGTAATGTCACTGGTATCGAAGATCAGTGATACAATATGTCTTCAAGCCATATGAGTTCGTTTAGTAGTATTACAAGGTTTTCTGTTCCATATAAGACAAGGGATACACTATTTATAACTTGTTGGCATTTACAGCACAAAATATTGGTTGCAGTCATATCATACAAATCTGTTTTGTTATTTCACGTTTCTAAAACTTTTTATACAACCAAAATAACAATTACATAAAGAACTTATTTCAGAGAGTCTAAAAACTCAGACCATGGATTCTTGAAATATTGTCATTATTTCGTATTTTAAGAGAATAAGACATCTTCCAGACCTTTTAGATCCACAGAAGCCAGCCAAAAAACAGCTGGTTTTCTCAGGTTTACTTCTCACGTTCATCTCCTTTACAGTCATATTGATCAGTACTCTAAGATAAGCCAAATGTTCTTATGAAAGTGATACTAGTACCATCTTGAATAGTTGGTCAGCTTTTTAGCTTTTTCTAGTCACTGAGCTACACCAGTTTTTACCTTATGTTGAGTGTTCAACCGATCCACCCTCATTCATTTTTTTCATGAAAGATTAAACTTGAAATCCCAGAGAATATCATGTCTATAAAATGTGCTTAACAAATATGCAGAAGGAAAGGGCGAGAGAATGCATATACATCACAAGCCTGGCTGGCCCTGGATTGGGACCCAAATGGAAGGAGAGAAGTTGGGTGTGAGTTCGGCGATGAAGGAGAAATGAAAATATGTGGGCGATCGTTGATGCAGTTCAGAGTTATAGCAGAGAACTCAACAGAAATGTGCAGCGTCTCATTTTCTAATTTCATATCGTTTTCTATCTAGATCAGATTATTTATATCTTTTTTATACATGTGAAATCGTGGAAGAAATGCTTCAATAATTTACTGACTTGTATCAACAATCTTTGTGATCTGATTCATAAAACACTGATCAGGAGTTCAGTGGACTGACTTGTGATCTCATCCAACACCTATTGGGAATGCAAATGAAACCACTTAATATGTGGTGTAATTATCTAACTGATTTTTATCATGAAGACTAATCTTCAGAATCCGTAAAGCTCAACACTCATTATAAAACTCTTTGAAAAGCGTTGGTAGAGCTCAGGTGGTTTCCGTATAAAGCAAGGAAAAACTGATAATGAGAGAATACCAATTGAATCATCTTTTTAACAGGTAAAGTTAATTAACAAAAAAGTTTCTCATAAAAGTTTCATCAATATTCTCTGCAATTCTTAGGTACAAAGCCATTGTCAACTAGTAAGAACTCGATATTCAAGATTCGGTAAATTTCTGATAAAGAAAATTTGCTTTAGATAACTTCAAAAACCATTCACACATTCATAGTATTAATACATCTTCAGAAAATACAAACTTTGAAATGTGGTAGGGTTATGTGTGCTTTAACCCCAACTTGTAGTTTATTTAACATCTTAATTATCCAGTGGGTCTCGCTCATCAGAAATGGATATTTTCACGCTTATCTATTTAAAAAAGTATGTATATGTTTCAGCTAAGTATAATCAAAATAAATCTTGATTATAACACTTTGATGTTTGTGTGTTTTGTGAAATACTTAGCGAAGTACAGGAAGACTTGAAGTGTCCTGCACGCTGTTGTAATAAGCATATATCCAGATGTTTGCTCACTTTAATCATGAGAACCAAGAAGAAATTCTTTTACAAATAACGAAAATGAAACAGTGGGGCTAAGAACAAGTATTGTGTAAGCCACACCAATTTGAAAACCTCAAAGAAAGCACAATAGTTAAAATTAATTAAACATTATTTCACAATAAAAAATAAAACTACCATTTTAACTCCTCCATTTTTATAGATAAACAGTGAACACCATAATTTACTAGCAGACTTATGATCTGAATGATCTGAATAGTTTCCAAAGAAGTAAATAATTTCACGACTGAATGACAGAGATTCAGCTCTCAAGAGGCAACTGGATCCCCCTAGATAGAGGACAAATACTTTTTATGTGTGTCAGCAGTTATAAGATGAACTACAAGTAGATTATCCTAGAAGTCGAAAGCAAATATATGATGACTAGGCGTTTTGAAATTATCCTAAACGCATGATTACCCGAAAGGTTATGAACTGTACTGAACGTTTGTCAGTTATGTTAATTTACTCCTAGTGTCTGATTCGTAGACCAGTACACAGCATTTGGTGTGAATGATACTATTATTTAGTCAAAGCATCATTTTATATAAAACAAATTATACCTTAGAGTCATATAGTCATTACTGAAAGTATTTCTGAATGAATCAGAAAACAGTGTAGATAATTTAGTGAACAAGAAAACATCACAAAATGACGAGATTTTGTAAAAGTATGTTGTATAAATATCACATAAAAGTAGATGCAAAAAATCAACAAAGTGAACTATCTACTACATTTACTGTCTTTAATAGTCTACATTACTGCAGTGACTAGTCCAGTCTTTATGTAATATGAATTAATTAGGAAAATAATAATGAAATGGAGACTATACCTACCCTTTTCGATACGAATCAAAAGCATGTAACACCAGTTGTACGATTAATTTCCAGAGGAGACTTTTAGTTGTTGGTATTGATTTTAGATAAAAAAATTTTTGTTTTACTACTTTTTGTTGTTGTTGCAAGTTAATGTTATTTATTTGCAGAATTAAGTACTAATTTTTGATCCAGATACGATGATCACGTAGAATATAGTAAGTAGAAATGACTATGTGCAAATAATTACGTTAATATAGTGCATATTATTGTTAACCAATATTATGTCAGTAGAGGACCGAGGGAATTTTTCCGTGTCGTATATATTTGATGTAATATCACGTTATCAATATAACCACCAGTACGATACAGATGCCGATAATGATATTAGCAACATTAGGACTGAATATAATAATGCTAACTGTGATGAAGAAGTAATAAAACGATAAGCAGACAATATTATTGACAATCTGTCTACAGCAATCAGTGCATACGTTGTTGAAAGAAATTACCTAGTTTAGAAATAAAGTTTTTGTGTTATTATTATGGTGGGGGAAAAGTTATACAATGTGTGTGATTCGTTGTATAAATGTATAGTTGTTTTTATTTATATATATTTTTACCTTGAGATCTGAATAAAATTAAGAGGGTAGATAGGCAGAATATGTGGACAGGCGGTTAGAAGTGAAATATTCTGATCGGTAGAGTGAATGTGGAAGGAGAAGAAAAATACAAGAAAATAAAAACAGAAAAACAACGTAGAGAGGAAAGAATCTTATTCGTGAGGGGAGCACTTAATTAACCATTCTAATTTATATTTCGCCCAATGTTTATATCAGCAAGTGTTTTCAAATGTATATATGCATATGTATATACATATATGTACACACATAGACAGATAAGTTCTTTCCCTTTTAGAAAAAAAGACAGACATAATATTGGAGCGATGGGATGAATTTACTAATCAGCAGTGGGGAGAGGAGAAAGCAAAAATGAGAACACCTAATTTATGTGTAGGAAGATTTATTCTTCTCTATCCTACTGTCTATATCTACAGATAATTTTTACCAATTTCTGCAAGATCAAAAGTAAATTATTATGTGTAGATAGCAAATCATATAGAAACCTGAAGGATTACTTTTCCTGACATCACTTGTTTTGTGGGGTTTCGATGATTTTATTTTTTTACGTAAAATACCTCGTTGAGTAGCCATTTTTATGTTTCTCTACTGCTAATTCCATAGTCTAGAAATATGGTAACATTTAATATTGTATCCTTACCATTCAACCCGAGTTATGCAACTAGGCTTAAGGTATCTCTGATATGACTGGTAATGCTACCGTGAATTATAAGGCCCTGATGCTTAGACAGAAACTGTTCTAATATCTATTCACAACATCAGCCAAAACCACAATACCGTCAATAATTGAAGAGAATGGAGAAAGGAGACCCTTCACAGGACAGTTTTTACTTCGTTACATGACAGTCGGAACACTACAGTAATGCTTCACACATAGGCTTTAAATGTACTTGGTGAAACACTAATTAGAGGTATATAATATTTCTCTATTGTGAAACACATATGAACAGAGAGACTGAAGCTCATATTAAACTAAAGTGTTTTATTTAGTTGAAGATTTCATGGAGGAATTGATCAACTTCACAGAAGAGTCTATATAATCCAGAGAATTCCTGAAAAAAAGTAAACCATAGTCACTTCGTAACCTATTTTAATTCAGTCAGATACCCCAGGTCTACCAACTAAATAACAGCTAAGTGTTTTTTCAGTGACATGCTTTGATACTAACTACCTGAGTTTCTTATTGGAAGTAGTGATTAATAGTGACAGACCTCCATCGACAGCGTTGTTATGTGGTTTCACTACATCAGGTGAAAAGTGGTGATGAAACAGATGAATACTGACTCCATAACTAATTGTCAACTTACAGTTTGTGATACTTGGTATTGAGGTGAGCAGTGAATTCACTGACAAAATATGTTTCACACCTGGAAGAAATAAATATTCAATAGCTCTTAAGATAATACATTTTTATAACACCTTGGTTTGCAGTGAGGAATTATCACCATGAGGGCTGAAGAAGGGCCCCTCAGTAATGTCATCGTATTGCCACCAACTTAGGAGATTATCTATTATTAAGGCGTTGGAACTATATCCCAGTAAGCAAGAGAAGAACTTTAAACTACAAAGCGCGAGGTAAATTCATGCCTCATGCACATCATATGGCAGAAATTCGTCAGGAAAAAGATCACTAGCTGGATGTGACCAACATAGACTAAAACCACCACTGGCTACTTCTAATAAAGTTACATTGAAAGGGATTTAATTTGCTCTGAAAGCTAAAATGAAAAGGATAACAAATGGTTCTGATAGGATTGGATTCAAATAAGCTTGACGGCGGTCAAATATCATAGAGTAACATGAAACAGTGAAAGAATAATCTTAATGATATAAATTATTTGTATAGAATGGATTATATCATATTTCTAGTAATAATTTCCATTCAGCTGCGTTTCCAATCACATAAAATATTGCCAAAATTCATTATCCAGTATGAAATCACTCAATTGAAATGATGACAGCATAACAATCAAAAGTTATTTGGTATAAATAATTGATCCCCCACCCCCAATTATTTCTTTTTCCCATTTCTGTTGTTGTTGTGTCTCGCTTTCCCGTCAAAAGCACAAAACGATGGGGGTTAGAGCGGATTAAAAAATAAATAATAATAATAATAGTAAATCGGTGCTGAAGTATATTCTACTAATTTATACCCCATTCCTCAGTACACACTGCCTATTTTATCCCACAACAATAGAACACATGAACACATTGAAAAAATGGAAGCAACACTCACTATTTAATACATTTCATTAACACTATCTTGTCAAATCTCACGTTTCTTGGCTCTCCGTTTCGCATTTACATACACTGACCACTTCAGTGCTTACCTTCACACTATCATTACTCCATCTGGTCATTGTCTTCACATGATTCTAGTCAAAAGTGTAATTACACGAAATATGGAATATGCCAGTACGATGTCTATTACTAACAGTCAACAAGAAGTGACGAAAATCTTCAAATGCATGCTGAAGAGAGATTTCGCAACGCTCCACTATTACACCGCTCCCCTCGTCCGAGAGTCTGTTGAATTCATGAATCACTTGCTCTTTGTCAAAGTGGACAAACCTACTCAATCTTCAGATGTCCGATTTGTAGAGATTAAACAACAAATCTCACTGTGAGTTTCGTCACCGACTGACTGATATCAGATGGATGACGACTGAAAATCAGTGGTAATTGGCGAGTCAGTACTCCTCACTCCACGACAATCCAATGATCGAAACACCTTCACACATACACATACACGTACACATACACATACACACATGATCCAGAAAGAATAAGCAACAAGAAATCATGGGAACGAACCAACCAAGAGCCTATCGGTCGGTCAACAAATATGCAGGAGAAAGTGCATGTGGATCGCACGTACATTGAGGAGACTGGCGAATGAAATCGCACGCCTAGTCACCACTCGAGTGGAATCTCAGTGGGAAGCAACGAGTGGATCGTCGGTGCAACAGTGACATGGAGGAGATCATGTTGGGAGGAGGAGGAGGAGGAGATGAGAGATTATGGGAAATCGTGTACCCAGCTTAAGAGCACAGCAGAAAACAGAAGAAAGTGGAGATGTGTAGCTGAAGCCCTATGTTCCATTTGGAACCCAAGGGAATAATAATAATAATGATAATAATAATGCACACATGATAATGCATTCGCTAACACTTCCATCGACCACTCTCTTCATCGCTTCGTTTTAATAATTTACTTATCATCATTTAGTTTCCTTTGACAATATTAGGCTTGAAATATATTTTCCAAGTGACAGTTTACTCCCATCTACATGATGGTGATAAAGTTGGATTGTTATTATTGTTATTATTACTCACAGCTGTAAATAGCCAGACGATGAATATTACGAATCTCGTGTCATAGAGTTACTTCAGTTCCACAGAGAGATTCTGTTTCCTGTTGGTATGGGTGATGGGAAGAACAAATTCCATGGAGTACTGAGTGATTAAGTATCAGTATTACTCATTAGTGATTTTATCATTTGATATGGTTTGTGCTGAATCCTGATTGAGAGTCACATCTATATTCACTAATAATACCTCCTATATGTGTCTCCACATTGATTATGGATCGACTGCAGATATTAATTGTGTGTGAAAGTGAATAAGAATAAAAACTTGTTTAGCATCAGTGCCTTACAACGCAGTAAGTAAAGCAGAAGTCGGTAGTCTAAAATTTGTCAAGATAACATTTTATTTTCGAAGCATATGAATTTCTTCTCAGGATGACAAGTTTGTTAAAAAGAGTTTCAGTAGACTGTCTCTTTAAAAATGAATTTGTGTAATCAAATTTTTCCTTTTAATGGTGCGTCGATCTGCAAGCTAAACACACACTAATGTGTTGTAGATATTTTGGTCACGTGTCATTATTTCAACTAATTCACTTCACTTTTCTTGCTGTCGGTTCTTCCTTGATATATCCACATTGATTCAGGTGCATGATATTTTAATGAAAGTTTCAAGATTTTATTAACTGGTTCAATATACACAGACATATGACTACTAAAATGTAGTTGTCAGAGAACATATCTGTTTTCAAGTAGTGATTCTGAAAACCTATATATACACATACATATATATATATATATAATTCTTTTTTTCTATTCACAAAATTTTCCTAGCGTGAGATTAAAACAAACGAAGGCTCCCGAAGTTATGAACAATCAGTTTTAATAATACTCAAGAACATTTTAGTTTTTAACACTCATTTCTTCCTAATGTTGCTAAGATTTAAAATTATTACAAAGCTGACAATATACAACGTTGCTGATTGTTATTCACACTATTCGTAATGTCCATCTTCAAGTGCACCTTGGTACTGTATTCAGATGAAGAGAGAACACCGTCGGTAAACGTCTAATAACACAAATACAGAAGCATCTTTACCTCCTTATATGTTTCTCTACTTTTTATGTTTTAGAATAATCTTGCGACCAATATAAAGTGGCGGAAACGTATAAAAATATAAGAAATTATTTCAGGCATCTGACTATAGAGCAGTACCTGCTCATCATATTTGTTAACACAAAGTGCACTACAAAGTGTGTATTTGCCGGGACTAACTGTCGATAAACTCTAAAGCCCTTCATCTAGTCACTGATTATTGTCACAGTCAGAGAAGTTCATTCGAAAATTCATATCGGTAAAAAATGTAGATCTCGTTCAAAATCTGTGGACGGTGAATGAATTAGTGAATACTAGACCCACCTGTTTTATTTCTACTGAGAACCCTAGTTAGTCCAGGGTGATAAGATACTAAGATATGTTACCGAGATTTCCTATAAGTGAATTCTTCTTCTTCTTATTATTATAAGTGATACAGTGTCATCAATTTTTTTTTACTTGTAGAGCTACCATGAACTGTTTAATCTACAATGGTAAGGCCAATTAAATTATAAATTCAGAATGTCTGGAATTAATGGAACCCTGAATTTCTTCATAATAGTGAAGTACACATCTGTTGACGATTGGTACTCTCTCAACTTGAAATCTAATTAGTCTGCATGTTTAACTGCAAAGTGAACATTCGAAGCTTTTAGACATCATTTTTGTACGGGTATTCTTGTGAGTTTACGCAGTAGTATCCCTCAAAACTTACTGAAACTTTGACTTATACTACATGTTTACCTGTTGATCCCACTTGAGCTTAGACTATGTGCTGCTACAAAAAGAGAACTGAAATTTGTCAAAAATTTAAAAGGTAAATAAAAACACGAAATAACTCGCTACTCAAAAACGGTAATATAAAAGACATATTTAGGTCTCCCTTATTAGGAATGTATGAAATCAATGAAACTTTTTCTAAAAGATACGATGCACAAGTCAAGACAATTATTTCATCGAGCAGTATGTTGACTAATAGACCTAACAGAAGACAAAACCAACACTAAATATCAGATGAATTTCATCAACTGTGAAAGATACTATGCTGATCAAAGAGGATATCCCTTTCATCTTTAACTAAAGGAACGTAAGAAAGCAGTCAAAAGGTAAAGCTTGTACTCGTTCATATCAATACATATGCATAACTACGGACAACTGGAATAAATGTGCAAATTTTAAACAGAGAAGATACTAAAATGCCAGAGAATCAGCAGAAGCGTTACAGTCGGATACACATTCACTTAACAGATATGCTAACACAGAATCAATTTGTGTCAGCAAGAAAGAATTCACATGTCGGAAAGGTTAAATACCGTATAAACGAAACTATGAGTAGCAATGCAGCTGAATATCACGATAAGAATTGCGCTGAAAACATTCAATTTTAATCATTATCATTAGAAAAAAGGGTTATGTCATTCATGCCGTGTTCCAGAAGTATACTTCCTTGTGTATAGTTGGGGTTGAAGTTGTTTGTTGCTTGGATAAATAATGACAGCTTGACAATTAGAACATCCAGTTCAGAGAATACAGCGAAAAAGGGAGCTTTTAAACCTTCATTCATTTTAAGCAGCAGCTCTGTAGGCTAAAGGACCCTGTAGGTTGACCCAATTAGATAAAATAATATAATTTACAAAATACCTTGAAATAACTGCGAGGTCAACTACATAGGTCAAACTAGCAGATCAGGAGTAGCGAGGTTATCCTACGAAGATAAGTAATTTAGGAAAGAACTCAAAAGTCTCATTGCATGCATTAAAATACAAACACACAGTAGGGTGGAAAAGAGTAAAAATTATAAAGAAAAATATAGATAAATGGAGAGAGAAATTGATTGCTGAATCCTGGTTCGTCGAGTCTACATCCAACACATGCAACAGAAATGACTCAACGCAAAAAGCAGAGATATAGAAGATGTTATTACCAGTCAAATCAGAGGAAAATAAATAATATTAAAACGTATTTAATTCACATTCTAACATTCAGACAAGTTACTTATTTTTACCAAAAAAAAACATCTTATCTCCCATCTTATTAAATAAAGTATAATTATATTTCAATAATTTACACACAATGATAAGTTTTGTTATTGGTAATATTTCTAGCAAAATTATTGATAACACTAATATTATTTCCCAGTGTACTTTATCTTATATTGATTTTATTGAAATGCCTAATCAATTTTACTCATGTGTATAAATGAAGCAAAAGTTGTGTGAGTGACTTGATATGATTATGAGCAATAATTTGTGCTTAAAACGTAGTCATCAGTAAACATTACTGTACAATATGTGATTTAGCAAAATAAAATCTTATCCATAATTGAGTTACGCTCTAACACAGTGCCCTAGTCTCATACTTATATTTACCGTTCGTCAATTTTAATACAAGTGTTATACAGACTGTTCATTCTTACGCAATCAAATTTTCATGGTTTACAGTTTATACCTATTCAGATTTGTTCAAATTAACCACCGACTTTTGACATACCAAGATGTCCCTAAATGCATCCGACCTGTGACACACATTCAGTAGTCGGGTGGATTTTTGGTAATATAGAATCGAAAATTTCAACCCGATATGGGATGCCACATGACTGATAAAGTTGCGAATACTACAGATGTTTCGCATATCACTGGTTTCTAAATGATGGAATATCCCATACTCAATAGTTTATTTTCCAGTAGCAGAAATTTTGTGCAGCAGTTAAATTTTATGCTTTAATATCACAAATGTTTCCAAATCAGTAACTGAATATTTACTCAAGACCAACCAGTTTATCACTAAGACTGTCATTTATGTATTTTAATTTTTGTGGTCAGAAGCTTGCCATTTTTTTTTTACAAAGATTAGCTTGTTTCATTTGGATCCCTTCCTAGAACTCAAAAGATAGTCATGACAATGCCGAATTTAATAACGATTGTTGCTATTTATCTAAAGTAATTTTACTCAAATGCCTATGCGAGTCTTTCACATATCAGCATAACCGTCCACTTAAAAGTAATTTTACTTGTTTGCTTTGAGTACTAAGTATGATAAATAACTTGGACACTTCAAATTCTGCGCTTTCAGTCTCGTGCCTTCAGTGTTACTGTTGATCAGGATAGTCTAATATAACAGGGTATATAGTATCCAGTTCAAGTTTACTTGCATGCATTTAGAAATCAATGATTGTGTAAGTGGTCACTGGTAGTTTTTACCATTGTGCGACATGCCTCACCGAAGAGGGTCAGCCGGGAGTAAAAGCAACTGGCTCCTGGCTCTGCATTCCTTGGTTACTTTAAATTATTAACCTTATAAAACGATATATTATATACAGTACTTTTATTTTTTCAATAACACAATTTTTCATACTTGTTGTTTTTTCTGTGAATTTTTTATCCACATTTTTATTCTACACATGTCTTCGCATTCCAGCTTTTCCCAATGTTTCTTTTTTCACTGGTTTATAAGAGAACAAAGTTACTGCTGCTTTAGAACCAGAATACCTTAGCACCCATCCTCTTAACTTTCCAAGTTCTGTTGCTACAGAGGCACAGTTATAGTTTGCAAGATGGGAAGACTACTTTATTGAGAAAAGAATTAGTGAACAGAATGTCAAATTAATCCGCAGCCAGGTATACAGTTTCTCAACGTAGTGAGGATATTAATAGGTGTACATCACTTACTAACAAAAAAATTTTTGACTACCTTTTAAGAAAACTTGAATTAAGAGACTAATTTCTATCGAAAATGATGTGTTACATTTATATTTCAGTTGGGGGTTGCGAGATAAATAAATGACAGTTTCACAAAATGTGATTGAAATGCCTGTCTGCGAATACTCAGCAGATCAAAGGATTTGATGATAGCGACACCAGCGAAGAAAAATTATAACAAACAACTGGTTGCATAAAGGAAAAGCTTAGGCCAAATACTCCTGTTACCTTAAATACCACTCGAAAGGTGGTAAATGCCAGTTGAAGCCTTTTAACTAGATCACTACCAAAACTCTAAATATCGAGAAGTTTACTGCATTCATAGGGACCGTTAGACTAAACAAATCGCCTGTACTCCTGCTCCTTTAATGACAAGTTTGATGACCTTGGCGGCCTGTTTGAACATTTTGAGCTACCATATTCCACGCACATTTTGCATCTATTTACCCATATTTTATTGTTTACATATCAAATTATGCATTCTAATCATATTATTCATTCCCGGGATTTTATAAAACGTTTTAAACCCAAAAACTTTCATATTTGCAATAAACTCAAGAAAAAGCACCATGGAGGTTGGCAGCGTGCCTTAAAATCTACACCCATACATCACACCACTGTTCCAGTTATCATTAGTACCAACTGCCGGTCCCTGCCTAACAAAATTCTGGATTTTCAGTCCTGTTGTCGTCCGGAGTTTACCACAATACTGGTATTGTCACTCTACAAGAAACCTGGCTCCATGACTCATACGATGACAATATTGTGTCTCTAAACAATTTTAATGTATTTCGACAAGACCGTGTTTGTTCCAAGAAAAAAAATGTTGTGGAGGTGTTGCAACTTTTATTCACTCAAAATGGTCCATTTCTAACAAAGTTTGTTTCAAATTCTCGAATGACTACATTGATTGCATCACTGTGAGATGTCGCCCGAAACACTTGTCAAAATACAAATTCATTTATATTTCTAATGTTTATGTCTCTCCTGGCTGTACCATATTGGATTTATCTATGTTCGTTGATGAATTCACCGCTTTTGCTGCAGCTTGCTTCGAGAACTCTTTATCAATAGTAACTGGTGATTTTAATTCATGTGATCACTCCTTCCTTATATCACTTGGTCATGACAATATTGTTAACTTTGCCACCCGTCTTGGTAAAAACTGGATCTAGTATTTATCAATGATGTTGGTATATATGAAGCTCGCAAACGTGCTCCTTTACTTAACTCTGACCACTGCATCATACGTGTACTGCCTAAAATATATTCCAAATCACACAAAGGTGTCCTCTCTCACCTCTACAGTAAAGTTCAACGGAGATGCTACTCAAAAGACAACCTAGACAAGCTCAGATGCATGTTGAAAGACACTAACTGGGACTTATTTACAGAACAAACATTAGATGAAACAATCACAAACACTACTGATTATCTTAAATTCTGTTTCGAAATATGTTGTCCTAAAGAAACATTATTCATTCGATTTGATCGCTTATCTTCGCCATATCTCAAAAAGCTACGTAGAGATAAAGAACTGTTGTTCAAAACAAATGATAAGCCTGGTGTAAAAAAGTTAAACACTCTGATAAAACTGGAAATGAAAAGACTAAATGTTTTATATAATCAAAGATTTTTGTCATGTAAAACCCCTTCTAATTTATGGAAACTTTTCAAAGAAATTACTAACGGTAAGCGATGTATTTCTGTTCCATCTCTTAATGTTGACACTCTTAATAAATCTTTCATACGCTCTTCTGTTGATACCCTTCCAAATGATACAAATCATATTGACAATAACTTTAGTGGTTTTAATACCCTTGATGTGCTTAAATGTCTCCGGTCTCTTAAGCCTTCTCAAAGCCTTGGTCCTGACGGCATACCTGCCATTGTCCTCAGGAATTGTGCTGATATTTTGTGTTATCCTCTTACTAACATTTTTAATGCTTCTTTTTCCGGTAACGTTCTACCTTTTGCATGGAAAAACATTAAAATTATCCCTATACCAAAACCATCTTCTGGTTCTGATATTAAATTTCGGCCTATTGCAATTACTTCCCCCTTTTTAAAATTGATGGAAAAATTACTTTTACTTCGTCTTGAACCCGCTTTGAAACCTTTTAATGATCCTAAACAATTTGCATACAAACATGGTAGAAGTACCTTGGATGCTGCGGTTGTCTTATATCACAATGTTGTCTCTTGTTTAGACAAAGGTGCTAAATATGTTCGTAGTGCTTTCTTAGACTACACATCTGCTTTTGACTCTGTACCTAGGGGCCTTTTATTAAATAAGCTATCGTTGACACAAACAGGATCCTGGGCTAAGAGTTGGTTGCATTCCTATTTTTCTGATAGAATGCAGTATACTGTATATAACGGCAAATCTTCTTCTACCTCGCTTACAAAATCCGGTGTTCCACAAGGTGCTGTCCTCTCTCCTTTTCTTTTTTCTTTCTTCCTACATGACCTGCCTCATTCAAACGAAACTAACTTTGTCAAATATGCAGATGATCTGACTGTATCACTGCCTATCACTTCCGAGTCTGACAGCTCCAAACTTAATAGCTTTCTGTTGGACATCAACAACTGGTCCAAGTCAAATGGTCTTATATTAAATCCTTCCAAATGTCAGGCAGTTGACTTTACTTTCAAGCATCGACGTGACTTACTTGAACTAGTTAGTTTGCATGATCCCTGTAGCATAGATGGCACGGAAATTGAAACCAAATCAAGCATTAAATACCTTGGATTAGTTCTTTCCTCTGACCTTTCATGGTCATCCCACATCTTATCTATCTCTAAGAAAATGTTTCGTCTTACCTTCTACATTAAAAAGTTAAGACAATCAGGTATCAACCAACCTTTAGTTTTGCAATTTTTAAACTCCTGTATTTTACCTATTGTACTCTATTGCTCTCCATTAATCTTTCCTGGGCTTCTCAAAAAAGATTATATCATATTACGAAGAGTATTAAATGCTGTGAGTAGAGCTTGTGGTCTGCCACTGCATGAGCTCGCTAATACTATAGTCGAGAGATATAAATTCCTGTACGAAATGGGCAAAGGCTATAATGTCAGACCCTCTGCACCCCCTTTATTCACACCTGTCCCCTTGTATCTCATCAGGTAGGACGAGAAGTCAATATAAAAAGTTATATGCTCGTACCACTAAGTATAGAAATTCTACAATACCCTATTTAGCCCGTACTTTATGTGGTGAAGACTCTGTTAGACGTGAAACACATAAGTTACTATGTAATTAGCACAGTGAATCGACCCTTTCATCGTTCATCTTTCTGTATTTTATGGTGTCACACTTTCTATCGTTTAATTATAACTTTGCTATTTTATTTTAGTTGTTATTACTATTATTACTACAATTTTGTACTTTATGCATATTTTTCTCCGTATTGCATACAGTAATTTGCTATGTAGCTGCTATAACAACGTTTTATTATTATTATGTAATGTTTATTTTTTATTATACTTTTTGTCGTTTTTGAGTAAATTAGATGCAATATTGTACTGAATGCTGAAAATTCCTTGCTGTATCATTAGTACTGTTTTTGGAATAAAGCAAATTATCAATCAATTAATTATCAATTATTATTAATATTCAGGGTTAAGACTTCAGTCAGTGACTTTTTTGAAATAAAAAATCAGCACTCTATGAACACTTCTGTCATAAATACTGAACTATTCAACAGTCGTTTGTTTTATGCAACATATGAGAATATTGGTTCTAACCTTATTACTAACCGAAATGAATGTCCTTCTTCATAGTGACTCTGAAGACAAACTTTCGAATACAACTCCAAGTGTCTGGAAGGCTGAAACAGCAAAAGCATTATTATTTGTCATCAAATCCCGTAAAAGCCGGAATGCCAACATATGTTACCTAGGAAGATGTGCTACTGCATGTTAATGGAATAGACTTTCTAGTACACTAAAGGCCATTAGCTGACTTATGAATTGCATGGAGGATTTAATCATGAGATGACATCAGTTAGAGAACCACTGGAAAACCTGGGAGTACTGGACAGCTGTTTCGTCCTAGTTGTCAGCTCATGATTAAATCCTCCATGCAATCAAACAAAATCCCTACAAAACCAATACTTGAAAGACTTATAAATTCGCAGACTCGTCAGCTGAACCCGAAATTGTTGGGACTTTTATGGAGTCAGTATTCGTGAATCCAAATGGTTAACTGTACAGCCTCTTATCTGTCAGTCAAGCTGCTCTAACTACTATTTCCTAAATATATAGCACAGTTTTTAAAATTTCTCAGGCATCTGCATCTAAACATGTTCAGTTTTGTAAAGATCGAATTCAAAAAACTGCTTGAATTCAAGATAAACTTATTCTCTAGTAACCCATTGTTTTCACATATCCGTATTGTTTCCAAAGAGACCTTCCAATCTAATATAAACTTACGTGAATGTGTTAAGAAACAAAAGATACCACCACCATATCAAGACGATTCTTTTTGCTTACGCATACTTCGATAAATAGCTTACTGTTGCTTTCAAAGAATGGCCGTAACAAACATTAAGCTAATATCAGTCTTGGCAAAGCTTAATTTAGGAGAAACCTAGAAATTCCTAAGATATACGATGAAGTAAAGAAGAATACAACTAGTTTCCAACAAATGGGATTCTATCATTTTTTGAATAAATCGACTCATTAAAAAGCTAAATTTTGTAGAATACAGATTCATTTTGTTTAAATGTGTCAACAGAGATGATAACCGAATATAGAGAAAACTCATTATGATTCATATAAGTATAAAACTTGGGCACTGTGGTAGAGTATAACTCCATTATGGATAAGATTTTATTTTGATAAATCACATAGTGTTGTACAGTAATATTAACTGATGACGTTTCGAGCACAAACTATTGATCATAATCATATCATTATGATTCAGTGAGAGTATTTAACGAAAATTTTGTCAAGTTTAAAATGAGAAACCATATAATACCACTTGCTACAAATTTGAGTCAGTTACTGTAGAGTAACTTGTTTGTATATATTTAACTTGATATCACCTTAAATATCTTCCTACTCTTGCAATTCGGAAGTAAAATGACAAGTAAATTCACAAATAATTTTCAGTTTACAGCCATGTGCTATAAGTGTGTAGATAAAGTGAAATTAATTGTAGATCTAATCAGTGATTTGAAGGTAAAACATTATCACAGATATGGGCATCAAAACAAACCTGAAACATGAAATCGATTTCTTGTGTTCATATAGCTCACACTAAGGAAGTTGCTGACAGAAATCCTACAGACTATTTGTCTTTTACGAAGACAGTTCTACAGGTCGAAAGTAAGTGGAATACTTTTAGAAATTGAATATATATTTAAATTAATTATAATGCAAGATTAGCTGGATAAAATGCGAACAATCTTCATAGTGAACAAACACAATGCAAGAGGAACCATACTGAGCAATTCATTTGTCTTCAGTTTATACAATTGAGTATATCAAACTATAGGCCTATTCCTGGAGGTATGGCAACAAGCATCAGTGTCCTGATCCACAGTCAACTAGAATACTGAACAGTGTGAACGTCTGAACCCGAATTCACCAGTGATTCATATGTCTGGATGATCCTAAGGAAGTAAAAAGAGGTAGAGAAATTAAGCTTTTTTTCATAGTAAGACACAGGTGTATTTTATCTTATTCCCTTCTATTTGTGTTGTCCAGTTGATTGTTGTCAATAAGTTTGAATTTTCTGTTATTTGTTTTGCATAACGGTATGGTAAGAAAGATGGTGAACTTCGAAACAGACTACTTGTTTGAGCTGCGTCATGAAAACAGTTTGAATTTCCGAAAAAAAACTCTTTAATTCTCAATCAAGATAAGTAGCAGTTGCTCAAATGCACAGGATTCACTTTAGAATACATCTTTGCACATCTATATTTATTTATTATGCATTTGTGCTTTATTAACCTTTATTGCTTGTTTTAAATTTGTTAAGTAAATAAAACCTGATGAGAGGTACAAAGATAAATGGCTACTTACTTAATTATGTTAATTAATATGATGTATAAATAAATAATTGACCAGCTGAAAAAAAGAAGCGAATTAATTAAATCGGATGCTACCTCTCTCTCTCTCGCTGTCTTTGCTATTGTTGTTATTATTATTTTGCTGTCAGTGTAGATTGTGAGGAAAAGTAATAACTAATTCAATTATTAATGTCATTATTATTATTGTTGTTTTCATAATTATTATTGTCATGATACAAATTAACATTGGAAATAACTCGATAAGTGAATAATTAAGTGAAAATAGGTAACTACTCTAGCATAACTTGCAGAAATAACTTATTTTCAGGTTATGCTATAATGAAGTCTAACAATAATTTGATTATTACTACCACTTCATCATCAGTAATAGAAGTAAAAACAAAATAAATTCTGTTTGTATACTTCGCTGAATCGAATTCTTCCTACTCATTAGATATCCATTAAAGAAAACCAACCGCTAAGCAAAAAACTGTGGCTACTATGATGAAATGTTTAACATTAAGTGATGACTCTAGGCATAAACTTTTGGATTCAGATAGAATGTATACAACATTCTTAATCTCTTGCTTAATATCACAGTGGTCGTAGTCATGTCGACTCAATAAAATTCACTGTGGAAATAGAGAATGAAATTGGGGAACTGCCAGTGTTAGACTGCGAAACACAAAGAGCAACAAATTTAATTGAAATGCACATCCTGAATTTTGATGTGGTTTTGTTCTCTGAGCTGGATGGTTAGTTTGCGAAGCTTTCATCACCTTACTGGGTGACATCTTCAGCGCATCCTGAATTCCACTACTAGTCACCATCCACCGATTAAAGAGTAACAAATGTTAGCAAAAAACGACGCCATATAAGAATTCGGTACATTCTGGAAGATTCTTTGATTATCACTCATCTCATCCACCCACAACAAATCGAGGATTAATACAAGGTCTTGCAGATGCAATGTGCAGACTTACAACAACACCAGATGACCAGCGAAAAGAAATAAACATCTTATTCAAAATGTTACCCGACAACAACTACCCAGAAGAATTTATCAGAGATAATATAAAGAAGAGAAAAAAGAGGGTTAAACCGGAGAATGACAAGAAGGAGGCAGGCAAAAGACAATCACAATACCATACAAAAATGATACATCAGAGGCAATTCGAAGAAATCTCAAAAATATTGAGATTCGCGCTACGTCTAAACCGACGAATCTAATTAAAATAAGGTAAATCAACTGAAAGATCCAATAAAAATGATGGATAAAAACAATGCAATTTACAACATATCTTGTGCCGAGTGTCCGACTAAATATGTGAGTCAAACGTGCAGATCACTCAAAATAAGAGAGACTGAACATAAACGCCTAACTAAAGGTCAACCAACGGGAATACAGGCTTACAACAATTTAGAAAAAAAAATCGCCTATAGCTGCACATGCATAAGACAAAACCGCAATATTGATTGGAACAATGTTTGTATTCTGAAAAGTAATATGAACAAATGGAAAGAAAGACTTATAACAGAATCTACACTCATTAAGGTCACACCGGATACGTGTAACAAGGGTGACTCCGTGCAAGTGTCAACAACCTGGAATATAAATCTGAATACACAAAAATGAATGCACAAAAAAATGAACTATATATATATGAGTAAAAGTCATATACGTGAAAATTAAAAACAAAAAGATCCCAACAGTTGGTGGGAACACGTGTGAACAATAATTTCGCTGGAAACATTACCAAAAAAACAAAAACTTATCATTGTGTGTAAACCACTGAAATATAATTATACTTTATTTGATCTATTCCACAATGCTCATACTTTTTACTGATATCAAGTTTTCACATAGTAGGTACATAATTGTTCCTTCCGCTAATTAACCCCTATTTCCAAAAGTGGTAACCAAATACGTTTAAGAAGACAGTAACTACGAATATATAACAGTATCATACAAGCTTAGATTCCTCTATTATCAAAAACATTGTGAATTAATTTTAGCGACAATAGACACCATTTGAAAAGATGAGATGTTCACTGTCTCCTCCACACAAAGTGGAAGACTTGCAGCAGAGAGCCAGCAAACTGGCTGAAGAGGTGGGTAGAGAAGACTCCAGGACTCCAGGTGAACATAGAGAGAAGGCGGAGGTGAAAAAAAATAACCAACCACCACCAACAGCAACAATAACTAGTACCAATCAACATGAACGATAGAGATTTGCCAGAGGTTATTTCCTTCACGTATCTGAGAAGCAGCTTTTCACCCACTTGCAGTCGGAATGGATAGAGATATCAAAGCTAGAACTGGTTAGGCAGGAAAGATGCGCCTACATCAACCTGAAACCAGTTGGGAAATCTTCTGTACTCCATGGCATAATCAGCAAGACTCGGATTTTCAACACAAATATGAAAAGTCAATCAGTCAGTTTTTCTATACGTGTCAGAAACTTACACTGCGTGTCACAAAAAGGATTTCCAACAAGTTAAAGACCTCTACCAAAAGTTGACCCCTTCACTGGCTCCATACTGAAGATCAAGTGGCTAAAAGAATTAGCAACAAAACCAACCAGGAGCTAACTGCCCAACAAATATAGGAGAGAAAGTGGGGATGGATTGGGCCCATGTTGAGGAGGCCGTCAAATGATATTTTACGCCAGGTCATCACTCGAGTGGAATCCCAGTGGGAAGCGACGAGTGGATCGTCGGTGCAAGGGTGACATGGAGGAGATCATGTTGGGAGGAGGAGATGAGAGATTATGGGAAATCTTGTAATCTCATGCAGTTATATCAAGTGACCTATACATAAACTTGCGCGATGATTTAACTTGATCCCAAGAAAACGCTGTACAATTCTTCGACGAAATGAAGATATACTTCAGATTATTACTTTACATGTGAATCCTTTGTGAAGAAAAAAGTACTTTGGAACTGAATACGCTGAAAAATTTTGTACCGTATATTCGCATACTGTCTTAAATAAAGCTTTACCATTATTTTACGGGTTGATCACGGATTGATATCAGTTAGAGAACCATTGAAAACCAGGGAGTACTGGACAGCTGCTGTTTCATCCTAGTTTGTAAATCATCGGAAGTACACACCGACTGGGATTGGAACCCAGCACCTTCCGGTTACAAGGTGAGCTCGTATACCATTCAGCCACTGGGAGCCGATTCAATGGCTCATGAATTAGTAGAAGTTAGAATTCACGAGCCATTGAATTGGGTCCAAGTGGCTGAATGGTATACGAGCTTGCCTTGTAACCGGAAGGTCCCGGGTTTGAATCCCAGTGTGTGCGTACTGCCGATGATTCACAAACTAGGATGAAACAGCAGCTGTCCAGTACTCCCCACTGGTTTTCAATGGTTCTCTAACTGATATCAATCCGTGATCAACCCGTAAAACATAACTAATCCTTACAAATCAAACTATAGAAAATTTACCATTATTATTATTATTATTATTACGAGCACGTCAGAAAACAGAAGAAAGTGGAGATTTGTTGCTGAAGCCCTATGTTCCACTTGGAAAGCAAGGAAATAATAATAATCGCTGTCTTCTCAGAAATTCTTAATTTCGCTAGATTAGTACCATGGGGTATGACATTACTGAAGCCTGAATTTCATTTAAAGGCAGAAATGTATGCCTTTGCACATTACTCGCATATTTCATATCATACTGGCAAAGGCACCGCATTTTACATCAATGCAAAGAAGATGATAAATAATGAGTATAACTGATTTGATGGTAATAAACAAACCTGTTTTCGTTTCTGAAATGTCTTGTCAAATCCTCATTCAAAAAACAATAATCCGTTATTTGAACAGGAACACCTACTTACATCCAGAATAAAGCGTAGGTAAATGACTACACTTTTGATGACATAGAATCAAGGTTTTAGTGGATTCAGAGGCTTACACAAAGTTTTATTACGGAGGATATTAATGGAGTCATTATGTTGGTGCCTTCAAGTGAAGAGGAATTAACTCTTCAATTAGGCCAAAAGTAGTTTGTCAGATTCTATTTAAGCCTTATTAACACACTGAGGTAAACTTCACTTCAATCGAAACCTGGCCTTTACCATCAATTAAATGGTGAACTGAATTAAGATAGAATGAAGATTTTAACCAAGTGCGAAATATGAGGGGATTTCAGCAGAATTCCACTCCAATATTTCTTGTCTAATTTAACAAGAAAAGATCTCAGTTTTCCTATCATTCAGATAGAATATCTACGAAATTGTTCTTGTCTGTATTTACCACGTTAGTTGAATTCTCATCACACAAATTAACTCAGGTGAGGAGTACTGTGAGCGGTCTCAAGTTGGAAGCTTTAAATGAAGGGAGACCATTGAGAAATGATGGTCAAAAATTAAAAGGTAAGTCCGACAATAATCCTAGAATACTTCGAGAAAAGATCATGTACAGGAATGAAATAGCTTCTTACAAGTTGTCGAATGACATCTCATATTTGAATTTTCGTCCGATATTCTAATATTACATCATTCAAATTATCTACAAAAAAATGAGGGTTTATAAAGACTAAAATAACGGATACTATATGTATATATATATATATATAAAGTTGTGACTGTGTCTTTTTCACTGCAATATCAACGGAAGCATAGGTAAGCACCTGTGAACTGTCACGTTCCGAACACATTAGCTATTTATCTGACTTTTTTCGAGTGAGAGTCACACAGGCCAAATTTAAGCGAAGAATTGATGGTGAATGGAAATGTCACGGTAAAAATAAATACTAAATATCAGTACTTTTTTAGATGCGTAATGAATGCAAAGCTCATCACATGTTAAAGCCTAGACCACGCCTTTATACGAGCTTAGGCCGATTAGACTAATAAATAAATAATTGAAGTCCATCAAATGGCCCACAACAGCCTAATTATCTTTTTTTATTGAAGTTTCACTTATTTAATGCTAATTTTGAAAGGTTCTACGACCAGATGTTATCCTTTCTTCCCAACCAATGTGTTATAAATATTAAATAATAACAAAATTATTTTGGTCCTTTTCTATTTTACCAGTAGCAATTATTCTCATTATTATTAAAGAAAGTGTTATGTAGTTTATTATCTTTAGTTTTTCTGGTTAATAATGAATAGATATACCATCATTCTTATGTGTATTTAGTTATGTAATGAGCAAATGATTTTGCTTAAGGGAATTGAGAACTAAATTAAAGTGATATATTATCAATTATGGTCAAACTAATCAATTATTTGTTTATTTATATATTTACTTGTAAATATTACATAAAACTACTTAAGTTTTGCTTGATTAGCATTACTGGTTGTTCGCCTTAAGGATATATGGTAGAGAATATTGTTTCTTGTAGGTTTTTAAAGAAAAGAAAATAAGGGAGATAATATGAGTAAAACAGGACTACAGAAAGATATTTTATTCCACGAATTCTGTTTCAATTCCTATCACCTAAATACACAAGTTTAAACAGATTTCCCTGCCATACGTCTTCCCCCACCAAGACTTTCATTTCTTTCTTAAGCTATGCTGTATTTTTTTCACTAGTTTCAACCTCATTCAAACTTTGTATATTAAAACTAACTTATTTAATCCACTATGGCGACTCTACGCCTGTATATATATATATATATATATATATATATATATATATATATATATATATATAAACGGAGACGAAACATCTGATGTATACAATAACCACGGTATTCCTTATAAATAATGATAGCTTGATTACAGTTTGTAAAGTGTGAATGTATATTATGGAAGTTACGATAGAGAAGTTATTATTTTCCTTCATTTATTAACCCACTAAACTCATTAGTTAGATAGCTCAACATCTATTTAATTATTATTTTACCCCCTTCCCCATTCTCATCAGCAAATATAAATTGTAATTATTCAATGGAAAGCATATTGAATGTTTGTAATATGATTATATAACTAAATATATTTTTTTCTCAACATTTCATCACCATCATTTATTTACTTATTTAATGACCTGTTTGTTCACTTATTTATGCATTTAGTAAATTAATGAGATGTAGAGAATAAACTTGGTATATACAACTGGAAATCTTTTTTATTTCGCACAAATCATATTAAATAAAACTTAAATTAAGAAGCTTTCTGTGGCGTTCTTCAGATAATTGTACTTACATAGATGAGTTTAGTTTATCATAACATAGTTAACATTTTTGACCAACTAATAATGTGCGTATGTGTGAGTGAGTGAGTGGAATAGAAAGACAAGCATAGAGAGGAAAAAAAAGTAGGAAGATGACAGTGGAATAAGTTAGTTTAAAACGATAAAAATTGTAAATAATGAATAATTGGAAGAAACCATACAGAAACATTCATATTTCACAGTAAAGGAAACCTTAATTGTTTGTGTGCTTAAAAATGAGGCCGTATATCAATGCTTGTAATCGAAGCAATAAACACAGACTTGATATTTTTACAGAAGGTTTTTCGTTATTTAATTGAATAAATAAAATGAGGATAACTAAGTTAAAGATGAGAACATTGTTGAGCGAATTAACCTGATCAACAGAGGTGAATATCTTTATGGTGTCTTATGTTGATAATGATGATGATGATGATTACGGTTTTTTTCCTCTTGAGAAAGAAACTTCTTGTCTTTATACATACACTTCTTTCTCTAGTGTGTTTTATCCCTATTTTACAGTGGTAAGGTCAAATTTATAGTCTTGTTTTACATACCAGATACAAGCGGACAAAGTAAACAGGTGTTTTATATTAAAGGTAAAAACTAAGCTTATATTTCTATTACAAAATGAAGAAGAAAAAACTGGTTCGTTTTTTACCGGTTTTCTTAATTTTGCAAACCAAACCTTAGAGATATGAAGATACAAACTTTATGGAAAATGTGATTTAGAGGCTGTAAATATGATTAAAAACTTCAGAAGAGAAATTATGCTTCTCACATCAGGTGAAGGCATCAGTCGTTTAATATCGGTAGAAATCCTCAAAATCCGTTTACAGAATTTTTCAGTTACTTCACAATTCTTACTACCATCGAAAATCTAGTTGATCAGCGCTATATTTTGAAATGTTTGTCTTTGGAGGTCCCTTCGATAATTTCACTTACATCATAGATCTACAGTTGATGTAAGTGAAGTTTATGAAACAAATTTATTCATACTGATAGTCCTCAGTTCTGTAGGTTATTAAGAAATACCTTCGTATAAACTAATTAATAAAAATAATTATCATGCCTTTAAAGAAAACAGACACTTTAGTCTTTGAAAACTGTATGTTTGAAAGAAATATTTATGTAGCAGTGAAGTAACAGGATGACAGAAATCAGGTAAAAATCTCTTGGATTCAGTGTAAAATTTTAAAAGTGATTTTCAGTAATGCCCATTTGCAAAGGAGAAAACTCACTCAGTGTATGAAATATTTATGTATTTCACGACAAGTAGAACTCCGAAATCGTACAACATTATGCAAAGAGATTCAAAGACTGAAAAACAATAATAATTAATGGAAAATTTTAAAATTTCATCCCAGAAACCTTTCGGTTAGAGAGCACCAAATCAAATTTTACGTCAAATGAATGAGTCCTGTCAGATACGAAGAGAAAGTAATAATATTACAAGTTTCTGTACTATAGAAATGAACTTTTCAAATTACTATTTTCTAGAAATGAACATACACAGTTCGACATTATACGGAACATACGAATGGTGACATCACAGAAGTGTGAATGGGAATATTATACAGAAAGCCAAAGTTACTAGGGCAGAGTAAAACAACCAGATCATTGATATATACCATTAAGCTGATATAAGAAGCTCAGAAATGAAAATAACAGTCACTTGACTTAGAGCATGAAAAGGTAGAATTTATTCAATACGAAGCCGGGTGATAGTTGCTAACCACTGTGACTGTTCAGACACGTTTCCCAAAAAGTGGTACTTTTATCTCGGAGTAATATGTGCATAAAGAAACAGAATCTGTTTGTAACACTGCCGACGAATTGACGTTATCAGCTGCAGACATTTTACTTCGCAATGAGATGCAGCATGTTAACCTTACATTAGTATTACTTCTAAAAATGATAAAACCACTGGATGTACTGCGAATTCTACAAATACCACAACTAGTATTATTCCTATCTGTACTGACATTAACAGATGCTAATTATTCACATGGCGAATATACTGTGGGTGATAACACGTGAAATCATTTATTTCTCAACAAGCATTTTACTAAAGGTTAGCTGGCTAGAGATAAAATCTGTTATTAAGATAGTTGGCCTGTTTCTGTATAGAATAGAAACTACATAAAACTTGAGAAAATTTCTTGTATCATTTCACATTTTTCAAACCTGAGAATATACTTCTAGGTATTCGTAGCATTTAGTGCTATTCCTCTTAAAATTAATGAAGCAGTATGCTCTATTGTGTATAGTGAATATGCTTAAGTGATAAATAGCAATTTTACTACACTAATAGTGCTTTGAATTTTCTCAAGGTACAATTTTTTGCCGACTTGAGGGGGTTGAAAAGCTTTTGTTAACTTAGGATACCTTGAGTGTACCTATCATTGAGAAGACCAAATTACTGATGAGGTAGTATTTCTGACAGAAGAGTTCAATCGCTTGTACCTTATCAAACAAGAGATACAGTTTGTCAGTCATTCAGTATTTGCAGAATTATTTTGTAGGGATTTGACTTGTTCCAAGTTTGAACACGAAATGGTATCAGTTGGAGAAACATTCAAAACCATAGATTACTAGACAGCTGTATATTGTCATAGTTTGAGATTTATTGGAAGTAGTTTTAATGAACAATTATCCTGATAACTAAATTACAAGATAACATAGGTGCGACTCTCAGTCAGGATTCAGCACAAACCATATCAAGTGATAAAATCACTAATGAGTAATACTGATACTTAATCACTCAGAACTCCATGGAATTTGTTCTTCCCATCACCCATACCAACAGGAAACAGAATCTCTCTGTAGAACTGAAGTAACTCTATCACACGAGATTCGTAACATTCATCGTCTGGCTATTTACAGCTGTGAATAATAATAACAATCCAACTTTATCACCATCATGTAGATGGGAGTAAACTGTCACTTGGAAAATATATTTCGAGCCTAATATTGTCAAAGGAAACTAAATGATGATCAGTAAATTATTAAAACGAAGCGATGAAGAGAGTGGTCGATGGAAGTGTTAGCGAATGCATTATCATGTGTGCATTATTATTATCATTATTATTATTATTATTATTCCCTTGGGTTCCAAATGGAACATAGGGCTTCAGCTACACATCTCCACTTTCTTCTGTTTTCTGCTGTGCTCTTAAGCTGGGTACACGATTTCCCATAATCTCTCATCTCCTCCTCCTCCTCCTCCCAACATGATCTCCTCCATGTCACTCTTGCACCGACGATCCACTCGTTGCTTCCCACTGAGATTCCACTCGAGTGGTGACCAGGCGTGCGATTTCATTCGCCAGTCTCCTCAATGTACGTGCGATCCACATGCACTTTCTCCTGCATATTTGTTGACCGACCGATAGGCTCTTGGTTGGTTCGTTCCCATGATTTCTTATTGCTTATTCTTTCTAGATCATGTGTGTATGTGTACGTGTATGTGTATGTGTGAAGGTGTTCCGATCATTGGATTGTCGTGGAGTGAGGAGTACTGACTCGCCAATTACCACTGATTTTCAGTCGTCATCCATCTGATATCAGTCAGTCGGTGACGAAACTCACAGTGAGATTTGTTGTTTAATCTCTACAAATCGGACATCTGAAGATTGAGTAGGTTTGTCCACTTTGAGAAAGAGTAAGTGATTCATGAATTCAACAGACTCTCGGACGAGGGGAGCGGTGTAAAAGTGGAGCGTTACGAAATCTCTCTTCAGCATGCATTTGAAGATTTTCGTCACTTCTTGTTGACTGTTAGTAATAGACATCGTACTGGCATATTCCATATTTCGTGTAATTACACTTTTGACTAGAATCATGTGAAGACAATGACCAGATGGAGTAATGATAGTGTGAAGGTATGCACTGAAGTGGTCAGTGTATGTAAATGCGAAACGGAGAGCCAAGAAACGTGAGATATGACAAGATAGTGTTAATGAAGTGTGTTAAATAGTGAGTGTTGCTTCCATTTTTTCAGTGTGTTCATGTGTTCTATTGTTGTGGGATAAAATAGGCAGTGTGTACTGAGGAATGGGGTATAAATTAGTAGAATATACTTCAGCACCGATTTACTATTATTATTATTATTATTTATTTTTTAATCCGCTCTAACCCCCATCGTTTTGTGCTTTTGACGGGAAAGCGAGACACAACAACAACAGAAGGAGGATAAAGACAACCAGGAGGCAAACAAAATGCAACTAACAAGTGTTGTTGCTATTTATCATTTTACGAGATGTATACGTGTAATTAGGCCCTCGGGGAATCTTTTGTTTGCTGATTTATATTTGTTTGATTAAAATCTAATTACCTTAAATAATGATAATAATAATAATAACATCGAAATAAGAGAATATGCTTTTATTTTCGGTTCGGGATTTTGGTCGCTGTGTTTCTATTCTGCCATTGGTTGTCAGTCCTGTTTCTTCTACACACTTGTTAGATATGTTATTAGCCTTTCCTGTATTCGTCTACCAATTCTATGTGCTCACCCTCTCATTTATATTTACACTGTATTCACCCGAAAAGTTTTTTTTTTACCCTGTTTTGGTGTACAAGAAAATCCCATGGAGAATAAGGATAAGTGGCTTTTTATTTGTAGTATCTTGATAAATTATGCCATCAACATCATTTTCTATATGATTATGATAATAATGATAACCAACAAAACCATACGCATAAATACTAATTAAAAATATATGTTATTTGTCATATATATATATATATATATGTAGGTTCGATTAATCATTTTTTTGAGATGCATCATTTTTCTCATATAGGAAATTTCCGATGCACGTATGGTTTTGAAATTGTTAGCGTGTATCTGTATCTACGAGCAAACATGATTCTTCATTTTACAGAATCTCTGCTGCATACCTTGCACATTTAAATTTATGTCAGTAACCAACTATGAACAATGACAAAATTGTACTCAACAACTAAAACAGTGACAATTATAATAATAACAATAATAACCCCAGTGAGTGCGTACTGATGAAGACGAAAAAGCTGTCCACTACTCCCAGGTTTTCCAATGTTTCTCTAATTGATGCCAGTTAATGCTAAAATCCTGAAACAAATCAGATCCTTGCAAACCAACTCTTGGATAACAGTAGTAATAAGAAATGAAGAAGAGACAGTCATAACGCAAACATTATGAAAACAGGAGAAATCACATAATTGTCTCTATTATATATTCTAATAATAGTAGGAGAAAGTGAGATGCGCACTCGCACATACACATAAGAAAGTGAAAGATTTTCTGTAGTTCTTTATAAAAAATTAACCTGCTTACCAAAGAGGTGGCGAAATAAAAAGTAAATATATTTTTACTTTACTAACCAGATGAAATAACACGAGAGGCATTGAAAACAGAATCAGATATCTTCGCGCGTGTGCTGATGTCACTACTGCACCAAGTGAGAAATGAACGAGAGGTAGACGCCAACTGACAGGAAGGTTACCTTACGAAACGCCTAAAGAACAGTGACCTGAGAACAGGCGAGAATTAGTACGGAATTACTCTTCTCTACTCAGGAAGGGACATTTCGCGTTATTTTAACATTCTCACACCTGTTAACAGTTTTGATGATTGACTTTTTTAATTAGGAAATAATATTGTTGATTTTGCCAAAAACCAACAATAATATCATAAACCTAACTCAGGTCGCTATCTGCAGTATTTCTCTCTTCTACAGAGTACAAAGAGTAATCAAACTACTTAAGGAAGAAAACTGACATTTATAAGACTTGCAGACTCAATGGTCGACAGTACACGAAGGAAATACTTCACTTATTGAGTAGATATATTACCTAACAATTATGATCGCTGATACCAATTTGTAGTGTTATTAATGGGTATCGTTGTTAACGTTAATATGTAAAGTCAGATGGGTGCCGAGACACAGTTTAGAATTCCAGCTGTTGAATATTCTATCCTAACAGTAGAAAGAATCGTCTCAGTACTAGCGACCTTGTTGCCTTGCTCATAATTCAATGGGCGTGTATTTCACCTGAAAAGTTGCTCTGGCCTCAGTTCTGTGGATTCACTAAATTATAATTTCACTACATGATGAATCAGATATTCTATGATTAGCTTAACATCTGTATGCATAAAGTGAAATGAACCATTACATATATGTCTTTCTAAACAGCTTATTTATCATTCTGTTTGTTTTCATTACCAACTAATTGCATCACATTTGAACAGATGTATGCAAAGTTAGCATTAGTGTATCTTTGTGAAGTGAGTGAACAAACCATGAACTTTATAAGCACAAATAACCTCCAATTATCATTATAAATAGTGATGAATTATTAATGGTTTGGAAAGAGAAATTACCACCCAAACAATATTGTGTATATACATTCATATATGAAAGCTGAATTCGTTTCTTTAATTTCTATTTCATTCTTGAAATCCTTGTTGTTGTTGTTGCTGTTGCTGTTATTTAAGTGCGTTTATTGGTGGTCGTCCAGTTAAGAAAACTAATTTAAGCGAATGCCCACAAGCACGTTGATGCAGATACATACAAAACGTATGTATATACGCACACACACACACACACATAGGTACACCAGTGGACAAATGTGTGGAGATTGAGAATTTGTTTAGTCGAATATACTTATAATTTTTATTGTCTTCTATATACATACATTTCTGTTTTTCATTGCACTACATTTTATAATCATTTAAAAAAGGTTTTTTTGTCTAATAAATGTAATTTGTCTTTTCTTGTGTAATTTTTGAGGAAAAAGAAGGGGAAAAAGAAAGCAGAAAGTATATCCTTCAGTGATTATTTATTTTTATTTCTCTTCGACTCCCTTTCTCTCTCCCTCTCCCTTTCTCTCGCTTGCTGTCTCTACTAATTGGTTATACCTGATTAAACACAGTTGTTCTCTGCAACAGATGGTCAATTAAACATTTTTAGTCACCAATAGTACTGCAGAGACTGGCTTACTTATTAGTTTGTGGTTTTAGTTGTTGTAATAATTTTATTCCCTTTTTTCATTTGTCATTTAGATTTCATTTTTTATGAAACCTTTTACATGAATGGCATTAAATTAACAGAACTTTTATTTCCTTGGTTTAATCTGTTGAAGCGAATATTCTACATAGTACATGGGACAAACGCCTTGTCACAGATATAACCAATGGTAGTTATTAGCTAGGTATCAAATGAAGGTACCTTAGAATACACTGAAAAAAATGCAGAATCCATCGTGCTTTGGGAATAAGATGGAATAACAGCATTCGAGTCCTTGCCAAATTTTTTAAAGATACTCATGAGGTTGAAATTTCCACTGTAAGTAATAAGTGATCCCGGAAGTTAGTCTCTTCTAAAACATAGGACTTTTAATACAGTGAACATGTCGTTGACATTGAGACACAGTAGTTTTCTGCGTTAGTGTTCAATCAGTTAACTGGTACATACAAAATCAACACCTACGCCTTTTGGAAAACTTCAATACATGAATGGAGCAGATAAGGTCGAATAAATGTAATGCATATATGAAACGATCTTGTATTTTACTTTGTGTGACACAATAAACTACTACTCCTTTTTGATGTGATTTTGTTCTCTAAGCAGAGTGGCTTAACTGTGAAGCTCTCATTGTATTTCTAGTCAAATTCTGTACAAAACTCACTTCATACTGAAGTGAAGACAGGAACATTTTGCGCCGATAGGAAAACTCTAGAATATCTGGACTTGGTCGATGATTATGCCTAATGTCAGATAAACCCGAAGACTTACAGGTGCAGCAAAGACAGGCTTCATGTGAACATGGAGAAGATGGATGTGGTGAAGGTGACCAACCAACAAAGACAATCACCAATCACTGTCAACAAGAGAAATTTGAAGGTCACCTCCACTTACCTAGGCACTATCCATTCAACTACAGGTGGCACAGATGGGAATATCGAAATCAGAATCAGAAAGGTAAGACAGACCACTGCTATCCTGATGAAATCAGTTTGGAAATCCTCTGCACTCAGCACAAACAACAAAATTCGGATTTGCAGCACAATGTTAAACTAGGTCATCTGTATGGGTCAGAAACTTGGTGCGTCACGAAGAGCATTCCCAACAGGCCAGTGCAGACTTTCATCAACAGCTGCCTTCTCTGACTCCCTTCTGAAGATCAAATGCCTGTCCAGAAAGGATAAGTAGCAAGGAACTCTGAGAGCGAACCAACCAAGAATCTACTGCTCAAAAAGAGTTCCAATGAAAATGAACGTTGAGGTGACCATAAAATGACACCGCGTGCCAGGCCCTCGAATGAGAAACGACGAGTTGGGCGTCCGAGAGTGGTATAGAGGAAGTCGTGTAAGAAGCAGGCGAGAGCCTACGGGGAATCTGGTAGCCTGCTGAAGAGGAGTACAGGAAACGGAACAAAATGGAAATGTGCTGCTGAAAGCCTATATTCCACCGTGAACCCAAAGGAATAATAATAATATAACAATTACTCTGACCTAGTGTGCGTTGGTGGCTTAGCGGTTAGGACGCTCGCCGACCATGCACATGGTCCGGGATTTGATCCCCGACCGACGCACTCCTTTACCCCACTAAGCCAGAAATAATCCTGGTTAAGAGGAAAGGTTGGGCATGAGGCTAGCGACCCCATCCTGTAAAATAAACACTGCTACAGAAACTTCAAGCCACTAGCTTGAAGCCCAATGTTCCACTGGGGAACGTGAAGGAAAAAAACTCTGACCTCAGCTCTGAAGATGTTGCCTAGAAAGAAAATGGCAGCTCCATCCTTCAACCACACTGAGAAAGTTCACCTGAGACATAAATCTTATCCATTATCTTAGAACTACCATTTCATTTCACCAAACTAAATGGTTTCACCTCTAGAACAGTAGAGAAGGAGATAAGTTATCTTGGTGTGGTAATTAAAATGACTCGCAGTCTCTAGAGCTTTTACAAAAGTCTATCTGTTATTCTGACAGATACCGAACTGCAGTTAGTATCATGTGAAAAATACTTCAGAAACTTCTAGAACTCACTTAATTTAAAGAAAAAAGTGCAGAGTTTTCATAATCACATTGTGAAGTATGTTAATTGTGTATTTGACAACAGTGACAGAATAAGAAAAAATCCTCTGCAATACTGATGAGCCCTAATAATAATAATAATAATACTGTTCGCACACATGCTGAATATACCACTATCTTCTCTAGACGACAAACAGTGATATTTACAAAGACTCTTTATATACGTCTTACACAATAGAAAGAAATAATGATGTCATTTGTTATTCTTATTATCATTATTATAAATAAATGCTAACCTGTCATTTACAATAAACTAATCATACAGCCGATTAAATAAACAGTACTTACTAATTAAAAGTAAAACGGCAACAGACAATTAATACACCCAGGAAAATGTCCATATGATAAATGATAAAGGTTAACATCGAATATCTTAAAAAAGGTAATACACAGAAAATTGTTGCAAGTGTTTTAGACACTGATCGTTCAAACATTTTGCAGGCATAAAGACGGAAATAAGCAGAATGCCAATTACTTCTGGTTGAAAGAGAGACTTCAACAAATACAAACGAATGTTCTAAGTTGTTTTTCTTTTTCCTCAGAAACACACAGGCCTACATACATTATTTTGATAAATGAATTAAGGTTAGATTGGACGTAGGAAAATACCTGAGACATTGGCACAGCATACTGTCAAAAGAGAATAATTCTATTCGGTATTGAAACTGACACAACCTGTTTGTAGTACAGCTTTCTAAGCCGTAATGCACATGTATGAATAAATTAAATTCACAAATGGGAACCAAGTTTTCCATAAAAAGAATAGGCCGCAAATATCTTAAGGCTATCTACTGGAATACCATACTTGTAAAATCCAAATGAATAAAAATACCATTGTTATAAACTAAATGAACTACATCGACTTTAGAAATCGTCGTGCTGATCGATATGCTTGTCCTAACACATGGTGAATACCGTGTTGTGAGTAACAATGAAATGTTGTAGAGACATTCAGTATTATCTGAAGTCCGTCAGCTGTTTACCTTCATCACAGTAAATGATGACTTGTATGCTTAAGGTCGAATTCAGCATTTATTATCTAAATGAAAGCCAACATGCGGGTTGTGGCGTATCTTAAACTTTATCATTGTTTGTGTAACTCGTTGTTTAATACAGAAAAATGTTCGAGCAGGGCCAAGCAGCCCGTCACCTAGCACTGTTTCGACCTCAACGGTAAATAAGACGTTGAGTTTTCACGGTATTTTCGGACAATTTAAGCGAGGTCATAGATACAGGACACTCAGCTGAACTGTCAGCTAACAGGTAGGCTGCCTTGAAATCCCACTAACCGAAAATAAGGCGATCGATGAAAGCCGCCTTATTCGAAGATTGTTAAAGAGGAACAAGAGATCTCGGAAATAATATTATATACTGTCAATTCTGTGATACTAGGTATCAATAAAAGATACTAGTAAAGCTGAGAAATTTGTTATTCTAGGTAGGATAGCAGGAGTGCGAATTGTGCTAGAAAAAAATAAGGCAAGGCAGTCTGAACCAAAACATTCTCACTGGACCCTGCATCGAAAACTAAATGCTTCTAGTTGATATCTATAAAGTCGGATGACTGTTTTTATTAAGAGAAATCAGTGAAATTTACAAGCAACGCTGGGAATCATCTCAGGGATTACATCTTTGCGTGGATTAAGCCGCAACAGTGAATTGAGAAACAGTACAGTGGTCGAAAACTGAGTCAACCAAACCTAGATTCATAACACGATCTAAAACGAAAACTGGAAATATACAAGACTCACACATTCTTTTACTTAGAAGATATTGTTCTTCAAGGGATATATTCACTACCCTTTTCTGAATCATGGTGATATACTATTTAGAAACTGACACTACAAGCTTTATGGGAGAACAAGCGGAATTGGATTGGGATAAAATCACTACAGAATAGTTTGCCACATGGTGGAAAAATGTTTTTGGTGAACTTGATAAAGAGGACATCATTACTTTCCATTTATAGAAAAGAGATAATAACGCATGACAAATGCATGAAAAACACAGCTGTGTGTGTGTGTGTGTGCGTGTTTGAATACAATAATTATGCCTTGTCAAAGTGAGAATATATATTTCCCACCGAAATGGACAATAAAACGAGGAGTAATAATTTATAAATTGGTTAGTTAGTATTACTTTTATGGCCTACCCTGAGCAGGTATGATGTAAGTGGTTGACACACTTAGTGCCCTAGGAAATGCAGACCTACGCCATATACAAACACGTTAGCATCTGCAAGTTTTAATGAAGTTCTACTTGCTTGTACACTATTTTTATAATTAAAAACTCTAGAAATTATGTCTGACAATCTCTGTGGCTCTAAGTATTTTCTATCTGCCATTTTCACTTCAAAACTTGACAGGCAGAAAACAAACTTTATGTAAACTGAGTTGCAAAAAACTATACAGGACATCCATTAGTCACTGTTAATATTTTCTCAGTGCCAGTATTGCTTGAAAAGGTTTAGTCTGTTGGATGTGACATTGACACGTGTAATGTGGATTTATAACAAGATAATTAATTTTGTATTAGTATGTACAAGCACATTTTGTGACTGGGATGGCAATACAATATACAAGGTTATTATGTCTGTGAACTGTGTTCAGCAAAACATAAATTAAGAAAAAAATTGTACTTAGTAATAGTAATACTAGCGATTCGCTTGATATCTTATGTAATATATGGATGGATCGGAATATTTCAGCTTAAGGCACTAAAGTCTCTTACATTCTTAAGAGACGTGCTAAACTCTATTTGCCTTAAAGAACAAATCCACCATATTATTAGGTTGATAACTAATATTATTAAGGAAAAACGAAGTTCTATACTTTGTACTGAACCTTAGCCACTGCGAAATAAACGTCTTTTTCACTCAGATCTGAAGAGAGAAAATTAAATTTGGTAAAACCTTGCATACCACCATGTTTGAGCACAAGTTATGAATTTCAAATGACTCTTCAGCTTAGTTCGCAAAAGTGGCTTCATTTTATCACCCTTACACCTAGGTTTCATTACAAATTCTGCAGAGTTAATATATATATATATATATATATATGCGCGACACTGGGTATCAACAATCAACTGATACCACAGTAATCTTTCTGCGTTTCCATATTTCGCCTAACTAGTTGATATGTCAGCTTTCGTTATACTGCTTCCTGAAAGTCAGAAGTGACTTCAGTCTTTTACAACACGGTAAAAGGGCCTTTTACATGTAGCAGAGTTTTTAATTTTCAGGTGGAGTAAGGTCATCTGACTATGAGAACTATAATCTTCAGATATATATGCAAGTACTTTTGTAAATGAAGTAACTGTGTAAGGATGTAATACATTGAAATTCAATTGATACAAATACATCTGCTGTATTGGAGGATTGGCGATCACTGTTAGTTCAGTGTAAGCCGGTGGTGGATGAATCAGCAGAACTTTGAGGCGAAGGACCCAACGTTTCCTGTGTTCCACCACCTTGATGGCTGGCCTCATTTGAATTGATTTGCTTTTGCATGACGGTGTGGATAATTGGTACGGTGTCGTGTAGTCGCTCTCACTTGTGACACCTTCTGCTTCAGTTGGCAGTACGTTACCAGAATGTCTTTTGTCTTTCCCAGCACTCTTCATTCTGTTATTCCCTGGTCTATAAGTTTCGCTCAGTTTCCGCTTTCATTTCGCATCACTGAACTTTTCGTCTCTTTCTTCACCACCATTCTCCCCTCGGTCAGGTTCGACGCGTTTGCAGAAAAAACAATATCGTTTTGTTTTTCATTCATTGGGAAATACAAAAGCCATTATTAGAACATTCAAATCAAGTTTATATAAATTTTGATGTGCCCACCAGGAAGAGGAAATATCGACCTGTCGATATGCTCCAGCTTGTAGACGCTACCGCTGAATCACCGAATCATTAAGGACACAAACGTCTCTCAACAACCACCCACTTCTATGCATCTCACAGAACTAATATTTGGATGATGTTTGGTGATGAAGAGCGTAATTCGAAGTGTTAATATTTCCCACGGAGTCGATGATTTGATGAGAATGGTTTGATGAGCAAATGGCGGATAAGCATGAGACGTGACTACCGAAGAGGTTCAATAGTAGGATGCTCACCAACCAAGTATATGGTGTCCGTTCGACTCCTGATCGACACACTCCTTCACGTCATCTTGTGGATGTTAAAGTCAGCAAAGGGGGAAGGTTGGGGATGTGACTAGCGACTGCAGCCAATTGAATCACCCCTGACACTTTTATAACCTCTGGCCTGAAGCCCTATGTTCTTTTCTCAACACAAAGAATCAAAAGACTGACAAAACATGTACATTGAATGAATTGTCGATGTATCTGTCCATCGAATTCTCCTCTTTCTTCGCCGATCGCAATTGTGTGTGCAGGCTATTTTTACAATGAATCTGCTCACAATTATGTTTCTTGTGGAATAAATTGAAACAGAATCTCTAAGAAAATTTCATATTAACTTCGGAATTTCAGTGGCAGCGTGTTCCTGGGAATGTACTTTCAGGGGCACAGTTGCTCCCGTCAGAAGCTTCCTATAAGCATTCAGTTAGTAGCATTTTACACATTGCCATAGGGATAAAGCCACCCAAGTGAATTTGTTCTACTGAGAATGTTCTTTCATCGGAAATGATTTCATTGTTATGTTAGATGAATTCAGCTTCTTCACAATGCTCAACTAAGAATTCACCTTGGAAATTCAAATCTACATCATTTCCAATATCCCACTTTTCCTACGAATTCGTCGTATCATTTCGTTACGCCTTTAAAGTGACCACGTCTGCTAAGTAGCTTGTTATAACTAACTAGCGCAAAGAGTAGAAAGATCAATGAAAAAGATAACAACGGTTAGTTGAAAGCTAATGTACTAGAATATTATGAAATTGAGGGATTAAATATGAATGAAACAATCCAGAGAAACAACTTGTCGCTCTAATCGCTTTTTCAAAATAATAATTATACTATGCTAATAAGGGATTTCATTCACTCTCTACACCAACGACAGAATAAAATTTTCAAACTTCGAAATTCTTCTTCAAGCTCTAATATGTTGTACAAATAACCGAATGAAAGTATTAAAATATGAAGATTTTTGTGATTCTGCTTATTTCACATCTAATTTTTCCTTGTGAAGAGATTTTCTACATGGTTTATATAATTTGTTTTAAATAAATGAACTATTGTATTCTGAGCGTCAGCATAAAGAGAAATATATACACAGCGGTTGTATTAAAAAGTTCTCCTTCATGTATATTTATATCTGATTTCCAATCTTTGTCTTATCTTATTAGAAAGGGATACGCACATAAATATGATTAAGTGTTGGTGTTTCGCTGATTCAAACAACAATCGAAAGTAAAATCTATGCCAGGCATAATCTTGATAATTTCTTCTCTCCTTTAAAATCTTAATTAACTTGAGAAACGGAATGTTCTTTGCCAATAATAAAACTGTCGATGTGAGTGAACTGAGATCAGTCCAACGAGTGGTTCGTTCGTAAATGACCTGATTACATGTTTGAAAATAAATACAGGTTACTACTACAGAGTAGTGTCTTGAAAAAACTCCTCACAATGTTTGAATGGGTAGAATATACTTGATAGGAATACCCTTAATGCACAAACAAATACCTGCGAAACCCTTCATATGCTTTAAATATATATGTGTATATTTATTTATGGCAATACAGCCAATAAACCTCGTTTCGCTATATTCGGATAATTTGTACTTAGTTAATATATCATTTCACCATTTCAGTGGTGTCAGTTTTCAAATCAGATATCCAGAACTCTTAATTTTGTTATTGAACGTTTAATCAGACCGCGTAGTTTCCACTGATGTTTGGAGTTTGATGGTTCAAGGTAATAGTCACTCTTGATTATCTTAGGTAAGTCGTTAGAGTTTTCTAACAGCAGCAGCAGCAGCCGTAAGGGTTATGTTCTCCTTTCACTAGTTGAGGAGACATTAAGTGCAGTCTGGCTACCAGAGTAGGTGGGCCAGACTAAAGAGTCAGCAGGTAGTGCGGCTGGCGTTCAGGTCTAGCATGATTGATAGCCACCCATCAATCTTCAGCATTATATCCAGTCAAAACGAACTAGAAATGAGTTCAAAATCATTCAAGCATCTTAGCTAACAGGTTTCCCAGAACTGCATAGAATAGTTTGCAATCAGTGATACATCGTATACGTAATAGAAAAGATTTGTAACTCAGGTGGATGATTTGCAATTAACAGTGTTCTCTGAGCTGGTTGGTTTAGTTGCGGAGCTTTCGTCGTCTTTCTGGACGGCATCTTCAGCGCAGTATTTAGCATAAAGCTCCGCAACTAAACCAACCAGCTCAGAGAACACTATTAATTGCACATCACATACGTATAAATTGTATAACTTTCGCTCTCAGAACTAGATGAATGGATTTCCCAATGTTATTTGCTTTGTAGCTCTTACCTGCTAAAACCAATATGAGTCAAGTATCCGTTAAACAGAGAATCCGGAATCTGTTCATGGTTGCGTGGGATATCCAGAAATATTTTTTTACAGTTTTACTGGGTTAGTTATGCGAAAGATCTATGACATATTTTAGATGTTTATATTTATGTCTGTTTATATTATACAAAATGAATCAGCAGAAATTTGCACAGAAGTGTGTAACAGTTGGTTGCTCAGTGGACTTTAACTTGAGCGGCTATAGAAGGTTTTACTCAAATGTAAACATAAGGCCCTTTAACAAGCAAAGTTATACCAAAAACTGTGTTTATAGTCTAACCTTAACGCTGCTCATCCATCTTAAAAACAAATAACTGCAAAAGTACACCTCATCACACACCTCTATTAGTTGCGGAAGTAACAAAATAAGGTAGATCACGAACCTGAGCAAAATCAAGCAGAATAAAGGCATTATTCCATCGTTGTCTACAACTAGGTCTTCGATTACCGAAGTAAATAACCAAATGTTTGCTGTTTATATGTAATTCGCTTTCTAGTAGTATATTCCCAGTTGCATGACAACACAAGAGGTTCAAAATGAAAGTGCAAGACACTGTTTTGCCTATATAATGCATCCGATAGTTCGAAGTAATAGGATTTGTCTATAAGCCTAATGGGTCGATATTCTAGACGGAATTTCAAGATACAGATACTCGTTAATGTTATCGAAAACAAAAACGTGTTGACCATTGTTAATTTTGCGCTGGATAGGTCTCTGCGTAGGAATCAGTGGTTGAATGCTAATCAGTACGATGTTTACGTTATAAATTCTACCAGTTAAAAAGATTTCATGGTCTCTCATGAAACAGACGAACCAACAGTAAACTTTGTTTCTTACCGTAAATCCGTATTAAACGAGTGGAAGACTCATGCTCTTCAAGGAAAGCATGGATCTTGCTTAGGATTGTTGATAGCTATCTCAAGTGGAATTGTTCTGAATTTCTCATACTTAGACGTTTAATTCATCAGTGGTCAGTCCTACTGACTAAACAACATAGTTCTGCAGAAATACTAAGGGTCATCTGTTTTGTCTTATAAAAGCTTGATTAGATAGTACTTTTGTAGAGAATACAATCAACAGGACTTCAAAGCTTAAGGACGAATAAAAACCTTCCTTCTTAGAGACTTGTTCTTCAACTGAATTTTCTTTCAAATACCCCAAATTGCAGAATAACCAAAACATTAAGTCACATTAAACTGCTACGTGTAAGGAAACGCGTCCTGTTATAAATTTACGTGCAATTAAGTTCAAGAGAGAAAATTATTCAGTCAGGTGTACAATAAACGCCAGTTCACAGTGCACAAATGTCACCCGACGTGAGATGCATCTAACGGCGGCTTTAAAAGCGATCGCGATTAATCACTCTTGTAAGACCTATTTATATCTTGCCTTATTCTGTATTGCTACTATGACTGCTATTCAACTACAACAAAAAGCATTTGAAAAACACCTCTTGTAAATATGTATTTAAGATTTTATAGATCGCACATTATTTCCCTTTTATCGTTTATTATTACTGCATGATGATTTAATCTTTAGCGCTAATGAAAAACACAGAATCACTGGATAACTGTGCCCTGATTTTTCCTCTACACTGTTTTTATCTCTCTTATCTAATTTACTGCTTAACATATTATTAAGTAAGTACATAAATGTCATTTTGAAAAATAAGATTGAAATAAGTAAACTGACTATTTAATTGCCGCCATATTTTAATCATTTGTTGTTGTTGTTCTGCTCCTAATCACAAAAGGATAAAAGGATAAGTGCACAGAAATAAAGACTAATGTCTGTGAACACATCAGTGTCTGTGTGACGGCGTTCTAAATTGTAGTGTCTATATTTCCTTTTTTAAGAAAAATAAAGCATCCTATGCTCTCAACATAACCACCCAAAACGATGTCACAGACAAATACTTTAATCATTACGAATGTTCACGTACAATGTGCACCTTGCATTCAATTTTGTTTATAACATTCAAGTATATATCCAACTGATATTCTTCATTTTCATAAGAAACATTTTTTCTATGCTACTGTGAAATAAACATTCACAAAGTGTCAGTGGGGTTAAGATATATTCAGACAGAAAGAGAAGGAAGGATGGAGAGAAACAAGTGAATGAAGGTGTTTCCTATTTCCTTCCCCTGACTTCCCAGAATATATTCTGACTGATTATTCACCCAGAAGTCATGCAAAATATGAAGTTCGGGGATTGAGAGAAATGAGGCTTGAAGGAAGTAGTCTAAATGACGTCTGTTCTCATGTTTTACTTCATGACAGTAATTACAATAAATTAATGCAGAGCATGCGAAATACCATTGCTTCGGTGAGTCAACGGTCGGATGCTGGCCGACCATGCATATGGTTGCAGGTTTTATTCCTTAGCCGGCACACACCTTTACCTCCCCTAACCGGTTGTAAGCTCATTAAAAGTTGAAGATTGGGCATGAGGCTAGTAACTCCACTCCATAAAAAACAACACTGCTACTGAAACTTGAAAGCTCATGCTTGAAGGCCTATGTTCCATTCGGAATGCAAACGAAAGAAAAAAGAGTAATACCACCACTGGATGCTTACCTTGAAATTATACTAAGTGTCAGTGGTAAGCAGGTTCAACTTTCTTATTCCGTTTTCTTGCTTAGTTCACATTTATTAACATTGTGCAGACTAGTAAATGCAAGCGGAAATAATCTCAATGTATTATATCCTCGTTAATCTCTACAATGGCATGCTGGTTTTCGGATTTGTTTGCTAAATTTGTGGCATGGTAATCAAAAGGTTTTCCAAGCATCTTAAAACTAACAATAAATTATTAAATGTTTAGTGGTTTAGCATCCTGAATCCTTTAATATGCATCGGTCTTGACAAATCATTCTGCTTAAATTATTACCATTTGTGTTGATATATATATACATATTGTACACCTGTGAATGTCAGTTGGTAAGTGTTCTTTCAGATGTCAGCATTGCCGCTTTCTACAACGGACTGATCATCATTTTCAATATGAGCTAAAGTTCACACAAGTATGAACTGGTAAATAATCCAAGCTACAGCTGTAGGACTAAGAAGGCAGTAAATACATAAAGTGAGTAGCTGTTCGAATGATGAGAAATAAAGTTCAGACATAAAGAATAAAGAAATAGATAAAAGTAACTTGCCTTCACTCGGGTAAACATATGAAACAAATTGACTATAAGAGACAATAGCAGAACTAGGTTCAAACGTGTTAATGGAACAATACCATTCTGGTGTCATTTCACATAAACCAACGTTAAACAAAATATCGCTTTGAAAAAGTGAGTAAACTTAATTTTATGACAGTGTTAGTAATTTCTGCGTTACTGACTGATGAGACCTATACAATGGAATAAACAAATCGTATCTCCTTTCACCACGGTCATAAGTTCCCTCTGACTTGTTCCTTTGTCATGCACATTTCTTACTATACATTCTTTGTCTATCACAATCATTTACATTTGAAATCTGATGTTTAATTTAGTGTTACACATATGTCGATTATCACATATACATGTTTTGAAGTGTAATATATTAACAGTCTATTTGTGTCTGCATATTGGAGTATCTCGATGTCAATGACTCGATATTATTTTTCACGAAAACAACGCATCAGTGTTGCCAGTAACAATAATTCTGTATCTATTGTGGATATGATACTGTAGAACATGATGAAGAGGTTATCGAAACGAATTGTTTTTGTTCACTATTCAATCTTTCAAAACATCTGTCTATTAATCTAAATAACATCAAGACAATACACGGGAGACGTGAGTTCAGCGTCCTTTCAGGGTGCATATCTACAGTTCTATTTAGCTATTAGCACTACTTCTGATATACATAGATTACACTTCCAGATTCCTTATGAACCACTTGACTTGACTTAGTACAAAATATTGAAGAAAGTCTCCAGAGAAATAATAAAACCAGAGTTGGACAAAACTTTCGAAGATTGAATTATCCACTGATCTAGCTTCTTGTTATGGATGCTGTTTTTGCATTTATTTTGTTATTCACAACAAATTCTCATTTACCCAGAGAACAATCCTCTCTTAACATGTATGGATATTTCTGATTTTGTAACACATCAAATATTATGAGTTTAAAGGTGATTTCTGTATTAGAATATCTAGAGGCGGGTTTAATTTAATCTACATATTTCGAATCATATGCCTCAAATCGAATTTTCTTTAAATAAAATTTCTACTTAATTCTGTTTGGTTCTTGTTTTTCCCCGAAGAGTTTTTTTTTTGCTTTCCATAAGTCAGAATAATGACATCTAGACTTCTCTGGCGACTTAGAAAACTTTAGGTTTATAAAAATTAACCCAATTATCAACCGTTTCTCCGGGCCGACAAGTGGAATGATAAATATAATTTTAGTCATTGCAAGCATTTCTCCATTGTTCCATACGTGTATACATTCTATACTAAACTCAGAAGAAGTATTACTACACTAACCATGTCCATCATAGATGAGACCACCCAAAATTTTTCGGCATCACTTGCACTCAAGGAAAGTGTACAGCTGTTAATTAAGGCTATTTGAATTTAAATTTGTATAATTTATATGTACATCATAGTTTACAACTAATTACTAAATCGAGTCATAATCATCGCTTACTCATCTGCTCTTATTTTCTCATTGTTCTTCAGCGCGTGTGGCAAGCAGCATTAGGATAATTAAAATACTTTTCAAGATAAGACAATAGAATAACGAAAACACTGAAGTGAAATATTAATACGCTGTGAGTTTAGTCAGCAGTATGGTGGGAAGCCATTGTCGGAAGTCTAATAAAAATTAAACTAACTATGTAGTCTATTCATATTAGTTCACCAGAAATTCTGAAGAAGCAGAAATTCACCTCCTGTTATTATATGTGGGTATATACATATGTGGAATAGAAGTAGTAGTAGTCGTAGTGGACAGAGTAAGATATGTGTTTAGAAGAGAGGAGTAAAGAGATTTTATGTACTACAAATAATTCAGGTGAGCAGAATATTCTCCTTCCAACTTTTTGATCTAACCACATACTTCAGAAATTAGTTCAACAGTCTTCTTTTCCTTTTTGAAGTGCACTAATAAAAATTTGTTTATTTGCATTTATTTACAATGCAAGCAGGCAAGCACGATATACAAGTTTTTATCTGCAAGTCATACGATAATTAGGTGTTCTCAATATGTTATACAATTACATATGCGAACATATATACATATATGTATATATGACTTGTTTTCTTGGTATCAAAATCATCCTGATTTAATTAAATTTACAGTGTACTCAATGCTCAAGATTTATCGTATTACCCAATGCTTGTTATCGTTGTATAATGATAAATGAAGATGTGTGTATACCTGTGTGTGTTCACACTTCCAAATGTCAGCAAAGAAAGAAAGCTAACTGAATGAATAATATACAAATTAAATTCCCACATTTTGAATGTAATTTAGGTCAGTTTACGGGTAGAAATAATAATTATAGAAAAAAACTACTAATCACAGAAAAGGAAAGTTACTGAGATTTGTACTATCATAAATATGTCATTGCAGGAATTTCATTATTTCACCACGTACAATAAAAACTGTGGAATGCAATAAGCTTTATGAAGGTAACAACAGTATCTGTGGTCTTACGAATGCATTTTTCGTGAGTACTGTTTCCGGGAGATTAAAAACACTGAATAAATGCTCAGCACAGCTTTTCTATTGTTATTTTCTGCAGCATCAGCCTCATCTCTTGATAAACGCCAAAAATATTCTTGAGCAATTGAATAAAATGCTAAACACTATATACCACTTGTGACCAATGAAAAGTGTCTAAACAAACATACCGAAAATTATGCTCAAAGGAATTTCCTTTGAACTGATAAACAGAGTCCACATTATTACAAATTTTTGTTTTATCTGTATTTTATGCCGAAGTCTCCTTCAATATAACCAAGGTTTTTCAAAATTCGAACGCAATATAATATTGGGTATTTGGAAAAGCAGATGAATGGTGCTTTAAAATTCTTCCTGATGGATACTATGAATATCTCTCTACATTGTCAAACTCTATGACAATTGCAACGTGTCATTATTCCAAAATGAGTCTTATTTCAATAACTTTTGTATTCATTTGCACGAAGTTTACAGGTATGCATGCACAGTAGATATCAGTTATTCTGAAATTTTTATTTGCACTTTGGTTTGCCTAATTTCAGTATCCCTTCAAGCATTATATTATGTGTTCAATGAAGAAGTGATTTCTGTGAGTATTTAATCCGATCTTCTCCTGAAACGTACAACATATTTTCAAATTTGGATCAAGATCAGATCCAAGATGGCCAGAAAAGATGAGCAACAAAGATCTCTGGGAGCGAATCAACCAGGAACCGATTGCGAAACAAATAGACAGGAAGAAATGGAGATGGACTGGCCATACTCTGAGGAAACCATCAAGTGAGTGACATCACTAGACAAGTCATTGCTCGAGTGGAACCCGAAAGGGAAGCGGCGAGTTGGTCGTCAGTGCGAGGGTGACTTGGAGGAGGTCATGTGAGGAGAAGATGAAAGCATGTGGGCAGACTTGGAGCGGGGTGAAAAAGTTGGCAGAAAACAGAAGGCAATGGAGACGCGCAGCCGAAGCCCTATGTTCCTCTGGGAATTAAAGGATATAATAATAATTTTTATTACCTGGTCTGTTAATCTAAATCCAGTTTCATTGGACTCTAATCATCTGATAAGCTTTTAACACTGTTTCCAAACTTCTCATCGTTAAAGCTTTACTACTGAACTGACTGGTGTCATGAGCATATAAACAGAATCAAAATTTCATTACTTCTTAATACTTTCGTTGACTTCTGCTTTCGGAACAAGTCAGTGTTTGCTTTTTTATTTTTCAATACTAAAGTTGCTAAATGCTCCACCACTTAAATCTCCTTTAAATCAAACATAATACGGTTAAAGCTTCCCTTTTGAAATGGCCACTTGAAACAATCGACTGTATCTTTTGAAGGTGCTAATTGTTTGTTTTTAGTTTGTTTTTAGATGTTGATTTGCAGGGATTTGGTTGTTTTCAATTTTGGTCACCAACGAATATCAGTTAGGAATTGACTTAAAACTATGGAGTACTGTAGAGCTGTTTCTTCTAGTTTGGCAATCTTCAATAGTGCTCACTCATAACTCTCAGAGACTTTAGGTTACAAGACTAGTTTGTTGAACATTCTGGACACTATACTAAGAAATGATGATAAAAATTACTTGGTACAGTCTTGTGTTCAGTTGAAATTTCAAAGGCTTTTGATTCCTCCTCTTATGATACCATAGATAGGACAGAGGAAATGCACGGTGCGATAGCCAGCGCTCCGTAAGGAACGGTGTGAGATAGGTCAGGCAGGGTGACTTCTTGTCATCTTCGCTGGACGTCATATACTTGGATGAAGCAGTAAGCCTCTCAAAACCTGAATTAGGCATTGAAATACGTAACGAGAAAATTGACTCCATGATATGCGCCGGTGAACTGATAATCTTGGTTACATCAAGCATGGCTCTTGAAAGGAGACACCAAATCTTGAGCAACAATCCAGACGAATCAGATAAACTAGTAAACAGGTATATGTAAGTCACCCTAACTACAGTAAATCTGGGTAAATTCAAAAAGACGTGCATGGCAAGTGAAAAATAAATGCAGAGAGGAGGGCTAACATTACAGCAATGAAGTAAATCATGCATTTTGCTATCTTAGAATAAGATTAAATCTGTAATTTGTTGTGGACAACATTAGTAACCTTGAGAAGAAATTAGATAGTACCCCGTTGAACCTAGTATAGTGATCAGGTATAACAGAGACATTCGTCTCACTACAGCTCACCCATTAATTAGAATTAGGCGTTACTAGGATCTCCCGGCTGCATAAACTAGACATAATGATAATAATAAGGAGGAATATCAGGAAGTGGTTAGGTCTGCCACATGATTTGTCGGTAAGCTACTAGCATTCAGGCATTAATTATAGTGGCCTTGATATCGAGTCTCTGGAATACACCGTCCTCATAAACCGACCAAAACAGCTTCAGAATGAACTGGCTAGCAGCAGCACGATTGCGGGGATCCGAAAAGGTGAATGTCTTAACGATACACCAAAAATCACAAGGTCACAAGTAATAGCAGTAAATAAGAAAATAAAACAAGGCAGTTAAGAAGGCTCGTGAGTGCAAAATGTCATATCTTATGGAGAAAAGTGAAGGATAATATTCGCCACTTCTCCACAGATGGACTCCATAGCCCGAGTGGTAGTCTAACAACTAAAGCAGGTTGACAGCTAGGCAACTTTGAGTATAGAACGCTCTGCGGCAAGGCAGAATCACCAAAGCAAATGCTATAGAGCTATAGGGAAGTATAAGGACTACGGGTTGTGAGACAACCAAAACCTTAACACATTTATAGGGATCAAGCAAAGCTGTAGATATTGTACAGTAAAGAAACCCAAGGTTAGACGCAGTAGTATTTACTGTAAACACAACCTAGTCGCTTACGAGTATGGTAAAAGTATCATGTTCAACGTCGAAACCAGAGCAGGCAACAAAATGCGGTCCTCAGAGAAGAGCAGATTCAGGAACTATGAAACTCCTCAGCTGAATACATTGTCTAGGAAATTCTAGAAGGATGTTATCTATTAAACTGATGAGAAATCAATGAGGAGAAAGCTGTCCCTGATTCTAAATCGAATTATATGGCAATGTAAATAGCCGATTATAGGATTCCTGAAAGTTTACAAATATGCAGTGGTAATTATTACCTTGACCAAGTCCAATATACTATGTTAAAATCAACTATTTATATGACTCTGAAATTCCCCAGAAAGACAGTAATAGAAAGGGAAATTGTGATATCTTCGTCATTCTTGACTCTTTTTTCACCTCTTTATTACTAAAATAAATAAAATCAAAAGTCATGGTGTGTGCATGAGACATCACTCTGCCTTAGTATTTTACTTATTTATTTATTTAAACACAGCCCGCACCGAAGCATTGTATACCCAACCTTTGACAGCCAGGCTAACGTCGCGACGGCGCGAGAGGTGGCTGAAGTTGATGTATGCCACTCTCGCTTTCATTATACGGTTGGAAATCTCATCGGTCACCCCTCCGCCAGCACCCCGACAACTATCCAAATAAACAAACTTACCAACAACTTCAAACGGTTCACCTACAAGGGGCAGCGCAAGTACAATCTTGTAACAGTACTCTGCACTTAGATGGCGCAAAACACAAACCATACTTACAGACACTGATCGCTAACTGATTAAGTGCGATTTAGTCAGCCTGCATGCTATCACACGGTAAGACGATATCATCTGCATACTCGAGGTCAAAAAGTCTATCTCCAGGAAGCAGATTTACACCACCACCACTTACGTCCTTCAGAGCTGATTCCAGAATATCACCGATGGCAAAGTAAAAGAGGAATGGGGAAACTGTGCAATCCTGTCTAACCCTACTGTTGGTTGGGAACAATGATGATAGTTGGTTGCATGCCCTCACTCAACCTGAGGGGTTTCTGCATATAGGGCTTTCAAGATGTTAAAATTTCTCAGGTACACCCTTCTTTAATGGACAGTTCCAAAGCACAGTCCTGTCTAACGAATCGAAGGCAGCCTTAATATCAAGAAACATAACGATTGTTAGCCTGCAATACGTATGGCGGTGTTCCAACAACCGAAGAAGGGTGAACACATGATCAATGCATCCACGACCTGAACGAAACCCAGCCTGCTCTTCGCGAATCAATCCTTCACGACTTTTGAACAGCCTGCAGAGCAAGACAGCAGCCAATATTTTAGACGCAACTGGTAGCAGCCTGATACCTACACGATTGTCATATGAATTACGTCGACCCTTTTTAAAGATGAGGACGATAATGGCTTCGTTCCACATCGATGGTACACTCTCAGTCTCCCATACCTTCCTGAACAAACCAGTTAGAGCCATTGTGAGAGTCTCGCCACCATCTTTAAAAAGAGCCGGGGGTAGATTGCCTGGGCGGGGTGCATTATGTCGTTTTAACACTTGGAGTTCTTTACGGACCTCCGCTTTGGTTGGTGGGTCGGTACTAACCGACCATGAAGCACTGGAGCTATTGACAGCAGATACTGAAGCTGGTGGCCAGCTAAACTGTTTCACGAAGAGCTCTGCCCGGCGTTCCAGGCGGCTTGTCAGGCTGGTAATTGGAGTGCCATCTGCCTCACAGACCGTCTCGCTAGCACCTTGTTTCTTGCTGCTGGTGTCTCGGATGAGCTGGAACAGCTTCCGACTGTTGCCAGATGCAGCAGCTGACTCCATCTCACATGCACGTTTTGACCACCAGGCTTCATGCTTCTTACGTAGACACTTTCTAATCTTGCGTGTAGGCGCCTTTTGATTATTGCTGTATTCGCTGCCAGCCGGAATGGACTGGCGTTCATCCAGGAGTTGCAAAGAACTTGCAGAAACCCAGTGGTTTTTAGCGGAGCATTCCTTCAAGCCGAAAGCGGCCACACTCGCCATTTGAATGGCGTCTTGCGGATGAAGCCAGTGTTCATCTATACTACTTGAAGGGTTGCTGGCAAGCATTGGTTGTAACTCATTCTGGTATTTCAAAGCAGTAGCAGGTGCTACTAGTTTGCACACATCAACGTTTATACGACGGCTTTTATGAACCCCACCAAATCGCAAGACGAACTTGGCACACACTAACGCATGTGCTCTAGAAGGAGCGGCAGTCTTGTATGCATCCTCGCCGCCGGAAACTGATAGCAATATGATCAGTGTGAGTCCAAGCTTGCTTCGCAGAGGGAGGACGCCAGGTAACGCTACGGCAATGGCTGTGTCGGAAGTTGGTGCTGGTTAGAAATAGGTTGTGATCCGCGTAAAGCTGCAGAAGACGGTCCCCATTATCTGATCTGCGAATATGTAGTCCCCATTGATCACCTAGACGATTCTCCCGCGACCTGTGCATTCAAGTTCCCAGCCAGCACTACGATATCCGTCAGACCTTCCTGTTTCAAGAGATCGCTGAGTTGGTAGTAGAACTCATCCTCAATTGCGTCCGAACCGCGATCCGTCGGTACATATGCAGAGACAACAAATGGACACTGACTATCTGTCCCATCACTCCTTACTTTCGTATAACCTCCCAGCCTTGCAGCACATAAAAGACTATTTATGGGGATCCAGTCAAGTAGTGCAGCTTCGGCTCTAGCGCCCAGTGAGACACTGAAACCAGCTACGCCGGACGACCTACCGGTACCTACTACTAGAACTTTAGGATTGGAGAGGATAATTGGAGCACTTCACTGGGATCTTGAATGCGGGTCTCCCAAGTGCAGCAGACATTGATGGCGAGGCTTCCCAATGTTCTACCGACCCTGCCTGTTGTCCGATTTGCATCAGTGTCCGAACATTTTAGGTGGCCAGCTTGAAGGAAGTACGAGGTTTCAGGATATCTGTGTTAGGTGTCCCACTGAAGACAACCATTTTGAAGGTTACTAGCTTACAGCTCGAAACGGTACAGGTAGGCTGAGAATTCAGATAAAGGCGAAAGGCTGCCGACGATGAAGACGTTAAGGTTAGCAAAGGTAAAATACAGGAGTCTATGTTTAAAAATAAAAGCAAGGTAGGAGAAAGATGTGTTACTTGAGACATCATTATTACTTGAAAGCATTGTTACGAGAGCCTGATAAGTTTCACTGATAGTTTGTTGCTTTATTTCATTTATTGTGTGAGGTCTGAGATACTGCCCGGGCGCCCAGACCTAAGCAGGTGGTTTTCTTAAGGGACCAACCCCGAGCCTTTGACTTGCTGTCTAATCCGCGAGGCAGCGGAGCAGCGTCAAGAGCTACGTTCCCATGGTTGTCGGTGACCAATATAGTTGCATTCGCCATTCGATCCGATCGGATTCTGAAGCCCATGTACTCCATGGTAACTACTTTTAGTCTAACCGCTAACCAAACAATATTTCTGACATGGTAGGACCTGCAGCATCATGAGTCCCAGCCAGTTTAGCTTGTTGGGTCACTGCGGTATACAAGCCCGACTACCACGACAAAGTAGCAGTTGTCGGCTTTAGTACTTGTCCTGACTGAATGTTTAGTGATGCAATGCAAATGCAGCCTTAGCGTATGTTCTGCCGACAGATATCAGACAAAGTGATGAATTAGAGGTTTGTTGAATGTGACACATCTGATAATATGAAACCACCTCACAGAAACCGCAAGACTCGTCAGCTAAAATTAATTTAGAACAGCTGCTCGGGTTCATTTATCGTAAGAGGGCCCAGAGTTGTCCCGAGAAGTCGTAGTATGAATCCCTCATGGTTTACGACTATTATGGGGCTGCAACAGACACAGTTGTTCTAACACAGTACTCGTTATGGAGATAAAAGTCTTCTCCTGACGACTGTTATAGTAATGCGAGGTACAGAAACAATGGATTGTCTGTTGGATCTCCTCTTTAGAGGCATGTGAGGGTATCTATGCTGCTCATATGTCCTAAACTGTTTCTAACTTACAGATGGAGATATGTGAGTATTCTGATTTGTAACAAATGGAAGACAGAGAGTTCAGCACTGACTAAATGGCGGGATTGCTGGTTCACATTAAGCCACGCATTTGGCCTCCATAATAGGAATAACTGTGGACAAGACGTTGCACGTTGAGCAACAAGATAAAAATATTTAGAAGGGGCACAAAATACTAGTCAGCATTTCTAGATACAATAATTATTTCCAAAAATCAATTTCCAAACTGCTTAAGTATTTTTTCAAATTTAAATAATTTCATCATCGTCCGCAATACTACATGTTATTTTCCGACCTTTATCCCCTTAAATACATTAGGCAGAGGCAAACATTATCTTATATCATCTCTCAAAGTGTAAAAACATACACTCCTCTCAAACAGGTAGAGAAAAAATCTACTTGTCATATCTTCACACTGCAGATATAGTCAACATATTATTCCTGTAAATCAGTTACATTTTTAATTTTTCTGGCGTATTTAAATAGCACACCAGTGTGGAATTTCTAAAAAGCCACTTGTGTGGTCTCAGTATTGTATACTTTTCTGGGTAAATCATAAAATGCACAATTTCATCTGTTTTCTTTTACTTTAATTACCGATTAAAATATAACTTGGAATACGACTGTCCCTACACACTTGAATTTTAGTAGCTTTTACTTTTATCAGCTTACAAAGTTGTTTTATGGCTTACGATAACCTTATCACTAGTTCTGAAATTATATGGCTTAAGATCAATCCTGATACCCTTATGTTTTTAAAATAAATCCTGAGAAATGGGGTTTTAGGTACTTATAAACTAATTTTTTATTGCTTAAAATGAAGTGTATCGGTTGGTATCACAATGTAACCAAACTAAAAGGCTCTTCAAAATTCACGTTTTTCAGTTAACTCAGTTGCCTACTCATGAGTAGATTGAACTGCTGAATGGATTAAATCGTATTACTTTGTGTAGAATTTCGAAGGGATAATACTGAGAAACTCACAAAATACGGAGAAACAGTTTCGTCAGCACACCAGACACAGGGGATTTGAACTACTGACAAGATATATGGTTCACACATCTAACATAATGATAAATGGCAGCTGACTTTCAAAATTTCACTTTTAGTAACAGTTACTTTCGGAATACATGATAAAACTTCATAAGTAAGTTTTAAACAAATAAAGTATAATTATATTTGATCTAATCCACAATGCTCAAACTTTTTACTGATATTAATATTTTTTAAAAGATTATATCTTGATATTCGATGTTATACATTCACATATCCTCACTATCCAGGTCACAAATTAGACTATTAGACAACTTTAAAATGGCACTACTCTATGGTTACATATAGTAGTGGTAGAGATGGAATCAGAGGCGCACGTTAAATTACTCAAAAAACTTCACATCCAGTTACATTTACAAAGTTGTTTCACTTACTATATCTAAAGATCTCTGTGCATTATCCCACGACACAGGATAGAGGCACAACCGGCTTATGCAGAGGCTGAACACTTGACGGTCACTTATGCATAAACGCTGTGGCTAATACGTATTGCACGTTGCTGAGGCAGATTTTGAAATAATGATGATAATAATAAAATCACATGGACGTTATATTTTTTAGCTTAAGGGAACAAATAAATATCTTTATAAATTTAACATACATGAAATGCATTTAATCCACATACAGAAGAAATACTATTGGGTAACTTATTCAAAGAAGTACAGAGTTTGAAGATATAGTCTTTATCAGTTGTCTGTAACGGATGGATGAGAGAGGTAGTTGTGTAATAATTGATTTTTGGAGAAGTCAAACAGTGGCTTGTAGATCAGAAGTCCTACGATTCTTAGAATCTACAACAGAATGTATGAACTACTTATCTATGGAATTTCACCAACTCTATGATTGTTCCCTCTCTTGTTCACGTATTTAGTGTGCATAAGATAAGGGATTGTTCACCAGAGGCAAAATCAATTCTCCCGATATGTATGCATCCTCAGATATTTCACAGTATAGCCGAAGTTAGTCGAGGGAATGCAATCTTAAACTTGACACTGAAAGTCATATTCAATTTCTCCTGGCAGGTGTGGTGGTAACGGAAACTGCAAAGACTGATCAGCATCACTAACCACTGAGGGAATCTGATCCACATCTTGGGGGTAGAATGATTAGTAGACTTTCTGGTGACAATGACGCGGCTACAAAAAAAATCTACTATTGTGATTTTTTCACCGAATTGTTATAAAATCTTTTTGGTGTAAATATGTGCGATTTCATACTGAATTATTTCTAACTAAGTTGTTTTTTTTTCTCTGTAAATATGTGCATTTATGTGAAATACCTGCATACCTTTTATTTATCATTTAGAAGACATTGCATAGTTAACCAGAATCATGGGCAACGTAGTAATACTTGTGCGAAATGCGTCAGTCTTAAACCAATATTATTTCCTCAATGCGCCATCAAGCTCTGCCTGAAATGTTTCAGTCATATTTACTCCGGCGGCTTATAATAATAGTATTAAGAAGAAAATAGCCCCTGGACATGCGCTTTTAATCGAATAACGAAATATAACCTATTAAGCACAGGCTTTGTATGCACACAACTTGTATTGGTAGTCTAGGCACTTCAAGTACACTATGAAATGTATATCCTGTTTATCACAAGCAGTCTATTGTTCTTGTTTTGCGTATAACAGCACTATTTTAGAAGAAATCATTGAGCATGGAGAAGATAACTATATCACTATTCTTGTATTATCATTTCGTATCAGTAGGCTCTTACTTGGTCACATTAACCAATTGACTTATGTATTAGTTGAGCACATTACTCAACTTTAGTAATTATTTTGTTGTCGTAAAATACTGTAAACTTATTACGTAGGCTTTTGTTGTGTGCGTGTCACCTGTTCACAGTCTAACAGGGGAGGCAATTACTGAAAAGCAATAGTAGTACGCCATTATAGCCAAATTCAATCACGCCTAAATATGACATTTCACGCATATCACGTCTTCTAAACTGACATCACTATTCACCTCGACAAACAATAAGTATTACTAATGTGTGAATAGCGTGCAGACATTTTGGAAATATTTATTTGAACAAATACATCATTCATAGTATCACACAGATTACATCATTCACACACATGTTCACTGTTTTAATTCCATCAGAATGCCCAAATATACTAAGAGAGTAACTGTGGAATTGAAGACCATCATCTGAAAAGTCAAACTGACAAAACTTCAGTTAATCAATTAAACTGCTACAGAAACAGCTTCAGAGCAGAAGAAATATATGTTCAAAATATATATAAAGCAAACCAGTTTTTTTTTCTGGAATCAGAGATACAACATGATGCGTCGGAAACTTGGCCAAAGCGTGTCACGAAAGGCATTTCCAACAGCCAGCTGGAGACTTTTATCAACAACTGCCCACTTCGCTCACTCCATATTAAAGATCGAATAGCTGGACGTCTGACCAGCCAGCCAGCCAGAAAGAAAGAATCGTCAACAAGAAACAACTAACCAACAACCTACTGCTCAACAAATATGTGGAGGAGAATGGAGATGGAGTGAACACAAGCTGGAAAGACCATCAAATGACATCACATGCAATGCAGCCCATCAACCAACCGGAACCCGAATGCCAAACGACGAGTTGGGCGTAGTTGGTCCGAGGGGGACATGGAGGAAGAGATCGTATAGCGAGGAGGTGAAGGAGGAGATGAAAAATTATGGGGGCAATCGTGGGGCCGGCCAGCCAGCTGATGTAGAGGACAACACAGAGAATAGGACAAAGCGGAGACACACTTGTTCTTTTGAAGCCTCCTATGTTCCATTCGGAACCCAACCGGGAACACTAACAATCAAAATAATAAGCCTACATGGAATAGCTTTCAATTAAACGATGTGCAATTCTTGAGGAAAATTAAGAAAAAAACTTACGGAATTGGTTCTCTTTTTATGTGCAATGAAGTCATTTCATATGACGCACTTCAGAATATTACTATAGACGTAAATCCTGGATGAAAAGGAAATATTTCGGAGGTAGATAGGCTGAAAACTTCTGTACTATATGTTCACATATTTGTCTGAAACAAAGCCTTGTTATTACTTATGAACAAAGTCTCGGTGGAACTACTCAGTTAAACCACTGCACTGAAGTCGACTGACTTTAACTAGCAATGTTCAAATGTATGAATTACTTCTGCGAGAAGGAAAATAATTTGTTCAGCACGAACTATCGCGTGATAAATAGCCAATAAATTAATAAACGCAGGGATCATATTCGAAGAAGGATTAAAAATAATGTACGCTTTTCTATTTTGACTAAGTTTCGACCCAATTTTCAATGCCTAACGGTGTGTTTTGGATTACATAGAAATCTCTAACAAAATCTATAAAGCAGCTAAGATTGAACATATTAGCTGTGGCTATTCAATCGAAGATTCTACGAGATGAATGAGTTCGAATTTTTCAAAGATTCCAAAATAAAAACACAGAATCAAAATAATTATGAAAACTGTTGCAAGTAAGTGACGAAAACTACTAAGAGACCAGTAAATCTAGCAGTTTGCCATTTAACCTACAGAAAAAGTAGCCTACTATTAAAAGTTCATAATTTGACCATGACTGCAATCTTTCGTCATACGGAAGGTTGAAGCTACAACAGGAGAAATATAATAATCGAGTTTGCCCACACCTGACCTTAAGAAGTGTACTTCAATTTATAAACGCCATGGTAAGCATTATCAACCAAGAGCGTTTTTCACAAGAGTACCAATGTGCCCAGCTAACTAGCCAGAATTCAGACAGTTTGAGTTGAGTCAGTTGTCTGAAGTGAACCGAGCCGGGAAAACTGTAGATGACTTCGACTCCAAATGAGGATAACTCCAGGACAGTGTTAATATCACTTTCATCCATCTGTCGCACACTTTTATTATACGTCGGTGATTTGCAACTGCTTATACCGGCCAATCAGTAGCATATAGTAAAACCCCTAATATTTTTATGAAATCCTGAGATTAAGCTTGTTCCATCTCCCTAAGCGATGAGTGGCTAGTATGTGTAGATGGACGTGCTACATAGAGCAACCGTGTAACTGCAATCCCCCGAAGTCATCACACTAATATAATCCTAGGCCTACAACCCAGAAGTACGCGTGAAAACGCAGTATATATAATCAGGGGTAGTGGTTATCTGCATGGTACTTTTACCAGCGACAGCAATTGTTGCTAACTAATTCTCCCAAACAACGGCTTACACGCAGTCAATCAGTGGTGAAAACTCAGTAACTTACACATGTAAAGTCTATTCAAATGAGCTAATTGGTAAGTTTTCCTCAAAATAAACTTTTGATATCATAATAAAAACCATTTTAATTGAATGAAATGAAAATGAACTGGCTTCATCAATGAGAAGAAAAATTTTGGTGGGCTGTAAAAGCATGGAAACAAAGGAGAGCTAAAGCAGTGGAATACTAACACACTGAAAAGGTGAATCAGTGAAATAATCAGGAGAAATAAAGAGGGAAAACTGGGCTTGGTGTGGCATGGCGCCACACAAACTTCAAAGTGTGACATAAATAAGAAAAACGAACTTATTCTTCTCCAGAATCAGGGAGATGGAATGATGAGGACAGGTGAAGGCCTTCGAGGAGCCAGTCAGCATGGAAACGTGGAATGACCAGATTACTTGAGAAATGAGAAGATATGGTGTATAAATGCTGAGATTATGCGAGAACAGGTGGAGTGGATGTGGACTATCCGAAGTGATAACTGCACAGTCAATAATCAATTCCGGACACTAACGAGACAGCTACGAACACTCTGAGGGAGTGGCCATCATGACCTCACCAATGTCAGCCAAATCTCGTAGGCAGTGGGCACCAATCTCATCCAGGATTATGACAACAAGATTCAAATAAAGAGGAGAGGAGGTCACATATATCATCCAATGTGACGTGGCTACAAACAGATCGAAACGAGAGGAGAACGAAGATATCTTAAAACAGATGACAAGAATAATGGGAAGCACCTCAAAAGAAGACGACAAATTACAAATGGGAGATACAAATGCCAACCGAACTGGGAGCAGATAATAGGAAAAAAGGACCTATCGTGGTTTGGGAGGCCCTCGCTTCGGCAAAACAAGTGATAACGCAGAACCTTTGCGCCTTGATTGATTTGGTGATTGGAGGTGGCGTGAATAAACAAAAGGATATACACAAGACAATATTGATTTCGCCTGACAGAGTAAGCGAGGCGCAAATACAGAAGTAAGACGAGGTTTTCTACCATCACCGATGATATTCCTACTTGTTGCACACTGCATTATGCTGGAATCTGTGGACAGCGAGTAACGATATGTTTTATAAAACTAAATCTAAGGGTAACCACTTCTAGACTAAAAAGAAATCTCTGAAACAATCATAGGGAACTTTTAGTCGGGAAAGATAAACTGGTTCATCCAAGGATATTTTGAACTCAGTAATAAGTCTGAGAAATAATAGGACGGGATTTCGTCTTAACTCCATTGTGGATAAGATTTTATTTTGGTAAATGAGAGAGTGTTGTACAGTAATATTAATTGATGACGTTTTGAGCATAAACTATTGCTCATAATCATATCAAGTTTTCGGTTTGGTTTTTCAGATGATAAGATAATATTTTATGTGAGTTGTTTGTTTCATTTGTATATCTTCGAGTTTTTGCAGACATAAATCTCCTGAGAAATCGTATCTTCGAAAATAATTTTGCCCACCCCACACACACAAGCATCTCTTCACTCCCCACACTCTTCCCCATGACACAATACAATGCAGTCAGGAATATCATCAGTGATAGTAAGTAGCCTTGAATTACTCCTGTCTTCACTTCAAACCCTCAGTGAGCTACACGATGTGAATCGCTTGGTTTGTGTCATCGTCATATGGCTGTTGAATGAGGTTTGTAAATATCTGCGCACAGCAATTTGTAGTGTTGAAGCAGTTGTCAGATTACTTCACAGTCGACTCAATAAAGTGCCTTCACAAAGTGGACGAGGCTGAAGTAGTGAGATGACTACGCCTGTAGGCTCCGTTCTATGATAGTGCGTAATATTGCAATTTCGTTGGTTTTCCTGAATTCAGTCACCTCAGTTTAAGTATTGTGTCCAAGGAATTTCTAGTCTGTCCAGGATGAAGTGGCTAAATGTTTTACCAAAGTTGGAGAGAAGAGTGATTCCATACCAGTTCTCGCCTGCTCTCAGGTCACTGTTCTTTAGGCGTTTCGTAAGGTAACCTTCCTGCTAGTTAGCGTATACCTCTCGTTCATTTCTCACTTGGTGCAGTAATGACATCAGCATACGCGCGAAGATATCTGATTCTATCTTCAATGCCTCTGGTGGTATTTCATCTGGTTCTGTTGCTTTCCCGGCTGGCCTTTTGTACCTTTGTAGCCCTAAAGACTTCTGATTTTTCAGTAGGTTAGTGTTCTGTGAAGTTTTGTGTCTGCTAGTGGCGGATAAATGGAGATTGTCCCAGTGTTCTTCTTCTTCTACCTCCTCCCTAACTGGTATTCCTCCAATATATTTCACCAGCTTCATCTGCATCTATGTCTTCCTGGATGGAGAACTGGTTATTTGATATAGTGTTCTGAGGTCTTTCTCACCTGTTGTCTATTACTTTTCATTTGGCAACGTATCGGAAAGCATTCTCTATCATTTTTGGCACTTCGCTCCACTCCTTTGAAGTTTGTGTGTGTGTGTCCACCAGGAAGAGGAAATATCGACCTGTCGATATGCTCCAGCTTGTAGACGCTACCGCTGAATCACCGAATCATTAAGGACACAAACGTCTCTCAACAACCACCCACTTCTATGCATCTCACAGAACTAATATTTGGATGATGTTTGGTGATGAAGAGCGTAATTCGAAGTGTTAATATTTCCCACGGAGTCGATGATTTGATGAGAATGGTTTGATGAGCAAATGGCGGATAAGCATGAGACGTGACTACCGAAGAGGTTCAATAGTAGGATGCTCACCAACCAAGTATATGGTGTCCGTTCGACTCCTGATCGACACACTCCTTCACGTCATCTTGTGGATGTTAAAGTTAGCAAAGGGGGAAGGTTGGGGATGTGACTAGCGACTTCAGCCAATTGAATCACCCCTGACACTTTTATAACCTCTGTGCCTGAAGCCCTATGTTCCTCTCTCAACACAAAGAATCAAAAGACTGACAAAACATGTACATTGAATGAATTGTCGATGTATCTGTCCATCGAATTCTCCTCTTTCTTCGCCGATCGCAATTGTTTGTGCAGGCTATTTTTACAATGAATCTGCTCACAATTATGTTTCTTGTGGAATAAACTGAAACAGGATCTCTAAGAAAATTTCATATTAACTTCGGAATTTCAGTGGCAGCGTGTTCCTGGGAATGTACTTTCAGGGGCACAGTTGCTCCCGTCAGAAGCTTCCTATAGGCACTCAGTTAGTAGCATTTTACACATTGCCATAGGGATGAAGCCACCCAAGTGAATTTGTTCTACTGAGAATGTTCTTTCATCGGAAATGATTTCATTGTTATGTTAGATGAATTCAGCTTCTTCACAATGCTCAACTAAGAATTCACCTTGGAAATTCAAATCTACATCATTTCCAATATCCCACTTTTCCTACGAATTCGTCGTATCATTTCGTTACGCCTTTAAAGTGACCACGTCTGCTAAGTAGCTTGTTATAACTAACTAGCGCAAGAGTAGAAAGATCAATGAAAAAGATAACAACGGTTAGTTGAAAGCCAATGTACTAGAATATTATGAAATTGAGGGATTAAATATGAATGAAACAATCCAGAGAAACAACTTGTCGCTCTAATCGCTTTTTCAAAATAATAATTATACTATGCTAATAAGGATTTCATTCACTCTCTACACCAACGACAGAATAAAATTTTCAAACTTCGAAATTCTTCTTCAAGCTCTAATATGTTGTACAAATAACCGAATGAAAGTATTAAAATATGAAGATTTTTGTGATTCTGCTTATTTCACATCTAATTTTTCCTTGTGAAGAGATTTTCTACATGGTTTATATAATTTGTTTTAAATAAATGAACTATTGTATTCTGAGCGTCAGCATAAAGAGAAATATATATACACAGCGGTTGTATTAAAAAGTTCTCCTTCATGTATATTTATATCTGATTTCCAATCTTTGTCTTATCTTATTAGAAAGGGATACGCACATAAATATGATTAAGTGTTGGTGTTTCGCTGATTCAAACAACAATCGAAAGTAAAATCTATGCCAGGCATAATCTTGATAATTTCTTCTCTCCTTTAAAATCTTAATTAACTTGAGAAACGGAATGTTCTTTGCCAATAATAAAACTGTCGATGTGAGTGAACTGAGATCAGTCCAACGAGTGGTTCGTTCGTAAATGACCTGATTACATGTTTGAAAATAAATACAGGTTACTACTACAGAGTAGTGTCTTGAAAAAACTCCTCACAATGTTTGAATGGGTAGAATATACTTGATAGGAATACCCTTAATGCACAAACAAATACCTGAGAAACCCTTCATATGCTTTAAATATATATGTGTATATTTATTTATGGCAATACAGCCAATAAACCTCGTTTCGCTATATTCGGATAATTTGTACTTAGTTAATATATCATTTCACCATTTCAGTGGTGTCAGTTTTCAAATCAGATATCCAGAACTCTTAATTTTGTTATTGAACGTTTAATCAGACCGCGTAGTTTCCACTGATGTTTGGAGTTTGATGGTTCAAGGTAATAGTCACTCTTGATTATCTTAGGTAAGTCGTTAGAGTTTTCTAACAGCAGCAGCAGCCGTAAGGGTTATGTTCTCCTTTCACTAGTTGAGGAGACATTAAGTGCAGTCTGGCTACCAGAGTAGGTGGGCCAGACTAAAGAGTCAGCAGGTAGTGCGGCTGGCGTTCAGGTCTAGCATGATTGATAGCCACCCATCAATCTTCAGCATTATATCCAGTCAAAACGAACTAGAAATGAGTTCAAAATCATTCAAGCATCTTAGCTAACAGGTTTCCCAGAACTGCATAGAATAGTTTGCAATCAGTGATACATCATATACGTAATAGAAAAGATTTGTAACTCAGGTGGATGATTTGCAATTAACAGTGTTCTCTGAGCTGGTTGGTTTAGTTGGGAGCTTTCGTTGTCTTTCTGGACGGCATCTTCAGCGCAGTATTTAGCATAAAGCTCCGCAACTAAACCAACCAGCTCAGAGAACACTATTAATTGCACATCATATACGTATAAATTGTATAACTTTCGCCTCAGAACTAGATGAATGGATTTCCCAATGTTATTTGCTTTGTAGCTCTTACCTGCTAAAACCAATATGAGTCAAGTATCCGTTAAACAGAGAATCCGGAATCTGTTCATGGTTGCGTGGGATATCCAGAAATATTTTTTTACAGTTTTACTGGGTTAGTTATGCGAAAGATCTATGACATATTTTAGATGTTTATATTTATGTCTGTTTATATTATACAAAATGAATCAGCAGAAATTTGCACAGAAGTGTGTAACAGTTGCTTGCTCAGTGGACTTTAACTTGAGCGGCTATAGAAGGTTTTACTCAAATGTAAACATAAGGCCCTTTAACAAGCAAAGTTATACCAAAAACTGTGTTTATAGTCTAACCTTAACGCTGCTCATCCATCTTAAAAACAAATAACTGCAAAAGTACACCTCATCACACACCTCTATTAGTTGCGGAAGTAACAAAATAAGGTAGATCACGAACCTGAGCAAAATCAAGCAGAATAAAGGCATTATTCCATCGTTGTCTACAACTAGGTCTTCGATTACCGAAGTAAATAACCAAATGTTTGCTGTTTATATGTAATTCGCTTTCTAGTAGTATATTCCCAATTGCATGACAACACAAGAGGTTCAAAATGAAAGTGCAAGACACTGTTTTGCCTATATAATGCATCCGATAGTTCGAAGTAATAGGATTTGTCTATAAGCCTAATGGGTCGATATTCTAGACGGAATTTCAAGATACAGATACTCGTTAATGTTATCGAAAACAAAAACGTGTTGACCATTGTTAATTTTGCGCTGGATAGGTCTCTGCGTAGGAATCAGTGGTTGAATGCTAATCAGTACGATGTTTACGTTATAAATTCTACCAGTTAAAAAGATTTCATGGTCTCTCATGAAACAGACGAACCAACAGTAAACTTTGTTTCTTACCGTAAATCCGTATTAAACGAGTGGAAGACTCATGCTCTTCAAGGAAAGCATGGATCTTGCTTAGGATTGTTGATAGCTATCTCAAGTGGAATTGTTCTGAATTTCGCATACTTAGACGTTTAATTCATCAGTGGTCAGTCCTACTGACTAAACAACATAGTTCTGCAGAAATACTAAGGGTCATCTGTTTTGTCTTATAAAAGCTTGATTAGATAGTACTTTTGTGGAGAATACAATCAACAGGACTTCAAAGCTTAAGGACGAATAAAAACCTTCCTTCTTAGAGACTTGTTCTTCAACTGAATTTTCTTTCAAATACCCCAAATCGCAGAATAACCAAAACATTAAGTCACATTAAACTGCTACGTGTAAGGAAACGCGTCCTGTTATAAATTTACGTGCAATTAAGTTCAAGAGAGAAAATTATTCAGTCAGGTGTACAATAAACGCCAGTTCACAGTGCGCAAATGTCACCCGACGTGAGATGCATCTAACGGTGGCTTTAAAAGCGATCGCGATTAATCACTCTTGTAAGACCTATTTATATCTTGCCTTATTCTGTATTGCTACTATGACTGCTATTCAACTACAACAAAAAGCATTTGAAAAACACCTCTTGTAAATATGTATTTAAGATTTTATAGATCGCACATTATTTCCCTTTTATCGTTTATTATTACTGCATGATGATTTAATCTTTAGCGCTAATGAAAAACACAGAATCACTGGATAACTGTGCCCTGATTTTTCCTCTACACTGTTTTTATCTCTCTTATCTAATTTACTGCTTAACATATTATTAAGTAAGTACATAAATGTCATTTTGAAAAATAAGATTGAAATAAGTAAACTGACTATTTAATTGCCGCCATATTTTAATCATTTGTTGTTGTTGTTCTGCTCCTAATCACAAAAGGATAAAAGGATAAGTGCACAGAAATAAAGACTAATGTCTGTGAACACATCAGTGTCTGTGTGACGGCGTTCTAAATTGTAGTGTCTATATTTCCTTTTTTAAGAAAAATAAAGCATCCTATGCTCTCAACATAACCACCCAAAACGATGTCACAGACAAATACTTTAATCATTACGAATGTTCACGTACAATGTGCACCTTGCATTCAATTTTGTTTATAACATTCAAGTATATATCCAACTGATATTCTTCATTTTCATAAGAAACATTTTTTCTATGCTACTGTGAAATAAACATTCACAAAGTGTCAGTGGGGTTAAGATATATTCAGACAGAAAGAGAAGGAAGGATGGAGAGAAACAAGTGAATGAAGGTGTTTCCTATTTCCTTCCCTGACTTCCCAGAATATATTCTGACTGATTATTCACCCAGAAGTCATGCAAAATATGAAGTTCGGGGATTGAGAGAAATGAGGCTTGAAGGAAGTAGTCTAAATGACGTCTGTTCTCATGTTTTACTTCATGACAGTAATTACAATAAATTAATGCAGAGCATGCGAAATACCATCACTGGAGAAAACACTGGACGTTTACCTTCAAGCTACTTATTAAGCATGATAGTGTTTTACTGAGTAGAGGTAACTATCCACCGTGAAAATTTAATGGCCATTCAGAAAACGTTTTCCTCAAACAATATCTATGGAATAATGTTTTTCTGAGCAATGGTCTGTTTCATTAGGTCTTTTGTTCCGAAAAAATATCGAAAAACTTATGCTTAATTTGTTGTAAAAGATTTAGAAATGGATTTTACCCAACTGATGTCAGATTTCACACGAAAAGGAGGGAGAAATATTATCTTATGCCCCTCTTCTTGTAAAGTATAACCTCAAGGCGAAAATTATTGTTGAAGCTGATGCAACAGTGCAATTGTTCTTCATGTTTTAAGAAATGTTGTTGAAAAGCCAATCGCATATGTTTCAGTACTTCTGATGCAAGCTGAGCCTAATTACACCTTAATTAAGAAAGAGAGTTTTGGATTCACTTTTTTGTCCAAAACATCTTATGAAGCGCTTGATGACCACAGCTTTACTCTGCTTAAAGACCATGACACTGTCTTACGTCAATCTTCAGTTCAACATTAAGCAGTCCCAGTTTAGTCGACGAACATCTCCCAGGAGTGGTCACTTATCATTTGTTGTAATTTAAAAATGAAATTCAAGTTTGAATACGGCTTTGGTCAGGCTGCAGCACCTTTGCCACTCCTTGATAACCGCAAGATAGGTATGGTGGTTGTAAATGTACCTCTTGGAGAAATGAGAAAAAAGCTTTGACAAACTCTACGAAGTCTGTGCCCCAATCACCTGCAAAAACAAGAAGAGCTGGATGTCGTATTAAGTAAAGTGGTGAAGTTTTTTGCACTGCATCTGACCATCAAATGATAACCCAGCAAATGGGAACAACCTTATCAAAGGCGGAAATCTTTGCAATCGGTCAGTGAATGCTGGCAGCCTGTATACGGGGGTAGGTCATCTGATGTCTATAAACATTATTTATTGAAAAAACCTTAAAATTAGGTAATTATTTGTTCTTTTACACACTTTTATGCTTGTATTCCTGCTGAAAGTCTGTGGAATAAAGCGTTTACAGCATAAACAGCAAATGATGCTGCCCTTATCCGGCCGCAATTTACGGCCAGTTCACGAATTGTTGAAATACGTACTTTTCCGTTCAGAAAATGTCAGATTCCTTGAAGACACAGGATATAACAGCTTTCAGTTATGTCTTTTTGCAGTTCAGAGGATTAGACATAGAGATGATGAGGTAGGCTAGTTCGTTCTGTTAGTTATTTCCACTTACTTTGTTGTGTACCTTAGGTGATGGTGTCAAAGGTCCTCCACATGTATCGATTTAAAGGAAATCTACAGAAATACTCGGGAATTATTTTCACATATTATTTACTTCTTATACTGCATAGATTTGGTTTTCACAGGTACACGCAATGTCCGTTTTTTCTGCTTGAAAAATATTGACTGACGTAAGTATACACAATTTAACGCATTATTTAGTAGTTACTATCACTCAAATTTTGTATTTATAATGGCAACAATGTCTACATCTTTTGTTTGCATAATTTTTTTCAGGTGATAGCTACTTTAGGGGATTTCCTGGAGGTGGTTGCTGAAGAAGATTTCCGCAGTGTCATTGATTTTGTATTACATGTTAATTCAATAATAAATGTATTCGTCCTTATTCATTTGCATTTTCTACTTGATAAGATTGAATATTAGCCCTTGCATAAGTTGTGAAGTTATCTTTGAAATACAAAGTGAGAGCAGATATTTGGAGAAGACTATTGGTAAAAGATTATGTTGTAGTCAAACAAAGTAAGTATGTCCAAATCTCAGAGGAGGTATTGAGATTAAAAGGCATTTCGAGTTATTTAACGTCTTAGCAAAACACGAACTGATTCGCGACTCATAGTCACAAAGTGAAAATAAATCTACCTAAGATAGTGTGCTTGTGGTTTCTACATGTCGCAATGTACCATGAGGATAGACTATTAGACTTATAACTCAGTGAAAGTATGATTATCATAATAATTAAAAACAGAATGCCTGCGGTTCACAGCCACAGAACACGGTACGTTGCTATCTGTTCATCGAATCTCGTAGACAAAAGTTTCGCAGACGCCGCATCTACTCCTAGTAATTTACTAATGTGTACTAGAATACAATCTCATTACAACAGAAGGAACACAGATTCATTGAAAAATTGTTTATTAAACAAAAATTAGATTTCAGATGTACAGATAATTCAGATGCATAGCCATCTGTTACCGTCAGTAAGTCCCATCTACGCACACAGCACATATATGTTCCTCCGTAAGTCCGAAAAGGTTTAAGAAAAGCATTAATTACTTGGGTAGTACATGTATGGTCTGAAAAAAAATTCCAGATGCCTGCTTGATAAGCGTTTACAAGCAATCACTTTACAAACAATATATATATATAAGTAGCTAAATGGCTTTCACTGAACTTACGGGACTTCGCAATTTATTGTTGGTCGATATCTAGCAGGTCTATCGAAGCATCTTGAAATGATAAAATTATTTAACGAAAGTTATGCAGTAGTTTTCAAAGCTTGTACACAGATTTTAATAAAGATGACGACGACTTTGTGGTAAATACTAAGAGTCTTGACAGCAATAATAAAAATAACATTCATGTTCATAGTGACTATAAAAACAATAATAATAATAATAATTTTTCCTTTACGTTCCCAGTGGAACATAGGGCTTCAAGCTAGTGGCTTCAAGTTTCTGTAGCTGTATTTATTTCTACACGATGTCCGACTTTTCCTCTTTACCAGCATTTTTTCTGGCTTAGTGAAGTGAAGGCGTGCGTCGGCTGAGGATCGAACCCCGGACCATGTGCACGGTCGGCGGACGTCCTAACCGCTATACCACCGACGAACAAAAACAATAATAGATATTATTATCGTGGTAAATTCATCATTAACTTAGATAGACAACTAATAATAATGCAATCATATCAATTAAATGTATCACTTAATCTTATGAAGTAAGTGCTTACTTTCACTGTATTCTCGCAATACTGATGTGGTCAACTAGCTTACTCCAAATGAATCCAAGATTAATTCTGAAAGTGAGTGGAGAACCAGTTTATATCAACTAAAATCATGTAGCCTGCATGTATTACACCGCTTACTGAGACATTTGATACATATGTAGGTATACCTACATATACATAAGTATACTTATATGCTTCATTAACCATGCCGTTTTCATCAGGATTAACCAGACTGCTGTGTATTTTACACTAATTTAAGGATCTCTGAAAGTAACCATGAAGCGATAATTAAGGTTGCATGAAGTTATCAGCTCTTCGGAACATTGTTTGGATTTTTGACAGTCTTATGAAGTCCTTAGATCTTGATCTGGGATGAATTCGTTCAATTCAGAAAGTTAATCCTTTGGTATATCATTTGTATCCTGAGCTATGATAGTATGTGTTGTCAATTATGCACCAGGCTTTATTAAAGCTGAGACTTACTCTTTGTATTAATAGAAAAGATTTGTAACTCAGGTGGATGATTTGGAATTGATAGTGTTCTCTGAGCTCCTTGGTTTAATTGCGGAGCTTTCATCGTCTTTCTGGACGACATCTTCAGCGCAGTATTTAGGATAAAGTGAAATGATTTAAATTTCTTCATGAGTCTCCCGGTAACCATCTTTAGATATTTATTGACCGTTTTCTATTGATTGGGATTTTAAACTTTCTGATCACCTGATTTACTTCTTATTAGTTGGTATATTTCATCTATATTAACGTGTTTATTAATTGCGTTTTCATTTGAGTACCAGGCTTCTAGGAATTCTCTGGCACATTTGGTGTTTCCTCTGTTTAAGATTTTGACATTATCCCAATCAAATTGATGTCCATGATCGTCTGAATGTATTGATACTAAAGAATTTATATCATGTCTTTTCACGGCTGATTTGTGTTCCTGGATTCTTATTCGAAGGGGACGCCCACTTTGGCCGATGTAATGTTTGTTACAGTTCACACAATTTATTTTGTAAATGGTGTTAATTTTATCTCCCTTTTCTATCGGATCTTTTGGTTTGCATAAGATAGAATTAAGCGATTCAGCTGGTTTGTGTGCTACATCTATATCAAACGGTTTCATTATTCTAGCCGTTATTTCAGAGATGTTTCTGATATATGGTAGGATGAATTGCTTTTTGGTCTTTGGTGATGGTTCTTTGTTGGTGCTTTCATTCGATTTTAAACACTTTTTGATGAAATTTTTTGGATAACCATTCTTCTTGAACACCGTTTGTAAGTATCTTTCTTCCATTCTTTTCAACTCTGGTGTGCTACAATGTGTTTGAATTCTTCTAAACAATGTCTGCACACAGTTTCTTTTGTGAGTAATTGGATTGTTGCTAGTATAGTTGAGTATTTGATCTGTGTGCGTTGACTTTCTGTATACTTGTGTTTCTAAATTTCCTGTGTTGGTTCTCCTGATTAAGACATCTAAAAATGGGATTTTGTTATCTAACTCTTCTTCTCTTGTGAATTTGATGTCTTCAAATATGTTGTTTATTAATTTATGGGTATATTCTAAATCATTTCTCTTAATTATTACAAATGTATCATCAACGTAACGTACCCAGATTTTCGGTTTAATTATAGGTAGAGCTATTAATTCTAATCTTTGCATAACGGCTTCAGCTATTAATCCTGATATGGGCGATCCCATTGGTGCTCCCTTTATTTGCTCATATATTTGAGTATTAAATTGAAAGTATGTTGTAAGGCATAATTTTATGAGTTCTATCCAAGTTGAACATTGCGTTTTTATGTTTTCATCACTATAGAGTAATCGTTGCATAGTTTCTGTTGCTAGTTTTGGACTAATCGAAGTATATAATGCTGTGACATCAAAGGACACCATTATTTCATTGTCTTCTACCTGAATGTTTTTGATTTTCTCTAGAAATTGAATTGACGAATTGATAGAATGGTCGCATGATTCTGTTAGGTAATTTAACTTCCTGAAAAGTTCTCTAGATAGATTATATGTTGGTGTTCCTGGAAGCGAAACGATTGGTCGTAAGGGGATGTTCGGTTTGTGTAGTTTTGGTCTACCATAAAATCGAGGTAAAATGGGTCCGTTAGATCTCATTCGCCATTGATCTTGTTCTGTAATTTGTCCTGATTTCGTTAGTTTATTTAACGTTGTTCTGATTTTGTTATCGAATGTTTGTATAGGGTTTTTTGTCAACTGTTGATATACATTATTATCTTTGAGTAAATCCTCTGCTTTCTTTATGTAGTCTTCTGTGTCCAGGATTACTGTTGTTCTTCCTTTATCAGCCGGTAGAATAACTATATCTTTTCTATTCTTTAGTTTCTTCAATGCATTTTGTTCTTCAGTGCTAAGTTGGGAATTATGTCTTTTCTGTTTGAGTAAAGGTATGATACGTTGACGTATTTCTTGTTGTACTTCCTCATTTAATTTTGATAATTTGAATGATGATTCTAATGAAGCACAAAAATCTGTTACTGAAGCGTCACCAGTATTGTAGTTGAGTCCTTTCTGAAGAAGTTGTTCTTCGGCTTTCGATAATGGCTGTTTCGATAGATTTACTACGCAATCGTTTAGAGTTTCTTCAGATGGTTGTTTGGATATCTTAGCTAGTTTGTCTCTGAGGAAGGCTCGTCTTCGCTCCTTGTGCCGTTCGCTTATCAATTTAATGGCAGTATTTAATGTTGACAGATGTTCTGGGGTAAGAGTATGTTCAAGCTTCTCTTTCTGAAATCTAATCATATGCTGATATTTTTTAATCCTATTGTGTGCATCCGTGATCATTAATCTCACCATTTGTTTTCCATGTTGTTTGGCTAACTTCCAGCCTAGAGGGCAGTTGATTGGTGGTTTATATCTGACAGAAGCTGGTAGGGTCTGCTGGCGGAGACATTCATGAAGAAAGAATAATTGCTCTTCTGTAGAAACTTGCCGTTTAGCAAAGTCTTCCCATTTTCGACAGAAAAGAAGCGTTTCACGCTCGTAAGATTTTGAAATAATAGAAAAGATTTGTAACTCAGGTGGATGATTTGGAATTGATAGTGTTCTCTGAGCTCCTTGGTTTAATTGCGGAGCTTTCATCGTCTTTCTGGACGACATCTTCAGCGCAGTATTTAGGATAAAGTGAAATGATTTAAATTTCTTCATGTGTCTCCCGGTAACCATCTTTAGATATTTATTGACCGTTTTCTATTGATTGGGATTTTAAACTTCCTGATCACCCGTACTGGAAACCACTTTCTTCAGCAACGAATCCCACGAGGTCACTGGGACTACAGGTTATCTGATCACGAGGATGGTATTGAAATCCACCAATTTACTAAAATGTTGCAGTGTGCATTTAACTCATTTAAAAATTTTGGCAGAAAACACTGAATGTTGTAAGTGATCGTAAAACATATAACAGTTTCTTTATATTTGTGAACACTAATTTTCGCTTGTATCTATGCATTCCATTGACTTTCAGCTATCAAAACACCACACAAAAGTGCCGAAGGATGCAAAATTTGATATCAGCCATATCCCTCGGTTCCTGCAGCAGTAATAGGTACTGCACAAATGCTGATAGAGAAATTTGAGACCGAGTGCAAGTTTCCGCCAATTCGGCATGCCAAAAATCACTGCATGAACCAAGTATCAATACATTCAGACGATCACGGACATCAATTTGATTGGGATAATGTCAAAATCTTAAACAGAGGAAACACCAAATGTGCCAGAGAATTCCTAGAAGCCTGGTACTCAAATGAAAACGCAATTAATAAACACGTTAATATAGATGAAATATACCAACTAATAAGAAGTAAATCAGGTGATCAGAAAGTTTAAAATCCCAATCAATAGAAAACGGTCAATAAATATCTAAAGATGGTTACCGGGAGACACATGAAGAAATTTAAATCATTTCACTTTATCCTAAATACTGCGCTGAAGATGTCGTCCAGAAAGATGATGAAAGCTCCGCAATTAAACCAAGGAGCTCAGAGAACACTATCAATTCCAACTTACTCTTTGTGCTTATTAGTTACCTCCTTAAAGTCTGGTTGCTTTGATTAGAAACAAAACAGCACCAGTGTTTGAACAAAACTGTATTTTCATCGAAAACGTCGTAGTTTCCATGCTTACACCGATATGGTTAACATTAAACATTGCAAATGTAAACTAACATTCCAAGGACTCTATAGCCAATTGTCGTATATATCTTGTAGGTGGACTTTCAATGACGCATTATCGATAATTGTATTTTATGCCATTTTGCAGTTTCTCAGGACGTTGTTCTCCTCCTGAAATAGCTTTTAATTACATGAGAGCACACCACTTACCCAAATACAGTGTTCATTCTGAAAAGTTTACAGTTTAACATATGTGATAATCTGTTCTAATTGCTTGTACAATAATTGAACAATTTAAACTTTCGAAAAAGTATTAACTTATGATACTTCACGATTGCAATTTATAACATAACTTATTGCGCCTGTAGAAAAGGCATGCATTCCTTGTAAAGACCTGTTTATACAACATATTAAATTATTATTACTTGCTTGGTGTTATACTTTAGAAGATGAACAATGTGTGTGACAGTGAAAACCGTAGAAAAATGCTATCATGACCGAAGACTGAGAAGGGAGAATGAACCTTTCTCAGCAAAGGTAGGCAAATATAAACTTTTACATTACTTTTTTCTAACTTCAGCGATTTAAAAAATACACTTTATTCACTTATTTGCAGATGTCCGGTAACGTCGCTCAACCTGGTCACAGCAATTCGACATCGCCGAAATAATTACGACAAACAACTGTGTAAAGGCATTTGCTTGTTATTATTTTTCTTCATTAAACATATTTAACATCCTGCTTACCATACTTTTTTTATTCTAGCTGAGTGAAACTAAATTTGACATCATGGTGTGATGGAAGCCTCAGCATAAGGCTCGTTTCCACCAGGAAGATTCTAAAAATTGCATTTTGTAAACATTTACTTCTGTCCAGGCTAAAATAATCTCGTAGACTAGATGGAAACCATTTTTATACCCTTCCAATGTGCTAAACACTACAAGTGCATGTAAATTTATAAATGCAGCCAGATATAACTTCTCTACGCTACTTATCAGACTTTGGTTTACTGAGCACATGGTGATGTATAATGGTGGGAACCTGGCTACCAGGGAATATCACTATTGCTTTTCCTCATTTTCGGGGGATACTGTTTCTCCCTTTAGCAAGAGATGAATATATGCTTCCTCCTTTTCAATAGTTGGATATTTTCCTCCACTTTCTGTTTCTCCAACTTAAAGATAAATCTCCCCCAAATTCTACCTATTTTTTCCACTTAAGTTGGTTCTGGTATACAAATTCACTACTATCTCTGATAATAAGAAAAAATCAAAGTGACATTAAAACAAAGAAACTATATTCAAATGTTTAAAAACCAAGTAGCTGGATTTCTTTATGTTCTTCATTGGCTTTGTTTAAAACACTATTATATTTCGTGTTTCTTTCAAATTAAACAAAATTTACTGAGGTTGAATAATTTTTCGATATGAAAGGCTTTTTGTTTCGTTAAAGAGTTGTTTTGCTATTTATTTTCTCTTTTACTGGTGACAAATACGAATAATCATTGGCTGCAGACAGATTCATGAAGCTCAGTTAGACAAACCTCTGCACTATTACGACGACAGTTTGCAAATGAAGTAAAACCTTTGTTTTTCTCATTTGATCTTTAGTGATTCATCCTATGCACTTCAGCAAAAGGCTAAGTTATTTGTTGCAGGATGCTTGAAGAACTTTTTTGGCCTACTTTTTCAATTTAAATTCCCGGTATGCATTTGTACTGTTCAGGGAAGAATAAAACAGTATATTATTATTAAACTATTTTAATTTGACCACACAGCAAAACTGGGTGAAAACAGTGAGAAAAATATGATATGCGGCCTAGAATGCTTTGAATTACCATTGTTTAGTAGTGCAAGTCCCTAATGACACTGGTTGACAACGAGTGTCAAAAGTCTTTTAAACACCGAAGCTATCAGTGAGAGTTAAACATCACAGTTGCAGAATCAAAGACATTATTGACGATATGTCTAGGTTACAACTGTCTCTTGATTAAAGTGGCCTTTGAAAATTTCAGTTTTCTAAATTTACCCTGAGAGGAAATTCTAAATATTGGCTATTCCGCAGACTTATATTTGCTTGAAACATCTCTGTTCCAATGGTTTGAGAAATACAATGAAGTTAGCTAATCAGATCACTGGAAGTCAATCCGAATCGATATTTGCGAGGAAACAGTTATTTTGAGTTTTTTTTTCACCGGGCATCGAAAATGAAGACCGGTATGTCACTTAACATAATGAATAAGTTATAGATATATTGAAGGATACTTTTTATTTAGGAAGATCTAATCTCTTTGGAGATGTCAGATGAAAGCCTCAACGTAACCAATGCCTATAACATACTTCTAACTAAATGACTTTCATTTTACGCATCACTCCTAAAAGTACTAAAACTGCGTGAGATAATTTTAGTGTAATCAAATCTAAAGAGGATATACTGTTCTTTGTAATTCAGGTTCATTTTTTTTTTGGTTTACAGCTTGATTCCACACTGTATTTTCGGTACAAGTATGGAATTTTCAGCATGGACATCGGTAGCCCAAATTTTGCAGGCCGACCATAGATATCAGGTGTGCGTCGGTGCGGGCTCGAACCCCGGACCATGTGCATGGTCGGCGAGAGTCCTAACCACTGTGCCGCCGACGCACACATTTGTAATAACAGAAAGTATCAGACCTTTTGTTCAGATTTACACTGTAATCAAATGTTATTCTCTATATAGTGTGTTTTACAGAACTTGAGGGGATTTCTTAAACTGCGAACAGACTTTTATGCTTTGATAAGTTGGCATACAAATTAAATATATTCTAAAGCGCACAGTACTGTGTGAAATATGCAATGGACAAAAAAATAACACCTGATGTGTGGAAATAATAGTCTATGGTGGAATGAGACGATCTATTTATCAATTTGAATTTCCGTTTTTAAAGAATCTGTACTATTTTGTGAATACCAGTTGTGGGAATATTTGTTCAAATACGTGGTTAATTTCTAAGGTCAGTAGTTTTAAAAGGTTTTTGCACTAATAATATAGTATACCAGCGAAAAGGCATTTCCTTTGTTTTCTACTGAGCGGTTATAGTTAGCATGCATCAGATAGAAATTACTATTTCGACTGCTACTTTAAAATATACGGGTAAAATAAAACATGAAATTTTCGAGTATTGGTTTTTGTAACTAATGTCACCTCATGATGAAATCCTCCAACCAATCGAAAAATGAAATGCTTCATGCTAATCAACATCATTATTTTCAGGTGAATTTTTGGCTTGAAAGAGACTTTACTTATCCAAAAGCGAAAACAACTTTTGAAAATATGGTAATAGTTCTTTTCCACTGCTGTGAGTGTCATATTAACTTTGTTTTCAAATAAACAAACTGCTAATTCAGTCTAAATTTCGTATCTTCTTGCTTTTCAATCGATCATCAAGCATAGGCATCACTTAAGAAGTGGGACAACTAAAATTTGGAATAAGTTGAAAAAGCATTAAATATTTACATAAATATGAAACTGCGTGACACACAGTTTTTTAGGCTGGAACATTTTTTTCAGCTAATGCTGATGCATTCATAATTCTACATTTTATTTTCATTAGACTGGTGTTCAGCTAGTGGCGGCTTTTGCCAAATTAATTAGAAGAGTGTATCCAAAAAAAAATCTTCACCAGGGCAGAAACCTTATGTTCACAACATACGATTAAATACAATTTCACGTTTATTGAAAAGATTCTGAACAAGGATACATGTCTTACGAATTTTAAAACGATCTATGAAAAAGAGGGATTCAAGACTGCTAAAAAGAAGTTACTTTTATCCGCCTCACTAAATAGGATGACTACGAATCGATATTAGTATAAAACTTGGGCACTGTGGTAGAGTATAATTCCATTATGGATAATATTTTATTTTGATGAATCACACAGTGTTACACAGTAATATTAACTGATGACGTTTCGAGCACAAACTATTGCTCATAATCATATCAAGTTGATTATGATACATGCTTTACAGACAAGTGGACGGGGTGGCGATGGGCTCCCCATTGGGTCCCATTCTGGCTGATTTCTTTCTAAGTAAGCTAGAAAATGGACTTCTGAACAACCTTATCAGTAAGTTCTTATTTTATTGCCGATATATGGATGATACCTTTATTCTTTGTGAAAATGGTTCTGATAAGAGTACAATAATCACTGAATTCAATGAAGTACATTCGGCTATGAAATTCACATGCGAAGAGGAATGCCAAGACAGAATTGCCTTCCTGGATGTCCAACTTACAAGAAAACAAGATGGTAGCATAAAAAGAAATTTGCATAGCAAAAGCACTTGGACAGGACAATATATACATTTTCATATCTTCGTTCCTATCAAGTATAAAAGAAATTTAATGAAGACACTCAGCCACAGAGTTAGAGCCATATGCTCAGAAGAAGTAATTGAATATGAGTTAAGCATTGTATATGATACTTTGATCGAAAATGGCTATCCCGAAAAATTTATCAAGAAACATATGACAAAGAAAAAGGAAAAGGAGCACTCACTATCTGTAAAAAAGAAGCCTCTTTATATACGACTACAATTTATGGGCGATATACCAAGCGAGATAGTTGCGAAGAAATCAAGGAGCTGAAGCTGAAGTCTTGAATGCAATCAAGCTTCTGAAAGCTGAAAAATCAGCTGGACCAGATGGAATATCCCCCAGAAGCACTGAAAGCGGACCCAGAGAATACAGCAGACATCCTGACTCCATTACTGCAAAAGGTCTGGAAGGAGGGATAGGTGCCTACTGACTGGAGGAAAGGTTACCTCGTGAAACTACCAAAGAAGGGAGACTTACGCCTCACTCTGCAAGAACTGGCGAGGAATCATGCTCCTGTCGACGCCAAGTAAAATCCTGAGTCGCATCATCCTACAGAGATTAACGGACGCACTGGAGACAGAACTCCGACCAGAACAAGCTGGATTCAGGAAAGGCAAATCATGTTCTGACCAAATTGCAACTCTACGCATCATCATCACAGAACAAAGCATGGAATGGCAATCACACCTCTACCTCAACTTTATAGACTTTGAGAAGGCCTTCGACAGCGTTGATCGGGAAGTAACTTGGAAACTACTCGAGTACTATGGCGTACCCCAAATATTCATCAACCTTATTCAACAGCTGTACGACAACGGCACATATGTCAAGTCATCCACAACGGAAAACTAACTCAGCGAGGCGTTTGGAGTAAACACAGGAGTGAGACAAGGGTGCCGGCTTATTATCACCAATGATATTCCTAATTGTGGTGGACTGACTGGATTATGCGTCAGACAGTGGGAAACGAGAAGACAGGGATATCCTGTACCGACGTGAAGAACCTAGAAGACCTGGGTTTCGCGCGTGCATAATTTATGTTTGATGTCACACAAAATCGAAGACTTACAAGCGAAAACCGACAAACTGGTCAAAGAAGCAGCAAAGACAGGACTCCATGTGAACATAGACAAGACGGAGGTTATGAAAATAACCAGCCAACAACAATAACAGCAGCAGCAACATCCAGCGTCAATCACCATTAACAGGAGGGATTTGAAAGAGGTTACTTCATTCATTCACTTATCTAGGGAGCATTGTCTCAACTACAGGAAGTCAGAACGGACGAGGATGTCAAATCGAGCGAGAATCGGGAAGGTGAGAAACACATTCACTCATTAACCTGAAACCAATCTGGAAGGAAATCTTCGTCACTCAGCCAGCACCAACAACAAAATTCGGTCGGATTTTCAATACAAACGTCAAGTCAGTTCTTCTATACGGATCAGAAACTTGGCGAGTGGGTCACAAAGAATATTTCCAACAGCCTGTTGCAGACCAGACCTTTATCAACAACTGTCTTCGCTGGCTCTCTACTAAAGATCAGATGGCCGGGAAGAATCACCAACAAGGAACTATGGGAACAAACAAAGCAAGAACCAATCGCCCAACAAATATGCAGGAGAAAGTGGAGATGGATCGGTCACTCGCTGAGGGGACCGCTGGGTCACATCGCGCGTCAAGCCATCGCTCGAGTGGAACCCGAAAGGGAAGCGGCGTATGGGACGTCCAAGGGTGACATGGAGGAGATCGTGTGAAGGGGAGTTGAAAGAGTATGGACTAACATGGATGCAGGTGAGAAGTACAGCAAAAGACAGAAGTGGCAAGTGGAGACGTGCAGTTGAAGCACTATGTTCCACTAGGAACCCAAGGGAGCAATAATAATCAACTGTCACGTTTGGTCATTGAATATATATATATATATTCCTTCACGTTCCCAGTGGAACATAGGGCCTCGAGCTAGTGGCTTGAAGTTTCTGTAGCACTGTTTAATTTTACAGGATGGGGTTGCTAGCTCCATGCCCAACCTTTCCGCTTTACCAGCATTATTTCTGACTTATCGAGGTAAAGGAGTGCGTCGGCCGCGGGTCGAACCCCGGACCATGTGCATGGTTGGCGGGCGTCCTAACCACTGTGCTACCGATGCACCTCCTTGAATATAGGTAATATTTTACGATAAAAAGAACTCTTAAACCAACTGAGAGATAGAACTCAATGTTTCATCTTTTAAAATACATTGACTGGAGTTTAAATAACCGTAAACATTTACGTGAAAATTAAAAAATTAAAAAAGTAATTGTTCACACATAATTATATATCCATTTTAAACTGTGAATGTACAGAAATATGCCAGCCTTCGCACTTTGACTAAATAAACAACAGTATTTAAGGGGTCAGTAGTGAAAAAATATTTCACTGACCCATAGAGAGTGTTTGATGATGATATCATCTACAAACTTTCAGTCAGCAAACCATTGAAATAAACAACTATACATCTAGTTGTCATAAAAACGATTTTAGCCAGACGTAATGTTTGATGAAGTTAGATTTTTAATCCTTTGTTTCTATTCTTGGCTTGTAAATAAATTTATTTAAAAGACATTCAATGTTGCTATTTCACATATCACTGTACTTTTTATTAACATGTATGTAGTTTGACAACCCACACACCTAGTGTTCACGTCAAATAGACTAACTTGTTCTGGTTACTAACTTAACACCCATAATTCAATCAATAAAAATAGCTGAATGTCTTGCAATTAGTTTACGTAATTGGAGGAATACTACACGCTATTCTGTAGGTAATTAATAGTCAAGATGCATTTAGCCATCTATATTTGTGTTAACCATAATAAAATGATCTTATTTACATAGTGAAAGGCGTCTATTAAGAATAAACTGAAATCCAGCGTCTAAACAGTCCTACTTATGTGACAGCATAAAGCTACATACATATAGTTAGTTTAAACATGTAATACTTTGAAGTTATTGAACACTGAATTTAATTGCCAGGCTAATTTCTATACCTGTCACTGACTAAAGTTGTTAAGGCTGTATACCTATACCCATGCATATATATACATGAAACTGTCATGTTACAGTGAATTTAGAATAGCATTATTTCTTAACGCGTTGCTTTCCGTATCAAACCATATGTTGTTATCTTCATAGGATACATTATATGAACTATCGTGTCAATTTTCTTCTTAAATCATGTATGGAAGAAGATAAAGGGTTTCGAAAAGTGTCAGCTGATGTATATATATATATATATATGTCTAAATTATTACTGAACTTGCTGCTTGACTTTGATGAGGTTTTATTCGGATTTTGACAGTATTTTTGTATAAACAGCTAAACACCCAAAAGAGATTAAATCTCAGTTGTATTTGGGCATCTATCGCATAGGTTTTATGCTGAAATTCAACAGTACACCACTGAATGCACAGTTGAATCAAAGCGTTTTGTTACGCAGTAATCGTTTACTGCAAATACATTACATAATAACTTCAATTTAAGATTGCGCAGACTTTTTAGACATATTTGACCTGAGAACTGTTGTTTACTTATATATCTACCTCACATACTTGTATATAATGAGTGAATTACTTAAACTACCTGAGGTAAAGCAGGTGGGATACTAATATTTATAAATCTAGCAGCTAGCCCCAATCCATATTCACACCATCTGAAGAATGAATGAATATGGTGCTAATGTTAGGTAGTTGGAAGCAGTCGGCAGGAAACCTCAGTCCTAGGTTTCGTGCTTGTTGAAACTCGTTAACACGGCGTATCCGCAATCTTTTAGGAACTCATGACACTTCTGAAATCAAACCCGGATCTCCTAGTTCTACGATCAAAGATGTTGAGTCTGCACCAAACAGAGGACTAGTGACATGACATTAGTTACTACCTAGTATCCAACCAAAGAATATGTTGTTAGTTACTGAATTATATTTAAGCGGTGTTAATAAAAGCCTAGGAAGCATTAAATCCAAATCACAGAAGAGTGTATATGCATTCATGCTAAAACATTTTTGAAGACTATATGTAAGGCTCTCTTATGACTTAAAACACACAACTCAAGTCCAGGATCACCTGTCAGTGCTGAATTGGTCAGCATTGGAACACTTAGCAGCATCGTGTTAATAGATGTAGTTCATTTGATTTCTGTAAACACTCAGAATTAAACACTTATACTGCTTATAGTTTAGTGACTGCTTCTCATACCTCTTACTTTTTAAATCGTCACTGACGACTTTTTTAAGAATACACACTAAACTTATAGTCGTTTATATGTTACTGTAAACGTAATTACAAGTCAAATGTCAAATGCAGTTTGGGATGATAGGAGTATCCAAATGGATTTAGAAACAGCTGCACTCACACGATTTTATTGATTTAAATGATGGGTACTTGTGTTAAATGGCAGCTAAGTATTTCATCGAAATGAATGACACAATTTCTTTGAGTAAACTCTCAGTATTAGCGCTCAAAGTGCATATTACGATCTGAAAAAGAAAAAGAAGAAATTCAACATAGCTTCAGGCATACATAATCAGATGAAGTATCTTCGTTGTTGTTTAGTCGAGAAAACAAAGTTTTATCAAATCTATTTGTGTAGGTCTGCACCTAAAGTGTCTACGAATATGTCGTTTCGTAATCGTTTACAGCCAAAGGAGAATTCTGCTCATCGACTATGCAACTTAGGCTCTAACCAATATGCTCCGGGTTCTCATTCCGTCCTACCTACTTAAGTTCGGGTGACTTAGTAGTATAAACAAATTTAGTTGCACAAAGCAAGAACTACAGTTTTAGCAGAATAAAATGGTACCATCTTTTATTTCGTTGCCTTCTCGTCAGCTGCTTACATGGCAAAGACATTATTAAATATATCTACTACAACAATTTTAACATACTTGCACAGAGTTCAGTTTAAACAAAAATCAATCGATCAATATACTCATACACTAAAAATATATACATATATAAATATGCAATGTTAACCACTATTCCGAACAATAATAATCAAACACAATGGAAACTTTTGGCATTTCACATTCGGAGGAAAGAGAGGTGAAATTATCCAGTTACCAGGGCAAAGAAAGGCTGATAACCGCTTCTTTCTGGACGCATAAATCAGGTTTCATGCGCTTGATGGAAATGGCTTCAGCAAACTTAAGGAGAATTGAGCTATTTTGCTTATTGATAATTTTGAACGACTTTTCAACGTCCACCTCATGACCCGTGTCGAGAAGATGCCTGGTGATGGCACAGTTTAAAGCATTTGTTCCCTTTAGACGTAAGCTTTTTGGTACATGTTTAAACTTAACTCTGTGCAAGTATGTTAAAATTGTTGTTGTAGATATATTTAACAATGTCTTTGCCATGTAAGCAGCTGACGAGAAGGCAACGAAATAAAAGATGGTACCATTTTATTCTGCTAAAACTGTAGTTCTTGCTTTGTTCAAATTCATTAAGGGAATAAATGTATGAAATTTAGTTGCGTTGGTTCTTCAGTGGTAGAATTCTTACTAGACAGTTGACAGGTTCGGATTCGATTTCCACCGGACACACTCCTAAACCTGTACCAGTTTTATTATTCCCTTGAGTTCCAAGTGGAACAAAGGGCTTCAACAACACATCTCCACTTTGTCCTATCTTCTGCTGTCCTCTTAGGCTTGGACCACAGTTGCCCACAATCTCTCATGTCATCGTCACACGATCTCCTCCATGTCATCCTAGGACGAACCACTGGTCGCTTCCCATTGGCATTCCACTGGAGTGACGGCCTGCATTGAGTGCGCTATCACTAGACAGTCTCCTCTATGTATGCCCAATCAACCTCTGTTTTCTCCTACACATTTGTTGAGCGATCACCTCTTGGTTGATTTGTTCCCACAGTTTTTTATAAGTTATTTCTTCTGGCCATTTGATCTTCAGCATGAAGCGAAGGCAGCCGTTGATGAAAGTCTGCGTCCTGTTGGAGATCCCTTTCGTGACAAGCACGCCAAGTTTCTGACTCAAAGAGAACAACCGACCTGAAATTCATGTCGAAAATGAGAATCTTGTTCATCATACTGAGTGCGGAAGATTTCCAAAATGGTTACCAGATATTGAATTCGTTTCTTGCCTTTCCGATTATGGTTAGCTACCTTTGATATCTTTATCCGCTCCGCCTGTCTGTGGTTGAAACCGTGCTTCCTGGCTAGATAAGTGAAGGAATAACCCTCTGTCAAATCTCCTCGTTGATGATGATTAGTGCTTGTCGCTGTTCGTTGGTTATCTTCATCATCGTCTTCTCTCGCTGTTTCTTCAGACAGTTTGTTGCTTTTCGCTCACCTCAAAGTCTTCAATTTTCTGTGACATTAAACATAAATCATCCACGCGCGGAATCCACATCTTCTAGAGTCTTCTTATCGGACAGTCCAACGTATTCCTTCCTGTCTTCTCACTCCCCATTCACAGTCTGATGCTTAATCCAGTCCACCACAATTAAGAATAGGTTATCACAGGTGATAACAGGAAGTCTTCTCTCACTCCTGAGTCGCCCCTCTCTAGTAGCTTGACAAGGTAGCTAGTCTTCCTTACAATTGATGGGCACCTTCCCTTCTTTTCACAACTTCAGTAGTAATGGCGTGAGCACAGCTACCACAGTTTCTAGGCCCGTTTCCAGTGCTTCTGGGGCAGGGGAAATTCCGTCTGGCCCTGCTGCCTTCTCGGCTGTTGATGGTGGTGGTGTATTTCTGGACGAGTTGCAAGTGATGGTCGATTCAAGAGTCCTTTGAAGTGATCACCCCACTGTTTGATTTGTTTCTCCTCCTCGGTAATCAGGTTCCTTCGAACATCTCTTATAGTTTTCATCATATGGGTTGATCTCTTCGCGGAAAGCGAGCAGTCTGGTTATCTGATATAATGTCGTGAGATGTATTTTACCTGCGTGTTCTGCTTCAGTTTCCGGCCAGTGTGTCGGAGAATTGTCTTTAGTCTCTCTCAGCACTCTTCTTCACTTTTCTACTCAGTGCAGTGTACATTGAACTCAGCTTCTCCTTCTCCTGTTGTGCATCTCTGCACTGAGTCATCTTCTCTTTCCCCATTCTCCTCTCCTCTCCTCGATTAGCTTCTAGGTAGAAGTCTGCTGACAGTCATTCCCTGTCGTTTCTCTTCTTTCTTCCTAGAACAGTCCTACACGTTTCCTTGAACAACACCTTTAGAGAGTTAGTTCCGATGTTCTTCCACACACAGATGTACTCAGTGATAACGCGTAGTGTCTCCGACTTTGTTCTGATCTGATCTGTAGTGAAGATATCTCATGTAGTTTTCTCCTTCACTTTCTGAGTGTTGAACTTGAATTGTGGCCTCTCTCTGGTTGTTATGAAGGATTTCATCTTCACCTTGAAGGTTCCTTGAACTAGATGGTGGTCTAAGTCCAAATCTGCTCTGCTTCTCGAATTGTGTCCAGCAGGCTAGCTGCATCTCCACCTGCTTGAGCAACATTGAGATGAAGTCTATCTGTCTCGTGACGTATCCTTCAGGCGAAACACATATTGCCTTGTGTATTTCCTTGTGCTTGTTACGCTGCTCCCAATCACTATAGCATTGAAAGCACAGAAGTCTGTGAAGATTCCTCCCTTGTAATTCACTTCTCCGAGAGAGAGAGAGCCTTTTGAACCATGATGAGTTAGTTGGCTTCCTGCATTATCGGCTCCCAGTTTACCTGACATTCTTATCGCCCATTAGGATTTTGATGTCATCATTTGGGATGTTGTCGCGATTACTGTTTGGGGTTATTCTTGTTCTCGGTTGTTTGTAGGCGCGTAGCATCGGATGATTGTAAGCTTCCTCCCTTTTGAGTTGAGTCCTACTATCTTTATCCCTGTGAATACTGGTTCCCACCGAATAAGGGCTTCGGCTTCTATTGGTGACATTATGATGACCACTCCCTTTGTTTGCTTGTCTTTGTCATCTGGATGACCGGAGTAGATTAATGACTCGATAGTCCACATCCATTCCATCTGCTCTCAAAGATTCCGAGCAGTTCTATAAGATATCTTTTCATTTCTTTGCCTACCTGGGCAGCCTTGTACATTGAACGGACATTCCATGTCCCCATTTTTATTCTTGCTTTCATATAGAGAAGACACATCGACTGGCTGACTGGCTTCTCGAAGGCTTTCACCAGTTCGTGTCATTTAGCCTCTCCCATTCCAACGAAAAATAAGATTTTTCTTTAAATTTTTGTATTTTTTAATATATTTTTTGTTTGTTGAATTTTCTCTAGCGGTCTGATAGGTTCAGTGGTGTATGGTTGCTAGCCACACGCCCATTCCTCCATCTTTATCCAGGCTTTGGACCGGCTTCAAAATCAGCGAGCTAGTTAACTAGGTGAGGTTAAACCTGCACTAGTTAACTAGCCGGAACTAATCCTCAGAAAGAGAGAAGGTTGGTAGTGATGTCAGCAATGCTACCGCAAATGAAACTTCAGGAGCCTAAAGCCTTGTATTTTACTCAAAACTCAGAAGAATGAAAATGTTAGGTACAAAGTAAGAGTGGTCAGTGAATCGGCTGATGATATGTGTTATGCAGATGACCAGCAGTTCAGCAAAGAGTCTGTTTTCAGCTAATTCATTTTCATAATTGTACAATCTCAAATATATATGGTTGCTTTGTAGGTGTGTGTACACTAAATTTGTTAAATGAAAATGAAATTAGTAAGTCCTGTAACCACGCTGGCTAGTGTTGTTTGATGCTTTTTGACAGGAAACAGTGGCCATATAAGGAGTGCAATAATCTAACATCTCGTCACCATTGGTCATTCAATCTCAACAAACGCCTCCTTCAAAGTAAAGAACAACCTGCAAAAGGCAATTCGTTTCCATCTTCTTTGTATTGCAGAAGCCCTAGCCATTCCGTTACAAGAACCAGAACTATGTATACAAAAGAGAATTATTCAGCCACTTCTGGTATCATGGTAACAACTCTATCGATTTGATTTAACTTTTGTTTGTATGCTTATTTTTCTAACTACTTAAAACTCTTGCGTAATTCCGTGTTATTTTGTTTCTATATACATCCTGAGCACAACTCTTTCATCAAACTATTCATGTTATTACGTAACTCTTCTTTAGCAATAGATTGTGACAGCTTATCACATTTGGTTCTACCCTCTTATATCAACATCCAGTTCCTCTGAACGCCTTTTATATTACGTATTTCCACCAAGAACTTACTAATTATATTTTCATTTGACAAATTTAATGCACACACACCTACAAAACAACCATATATATTTGCGATTGCACAGCTATGAAAATGAATTCACTAAAAACAGACTCTTCGTTGAACTACTGGTTTTCTCTATATTATTGTTCGAATGGTGATTTTTCAGGAATTATGCAGATAATACAGAATGAAGAATCGCACAGCTTAAGACTTGAGGAACAAGGAATTAATGAATTGCCAAAGGAATATTAATAAATATATAACTAATAAATTACACCTCCAACTCGATCTATGTGTTCTTTTCAGTAGTATTTTGATTGATTCTCATGAAAAATTATACAGCTTGGAGTTTCGAACCTGTGACAACCAGTAATTTAACTTGAGACCTTACTATTGAGTTCTCCTGGCGAACTCCACCAATCAAGTGGCATCACTTCAAAATCCACTGAGATGGTAAGTTATCTAGTTTTCTGACAGCAAACTAGAATGATGGAATCCAGCCAACATCAGGACTGAAGGCTAAACACCTAACATTGGTTATTTCCTATTGACCAGTCGGTGTATTTTGGCTTAATTTGGTGTTTCAGATGTCTTCCACTTAATTATAGTTTCTCGCATGAAATCTAGAATCAGCCAGATCTCTGTCGGTTTGGCCGCTGTATCTTACTTGGATTTCTTTTTAAACAAAAAGACAGCTCCTAATTCTCGCCATTCATATCTGCTATATTTAAACGGATCTATGTTAAACTGAATTTCAATCCCTAAAAAATACTATTGATAATTTGTGAACATCTGGTTATGTAATGATTGAGTTATTTGTTCTTATTCTAAGTCTTTATTTTTGTTGTGATATTTTACTCCTGTCAATTAGAGATCTACTTTACGTTAACAGGTGTTATCTAATCACTATTAGACCAGATGTCAAATGAATCCGTCTTAGTTGTTTTATTCTATTGGACCGAACCGGAGATTTGTACAGATGATTTTTAAATTTTGAATGGTCCTCCTAATCTTTTTGTCCTTATCTCGTCAAGAAAGTTCAGAAGGTAAAACACATAATCTGCGTGTCGAATTTTGGGTCACATAGTTTGTTTAAATACCTTCCATGGTGCATAAACAATTCTGTATAGTGTTATGATGTCATTAATCTTTCCATTATGATAGTTCCTATTTCAACAGCAAATGTTACTAGTAAAATATTTCGCATAATATTAGCTATACAAATTTATTCGGTTTGTGTTTCGGATGTAATGCAAACACCAGGTCAATGACAGTCTTACGTTTTACTCAATTTATTTTACTTATTATAATAAATACCATTAACACACAAGTAGTTATATGCTCAGGAATACAGACTGACGGTGTTTTCTTATCGCTATTTATTTCTTCTTATTTATTTTTGAATTCCCAAGTTTTAGTAACATTAGATGTTCAGAATGTACTCATTGAATACAGGATCACCAAAAGACTTTTTTTTTATTCAATCCCATGGAGTTTACAGAAGAAATGAATTAACTCTGTCTCTTTAGCACCTTATTCTTATTCACTATAAACTGGGGACTGTTGCTGATGTCTATTTTACTGAAAATATATCATGTGTGTGCACTGGTGATTGGAGTTATGTTTTATTAAACGGTAAAAACTATTTTTATCTTCAACCATTAAGTTTATATTTACAGTTTTAATTACTGAAATATGTCAAAAGAAGTTTATTGTCAGCTACGCAGAAAATAACGGACTGATTCACACACACACACACACCTTGTCTCTTGTAGTTTAATACGAAATGTGCAAATTTTTTTGTGTTCAGAAATACTAACATAGCAAAAAATGTGTGAATTGAACGTTAGCATTCAATTCCTTTAATCCTGAAGTCAAAGGTTTCATTTTCCTATAGTATGCGAAATTCACAAAGCTAGCGCCTTAAACAGTAATACGTGCTACTTTTAACTAAGTCATCTTATTATTTTGTCATAATAAAAAAAGACATTTTTAGTGATATTACTTATTCCAGAGCAGATTATTAAAGAAGGCAAGTCAATCTATATAGGACTTGAGTAGCTTAGTGATAGAATTTCTGAAGTCACCACATTAGTCAATGAAGTTTGAATATGTGTCACTAAACCATAACTTGTCTTAAAGTCTTAGTTGTATTGTAGTGTTGAGCATCAGCACATATATGAAAATCAAGGTTTATTATTGAGTAACTTCTGATACCCGATGTCATATTACATTGTACAGTACCATTATTCCGCATAGTTGGTTTACCACAGGAGATATGATCAATATACACCTTACTTAACATTGAAAACGGAATGTGTATTAAGAATCATTTAGTCAATCTGTTGTTCAGAAATATTGCACTTTCTGTACAAAATGTACAACCATGTTGAAAGAATTTTTTAATACCTAAATTCTCTTCAATTGAAAACAAAAACAATTTAGAAATTAGCATTTGTCACTGAAGTCATATGAATATCGCGTGAAAAGAGCTCCATTAAAAATGCAAGACGACTATGTAGTGCATATTTCAAAATATAATCAATAAAGAGAAAAGTATACTACTTAGCGTAACAGGAAATAATAAATAATTATGATGTTTATTTTATGAAGACAGAAGGAAACTGTCAATATGGTGTTCATTTCACATATGTCAAAATCAAGTATTCTACTGAAAGTAAAATATTTAAAAAGAATGTAGTTAGGCAGATTCACGCAAACACTGCACGTTGTTGTTATTATTTTCTCTGGAAAATGAGAAACCATTTCTATTGGACTTAAGTTTACTAAAGTAAATAATTGTCTGACGTCTGACTCTATAATTTTTTTTTCAATAAAAATGTTATCAAGCCGAGAAGATTAAAATTTACAATGAAAATGTAAAACTAAACACTTGTTAGTTTACTAGACTTGGAAACTAGGACTGCAAACTTAAAGAAGTTTAGGACTAATAATTAGGGTGAATCCTCATGAAACTCACTAGTCATTAAATAAAACGGAAGCCTGAAAAATTTGAAATGAGGTGTAAAACAAATAAATCAGAATGTAGATAAGTAAAGCGACACAAAGTACAAAGTATGATTAGTTAGACAATTATTCAAATGCACATACGAGTTTAGGATTTAAGTGGAGAAAGAAAAGAATTCATTGAAGCCGGTCATTTTTGCGACATGAAATCATTATGTACGTGAGAACACAATCAGTCAACAGAATAAATCAATAATCAGGTACAATGACTTCATTAGAAGCATACGATAAGGAATATACTTCATAGTTTGGACCACTGGAATTCAAGGCCAAATAGGTCAGTGTGGTGAACTTTTCAGCGTTCATTTGTAATTGAAAAGAATTCAGATGATAAGTTGTCAGTAAGAAGACAGTTGCAGCGAAGAAAATTTTCTTTTCGACGAAGTTATCATCTAGACTGTACATTCTTGTATTTATATCAAATGGATGGGAAAGTTCCAGAATAATCTCCGATAAAGGGTCAAATTAATAAAAATTAAAATTAGGAATTAAAATGCAGTAATAAACAGGGGGAGGGACGGATAAAACTCAAACAAAGTAGCATCATAATAACTAAGAAGGTTGACATTGTGCAATTAGGGGTTAGAAATGTTGAAATAATAAAAATAGACAGGATGTTCGGATAAAAAAACTAATGTGATGAATAATTGTTTAAGCAATCGGGGATTAAATATGTAGAAATAGTAAAATGACAAAATAAACAGGAAGTTCGGATATGAAAATATTGTAGTGTAAACAGGGATTAAGAAAAACTTAAATATAACATGAATAAACAGGAAGTCTAGATAAGAAAGGCGATGGGATGGTCATTACTAAAAAATTACCTGTTTATGATGACCATGTAAGGGGCAGGGGTTGGATGTATTTCTTTTGGATACAAAGCGTGGGTTTGAGCTTTTGGATATCTAGTGCCTCGGCCCATATGTCTTAATTTCACTCCCTTTGATAGGTTTGATTGAATCTTGTACATTACTTTGAAGGATTTTCGAAAGGCGCTGAATGTCCTGAATTGACTAGATGTTCTGTCACTGAACTGTATACACGTTTTTGGTCTCCTTTTACTAACCAGGCTGGATAGTGTTCATGAGCGCGTTTTTCAAGTCGGCGCATGGTACGGCCAATGTACTCAGCTCCACAAGAGCAAGTAAACTGGTATATGCACGTGGCCCAATGCGACAGCTTGTCTTTCGCGTTCTGGTTGGACAGTTTCCTGCAGGAAAACGTCAGTCGTAGGCTGACGGCGAAGTATGTTTTCCTGGGCGATTTGGAGAGGCATTTACGAAGGATTTCTGCTTCAATATCACCTTTGAATTCTAGATTAAGCAGCAGTAGTTCCTTTGGAACGGATTGGACTTGTTCGGAAGTCTTCTTAGATTTGAGATTCTTGTCAGTGCTTATTTGTTCATATAACTTCTGAAATTTTTTTTACTTCTCAGTGAAATCAGAGCTGACGGACTCATTTATGCCATCAGAGATTACAGCTCAGATTAAAACCGATTTCCATCCACATCTTGAGAAACAAACTCGTTTATTACTTCAAAAATTACAGCTTTATGTACAGTACGTTATTAGTTTACTGCATATACTTATGAGTGACCTTTACAAATCTTGATGGGTAAATGACATTTAGGATATAAAAATACAAAATAATGAGGCCAACATTTCTAAACAAAAAATCTACCATGGATAAATCCTCCCAAAAAGTAAAATATTCGATTGAAATTGTAGTTTGGCAAGTTTATTTTTGAAAACATCACAATAAGTTATCAGACAACAAAAAATTGAACTTTTCCCCTCCACTGTAAAACAACAGCACATTGACTTTTTTCCACATGTATAACTGAATAGCGTGTCATTTAGTCTTGCTGAACAAAAAGACAATATATTTATCACTATAAATAAAACAAATTTTAAGATTGGTAGATAAAGTAAAAGTACAGACCGGATGGCTGTTCGTTTAATCTGAAACATGTGACCCTATAAAAATAATCCAAATAAGCTACTGTTCATCATCTCATTCTAGTTTTGAGCTGAAGACTAAAAGTTCATAAAGTTGAGAGTATAAAACTTTTGTTCATTTTTATTCAATAAAAAGATAAAACACATCATAAATCACGTTAGGCCAAGATAGTTTAACTTAGATAGCGCATGTTGTTATTAATAACACTAATTCCAAATTGACCTCAAAGTCGCATTTATTAAATTTTACTCCATAAAATTTCATAGTCAATAAAAAGTTATTAGGATTTATCAGAAACGCAACAGACATTGTTAAGAAATATCTAATCATATCATATGATTATGAGCAATAAATTGTGCTCGAAACGTCATCAGTAAACATTACTGTATAACACTGTGAGACTTTATCAAAACAAAAATTTACCCATAATGGAATTACACTCCACCACAGTGCACAAGTTTTATTCTTATATCAAAATATCTAATTTCCCTTGTGATCTGTGTGAACACAATAAATCTATACAGAAATAGGTGCTGTCCAACTAAAACTATCTGTGCAATAGCCAAGCGTTAAATGCATACAGGTCAAGTGAATTAGAGTATATCACTGTGGCAACTATTGATTTACTAAAAAAGGTATTCAAGTGCATCTGCAACACTATTAATGATTTTTGAACTGATAAGAGTTTGTGAGAGTGAAAATAGCTACAAATGATTTGCACAGGGTATACAGCCAGATAAAATCGTCACCCAAAAATTATTCTGCCCACAGATGGACTAATTGTGAGTTCGATTTCATTGAGATATAGAAAATGATAGAGAGATTCAAGAGTCCTATGCTTATTCCCTAATCCCTATTTAACTTGTTGTTGTTCGAAAAGTATCAGATATCGAATACCACCTAATTTCCTTCTAGAAGTCTTGACTGAGCCGCATAATAATAACATGATAAAGACTGTAAAAATCTTCTTATAATAAATAATACACAGAAGGGATGTTTACGCGAACTATGGTTATTGAGCTGAGTATCTCCGAGAAGGAAACTGATACATATCTGTCAATTTAAAAGCAAGTGTTAAGATCGAACAGATTATCGTCTACCTATACATACTATAAAGTGGCATTATTGGAAACCAACCCATCTAGTATTTTCTATGTAAAAACAGACCACTCTCTTCCTGATATTTGAAATTCTTCCCATTATATTACATACAATACTAAAGACAACTAATCAGGTGTAACTTAAGACAGTTTTATAAATTCAGAATAAATTTGGATATAAATATCAGATATGTTGTCGTTTTTAATGATTACTTGAGTTCTGTGAAGAAGATTAGAGTTTAGTGGCACGCTCCACTGCACCCGATTATCTGTTATCAGTTTTGACTGGCCAACTCCACGACTGTGCACAAGTTTTCATTTTCTCTACACTTCATCTTCCTCGTGCCAACTTGCGATGACCAACTCTTCACTTCTCATTCGAGGAGTAAGCGTGTGATGTCACTCCGGTGTATGTCAAACACACCTCGATTTGTTGGCTGGTTCGTTGACTGCCGAGGTCTCTTGTTGCTTACCTATTTTGGTCGGCTGCTCGATTTTCAGTAGAAATCCAGGGAAGGGAAGTAGGTGTTGATGAAAGTCTGTAGTCAGTTGAAAATGTTTACGGTCATGTTCTCCAGTTATCTGAATCTCACAGAAGCACTGAACTGACATCAGTGTTAGGTGGTGCTGTTGATCTTTTTACTGAATTCAGACTAATGATAGCCTGTTTGTCTTGCTTTCCCTATCCAATCAAGTATAGAAGTGACTCCGTCACCCGCTCCACCTGTAGTTAGCATAATATTTCTGTGGTAAGCGAAAGAGGGAACTTCCTTTACGCTTGTCCCATTGATAGGTAATTGGTGTTTGTTGCTGGTCAGGTATCTTCATCACTTCCATTTTCTTTTTGTTCACATGAAGGTGAATCTTTGCTGTCCCTTCTGATAAACTATTTATTTTCGCCTGGAAATCTTTCAGTCTATGAGGTACACAACGCAATTCATCCACGAAATAGAGACCTTCTAGGATGGTTTTTCAGTCCAACAACACGTGGCCATCTTCTCGACATCCGTATTATACCTCATTATCTAATCTATAACAGTAATGAAGATCAGCTGTGATAGTATGCAGACTTCCCACACTTAAGAGGCTTCGCTGATCTTTCTGTTGTGAATTACTTCATATGGGGCATCATTGTCAACATAAATGTTTTCAGGCACTGTACTTTGTTTTGTCTACTTTCTTTTTGTTTCAAATGTTTCATAAAGGTTTTCTTATCCATAATATGGTGACTATGAAAGAAGGCGTGCTAAAACTGTTTAGACAGCATAGAATGTGCAGTCAGAAGGAAGGTGATTATTAGTCAGTGAAAACGAGGATTAAGGTAAACTGGTCACCACAGTAATGCGAACGGTCCATCTTTACTTAACAATGTGATTATCAAAAATGTTTGATAAGTGATACAACTAAATGTAGTTTAGCATTTTGGACTATTAAAGCAAACATTTTTAAATTGAATTCATCTACTTCAGATGATTGTGAAGGTTGAAACTGAATAAATGTACGCTTAATTTGACCTGTAAAAAAAGTTTCTTGAGCTGAGTTCTAATGGCGAAGGGATAAATGAGAAATACTGAGAAGTGAAAAAAAAAACTCTGGAAATGCAGTAAGAACTATTTATTCATATCAAACACTACAACAAGTCTTTCAGTTGCACTTTAGTTATTCTTATTGTATCTAGTCTACTACAATGAACAACGCGTGGATCGAATGTCATTATAATCAATTATTCACGTAGTAAGGAAACAAATAAAACTGTAGTTATTGTCACATCAGTAATGATTTAAAAAAGGCGATGGTACAACAATTTTTTGATTATAATTCTCTTTTACAATGACAAAATTAATTAATGTACAACCCAATTTCAATCTTAAATGCATAAATTTATTCAATTTCAATATGTGAAAATTGTGCAAAATCTTATGGACACCGGAAATATCAAGAATAAATTGGTTAAATGATAATAAAAAAAAAGACATTAATTTGTAAATAATTCACTTGATTGCCTCAAATACTTTGAAAGAATATATATGGGCAACTGAAGAAGCATAATTCTGTACACACACACAAATATTATAACATACAGGGGTTTGTATTAAAAGACTAAGGTAGTGTACTGTAACTTTTTATAATCATTGAAAGAACAAGGTTTGTTAGAAATAAAAGGTTCTAGTTTTATATATAATACATTAACCAATATCATGCACTAACGCTGACGAATACGTAGTGTTGTAACGAGAAAATGATTTAAGTATTTTATAAAAAATGTGTAAACACGTTATTTGAAAGCAACTGAGTGAGATTGTCCAAGCAATTTGGAAAATAAAAACTAGAGTCTATGACAAAAAAGGAATAAAGAGAATCACTTTATATATATATATATTTATATTGTCAGATTGTGTTAAAACAGGATATGGTGTAAGAAAATACTTTAATAACTAGCATGACAATTAACTTGAAAATGTCTGCAAGTCAGGAGTTTCATGTTGAAGTTAAGACTGATTCCGGAAAAAGAACGAGATTACACATTATTCAGGATAAGAGTTTTACAGTGATACATATTTTGGTATACTTCTTCATATTTCTTTAATTTTTGAAATCATAACAAAATGACAGATATTACTTTAGCATTCCGTCCCACTGTTTTGTATTAGAAACCATCTGACGACATCAGAATTCTTTGAAGAGACTTCGTGAGGCCATGCTGGACAATGGGATTTCAGACCAGTCTTGCTCATAATATTGTTCGTAACAGCGTGTATCACCGTCACTTTGTACATTTGGTATGATTGGAGGCTAGTTAGAAAACATGAAACGATTTTTGGAAATAAAATCTGATTATTACTATTACTAATTAAAAAAGAAAACGTATTAAATTTCAGCTGTGTAATTATATCTGGAACCTAAAAATAAAGAAAGAAGTACTACTGGAAATTCTAATACAGCACACAATAATTTCATTTTACTCAACTGAATACTCACCGTTAATAATGTACTGGTTTTGCTCATTGTATGTGTTGTCGTTTAGAGGACCTTTTTTGAGTTAATATCAAAATCTGTCACTTATTACCACAAATAGTGTAATCATACACTAATTAACAATCTCAAAGACCTTGTATAATGTCTCATTACTGAAGGAAGAAAACATAAGTCTTTGAAAATTTGCATTAGTCCCTAACCGAATTATCCGAACTAAAGTTTGCCATCTGTTTATTGTATTTATTGTATATTCTGTTTTGAATAACACAAATCTGTAACAAACTGTATTGGACGTTTAATCTGTGGATGGTGACCAGCATTGGAATCCAGGATGCCCATTTCGTCCTATTTGGGACTCGTCATCTGGATGTACCTGCACTTCCCAGTGAGTGATGATGTTCCCACCGAGGCCAAAGAGTTATCCACTAGACCACTTGGGCCACGATAGCCACCTCTTGTGCAACGGGTTATGTTAATTTAATTGAATTTGAGATTTTCCCCTCAAGTCCCAAATAGGATGAAATGTGCATCCTGGATTCCACTGCTAGTCACCATCCACAGATTAAATTCTAATTAAATGCCCAGACATCGTCGAAGCATCTGTACAAGAAGCCGACATGTCAACCTGAGACCGAGCACTTCGGTCTAATCAATCGACGGGAAAATCTCAAATTCAATTAAAGGTATTGGACGTTAACTGATATAACCCACAGCGTTTCTTTTTTTTTTACTTCACAACGAAGTAAGCGATAAAGATGTTGACTAGAAAGACAAAAAAAGAGCCATTTTGCTAAGCCTAACTGGAAGAATACCTAAACTACATTTATCTTACCTGGTGCTAACGTAAATGGTAACAGGATCATCATAACATCATTCAATGTGTATGATAAGTTTTTTCAGCAAACATAAATGGCAAAATAGCCAGTTAAAGAGAACACCACTTGGTGAATGGTGACCAGAAGTGGAGTCGAGAATGCGCGTTTCGCCCATTTTGAGACTTGTGGCTTGGATTTACTTGCAATTCTCAGTGAGTTATTGTGTTCTCATCGAGACTTAAACCCAGCAGCTGTCACTTTGCAAAGCGAAGCGCTACCCACTAGACTACTTGGGTCAAGAAACCTGTCTCTTGTAAGACGAGTATCAGTTATTGTTTGTTTTAAGTCAAATTTTATATTTCTTCTTTATATTGGACAGACATCATCGAAGCAAGCGTACGAGGAGTCAACATGTTATCAGAATTCAGACATTTCCTGTCTAACATAATCAATCAACGGGAAATACAAATCATCCTCTGCTTTGAGCTTTGTATTCCTTCGTACTCATAACTTATTGCAGTTCAAGTAGTAGTGTACAAAAAATTTGACTTTTAATCGTCGATCAATTCACCCCACTGTTGGTATGGTAAACTCAAAAAGGAATTTACTTTCATGTGGTAAATGGACTTCATAGGCTAATAAAATAAGCACTATTGAAACACATAAGGTATCTACTACTGAGAACAGTATCATAATACATATTTGACAGACTAGCCTTTCGCCTTGCTGTCTAGTAATGTCTCGCAAAACACTTCAGACAAGCAGACATTTTCATTTTATTAAGGTTGGGATAATTACTTAACAAGACCTAGTTTTTTTTAATACCATTTCATCAAACTATGTCATTTATACTAAAACTTGCATCACGCATCCCAGTAACAGTAATAATAGTAATAATAATAATAATAATGCAAGCTTAGTTATATTCTTGGAATATAGCGATTAACTAGAAGTAGAGAAATAAAATGATACATCCATTAGACCAAGTAATTTGTAGCAAGAAAGGAAGGAATTTACAGCTGTTATTTTTTAAACAGCCCAGATATACTGACATATGTGCACAACTGATAATTTTTAATAGTTCACCTTTAAGCAGCTTACAATAAAGCATTATTGTTTTGAAAACTATATAACCTGTTATCTGAATTCAACGAATGTTAAGGTCTTTTGTTTTTATTTTGTATACTTCTGTGATAAAGTAAATTATACTGACTGACCAAGTTTTCATACACAAATGAGTGGTAAATGAGAATTAATTATTATTTTTTTTTGACAGTACAGACTTGTTTTCACAGTTCAATCAGTAAAAGAGAAAACAGTAACAAATATCATGGGGTAAATAAAGATAACCTCAAAGTATCAAGTATTTATCAGTATGTGTAAGCATAACACTGGCTGTACATAACTATGGGTATTTGTTCTATTTTGTCCAAATGCATTGTTACAAGTTTGTTAGAATAATAATAATCAGCTAGTAGTACACTGTAATCCTATTTCACTTCTGTTTTTCTAAGTAGCGGATACGTGTAATTTAAACCATGACTGAGCTGATTTCAACTACTAGTTTGACTGAAGAGATGTCGAACGGTACTTTGGAGGCTGTTCCAACACTTTTGTGATAATTAAACACTATTTTCAAGTAATAGTTTTGTAGGGATTTTGTTTGATTGCATAGAAGATTTCATCATCAGTTGACACCAGCTCACACACACACATCAGTTCACCCTGAAGTCATAACAGTTAACATTGGCTATTAAAGTTAGGCTTTTTTGAGAGTGGGACGATGATTTTTCGAATGTTAACATGAAAGCATTTACTTACAAACAAAAAAATGTAAGTTATTCTGCTCACAGTCGTTAGCAGTCAGCTGTAGTATATATGACCTGAATACGGCCATTTTCTACGTGAATTCAAGGAGCAGTTCAAATTTGGGAACGGATATTTAGGAATGGCTAACAAGTAGTTTTGCCAAACGATAGAAAGATGGAAAAAAGCTTTTCAGTAAAATTTCTTTTAGAAGTTAGTGTAAAACCAAATCGCCTACAAACATTGAGATAGAAAACTACGTCAGCAGGCGTAGTACCTTTGTCTTCACACCGTCAACACACAGTTACATTCTCTAACATCCGGGTCAGTCACTTGTGAGTTTATCAAATCAGCATTAAAAACAAAATGCAGTCCAATAAATATGCAAAATGATTACTAAAATAGTGCTTTATTTACCTTTAATTTTTTGTGCAAAACATCATTCCAGGAAATATCAGAAAACCAAGGATGGTTTAATATCTCATGGATATCGTTCTGTAAAAATAATAAATACAAAGAAGGCAGTGAATAGTGCTATTATGTGGTTAGTTTTATGTGATTACTCAAGAGTGCTAAATTACATTAGCTAATTCAAAACGACGATTAGTAATGTATCTAACTGATAAGCTGGTAAAAGACACTTTTTTAGTTGTTCACCTATCCACTATTTTTATATTGAAACATATTACCTGTACTCCCTGGTTTACAAACTATGTGATGCCTTAAAGTTAATTCATATAACGTGAGTATTAACCTAGTTCTAAGTTCATTCCAACCTCAGTTCGATACGATAAATGAGGATTTTAGTTTTCTATAAGAATGCGGGGAGTTGTATTAAAAAACTGTCTTCATGATAAGACTGTCTGTCTGTCTGTTTTCGACATAGAACTTTGCACAAATGTGCGGAAGTTCAAGTCGCCACATTCCGTGTAGCACGCGAAGCAAGAGAAGAAAGTACAAGAAAAGCATAATAGAAACAGTGAGCAGAGGTGTGAGACAAAGGAGTAATCAAGAAATACAAAACAGTTTCATTGAAGATCATAAGTCACAGGGAGTGGATGCATCTGCGCCACTGAGAACGATTTTGAGCCATGTCACCGTCCCGAGGACCCCAGCCTGGAAGTCTTACACCTTTCTACGTGGTTTAGACCAACTGTTGTGGATTTCATTGACTGATGCCAAGTTTTTGTTTGACCGCCGCTACCTTTTTTCCAGCCTGACCCTATATCCGCTAACATTGCTCGTCGAGGGAGGCGATGGCTTGGCATACGTAACACATGTCCTAACCATCTCAGTCTTTGTAGCTTCACGACTTCGTCGATTGATTTCCCCTGTTTACCTAGAACTCTACGCCTAACCTCAATATTGCTCACCTTATTATGCCACTTTACACGGGAAACAGAACGCAGGCACTTATGATCAAAGACAGCTAGCTAGTCTTTTCATGTCTTCCACTCTCAGTGACCAGGTCTCACAACCATACAGGAGGACGGAGCGGACTGATGAGCAGTACACCCGCCCTTTGGTCGATAGTCGAACATCTCGTCTACGCCAGAGTCGGCGTAAACTAACAAATGCGAAACGAGCCCCTTGTATTCGTGCTGAGATTTCGTCAGAGATCAGCCCGTTGGGGCTGATGGTACTTCCCAAATAAGTGAAGCGGTCAACGTGCTCTACCACTGAGTTAATTAACTGATTAGCAATGCACCGGTTAATGAGCATAAGTAAAAAAATCAGGATTTTAATTAAATTAAACATTGAAAATACTCTGTTATATAACATTTAACCAGTTAAATCCGATGCGTCCAGACAACGGAATAATATCAACAAATTTTGATGTGGTTGTGTTCTCTGAGTTGGATAGTTAATTTGCAAAGCTTTTTCAGTGCCCTGAGTTACAAATCTCTTCCATAATATCAACAAATGAAAACCGAAGGAAAAAATATATAAAATTTACAAGATTTTATCCTTCTGGTTTATCTTGTTTACAATTATTTCAGCAACAAGGCACTACTGTCACTGAATGTTATAAACAGTATTATCGCAGAATATCTTGATAGTTACTGATGTGCATTAATACCTTCCAGTAAAATCTCTATACTGAGTGTAATGAAATCATAATCTAGTAGAATTCAGAATTAAACATTTCGAGTCATTTAGCCATTGAGTTTTGATAACTTATAATAGTAGCCATAATGAAAACTTTCAGTTTACTTCTGTATAATACTTTTTTTTTACTTCCACATTTCCATTTGAAGGAATTCGACTGGTTTTAACCACCCTTTTAACTCGTAGAGTATTTACGAGTTCTTAATGATTATGATTAACTGAAGTACATAGAAGTTAGAAAAAATCTGGGCATTGGGTATATGATATTCATTATAATAAAGGTTTTCTTGTATTTCCCAATGAATGAAAAAACAAAACGAGATTGTTTTTCATTCATTGCGAAATACAAGAAAACCTTTATTACATAGAAGTTATTTAAATCTCACTGCCTTTTAAAAATAATTATAGGATTATTATCAGTCTGTTTGAATGGCTTTTAAGACATCTTTCGGTAATGTTTTAAAAACAGTTATATTTCAGCTGAGAAATCCAAGGGAAGATTCACTTATTTGTTTTACTACAAATATGGAAAGCCATTTGAAAAGCTATATGCTGAAAAAATATAAATTCTGTACACCAAAACTCAAACAGTAAACAAGATGCAACGTAAAAATGAGGACCGATTATCTGTTTCTAAGGTAGGTAAAATATCATCACAGTAAATGAAATTTTCTTTGTATCATGAATAGTGTGCTGCTTACTTTAGAGCCACCCAGTCTTTCGTTAAAATCTATGCGTAGAAATCCTCTGACGATATCTCTATAATTCATTAGTGAAAATAATCCGGAAAAAAAAACAAAGGAAATTTAGTTTGTAAGATAAACGAAAAGATTATGAAGTGTACACCAATACTCATTGGATTAAAATGCATAAATTAGTAGGCCAGCAGAATGTCATTCCTTGCCTTCATATTTACAGAAACACTGAATCGATTTAGTGACATACATCTCTGAGTAAATATTTGATAAGCCATTAAGAAGACAGTCTAGGGCTGTCATTTCAAATATTTGTGTGTTATTAGATTACGACGTTTTTTCAGAAAGAAAAGTATTCCTAATCCACTGGGTTGTCTCACTTTCCAAACTCTTGAAAATTCACGTATCTCTAGCTAAAAGGTTATGTGGATCTTCGTATCAGAGCTTTGGATTTAAAAATAATACAGTCAAAAGTTAATCTCAAATAACCTCCCACAGAGGCTAAGATTTTCCCTAAAGAGTATTTTGTCTCTGGTGTTCATTTTCTCTGCTTGTAATCACAATCTGAACATTTTTTGTTTAATTTGTTTTTAGTTAGACTTCCAATGTCATCTATTTTTTTCACTTTCTTTAGTTTAATAGATCGATTTCAATTATGTGATTGATTACTAACACAGATTGTCCAATTGATGTTGGATTTCGTTCACTTCATAACATTTTCTGTTCTAAACACTTAATGTTTACATGCCACGCTACCTTGAAGTACAAGATTACTTTCCCTCGCTTATTTTGATGTACACATGTGATCAATGACCATTATTTCTCTGTTACTCGTTAAATCTCACACTTATTAGTAAATTAATTATCTTCATGTATGATTCGTATTCCTAAGTTATTTTACTCGATTGTTTTAAGTCTTATCATGACACATCTTACACCGGTGTATTATACGGAGGCCAGCACATCAGCGAAATTCTGTTAAAATACTCTATCAACATGACGAAATGTAGCTGATGATTTATCTGACTGACACATTATTATTTATAAAACTTATTATTCTGGATGATAGATTATAGAGCTATTCTATAGCCGTATACAACAATCAACTGGAATCAGTGCTTAAATAACTTGATTCTGCAGAATGCATCAAGAATTTTATCAAGAACTGAAATCGCTTGAGTAACAAATAAAAGAAAACAAACGGTGTGTATTTGTTTCGTCACACCATTAAATCATCTTAGGTTGGCAAAGGCATGAGATTATGAAACACTATTTTTTTTCTATCCTGTTGCATCTTAAGCTCAAAGTGTGACAACAGTTCAGAAGTTTATCATTTTAAAAGTCGCGGGTTCAGACTTCGCTCTGGGGTCCGTAACCAGAAACACATAGCTAACTAGTTCTTGTTGATCTATATTCGTTTCATAAAAGTCTTCATTTTCTGGCTTAATCTACCTCAAAAAGAAAGCTAACGTGAAATAATTTTGACTTACTTAGCATCTTCATCATCTATTTCATTGGGAAACTCAAAGTCACCAGTTATTATTTTCTGATATATGTGCAATCGGTTATCATCCTCATCATAGAACGGTGGACGACTATGATGTGAATACATCATAATAATTTTTTTTTATCATAATCGGAAGAATTGGAGAAGGCGATTACATATTAAAAAAGTAAATGAGAAAAGCAAAGGATTAATGAAGACGGCTATAAATTAACACAAATTTTTATCGGAAGTGAGAGATACTTACAGAGCTTATATACTTACCAGCTTATATCAAGAAGCCCTTCAGTACTGAATATAGTGACAATTTTCAGTGACACCGGCTAGCGGTGATTTGTTTTATATCAGAATCCCTCCCTGGTATTGTCATTTTTAATATAAAATGAAACACTGCAGAACCGTGTTACAACATAACCTTGCGGATACATTGTTAAACCAAATCACAGACATTGATAGATCCATTTAACCTAAAACGTACATTGCTTGCCAGCTTGGGTATTATTCATCCTTATATGTGACAGTGTTTTTGAATCGCACATTAGTGTCATTCTAGAAACTTTATTACCTTCATGCACGTATTTTTTTGATGATTAGAAGTACACGTTAATTAAATTATAGACCAAAGGCTAAACAGAGTCATATATGAGGATCTAGTAGGAAAGCAGATATTTCCCTACTCTTTCCCTTTCGTCTTCTGAATGTCTAGATGGGGACTTTTGACAAAGATTAAATGTTGACTCTAATATAAAACTGTTCTTCATTCATTAGCGTTCTATGAGTGGTAAGGCTGTGAAGGCTCACATTTTCAGCATTCTAACATCCAAAAAATATTACACATGAATAAATGCGGCTTAAAGTTAAATCTCTTTAACCTATCAGTATTCATTAATTATAATTATTTTAGATACGCCAACATGAATGAAATAATTACAACGTACCCAACAAGCATTTCATAAATAATAATTCCTGTAGCCCACCAATCAGCCGCTTGATTATGTCCTTTTCCCTGAAGAATTTCCGGTGCCAAATATTCAGGTGTACCGCATAGGGAATACGTGCTAAAAGTAGAAGACTAGTGTGAATCTCAACTAAAAGTTATTTGACTGATGCCATTTATTAATAAAGTATTGCGAAGTATATATATATATATATATATATATATATATATATATATATATGATATGACATGTCTTAATTGTAGAAAATACTGCACGATTCCTCATACTTTGATTCACAGAACACATTTTCACCAGAAAGATAACCGTTGTTCTTTACAAAAGTAAATAGTTCAGTGTGTTGTACAGACAAAAAAGTTATTTGTGTGAAATAACTAAGAGGCAGAGTACTAAGTACACCTCAGTGTTCAAAATGTGATCACACTACAAATACAAATTAGACGATTACCTATACACATAAAACAAAGAGTAAATTGTGTTTATTGCCTGATTAATACGATCATGAAGTTCGTTTTCCATTAGGAAGTGCAGTCGCTCTTCTGTCGTTTTTAGTTAGATATAAGAAGTACAAAATAATTAAATGGAGTCAAATTTCTCTGGAGGTAAATCTTTGAAGTTCATTACCATGTGAAAGTTACTGAACAGGTAGGTACACGGAAAATTCCCTCCACACTTCATGACTAATTTTTCCTTTTACTTAGGATCATTTCCATCAAATTTTAAATATTTGTTTTAGCTGTGTAGAGATGCAAACTAATAAAATTGGTAAATATCAGATTTTGGATATATCTCCACTATAAAGCTGACATGGCAGTTCTTATTTGCTCAAACAAATTTACTTTAGACAATTCTTGAAGAAAATTCTCTATAAAGTAAATTCGATAAATCTTTGTAAAATAGTAAGGTAAACGAAAACTATCTCTGATTTACTTTTAGAGGACTAACACCACGAAGCACGCGGAAAACTGATGATAGATACTCTCATCTGGATTTGATTAGTAATAGAAATTATTACATTTTACGGTCAAGTTGTATGATATGCTTGCTTATTTGATTGAGTGATCAACTTCTACATAGTGAATAACCAGAGTGAATGTATTTCACGGAAATTCATCAAGAATTTCATAATTTTTGGATGGTTACCAAATTGCACTGTAGCATCCAGATAGATTATTTACAAGCTTTTTCACAGTTAAAAAAGTACTTGCCGGAAGTCACAAATCAACAACAGGTAAATTTAAATGAAATCTATTCATTATTCTAAAAACTATCCCTAGTTGCCTTCATGATATGTTTACACAGTGCGTATTCTTTCTATTCACTTGACATAAACAACAACTTACCGGTCCTTGACATGCTTCGCGAACCCAAAATCAGTCATCTTCAAATGGCCAGAAGAATCCAGAAGAAGATTTTCTGGTTTTAGATCTCGATAAACAATTTGTAAACTTGGCAAACAAAAAAGGAAAATAATGGAACAAATTTGTAAATCCTGATTTTATAGTCCAGATATAATAAATTCACATAGTCTTAATACAGAATAGTTTTCTTGTAATGCACAACCTTTAGTAGACTTTTCCATTGTAGTACTCACCATTTCAGAGCCTTATCGGTTTTCAAAAGAATTTTACGCTTGTGTAAGCGTAAGGTGAACAAATCTGTTCAGATTTACACATTTCCTGGTTTATGTTTCTTTATCAAAAAGGTTCTGTTCAGAAGGCACTTTAGTTATCCTTTTAACACGGATATGTTTAAGTTTAATGACTTCAAACAACTGTTAAAGACAATCGAAAGACCGCTAAATTGAATTGAGCTTTTTGTCCAGAATGATTATTTCTGAGTAAAAGTATCAGATAGACAGTTGAGGAAACTACTGGTAAGTCTTTAAGTTATGCAAGAAGTGATTATTTGTTGTTTATTTGACAATTTTCCAATGTATAAAGGACATTATGTTATATGAAGATGAAATACTTTTGAAAATCAAAGTGAAAATAATGAAATCCACATTACATCATAGGATTATTCGGATTCCTAGAGGGTTTAGGTCATCTAGTTGAGTCATTTCTATTTCCTTGTTTTATTCTAGTTACCTGTTAGAATAGATGATCAGTAGGTACAATATTTCTGCTTTCATTGGTTAAATTACATTTAAATTTCAAATTAAGTACTGTTCACGAAATCTGCCAGTTAGTAATTTCATCAAAATGTTGCTGACTATTACATGTCATCAATCGAAGAGACAAATTGGTTTTTACAGCTGTGAGAATATTAGTATAGTGTCCTTGTTTCAAAAAAAGGAAAACTGAGACAAATCCAAAAAACCATAAATTATCTTCAAGAAAATGAATGTATAAAAAAGGAAGTTCTGGTTGGCCAAGAGTACTTACTATTGAATCTTAAATCAATTTTTAGGTTAATGACGCAGCTAATGAGAAAAAAGCGAAAAATTATGTTATTGGAGGGCCTCTCGCCTTTCATTACGGTTCTCCAAAACTACTGATCCATCGCCCGACATAATCGGGAGACCATGTGACGAGTACGCCGCTATTCATCCACCGAAGTGGAACTTAACACAATTCGCTTTCTAAACTCTATCAGTTAAAAATAAAAAGTGACTTTAGGAATAATTAGTCTTTTGGGAATCTAACCATCGAATAAACACAATGTAGTAGACATTAGCAACCGACGTCAAGATTGGTTTTCATGCAGTTGTACAATGACCTGTTTGAAAACATACTCATCATGTAACAGTGATACCTTATTCTCCTAAATGATATGGATATGATATATAGGATTGAGACATGAGAGTTGAAATATAAAGTGCTTATCAATCGACTATGAGCCTCTTTAATCCTATAAAACTGTATTCTAAATAGGAATTTCTAATGAATCACAGAGAAAAACTGAACATGCGTTGAATTCATCTTGATTTCCAGAGATTTAGAATTTATGTCAGAACCTTCTTGATTTCTAATGCCTGAGTTTTATAATTTAATACTGTTTGAGAAATAATGAGGATAAAGACAGACATTTAATAAAATTTTTATGCAAAGGGTAAAACAGCTTCTGCTTATAATCACATTTTCAGTCTAATGTAAAATTCTAACTACTCAGTCAGTTTGATGAGAAACGCAAGAGAGAATAATGCACCAACCTAAAAGCGTGTTTAATATTACTGTATTTTTATTATTGGAAAGTAATTGCTTTTTGTTTGAAAAGCTTAAGTGAGTGTAGTGTTATAACGAATTCATGCAATTAGTCTCTCGCCTATTTCGTCTAAGCACTCACTCAAAGCATGATTATATGAGGATAAAGATGGTCGACAAAAATCACGTGCTAGTCATAGCTTAAGTATACAAATTCATCGCGTTAACTAGTTAGGAAAATATTGAGAAATTCAGTACAAGGTACATTGAAAATAGTCTTTTCATAATTCCACTTAAAACATTTTTTTTAAGTCTAAAACGTTCAAGTTGACAAAAGTTTAACCTACTGAATTATTGCATATAAGGCTGATTGTAACTAGCAAGTAAAGCATGTCATTACTGTTTTAAAAAAATTAATCATTAACGGTTCGGTTCCGACTTGTTTCAACGGTAGATGAAACCGTACTGACACAAGAGTCCTGTAACTGAAGATCTGAGAAATTGTGCTACTTATATTTTTATATGAAGTGATATGATTCATTACAAACAAAATTACATTCTGCCTGGCTTAGTTTATCGTTTGGTGATTATTCGTCAACTGATTTTGCCATCCCGAGTTTGTTCCTCTTGTAAAACTAATGCTTTCAATCAATCCTGTGGACAGCAGTTTAAGATATCAATCTAAGATCATACAAACAAGTCATCAAAACATATCCCATATACAATACAGACACTCTAGAAACATCCTTAAAGTATTAATAGTGAACTCTTCTACCCTATGGTAAAGATGATGAGATTTAGGTATCACTCAAGCAGTACTTATTCATCTTAGTTCCCTTTTTCGCCTTCGTGAATGCAATTCACTTTACAACCTAAAAAGAAACTGCATACTTGAATATTCTAGTTATCCTCTGATAAAATTCCAATGAAATGCCTGACTTCAAGGTAGTAATTTAATTTATTTGATGGGATATTTTCCTTAACGAACCAACAAAACTGTAGTGAGGCTTGCAACGATAATTACTGAGCAATTAGAAATAGTACTGCTGTCGGCAACAACGTGGATTATATCAGGACAAGTAAAAGGAAATCACTATCAAAAGCTTTGAGTTTATTTTAGACAAACAAAGATTACCGAAAACACAAATTAAGCAAATAAGTATTTTCGCTGGTTTCTGGCTAGGCTTTATCTTTGCGTCATTCAGATCATGAAATGAATAGAGGTTTTCAGCTTTGTTTTCCTTATCAAGGATATATTGGTTAGTTCACTGATAATCCCATGGTAGTTTGCTTTCCTATTTGATAGTGTAATCATGCAACACAAAAAAATATCGCTACTGATAGCTTTGATTTAAGCAAACAGAAATTTGCTTACCTGTGCAAATATCTAAGCGCTAAAATAATTTCGCTCGTATAAAATTTTGTAGTTTGTGATGAGAAATGTCCAACTTCTCGAAGATATTTAAACAGTTCTCCGCCGCAGACATATTCAAACAACATATACAAAAATTTCGCATCATGTCCTGTCCAGTGCCTTGAATTAACAAAAACACAAAAAGAAAAAAAAACGACTGTATATGTAATATGTAAAAAATAATAGTGTTTTTCTTTGCAAAAAAAAATACTGACTACGAAATATTTTTAGTGCGTGAAATAACCACTGGATTAGACTCAAGTTCTAATGAAAAAGTTGTGGTTTTTAAGTTCATCTAACTGCAGCTGAGTGGTTGGAAATCAAGGTGAAAGGTACAAAGCACGGCTATTTTAGTTTTATTCTGATATGTCACAGGTGCGAAATTTAGTAACGCTTTCAGTAAACTTTCTTCAACTTTTGAGGACTGAGTTCACAATTAACCATAGACAGCAGCATATTGCAAGTTGGAGAAAATTTGAAGCACTCTTATAATCCAGAATTTTTCACTTCTGAAACTTGTTTACAAACTGCAGAAGAGTTTTCCATAAAACGAAATCTATGGGGAAAAAATCCTATTTTGTTATTAGACAGAAATGGGTCACAAGATCGACTTTGATAGGACCAAAGTTCTACATATATACATATATGTCTACATATAAATAAAAACTGACTGCGGAGGGTAACATATACGAGTGAACCCCAAAAGCTTAAACACATGTGATGGTGTGATGTTAGTTAATGCAGAGTAAGTATTGATTATTACACAAAATAGATCTGTATCACTCATGCTCATGCCTAATTTATCCCGATAGCCTGCATCTTCTAGAGTAACATATATTTTTGTTTTTCATTATGGATGTAGATAAACGAAAACTTAAATTGACACAATATTAATTCATAACTGTAACCAACATTAACGTCGTTTTATTTTATTTTGTTCTGAACATGCTGGTAAATGCTATGCAGTTGTTCACCTACGCACATTATTGAATATTATATACAGATTTTCCCACTAAGTGACAGATTACCATGACTTTCATTTGAACATTTTCATCAAACACTGGTATGAAATTACACACACCGTTTACAGTATATGAAAAATAGACGTGGTAATAAAGGTACTTCCTTTCGCTTTCTGTTGCGCTGATGAGCATTAAGAGTCATTTTATGACGGAAAGCAATTTTAAGTGTTACGACAGTGACTCCTACGAATTTTCAGATTTTTTTTTACAACTCAAGTTGTCAGTCAGTCACATCAATTTTCAATCTGTTCGGTGGTCATCATTCACTTAGGATAGAGGGAAAAATTACTTAGACAGATTTCATCTAGTATCAAAAGAAGAATGCACACACAGCAAAGAACTGTCTTATCATTTGGCTAAGTGACCTAACTTCAGACTGGATTGGTAGATTGTGACAATAGAAACTGACTAACATTCGGCAACTGACCACCAGTGAACATATATCAGTCTTAGAAAACTTCGGCTTTGACCTGAACAGCATTGTCACTGAGTCAGTTAACAAGATACAAAGAAGGCGTGACTGCAAATGAGACTGGAACTGTACATTGTACAGCTGCCGCGCACACCAATTTCACTTCTTCCTTTAGAAATTTTAGATATTTTCTAATTTTCCTGCAGGTTCTGGCCAACAACTTGTAGCAGGCTAGTTCGCACAAGAAATTTAGTCTCATACACAGTAATAAATTTATGAGATATCATTCATCTCTGCGGGAAAGAGCTTCAAACTAAACATACTAGTAAAGCATCAATTACTCCAGTTTTTGAAGTTTCCCTGTAAAATTACTTTTTTCCCTAGAAAATTAATATTTAATGCAAAATGATATAATATCATTGAATTTATCAAAGTTAAATCCGTTTTGAAGATATTTTACCAGTTAAGCGTCGTAGAAGCTTGATAAGAAAGCTGCCTGTAAACTTTAGTAGGCTTCTCTTATCCATAAAGAATCATTTTCAGGTTAACAGACCAAAGAAAATAAAAGTAGGTGTTAATCAATATCAATTCGATATTTATTCATACAAACTAACACTTGGTTATTGAATCATATGAGCATATATACTTAAGGCGCTAAAAGTAATTTTGTTGTAATACTGCTAAGAGTATTGCAACCTCATTTGCGAATACTTGTCATAGCTCCGAAACAGTTGCTGGCATTTTCCCTCCTTCTAATTAAATTGTTGAATTTATTCTGACTTTATGATAATTCAGGAATTAATTAAAGCATATATTCTACATATTAGTTTGTTTATTAGATATACCACACAGTGAAACAGTATTATTTACTGGATGACGTTTCGAACAAAATTTATTGTTCATAATCATATCAATTATAATCACACGACTTCGAAACTTGAGTTTTATAGTTTCCTTTGTCCTCTCCTATTTGTCGTCGTTGCGGTAGTAGAATTTTCCAGATATCTGAGACAGGTGATGAATCATTCCTATTACATGTATTTGCAGTTGATTCGATAAACAAAGCTTCTGTTATCAATCTACTTAGTATTTGTGGTCTGTCACTTAAACACTTCACCAATCCTACTTTTACTGACGTAGGATGAGATGATGGGAAGTACAAATATCTGTTCGAATGTGTAGGTTTCCTGTAAACACTAGTGTTTAACTTCCCATCTTACTTCCTTTTTACGCTGCAATCTAACATTCGAAGCTCCTCTTCCTGACTTTCCAACTCACAAGTGAATTCAATTGCCTCCACCTTTGGGTTAATGTGTTCGAAAAATCTATATATATCCTGTGTTCTAAGTACAGTGAATGTGTCATCTACATACCTCCACTATACTTTTCGGGTGGTGGTGAACGTTTCAATCGCTATGTTTTCCCACCTATCCATGAATATATCTGCTACAACCGGGATATTGGTGATCCCATGGAAACTCCCTCAGTTTGTTTGTATATTTTCCCTTGGAATTTAAATATTGAGGAAGTCAGGCATAGCTGTACTCCCCGCATTATGTCCTTAAGTGACACTTTTGTCCGTTCGAGTTCGAGTTCTTGGTCAGAAATGAGTTCGTTTCTGACTGCCTCTATAGCCATATTTATTGGTATATGTGTATACAAAGTGACAATATCAAAACTAACCATTTTCTTTTCATTATCTAATTTTAAATTAAGAATTAGTTAGTCTAGATTTCGAGTGGCTTTTAAGGAGATTTAATACCATGGCTAAATATTTAGATAATTCATAAGTAGGTGAATTTCTAAAATCAACTATAGGTCTAATAGGGTATCCAGACTTATGAACTTTAACAACACCATACATCCTACTAAGGTTATTAGTTTTGTGTCCACCACAGTCCCCAAGTTTTACACATATATTAGCATACATTTTACAGTTCGCTAAACTTGGTAGCTGTGTATGGAGAGAGTTCTGGATAATAACTAGGTAATACAAAAAGCATTAATAGGGTAGAAACCAAAATACAATTAAATAAGCAAGTTGAATGACGCAATACAGTTGACAGGATTTAAGACACCTTAGTAAAAATGAGAGTCAAGTTAAGATTAGTGTCATTTCTACTGATCTCAGCTGGATTTCTGTTTGATTTTAGTCGCGTTCTGCTCAATCACGTTAGCTACATTACATCATGCAGTTTGTTTATTTTATTTTTGTTTTAGTTTCTATCAGATTAACGCTTTCCTCCTATGTGATTTTCATCTATAACCCACAGTTTTAATGACATCTTTGAGAACACTCCTGTTGCTGCTAAGAAAAAGTTCCAACCCTAAAGTATAACGACCAAAACGAAACTACCTAACAGAGACCTTGCGAAACCATTGTCGACCAGCCACGTGAATTCGAAATAAAGGCGTGCAATTTAAAAAATGATCCTAGAGGAGCAATGTAATGTTAAAAAATAGTTAAATAGGGTAACTATCGTGTATGTATTGCAAGAAGATCTCACAAATTCCCATTGGAGTCCTCATAGATAAGTCAAACCAGTTTATACACATATATTCGTCCATCATTGTTTTTTGCTCCATTCTCTGCTCTACCCTCTTTTTTAAATGACTATAAACTCTCAGTGGAACTTGTGTGAGTCCTATCGAAAGGATCAACAAAAGTGAACGACAGTCTGGGCGTATGCTCACAAAACCATCAATAGATCGTATCTATATCTGTAAATACGTTACTCCTTCACATATACACTTCGCCTCTCTTTACATTGGCGTGTTATCCAAACAGTACTTAAATACTACATTTGAATGAAACCTGCCAAGTAATTCATGTATGGCATCCGTAATTCCGCCTATTTACTGCGTACTAACCTCAATGGTTGCTCAAGCTTATTGCATCCATTTATTAGGTAGTTTCTTTTTGGGTCAGTATACTTTAGAGTTACTCAAAACATTTTACTATAAAAATTGTCTTTTCACTTATACATTTATTTTAATTAATTTGAATCGATCCAGGATTTCTGTTCTTAAAGTATTATCTGCATTCATTAATTCTTCATCTCTATCATGCTATCTTTTATTTAGCTCCTCTAAAACACGATGGATGCTTTTACTTCAATAAAATCACGTGAATTAGCGTTCTGTCATTAAGGCACATACATTACTGGTATTTACAATTTCGTTACATTCAGCTATACTAACCGATTTCTATTTTTATTTTAGCCATAGACTGACAAGTCAGTATATCACCACAAAGTGTTCTCAAAGGAATTAAAATATTCTTTCTAAAACTAAATACACACGATGAAGAAAAATTAAGTAGTGAGAAAGAAAGAAAAAGGAAGGGAAAAATATAATACATAAGCAACTAGTCAGTTGAACACTTATTTAGCACTGATATTATTTAAATACAGTCTTTATTTAGTAAATACTCTGTTTAATCACCAGCCGATCGGTTTGATGGTTAAAAACTATGACTAGGTGCAAAGATATTCGATTGCTCCTTTTATCAGATAAAACAATGCAAAGTATTTTTTGTCGGGACAGTTATATGACTAGTGTAATATTATCCATTAGTAGCTTTTCTCAGCTTCGATTCAAAACTGTACACTTATATAGTGTTGTAAAAGATTTAGCGAGTTGTCTGTAAGGTCATTTATTCATATCAGTCGGTAGCAAAACATATGAATTTAAACAGCAAACAAAATAATAAATTACTTAATCAAAAAGCAGTAAATGATGAGCAAGGTTGAGAAATAACTAACACATTAGAAATTAAAAATTTATAAAGTTTGAAAGGAAGAGAAAAGATGAAGACAAAAACCAAATGAATATGGATTACATGTCAAATAACTGTACGAACTGAAGAAATAAAGTTTAAGGCCACGGTAGTAGAAGGGACTGTATAAACCGTTCTGTCCACATTAGAAGCACCTGTAAATTTTTCATCTTGCATTTCTAATAGTAATCATTTCTGAGTAACGCTCATCATTTACTGCTTTTAGCTTACATAATTCACTATTTTGCATGCTATGTAAATTTATGTTTTGTCATTGGCTGATATTAACAGTTAACCCAACGGGCAACTCCCTGACCTTTTACAACGCTATGTAACCGTGCAGTTCTGAAGTGAAGTGAGCTCGCCTTGTAACCGGAAGGCCCTGGGTTCGAATCCCGGTGGGTGCGTACTGCCGAAGAGCCCCGAACTAGGACGAAACAGCTGTCCAGTACTCCCAGGTTTTCCAATGGTTCTCTAACTAATGTCAGCTCATGATGAAATCCTGAAACCAATCAAATCTCTACAAACCAACACTTGAAAAAGAATATTCTTTGCCGATCTGTCTTTCTGATTCATGTCACATGCGTATTTTTCATATGTTAGTGAAAAATTGTCCTCTGAATAGGTATGTTTAACTGATTATCGTCAATTTATTAATGTCAGCCCTTTTTAGCCCGTTCCAGAAGACAGTATACGAAGAAAGAAAACTGAATCATTCTGATATGCCAAGTAACATAGGCGGAAATCATAAGTACCAGTAAATAACAACTGGTAACTAAAAGATTTTAAAGAATCAACTTCCAGACTGCTGAGTTACAAAATCCACTGAGGTTGAGGCTTTAACATTTGTAAATAAAACTTGGGGATTTTTACCTCTGTAAAACATCATTTTCATACTTTTAATCTAATGTAAAATTAATTCATAAAATCAGTCAGACTAAGTCAAACGAAGTGAAAAGGAATTGATGTATCTGTTCTATAACATGGAAGACTTTCTTCATAAGTGCAATAGCTTCAAAGTAAGCAACATTTTTATCTTCCTCATAAATAAATAAATAAATAATCAGACTATACTACAAACTCTTTTTATTAAGATTATATGAGATTTTGCGCTTGAAATGACTAATGTCACTCAAAAGATTTTCAGCTCTGATAAGCATAAAACGGACAGTACCGTGCCGTAGAATAAATTTCCTGATATCTTTTCAAATGAAAAACATTTCCTTTTCCGGATAGGTTTTCTTTTCATAAACCAACGTAGCAATTAGACTATGTAATATAATTCAGATGCTGCAAAATAACTTGTTCATATTCCTGGGAACTTATGAAACTATAAATTTACGGACCAGAAGAATTATTTTTGTTACTAATAGTTTATTTTCAAATCAGAATATTTCTCAGGCTGAAATTCATTTCCTACTTTAACACTACAAAGTGTTCATTAGTTTTCACTAAGTGTAGCTAACTGGACCTTTGCACTCAATTTTAGTGGTGAGCACAACCACTGTTTTTTAAACCGTATAAAAGAGATTTAGTTTTCATAAATTCTCTTTTTTATCAAGGAAGTCTTACTGCAATGGAAATAAAATGTTTTAGCCGAGAAAAGAAACTAACATTCAAAAAATTTGCAACTGATGAAATCGTGGTAACAGGTAAAAAACACTACCTTCTTACAATGAAGTTAAATAATATGCTCTCCAGGCTGATCGGCCATTTATGTGATTAGAAAATCAAGCTATGGTTCAATCTTTTTCTTTCTTAATTATGAAGATTGCTCTCTCTTTATATTACCCCTAACTTCTAAGTCACCCTTTCCGTTTTAACTAACTTAACATACTAAAGGTTAAGCGGACAGACAATCAGAGTTTAAATAAATACGAAGGAAATGGCAAATAAGAAAGGGTGGGAGGGTTTTGATTAGAGTTCACCTAGGCCAAGGGAGAGACAAAGGTAGAATAAACCTCTTTTGTATGCAGAGACTAGGATTGTTCTCTCAAATACCCATAGCTTCGGCTAAGTGTGAAAGGCGGGTTCGAATTCCATTCGGAAGGCTCGGTGGAATGTGATGGGTGACTTTGAAGGCACTTTTTCTGTCCTATTGGTGACTGCTATCAATTAAATGTGCCAAAATAGAACTTCTTATAGATCTCATTTGGCCTTTTCCGAACCATGAAGGAAGATGCTCATTAGTGCGTTTGTTAAGCTGTCTGGTTGTTCGCCCTATGTAGCTTTTTCCACAGAAGTAACTAAATTTGTAGATACTTAAAATAGCTAGTAATAGAAATGGTTAAGTCACCTCGATTGTATTAGAGTATTGTAATTCATCGGTAGTAGAACGCTCACCAAACACGCTTGTGGTTCGAGATTCCATTCCCAGCTGACTGACACCTAGAACCCATCTAATTTACTAGCCTTTAGCAAGTCTGCGGAAGAGGGATAGTTGGGCGTGAGGCTTCATAGTAGTATGGCGAAACCACAGCCAAGGAAACAGAGGAAGGAAATCCATTTAAGTTTGACTCTAGTCCAACTTCACAAGAAAACATGGTGGATGAAGAATAGGTGGGATCTCAATACTTCGGTGCCCAGAGTCAGTGAAATACTACTGCTGTCAGTGTTTCTTTATTTATTCAATAAAACACGAACGGAATGGTATTTGTGTACAAAGCATATAATGGCATACATGGTTTAACACTGCATGTGTAGATGTCAAGGTCATACCAGGTGAGTCAAGGTGCAGATTACAACAAGTGACAGTGTGATTAAATTTATTTTCCTACATGCTTCTAGGAAGAACTTATAACTTTATTATCAACTAACTGCAATTTGCAAATTTTAGAAAAGTTAAGACTTCGTTATTTTTCACTTAGTGTGAACAAAACTCTTTATCAGTCGTCAGCTTTATCTAGATAAAAGCCGAGTGTAACTCCTGACACACATTTAAACATTGGACATTTTCGGATATCATGTGACGGGTGGTTATCAAGGGTGCAATCGCGTCTCTCATCAATTTAAGATCGGCGTCAGTGATTCAGCGGTAGAATACTCGACAACCGCAAATTTGGTCCGAGTTTCGATCACTGTCTGACTCACTCCTTAACCTCGTTTAGCTAGCAGTAAGCCCAATAAAGAAGGGAAGGTTCTGAATGAGGCTGGCAACCCCAGCCCATAAAAAATAAACATCACCACTACTCCAAAACTTAAAGCTTGACGCCCTGTGTTCCACTAGGGACGCAAAGGATTAAAGTAATAAAAGAACCACTTGGATATTCAATGGAAGGTAAATACTGATGGTACGTAACATTTAGTGATACTCAAACAGGCACTCCAAGCCAATTATGACTTTTGAGATGACTAAAATGTGCAGATGTCTACTGGGACTGCCTTCTTCTATATGGTTGAGTAATTGGCTCACGAACACGAGATAGACAATAAATTTGTCAAGGCATTATATGAGCGAAAACCTCAACTCACTTTAAGTGAAACGCTTCGGAAAAACAATGCATATAATACCTTGTATTTAGCAAGCGATATCAGTGATTCACGTGTGATTCAATACAACAAGAAAAGTTCTAGGCAGATGTTTTGATTTTTAGTTAAGAATTTCTGTGAGCTAGGCATCAAACGTAAAAATAAGCCGGGGACGGCAAAATTTTTTATGGAGCAGATTTTCATCTACTGACTGGCTGCTGATTTACTGGCTTTTGTTTATACTATTTACCAATGTGTAACTTTGCTGGTTTCTGTAATTAATGAAAACTATTCTAGATATAACTTGTGAACTTTGTAAATAAATAAAAACATATTTCTTTCCTTTGATAACCGACTTAGAAATAGATTTCTGAAGTTCTGATTATAAGCTCCCATCGATGCCGACAATCAGTTGGAATTATTGCATAATTACTCGCCAATAACAATGAGAGACAGCGACTGGTAAATGGAATTCGGAAGATTTAAACTGTGCAATTTTAGCGGCATTTGAAAGAATAATTGAAAACGTGGAAGATCTAAAAACAAGTATCGTATGGCTGTGCACAGGTTTCCTGGTTTTAAATGGTCACGAGATTTACACGAGCTTTGAATTATTAACTGTCTTAAGCGAGTTAATTGTGTACAAATCTTTTAACTGGACTAGTTATACTATTTACATATAAGCAAGCATTAACTTTCTGTAGGCAATGCCAGTAACACGTATTCTACAAAGGGCACTAAATTTTACCACTGTTTCCATTTAACTTCAGTTCATTTATGGATTTACCTAAATACCAGGAAATTATGAGTGATAAAAATGTTTTGGATTATCTAAACTCCAACAATTCTATTCACTTGTTTTATTCGTAACTTGCTGCAATTCGACAAAAATGTGTAAAAAGCTTCAGACCCAACAGGTGATAATTTCACGTAACCTGAGTGACCACTGACTTAATACTTATTGAATTCAAACTGAAATATAACAGATCAGTTTACTATCTAACTTCACTGGTGACCACCAGTAAAAGGTTTATCAAAATATAAATGCAGTAATATTAGCTTCCTTTGAAATGTAAAAGTTGCTTTAGCACTGCCAGCTGTTTGCAAGATCTTATAATTATTTGAAAACACTAGCCAAAAATATGACTTTTGTTCCCTCGCAAGTTACATCGTTTGGCAAATCATTTTATTTTTTAGTGTCAAGGTCAAGAGTATTGGAATTTGTCTACCCATCTAGTATTTCTTCAAATCAATAATAATCATTTTTGCATTATTGAAAACATTGAAAAAACCTTCTGTATTTAATAAGTGGTGACCTAAATAAAAACTATTCCAGTGAAAAACTGTTATTTTGTAAACTGCTTTATTAGTTATCTGCAAAATAAATAAATATCAGCCTAATCCATAAATGGGCATGATAACTATATTCCACCTGGTGTAATACATATTAGTTGCTGTCGTTTATTAAGAGAGATATAGGCATAGTTGATTATATCTAAACCATTTTGGTCTCAAAGTATACAGTAGCACTTTGAATCCAATGTTCAATGGTTTTCGCTAAACATTAGGGTACTATAAACCATAATTCTTCATACACTAGAGGCTTCTACTAAAGTAATGAAATGAGTTGTTGGCTTTTACGCATTATTATCAGTGGGTTTCCCTGCCATTTTACTTAGGATAAAAAAAACGGAGCTGCAGACTGAATATGATTTAATGCCCATTTTTTCTAATCATTCTTGAAACAAACAAACATTTCTGATGAATCAGCTTTAAAAATGTTTCTTGTCTACAGAAATTCACATTAACAGAGGCTGACTAAATCACAGAAAGGAGAAGGATTAAAATTACTGAATAACGCATTGACACGATTGTCTATGTTACTGTGAAAATTAAAGAAAAATTGGTATATATTCCAGTGAATTTGTTCTTTCTGTGAAAAAAAAATATTTTTTTCAGCTGATTTGTTTGGCTAACCGTTATGCGTACAGCAGCTAAAGATAAGTAGCTGAGACAGGCAAAGGTATCGTTTCTTGAAGCTCCTTACATATTCATCAAAAATAAATGTCAAAGACTTGTACAGATGCTCTGGGGTAAGAGTCTGTTCAAGCTTCTCTTTCTGAAAGCTTTCAGAAAACAACTTGTACAACCAAACTCGCGTATTATTTCTATTGGGAAACGAAATAGTTTACCCTGCCTTCTTGACCTATGGAACAAAGTGAAGCCGAGTCAATGTTTTTGTGTACACCATCCGACAGTCTTTATACACCTATCTACTATGATGACTTTCCATTTCAGATGTGTTGGCTATTATATGTAAATAAGACACAACCACTGTCTCCTATAAAATCATAAACGCGAGTCATAGAAACGAACTCACCTAAAAGGAATATTACGCCAAGAAGATATGTAACACTTGAGCGTAAAGACGTATAACACATATCTCGGTGACAATAAAATCAAATACTTTTTTTTTATTTACCTGATTTTTTAGACATCGTACAATACCATCTTCATGCTGTTGTTCACTATGAACATAAGTCACCATTTGAAGTCTTTATCAACATTCTAGATCCAAGCACCCTACGTCACTTTGGGATATATATATATATATATATATATATATATATATATAAAATTCATATATTGATTTTTGAAAATTCCTAAGTGTATACTGCAACTACTTCTTCTTCTTATGACAAGATATATAAATATGAAAAGTGAAATGAACACAGTCAACACTTCAACTTACAGTTTTACAATGAATGAGTGATTCAACTGCATTAATATAGATTTCTCGTTTTTAACATGTTCCACTTGTTTTAATCTGACCAATTCTTCAATGATTAGTATTTTTAGTGCATAATATTGTTGCGAACATTTATCGTGAACTACAATGACACGACCGAATGTTCCAGTTCCTAAATAGAAGAAAAAAATAAGCAGTAAGTAGACTTTTGTTCATTATTTGAAGAAAGTGAGTAGTCAAAGCATACAAATTTCTAAAAATTAAAGAATAAACTCCAATGAATAACACTATGAAATTCAGCCTATTTCAAGTAACAAGCTTATGGATCCTCATCACACAAAAAACTCAAAACACTAGAAGCTGAAAAGCATACATTTTTCAGTGGGTGAATAACAATATAAATTATTTTGATAGCTGATAATCCTAAAATCCAGTCCTCAGTTACAAATTATTTAAAATGTTTTTCCTTAATCCTCTGTAGTTTAAGTTGATCCTAGCTAACTAGTCAACGTGCAGAAATTTGTATTTGGTAATGAATAAACTAAATTAATTATTTGTTCGCTTCTCGGCTCTCTGAGCTAAGATCATGTGTAGTGCGTCGGTGGCATAGCGGTCAGGACGCTCGCCGACCATGCACATGGTCCGGGGTTCAAACCCCGGCCGACGCACTCCTTTACCTCGCTAAACCAGAAATAAAGCTGGTAAAGAGGAAAGGTTGGGCATGAGGCTAGCAACCCCATCCTGTAAAACAAAAATTAAACACTGCCACAGAAACTTCAAGCCTCCAGCTTGAAGCCTTATGTTCCACTGGGAACGTGAAGGAAAAAAAAATTATTTGTTCATGACTGACTATACAAATATTTTTAGGAGGGATAGGACTGGAACTGATAACACACTGGTCGAAAGTTCCGTATGAAAATCAGTACGGTGATTAGTACAACCTGACTACACCACGAACCGAAGTTGAATACTAGCTACTGACCATTGCGTCAATGTATTCTAGAAATGTCCACAACTCACCGCATAATAACTTAGAGATTTATTCTTAAATAAGATGATATTTTAATGACTTATTTACTTTATTTATTATTATTTGCACACGATGGTGATGGGTTATGACGACTAAACTGTTTAGCGAGTAAATTCTATCCAAATTTTTAATTTTTATGAAGAAAAAAGCACGCACATTTTTATAGAAGTATTACAGTAATCAGTATCTCAAAGCTTTCTCAGATAATTTTTGCTTACAACAGTGATAAATTCTAAGACCTTTACATTAGAATATAAAACTCCGAAAATCCTTTAAAAAAATTAAACAAGGTCAAAGAATTTTAAAGTAGCCTACGCAGATTAGGAAGAATATGATAATTTTTGACAAATGCATACACTCCTATATTTTGAACTATTCTACTTTTCTCTTCTCTAACTTAAATTCTATACAATCAAACTTTTATTTTAGTTTAGCTACAACCTAGTTCAAAATAAACTCCTACAACTATCTTTAAGGAATAAAAGAATATTCTTTGCTCAATTATTTTGTGTTTTATGGATGTCGGAATGAATATATTTGCTATAAGAAAAGATTCGTTGCCCACTTTTATGCTACTATAGAAACAAATTCATGGAAAGCTTTTTTAGTAATTTTTAAAGTTTGATTGTCTTTACATAGTTACATTAAATCTTGTACTAATCAGTCACCACTGGATGACTAGTTTCTGAAAGGGTGGCAGAGATAAGAAAGCAAAGCGATATTTGAAATGCATAGTATATTGGTAGAGTAAGTAAGAAGTGGCGGAAAATCAAAACTGAAGGCTAAAATTGGTGGATGAAGAAAGTTTGAATGTTAAAAAAAAAATAAGAATAAGGAAGTGAGTAAAGAAAAAAGAGTGATTTCTTTTTGTATCTTTCGTAGCTACAGTAAAAAAAGGGGTTATGCTAACTTCCTTTCGAATAGGCTGCTTTCTTGAAATACTTACTGAATTATTAACAAGAAGACGATTATCTATCATCTTGCCTCGTTGATGGTAACTACCAGTGGGATCTAGGTTGTGCATTTCGTACTGTTTAGCACTAATCATCTGGATGTAACTGCAATATCAATGAATGATGTTCCCACCTAGACTCAAACCCAACACCAATCGCTTCAAACCCCAAGGTTTCAATCATTTCATCATGTCAGATGTCGTCGAAGTGTCCGTACTAGGAGCCAACATGTTAGTAGGGACTGGTAATTTCAGTCTAACATAATCAATCAATGGGAAATGCAACTTAACTTAAATAAATCACCTACCATCAACACATTGTATTTGCTTGTTGATTGCTATCAAATAAACTTATTTTCTAAAAAAAAACAGTTGGAAAGTTAGTGTTTGATTATACACTGAATTTTTTTCGGACCCTATCTCAATTTTTATTTTGAAAAAATAGAATAAAATAGCTTCAATCACTTGTAAATATAAATTTTATTTAGTGAGGACAAATACTGTCTGCTAAACATGAGAAACGCATGATACTTTTCGAAGTAAATATATCTCATGTAAAACATAAACATTTATCTTGAACTATCAATATCCACATGGGTTATCATTTGATACAGAAGGGATAGCGCACTATTTTATGAAGGAAAACACTGGACATTATAGTTGCACTAATTATATATTAAAGTACTAAGATGATTCTTCATCACTTTTTATGGTTACTTTTATTACTTTGTTACTTATATTGTTATCTTCTACACTTCAGGAAGATTATTTATCTATTTAACTAAAATCATGTGTTATGTAAATGAAATGAACTTGGTAACAAACAAAGAAAATCAAAATGAATATATTAAGAAACATTTGTTACAGTAATGGAATGAAATGTCGTTTCAATTCTTTCACTGGATATGTCAAACCGTGAAATACTATATCAAATATAACTCCATAAGTTTGAAATGTATTTTTTATAGTTTTAATTCTTTTCATTCATTTATGGTAGGGATAGTAGAATTTATCCAATATATGATGTCTGTGCTAGATAATCTTGAATGCATATTTTCCAAAAATAAAGATTCTGTTATCATTCTTCACTCTAGCATGTTACATTTTACGAGGCAGACTTTATCCCACCATAGAGCATATTTGTTTATACGCTACATAAGCTACTACCGCCGATCTGTTATCTAGGTTTCTGTGTTCCTATAAACTAATTACCCGAGTTTAATAATTTGACTACATAATCATTACTCGTTATTAGACTGTCTAAAGAGTACACGTGCAACGTGAATCACTCAGAACCCTTACAATAAATGAATGTAAAAAATTTAAACTATAAAAACCAAGTTTCAAACCTGAAAAAAATCAATTGTATTTGAAACTCCATTCACTGAATAATACTCTTTCGTAGTATAACATATCCAACAAACAAATTAATGGGATAAAAAAAAGGTGATACCTCATCTCTGCCAGCTACAGATAGCCTATGAACTTCTTACCTTTATGGACAATGATGATGGGTTTAATCAGTTATGTAATAAGTTTACAAATCCCTTCACCTATCAGTTGTATATTAGTTCACTTAGGTATACTTTAAAAGCTAAAATTAATTATGAGTGATTAAAAATCTTCCCTAATAACTTATTTTATTTAGTTTTTATTTTTCAAAGTAGTAAATATGTAAACCTGAGTCTCATATTAGAGACAATAAGTCACTCACTGGGATATATGTACGCTTGGATGATGAGTTTGGTGTACGAAAGAACGTGCATCATAAGCTCCATATCTAGTCAACAATATCTAGGACTCATTGTCATCTGTTTTTGACCTAGCTCATATATCATTTGTTGATCAACTGAAGAACAGCATTAAAAAAATTGTAATGTCTGTCTAGTTATCAAAACACAAGCATTCAAACAATTTTTGGCATCTAGTAAATTTTTAAGCAGTACAGTTCCTTATTACAATATTTGTCAACTTCCCATAGACTAATACGCCACAAAACCTCTGCTAAAAGTTAGACTTGTAGTAAAATAGTTTATAAATGTTGTGCATCTATTGAATAGGTGATAACTTTGAACACTTTATATTTAAAACTCAATGATACTCCTAGGTACTTTATCTTCATATAACAGTGCTCTGTTGCATTAGAACTTTTCTGCTCATCATATCAGTAATATACATACATATATACATAATTTAAATTCACATAGAAGCTTAAAAACCAAGGAGGAAAACTAATTCTCGAAAAAGATTTTTTTAACACAACTTCTTCGGTTAAACTAAATATCATCTTGTTTTCAGAACGGTAACCTTATTTCAAAGCCAGATATAAAAACTGTTTCAATCATACAAAAACTTCTACTTTCAGGTGAAAGTTATGATTTTCTCACATGCAGTGTGAATTTTTCTTTGATTATCAACTTTCCACCAACACTATTGCATCACTACCAAATTAATTTGGAGAAATTATTTTTATATAAAGGGTAACATAAATAAATATCTCCAAACCATTCAAAATTATGTCATCACACTTGGAAGTAGATCTTAAATTTCACTCATTTGTGTAATCTGATTTATTTATCAGTATTCATCAATATTGGAATATCTAAGGTTGTCAGCATGAACTATTATTCATCGATGTCAAACTACTTTATATATATACGAAACTACTAGACAAATGCTTGCTTTCTTCACTAATATGCGGATGCAAGCATACATAATACTAAAGGACAGATACATTTTACTGAAGTTATGGAAATGAGATATCAGCAGGCCACCTAAAATATAACGATGAAACTACTCCAGTGTATTACACTGGTTGTTGCTATATGCTTTTTTACCAATCTCAGTGAAATAAATAGTATGATGATTTGGAATATTGTAACATTTCTAGTGTTGGTATTAGGCTTTGATCCAATGAACAGATACCTGGTGATAAACCTATCACCACCTGATTATATTATCCTTCAATATTGTAGTTTGGTCCACCATACTTCTTGATCATACAAAACAGTAATGGAGCTTCTCTCCTAACTATCTATTTTAATGAGGTCTGTCAATCTTAGCATAGCTCCGATTCATTAGTTTGATTCCTTAACTTGACCCTGCGGTCATTATTTAGTATTTAAGCGTTTAAACTCTTCTGTAGCTTAAAGTCCTCAAGTCAAAAGGTTTGTTTCTGAATATATTTTTAGCATTTAAGAAAAACACTGGTCGAAAATGAGCGAACACTAACTTGTAATTAAAAAAGCCAACTCAAAGATAAAATCATACTTTCTTGCGTTGGAAAACATGCAGTGATCACGTAATCGCTTCCATTCTGAAGAGAAGTGTCTCGTGCCGCTTGAACAGAATTTTGAGGTGCCAAAGACATACGTTATTTCCAGCATAGAAAATTCTTTATTTACTAACATTGGTCTATTAATATCACAGCGATTATCATATACCTGTTCACCACTACATGTATTTTCCAGTCCACATAGATTCCTCATATTATATTCAAGGCACATTCCTCTAAGAGATTGTATAGAGATAGGAGTAAATTTATAGAATGTGGAATAACCAAAAAACCTACTATAAATGACTGCTTAATCTCAACAAAGTTCTTTTTAGGTAACCTTCAAAATGGAAATTTACCATCGAAAACTACTGAATAAATGCTTTCTTTACTTTGAAGGGATTTAGCTATCTTAATTACAACGCCAAAAATCCGCGTACAAAAACTTTTACTCAACCTCTCCTACATTTATATTTTTTACCCTTGGGGTTTTAATTACTTCATTCTTTTACTTTTTCATTCTGAATACTCTTAATCTAATACCAGTCCTACATAGTTCCAGCAGCGATCTTGATTTAAAAAAAATCATATTTATCACCTAGTTAACAATTTTACATAACTCCACTTCATAACTTTTGACAACCTACATATCTGTTAACACAGAATATGACAGTGGTAATATCAAGCTTATCTTCAGAAAATGAACTTTAGTGTTTGCAATTGATACGACAATTTTGATTTTTTTTTCTTTACTAACATTTATTTTACCAAAAAGAAATTAGAATTTGTAGCTAAGGTAACTAACTTATTTCAAATGAACTGTAGTCAAGATTTGACAGAATAGTTCTATAATATTTGGGCGCCGAGTGATATAATATAATTTTTTACAATGTCTAACTAACTTATTGTTATTTGTTTTCCAAGATGAATGACTTAAGTGCCATACTTTCTCTGTAATTCTAAACGAAACCGTCAGTGTTATTCTCAAGGAAAAGACAGCTTTCCGAATTTCTTGTTAGAGAAATAACTATTTGCTCTTGTAACTTTTATTTTATCAAACGATCAAAAATCAAGTTGACAAACTGATCACTTAGAATAAAAATGACTGTAACAAAAAATGCAGCAAAAATCAAACAATATAGTCACTGAAACAGATACTTATTCTCTAACCAATAACAAGTTTCAGTAGTTCATATTTTTAAGGATGGCACTGATAGTTTTGTTTAGAACGATACAAGCTTTGAAACCAGATCAATGAAATTAAAAGACAAGAAAAGAAGAAATCGTTCGTGTCACGATTATTGTTTCATAACACTTTCAAGAAATGTTATTCAATATAAATCTTCTCCATACATACGGTAATCGGTCTTCATGAATATTAATGCAAAGTAGAAAGTTTAGTCTTCTTTTTAACGCCATACAGTATAACATTACACCAATGAATGGGATATTTTCTGCTTATTGAGGACTGAATTTTTCTTGATAGACTGTCAACTGTATTGCAGAGTGTCTCTAACCAATGTCAGCTCATGACGAAATCCTAAAATCAGTCAAAACCCTCCAAACCCACACTTGAATATCAATCTGGTGCTCACTAGCAATTGGCCCCATTCAGGTAGGTAGTTACCTGGGTTCTAGTGACAAGTCGCAACTAGTGGGGTACAGCAGGTCGGGTGTGAGGACAAATACTCGCCGAGGATATTGCCTAGTGGTCGCGCCGCATTATGAATTGGCAGAAGTCGGAAATCATGGACCACCAGGTCGGTCCCCAGTGGCTTAGTGTTCTACAGGTTCGCCTTGTAACCAGAAGGTCCTGGGTTCAAACCCTGGAGGCGGCTGTGTCCCGAACTAGGACGAAACAGTTGTCCAGTATTCTCAAGTTTTTCGACTGGTCTCTAACTGATGCCACCTCATGATGAAGTCCTGAAACCAATCAAATCTCTGCAAGCCAATACTTGAAAGTAAAAAGTGCAGTTCAAACTTATCATTCCGTTTAATTCATATTTTGGCATGACAGTTGAACATAGAAAGATATTCTAGAGCTAATTATTATTTTATCAGATGCATCGATACAAATGAAGTGAACCCAGCTTTAGTACAAACAAAACACTATATTATTTAGTGATATTGCAATTTTATGACCATATCATTGAGTTGAATTTCTGTCTGATAATAAAAACATTTAGCATAATACCAGAAAAACTGTTTATAACAGTTATCACCTCAAAATCTGATGCATAAAAATAGGCTACTGTCATGCATTACTGAAGTGGTATATGTATTCCTTGCTTATTGCCTTACTATTATCATTGAACTGGTTTTGGTTACAGATATTGTGTCGTGATCTTGTTGATTAGACATATTTTAAAATCAGTCAGCTATAAAAAGCTTTTAAATATGTTTAGAAACATTTTATGGTGGCTGTTAGTATAACAAAATATGCACTTATCCTAGTAACATTCTATTCTTTTTTAGCATTTAAACCCCAAGGAAAGTAGTTTTCACAAGCTAAACAAATAACGAAAATAAATTTCTCTTTTCTTCCTATATCCTGATCCTTTTACGTCTTCACAAATCACTTTAAGTCCAGTGTGTCACCCAAAATAACTCATTCGTGTTACTTAGTAATATATATAATAGGAGTGCTGGTAAGTGTAAATAAGTGATATAAATACTATTGTACATCTCTAGAAAATGAAAATATTGTAACATGTATTTTCTTTATTGGATTACCTTTTAATTTTACAATTTAAATAGCAGGTTTCTATGTTATATTGCCTTAGTAGACGTTTTTAAAAACAATCATGCTAAGTTTCGGCTTTTGCTTTAGAATTAGGTTGGATTCAGAAACAAATAGCCAATTTTAAGGTAGTCAATTTAAGCACAGTATCTAAATCCTTGAAATTCTTTGATGTTGTGTCGGTCTCTTGAATTATTAGTCGTAGCAACATCTTTGCCAATCAGAAACAGAAATATCATGTGCAAAAAACACACACAGCATTATCAACTGAGATCTTATAAATCACAACGAAAAAAGGAGAAGTAGACTATCACAAAACGGTTAGTGAATTCTACTATACAAATATAAGTTTGATATGATCGCAAAGTAAGTAGTAACAAGGAGATAGGAAGTTATAAATACTGACATTTTAAGGCTGTATAACTGAGCGAAATTTATTCAAGGCAGAATATAAGTAACTTCAAAATAATTATAGTATTTATTAGTATCGTTTATCTTTTGTGTTTCGAGTTGTGTTCAAGCTGGCCACCTACAATGTTCGGACGCTGATGCAAATCGGACAACAGACAGGGTTGGTAAGAACTTTGGAAAGCCTCGCTATCGATGTCTGCTGCATTTTGGAAACCCGCATTCAAGATCCCAGTGAAGTGCTTCGATTATCCTCTCCATCTGGAAGTTCTAGCAGTATGTACCACCTGCGCTTATTCGGGGACCCTGTGGCGTGGGCATCCGGCGTGGCTGGTGTCGGTGTCGAATTGAGCGCTAGAGCCGAAGCTGCATTGCTCGACTGGATTCCCATTAACAGTCGTTTATGTGCTGTGAGGCTGGAAGGTTACACGAAAGTAAGGAGTAGTAGGCCGGATAGGCGGTATCTGTTTGTTATCTCTGCTTATGCACCGACGGATTGCAGCCCGGATGCAATGAATGATGAGTTCTACTACCAACTGAGCGATTTCTTTAAACAGGCGGGTCGGAGGGATATCGTAGTGCTGGCTGGGAACTTGAATGCACAGGTCGGGCGTCTAAGCTCAGAGGAGAATCGTCTAGGTGGTCAGTGGGGGTTACATGGTCGCAGGGCAGATAATGGGGACCGTCTTCTGCAACTATGCGCAGGTCACAACCTATTTCTAGCCAGCACCAACTTCCAGCACAGCCATCGCCGCAGCACTACCTGGCGTCCCCCCTCTGCGAAGCAAGCTTGGACTCACATTGATCATGTTGCTGTCAGTTTCCGGTGGCGAGGATGCATACAAGACTGTCGCTCCTTGTGGAGCACATGCCTGGACTCCGATCATACGTTAGTGTGTGGCAAGTTCGTCTTGTGATTTGGTGGGGTTCATAAAAGCCGTCGTCTAAACGTTGATGTGAGCAAACTAGTAACACCTGCTACTTCTTTGAAATATCAGAATGAGTTATAATCAATGCTTGCCAGCAACCCCCCAAGTAGCATAGATGAATACTGGCTTCATCTGTAAGGTGCCATGCAAAGGGCGAGTGTAGCCGCTTGCGGCTTGAAAGAATGCTCCGCTAAAAACCACTGAGTTTCTGTGAGTTCCTTGCAACTCCTGGATGAACGCCAGTCCATTCTGTCTGGCAGCGAATACATCAATAAGCGAAAGGCGCTCACGCGCAAGATTAGACAGTGTTTACGTAAGCTGGCTGTCAAAGGTCGGGTATACAATGCTTCGGTGCGGGCTGCCCTGCTCTACGCCTGTGAAACCTGGCCTCTCCGAGCTGAGGATGTGCGGCGACTCTGCGTGTTCGATCATCGCTGTATCCGCAGGATTGCCTGCATTCGATGGAATCATCGCGTGAGTAATTCTGAGGTTCGGCGTCATGTTTTTGAACACAGTGGGGATCACCATTCATTGAGTGTCGTCATCTGAAAACACTGGCTCCAGTGGCTTGGACATGTGCTGCGAATGTCACCCCAGGGGCTTCCGTACAGGTCTCCGTTCGCTAGCCCTGGGACGGGATGGAAAAGGCGGAGAGGTGGTCAGTCCATGAAGTCGCGTCGTGGGATGAAGGATTTTTGTGCTAGATTAGCATCGGTTGGTGTGTCACGTCTCCCTGGTTGGAGTCCGAGAGATAGTTCGAAAGGTTATCGGATATGGCCAAGAGTCGTAATCAATGGCAAACGTGTTGCAATTTCCTTCTGTCTTCCCTTCCCTATGATAGTTAACGAGTACTGTTTGAACCTGTTAAGCATGACTGTCTTCCTTCCAGATGAAGTTCTTTATCCGTTTTCTACTTATATATTTTTTCTATTCCTTCTTTTTTTTCTTTTGATCTATCTTGTTTTATTATTATTGTGTGACGCATCCTTCTTGGTGCCATATTGTACCAATTTTTTATGCGTTTAAATAAATATTCGATATTCAACCTTACGCTTCCCACTGGGGTTCCATTTGAGGGTCTGACCTGTAATATCACTTGAATGTCTCTCCAGCGTATGTCCAACCCATCTCCATCTCTTGCTATCTGACTTTCAGTATCAAGCCAGAGAAAGTGGCAGTTGTCGATAAAAGTTTGCAGTCTGTCGGAAATTATTTTGGTTACGCGGGCGTCAAACATCCGAATCGCATAGCAGCACTGACTGATGTGCCATTATTGCTAAAAATACGGATATTTTTCTTTGTGATAGGTACTTTGTTTCGCCACACCGAATTTGAAGTAATGAACGCCTGTCTCTTTCCTAATCCGTACCATGGGTAGCTTTGACATCGTCATCCGTTCTGCCTGTAGTTGGGTTGATGTTGCTGAGGTATGTGAAAGAGACGACTTCCATTATTATTTCTCCAATTGGTGATGACTGTTGCATCACTTCTGTCTTTTCTATGTCTACCTGAGATTCTGTCATCTCCGCCTCTTCTGCCAACCAAATGGTTTTTGCTTGTAAATCTTCAAGTTTGCCTGACTTGGTGCATAAACCATCGAAGAAATTCAGATCTTTCAAATCACCGAAAATACCCATTGAGTCATGAAGAAAATAAAAGACAGATTCAGCGAAGAAAATTTTCTTCGCTGAATCTGTCTTTTATTTTCTTCAGATCTTTCAAGGTGTCTTTTGGCTGCGACGTATGTCCATCTTCTTCCTCCTCCAGGGTCTACTACATGGTCTGACGTATCATAATCAGCAACATTACCGATTATAATAAGCGGTCCTTTTGTGCTCCTACCTTGACTCCAAACGCTTCACTGTCAGTAATATGGAATAGTGCAATATCATATAGCTGCTGAATGGGGTTTACAAATACTAAAGACATCGCAATCCGCAGTTTTGAAATGGTGTCCGAATTATTTCGTAGCTGACTTTGTTGACTTTGTAAAGTTGATGAAGACTAATTCAATGCTGACTGTTATTCTATGCTATGTCCGATGATGATGATGGTTGGTTTCCATTTGATCTGTGCACCTTCATGTTCCCGGCGAGATCTTTCATTCAGTATTTCCAGGTTGAGTAAGTATGGCTTATTCCTTTTCTTTTTATCCCGCCATCATAATGTCAGTGTTAAACTTACAATTATGAGGAAGGTGGTTTACAGTAATTCAATGTCGAGAAACTGAAAGAAAAGCATCCAGCCATTACCTTTACTAAAAAGCACTGCGGCTCTATTGTACTTTTGAATGTTCTAATTATACGACTAGTCTATGGGATAGTTAGTACAGTTAGGCACCAAAACACACGCCAACTACGCAACATACTCACTTTCCGGGTTTTTCTCCTTCCCTTAATATTAACTAAACTTGGTGAAGTGTTTATTTTGCCGAGTACGATCTTTTTTTCTGGATTATAAACCCCACAACAAACTCAGTAATAGTCTAGATCTATTCAACGGAAGTGAATTTCCAATGAAATCGTTGAAAAAACATGCAATGGGCAATCATCGAAGCCAGGCTATCGAAAGACATCTAATGAAATCGAGCTAAAGAGTCTTCAGAAGGACTGTTAATGCAGACGACTTATGTAGCCTACGCTCCAACTAACCGATACTCATTTTTCGAACTGAATAAAAACTTCCCAATTTGTCCCCTTCCATGGGCATTCACCATTCTAACTGTCCTTGCAGAGCTAGTTACACGCAGCGTACTTCTGAGTAGCTCTACCTTCGAATTCCTATACACCAACCGTGATAACCATGTTAACAATTGACTATGGCGATAGGTGGTGCTATAACAGCATATCTCGTTGATATAGGACATCCCACCGAAATTAATACAGTTTTTAAAGCTATCTATCTAACCTTCTTCATGCCATGCTCATCTGACTTTTACGTGTAAAACGGGCAACGAGAATCGACCTGAGTAAGCCAAGTCTGTGTTCAAAGTATGTCCTCACACTTAAACATTAGAAGTGATGTCTTCTTATTAACTAACACGTCGTCATATAATTGATATAATTTAGCTGTATTATATGGAAGAGCTATGTGCTAACGCAGAAATGTTGATGAGGAATTAATTACACGGGAATATATTTCTTCAGATATTTCGCTAGTTTCCAAACACATTTTGTTTAGGAAATAAACGCTGTACAGTTTAATTTGCCTCAACTTTGAAAGTGGGTAGCAAGTGACAGGTTAACTTTGCTTCTCGAGATAGAAAGTCCACCTTCAAATTTTTCGTATTAATAGATTGTAGAGGTTTGAGTTAACTTAAATTATATTTGTTACAGTTTTTTTCAATAGAAGTCTAATATCTCCAGTAGAAGTAATCCTGAGTGAATAAGGGAAATGAAATGCTGACGGTATGTGGTCCTTTGAAAAGTGGATTTTCAAAAGCATATGAGTTGAGTTGTAAGTGACTCTCTAAAAAATGCCTGAGACTTATGTCGACCTTTTTCTAGATATGAAACAGCATTTTCGACTGCATGTTTGGAATTTCATTTTCGATAACTTTACGTTCGCAATTATCTATTTGACTCCTCGCGAGTCCGTGAAAGTTACATAAATGCAAACAGTTTTCTCGAAGGAATTATCTTGTGCAACACTTTTGTACTCCCTCGCACACCTTTTTATACATCTCGTCTTAAAGGTAATTTTAAAGAGAAAGTGCATATCGTAAAAGTTTTCATACACTTATTATGCATTCTTACCAAGTGATATTTTTGCACTATGTCATATGTTTCGCCAGCGAATAGTCGCTAAAACTACGGCTTATCTGAACTTTAGATTTCCTTGCAGTGAAAATAGAATAGTTTGTAAGCAAAACTATGGTTAAAAACATGTTACCTGCTAATAACTTACTTAAGTGTGTAGCAGAAATTTAGTAATTACTTTGGCCAACAATTTATATTATGTACGCAAATGCTATTGTACACAGCTAAAATACTTCGGTTGCCACCATATTCCCTGTATATTTGATAGAACTTCTGGATTACAATTTCTAGGGCTTTACAGGGTCTGCTGAGAGGAGCGGAGTTATAGGCGTTCAAATGCAGGGATCTCAAACACAACTACGGTGAGGTAACTATTTCATCTTTTCGTTTGCCCACAAGCGACAAATAAATACTCAAGTGGTTACATGAATAATTAGCTAAGCACTAAATCTATGTCACAAATAACAAGTCCTAACACACTGAACAGCATATGGATTCGAGAAACAAAACGGAAAATTCGATAAAATTTGTAGCTAGTCGAATTCAAAAAAAAATTCATAATGTCATCATTTTGTTTGCGTTTACCATGTAGCTTATTAGCAATAAGTTGATATTTTTAAACCGTGAAAATGCACTCAACCTGTCTTATTTACCATCTTCATTCATTTCTAACCTTTTGTCCATGGACTAAAATATATGTCACTTCCGATTTCATCTCGTTTCTTATTTCCACCTAAATCTAGGTATAATTGAAAATACTATCATACAAAGACAAATGTCTTGCAAATTACTTTGAAGTGAAAGCCAATCTTTAGTTCTTTTCTCTGAAAATTGAGATATGCCTTTTAAAGGTGAAATAACCGCGACGTTCAAAGGAAATAAACGTAACAAACGAACAGATACTGAGAAAACAGACCATTATTTGAAGACATCTCTCTACTTTAGAGGGATATTTTTTGGAATTAGACTAAGGAATGTTCGGCTCTCTAAAACATCAGAAGTGCGCTAAATTAATGAAAAGTAGTTATCTTTCTGTCTAAGGTGTATGATGCTGAAATTTTTGTAGATAATTCATGGATGATTTCGCCAGACGTAGAGATAAGGGGTATCCCAGTGTTAGCCCTAAGATAGGAATATTTTTCACCACTACACCTATCTATTCAAACATCATGAGATTTCATGCTCTGGAGATTAATGAGATGCTCATTTTAATATAAAAACTATAATCACATGTATATGTACAAATTATTCAATAACATAACGCCGTAATGAAACTACAACAATGTGATATTTAATTTAAGCTGACAAAAGAGATATCCTAAAAGCCTACAACTTATTTTTCTATCTAAAACAAACACTATATACACTGTGTTACTGTCACCTTATATATCTAAATTTATTTGAAAATTTTCTGTACTTCTCAGGAAAATATCATGTCCAGATAATGGTCGAGTGAGGCTTACCTACTGTTCTGAGGAGTTCTACTCTCCTTAGGTCGAATTTCTTCTTGTCGAAAGACATGACTTTTGAGTCTTCAGTCACTTCGGAGTCTTCATTAACGCCACTTTCCTTGCTCTTCTTATATAACAACAACATCCGTCGAAGTTTAGACGCCACAAAGTGCATCATTTACAATTTTCGTGGGTGGAAACGAAGTCCAGATCGCACTTTGATCCATCAATCGAAAACTAAATTCAATGTTTGAAAAGATTTGTGACCATGAACGAAAACAAAGTGAGTGCTGCGAATTCAACATTCCAATATGCTGTAGACATTTATTTAAGTAAATAGGTTTCAGGCATATGTCATACACTTAGAAATTTTAATTTGTCAGTTAAGTTGTATTACAAACACAAAGTATGGTCCTCATTCATACCAGTCCCAGTACACACTGAGCAGCGTTTAGAAAAGGTTTTGTGGTGAGAGCAGGCTAGCCAAAAATGGTCGACAGCATTTTACGTCAATGGGTATGTCGCAGATATTGGTGGTGGGAAAATATGAACAAGACTGATTTAACAACCAATCACAGCAGACTTGGTGTATAGATTATCTGACATTCAAGAAACAGTCACAAAGAGACGCAAAGTGAACTTTCTGTAAGAAAGAACCAATCAGAAGACCGTGTCAACCTGCTTGAATAAGCTATAATAATGTACATGAAATATACATAAATACGTGTTGATTTCCTTAATAAAATTAGGGGTTTGATGTTGCCCCGTGCATACGGTTGCCAGATGTGTATTCCCGCACACTTCGTCAAGCTTATGAGACCATCCATTCTTCATATTACTCAAACAATATTGTGAGAAGAGTTTGCGAATTAAGTTGCCAAAATCCTAAAGGTCAGTTGGCTAGAGCAAAAACCGAGAACCGGCAGTAAGCACTGAGAAATTTCACAATGACTGCAGTTGTAATATTGAATTGCTTTGACCCCGCCCAAATCATAAAATATGCTGCACATTAACAGCTTTCATGACAAGTGCTTCCCATTAGGTCACAGGGCACAGTAATACCAGAGGACATTCTTAGCAGTATCATCATCATAATAGTGAATAAGTGGGTTAATACAAAAGACTAAGAAATTAAGTTTCTGTTAAGAGTTATGAAGCATAAAATGGCTAGTATTAGAGGAACTAAGTTGTATCCTATTTATCAGAGTGATATGAGTGGTGGAACAATCAGTGATAAAGTTGTGTAAAGTGGTCCTGAGGAAAACAACTGGTTAGCAGAACTTGTTATGCTAAATTTTTACTACCAATTTTATATGGTGTGAGTCACACATTGCAAAGTGACTCATCAACTACACAATGGAAAAATACTACATAGCTTTGACATTATGAATTTTAGAAAATTATATGAAAATGAGTAAGTGTTGTCTGAAGATAGTCAATTCAACTCAAAAATAGTGCAGTGCATTATACTAATAATATAAGTATATTTGTAAAATATTAAAAGGTATGGTTGCTAATGCAATTGATTTTGGAAATAATTATACTGACGAACTTATTGAGGATTACAGTGAAGAGAAAATCAGTGAGTTAGTCAAACGGTTACTGTGCAGTTAGTAGTTAAGACGTCTTTGAAAGTAAAAGGCAGAAGAGTTTTGAGTACCAGAGCAAATTAAGTCATAATCTACTGAGTAGAGTGTAGTGGATATTGGTACGATTAAGGACAAGGGTAGGTTGAACGAACTTGAGGAAAATGGTTGGTTGGCTGAGTTTGTTATTGCTAGGTTTTCCTGGCCACTTTTCATATGGCATGCTTTAGACATTACAGAGTACCAGTTTGCTTATATTATCAACTAATTTGGGATTATACGTCCAGGAAAGTAAGAGATAGTCTTATGAATTTACAAACCCGATTGATGAAATATTGATAGGATCTCTAATAAGCTGAATAACAGAACCTTAGGTCAATGCATGTGAGAGAGATTGGGTTGGTTTTATCACGTTATAGATGAGGTGCGGTTGCTAGGCTAGATGAGTTTCCTCAAATTGGGGTATTGCACTGGGGTCTGTAGTACTAAAGCTAGTTGAGCAGCCTATGTGGGTAAACTATGGATAGGTAGACCGAAGCTCTTTTGTTGACAGGAACTCGTTAAGGAGACGCTGGAATTCAGTAGGAGATCGGCAACTATGTACAGTAAGTGGAAGTTTGTTCCGTAATACACTGTACTGTATTTTGAAGAAACGTCAAAGCAGTTTTGCCTGGCATCGGGTTATGGATAGAGTATTTTCATGGTTCCTAAGAGTATATATGGCCAAATTTTTGAAAGCTATTGGATTACTGCTTTTGATGTAGCCGTGTAAAAGGCGAAAGAGGAATGTAAGGTTGAGTTTCAAGCGCCTTAACCGAAATGGTTGAAGTCCATATATCTTGCACCTACGAGCGTAAGTCAGTCCTTCATGTTTTTTTTAATAGGTGTTGTGTAAAACTTCGCTGAATATTTCCAATACGAACCCTGTCATACCCGTGCATGAAACCGAAGACGGTTGTGTAGTGTTCAAGTACTGGACGAACCGTGACTTTGTATAAGAGCACGTTAGCCTCAGTTGTGTACATTTTTCGATGTAACAAGCCTGTGAGTCTTCGGTACTTAGAAACAGATGCTTTCGCGTACTGACTGAATATTGAGTTTTGTGAATAGGTAACCCCCAGGTCTTTTATGGAATTGAGGGTTTGAAGAAAAGAGTCACCTAGCTGTTACCTGAAATTCGGATGGGAGTTACTGAAATATAGGACACCACATTTATCAGAATTGAATGGCAGTTGCCAGTCGTTGCTCCGGTTATGTAACCTATCCAGATCATCTTCAAGCTTTTTCCCAGATATTTGTATTGCGTTCATCTGATGTCTGGGTTTTTTGTTAATGCAAAGACAGTATTTCTATATCGCTTTATGTGACACAAAAAGACTTCATAGCAGACTGTTCCGACTGACTCTAATGTCAAAAGAACAACCAAACTGTAAGTTCACCATACATCAAATTATGTGTAATCTATATAATAACTTATCCATGCATGCACAACTGGTATGTTCCTGCATAAACAGGAATAAATATATATGCATCTTGAATATGTGTGAATCCCTCATCCAGTGTGGAATGGTGGAAGCTGTATACAATCTTTAAGTCGTCAACAAAGAAGTATGGGGTACCATGCTTGATTACGCTGTAGATGTCATTAATGTGGATTACGAAAAGCAGTGGACCCATTACACTTCCCTAAATCACTCCACTTCGTATAGGTCTGGGTGACGAGTGATTATTTGCAAATTTCACAGCCCTGGAACGATCTTCCAACAAAGAAATGAGCCAGGATAACAAGGGGTCTTGGAACCTATACGACGTTAGCTTAAGGATTAGTCTCTTGTGTGGGACTTTATCAAGGGCTTTTTTGAAGTCAAAGAAGAGAGTTGCGACATGCAAACCATGATCACGTTTAGCAGTAACGTCATCAAAGTAGTCAAGTAGGCAGGTGGAGCATGATCGACTTTTCGAGAAGCCGTGTTGTGCTGGAGTAAACAATTTATGAGGTCGGAGGTATGAATCAATATCTTGCCCTATAACATTTCCATAACCCTGGAAACTACTGACGTGATGTTGATCGGTCAGTAGTTTCCGATATTAGAGGTTGGTCATAGTTTGTAACTAGGGACAATAAACGACAGCTTCCAGCACTCTGGGTAACTGTCATTATCTAAGGACAGATTGAAAAACTTTAGGAGGATAATGTCCTCACCACCTCTTTTCAACAAGATGGATAGAATTCCACCAGGTGCAGCTTTATATGATGTCCGGAGGGATGCTATAGTGGAGGAAATAATCTGTTGGGTTAATGGTATATTACCCAAAAATGGAATAGGTATTGTTGGAAGGTCAAGAATACATTATGTCAGCCAAATCTCGGAAACTGTCAATGGCCTGCTCTTACTAGGTTGGACCACATGCTGTCCCTCAAAGACTTGAAGAAAAACGGTAATAACCAACGCGAAAACCAGAACACAGATTGGTGACTTGAGAATCCTTTATTCTTACGCCAATACGTAACAAACAATACGGTTATTACACACAAGGTCTAAGAATAAATGTTATAACAACAAATCACGATAATACTTCTGATAGTTTTTGTCTTCCACTGAACGCGAACGATGAGACGATGACTGCCGTATTGATGACTCCCACGAAAAATATGGAGGAGTTGGGATTGAGCAAACAACCATGAATTGATCGTTCAATCTTCAATTAAATTGACACTCCCCTGAAAAGGACGGATCCATCCCTTTTCCCCATCGCGACCAGTACTCGTTGACATGGATACTAGTGCGAGAACCTGGGCCACACGGACAGAGCTGAAATGGAAAACAAACAGAAAAGCCAACACACCACAGACATGTCCACAGCACAATCTCACACATCGATGGCGACCTGCACCTCCAGATAAAAGCCTCCTCTCGACATCTTGCAACGCAATCGCCACTTGCTAGAATGACTCTTGCAGAATGCAACGTGACCAAAGCACCACCTCACGATACTCTACGCACATCCTCGAATCTACTCACTACCAATTACCACTGCAATCGCTTGTCACTCATTCTGCCTCAGTTCTAGTAACGGTGACGTATGCAAGCCTCAGTCGTCTACACTCTAGCTCCCGGCGTGTGGGACCACGGCTAATCATTATCTCTGTGTGCACGTCATTCCCAGCACTAGCCTCCCTGGCGTACACGACCCATCTGCTGTCTTTAACATCAATCAATTCATTTACGAACGTAGAAGACTAGAAACAACTTCAGAAGTAATCACGACGAAAGTTTTAACAAAATTATGCAATAACAACAAGGTACGAAAACAACGAGTAAACACAATGAGTCCAAAGAACACCAATTGATATGATACACCACACATATATACAAACAGTACACACGAACTCGCGGATCATGTCTTGATGGAATTCCTTTGAAGAATTGGAAGACTTACACCATTATGACTGCAACCATTCTCAGGTTGGCGATTGTAAGTTGAGGAATGTCCGGACACAAACAAGATTAACCAACAATTACATTAATTGGAACTCACATAATTATTTAACACAAACATATGTACAATCAATACGTCAAATGTTGTGGATTCTGCCTTGACGAGCTACCCTTGAAGATCTGTAGGACTCACAGCAGTACGCCTACATTCCTTCTCAGGTTGATGATACAAGTGGAAGACGTCCGGACACAAACAAAGTTACGAACAGATAGATGAGAGATGATAACAATTCAGTATATACAACATGAACGTTTGTGCAAAATAACACACCAAGTACAATGGACTGCGTTTCGAATATAGATGACTTACAAGCACACGACGCATCTGACAAACCAAGCGTAGAAACAGAGTAGAGATAATGGTATTCAAATAGTAGCTTTCAACTTGAAATGCCTTTATTCGTGCAAGTCAGCTGAGCAATTACCCTCTTGTACACACTTGGCTTATTCTCATTAAACTGGTCAATATCTTTTGTCTTTTCAAACGGACTGATACTAGCATAGTCATAGCATAAGACACGTGAGTTTGTGGACATCCCTTTCATTGTGGATGACAACACCAACAACAACTGATTGATACCAGTTGATGAACTTAGCAGTGCATCAGAAGCTGTTGTTGTTCGGCTTTTAGAAGGTTGTCTAACTGTAGGATTACCACCACTGCTATCTTTATTGATTTGATACAGTTTAGCATTAACATCTGTCGATAGGCGGGCTACACGCTGATCATTTACAGTGACGGTGTGTTACATGTAATGATGTATGTGATGTTAAGCATGATTAGGTTGACTTTATCGTTACTGGAACTGAGGCAGAATGAGTGACAAGCGATTGCAGTGGTAATTGGTAGTGAGTAGATTCGAGGATGTGCGTAGAGTATCGTGAGGTGGTGCTTTGGTCACGTTGCATTCTGCAAGAGTCATTCTAGCAAGTGGCGATTGCGTTGCAAGATGTCGAGAGGAGGCTTTTATCTGGAGGTGCAGGTCGCCATCGATGTGTGAGATTGTGCTGTGGACATGTCTGTGGTGTGTTGGCTTTTCTGTTTGTTTTCCATTTCAGCTCTGTCCGTGTGGCCCAGGTTCTCGCACTAGTATCCATGTCAACGAGTACTGGTCGCGATGGGGAAAAGGGATGGATCCGTCCTTTTCAGGGGAGTGTCAATTTAATTGAAGATTGAACGATCAATTCATGGTTGTTTGCTCAATCCCAACTCCTCCATATTTTTCGTGGGAGTCATCAATACGGCAGTCATCGTCTCATCGTTCGCTGTTCAGTGGAAGACAAAAACTATCAGAAGTATTATCGTGATTTGTTGTTATAACATTTATTCTTAGACCTTGTGTGGAATATTTGTTTTTTGGTTAGATTTTGGCGTGAGAATGAGGGATTCTCGAGTCGACAGCCTGTGTTCTGGTTTTCGCGTTGGTTATTACGCATAGTTTCTGGAAGTCTTTGAGGGACATCGTGAGGTTCAGCGTAGTATGAGCTGGACATTGACATTTTATTAGATTAGGCTGAGATGCAGTTTATTAAAGAGGGAGGGTTGCTCCAGCTGATCAGTAGGTATGTTGGTGTTTATTAAGTTGAGCCGCCCTAATCTGAAGTAACAGCAATATGCAATTAGACGGCTCAAGATATTACTCACTCTTATGAGGGCCTAGATCTTTATCTTGAAAAAGATAATAATTAACGCTTAGACAGATCATGCTTCTGTTTAAATATATACAGTTCGTTCAGAGTATGGTTGAGACGCAACCACATGCGCTCTGCAAAGATTTATGGGGCATCATATACACTAACTTGATATCCAATGTCGGATCTACGAATACCACTTTACAATACCTTATCTCATTCATTTTCTAATAACGTCTTTACTCGATCCTCATTATATTCCATTAAACCTAACATTTTATAGCTCTTTATGAACTTGATTCGACTTATTCTATTCCTATTCTCTGTAGGGTACGGTTCTGCACTAAATTCACAAAAAGGTATAAAACAAAAACAACTGGCACAACTGAGGATAAATGTATTAAAACCAAAAGTGGACATCATGATAGTAAGTACTATATGGGTAGCATTATACATTGGAAATGAACGTTATCAGCCTAGTGAGTTTCCTTTATTAATGCATTTATTAACGATACTTGCACTTACCTATTTCATTGCACTTTAATGATTCACCTTAGCACTTTTACTTTTCTAAAGCAGCTTTCAATCCCTTGTAAACGTCGTGATTACCTCAATATTGGTTGGCTATCGTATGCCTATAACCACGGGATGAAAACGAAACGAAGTCGATTTTCTCGCTCAACCTGGAGGACAACTGTACAATTCAATAACTACACGGCCTGGTTCAGACAATCAGTGTATTTATATATATATATATATATATATATCAAATGTTTAACAGTTGATACATTATTAACTTGTAGACAATCTACGATTTGATGTTATATCATACTTGATCGTGGCTGTAAAAATGGCATGCATTCTCATGTAAATTTATATGTTTATATGAGAATACACATTATTATTATTGTGAATCAACAGGATCGCTGCCTTTCTTGAAATTGTTGTTTCCGAACAGTCATCTTACTCTTCAGTCGGTGTACTACACCAAGAATTGTCGCTCTAAAAACTACAGCTTTTTGTCGGATGGATCAGAGGTACCTGGGAAAAATCAAAGCTTCTAATCAGTTCTCCCACATAACTTTGCTGTGTACGGCTTTGAATATTATTCTTGATATATTGTTAGATGGCATGATACTGCAAGGTCAGTAGTTTATTTGCATCATTCCGTCAGCCGTGTGATCGTAAGGAACTATCAGAACCTGTCAGCCACGTCTCATAAACCGTCAATGCCCAGCTCTTGCTACGCTGGGACTTACGCTGTTCCTTGAAGTTTCTCAGAAACGCTTAGTAATAACGGATGCAAAACCAAAACGCCGATTGGCTACTCGAGAATTCTTTATCGTAACACCAATATATAGCCTACTTTAAAATTAAGCTTTAACTAAGGTCTTTGAACAAATATTACAATAATAAATCACAATATTACTCCTGACAGTTTTGGTCTGACTTCTTTCTGAACAGCGACCGATGAGACGATGACTGGTGTATCGATGTCTCCACAAAAATATAGAGAAGTTGGTTTTGAGCAAACAACCATGAATTGATCGTTCAATCTTCAACTACATTGACAGAAACGAATCGCACCCTATGCAGTCAAATATCAATCGTAGAAAAAATTTGTCTTACTGCTTCATTACAATCCGTAAGAAAACAATTATTTAGGCTGTTGACTGATTCGCAGCTCGGTTTTAGTTTGTTTCGACTAGACATAACGCTCACGATTCATGTGTGGCTACTAATTCTGCTAAACTGGAACTATAGCCAAACTACACGCCAGTGCCTTAGCATATCCCACCTAACCCAGTGGACAGACTGCCCTTAACACCGTTTTAACCAACGGAAGGAGAATAGAACACTTACAGCTGCGGAAAGACGTATTTGTCGAGGATTTCAAGAGAGTTTGGAAGTATACAAACAAGTTGATCGTTAACAGTGAAACATCTGAGTTCCAACTGGGTTAAAAAGCTTCTCTGGTTCTCTAAAAGTTCTGTAATATTGGTCATAACCTCCATCTGTTTTAACTTAGCTTCCCATTATGCATTACTTGGCTCTTCCTTATATTATGGAGAGACAACCCATTGGGCAAGGGAAATTGATGGGGTTTCCTTTCGAAGAGTGAACTTATCTTTTGCTGAAGTCAAGATATCCTAACCCACTTCTTTTTTCTCATTTTCTAAATATTCATCGATATTTCCCTCTTCTTTTGGTTTTGGCAGTATTCCTCGTTTTCTTGAGAACCCAAACAACTGTTTGTTGACTGTTGCTTCATCTATTCCCTTTGGCGTGATTTACTAAGTTAAGAAAGAGGTTTATCACCGACTTATTGACTAGGCAATACTGCCGGCATTTGAGCTGTCATCTAACTTCTCCTATGAGCTAGGGATTTCGCCCTCAGTAGGCAATAAACACCACTTGCTAGAATGACTCTTGCAGAATGCAACGTGACCAAAGCACCACCTCACGATACTCTACGCACATCCTCGAATCTACTCACTACCAATTACCACTGCAATCGCTTGTCACTCATTCTGCCTCAGTTCTAGTAACGGTGACGTATGCAAGCCTCAGTCGTCTACACTCTAGCTCCCGGCGTGTGGGACCACGGCTAATCATTATCTCTGTGTGCACGTCATTCCCAGCACTAGCCTCCCTGGCGTACACGACCCATCTGCTGTCTTTAACATCAATCAATTCATTTACGAACGTAGAAGACTAGAAACAACTTCAGAAGTAATCACGACGAAAGTTTTAACAAAATTATGCAATAACAACAAGGTACGAAAACAACGAGTAAACACAATGAGTCCAAAGAACACCAATTGATATGATACACCACACATATATACAAACAGTACACACGAACTCGCGGATCATGTCTTGATGGAATTCCTTTGAAGAATTGGAAGACTTACACCAGTATGACTGCAACCATTCTCAGGTTGGCGATTGTAAGTTGAGGAATGTCCGGACACAAACAAGATTAACCAACAATTACATTAATTGGAACTCACATAATTATTTAACACAAACATATGTACAATCAATACGTCAAATGTTGTGGATTCTGCCTTGACGAGCTACCCTTGAAGATCTGTAGGACTCACAGCAGTACGCCTACATTCCTTCTCAGGTTGATGATACAAGTGGAAGACGTCCGGACACAAACAAAGTTACGAACAGATAGATGAGAGATGATAACAATTCAGTATATACAACATGAACGTTTGTGCAAAATAACACACCAAGTACAATGGACTGCGTTTCGAATATAGATGACTTACAAGCACACGACGCATCTGACAAACCAAGCGTAGAAACAGAGTAGAGATAATGGTATTCAAATAGTAGCTTTCAACTTGAAATGCCTTTATTCGTGCAAGTCAGCTGAGCAATTACCCTCTTGTACACACTTGGCTTATTCTCATTAAACTGGTCAATATCTTTTGTCTTTTCAAACGGACTGATACTAGCATAGTCATAGCATAAGACACGTGAGTTTGTGGACATCCCTTTCATTGTGGATGACAACACCAACAACAACTGATTGATACCAGTTGATGAACTTAGCAGTGCATCAGAAGCTGTTGTTGTTCGGCTTTTAGAAGGTTGTCTAACTGTAGGATTACCACCACTGCTATCTTTATTGATTTGATACAGTTTAGCATTAACATCTGTCGATAGGCGGGCTACACGCTGATCATTTACAGTGACGGTGTGTTACATGTAATGATGTATGTGATGTTAAGCATGATTAGGTTGACTTTATCGTTACTGGAACTGAGGCAGAATGAGTGACAAGCGATTGCAGTGGTAATTGGTAGTGAGTAGATTCGAGGATGTGCGTAGAGTATCGTGAGGTGGTGCTTTGGTCACGTTGCATTCTGCAAGAGTCATTCTAGCAAGTGGCGATTGCGTTGCAAGATGTCGAGAGGAGGCTTTTATCTGGAGGTGCAGGTCGCCATCGATGTGTGAGATTGTGCTGTGGACATGTCTGTGGTGTGTTGGCTTTTCTGTTTGTTTTCCATTTCAGCTCTGTCCGTGTGGCCCAGGTTCTCGCACTAGTATCCATGTCAACGAGTACTGGTCGCGATGGGGAAAAGGGATGGATCCGTCCTTTTCAGGGGAGTGTCAATTTAATTGAAGATTGAACGATCAATTCATGGTTGTTTGCTCAATCCCAACTCCTCCATATTTTTCGTGGGAGTCATCAATACGGCAGTCATCGTCTCATCGTTCGCTGTTCAGTGGAAGACAAAAACTATCAGAAGTATTATCGTGATTTGTTGTTATAACATTTATTCTTAGACCTTGTGTGGAATATTTGTTTTTTGGTTAGATTTTAGCGTGAGAATGAGGGATTCTCGAGTCGACAGCCTGTGTTCTGGTTTTCGCGTTGGTTATTACGCATAGTTTCTGGAAGTCTTTGAGGGACATCGTGAGGTTCAGCGTAGTATGAGCTGGACATTGACATTTTATTAGATTAGGCTGAGATGCAGTTTATTAAAGAGGGAGGGTTGCTCCAGCTGATCAGTAGGTATGTTGGTGTTTATTAAGTTGAGCCGCCCTAATCTGAAGTAACAGCAATATGCAATTAGACGGCTCAAGATATTACTCACTCTTATGAGGGCCTAGATCTTTATCTTGAAAAAGATAATAATTAACGCTTAGACAGATCATGCTTCTGTTTAAATATATACAGTTCGTTCAGAGTATGGTTGAGACGCAACCACATGCGCTCTGCAAAGATTTATGGGGCATCATATACACTAACTTGATATCCAATGTCGGATCTACGAATACCACTTTACAATACCTTATCTCATTCATTTTCTAATAACGTCTTTACTCGATCCTCATTATATTCCATTAAACCTAACATTTTATAGCTCTTTATGAACTTGATTCGACTTATTCTATTCCTATTCTCTGTAGGGTACGGTTCTGCACTAAATTCACAAAAAGGTATAAAACAAAAACAACTGGCACAACTGAGGATAAATGTATTAAAACCAAAAGTGGACATCATGATAGTAAGTACTATATGGGTAGCATTATACATTGGAAATGAACGTTATCAGCCTAGTGAGTTTCCTTTATTAATGCATTTATTAACGATACTTGCACTTACCTATTTCATTGCACTTTAATGATTCACCTTAGCACTTTTACTTTTCTAAAGCAGCTTTCAATCCCTTGTAAACGTCGTGATTACCTCAATATTGGTTGGCTATCGTATGCCTATAACCACGGGATGAAAACGAAACGAAGTCGATTTTCTCGCTCAACCTGGAGGACAACTGTACAATTCAATAACTACACGGCCTGGTTCAGACAATCAGTGTATTTATATATATATATATATATATATCAAATGTTTAACAGTTGATACATTATTAACTTGTAGACAATCTACGATTTGATGTTATATCATACTTGATCGTGGCTGTAAAAATGGCATGCATTCTCATGTAAATTTATATGTTTATATGAGAATACACATTATTATTATTGTGAATCAACAGGATCGCTGCCTTTCTTGAAATTGTTGTTTCCGAACAGTCATCTTACTCTTCAGTCGGTGTACTACACCAAGAATTGTCGCTCTAAAAACTACAGCTTTTTGTCGGATGGATCAGAGGTACCTGGGAAAAATCAAAGCTTCTAATCAGTTCTCCCACATAACTTTGCTGTGTACGGCTTTGAATATTATTCTTGATATATTGTTAGATGGCATGATACTGCAAGGTCAGTAGTTTATTTGCATCATTCCGTCAGCCGTGTGATCGTAAGGAACTATCAGAACCTGTCAGCCACGTCTCATAAACCGTCAATGCCCAGCTCTTGCTACGCTGGGACTTACACTGTTCCTTGAAGTTTCTCAGAAACGCTTAGTAATAACGGATGCAAAACCAAAACGCCGATTGGCTATTCGAGAATTCTTTATCGTAACACCAATATATAGCCTACTTTAAAATTAAGCTTTAACTAAGGTCTTTGAACAAATATTACAATAATAAATCACAATATTACTCCTGACAGTTTTGGTCTGACTTCTTTCTGAACAGCGACCGATGAGACGATGACTGGTGTATCGATGTCTCCACAAAAATATAGAGAAGTTGGTTTTGAGCAAACAACCATGAATTGATCGTTCAATCTTCAACTACATTGACAGAAACGAATCGCACCCTATGCAGTCAAATATCAATCGTAGAAAAAATTTGTCTTACTGCTTCATTACAATCCGTAAGAAAACAATTATTTAGGCTGTTGACTGATTCGCAGCTCGGTTTTAGTTTGTTTCGACTAGACATAACGCTCACGATTCATGTGTGGCTACTAATTCTGCTAAACTGGAACTATAGCCAAACTACACGCCAGTGCCTTAGCATATCCCACCTAACCCAGTGGACAGACTGCCCTTAACACCGTTTTAACCAACGGAAGGAGAATAGAACACTTACAGCTGCGGAAAGACGTATTTGTCGAGGATTTCAAGAGAGTTTGGAAGTATACAAACAAGTTGATCGTTAACAGTGAAACATCTGAGTTCCAACTGGGTTAAAAAGCTTCTCTGGTTCTCTAAAAGTTCTGTAATATTGGTCATAACCTCCATCTGTTTTAACTTAGCTTCCCATTATGCATTACTTGGCTCTTCCTTATATTATGGAGAGACAACCCATTGGGCAAGGGAAATTGATGGGGTTTCCTTTCGAAGAGTGAACTTATCTTTTGCTGAAGTCAAGATATCCTAACCCACTTCTTTTTTCTCATTTTCTAAATATTCATCGATATTTCCCTCTTCTTTTGGTTTTGGCAGTATTCCTCGTTTTCTTGAGAACCCAAACAACTGTTTGTTGACTGTTGCTTCATCTATTCCCTTTGGCGTGATTTACTAAGTTAAGAAAGAGGTTTATCACCGACTTATTGACTAGGCAATACTGCCGGCATTTGAGCTGTCATCTAACTTCTCCTATGAGCTAGGGATTTCGCCCTCAGTAGGCAATAAACACCACTTGCTAGAATGACTCTTGCAGAATGCAACGTGACCAAAGCACCACCTCACGATACTCTACGCACATCCTCGAATCTACTCACTACCAATTACCACTGCAATCGCTTGTCACTCATTCTGCCTCAGTTCTAGTAACGGTGACGTATGCAAGCCTCAGTCGTCTACACTCTAGCTCCCGGCGTGTGGGACCACGGCTAATCATTATCTCTGTGTGCACGTCATTCCCAGCACTAGCCTCCCTGGCGTACACGACCCATCTGCTGTCTTTAACATCAATCAATTCATTTACGAACGTAGAAGACTAGAAACAACTTCAGAAGTAATCACGACGAAAGTTTTAACAAAATTATGCAATAACAACAAGGTACGAAAACAACGAGTAAACACAATGAGTCCAAAGAACACCAATTGATATGATACACCACACATATATACAAACAGTACACACGAACTCGCGGATCATGTCTTGATGGAATTCCTTTGAAGAATTGGAAGACTTACACCAGTATGACTGCAACCATTCTCAGGTTGGCGATTGTAAGTTGAGGAATGTCCGGACACAAACAAGATTAACCAACAATTACATTAATTGGAACTCACATAATTATTTAACACAAACATATGTACAATCAATACGTCAAATGTTGTGGATTCTGCCTTGACGAGCTACCCTTGAAGATCTGTAGGACTCACAGCAGTACGCCTACATTCCTTCTCAGGTTGATGATACAAGTGGAAGACGTCCGGACACAAACAAAGTTACGAACAGATAGATGAGAGATGATAACAATTCAGTATATACAACATGAACGTTTGTGCAAAATAACACACCAAGTACAATGGACTGCGTTTCGAATATAGATGACTTACAAGCACACGACGCATCTGACAAACCAAGCGTAGAAACAGAGTAGAGATAATGGTATTCAAATAGTAGCTTTCAACTTGAAATGCCTTTATTCGTGCAAGTCAGCTGAGCAATTACCCTCTTGTACACACTTGGCTTATTCTCATTAAACTGGTCAATATCTTTTGTCTTTTCAAACGGACTGATACTAGCATAGTCATAGCATAAGACACGTGAGTTTGTGGACATCCCTTTCATTGTGGATGACAACACCAACAACAACTGATTGATACCAGTTGATGAACTTAGCAGTGCATCAGAAGCTGTTGTTGTTCGGCTTTTAGAAGGTTGTCTAACTGTAGGATTACCACCACTGCTATCTTTATTGATTTGATACAGTTTAGCATTAACATCTGTCGATAGGCGGGCTACACGCTGATCACTTACACTGGCGGTCTCATGATTATCCATAATTTCTTCAACCACATCTGCCTTTAATTCCACTTCACGTTGAATTTGTTCAGAAACCTTGTTCAACCCAGCAGTAATAGGCATACCCCTCATCTCTTTATGAACAACTGTAGACAAAATCATAGACAAAATTGCACCAACATGATCATTGTCACTAATATTCAATTTACTGTCGTGTATCTGTTCGACTTCATTTTCAAACTCTTTAGTAACAGCAGTAGACAATTTGGTTTCCTACTCACAAATTCTTGAATCCTTTAAACCTTCAATCTGACTAGTAATACCTCGTAAACTTGTGGAGTCATAACTGAACTCTGAAACTGTAACTCTCTACTTCTGCATAAACTGCGGTGTAGTCTGTGACTTTCCATTCAACAATGGCTTACCAGTTGCAACTACAGGCTTCTTTACTGCACCAATACCGTCACACAATTCGGAGTCAGACCTAGATGACGCTGATTTCGCATTTAGCTTACCACCAAACTTGGTCACTTCTTCACAGTTCGCCTTTGCATGCACTTCTTGCAAACGTCTAAAACACAACCGTTTTTCCTCGCAACTTGCAACCTATCTGTTGGGGATGTCCTACGAAACCTGTTACACTCGCTAAGTTTATATGGATTACTAGACACAATAAATCTTTCTCGATATCCACTTCTATGAGACCCTTTCGTCATAAATGATTGCGTTTTGCTCTCAGACTGCTTTATTCAAGGGGTGTGATGCAATATACTGGAAAATGTGCTCATAGATTGATTCACGCTATCTTTTACCAGTTTCAGAATATCATCAAACTTTGGCTCAATACCTTCATCCTCTATACGAGAGCTCATCTTCACCCACTTCCGTTGCAGTCGAGGAGGTAGGCATCTCGCTATTACCTCTGGGACCGAACTTGAGTTCAAATCGCTCATGCAACTCATCGAAATCAACGTATTCTTGTAAGTCATCAAATTATCCAAGAACTCAGAGAGTGCCTTGGAGTCATCTTGTAATTGACTACTCTTACCTTTAACAGCCTCGAATACGCTCATTACAATCATTGAAGGTCTTCCGAATCTTTGACACAGTATACTCATAGCCTCAGAGTATCCTTCTTTAGGGGGCATGAACTTACAGCACTGTATAGCTCTTGAAGCAACTCCAGTGTAGTACCTCATCAAATACATCAACTTCATTTTATCATTTAATAAAAAACTACTCAATATGATTTCAAACTCCTTTACAAACGGTGGATAGTCAGCTGGGTTTCCGTCGAAACACCGAGGTCCATACTTAGGGAGTTTGATAATCCTACTATCCCTAGACGGCGAAACATTGACATCAACCTAATCATGCTTAACATCAAACACATCGTTACATGTAACAGACAAATCAACATGACTTACTTTCCTGCTTGCTTCCAAGACTCTCTGTCCCTTCTTTGACCCAGGCATCACTGAACTTGACCAAATTCCACAAAAGTTCCAGATAACGCTTTTTCAAAGAAGATTGGCAAGCACCAGGAAGGACGAACGGAAACTATCCAAAAACTATCAGAAACTGTCAGTCAAGTTTCATAAACTGTCAATGTCCAGCTCTTGCTACGCTGAACCAAACGCTGTCCCTGGAAGGCTTTCAGAAACTCTTTGCGTTAACCAACGCAAAAACCAGAACACTGATTGGCGACTCAAGAATTCTTTATTCTCACGCAAAAATATAACCAACGGTAATGGCATTAAAAAAGGTCTAAGAACAAATGTTATAACAGTAAATCACGATAATACTTCTGATAGTTTTCTATCTTCCACCGAACAGCTAACCATGAGACGATGACTGTCGGATTGATGACCCGCGAAAATTATGGGGATGTTGGGTTTGAGTAAACAACCATGAGTCGATCGTTCAATCTTCAAATACATTGACATTACCATTAGTGAAATCCTTATCTAAAATCTTAGATAGCCTGGTAGGATGCTGCACGTGTTGTTGCCAGTCTTTTGCTTCTATTATGTTCAAAATTCATTGTACTCTTTTGGTGAGCGAAGTGGTTGCCAGACTATATCGGGCATATTAAGTCCCCACATATGATTTTAGCCATGTGAGGTGGTGAAGTGGCCTAAGCGAACGTGCCAGCAAGCTTCATATCGTCTTCAACAGTTGAGCATGGGGATGAAAGATGCAACCTATAAGATAGCAATTGGAGTGAGACACCCCTAGAATAGCCCAGACTGAGTCGTTATCTGTGATGAGCTCTGGGTGGAAGCACTGTGTGGTCTTAATATCAGACCTGATATACACAGCACATCCTCCTCTACCATGGTTTCTGTCACCTTTGAATATATTATGGTAATCAATAGAAATATCTTTATCGCAAATCCGAGGAGTGCAGCACGTTTCAGTAATCATTATGAGAGACAGGTTGCAAATTAAGGATAATTTCGTGAAGTCGAACGTTTTGTTGGGTAGGGAGCGAGCATTGATCAGACAGAATGTGAGAGAGTTGGGGATGACGATGAAATCGCATATATCTTTAAAAAATTTATCCTCAAGGTTAATAGCGTCTTAAGTAGGTTGTTTGATGGGTGCTAACTCAGATGGTGGCAACTTACTGGCAGTGCTGGAAGAGTGCACTACATCAGTATCAGCACAGAGAGAGGTGCTCTCTTTGGTTACCTGGACGGGCGTGAGGTGTTCATAATACCTTGACTGCAATGCATCGCTCCCCCTTCCGGTGATAAGTGACTTGACAGTGTGTTGAAGCTGAGTTGAATCGAAAACAGGTATACAGACAAATAGCATATCGAGTGGATATACGGATTTAGTACTACTATGGGCACGCTAAGGAATTTTATTGCTTATAAATAAACAATAAGTCGACAAAAGTATTAAACCGTAAAATACAGATTATATAGAAACCAATTATCCTGAAAATCCATCCTGATATGTAAACCGCAAAATAACGAACTTATCTATAGTTTTCATATATGTGAGGTTGTTCTAAGTTTGCCATAAGTAGGATGAGCCCTGTGAAAGAGTGGATCCAAACTTGATATTTGGCGGTGATATATCTGCGTAACTGGAAGCTAGGATAGCAGCCAATATAAGTTATAGTATAATATCCACTACAATTGAATTTTTGATTTTCCCGTCGATTGATTGGACCGAAATGTTCGGTCTCAGGTTGACATGTCGACTTCTTGTGCAGATGCTTCGACGATGTCTGGGGATTTGATTTGTATACAATTGGTGGATGGTGGCTAGCAGTGGAATCCAGGATGCGCATTTCGTCCTAATTGGGACTCGTCAGCTGGATGTACCTGGGCACTGGGTTAGAGCCTCGGTGGGAACATCATCACTCACTGAGAAATGCAGGTACATCCAGCTGACGAGTCCCAATTAGGACGAAATGCGCATCCTGGATTCCACTGCTAGCCACCATCCACCAATTGTATACAAATCCACTACAATATTTCAGAAATCGGTAAACATATAACCACGTTATGAGGAGAGATTTGCAGCCTGTCGGGTTAGGATATACGCTATAACCTGTTATATTTTTCGCACCTCAGGTTTGCTCGTCTTTCATTGGCTAGAACAGTGGCGGTCAATTGCATATTTGATTTGTCCTCGGTAGGTGCTATCGTGTGCTGTTTTGTGTGGTTGTGTTATGCGTCGTTTGCAGGCAAGTTTGACGAATGTAAATGTAACATTTGACTATTCTAACATTGTTTCACTGTTTTTCATACAGCAACAGTGCTCCTTTTGTTCTAAACTCCCTTGAAACTGGTCAGGCATTATGGTGGCTATCAGTGACTACCATCCCGTGGGTCCCAATGCATTTCTCGAGTTGTAGTTGTACGTACAGTATTTCCTACTTCGATATTTCTCACTCACATAGTCTGGTATCCTGTTTTTCTTCCGAATTAATTGTGACAAGCTGTGGCAATAATGTGCTTCGTCAACAAGTCCGTTTTCTAGAAGTTCATCGCATGTAATCAGTGAGAGTGAAAGCAGCACACATGTAAGAAGCTACAAACGCATTAGAAGACTTTCAAAAGGCGAGGCTTTTATGTATTGCTAACAGTGACGAGCTTTTCCACATACCAGTATGTGGAGACGTTCACGTGCGGAGTGAAAATCCACGAGTTAGACATTTGGTGTGTCCAACACAGGTAGGGAAAATATGTATTTTATTAAAACATTATAATTAAGTATGACTGCTAATCGTATATGTAATTTATCATATTGATGATGTATGTAAACTGGCGTCCGTCATGTACAAAATGAGAATATATTATTATATAGTAGGGAAACACCTTTTTGATACTTCCATCTAAGCTGTATGTTTCACTCTAGTTTTTTGTCCCTCAGACCATTAACAGAGTATTGTCAAATGTATTCTTGTAGTACGATTCGGTGGCACAATCACTACCGGTTAATAATATTGTGTATGCGTAATGTTCATGATATTTTCTTCACCCTTAACGTGCTCCAAATTTCGAAAGGAGTGTAAATTAGGAAGACTGAAATTAACTTATACTTACGTCATATATGATCATGCATGTTAATTATGTAAATGCTTAATTTATGTAAGTGAATTTAATCCGTATCACTTTTAGGAATGATGGGTCGCAATGAAGTCTGTCAGTTAATTAAATTCAGAGGAAGCAGACGTAGCCGCATTCGGACGAAGATATCCGAAAAACAGTGATGATCGTTTTACGACATATAATCGGATACATTTGCATAACCAGTTTTAGGAATTGATTCTACATGCAACAACAAGTAGAGGTAAGTTCACTCATTCATGTATAACCATACAGATATTCTGTTTTGCAGTTTGTGATACCGGAGAGCTTTGGATGTGGGCATAGAGTTCTGTTTACTTGAATTTTGGAAGAATTTAAACGTGACACAATGCGGACACTGAGCAGTTTCCGTAGAATAATGGGAGATACGTTCCAAACTAAGACTTTCATCTTTGACCGTGCTCAGTTAATACATGTATATAAAAATTGTTTGCGTTGCAGTGGAATAAAATTTTCTATCTAATATTCCTGTGTTCTGTTTGTTCTGCATGCAGTGGGAGTGTGGCATGCTAGACCGGTATTCCCTAAGATACGAACTCGTTACTATACATAAGTGTAATTCTGCAGGAACACTATCGATCGATGGTGAAATATAGGATGTTTAGTCAAGCCTAAACATCTGCCTAAAGTTATGCGATCACGCCTCCTAGTCATAGGTAAGTCTGTAGGGACCAAGGACAAAAATAATTGACTTCAGTATTTGAAAAATAAGAAAAGATTTTAAGCACTGCAATTTAGTTCGATTTCGTATAAGGTTAAGTGCGTCGGTGGCACAGTGGTTAAGACTCTCGCCGATCATGTACATGGTCTGAGGTTCGATTCTCGGCCGACGCACACCTGATATCTGTGATAGGCCTGCAAAATTTGGGCTACCGATATCGATGCTGAAAATTCCATGCTTGCACCAAAAATACATTGTGGAATCAAGCTGTAATAAAAAATAAAAAATAAGATAAAGTGTATTCAAAAGTAGTGCACTACCATTATTTCACCCCAGAATCGTGATGTCAGTCCATATGATTATGGGTGTTAACTTATGGCGTAAGGTGAAGTGTTCACGAGACGAATAATTGAATAGGTTGAGCAGCAGCAATCGTAGTAAGATTTCGCTTACGTTGAATTATGCCAACAATTACTTTATCAGGTCTCATTGATAAGTCAGGCCTCCATCTCGTCCTGATGACAAACTTAGTTTCACTCAGATAGAATGAGAAAAGTATGGTAAGCAGGGTGTTAAGTATATTTAATGAAAAATTTTAACAAGCAAATGTCTTTACGCAGTTGTTTGTTGTAATTATTTCGGTGATGTCGAATTGCTGTTACCAGGTTGACTGATATTACCTGATATCTGCAAATAAGTGAACAAATGGTATGTTTTTAAATCGCTGAAGTAAGAAAGAAGTAATATAAAAGTTAAACGCTTTATATTTGCCTACCTTTGCTGAAAAAGGTCCATTCTCCTTTCTCATTCTTCGTTCATGACAGCATTCTTCTGTGGTTTTCACTGTCACACACATTGTTCGTCTTCTAAGGTATAGCAGCAAGCAAATATTAGCAATTTAACCTCGTATAAACGGGTGTTTATAAGGAATGCATGTCATTTCTACAGGCACAATAAGTTATGTTATGAATTGAAATCGTGAAGTATCATAAATTAATACCTTTTCAAAAGTTTAAGTCGTTCAATTATTCTACAAGTAATAAGAACGGGTCATGATAAGTGTTAACTTGTAAACCCTACACAATGAACACCGTACAGGAAACTTCATTATATCTTCATTTTGACCAGCTTTCCCTTCAAGCACAGAAGCATGCAGTCACTACATACACTGAAGCATTGTAACCTGAACACCACAAATCCCCACAGAAAACTTGTTTGATAATAACTGCTTTAAAGATATGAGCCATAAGTGCATCTTCTATATCCTTCATAGCCACAAGTAGTTTATTAAGGATCTTAGAATATCATAGTGATCTGAAAACGAATAATTAATAAGACTGATATAACTTGTGTAACAGGTGTAGTAGTTGTAGGACAAAGCTACTAGCTACCAATCGACAGAAAGCTGATAATAATCTTAAGTATTCTGACATTCTAGAAGGACCATCTATACTCTGCTTCCTCACCTGATGCACACTGATATCAACATAATCTGATACCATTTCATGCACTGAGCGATTACGGCCTTCTGAAATTCCACGTGCAAATGTAAATTAAACAAGTAACATACCTTCCCCTGAGCAAATTCAACCAAGAACTTCATCAAAATAGATATAATTACCAAGAAATTCAGCGGCCCGTTTCTTTCATCACATTATAAATTCGATGTGTTGTGGAATATTTCAGTCATCACGAATGATTAAAGAAGTGTTTAGCATCCTCGGAGCACACATCTAACTTACGTCTCTTGGCTTTTTCTCTTTCAAATGCCCCATTCTCATAGAATAACTGGGTTGACAACAGTCATTGCCTATAGTCAATTTACAACCTTAAGACCTAAAACAGCTCGCAAAAAACAAAGCCTCAAGGCTCTAAAACGCAAATAAGTCTTTCCATGCGAAATTTTAAAAAAAATGACTTTTATATTTTCTATAGTTTTGGTTTGTAAGGATTAGTTATGTTTTACGAGTTGATCAGGGATTGATATCAGTTAGAGAACCATTGAAAACCAGGGAGTACTGGACAGCTGCTGTTTCATCCTAGTTTGGGAATCATCGGCAGTACGCACCCACTGGGTTTCGAACCCAGGACCTTCCGGTTACAAGGCAAGCTCGTATACCATTCAGCCACTGGGACCCGATTCAAGGGCTCGTGAATTCTAACTTCTACCAATTCGTGATTTAGTGCGACCCCAACCATTGTCGTTGGTGGGACATCCATCCACACACGTGACAACTAATTGGACCTCACTGGTCACGACTTCTCACTAGAACTCAGGAAACTCCAACCTGTAGCAAGTCACTAGCGAGCATCAGATTAACTTTCTATAGTTTTGGTTTGTAAGGATTAGTTATGTTTTACGAGTTGATCACAGATTGATATCAGTTAGAGAACCATTGAAAACCAGGGAGTACTGGACAGCTGCTGTTTCATCCTAGTTTGGGAATCATCGGCAGTACGCACCCACTGGGTTTCGAACCCAGGACCTTCCGGTTACAAGGCAAGCTCGTATACCATTCAGCCACTGGGACCCGATTCAATGGCTCTTTTATTAATAATTCGTCTGGACTATAAAGACAATTTTACGCATTATTACGAACACAATACAGCAAAATACTGCTTTTATGGTTTAAAGGTTGACTGATATCTCGTTCAGCAACTTCTAATTAATTTATTCTCGCGTACCAAAGACAAAGCAAAAGCCAACAATTGATCGTCCAAACTTCGTAATATATTCTGGGACCAAAACAAGCCGTCAGACGAACGCTTAACTAGCTATTGATCGTGCACGTGACACGACGGGGTACCGAATGGCGGGGATGCTTGACCGGAAGCCTTCAGCTAAACAAGTCGACTTAAACAGTGGTGGTCAGCATCCAATGAGTGATTGCTGTGGTCAATAATTTTGGGGAATTATTTACCGCTACAATGGCTAGAGAAGTCTAAAACTAGTCAAATATAATCTATTTTCAAAAAACTGTGCGATTATAACGCCTCTGCAGACGTGAACGTGGTATCTCATACACTTCACGAAGACATGTAGTTATAGCACACATTCTCACCCCAGTCTGTCAATGGCCGTAATTTTGAGTGCACGCGAGTGAGATAAACAAGTGATTTACTCGCTTGTGATTGGCCAGTTTGTCATCCGAGTTGGGGTAATTTCAAATATCATTTAGCTGCTTGATTAGGATCTCGATTTCCAGGAGCGTTTTATCAAGTTGGATAGATAACTGACAACACAAACTATTACAGCCCAGGAGGAAAATGATATGCCAGCGGATTTACCTGTTGAATTCCACAAATTCATGCCATATCAAGATGTAGGGACTTCTCAGGAGTGTCAAGAATGCAAACAATGTTCTGAAGAGGTGAAAACTCCAAGCAACTTTAATTATCGCTTGACCATTATTTTTAGAGATACTTAAATAAGTATAATATACACAGTGGTCTGGTTAATCATGATAAAAACGGCATGTTTGATGCAGCATATACGTATACTTATGTATATGTAGGTATACCTAGATATACTGTGTTCTTGTCACGAAGATCGGAAAGCAGGTATCAAATGTCTCAGTAAGCAGTGTAAAACATGTAGGCCACATGTTTTCATTTGACATAAACTGGATCTCTACTCACTTTCAGAATCAATCTTGAGTTCATTTGGAATAACCTATTTATGGTTATAATTTTTGAAGTATTGGTTTTTGTGGATATCCACATTCTCCACTGAAGAAGTGAACACCGCTACTTTTCCTGGTGATCTAAAGTCACTAACACTTTTATGTGGGAATACAAATCCCATCCTCAGAATCTTTAAGAGCCAGTAACAACTGAATTTCTGAAATATCCCCGATGAGATGGAAGTTTCGTATCTTCTCGAATTGATGCCTGACGAGAAATCAAGTGAACTGGTATCCCCATTGTGATCTTGTATGCTGCATCTCTGACAGCTGCGTTACACAACGATTGGGTGATTTTTTCCCGGCATTGTTTAACTGGGAACGCACTCTGGAATGATATAAACAGTTACATTGACACAAGAAATAAAAACATGTCGATCAGTGATGTAGGCTAATAGCTAAGGAATGTAAGCCTCACTTTAAAAAGGAGAAAATAAATTGACAGACTAGATATCGGTCTCCATTATGAAATACGACAGAAGAGGTCAAAATCTTAATCAACACTTACGATGTTTAAGGGCTTTCATAATAGGGATAGTTTATACACACAAATTGAACAGTGACATTATTAATATGCAGTTTCCAATGGCTTGAAAATACCTGATATGATTATACAGTAATTTCTTTGCGTATTTCAACTTATTACAGTTTGTTAGTATAGAGACATCAACTAATTTCATTTTATTATTCGTCCACTAACGCATGTTCAGCATCTTACCACTTAAGCGATTACCGAGTAAAGCCTTCGCGATGTTACACCACAAAATTTCCAGATGCACGATAATGTGTGACTTACACGTGGTGGTGGTGGTGGCGCTAATCTAACTCCAAAATATTACCAAATCAACCAAGAAGCACTTGAAAGCCTGCTTTTTAAAACAGTTGCTTCACAAAGAGAAGTTTTATACAGGAACGTATAGTGATGGTTATTGCCTACTGAGGGCGAAATCCCTAGCTTATAGGAGAAGATAGATGACAGCTCAAATGCCGGCAGTATTGCCTAGTCAATAAGTCGGTGATAAACCTCTTTCTTAACTTAGTAAATCACGCCAAAGGGAATAGATGAAGCAACAGTCAACAAACAGTTGTTTGGGTTCTCAAGAAAACGAGGAATACTGCCAAAACCAAAAGAAGAGGGAAATATCGATGAATATTTAGAAAATGAGAAAAAAGAAGTGGGTTAGGATATCTTGACTTCAGCAAAAGATAAGTTCACTCTTCGAAAGGAAACCCCATCAATTTCCCTTGCCCAATGGGTTGTCTCTCCATAATATAAGGAAGAGCCAAGTAATGCATAATGGGAAGCTAAGTTAAAACAGATGGAGGTTATGACCAATATTACAGAACTTTTAGAGAACCAGGGAAGCTTTTTAACCCAGTTGGAACTCAGATGTTTCACTGTTAACGATCAACTTGTTTGTATACTTCCAAACTCTCTTGAAATCCTCGACAAATACGTCTTTCCGCAGCTGTAAGTGTTCTATTCTCCTTCCGTTGGTTAAAACGGTGTTAAGGGCAGTCTGTCCACTGGGTTAGGTGGGATATGCTAAGGCACTGGCGTGTAGTTTGGCTATAGTTCCAGTTTAGCAGAATTAGTAGCCACACATGAATCGTGAGCGTTATGTCTAGTCGAAACAAACTAAAACCGAGCTGCGAATCAGTCAACAGCCTAAATAATTGTTTTCTTACGGATTGTAATGAAGCAGTAAGACAAATTTTTTCTACGATTGATATTTGACTGCATAGGGTGCGATTCGTTTCTGTCAATGTAGTTGAAGATTGAACGATCAATTCATGGTTGTTTGCTCAAAACCAACTTCTCTATATTTTTGTGGAGACATCGATACACCAGTCATCGTCTCATCGGTCGCTGTTCAGAAAGAAGTCAGACCAAAACTGTCAGGAGTAATATTGTGATTTATTATTGTAATATTTGTTCAAAGACCTTAGTTAAAGCTTAATTTTAAAGTAGGCTATATATTGGTGTTACGATAAAGAATTCTCGAGTAGCCAATCGGCGTTTTGGTTTTGCATCCGTTATTACTAAGCGTTTCTGAGAAACTTCAAGGAACAGCGTAAGTCCCAGCGTAGCAAGAGCTGGGCATTGACGGTTTATGAGACGTGGCTGACAGGTTCTGATAGTTCCTTACGATCACACGGCTGACGGAATGATGCAAATAAACTACTGACCTTGCAGTATCATGCCATCTAACAATATATCAAGAATAATATTCAAAGCCGTACACAGCAAAGTTATGTGGGAGAACTGATTAGAAGCTTTGATTTTTCCCAGGTACCTCTGATCCATCCGACAAAAAGCTGTAGTTTTTAGAGCGACAATTCTTGGTGTAGTACACCGACTGAAGAGTAAGATGACTGTTCGGAAACAACAATTTCAAGAAAGGCAGCGATCCTGTTGATTCACAATAATAATAATGTGTATTCTCATATAAACATATAAATTTACATGAGAATGCATGCCATTTTTACAGCCACGATCAAGTATGATATAACATCAAATCGTAGATTGTCTACAAGTTAATAATGTATCAACTGTTAAACATTTGATATATATATATATATATAAATACACTGATTGTCTGAACCAGGCCGTGTAGTTATTGAATTGTACAGTTGTCCTCCAGGTTGAGCGAGAAAATCGACTTCGTTTCGTTTTCATCCCGTGGTTATAGGCATACGATAGCCAACCAATATTGAGGTAATCACGACGTTTACAAGGGATTGAAAGCTGCTTTAGAAAAGTAAAAGTGCTAAGGTGAATCATTAAAGTGCAATGAAATAGGTAAGTGCAAGTATCGTTAATAAATGCATTAATAAAGGAAACTCACTAGGCTGATAACGTTCATTTCCAATGTATAATGCTACCCATATAGTACTTACTATCATGATGTCCACTTTTGGTTTTAATACATTTATCCTCAGTTGTGCCAGTTGTTTTTGTTTTATACCTTTTTGTGAATTTAGTGCAGAACCGTACCCTACAGAGAATAGGAATAGAATAAGTCGAATCAAGTTCATAAAGAGCTATAAAATGTTAGGTTTAATGGAATATAATGAGGATCGAGTAAAGACGTTATTAGAAAATGAATGAGATAAGGTATTGTAAAGTGGTATTCGTAGATCCGACATTGGATATCAAGTTAGTGTATATGATGCCCCATAAATCTTTGCAGAGCGCATGTGGTTGCGTCTCAACCATACTCTGAACGAACTGTATATATTTAAACAGAAGCATGATCTGTCTAAGCGTTAATTATTATCTTTTTCAAGATAAAGATCTAGGCCCTCATAAGAGTGAGTAATATCTTGAGCCGTCTAATTGCATATTGCTGTTACTTCAGATTAGGGCGGCTCAACTTAATAAACACCAACATACCTACTGATCAGCTGGAGCAACCCTCCCTCTTTAATAAACTGCATCTCAGCCTAATCTAATAAAATGTCAATGTCCAGCTCATACTACGCTGAACCTCACGATGTCCCTCAAAGACTTCCAGAAAAACGGTAATAACCAACGCGAAAACCAGAACACAGATTGGTGACTTGAGAATCCTTTATTCTTACGCCAATACGTAACAAACAATACGGTTATTACACACAAGGTCTAAGAATAAATGTTATAACAACAAATCACGATAATACTTCTGATAGTTTTTGTCTTCCACTGAACGGCGAACGATGAGACGATGACTGCCGTATTGATGACTCCCACGAAAAATATGGAGGAGTTGGGATTGAGCAAACAACCATGAATTGATCGTTCAATCTTCAATTAAATTGACACTCCCCTGAAAAGGACGGATCCATCCCTTTTCCCCATCGCGACCAGTACTCGTTGACATGGATACTAGTGCGAGAACCTGGGCCACACGGACAGAGCTGAAATGGAAAACAAACAGAAAAGCCAACACACCACAGACATGTCCACAGCACAATCTCACACATCGATGGCGACCTGCACCTCCAGATAAAAGCCTCCTCTCGACATCTTGCAACGCAATCGCCACTTGCTAGAATGACTCTTGCAGAATGCAACGTGACCAAAGCACCACCTCACGATACTCTACGCACATCCTCGAATCTACTCACTACCAATTACCACTGCAATCGCTTGTCACTCATTCTGCCTCAGTTCCAGTAACGATAAAGTCAACCTAATCATGCTTAACATCACATACATCATTACATGTAACACACCGTCACTGTAAATGATCAGCGTGTAGCCCGCCTATCGACAGATGTTAATGCTAAACTGTATCAAATCAATAAAGATAGCAGTGGTGGTAATCCTACAGTTAGACAACCTTCTAAAAGCCGAACAACAACAGCTTCTGATGCACTGCTAAGTTCATCAACTGGTATCAATCAGTTGTTGTTGGTGTTGTCATCCACAATGAAAGGGATGTCCACAAACTCACGTGTCTTATGCTATGACTATGCTAGTATCAGTCCGTTTGAAAAGACAAAAGATATTGACCAGTTTAATGAGAATAAGCCAAGTGTGTACAAGAGGGTAATTGCTCAGCTGACTTGCACGAATAAAGGCATTTCAAGTTGAAAGCTACTATTTGAATACCATTATCTCTACTCTGTTTCTACGCTTGGTTTGTCAGATGCGTCGTGTGCTTGTAAGTCATCTATATTCGAAACGCAGTCCATTGTACTTGGTGTGTTATTTTGCACAAACGTTCATGTTGTATATACTGAATTGTTATCATCTCTCATCCATCAGTTCGTAACTTTGTTTGTGTCCGGACATCTTCCACTTGTATCATCAACCTGAGAAGGAATGTAGGCGTACTGCTGTGAGTCCTACAGATCTTCAAGGGTAGCTCGTCAAGGCAGAATCCACAACATTTGACGTATTGATTGTACATATGTTTGTGTTAAATAATTATGTGAGTTCCAATTAATGTAATTGTTGGTTAATCTTGTTTGTGTCCGGACATTCCTCAACTTACAATCGCCAACCTGAGAATGGTTGCAGTCATACTGGTGTAAGTCTTTCAATTCTTCAAAGGAATTCCATCAAGACATGATCCGCGAGTTCGTGTGTACTGTTTGTATATATGTGTGGTGTATCATATCAATTGGTGTTCTTTGGACTCATTGTGTTTACTCGTTGTTTTCGTACCTTGTTGTTATTGCATAATTTTGTTAAAACTTTCGTCGTGATTACTTCTGAAGTTGTTTCTAGTCTTCTACGTTCGTAAATGAATTGATTGATGTTAAAGACAGCAGATGGGTCGTGTACGCCAGGGAGGCTAGTGCTGGGAATGACGTGCACACAGAGATAATGATTAGCCGTGGTCCCACACGCCGGGAGCTAGAGTGTAGACAACTGAGGCTTGCATACGTCACCGTTACTAGAACTGAGGCAGAATGAGTGACAAGCGATTGCAGTGGTAATTGGTAGTGAGTAGATTCGAGGATGTGCGTAGAGTATCGTGAGGTGGTGCTTTGGTCACGTTGCATTCTGCAAGAGTCATTCTAGCAAGTGGCGATTGCGTTGCAAGATGTCGAGAGGAGGCTTTTATCTGGAGGTGCAGGTCGCCATCGATGTGTGAGATTGTGCTGTGGACATGTCTGTGGTGTGTTGGCTTTTCTGTTTGTTTTCCATTTCAGCTCTGTCCGTGTGGCCCAGGTTCTCGCACTAGTATCCATGTCAACGAGTACTGGTCGCGATGGGGAAAAGGGATGGATCCGTCCTTTTCAGGGGAGTGTCAATTTAATTGAAGATTGAACGATCAATTCATGGTTGTTTGCTCAATCCCAACTCCTCCATATTTTTCGTGGGAGTCATCAATACGGCAGTCATCGTCTCATCGTTCGCTGTTCAGTGGAAGACAAAAACTATCAGAAGTATTATCGTGATTTGTTGTTATAACATTTATTCTTAGACCTTGTGTGTAATAACCGTATTGTTTGTTACGTATTGGCGTAAGAATAAAGGATTCTCAAGTCACCAATCTGTGTTCTGGTTTTCGCGTTGGTTATTACCGTTTTTCTGAAAGTCTTTGAGGGATGTCGTGTGGTTTGACGTAGTAATTGCTTGACATTTTCATCGCATATATGGAAGTTTTAATTATACTCATCCATTCCTGTATAGTTATCATGTAGTGCATAGAAAGGAGCTAGTATTTTGTTATCACGTGAAGCTTATTAAACCCACGACAGACAGTTTTCTACCCTGAGCAATTTTTATCCATGGTCCGTACAGGATTGTGCTTAAAGCTACTCCTCCGGTTGAATAATCTGCATCTCTCCTCAGAACCATGTTTAACTCCAGTGGCCGGGTCACCATATTTCGGACTAACAGCCAGACTCTACCAAAATTTCAGATACTCATGTAGCAGTAAGGTTCATTTATTTTAACTAAGACTGGACAAGCCAAACCATATACGTTCTAGACTGTTACTGAATAACTAATTCATTTCCCATATTGATAAAAGGAGATAGACATGGTCTTTGAATTGCAAGTTCCACACACGACACCTTGAGGGCAATGGATGGTATGCTAGAGCTAGAAATAAATATATCATCAGAATTCTTCAACGTTTAGTGTCCTCTAGCTGAAAATGAATGGAAAAAACTGCCCAGAGTTAACTCAGTTGCGAATCTCTGTATCAGATACCCTAATAATGAATCATTCTCCTAAAGAAACTAGTTACAATGGATGCAAAACATGTAGGCTTCTAGGTTGATGTCAGTAAAAAGTTTGTGCATTGTGGAATAGATCAAATAAATTATTATTAACTGATTAAAAATGCCATTCGAATTTTTCAAAAGAATGGATACTGAACAAAGAGTACTCTTTTTGATAACTTCATAATCAGACTCTACAGTTATATATACATCGTAGTGAATTAGTGTTATTAGTAACATTAGTGTTTAAATAACATCGAATCAGCAATACTTATAGATTACAGCTCATTAGCATCAACATAAAATAAGCTGATTGTCGGAAAAATTAGGAAGGATAATAATACAAATTATTATTATGTTTCAGTTATTTTATTCATTTTTGATTACAGCTTGATTCTACACTGTATTTTTGGTACAAGTATGGAATTTTCAGCATGGATATCGGTTGCCCAAATTCCGCAGGCCAATCATAGATATCGGGTGTGCGTCAGCGGGTGCTCGAACCATGGACCATATGCATGGTCGGCAAGAGTCCTAACCACTGTACCACCGACGCACAACAATGAAAAGTTCTTGGTTTTGGCAAGGAGGGAGGGTGGCGTTAGCTGATCAGTAGATATGGTGGGGGTCACTACGGTGAATCGCCCCATTCTGCAGGAACAGCAATATACAAATTAAAGGCTCGAGATATTTCTGATTTTTATGAGGGCTTAGATCTTTATCTTGAAAAAGATAATAATGAACGCCTTGACAGATCATGCTTCTACCCTTAAATATATACCATTCGCTCAGCCTGTTGTTGAGACGCGACCACGCGGGATCTGCACAGATTTATGGGGCATCTTATAAACTAACTTGCTGTCCATTGTCGGATCTTTAAATACCACTTCACAATGTCTTATCTCATTCATTTTCCAATAACGTCTTTACTTGATCCTCATTATATCCCAATAAACCTAACATTTTACAGCTCTTTATGACTTATTACATTCCTACTCTCTGAAGGGTACGGTTCTGCACTAAATTCACAAAAAGGTATAAAACAAAAACAACTGGCACAACTGAGGATAAATGTATTAAAACCAAAAGTGGACATCATGATAGTAAGTACTATATGGGTAGCATTATACATTGGAAATGAACGTTATCAGCCTAGTGAGTTTCCTTTATTAATGCATTTATTAACGATACTTGCACTTACCTATTTCATTGCACTTTAATGATTCACCTTAGCACTTTTACTTTTCTAAAGCAGCTTTCAATCCCTTGTAAACGTCGTGATTACCTCAATATTGGTTGGCTATCGTATGCCTATAACCACGGGATGAAAACGAAACGAAGTCGATTTTCTCGCTCAACCTGGAGGACAATTGTACAATTCAATAACTATACAGCCTAGTTCAGACAATGTGTATTTATGTATATATCAAATATTTAACAGTTGATACATTATTAACTTGTAGACAATCTACGATTTGATATTATATCATACTTGATCGTGGCTGTAAAAATGGCATGCATTTTCATGTAAATTTATATGTTTATATGAGAATATACATTATTATTATTATTAATATTTTCAGCAGAATTACTGCCTGTAGCCACAACAACGTTGGAGTTGTTTTGTGTTTTAATTTCCTCTAGGTTACCTTACTCGGAATTTCTTCTGTTGTGAAACAAAAGTTTTGCAACACAAAGTATACGTTTGACCTATTTGAGAATACTACCAGTTAACTGCTAGTTGACTCGGGCAGAATGATAAGGCCGAAATAAAGGTAGTGCAGCAACAATTTATTTTAATAACTCCTGGACTAGAATGAAGTGGTAAAAGAATCTGGAAGAGACCTCTTAAGCTATACGTTATTTTCTACTACAGGTTAACTCATCTTCTCTTGCACTGCTCCAGGCCAATAACTAGATCTACCTATGTTGTCGTTTAAAATCTTAAAAATAATAGCAGCCTAGTTGTTATGGAGAACCATCAGAATCGCATTCAGTTCAGCTTCTTAAATAAGTTTCCAGTTACTCGGAGTAGATAACTGGCCAATGTGCAAAACGCAGACACACTCCTGGTATGCATCTTCTCGGTCACCAGACCTCCTTCTCTGGCTCTCAGACCTTTTTCACCGCATAAAGATGATGGAGATGGGTAAGTTTATGTTTGCGATAGCGAAAATGCGTGTATATTTGTTTATGTGTGCAGTGTTACTTGAATTGTTGTTGATTCGGTGGTGGGTGCTGCGGCTGTTCTTTGTGTTTATGAATCAAGAGATAGAGGATGGATGTTAGTGTGACAAGCACAAACGAGGAACAAAGAACTTCATTAACAAATTTTAATGTTATTAGATGAAAATGGTAAGCATTTTCTAGGCAGGGTTTGAAGAGTGGCTCATACATTTAGTTCAGAATTTAGTAAAACAAAACCAGTTTTTCAGCAGGAATCGCAATTTATTTTCGAAACACAAATAGATATTTACGCATCATTCCTTGAGAAGTGCTCACGCTTCTTTCTGTGCTGCTGTTATTTGTCTTCTTTTTACCACGATTGAAGGTTGTATCTAATTACCAGAATAATGGTTAAGAATGGTGGCCTACAATAGACATATGAAAGTGTTACTGTGCGCAAATCCTACAAATGCCTCGCAAAAATCTGGATACATTCTCCTGAGACGCATCTTTAGTGACCGCTGTGGAGTACTAACCTTATACCAACAAACACATCACAATCATAACCATCACGGCGTCCATAAATCTCAAATTAAACTTTGATGATGGTTGCATTTATAATCTCACTGACTCACGTGGTGGAAATTCTCAGCTTCAATATTCTTCAGATTTCGTTTTATATGGATTGGTTCTCAGTTAAACCTCGCCTAGCAAACTAGGTCTCTGGCTCGGCCGGTCACAAGCCCGGGTAAAGAGGGAGAGTTGGGCGTGAAGCTAGCAACCTCAAACCACTAAATATTTCACACCGCTGGAAAAACTTCAACACCTGGAAAATATATTAAAAATGCATACATGTTCGGATAAAAATCATACTCTTCGCTGGAATCGGAGAAGCGAAATGACACATGGGGATGGTTGGTGAAAGCTTCCGGGAAGTCATTCAGTTAATGTGTCTTCTCTCGATAAAAGCAAAATTAGTAACGTGTACGTAAAATGTACGTGCAATGTGCGAGACTGTGATGGCTGTCCAGGTAGCCAAAAATATGCGAAGATATGACATAGAAGTGCTGGGTATCCGAGAAAGCAGATGCAATGGATGTGGATTGACAACATTTTCAAAACGAGAGTCAATAATCTGTTCCAGTCACCCGGATGACAAACACGAAAACATCGAGGGATTGACCGTGAAGATGTCACCAGAGGCGGCTGAAGCAAAAATGCGGTGGGAACCAACTTCATCTAGCATCATAACAGCAAGATCCAACCCAAAACAAAGTAAGGCAGGTCAAAATTATCCGAGACCGTGACAGCTGTCCAGGTAGCCAAAGAAATGCGAAGATATGGCATAGAAATGCTGGGCATCTGTGACACCAGATGGAATCGATGTGGACTATCAAAATTGTCAGCTGGTAAGTCAGTTGTCTGCTCCGATCATCCAGACGTCAACCACAAGGACACAAAGGCAGTGAGTGACTATCATGATGTCACCAGCGGCAGCCACAGCTCTTATGCAGTGGGAACCAATTTCATCCAGGAGCATGACAGCAAGATCCAACCCAAAAGAAAGTAAGGCAGGTCACAATTATCCAATGCTACGCACATTGCTACAAACAACGCGGAGAAAAAGAAGAAGGAACATTTTTAAAGACAACTACAAACAGTAGTCGACAACATTCCAAATGGAGACATCAAAATCCTTATGGGTAATATGAATGCCAAACTGTGATCAGATAATACATGAGATGAAGTCAGCATGGGTTGAGGGGCTCTGAACGAAATGAATGGGAATGGAGAACTCTTCGCAGAACTCTGCGCTTCCAATGATCTAGTGATCGGAGGCAGCGTATACAAGCACAAGGATATACACAAAGCAACGTGAATTTCACATGATGAACACACCACAAACCAGATAGACTTCATCTCAATGTCGCTCAAGGAAGTGGAGATGCAGCTAGCTTGCTGCAGATGTGGACTCTCAACACTGTCTGGTTCGGGAACCTCCGAGGTGGAGCTGAAATCTATCAAAGCAAATGGAGACGGGCCACAATTCAAGTTCAACACTCAGAAAGTGAAGGAGAAAACTACATGAGATATCTTCACTACAGATCAGATCAGAACAAAGTCGGAGACACTACGCGTTATCACTGAGTACATCTGTGTGTGGAAGAACATCGGAACTAACTCTCTAAAGGTGTTGTTCAAGGAAACGTGTAGGACTGTTCTAGGAAGAAAGAAGAGAAACGACAGGAAATGACTGTCAGCAGACTTCTGCCTAGAAGCTAATCGAGGAGAAGAGAGGAGGATGGGGAAAGAGAAGATGACTCAGTGCAGAGATGCACAACAGGAGAAGGAGAAGCTGAGTTCAATGTACACTGCACTGAGTAGAAAAGTGAAGAAGAGTGCTGCGACAGACTAGAGACAATTCTCTGACACACTGGCCGGAAACTGAAGCAGAACAGGCAGGTGGGCCACAGGTAAAATACATCTCACGACATTATATATATCAGATAACCAGACTGCTCGCTTTCCGCGAAGAGATCAACCCAGATGATGAAAACTATAAGAGATGTTCGAAGGGAACTGATTACTGAGGAGGGGAAACAAATCAAACAGTGGGCTGTTAATTTCAAAGGACTCTTGAATCGACCATCACTTGCAACTCGTCGGGAAACACACCACCACCAACAGCACGCACAGAGCTGCCTGCCAGTGAACACCGATCCTCCAATGAAAGCAAAAATCTTGGACGTATTCAACCTACTGAAGTCCAGCCGATATGGCAGCAGGGCCAGGCGGAATTTGCCCTGCCCGAGATGCCCTGGGAACGGATCCAGAGACTGCGGTAGCCGTGCTTACGCCATTACTACTAAAGTTTTGGAAAGAAGGGAAGATGCCCATCAATTGGAAGCAAGGCTAGCTACCTTGTCAAGCTACCGAAGAAGAGCGACCCAGGCCTCACTCTGCAAGAACTGGTGTGGAATAATGCTGTTGTCCACGCCAAGTAAAGCAATAAGTCTGACCATCCTGGAGAGAATAGAGGATGCACTGGGTGCGGAACTTCACCCACCAGAACAAGTTGCATTCAGCAAAAGCACATCATGTGCTGATCAAATTGCAGGTATTCGCATTGTCATCACAGAACAAAGCATGGAATGGCAGTCAAACCTCTACCTCAACCTCATCGACTTCGAAAATGCCTTCGCCAGACAGCGTTGACCGAGAAATAATTCGGAAACTGTCCCAACATTATGGCGTGCAGTGCGCAAGTCTCTATCAACCTGGCTGGCTATATGACAATGCAACGTGTCAGTTGATCTACAACGGAAAGCTCACCGGAGCCTTCTTTTGAAGTGAATGCAGGAGTAATAGCAGGCTGCCTATTATCACCCATGATATTCTTTATTGTGGTGGACTGGATTAAGCATCAGACTGTGAATGGGGAGTTAGAAGACAGGAATACGTTGAACTGACCGATAAGAAGAGTCTAGAAGATGTGGATTTCGCGCGTGGATGATTTATGTCTAATGTCACAGAAAATCGAAGACTTTGAGGCGGGCGAAAGCAGCAAACTGTCTGAAGAAACAGCGAGAGAAGACATGACTGCAGGTGAACACAGAGAAGACGGTGGTGAAGATAACCAACGAACAGCGACAAGCACTAATTATCATTAACGGGGAGATTTGACAGAGGGTTATTCCTTCACTTATCTAGCCAGGAAGCACGGTTTCAACCACAGACACGCGGAACAGATGAAGATGTCAAAGCCATATTCGGAAAGACAAGATGTGTCGTCATCGACTTGAAGTCAGTTTGGAAATCTTCCGCACTCAGCCAGTATAAAGACCAGGATTTGGATTCCTGATACTGAGGTGAAGTTGGTTCTTCTTTACGGGTTAGAAACTGGGCATGCTTGTCACGAAAAGGATCTTCGACAGGTTGCGAACTTTTATCAACAGCTGCCTTGACTGGCTCCACATTGAAGATCGCATGGCCGGCCAGAATGAATTTGTAACAAGAAACTCTTGCAAGGAAACCAACCAAGATCCGATTGCGTATCAGATGTGTAGGAGAAAATGGATATGGATCGGGCATACATTGAGGAGACTGTCTAATGATAGCGCGCTCAATGCACGCCATCACTGCAATGGAATCCCAGTGGAATGCGACGAGTGGATAGTCCTAAGGTGACATGGGGGTGGTCGTGGGAGGAAGAGATGAGGAAGTTTGGTAAACTGAGGACCCAGCTGAAGAGGACAGTAGAAAACAGAAAAAAAGCAGATGTGCAGTTGTAGCACTATGTTCCACTCGGAACCCAAGGGGATAATAATAAGTTCTCAGTTATTCTGGTTTCTGGTCTCGTGCTAATCATGCAGAGAAACGATCGCCGACAAGTGTGGAGGAACGACAAGCCACCCCTAGCTCCTTTTAGTCATCCTCAGAATACCCCTTAATTAAGTCATCTTTGTCTTTAATTTCATAATCCCGCAGTTATTTAGGGTTGTCCAGTGACAACATAAAACCCTATCTGCCGATTTGTGACGCTGTTTTTGTCTTAATTTTATCCATCCCAAATCAGTCTTAACAGTTAATCGGAGGCCTCCTTCCCTGAATCGTCGACCTAGACACCTTTCGGGCCAAACAACTTCACAGGAACTAGACCGAAATGGACCCTCCTGCCCAGAATTCTCCCATACTCGCAGCTTTATTAATGCTCTCTAAATTTTATACTAAATTATGGCACACTCGCGTCCATCTACCTCACATTTCTTGAAGGCCAACACCTTGCAACTTGGCCTGATTTGTGGCGTACGTAGAATAATATTTGGCTCCCTCAAGGCTTTTCTACTCAGCGCTCATATCCTTTATTTTGAAACTCTTTGCTGGACTATGAAAACCCCTACTCTAAATGTAATTATTAGATTGTTCGAGAATACTCCCAATGAGACAGAATACTGTTTCTCTGCGGCCTTCTTATCCTTGGTATCTATTCTCCACAAAAGTAACACTACATAACGTCTTTCAGCCGCCGGTGATCTTTCTTTGGTACACCCAACCAAATTCTCGAACTCAGGCTCCCTATCGTCAGCCGAAATCTTGTCAGACGCATCGGGCCATTCTGTATGCATTCCAGTAGGGGAACGGTTATTAAATTTTTCGTGACTTGTAAGAGTTCAGATCGGAAGTATATCCAGGGTCATTCGGCGTGATATAAGCATTACAAATCCTTGTTGCAATGGGGTTGAGATTGTTTTCATTTATGCTAACGGGTTGAGAATCCCTTATAAGTTCACTGACATGTGAGAAAGCAATCGTGTTTTCCTGCCCAAATAAACTGTACGGTATCTGCCCGTCCCTTTCTTACCTGAGGTCTGAAGAAAGGGTCGCACGGGCTTAAATAGTCTTCCTCCAATTTCCTTGACAAATGTGCAAAAGATATGTCACTCAGTTTAGTCTCAATCATTTTCCTAAACTAAGTAAAAAAGATTCCACACTGACTAGAGTTGCCATCAAAGTATATTACATTATAAGGCATGCAAATATCAATGACAGTGGAACTCAATGATTCTTTCAAGTCTGAAACAAACCCGTCCTTTTTCGTACCACTTAAACTATCATCCCTCATTTCAAACTCAATGACAAGCTGAGAATTGAGTTGTCTGAACTGTTCCTCTAGTTCGAACATTCTTTCCACCATATCCTCAAATTATGAATTAAATGAAATCTGTTACCATCAGTGCGACCACTGCATAAATCATGTGAACGTAAACTGACATTTTGAGAACTTCATCAGCCAGAGGTAAAAACAAATCCTCTCGCTGAGGTTTGTCCTAATGTATTTTAGCGAAACGTCAACATTACGCTGCGCTATGTTTGACCCGGCAAAGCAGAGATAGCATGCTCATCTCAGTCAAGACTTTTGCTTAGGCAATGCACAGGGGTTAGAACTCTCGCCGACCATGCACATGGTCCGGGGTTCGATCTTCTGCCTACGCACACCAGATATCTATGGTCGGCCTGAGAAATTTGGGCTACCGATATCCACGCTGAAAATTCCATACTTGTACCAAAAATACAGTGGAATCAAGCTGTTACCAATAATAATAATAATAATAATAATAATTTTCCAGTTCGCTTCAACCAGAAATTACACTCATGATTGTTGTTCGATCATCCATCAAGCCATTTTTGAGCTTTGGTCACACTACCTGCTGACCCTTAACCCTGGCCTGCATGATGTAGTGGTTTAAAATCGTTGGACTTGGAGAAACTCAGAGTGAGATCCTATCTCTCTCTCCACACTCAACATACATTTTACGCATTAAAATTACCACGAAATATGTTTGGTCGAGTACCTCCATCCAAACGCAAGTTCTAAGAGTGCCTAGTACCATGTTCCATTTTGCATAAGTTGCCGCTAATTACAGCCCAGACATTTTCAACTACTACAAACCCCAACTTTGGAATCTTTCGGTTGCGTTTTCTATTCTAATAATAATTCTAACGAAACTTTCGTCCCTACACCCCAAGAATACCTATTATTCTTAAGTCAAAGACCTAGCTATGTTTTGGAAATGCACCTCAGTGGAGCGGGCATAAGACGGATGTCCATATGCAAATAAATAAAGCGGTAACGAGTTAGTCTCTATGTGAATTCATTAAAACCATTTATCTGAAAGTCTAGTATTTGAATAAAGGCCACGGAGAGAATATTAGAATGAATGCACTTGAGTTCAGAGGAATACACCCGTAAAATTGCCACGCGCAGTGTCATAAGAGCCTAGACATTGTATTATGGACGTATGCTTCTACCGCTCATGCTGGAAAAGGAATACTAACAATTAACATTGAGCCTTGAGTAAGGCAGTTATTCATATAAATATCTCCTACCATACTTCATTGTGCATGGTATACACACTTGTGGGGCTGCTAGCTTTAAAGCTGTTATACGTCAGTACTTTAATAGTCAGAGATATTCATTGTATTTATAACTACTAATTCTTTGCAATAACTCCTTCAAAAGATTGACGTCGAATTCTCAGAAGTGTTATGGAGAATGAAATGATGTGACCACACGACGGAAAGAAAACCAATCCAAACTGACTTTCGTAATTAACCCTGGTTCGTCTACAAGACGCGTTAACCCTGTGTCAATGTCCAGGTCTTGCTACACTGGACCTCACGCAGTCCTTGGAAGACTTTCAGAAACTATGCGTAACAACTAACACAAGAAACCAGTGAGCAAATTGGTGACTCAAGCACCGTTTATTCTTGCACCAATACACAGCCAACCATTTGGTTATTGAACACAAAGTTTAAGAATAAATGTTATAAGAATAAAACACGATAATACTTCCGATAGTTTTCTCTCTTCCAACGAACAACGAACGATGAGACGATGACTGCCGTATTGATGACTCCCGCGAAATATATGGAGTTGGGTTTGAGCAAACAGCCATGAATTGATCGTTCAATCATCAACTACATTGACACCTTAATTCATTATTATGTTGGTCTCACTGAAACATCTGAAGGCTTTAATAAAGATCAAGTTTGAGTTCGTCAGAGCCGCGTCTAGATATAAGATATAAACTAATAGGGCAATATGCACATTCAGTGCCCTCGGAAACTCAGCCATACCAAATGCTGTGTGCAGATGACACTTTCTACGTCGAGGATGATAGACAAGGTTCTCAGTAAGACCAGAAATTCTGGACAAATGAGGCGACAGTGTGGGTGAAACCGATTTCGTGAATGGCGATCGTGAAAAAATTGCACAGAATTAATCGGTTTACTTCACCAAAGATGAGCGAAAAAGTGTTTGAAAATTATAAAATCAAAGTTCGGGTGATTTTCATTTTAGCAGGTGAAACAGCTAAGGCCAAAAATGTTAATTCAGACAGACACTATCATATTGTCATGTGAATACTTTATTTAGTAGTATCGATTATATATTTTCTGTTAATGTAATGTGCGTCGGTGCCACAGTGGTTAGGACTCTCGCAAACCATGCACATGGTCCGAGGTTCGATCCCCTGCCAACGCACTCCCGATATCTATGGTCGGCCTTCAAAATTTGGGCTACCGATATCACATGCTGAAAATTCCATAATTTTACCGAAAATATGGCATCAAGCTCTAATCAAAAATAAAATAAAAATTATTATATCTGTACTTAGATATCCAATTTTTGTTCTTTGTCACAAGTTTATTAGTTGAGAAGGTTGAGCTTTGTCAGGATATACTGTGAGCTCAAATGATGGCATTCAACAATTACTGTGCCGGACACACTTTGGGGATCAGTGGGTTTTCATTTCACATTCTTGAGAAATAAGCCATTTTTCAAATAATACAGAATGAAGTAATTAAAAGAATACAATCAAGAGGCTATAAAATATGTTCCTGTACTGTTATAAATTATTAAACTACATTGTTTTACAAAGTGGCGTGTCCACCAAAGAATATTGAATGTTGTTTTAGTGCTCGGTATTTTGGCGGCACAGTAACCTCGTGTTCATTGGGTGATTGTTAGAAATGCCTGCAGGAAGCCATCAGGTCTTAAGACTGCCCGCAAACTTCGAGATCATCGCCGAACTCAAAGGTGGTCAGATAAGGCTTACAAGAAAGCTCATCTTGGGACAAGATGGAAAGCTAATCCATTTAAAGGTGCCTCGCATGCCAAAGGTGTTGTGCTTGAGAAGGTAGGTCATATTTTTACGTTAAATATTCTCCCAGGTCGGTGTTGAGGCAAAACAACCTAACTCCGCTGTACGGAAATGCGTGCGTGTACAGCTGTTGAAAAATGGAAAGAAAATAACAGCTTTTGTCCCCAACGATGGCTGTCTCAACTTCATTGAGGAGAACGATGAGGTTTTGGTTTCTGGTTTCGGTCGTAAGGGTCATGCCGTTGGTGATATCCCTGGTGTCCGATTCAAAATTGTTAAAGTTGCAGGTGTTTCATTGAAAGCATTGTATACTCACAAGAAGGAAAGGCCTAGAGCCTAATGTGTTTTAACAATATACTTTACTAAGGATAAATTTTTCAATGCAAATATACTCGTTAGATGTTGCACCGTGAATCCTATGTAAGTCGTCGTATGTCAGTAGGACTGTTTAGCATTTGCTTACATACCTTATACGTATTATACGAAGGGGGCTCGTTATTGGAATTGGTTAAAACTGATTTTTGGTTGGTTTAATTATGTACCTAATATGATATATATGTTAGTGCGAGTCGTGCAGGTTCATTTTCCGTCTAACAAATGCTTTGACGATAACTGAGTCTTGTCACTTGAGCTCTAGTATCCTTCGATATTGCGGAAGTCCTGTTGTCCTCATGGGTTGCACGCATATCCACACACAATCATTAAAATAATTACTGACAGCTTAATAATTTAGAAATCGTATCGGAATTAATGGAAAAGCGTTGCCAATATTGGGGGATGTAAAGCCTTGGGTGACAATTGGGTATGGATCATTAACGAAAGCAGTTGAATGTATCTGATATGGAAGACTATGGAAATGCAATTCGCACTCATATGTGGTGAATAGGGATAGCCAGGTTATTAACTTGCGAGATTTGTTGTGGCTGTCAGTTACTACTAGGTGTAGTTAGAAAGTGTTGGTAAGAATCGGTTCTGATGAAAAGCGTGTCAAGAATCTGAATCACATAGTGTACTGACTTTGACATTTGCCTTTTATGGCTAAGTACTGCAGATTCCCACACTTAAGTCATAGGGCTTAGGGTGTGGTTTTACATCGTCATCCTTTCTGCCTGTGGTTGGTGACGCTGAGGTGTGTGAAGGAGACAACTTCCTTTATTATTTGACCCATTGGTGGTTAGTGCTTGTCTCTGGTCGGGTGTCCGCATCACTTCTATCTCCATGGTTACCTCAAATCCCGTCATATCTCACTCTTCTACCAAAAATGTTGGTTTTTACCTGTAGATGTCCGATTTTGTGAAGCATTAGACATAAGTCATATGCGAAATCCACTTGTTCTTAAACGAGCAATTGTACTTATTCACGGTTTGTTAAAATATTTGCCTGTTAGAGTTATGCAATTTGTGTTAGACGTAGATACATTGCTTCATAAATTCTAATCATTGTATGGTTTCCATTGAGTAAACCATTCACTTCGTCCGAATTGTTTTGTAGGTATAATTTGTTATAGTTATTATAGTTCATTGCTGCTTGAAGCTCGATATCAAGTGCTATGAGTCAAGTATTTTAGGTGGGCTGACAGTATGTAGTACTAAGATTGTAGATGGGATTCGAACGAGTCCATGTGGTATGCCCTCCTAGACAGGTTCCCACCCAGTGTACGTTACATTGTCATTAATTTGACCGAATAGTCAGTGTGTTATCTCAGGCAGGCAGCTTAGTTCGTGGATGACGTCAAAGTTGAATGATGGGCATTTGTGGAATCGACAGGAACATCAACGGCAGGTCATTATGCTGTACTTCATTGAATAGCCGGTTGGGTTATTTCATAGTGCTCTTAAGACACCCATGACGACCTCATGTTGGTTCTAACAGTTCAGCGGGTTTTGCCTGTACATACCACTTGTCTGTTAACTCCTGCGAAGATTACCCAAAGGAACGACGTAGGAGTTTCTGTAGTTATGATCGAAGAATATGCTAGGAATATTTATCAGTAGATGTCTACATATTACTGAGCGCGGTGTCTTCTGATGATAATCTAACTACAGCCCTGCTGTGCATTGGGGCTGAATCCCAATATATTAATTCTTGCAGTTTGAATTATGCATGAACTGATAATGTAATTTTGTGTACTATTACCACTCACGTCATTGTGTAGGGATTATATACGCCACAACCAAGTCATGGTAGAATTGAGGTGAATACAGTAGGAGGCACCGTGTGTTTCATGAATCAGTTTGGTCAATTTTGTCAAGAGTTGTGGTTTATATAACGCTTTAGTAGCAAAAATGTTTTGGATTTAATTCTTCTGCGACTCAGGGAGTGACTTGCTACCTGAGAATAATTTCGTTGACCTGGAATATGCAGACGATATAGTCCTAGACGAGGACGCTGACAAAATGCAGAGGCTTCTGAACACCATGAGCTGCAATCTACGAATGTTTGGCATGCGATTCGCTCCCGCCAAATGCAAGATGATGTTACAGGACTGGACTACACCGACTCGTAGGTTAGAAATAGGAAGTGAAGTGGTAGAGCACGTTGACCGTTTCACTTACACGGGAAGTACCATCAGCCCCAATGGGTTGGTCTCTGACGAAATCGCAGTACGGATACAGAAGGCTCGTTTCGCATATTCCAACTCACGCCATCCCTGGTGTAGACGTGATATCCGGCTATCGACCAAAGGGCGTGTGTACTACTCATCAGTCCACTCCGTCCTCTTTTATGGCTGTGAGACCTGGCCATTGAGGGTGGAATACATGACAAGCGTGGCTAGCTGTTTATGATCATAGGTGCCTGTGCTCTATCTCCCGTATGAAGTGGTATAATAGGGTGAGCAATATTGAGGTGAGGCATCGGTCGAGTGCTGCGTGAGGAGGGAAAATCAATCGACGAGACTGTGAAGCTAGCTTCATCGACTGAGATGGTTAGGACATGTGTTACGTATGCCTAGACATCGCCTTCCTCGACGGGCAATGTTAGCTGACATAGGATGGATCAGGTTGGATAAGAGTTAGCCAGTGGTGGTCAAACCAAAACATGGCACCAATCAATGAAATCTACAACAGTTAGTCTAAGCCACGTAGGAAGGTGTAGACTTCCTGGTTGGGGTCCTCGGGAAGGTAAAAACCAATGGTTGTAAACTATTGGTGACATGGCTTAAAATCGTTCTCAATGGCGCAGATGCATCCTACTCCTTGTGTCTTTGATTTCCAATGAAACTGTTTCGTTCTTCGCTATTACTATTCCTTTATCTCACACCTGTGTTTGCTGTCTATATAGTGCATTTCTTCTCTTGAATTGTGTGCTACATGGAGTGTAGCGACTTGAACTGCCGCACATATGTGCAAATGTCGAAAACAGACAGACAGACTTCTGCGGTATGTTGAGCATGTGTTTTCATCCAACATTTTAATCAATTCACTATTTAGTTGGGGACAGAAGTAAATATAAAGCTTCGAAATAATGAGAAAAATAGTCTCATTAATAATATTAGCCTCTAACTATCTGTTTACCAGGCCTTAACTACACGACAACTTCCTGTTTCTGAAATAATGAGCCCAATTCAGCAATTATCTTCATCCTAACGTGTGCTTGAATATTCATGCAGCCGAGATATTTGTTTACATTATTATCTTTGTTTGCAACAATTTCTTCCACACTGCACTGATCCCATATACACAAAATGCCTACTCATAAACCGTCGAATCTAAATCTTTGGATTTTCTTTGTATTGAGTTCACTGTTAACAGTTCTACTCCTGTCCAACATAGTTGTTCCACGTGTGCAAACTTACCTGGTTAATCGAATATCAGCGTACTTTCTTTTATTGTGTAATCACTAGGGTTATGAATAGTGATACTGAAGTAAAATGTGTCTTGACGTTGTGTGTAAATCATAGTCAGTAAAGCAGTCTAACACCACGTCTCAATAGAAATCTGGATGTATATGGTACACTCTAGTCATACAACTTGTGGCACATGTTGCAGTTCACAGAATGAACTAATCTGGCTGAAATAGGTGGGCTTGAGATTAATTTTGGCTGGCAGTCATCAAGAGTATCTCACTTTATTAGATTTTTATCAAAGAAGTTTTTGTACTGACTCGTTATCATCAATTCACCTATCTGAATGTTGACACTATATCCATTGCTGATAGGATAAATGTAATCAGTTAGGAAGAAGTAACTGTAATGAAGTACCTTGATTATATGGTTTTTTTGGGGGGGGGATAACAGAATCTGCAGTGATGAATTGTAACCACTGCTTTCTAGTTATTATGGACTCTAGTGTTGTTTCAGAAAAACTAGGGGGAAGTAAACGTTTATTTTCTTGGTATAGTCATTGTACTTCTTTGTGTTATGTGGAAGATGCAAGAATTACAGTTAAGTTTCTGGTGTAAGAATATGTAAGTGCCAGTGATAGCATATTTTCCCTTGGAAATTTCAGTTGACACTGTTGGAGAAGTATCTGAGCGGTTTTATCCAAGGGACAGTAGATCTATGTATTTATTGAATCAACAGCGACGTTGGAAAATTCGAGGTGGTATGATATAGGTGGCTCCAAATTTTCATGTGCTAACACACCAAAAACATATTTATCAGCCAGCGGTAGAGATAAATTCAATGATTCTTTATTTTCGGAACCATTACTATCGTTGTGACTTAACAGCGAACGATCCTAAGATAAAAGCGAGGAAGAAAGCGGAAATGGTTTCGGTTCAGTAAAAGAGAAAACAGAAAATTATAAATGTCTGTATATATCAGTTGTTTTCTGATGCTTAGGACTTTGTGTCCTGCTTTCATAACACAGTGGATGCGAGTACATGTTAAACAGTCTCAAGAGGAACGGAACGTGTATTCCATATCCCTCTTGTACCCAAGAGCATACAGGTTATCATTTGTCACAACTTACTTTTACTGAATAGTTCTTTAATTTAGGTGGTATTAATGAGCTGAATTGCGGCTTTTTCAATAGATTGTAGATTTCTCTACCTTCTAAAGTTCGTGTCACAATTAGCTAGAAATCGGAAGTGATATGCATATATATCAAAGAAGATAAAGCATACCTTTTCCATGTTATATCTAGATAAAATGTTCTCCACATTTGGGATGATTTTTAAGTATTGAATATTCCCAACATTTATCTGTTCAATCTGAATAAAGTGAAGAGAAAGTATGAAATTATAATCTGTACTGTGAGTAAAGCTAGGGACATGTTTACAGGTCACACTGAGAATGATGCTCTTAGGTACAACGAAATTCTGCCATACCTTACTTTAGAAGTCAATGTGTTCCAGATGATTAATATGGTCAACCTGAAACAAGCTAATGCCTAAGCTAGGAAGTTTTATGGTTCACTTTATACGTCCTTAGCAGTCACCATATTGACAAGTCTGATACTTCTACAATTCGCTATTATTTGGCGTGAGAATGTATCTATAGACATTATTTCTTTTTTGTACCAGGTGGAAAAATTCACGCGTCAGTCTTTTCGAAACTTCGAGTTGAATAGAATGCCAACATATTCTACTTATATTGATGTAGGCGAACGAATGCATGAAGCCCTCCCTATTATGACGTCGTAATAAACAGATCTGTGGATTTCTGAAAAGAAAATCAGAGTTATTGGAATTAAGCTTCATGATTGCTTTGCGATGACTAGGTAGCATTTATCAAGGCGTATTTTTAGTAGAAATCGCAAATAATATGAAAAATAGCTCACCATGAAGGCCACTATCAAAACATAACTGAACCTTCAAAAAACAATAGAGAACCAAGGATTCTGAAAAACAGTTCAACAGCATATATACTTTTGAATAGCACATAATAATCATTGTAATATTGCCCAGATAGTATTTTTACAGAACAACTCACTGGAATCTCTGCTATCAATTTAAACTCGCTAACTCCACGATTACCCACAAGCTTTCATTTCCTCTTCACATGATCTCTATTTCAATCATGGCCACCCAACTCGTCGCTTCCCATTCGTGCGCTTGATGTGTCTTTTCACTTGGATATGTCTCTAATATATCTGAATATTTAGTGAACAGAATATTCCCATACTGAATCATAAGGAAAAGACAAGATTTTCGCTGAGTTATGTCTCATATCTCCGTATTTGTCGGAGACTAGGTTGTTAGCTGGTCGCTGACTGCCAGAGTTCTTTGTTGCCTAACCTTTCTGATTGCCCATCTGATCTTCAGTATCAAGCCAGATAAGGTAGCAAGTGGTGATAAGACTTTGTAGTGTGTGGGAATTGCTTCTGATGATTCGTGTGTCAAGAATCTAAATCACATAGGAGCACTGACTTGACATTTTTCTTAAAAATTCTGACGTTGTTTTGTGCGAAATCACTTCCGATGTCCTGCACTTCAGGCTTCTCCGGTGGTATTTCTAGATAGTGAAAGCGTCTCGAGTAGCTCCATCCAGTCTCTGTGTTCAACTTCAATTGTGATCTGTCTAGCTTCTTCGCAGACTTTCGACTTGATGTTGAATGTTCCTTGAACCAGATAGTGATCTGAACCTACCTCTGCTCTTCTTCCTTTGTGTCCATTAAGCTCTGTCCCCACTTTCTTGAGATAAAAATGAAGTAAAGTCTATTTGAATTCGGTGTGGCCATTTGATGAGAGCCAAGTCGACTTGTGAATGACCTCGAGCTGCTTCCAAACATGAAACACGCTGAATCACGCGAAGGATTATCCGTCAGCATCAACCAGCACCTTTGAACCAATGGTGAATTCTCTGCTTGTGTTGTCAGCACCCAATTCATTTACACCAAGCGTGGGAATTTCGATGTCATCTGGGGTCTTACGATTACTCGCGACTGCTCCAATGGGTTGTTTATAGTATCGTAGCACTGTATAATTATAATTTTTATTTTACTTTTCGAGGTGATCTTAAAAGAAATTGGTTCTCACTACATCAGAGTTGTCTATGATGTCTGTAACGTCGTGTTGGCCACAACTCTCCGTGCGCTTGTGTCTGTCTCTAGGGTAATTCATGAACTCTGCAGTCGACAATTTGGAGAGCCCACTTTTATACAGTCTAGTCTCACGGATTCGTAACACTCCTAACAGTATGCCATGAAGCAAATATTTTTTTAACTGTTGTAAACAGCGTAAAACAAATAACACTGGACGTTCGCAAATAGATTTATAAGGAGAAAAATAATTAACGTGACTATATCTCCTATTAATCTTAAAATTCATCCATTTGACACGCTGTCAATTTAATCACAGTATATTGTGGAAAAATGCGCGAACCTGTGCAACAGATGACTGTGATTCAGCAACGTGATCAGTGAATTTAACTCTCTCGAACAGTGTACCATGTGATCCAATGATATGCAAAATAAATTCTGTAGGATCATTTAGGTGAATCAATGGGGGCTGCATTTCTAAAGTGTATTCAACTTTTGGAAAATGTTTGGTAGATTTGCTTATTTCCGAACCCTTCTTTTTTGCATCCTTATGAGCTGTCACTGAAACAAAATAAACCACATAGTTGTGAATTACCCTCACGTCGTTTAATAGTGTTATTAAAGATGATTTTGATTTATAATTATTCATATTATTGTTAACAATAAAAACGCATGTACATGTGGTGATTGCGTTCTTCAAAATAGTCTTAACTATGAAACCTTAGAGTAGAAAAATATATATGGTTTTTATCTTATTTCACTGAGGAATTATCAGTTTACTATTGAAACTTTATGGTTGTGGGCGAAAAACAGGAACTGAGTCATCCAACATAGGAGAAAGTGATTTGTAAAAATTAAGAAGTTATGCCTATTTACAGCCCAAACCTCTGCATGTTAACTTGTAGTTGTCGAGGATTTTGTAATTGATTGTTGTCAAAGAGTGAGAAAGCAAAAAACCTCTGAATTACAAAGGGGAGTTTGTGTTAACAGTGTCTAGAGACAAGACAGCTTGTCAGCATTAATAATTCAATGGGAAGAAAAATAAACGCTCACAAGATAAATATCAGACACAATAATTCCATATGTAACTGGAGGCATTAACAATACAAGATAGTCTGTTCTAGGAAGTGAAAGCCATTTCAAACGAAAGTCGATATATTCATGCTGGTTTTCATAGGAAAGATGCGTAGTTCTTAATTTTTGAGACGAGTGAGTAGTTTCGCTTGGTTGTTTCCCGTGAACTGGTTGATTTAATCGCGAGGCTTTCATTGTCCTGCTAAACACAACCAAATCATCCACTTAAGCTACAAATCTCCCCTGTATTAATGGGTAGTTATTATTGCAGTATGCAGTGATAAGGTAAAAAAAACACGTTGATTCAGTAATATGGCCGTTCATATAAGTTTTATTGTTCATATTATTTTTAATAATAATAATAATTTGCTTTATTCCAAAACAGTACTTGTGATACAGAATGGAATTCTCAGCATCTTACTGCAGTATTGCATCCAGTTGGTACATTATCAATAAACAAAATTCTACATAGATTAAGGTAGTCTTAGTTCACTAATGACAACAACATATTGGCACGTCGGTAGCAAAGCCAAAATTAAACAGAGTGTGTGAGGGTGTTAGAAAAGTAGATACTTGCATATTTAATGGCGTAAGCGGTAACAAAAAGTCGAGATATACAGAGTGTGAGAGAACGAAGAATGCTCTAATAGAGTTAGTAAGGAAGATAGAAACAAAGCAGCACATAACAGAAAAAAGAGAGTAAAGGAAAAGAAAGAAAGAAAAACGTTGTACCAATAAATGATATGAGTTGGAAAGACGGGATCCAGTTGTTCTACTAACTATTTAATAAGTTATAGGTATCACGCCTAATACTTTCTTTATCGCACAGAACACGAGCTAAGTAGGGTATGGTTGAGTTTTTGTACTTGCTAGTGCGAGCATATAGTTTTCTATATAGGCTTCTGGTTTTGCTTGATGAGATACAAGGGGAGAGTTGTGAGTGAAGAGGGTGGTGTGAGTTAGATAAAATGGATTTAGCCCATTTTGCACAAGATCCTGTCAACCAGAGTATTAACAAGCTGATTAAGTGGCACGTTGCTAACCCTGCTGACAACACTGTTTAGTAGAGATAACATGATAACTCTAAAACCTAGAGTATCCTGAGACGAGTTAATGCTTGTAAAGTTAATAATTCAATAATGTTTAAAGCCGACGTTTAACACAACGATCTAATCATTAAATCTTAGCATAAGAACAATATTCAGCTTTTTCTGGGGATTTCGTAGACAACATTGCGAAAATTAATGTATTAAGAGTTACCTAAATAGACGTAGAATGACCTGTTGCTTTCAAATAGGATAATATCCACCCTTCAGATAAAAATACAAATCATCAGGTATCAAAAATCGGTAATTACTATTGTTTAACATTTAGTATTTACTTGTAAAATTAGACTGTTACATAGGAAAATAGAAGCAAACTTGAATGCCTGAAAGATTTATGCTGCCAGTAATATTTTGCTGAGAATGTCTATAGTCTTCTACACTATAAATTACAGCATTGGTAAGTTTTAAAAGGCTGGGGGTGTTGACGTTCACGGATAGTAAGAACGCAAGATCTAATACCCACAACTTCTGTAGTAATCGTTCAGCGTAAACCAAAGGCAAAGCAAAACAAAAAAATTGATCGGCGAAATTACGAACTCGATTTCGGGACCGAAACGGAGTGCGAGATGATCACCTAACTAGCTAGAGATCATGTACGAACTAACGATCGTAACACAGTGGCGTGCCGAATGGCGTTGATGCTTGACCGTAAGCCTTCAGCTAAACAGACCGACTTAAACAGTGACGGTCAGCATCCAATGTTCAGTAATAAATGATGTGGCTAATAATTCTGAGGAATTACGTACCTCTAAAAGTTTAATCGTACTGAAATATATATAGTGGACGCATGGGAAAAGATACTCTGTTTGACTAATTCAATTTTTGTCTTCATGTAATCGTACCGTATAGACTGACTTAGTTTATACTGAGTAAGAGTTATTCACCCACTACTATGTGTGCAACTATACCTTGGAAACTATGTTACAACTATCAGCTAAGTACCATTATAATAGACAGTTTCGGACCTGGACATCATCTAGTCAGTAGTTCAGTAACATCCAATGAAAAAGGTCTGATACGAAGGTGTTCAGTGTGACTGATTCACGCCCACACACTGTAAACACTTCCCTGTAAAGAAGGAATATACACTCACACTAGCTGACAATTGTTATTTTCTCTCTGAAATACTGAGTATTTCACTCATTTTCTCTCGAATGACAAGTTTCTTATTAATAACTTTTATGAATACCGATAATCGTTTAAAGCCGCAGCTACTAAATAAAAACCGACAGTTACAATGTGCAGGATTACTTTTGTATTCTTGTACAGGCTTTACGGTCTTGAAGGTGTTCAATATGATCTCAAATAGCCTTTTCTGGACTAAGCCATGAATACCGTTGTCTGCAATTATGCGAATTAGAAACTTCAGCCTACTGAAGTACTTTGATAGCTATAATTTATGTTATTTTAAAACTCAGAAGTAAAATGTGAACTTTTCATTGGATAATAGTAACTAGTGTGATGTTTCTGTCCCTTTGTTTGGTGAAGACTGAATTCTATCAGTCAGGTTTGCAATTTGGCCAAAATTCTAGGTAGCTCGCCATCACGGTGCACTTTGAAGTGTTGATGTCAGATGGTAGGAGGCAATCGGCACTTATCGAGTCCCCTCAAAACTACTACTGTAACCCTGTGGTAGGAAACCATCGTGAATGCGGTGGTTGCTTTTGTTTTCTCTTTCTAATGTTATTGGTTTTATAAATAAACCTACCACCGATTGTTAGCAATTACAATAGACTTTCATAATATAAGCAAAATTTTTGGCGGTGTTTTGAGATGCAGTCATTAGAACATTCACTGGGATTTTGACGATTAAAAGGAAAAAATTCAATCGTGGATTACCCTGACGTTTACGTTTGATGAAACAACGCTTTAAAAGTATCCTCTCAAATTGCATTGGAAAATATTATTACCAAAAAGTTTGACTATTCAGTAATTTGTCCTGACCAAGGTTACTACAAGGCACCAATCACAACTGGTGTATATTCTCAAGTTACGTATCAAATGAAATACTTCACATTATACCAATGACTGAGCACTTAGTTGTTTAGTTATTTCTTTTAGAAACAACTCCAGTACAAATATGCTATCAGACGAAAAAGTATCACAGCTTTAAATTATTGTTATTCAGTGCACAAATTTATAAGGTATTTATTGAGTAACAAAATTAAACTTGAACAATGCAAAAATGCATGAGGCCGAGAATTTCCTGAGTTTAGACTTACACATCTAAAAATTCATTGGTGACACGGCGCTTCAATTTAAGGAGTTCATGCACACACAAAGGTAAAATTAAAACATTGACCAGAAGGCAAACACGATTCCAACTGGCTGATAGATGCCCATTGGACTGATTACATCGACCATCAGTGTTCGGTAGACAGCTTCTACAGATATTAGATTTACAAAAAATGATTCACTATCCAGTTGATTGTAATACATTCAATGAAACTGTATAATTATCAGCGAAATTCATTTAATGGCTTTTATAGTATTAAACAAGCCACGAAAATGGAAATGGAAGAGTGATAATAATGACATTGCTGATGTGGGAGTGAACGAAAGATAGTATGAATGGCAACGAAATATCGAAAAGTGAAAAGAATAGTGGCAGTGGTAATGATTCAAATTGACAGGAGTTTCCAAAAGATTGTATTTTTGCCACGGATTAGCTAGATGAAATGAGGATACCGAAGAAATCTAAATAACTGTGAGTTTTCAGCTGAGAAGTTCAGGTATTACTTCTGTTCGTAATAGAGTGAACTCTAACAACAAGTACTTTCATCTCCTGAAACTGAATATAGTGCATTTAGTTTTCGACGTCATGGTGTGGGACATTTTCGTTAACCTTCACTTTACTGCCTAGTTTCAATAACTTCCGTTTATTACTTTATCCATGTTTAGCCTATCCTTGGTTTTGCAGACTGCTACAGATTTAACAGATTGCACTTTGAAAGACTAACACTCAGTGAGGTAACTAAGCCATGTTGTTCGTTTTCAACAGCTATTCACAGGCCGAATGATATATTCACGATGTAGCAGACGAATAACTGCACTCTGAGAAACCTTATTTGGGGAAAAGCAGCAGGGCTTAGTGAGCTATCTTTGACGTCATTTGGAGATGTTGAACTAGGATTATTAACTAACTACCTGAAGTATTTTTGTCATGCATGATACTGTGACTGATCCTGATTGACCTATTCTCAAAAAAGAATAAGAATCCTCTTGTGATAACCAGTGACGTTATCCTGACATCAGAATCCTAGAGTTCATAAAAATACGTACTCGACCATAGCCAGAGATCAACAGGTCTGAAAGAATGAGGTTTGATTCAGTTTTCTCGATGAGTCGTTAACCAGATACTCACTCTCTATGATACTCTAAATCTCGCAGTTATGTTGGAAACAAGGGTGTACTTGATGCTTAATATCAATCAAGGATGTGCAGTGTTTATTTTTGTTCAACTTTATTATGAATATTTTTGTGGGGAGTCTCTGTTTAGGCACAGAAATACATATTTTCGTTGACTTTGGGTAAAGACAGCATAGCCGTTTTGAGTGAATGTGTTGACAAGATACAAACTACTACAAGTACAATGAATGGTCATTTGAGATTGTTTTGTAAGCGTCGCTCACCTGTCAAATTTGAATAACTATTTAGAAACTGGTTTGCATTATCACTTGGTTTGACAATAAGGGACGAAGTGGATTGACTCAATGACTGTTACATTTATTTGGGAGTTCTCATCAGATCTGGTAGCTTGGTGGCATAATTACAGATGGTCCGCTTTACTTTCGCGAAATTACACAAATTGCACTGCAGGAAATGTATTTATATATTAAGGGTTAAGTATATTGTGCGGCAGTAATCTCCTACTCTCTGGCGATGGAAAAATCAAATAAGGGAAGTAAAAGGGACTTCTGGTGTTTGATTATTAACATCATCATAGCATTGCTCACGACTGGTGGGCAACACCTGACAATTATTTGAAGGTTATTACGGCAACAGACAAATGATAAGAGGGAAAAATGATGCGTTGGAGAAAAAATTTGAGGGGCAATTGAACTGGCCTACAGCCACTCTCAACTTTTTTTCTCATCCAACACCTACCTGAATGGGATGTAGACATCGGTCTTCCAAATGTGACCGATGTTGCAAAGACTGTCTCCAATATGAATTGAGGCAAAACATAAGGACCTGATGGAATGGCCCCAGAGATGTTTGAGGACGGTGGTGACAAACTGTTGTCTGGGCTAACTAATGTATTAGGTAATGTCTGGGAATCAGAGATAGTTCTGTTGGACTGGTGAAAACCATTGATTACCCCTATTTATGAGATGGGAGACAAGTATTTCTGTGATAAACATAGGGGATAGGCTTGACTAATATTATATCTAAAGTTCACTAAGTTGGGAGAAACAAAGCGGGAAAAGGGTGTACTGATCAAATCTCTACCCTTCAACGCATTCTAGAGGTAAAGCATGCTTACCACTTGGGATATTCCTGGATCTGAAGGCGGAGTTAGACTTCATCAACCGGAAGGTGTTATGACAATGATTTGCCTTGAGAAAGGGCCACGAAAGTATGTCACAGGAATCAGGGCAATTCACCCGAACTTACGCAGTTGCATGAGGACCTAAGAAGAGTTGTGATCTGAAGTGATGAAAACCAGTGGAGTCTTTCAGGGATACTCATTCTTGTCCAATCTCATGATAGATATACTGGTGGAATTGACTGTAACTGACTGTAGTCACTTAAGGATTAACTTGTTACCACGGTGCAGTATTGTTGACTTAGAGTGTGCGGACGATATTGGCCTTCTAGATGAAGATGGTGACAAAATGCAGCCTTCTGAAAACCGTGAGTAGAAATCTTCGAATGTTTGGCATGCGATTCGTCCCTGTCAAATGTAGTGAAATGATGCTGCAGAACTGGACAACACAACTCCTAGTTTAAAGATAGGGAGTGAAGTGATAGGGCGTATTGACGACTTCACTTGGGAAGTTGGATCAGGCCAAATAGACTGATTGCTAACAAAATCTCAGCATGGATATAAAGGGCTTGTATAGCATTTGCCAACTTATGTCATTCCTGGAGCAGACGTGATATCCGGCTTTCTGTCAAAGGACGTCTGCTGCACAGCAGTTCACTGTATCCTTCGTTATGGTTGTGTGATAAGGCCATTGAGAGTGGAAGATATGGAAAAACCAGCTGTCTTCAGCCACATGATTGCGTTCTATTTCACCGGTCAAGTGGTATAATATGATGAGCAATATTGAGATTAGGTGTACAGTGTTGAATAAGGAGGTTCAGTTAATGGATGAGGTTGTGAAATGGCTAGGACACGTGTTACGCACTTAGATCCATTGCTGTTGGAAATGAGCCAGGAGTAGTCAAACAGAAACCTGGCATCTGTTCATGATGTCTTTGACAGTTGGTCTGAGCTAGTCACGAGGGGAGGTGTAGACTGTCAGTTTGGGGACATCGAGATGCTAAGAATCAATGACTAGAGACTATTGACTCAAGTGTCTTCACTCTTTATAATCCCCAATACCTATTGAACCCTCGGTGTTACAATTTCTCGCAAACATTTCTGCTTATTATAGTTCTTCTGAATTTTTTCTCCACCTGCTTTTGTCTCGTACATGCAGTGTGGTAACTTGGACTGCTGCGCTTCTATGAGTAGTTCTATGTTGAAACTCAATCAGTGGTTAGGACTCTCGCCAACCATACACATGGTCCGAGGTTCGATCCCCTGCCGACGCACACCTGATATCTATGGTCGGCCTGCAAAATTTGGGTTACCGATATCCATGCTAAAAATTCCATGCTTGTACGGAAAATACAGTGTGGAATCAAGGTATAATCAAAAAATATTTAAAATAATGTGTTCATTTTACTGACATACAGAAAATATTAAATTTGACGCGAAGAAGTGATACTTGAAGTTGTACAATGCCTGTAGAGATTTGCGATCCAGTGGCCGACTAGAATAAGATATCTAACTATGCTAATGAATAAAAAAAAACTATCACAGCACTGAATACCGTCTAATAAACAAAGGCCATTCACGACAATTTCATCGATTAAAAGTTTGATTACACTGACAGAAATATTGTGTCTATTTACTATTATATATTCAACTTTCTTTCACATACAAAGTACAAGAATATATATGCTCATTATAATAAGAGTGAAAGCCATTAAACAACAGGCATGTATATGTACATTAAGGTGAAACAAATAACTGAAATTGTTTTTCTGTCTTTGTATTCTAAAAAATAGTAATCTACGAAACAGGAGAAAAACACAGTCCTTTAAGTGAATTTATAGAAACGGCATCCATCCTTTATACATTTGACAGAGTCGGTCAACATCTGTTGCTTCTCTGATTAGTGTGTCCACCTTAAAAAGAAAAGAAAAAAGATAAGTACTAGTTGTGCTTCCTGGACAATAGTGAGCGCACAATTAAACAGATTTGCTGAGAAAACTTCCGTAAAATTCCACTGGATAAAATAACATGATTACTTATATGAGATAGCTAATTAGGCCAGGGATATGATTAAAAATGACGGAGTCAACTATTATAACAAAGCCATTAATTGAACAGTGAAGATTTTGGTAGAAGATTCTTCGCCAAAAGCGTCATTCCTTCAAGTCATAGTTGTGTGAAATGCCATCTGCAGTAATATGCGTAGTTGATGAAATTGAGTCCTGATCTTAAGTTTACTACTTAGAGCATAGGGTTCATTTTACCGTGTCAGATAATGAACTTTTAGAGCTTAAATATTCAAAGGAGTGACCAGAAGAGCTCATTTAAATTTAGCGCAAAGGATTAAATGAGAATACGTATTTGTTTGCATATATATAACAGATCACTTCTAAATAATGAACGTTGAGAGAATTAATTTAGCTGTTCGTCAGGCTAAATAAGATAGAACGGGATTCAAACTCGGGACTGATAAGCTGAAAGTCTATTGATTTAGTGAAGTACTCCTGTCTCCACATCAATAAAATAACCTCATGTCAGATGATTTGTATCGAATGAACGTGAAAATTCATATTAACACACTATTTTGAAAAATCAATATGCACTATTGGTTTATTGTGATAAAAATCATTGACCTCTTTTCGACTAGATCAAACTAAGTCAACAAAGTGTAGTTGATGTTTCCAGATGAGGACACAATTTCACACGAAACTACTCGAAAGGTTGCAACAGTATAAATCGATTGTAAGTTTATTTAAATCTTGAGGAAAACCAAGAGTGAGTCAATCAACAGACTAAAAATAATTCGATCACTCTCAAGCAATCGATTTCGTGATTTCTGTTTTATGTGGTCTTCTGTCTGAAACGGACAAATAATGCTGCATTCAATAAGCTCAACTTCACACTACGGATTATTGCTGAATGACTCACTGAAACCATTTAACCAAATGATATCCACTTTGATAATCAGAACGTCTTTGTGGATAACATGAGTGGTCAATTAATCCACTGTTTACTAAATTACCACTAGTAAAAATCAAATGCATTATATTGTGACTTCATAAAAGTCAACAATTTTAATATCGACCTCACGATAAACTATGTGAAAGAACTGCATCTGTAGTGTACCTTCAACTTACTTTTAGCATTTAGTAATGTTATCAAAAGAATAATTTTAAAAAATAGCGTCCAACTAACTAACTGTTTCCTACTAAGTTTGCAAGATGGGTTACTGAAGTATATCGTTCCTGCCCCTCTGGTAAAAAAAAAATGAAAAGCTCAACTTTACATACCAGTGACTGATACGAATAGTTGGAAAATATTTACGTCACCCTGTGGAGATTGTGAGTCAGGTTGAGGTGACTTCAACTGTTGCCTCCTACTAATAACAATAGATGGTTTATAATATTTTGGAACTTTGCCTGCTTTCCTGATTATTTTTGTGATACCAAGCATGTGGCGGTATATTGAAAAATGGTGAAATCTCACCTCGAACTATGTAATTTGTAAATAACGATTTCAGGAACCGTTTACTAATCTGCAACCTGTGCTTTGATGGTTAATATAAAACCTAACACCACTTTCCTACTCCTCTGATTTTATAAAAATTTATTATGTAGCGTGTTATAATCACTCCCATGATGCTCCATAAGTCTTCCTCTCATTCACTTGTTTCGCCTGTCTTTAAGTGCATAATATAGTGATTTTGAAATCTCCTTTAGTTTGGAAAAAAACTAAGACGGCGTGATTTTCAAAAGTAACAAAAGCTTACAGTTTGTATCAATGTCATATAACAGAAAAGGAAAATGTATAAACTCATAAAAGCGATTTCTAAAAATTATAAGCCTACTTGTCCTTCTACAGACATAGGTAAAATCTGACTGAATCCATCGTGTTCAGTAATTTTGCCTTTTAAACGATCTTCCATACGAGTTAATGTTTCTGTAGCTGCTCTAGTAGCACGTTCTGTCAAATCCGAATCAGATAATACATTATTACTTGCATCAGAGCCACCACGACGAGTACGTCCACCTAAAAAGATACCAAAAGAAAACGAATGCCATATATACATACATTTATAAATGCTGATTAGCTTTTAAGAGATCTTGCACCAAATTTCAATGTGACCAAACCATATGACTGATACTATTATTCATTAGTCAGAAACTTCTGTCTAGTCTTTAAAATGAATCACTGAAATATCCAAGCATAAATTGAGGTGATCGCGTAGACAATTCTAGTAGGAGATCAAATCTACACTAGAAATGCTTAAATAAATGATGTACAAATAGTAACAAAAAGACCACAGGAAATGTGTATATTGCAACAACAATCTGCAAGCATTGAAACTTAAAAGCAATAGAGTAGCAGCTACACAGCCTAAACCTCTCTTCATATCTTATTGACGAAGAGCTTGACATTAGTGAAATATTTTGTATGCCGTCACATCTATTTTTTTCCCATTCTCTTTGAAGTTTCAACGGTGGTAACTTAGGTTTAATGGGACGGCATCGCTACCCTAAGCTCGATCTTCTCTCTTCTCCAAGATGACAACCGACTGTAGTTGACATACAGGATTGAGTAGATCGAGAAACGAACCCACATGTCCCACATGGCTAGGAAGCATTCAATAGTGAATCAACCACATACACCTATCTATGTAGACCCCAAATAGAACCACTTTCAACTGCATAATGAAGCTATAAATGAAAACTACATAACTCGATCACAATTACACTCCAGAGGCAGCATGGTAACTCATATGTAGTAGTGCAAGACTTACAGAGATTAATAACGGCTAAGAAAATGTTTTCTCACTGGATAGTGTTGAAAGTCATCTAATGCATGAGTCAACAAAGGTTCGCAAATCAAAAACGTAAGGAAAAAAGTTAAATATTTTTTTGTCTTCTAAGTTTGTATTAACTTAATTATACATATCACAATCTTCAGGCATCGTCAAATTTGCATCATATAATTGTTGAATAAGCCTTATAAATGGTTACGGAATGGAACTCACATCAGACTGTTTAAGCAGCTTTCAAATTACTTCATGCTCAATGCTGTTGAAGGTCTTTTTGAACTCGATGAAGTTGAGGCACAGATTTGACTGCCAACCTAGGTTCTTTTCAATGATGTTGCGTAACACTGAGACTCGGTCACCACATGATTATCTTTTTCTAAATTCAGCTTGTTTTAGAGGGAGCTTTGCATTCAAGGCATCTTTTAGTTTCTTTAGGATGACAATTAATATTTTGCTCGGGGAAAAACACAAGCATGATTCTGCATTATTTCTTTCATAAGTTGGGACCTTCCTTTCTTTTCAAACCTTCTGCAATTGTGAGATTGGCATGTCTGTTGTGGTCTCCATCCGTTCTCAGTGCTTCTGTGGGAATTCCATCTGGTCCTGTTACTTTTACGACTTTTATTAACTTTATGTCATTCACTGTCTTTCAACGGTTGTCTCTTCTTTTTGCCTAAGTTTGCTTTGATATCACTTTCAGAGAGTTCCAGTACTTCTTTAAGGAGGTTTCTTCGGTGATACTGCATGATGTGTCTCATGCATGATGGCTACAGTGGTGGCGTTTGTGGCTTTGTACGACAGTCTCATGATGTTGTACTTGAATACTCCTCCATCTACAGCTTTTCTGAAGATTTTCAACTTGATATTGAAGTGCCCTTGGAATAGACAGTGATCTGAACCTAACTCAGCTCCACTTCTTCATCTTGTATCTTTTAAGCTGGGTTTCCAATTTCTTGAGATTGACACGAAGCTTGTTTGATTTTTGATGTTTGCATCAGGTGAAGCCTACGCTGCGTTGTGTATGTCCTCCTGCTTGTGTACGCCGCCTCCAATCACCTGATCACGAAACACGTAGAATTTTGCAAATTTCTCTGTCGTCATTCATTTTAGCGAGTGCCTGTGAATTAATGACGAATTCTCTGCATGTGTTGTTTGCACCCAATTCGTTATTCATATCACCTGTGGGAATTTTGATGTCGTTAAGTGCGATTTTTTGATTACTGCTTGAAGTTGCCTGTAGAAGTTCTCTTTCTTCTCCACTAGATCTTCGTTGTTTGTAGAATTTCGAAAATTTATAAGTGTAACAATCCTTCCTTTTGAGTTGACTGTTGTTGCGATAATTCTGGAGGAAATTAGTTCGCATTGCGTACAAGCCTTCCATGATGATGCGACGGTGGCACTGTGCTAGACTGGTCGCTAACCACGCCTGTGGCCCGGGGTTCGATTCCCGTGTGGTGAGAGCAGGCTGCTAGCCGATTGGTTGACACTAATCTACGTTAATGTCTAGGTCACTAATATGGGCCGTGAGAAAATATGAACAAGGCTGTTTCAACAACCAATCACAGCAAACTTAAATGTGGACAAATATGATTCGCAGATAGATGGCTCTACTTTCCGAGAAATATCGAAAACAACCAATCATAAGACTGTGTTTGTCTGCTTAACTTCCGAGAAACAACCAATCAGAAGACTGCCTTTTTCTGCTTGCATAAGCCTTATTAATGCACATAAAATATATATAAATACGTGTTGATTTTCGTAATAAAACGATCTGTTGCCAGCCCTTGTCTTCTGTTGTTACATTTGGTGTCGCTGCCTCCAAAAAGATGAAGATCCCGTGGCCAGCTGCGTTTGAAGAAGGAGACATACGGAGCTTCTTACGTGACTTCGAGGCCGTTGCTGAGCTGGTGGGTGTCAAGGAGCAGGCGGCGAAGGCAGTTGTCCTGGGGACGCTGTTGAGAGGCCGAGCGAAGGCTGCATATGACAGCGTAGACAGGTCAAATGGCACAGCGTCTTGGAAGAAATTGGTTGAACGACTAGTGTCCGAGTTTGACAGCGAAACAGACAGACAGCTAGCAATGCAGCAGTTCCGGTCAATGAAGCTTGGACCTGATGGAGACCCGCTAGTGTTGGCGGTGAAACTGACTAATCTACTTCGACGCGCGCTTCCCACTTTAGATGAAGAATCAGAAGCGCAGTTACTGTCTTCCCAATTCATCGAGAGTGTCCCAGACCACATTTCTCAGCGATTACAACTGGTTAACGCAACGCAGCCGATGGATATTAGTGAGCTGGCGAAGGTGACCAGACAGCTGCTGAGCACAACGGTAGCCGCTATAGACCAACCAAAACCAAACGAATATGAGCAGAAAATTGAAGCATTGCAGCGGGAAGTGGCGGCGTTAAAGTTGGCTGATAGAAAAGACCGGTGTTTTGAATGCGGTAAGCCGGGACACTGGAGAAGATACTGCCCAGAAAGGCGAAAAAGAAAAAATTTCAGACGGTATAATGCTTGTTCTTTCTTTCGTATGAACCTAGATTTAGTGGGGGCTATTGAGAAAGGGGCTCTGTATTCGAAGTTGCGAGTGAATGATCGAGAAGTAGTATGTTTGATAGATACAGGGGCGGCCGTGTCGTTAATAGATAAGAATTTATGTAAGAGTGTTAGTCCGTGTTCATTGACAGTACAAACAGTAGGCGGGTATGTGTTGCGTATCACGGGTAGATCGAACTGTACGGTCGTTGTTGGTGGCTGCGAGGTGACGTTTCCTTTCATTGTTGTACCCGAACTACAGCGAACGATATTAGGAGCGGATTTTCTGCGTGAGATTGGTGCAATAATCGACACGCAAGCGAACGTGGTGATCACGAAATACGGGCATATCAACATGTATGAGACCAGCGAGATAGCAGCGATTAAGCTGTCGACGGTACACAATGTGACAGAGTTAATTAATAAATACGATCATCTGTTCACTGGAGATGGCGACCCATACGGTTATTGCGATAAGGTGAATCATGAAATTCCGTTAAGTGATCCGAAAGTAAGGTCATTTTTAACGCGAAGAGTTCCATGTCATCTGGAAGGCGAAGTGGAGCGACAAGTGCAAGAGATGTTAAAAGATGATATTATTGAGGAAGCTGATAGCCCGTACAACTCTCCAGTGCTGTTAGTAAAAAAAGCGAATGGGAAGTATAGATTCTGTGTTGATTTTCGACAGTTAAACAGTATGACAGAGTTAAGACCGTGTGCCATGCCAACAGTGGTAGAAACTTTAGATCGCCTACAAGGTGCGAATGTGTTTTCGGTTCTCGATCTTCGCTCAGGATACTGGCAGATACCGATAAAACAAGGTGATAGAGATAAGACGGCTTTCATCGTGGGTCAGACACAATATCGATTTAAACGCATGCCGTTTGGACTAGCAGGTGCACCGTTTACGTTCAGACGACTGATGAAGCTATTACTTAGGAACTTGAAAAACGTGGAGGTTTATGGTGATGATCTCGTCATATACAGTCAAAACGAAAACGATCACGTCAACCATGTAGAAGCCGTGCTGCGACGCATCGAAGAGTTTGGACTACGCGTCAACAAAACCAAGTCTCAGATAGCCAAAAAGAATGTTACTCTGTTGGGACATAAAGTGGGAAATGGTGAGATTAAACCACTGCCGGAGAAAATTTTGACGATTAAAACGATTCCAGCCCCGAATTCAAAGAGAAAACTGAGACAATTCTTGGGTAGAGCAGCGTTTTATAGTCGCTTCGTGAAGAACTTCAATGAGATAGCAGCCCCTCTATACAGGCTACTAGGTGAGCCAAAGTTTGTTTGGTCGGAAGAATCGCAGAGGACATTCGACAGAATTAAACAGCTGCTCGACCACCAACAAATGACGCTAAAACTACCTGTGCCAGGAAGACAGTTCACAGTGTGCACAGATGCCAGTGACTACGCTATAGGTGCGGTCCTAAGACAGGACGAGGGAATCGTTGAGTATGCCAGTAGGGTTTTGACCCTCACAGAGAGAAAGTATTCAACGATAGAGAAAGAATGTTTAGCAATGGTATGGGCAGTCGACAAATGGAGACCTTATTTACTCGGCCGGCGGTTCCACATCGAAACTGATCATAAGCCGCTACAATTTTTGAAGACAGCGAGAGACCCACGGGGGAAGTTGTCACGGTGGATGTTGCGTCTTCAGGAGTACGATTTTACGATCTCACACGTTCCTGGAAGTGAAAATGTCTTGGCAGATTTGTTATCGAGACCAGAAGATGAGTCTGAGTTGCCCGAGGTCGCTTACGGAGTGCATGCAGTAGAACAAGACCCACTAAGACTTGCACGTAGGCAGAGGTTGGACGATACGCTGAATACAGTAATACAGGTGATCACCAACGGAATAGAAGTGGATCAAACTACGGCGAGTAAGGAGCTAACCACACTACTCAGACAGAGGGATCGACTCAGAGTGAATGCCTACGGGACTCTGACCTGGCGAGAGAACGACGGAAGCTGGCTGGCTGTCATACCTCAATCGTCGCGCCACGACATGATAGAAGAATGTCACCAGCTAGCGCATACAGGCGTGGCCAGAACGACCGACCTCCTAAGACAAAGTATGTACTGGCCAGGTATGAGAGAAGACGTAGCAAGATACGTACTTGGATGTCCACGGTGCCAGCTGATGAAAGGTGACCGGTATATACGACCACCACTTCAGTCGATTCCAGTTACCGCGATAGGTGACTTGTGGTCCGTAGATGTCATGGGTCCATTTCCTCAGACATCCAATGGTAATCAGTACCTCTTGGTGATGACGGAACACGCGACACGATGGGTAGACGCCGTAGCAATCCCAGACCAACGTGCAAGAACCGTGACAGATGCAGTAGTTAGACACATTGTTGCAGACCACGGCGTACCGAAGACAATACTGACAGACCAAGGTCCCTGTTTCGAGAGTGAAGAGTTTACTTCCCGTTTGCAACAGCTGGGCATCAAGAGGATCAGAACGACCCCATACCATCCACAAACGAATGGCCTAACGGAGAGAAACAACCGTACACTGAAGGAGTGGCTGGCCTCGAAGGGCGGGAACTGGGAAACGGAGCTTCCACTGATTTTACTAACACATCGGGCTACCACTCAGGAAACAACGAAGAAGTCACCCTTCCAACTGATGTATGGTAGAAAACCACGATTACCGGTACACAATGAGACCTGGCCCATGCACCAAAAGTGGAGTACGACGAAATTAAAAGCAGAGAGGAAAGAGGCAGTCAAGAATGTAATACGGAAGCAGCGCAGTGATGTCACGAAGTCTCAGATGAAAGAAAGGACGCAGTGCATTACCTTTGCAGTCGGGGACCAAGTGAAGTGTAGAGACAGGAGATATACAGTTGGAGGCGGGCTAGGTTCACGGAAACTCCTTCCAAAGTGGGAAGGACCATACACAATCACAAAAAGACGGGGTCAAGTATATACCATCCGAAGAGGTGATAAACAGAAACGAGTTAACGCCAGTCAGCTCCAAAGATGGGTACAGTGGGACAAGCCGGTCAGTAACAATCCTCAACTAGAGGATGTAGCACCCAGAAGGTCGGAACGTCTGCGCACGAAGCTATTTGACGGGGGGACGAGTGTGGTGAGAGCAGGCTGCTAGCCGATTGGTTGGCACTAATCTACGTTAATGTCTAGGTCACTAATATGGGCCGTGAGAAAATATGAACAAGGCTGTTTCAACAACCAATCACAGCAAACTTAAATGTGGACAAATATGATTCGCAGATAGATGGCTCTACTTTCCGAGAAATATCGAAAACAACCAATCATAAGACTGTGTTTGTCTGCTTAACTTCCGAGAAACAACCAATCAGAAGACTGCCTTTTTCTGCTTGCATAAGCCTTATTAATGCACATAAAATATATATAAATACGTGTTGATTTTCGTAATAAAACGATCTGTTGCCAGCCCTTGTCTTCTGTTGTTACACCCGGAGTACTCGTTTACCTCGCTAAGGTGGTATTAGGACAGGCAAAGGAAGGAAGGTTGGACATGAGGTTACTAACCTCATCCCTTCAAAATAAACACCACTGCTATCGAAACTTCAAGCCTCCAGTCTGAAGCCCTATGTTCAACTGGGGACGTAAAGGAATAAAAACAATGATGTTGGCAACATCGGTGTGCTCGTGGTTGTCATCTGGGTGACTGGAGTAAATTACTGACTCTGCAGCTAACAATTTGGAGAATTCGCTTCCATTCCATTTGCTCTCGCAAATTACGAGCAATTCTATGCTATATCATCTAATTTGTTTGGAAGCCTGAGGAGACATCCCAACTTCCGACGTTATGCGAACATCTAATGTCACCATGATTACTTTTGCTTTCATCTGTTGACTGGCTTAAAGAAGTCTTTCACCAACTAACTTCATTTCGCCTCTCAAATTTTTAAGAAAATAATTTTTTTTGTAATTTGCTACGCCTTGAAGTTTCTAAAGCGAGTGAAATGATTTCCTGAGGTAGGTTGCTAGCTTCACACTAAGCCTTCCGTCTTCCTCCGGAATTAGAACCGTTTACTAAACTAGACAAAACTGACCTCATACACTGAATTTTTGTAATCACATAATAGAGTTTATAAACAGTTTTCTGGCTTTTATCGATCATTAATGGAAACAAAACATTCTTGCTACAGGTAATCAAAATGATTGAAAAGCATTTTCATGAAAATATCACAGATATTAGACTTACTAGTTTCTCCGATATGAAACGGACTACCTCGTACATTCGCACCTTGTTCTACAACGGCATCGAAATAAATTGGACGAAATACTGCCAGCAATGGATCGATTTCGCGACGCAATAAGTGCATAACTGCTTCAGAACAGCGCCTGAATGTACCTTCGTAGCCGGTTGGTCCCATAGCATGAACCATGTTACGAGTCAGACGAAATGGGACTCGTTCAGGCCACGGTAATGTAAGGCCATTATTGAATACACAGGAAAAATCAACATGAACCAAATCACCACCAGTTGAATCAAAGAGTATATTTTCTGTGTGTCTGTCTCCAAGACCAAGAACATAACCAACCATACTCATAACTGCACAAGTTCGAGCGTAGCATTCCCTAGCTGAATACCTGAGATGATGATAATACATAAATAGACCTTTAAATTGAGAAAGTTGATTTTCATTATAATGTTGCACAAGTAAAGCCAAAATCATATCAATAAAATGATAAAAACAACTGGTAACAACATTATATCCTGTAAATGAGATGATAACATGATTGTTACGTCTTCTTTGTGTAAGGTGCCCATAATAAAATGTAGCAACAAGCTGTCCGTGAAACTTATCGCGCGCTCGTAACAATCATATCAAGCAGTGCCTCAAGTAACGCATGTCCTTTCAACCTTACTTTTATTTTTATCCATAGACACCTGTATTTTAACTTTGCTACCCTTGACTTCTTCAACCCCGACAGCCTTTCCCTTTCATCTGCATTCCCAACCTATCTGTATCGTTACGAGGTGTTAGTGAGTAGCCCTTAAAACGGTCGTCTCCAATGCGACACCTAACACAGATATCTTGAAACCGAGTGCCGCGTTCAAGCTGGTCACCTACAATGTTCAGATACTGATACAAATCAGACAACAGACAGGGTTGGGAAGAACATTGGAAAGCCTCGCTATCGATGTCTGCTGCATTTCGGAGACCTGTGTTCAACATCCCAGTGAAGTGCTTCGATTATCCTCTCCATCTGAAAGTTCTAGGAGTATGCACCACCTGCGCTTGCCCGGGGACCCTGTGGCGTCGTCATCCGGTGTAGCTGCTGGTGTCGGTGTCGCACTAAGCGCTAGAAACGAAGCCTCATTACTCGACTGGACCCCACTGACAGTCGTTTATGTGCTGTGAGGCTGGAAGATTATACGAAAGTAAGGAGTGGTAGGCCAGGTAGGCGATGTCTATTTGTTGTCTCTGCTTATGCACCGACGGATTGCACCCCGGATATAATTAAGGATGAGTTCTACTACCAACTGAGCGATCTCTTGAAACAGGCGGGTCGGAGGGATATCGTAGTGCTGGCTGGGAACTTCAATGCATAGGTTGGGCTCAAAGGAGAGTCGTTTAGGTGGTCAGTGGGGTTTACATGGTAGCAAGTCAGATAATCGAACCGTTTTCTGAAGCTTCGAGCAGATCACAACCTATTTCTAGCCAGCACCAATTTCCGGAACAGCCATCACCGTAGCGCTACCTGGCGTCCTCTCTCTGCTAATCAAGTCTGCAATAAAGCTATTATTACTAATCACATTGCTGTCAATTTCCGGTGGCGAGGATGCATACAAGACTGCCCCTCCCTCTGGAACACATATCTGGACTCCAATCATGCGTTAGTCTGTGACAGGTTTGTCTTGCAACTTGATGGGGTTTATAGACGGTGTCATCCACATGTTGATGTGAACGAACTGGTAGTACCTGCTACCTCTTTGAAATAGCAGACTGAGTTGCAAATAAATGGTTCCTAGCTACCCCCGAAGTAGCATGGATGAATATTGGCTTCATCTGCAAGGTGACATGCAAGTGGCGAGTGTAGCCACTTGAGGCTTGAAAGAATGCTCGGCTAAAAACCACTGGGTTTCTGCCAGTTCCTTGAAACTTCCGGATGAACGCCGGTCCATTCCGGCTGGCAGCGAATACAACAATAAGCGAAAGGCGCAAGATAAGACAGTGTTTACGTAAGGACCGCGAAGCCTGGTGGTCACAACGTGCGTGTGAGATGGAGTCAGCTGCTGCATGTGGAAACAGTCGGAAGAAGTCTGTACTTCCACCCACCATTACAGGTGAACCGCTTGATGTTGTTGATAAGTTTGTTTATCTGGGTAGTTGTGTGAGTGCTGGTGGAGGGGAGACGGATGACATTTCCAACCGTATAATGAAGGCTAAGGTGGCATACGTCAACTTGAGCTATCTCTGGCGCCGTCGTGACGTTAGCCTGGCTGTCAAAAATCGGGTATACAATGCTTCGTTGCGGGCTGTCTTGCTCTACGCCTGTGAAACCTGACGTCTCCGAGCTGAGGATGTGCAGCGACTCTGCGTTGACGACCATCACTGTCTCCGTAGGATTGCTTGCGTTCGATGGCATCATCACGTGAGCAATTCTGAGGTTCGGCAGCGTGTGTTTGGACACAGTGGAGATTACTATTCGACGAGTGTCGTCATCTAAAAACACAGGCCTCGGGGGTTTGGATAGGTGGTACGGATGTCATCCGAGAGGCTTTCGTACTGGTGGTCAGTCCATGATGTGGCGTCATCGGATGAAAGATATTTGTACTTGGTTAGTATCGGTTGGTGCGTCACGTCTCCCTGGTTGGAGTCCGAGAGATAGCTCGAATCGATGACTCGAAACGTTATCGGATACTGCCAAGAGTCGTAATCAATGGCGAGCGTGTTGCGATTTCCTTTCTGTTTGAACCTGTTAAGCATGACTTCCTTCCTTCCAGATGAAGTTCTTTATCCGTTCTCTACTTATATTTTTACTTTTAATCCATGTTGTTTTATTATTATTGTGTGGTGTACCTTCTTGGTGCCATATTGTACCAAGTTGTTTCTGAGTTTTTATATAATAAAATAAGGTGTCCATAAAAGCTTCACAAACTCAAGAAAAACAATTTCTTTTGAATAAATTGCGTTATCAGAAATCGCAGTAACTAACTTGTAACCCTGAATTAAAACTTTAAATTCGAAGCACCTTGACAAACAACTAGTATTTGTCATTCATGCAACTACCACTTAGTTAGCCATGATATTTTGAAGGTACAATAAGTTAGTGTTATTTGATAGACATCGAACATGTTGATATTTAATTGGAGATTTAGCGACTTACTAGCATACAGAACCTTATCAGTGCAGAAGTTGTGCCACGTCTGAGCTGCAAAATTTATCAGGTTAGTATGTGAGGTATATCAGCAACAAGATGGCTTAAACCTACGTTTTGATGACATAACGATAACTAATTCTATATAGTTACAGAAATATATATATATATATATATATATATAAAATATTATGTGGAGAAAGTACAAAGTGGAGAATACAGAAACTATATTGACTTGGGCTTGGACATCACAATTAGTAATAAGGGCTGAATAGGCTATTCTTATGGATCCTACTGAGTAAATGAAATCAATGATAGCCAATTCTACTATGGAGCATTCGAATAAGAAGTCATACACTTGGTGAGAAAAGATGTAATAACAGTAAGCAGTTTTTCTTAAACAAAAAGAAAGGAAGCCATGCAATCTGACCCCTTGAGAAATGATGGGCTGACAAACACTGGTCCTAGAAATTCCACATTTCATTATTACACAGCAAGATAAGGCCTTGAGTTTCACAAGGACAAAGAAAACAGTATTTTTACATACTGTCATATGTTTCAACTACACTAATTGTAGTATAATAACATAAATTTCACTGAGCAGTGATAATACGAGGTCTTCATAAGTAGACAGAAAGTCAACTTCTGCATTAAATAGTTTAAAAATCGATACAGATACAGTCAAAGACTGTAACAATCACTGTTAGTCTACGTAACATGAAGATGAAGCGTAAACATAAAAAAGTAGCTTACCAGGCACTTGGATTAGTAAATGTGACTAAAAACCAGTTATAAAAAACAAGAGGGAACATAGGTAACCACTTGTTTAGGTATTTATCACGTTTCACTCTGAAAATAAGAAAAAGTCAAACAAAAATGGTCATAACATTTTTTTCAAAGAAGCACAGGGTACAATCTTAAAAGCACTTATAATCATGACAGGATGCTAAGTCTAGGGCAGTCCTAAGGAATGAAAGTTATCATTAACAACTTCATGCCATAAGCTGAAGGCAAGAAACAATATGTCATGGATGATATGATATAACCTTATACTAACTTTTGGAACTTGCTACTATCCGCAACCGATTATTTTTTGAATTGTGCTATCAGAGAACCATCATTTCTTTTAGCCTTATAGTAGTATATCTTTATTATGACTAGACAAAACGTAAACCGACCAAGCATTAATATGAAATCTGTGAACAGTAGGGATACATTTAAGACTTCCGTTCTTCAATGGTCACATTACGTCAATGTTAGCAAGGAATACGCAAAAGCCAATGCATAATGAAGAAAAAATAGTTATTTACTGCTGAGTAGTAGATTTGACATATCTGTCAAGTGACGACAAACGTAATTATTAAAAAAAATTATCCCATGAAAAGTCAGCAGAGGAGGAACATTTTACCTAGCATTAAAAAAGAAGCTTGTGAAACTCATCGGTGGAATAAAAACTTACGGCAAAGGATCTTCAAGGAGAGGAGCTACCCGATTCATATTAGTCCAGTTTATTGGGGTACCGGCATCAATATATAAACGCGTAATGATAGATCGAAAAGGTTGTGTATTACGAACCCATTCAATTAATCCTCCTTTTTCACTTAAAGGAATTACAGCCTAAAATGAACAAGTTAAAAAATAATTAGTCATTTAAAGAAAGGAATTTAATCAAAAACTAACTAGGCTTAATCCTTACAACACTGGAAAACAAAGAATAGCGACCCAACGAATTGACTTTAGAACAAGTCTGCATCATGGATGAATTTACAGTGAAATGTAAGTGTCTTTATGCACTTAGCTTCATTTACGTGTTCACGATTACTAACGACGAAGTCTTTTTAAGTTATCGATAATAAAAACTGTTTTAACGTAAATATCTTCAATGTGCGGTCAATATGATTAACTGCTCCAAGGATCAAATTTTTAATTCATAATAAACTTCGCTACTTTGTAATGTCAGTATTTACTGATAACATGGGTGAATTTAAGGACTCACAAGACTGATAATGCTTTTACGGACTATAAAATGTATACAAAGTAGATAGGTTTTCTAAAAATTCAATTGAATTTTCACAAGTCGTCATATTTTAAATATGAGGCTGTTGATAATCAATTGAAAATTATGACCTGGCAACACAAAATAACTTCTGGAAACGCACAGCGTAATTAGGGCTTTTGCCTCATGTGTTAATGCAATAACCATCCGATTAACTACAATTTATACTAGAGTCAAAGGCATAAGTATTGAGCGTTATCTTGCTGTTGTTCGTTATTCCCCTGAATTCAGTTTTCAAGAGCAGCATATTTCACGTTGTACACAACTATGGAGCATCAATATCTACCCATTAGTTTGAAGAGGAAAGTTTATTAAATTCAAAATAAAAAAATAAAATTCCATATTCGTTGACTTATTAGATATATCACACAGTGAAACAGTATTATTCACTGGATGACGTTTCGAACAAAATTTAGTGTTCATAATCATATCAATTATAATCACACGACTTCGAAACTTGAGTTTTATAGTTTCCTTCGTCCTCTCCTATTTGTCGTCGTTGCGGTAGTAGAATTTTCCAGATATCTGGGACAGGTGATGAATCATTCCTATTACATGTATTTGCAGTTGATTCGATAAGCAAAGCCTCTGTTATCAATCTCTCCCTCCACTCGGTGACATTAGATTTTAAAACTGTCATCCTATCCCATCCATCCTATTGTATGGTTGTGTGTAACTGCATGCAGTGCTATAGCTGAACTATTCTCTAGATTTCTTATCTTATTCGGGTCAACCATTCTAGATTTTCTTGCTAGGTTTCTATGCTCGGCTAGTCTGATTGCTCCTGTTCTACTACTTTGACCTATGTATTTGACCTGACAATTATTCCAGTAGGGTATTAGATAAACCAAATTGTTTTGTTTTAAAGGCTCCACAGGATCCTTTAACCGACAAAGTTTGTTTCTAACTGAGTTTGTGGGTTTGAATGCCACTTTTATTCCTGCCTTGTTAAGAATTCTGCGTAAGGTTTCCGAGGTTCCTTCCTTGTATGGAGTTACTACTGATGATTTAGACTCATTATTGTTGGTGTTGTCCTGCACACATTTGACTTGCATGTCGTCATTAATATTATTATTATTATCACTATCACTACTAACATTATTTATTTTATTTTCACATATCCTTGCATATTTCCTGACTAATTTATCAGGGCAATTATTAAGTTTCAAGGCTTCTCCTATATGTATCACTTCCTGTCTTAGATTTTCATTGTTACTACGTAGTTTTTGTGCTCTGTCACTTAAACACTTCACCAATCCTACTTTTACTGACATAGGATGAGATGATGGGAAGTACAAATATCTGTTCAAATGTGTAGGTTTCCTGTAAACATTAGTGTTTAACCTCCTATCTTACTTCCTTTTTACGCTACAATCTAACATTCGAAGCTCCTCTTCCTGACTTTCCAACTCAAAAGTGAATTCAATTGCCTCCACCTTTGGGTTAATGTGTTCGAAAAATCTATATATATCCTGTGTTCTAAGTACAGTGAATGTGTCATCTACATACCTCCACTATACTTTTCGGGTGGTGGTGAACGTTTCAATCGCTATGTTTTCCCACCTATCCATGAATATATCTGCCATAGCCGGGGAAATTGGTGATCCCATGGAAACTCCCTCAGTTTGTTTGTATATTTTCCCTTGGAATTTAAATATTGAGGAAGTCAGGCATAGCTGTACTCCCGCATTATGTCCTTAAGTGGCACTTTTATCCGTTCGAGTTCGAGTTCTTGGTCAGAAATGAGTTCGTTTGTGACTGCCTCTATAGCCATATTTATTGGTACATGTGTATATAAAGTGACAATGTCAAAACTAACCATTTTCTTTTCATTATCTAATTTTAAATTATCTCATCTTTATTTTAGTTTGTAAGAATTAGTTAGTCTAGATTTCGAGTGGCTTTTAAGGAGATTCAATACCATGGCTAAATATTTAGATAATTCATAAGTAGGTGAACTTCTAAAATCAACTATAGGTCTAATAGGGTATCCAGACTTATGAACTTTAACAACACCATACATCCTACTGGGGTTATTAGTTTTGGGCATTAAATTAAACCACTTAGACTCACCTAGAAACGGCTCCATTCGGCGTATAAGTTCCGTTGTGGATTTCCTAACTTTATTCATAACTGTATCTATTGACTAATTAATTTCCTAATACGGTCTTGTTTGTATGTGAGTATTCACCTTGTTCACACAGTCTGATTTGTGTAATATTACTGTTGCATTTCCTTTGTCTGACTTTGTGATTACTCTATCCTTGTTATTCTTGAGGTGTTTCGGGGCTTCTATCTCTGGTTTTGTCAGGTTAGGCTTTCCACATTTTTGTCGTCTTAATGTAAGTGCACACTGTGCCCGTACTTCATCAGCCGTTGTTTTGTCTATCCCACTTAGTGTTATTTCTATTTTAGGGATGACATCCTCGGGTTTCAGCTTGTCCACCACTACATTGAAATTTAGTCCCTTTTCTAATACACTTATTTCTGTAGGATTCAATATATGTGTTAAGAGATTGATAATCCACTTTGTTTTATCGATTGCTGTTGACTTTGGATTATAAAAATTCAAGTAAAGTAACGACATAAAGTTAGATAAATGTGACGTCCATAAAATTTGTATCACATCACCCTAAACGAAACTTACATAGGTACGAATTTGAAGAGCTCGTCTTCGTGTATTAGCGTCAATAACTAAAAATTTATTAATCATTCCATTCAATTCCATTAGCCGTGAGTCTTTACGAAGATCATCCTGTTGTTAGAAGTTGAAAAAAGAAAAAGGAAAACCTGTAATTCAGTTACATTAATAACTTGGATTTACCCTCTCAATTTACAGGTAATCGACAAGTTCATTTATCTAGGTAGTTGTGCGAGTACTAGTGAATAGATGACAGATGAAATTTCTATTATTATTATTATTATTATTACATCCTTTAGTTCCTAGAGGAACATAGGGCTTCAGCTGCGCGTCTCCATTGGCTTCTGTTTTCTGCCAACTTTTTCACTCCGTTCCAAGTCTGCCCACATGCTTTCATCTCCTCCTCACATGACCTCCTCCAAGTCACCCCACTCTCGCACTGACGACCAACTCGCCGCCGCTTCCCTTTCGGGTTCCACTAGAGCAATGGCTTGCCTAGTGATGTCACTTGATGGTTTCCTCAGAGTATGGCCAATCCATCTCCATTTCTTCCTGCCTATTTGTTTCACAATCCGTTCCTGCTGAGTTGGTTGGCTCATTGCCAGAGATCTTTGTTGCTGATCTTTTCTGGCCATCTGATCTTGAGTATTGAGCAAAGACAACTGTTAATGAAGGTCTGAAGTTTGTTTGAGATGCTCTTTATGACTCGCCAAGTCTGTGATCCGTATAGAAGCACTGATTTTACATTGGAGTTGAAAATCCGGACCTTATTTTTGATGCTGAGTGGGGCTGTTGACCTCCACACAGACTTAAGAGTAATGAAAGCTTGTCTTGCTTTTCCGATTCTGGCTTTGATATCCTCGCCAGTTCCGCCTGTAGTTGAAACGATGCTTCCCAGTTGTGTGGGTAGGTGAAGGAGATTGTTTCTTTCAGGTTCCTCCCATTTATCTGATTGTTGTCTGTTGTTGTTACTGTTGGCCAGGAATCTTCATCACCTCTGTTTTCTCTATGTTCACCTGAAGTCCTATCTTCGCTGGATGCTTCTTCTGCCAACTTGTTGCTTTTCACTTGCATATCTTCCAGTTTGTGGGAAATCGGATATATATCATCGATGAAGTCCAGATCCTCCAAGTTTTTTGTGTGAGTCCATTTTATGCCTGTTTCCTCATTGCCCGTTGTCTGTCGCATTATCCAGTCTACTGCAATCAGGAAGATTATTGGCGATAATAGACAGCCTAGCCTCACTCCCGTCCTCACTTCGAAGGTTTCCGTAAGTTTCCCGTTGTGGATTACTTGGCATGCTGCATTGTCGTATAACTGTTGGATGAGATGTATAATTGTCGATGACACCCCGTAGTAGCGAAGTAGTTTCCAAATCACCTCTCGATTGACGCTGTCGAAGGCCTTTTCAAAGTCGATGAAGTTGAGTGAGGTGGAGAGGTGACTGCCATTCCAAGCTTTGTTCAATGATGATCCGTAGAGTGGCGATTTGATCAACACATGATTTGTTTCTCCTGAATCCAACCTGTTCCGTCGAAGTTTTTCATCCATGGCGGCGTCTTTCATTCTCTCCAGGATGATGGGGTTTAGCATTTGGCTTGGAATGGACAGAAGCATAATTCCACGCCAGTTTTTGCACTGACTTAAGTCTCCTTTCTTTGGTAGTTTGAATAAGTATCTTTTCTTCTAATCCTCAGGTACTTTGCCATCTTTCCACACCTTCTCCAGCAGTGGCGTCATCAAGTCCGCTGTTGTCTCTGGGTTCATTTTCAATGCTTCTGCTGGGATTCCATCTGGTCCTGCTGCTTTTCCAGCTTTTAGCATCTTGATTGCATTCAGGACCTCTGATTCCGTCGGAGGGTCGATGTTCACTAGTAGTTCTGCTTCCGTTGTTGGTATTGTTGGGCGCGTTGTAGGTGGCGGACGATTTAGAAGTCTTCTGAAGTGTTCAGCCGAGTGTTTTCTTTGCTCTACCTCTTTGGTGATTGACTTTCCATTGTCATCCTTGACTGGCTTAATCTGTGTCGAACTTTTCCCCGATAGGTGCTTAGTTGTTTGGTAGAGTGTGGCGAAGACTCCTTTGCCTGCAGCTTGTTCTGGTTCACTTCCCATGGCTTCATAATATTTTCTTTTGTCTTCCCTGGCACTCTTCTTCACTCTTTTGTTCAGTGTATTGTAGCTTGCATTCAACTCCTGTGTTTTGTTGCTTGTCGGTGCACTGGATAATCTTTTGTTTCACTATGCTTCTCTCTTCTGTTAGTCTCCAAGTGTCCATAGTGAGCCACTGTTTGTCCTGCCTCTTCTTTCTGCCTAGAACTTTCATGTAGGTTTGAATTCTAACTTCTATCAATTCGTGATTTATCGCGACACCAACCAATGTCATCTGTGGGACATCCATCCTTACACTTGACTGGTTGGACCTCACTGATCACGACTGGTCACCAACTATGGAAAATAACTTCATTCTACTACACATTGCTCACGTCAACCAGTAGTGTCTACTGACCACAATTGGGGTAGTTTGAACTGATTTCGTTCTCTGAGATGATTCTAAATGAATGCGGTGTAGATGAATTCGGTGTGATGGGCATAGATGTGACTGATGAGTAAAATTGGTTGACTTGGGTGAGTGGATTCCAACTGTCTATTTCAAAGGCATATACCACCACCTTACAATCTCACTTGCTTTCTTGGTGCAAGACATAGCGTCAGGAAGGAAACATAAATTAATCTAGATATGATAGAGAAGATTTGTAGCTCAGGTGGATGATTTTGATGTGGTTTTGTTCTCTGAGCTGGATGGTTAGTTTGCGAAGCTTTCATCACCTTACTGGGTGACATCTTCAGCGCATACTTCAAATTGAAGTATGTTCAGAAAAACCATAAGATACCCAGCTATTTCTAAAGATGAAGTTGGATTCTAGTCAGTAAACTGGCTACTTTTTAGAGGAATTATAGAGGATTGAGACTATTCCATGAGGCCATTAATGTACCAATCTCTAAAAGTACATTCGTAACGTGCTAGACAAAAATTACAGTTTGTAGTCAGTCGCACTGAAAATATGGTCTACAATCATTCCTAGTAAACTTAAATGCAGGGTAAACTATAGTAACCATAGTAACATGAATTGAACGATCGCAATAATGACCGTGAAACAACGAAGTATGCAAGAATGGCAAACTTAGGTACTTGTAATACAGATTTAATGTTCTCGTGTCCGATGTCAGTTTCCAGCAGATAATTGTGAGCTCCAACGGTGTATCTATGAACAATCTAGATAACGCGATTCAGACCCTGAACTCCTGATATGTGTATTCAACTTGCCAGTTAGTACAATATCTCCTCACAATTTTTCCTTTGATGAACAAAAACTAAGATATTCATCAACAGTATTTGGTTGAGGATAGTCAGTTGATGGTAGAAGTCATCCATAACAGCACGATGATTGCATATATATATATATATATATATGCATATTGATGACTTTTAATGAAGATCTAGTCGAGTAATACAGTTCCCTTTTTGGTGCTTAGTGAGATACCGACATCATAAAAGCTGACAGATAGTTCCTCAATACGGACCAGTGAAATCTACATTTCAATAGAGAAAAAATCCCTATTTAGACATTCATAAAACAGAAAAATTGAGCGAAGAAATATTTACTTTTCAATTAGATCCTCATCTCTGGCTCTACTCTAATATATATAGCGTTTTTATTAAAATACACAACAGTTTACCAATCAAGTGGCAATATGTGTATGTTGACAATAATTAGTCAGCGTCAAAATGGGTTGATAATTGACGAAGAAAATCAATACACAGACATTTAAAGGGTAGAAATGGTTAGAATTAATTAATTTTACAAGGATAACACGTAAATTAAAGAAGAAGTGGTCAAAGTAAATAATTTAGACAAATATAATTTTATAGGTTTAGGGGGAGGGGGGTGACGCAGTCCTATTTATCCATTCTTGTGACGATGACCACGGTAGGGAAAGTGGCTGTACAAATTTTTTCTGTACACATAGGCTTGGCTTCTTCAGATGAATGCCGATCGCATCAGCCGTCTGTAGAAGATGAACTCGCAGAGCAAAATTAAGATAAGTTGGAATGTGATAAATAATTTTAAATGCTGTATTAACATCAATCTTATGGTCAGTATCAACGAGGTGGGCTAAAATAGAGCTACGAATAGATCTTTTTTGTCCCTTACTTAACCACGTTGGATGATGTTCGGAAATACGACGATGAACTTGCCTACATTTTAAAGTGACAGATACTGATACTACCCGAAGCACTATACTTGGATCAAGTAAGCGAGTCATGAATAAGTATGCAAAATGGTAGAACTCAGTTATCCGTAGAAAAATTGATTCAACAGACTATAAGGCCACTATTATTGTGTGAGATATAATGATACTTCACACTCACCTAAGCTGGAATAGGTAGACCAAGGTTCGAACTCTCGACTCAGTGGCTGAAAGTCAAGTAATAAAGACAATAAGGCAATGAATCTACTCGCCTCAACCATAATAAGTCATTAATGAGAGCCCTATAAACTCAGTAGTTGACTACCAAGATTTGGCTTAAATACTAAGAAGCCTCCAGGAAGCATGTTTTCATACAGTAATACCATTTCAAGAAAATTATAGTTTTCAGAATAAAAAGCAAATTTTGAAACATGGTTATGAATACAACAATTATTTGTTCAAATGAAAGGCTTTTTCTGTAGTACTGTTTTGACATATTGACATAACTCTGATTTAAAACAGAGTTTTCACATGACTAAAGTTAACTCACATTAGGTTTAGCCACAATAATATACTGTCTGCCGTCTGAACCAACCCATGTCATTTTCTTTGGTCTCGTCTGTGATCCAAGTATTTCCACAACATCTTCGATGTGTGAAAGACAAATCAAACGATCTGGTTGTTCAGTAAACGGCCAATGTCTAGCAATCTGTTCAGAAGAAGCCTTAGGCGGCAGAAGTATGGGAACTAGTTGTCGATGGATTGGAATGAGTACACGCGAAAAGTCACTTTAAAAGGAAGGAAAAAAAAGTTGAAGAATTTAAAGAAAAGGTTTATGCAAAAGAAAAAATGACATGAATATTTAGTGATTATTATAAAACAGTGTAAAATAATACTATCATACACCCACCTGCTTTCAATAAGACGTGTAAGTGGTCGTGCAGTTTGGCGTAAACTAAAACTACGCAATTCTCGCCGATCAGCCGATAAAAATAGCCCACAAATTGTTTTTAAATGATTACTTAGTGCGATAGAATCCTATTTGAGACAAAAAAAAGGTCAACCTTTAACACATGATCAACCAACAATTTTCAAATTGCCACAGAAATACAACAAAACCTTCAACTTACGGTAATAAACTTTGATAAATGTGGTTGTTTTGACCTGACAAAGAGAAAGAATATATACATAAGTCAAGCAGTAATACAGTAAATTTCACAAAAAAAAATACACAGAGTGACAAAAACATGTAGAAATGGTACCAAAAACAATACTCGCGATTAAGATGGGACCATCAAATCGTTTAGAGTCCGAACAAAAACATTAGCAAGGTTATCTACTAAGTGCCACAACTAATGTAATAAAGAAAGGTGGGTATAACGAACACCATAATCTGACGACCGAACGCAGCCTAAGTGTTTGTTTTACTTTTAATTAATAATATTATTTGTTATTATTTGTTTACTTATAAATATTTTATTGATTGTATCATGGACTATGACGAGGGACAATACTGTGATAGTCAGTCCCCTTTTACATAAATATATACTCATTAGCAGCTTATTTAACCGCTTTAGCAAAACAAACAGCTTTTCACTGCAGTCAAATATTGAAATCAAGCCTTGGTTTAAAAGGATTTGATTGCATACAGGTTTGATCAGGAGTTGACATCATTCAGAGAACCTTTCGAAAACATGGGAGCATTGGACAGATGTTTCTTTCTGGTTCGGGACTGATATCGGCTCTTGATCAAACCTGTAGCTATAGAATTAGCATGTAGAAAATAAAGGTGTAAAAATAAACATAATTTTACATTTGAATAATATTGTGACGAAATTATTTTTTTAAGACAAAAACTTCTGCATGCTGTAAAACTGCACTAACATTTAATAAATATCATGGGAACTAATTGAACGCAGAGTTTAAGTAAAGTAATATACGACAGTATACCTGTGAACTACTGGTTTACACAATGGATTTTCACATCAGTTCCCATACAAGACATTAAACTCTGTGGTAAGAACACAGAAAGAGTGGTTTATAAACCAAGACCTAGATGAAGATGCACCAGATACCACAGATGATTGAACTACTGCAAGACATATTAATTATCATTAATATAATCATTCCTTTGGGTTCCGAGTGGAAGACAGTACTAAAACAACACATCTCCACAGTCTTCTATTGAGGGTTGCCCTATCCAGCTGGGTCCACGATTGCAAATAATCTCTCATCGCATCCATGTATCCCTCACACCGACGACCAATCCGTCGCTTCCCATTGGGATTCCACTGCCGTGATGGCCTAAAATTGAGCGCGCTATCATTAGACAGTCTCCTCAATGTATGCCCGATCCATATCCATTTTCTCCTACACATCTGATACGCAATCGGATCTTGGTTGGTTTCCTTGCAAGAGTTTCTTGTTACAAATTCCTTCTGGCCGGCCATGTGATCTTCAATGTGGAGCCAGTCAAGGCAGCTGTTGATAAAAGTTTGTCACCTGTTGAAGATCCTTTTCGTGACAAGCATGCCCAGTTTCTAACCCGTAAAGAAGAACCAACTTCACCTCAGTATCGGGAATCCAAATCCTGGTCTTTATACTGGCTGAGTGCGGAAGATTTCCAAACTGATTTCAAGTCGATGACGACACATCTTGTCTTTCCGAATATGGCTTTGACATCTTCATCCGTTCCGCATGTCTGTGGTTGAAACCGTGCTTCCTGGCTAGATAAGTGAAGGAATAACCCTCTGTCAAATCTCCCGTTGATGGTGATTAGTGCTTGTCGCTGTTCGTTGGTTATCTTCATCATCGTCTTCTCTCGCTGTTTCTTCAGACAGTTTGTTGCTTTTCGCCCACCTCAAAGTCTTCAATTTTCTGTGACATTAAACATAAATCATCCACGCGCGAAATCCACATCTTCTAGAGTCTTCTTATCGGACAGTCCAACGTATTCCTTCCTGTCTTCTCACTCCCCATTCACAGTCTGATGCTTAATCCAGTCCACCACAATTAAGAATAGGTTATCACAGGTGATAACAGGAAGTCTTCTCTCACTCCTGAGTCGCCCCTCTCTAGTAGCTTGACAAGGTAGCTAGTCTTCCTTACAATTGATGGGCACCTTCCCTTCTTTTCACAACTTCAGTAGTAATGGCGTGAGCACAGCTACCACAGTTTCTAGGCCCGTTTCCAGTGCTTCTGGGGCAGGGGAAATTCCGTCTGGCCCTGCTGCCTTCTCGGCTGTTGGTGGTGGTGTATTTCTGGACGAGTTGCAAGTGATGGTCGATTCAAGAGTCCTTTGAAGTGATCACCCCACTGTTTGATTTGTTTCTCCTCCTCGGTAATCAGGTTCCTTCGAACATCTCTTATAGTTTTCATCATCTGGGTTGATCTCTTCGCGGAAAGCGAGCAGTCTGGTTATCTGATATAATGTCGTGAGATGTATTTTACCTGCAGCCCACCTGCGTGTTCTGCTTCAGTTTCCGGCCAGTGTGTCGGAGAATTGTCTTTAGTCTCTCTCAGCACTCTTCTTCACTTTTCTACTCAGTGCAGTGTACATTGAACTCAGCTTCTCCTTCTCCTGTTGTGCATCTCTGCACTGAGTCATCTTCTCTTTCCCCATTCTCCTCTCCTCTCCTCTCCTCGATTAGCTTCTAGGTAGAAGTCTGCTGACAGTCATTCCCTGTCGTTTCTCTTCTTTCTTCCTAGAACAGTCCTACACGTTTCCTTGAACAACACCTTTAGAGAGTTAGTTCCGATGTTCTTCCACACACAGATGTACTCAGTGATAACGCGTAGTGTCTCCGACTTTGTTCTGATCTGATCTGTAGTGAAGATATCTCATGTAGTTTTCTCCTTCACTTTCTGAGTGTTGAACTTGAATTGTGGCCTCTCTCTGGTTGTTATGAAGGATTTCATCTTCACCTTGAAGGTTCCTTGAACTAGATGGTGGTCTAAGTCCAAATCTGCTCTGCTTCTCGAATTGTGTCCAGCAGGCTAGCTGCATCTCCACCTGCTTGAGCAACATTGAGATGAAGTCTATCTGTCTCGTGACGTATCCTTCAGGCGAAACGCATATTGCTTTGTGTATTTCCTTGTGCTTGTTACGCTGCTCCCAATCACTATAGCATTGAAAGCACAGAAGTCTGTGAAGATTCCTCCCTTGTAATTCACTTCTCCGAGAGAGAGAGAGCCTTTTGAACCATGATGAGTTAGTTGGCTTCCTGCATTATCGGCTCCCAGTTACCTGACATTCTTATCGCCCATTAGGATTTTGATGTCATCATTTGGGATGTTGTCGCGATTACTGTTTGGGGTTATTCTTGTTCTCGGTTGTTTGTAGGCGCGTAGCATCGGACGATTGTAAGCTTCCTCCCTTTTGAGTTGAGTCCTACTATCTTTATCCCTGTGAATACTGGTTCCCACCGAATAAGGGCTTCGGCTTCTATTGGTGACATTATGATGACCACTCCCTTTGTATGCTTGTCTTTGTCATCTGGATGACCGGAGTAGATTAATGACTCGATAGTCCACATCCATTCCATCTGCTCTCAAAGATTCCGAGCAGTTCTATAAGATATCTTTTCATTTCTTTGCCTACCTGGGCAGCCTTGTACATTGAACGGACATTCCATGTCCCCATTTTTATTCTTGCTTTCATCTAGAGAAGACACATCGATTGGCTGACTGGCTTCTCGAAGGCTTTCACCAGTTCGCGTCATTTCGCCTCTCCGATTCCGGCGAAGAATAAATTTGTTACTTGAATTTTTTGTATCTTCAGTATATGTTTTGTAGGAAAAATCACACACATAGTTATCTTAATTGAGAATGACTTTTGAGATTATGACAGTATACCACATCAGACTTACTTTAATAGACTTAACATTAGCTGACACCGATCTCTTCTCTGACGAACAGTGGACTGTCAATACAGGGAAGCGAAAGAAATAACAGGAACATTATGTATAGTAAAAAAATAGACGCATAATAGAATGATTAAGATTCTGTAAATAGTAGTAACCAGTATAAGAACCTAATATTACGGTATCTATCAGGAAACAGAAATGTCTCCAAATGCTTAGCAAAGGTCCAGTGCGTAAAAAAAAGGTGTACTACACTCGGGTATAGAGTTAACTGATAGATGTTAGAATACATAACTTGAAAATAATTATAGTTGTGTCACTCATTGATAAGTCATAAGTGTACAGGCTGCGTGGATATAGATACATATTAGTAGGTAAATCACTGGATAAGCATAAACTGACAAGGATGGTAGGAAATGGTGATACTTATGCTGAACCAAACTTCATAATGCCTAATGTCCAACATAGTAAAACAAAAACAGTCGGTGCAATGTTCGAAATATATGCATGGAAAATGCATTTTAGTACCAAGGTCTTCGAGATGCTTAAATGGCTAAAGTTGGTTCTTTCTTTCCAAAGCTTCACAGAAGAGTGAATGTACTTAGCTTTCACTTTCCATTAAATATTAAATACTACTTCACCCAGTGTTAACTTTCTCAATCAACCTATATACTGTTTCTAGTTCATTGTAATGAATATCATGTCAAAGTTATTAACTACAAAAATGTTTATATGTATAAGAATTAAAATACAAAAAAAGTCTTCACGTACATCATTCAATGGGATCAAAAACCACATAGTCTGTAAGGGATATGTCTCAAATATCCGTATAACTAATTCAATCAAAGTAGTGACCACGCTGGGGATTTCATGACATACACGGGATAGCAGCTGACTAAGAGCGGTATAAAACTGGTACACAGGAATTCTTTGACAATTATTCCGCATAATCTATAATGCAGAAAAAAGAAGATAAGTATCACTTTCTAAACCAGTTACATTGCTCATACTAAAAGTCAAGCCACTGGCTGGAAACCTACAAATAATTACATTAAACAAACTGATTGTGCGTTTGCTCGGTTCTGTGTTGTGAAAACTTCTCATGCTTTTTTGTTACTGATAACAAGTGTTTCTGCACATCTTGAAAAGGGAACAGATTCATAAGTCAGATGGATGATTCGATATCAGAAAGCTCACAAACCACGCACGTGGACTTGATTCAATTCCCGTCCAACGCAATCACAAATTTTCCCTAGTTTACTACCTAGTAGTAAGCGACGATGACAGGGGAAGTTGCACTTGAAGTTAGAAATCCAGCCACAAAAAATAACACCCTCAGATACTGAAATTTTAAAGCCTAAAGTCCTATGTTCCACCCGGAACGCAAAAGAATGAAAAAAGTAAATCGGTTGATAATAAATAATATAGGTATAAAATTTAAGGACCTGAAATGATGTGAGAGGCATGGTCAATATATACTGATGGTCACCAAGTGGAAAAAAAAGTCGAATACAGACTTCCATATAAAGAATCACAATTTAAGATACATTAAACCGAACGATTATAAGTTATGTACTGATAAGTAAACTGACCTCCTGAATTTCACCAAATACTTTATGCTCTGAATGTGAATAATTTTCTTCGTTATGCTTCTGAGATTTATTGAATTCATGAGAACTACGAACAAAATCTTGACCATGATCTAACCATAGAGTTAGTAATCTTGGCATTGACTGATATATGAACTGACTACCATAACTCAGTGCTAAACCATATTGTTTTAAAGCAACTTTAGTAAGCACACTGCAATAATAAAGAAGTATAAAAAAGTGATAAGAATGATAAACATTAGTTATATTAGCTGAAACGGAGGAATTGTTTTGGAGTGATACTGACAAATACACAATCTCAGATATTGTGAAGTAGGCTATTCTAATTAACAAAAGCAATTATGTAAATAATTATTATGGTAAAGAAAGAGTTTCACATACTTCTGTTGTTTAGAGCCAACTGCTTGAGCCCTGGCTAGATCAACATAACGTGCAAGACGGAAATGGGCTTCTTCACATCCAGAATTAAAACTGCAAACTTGTTCATAAAGTTTCCCAGTAGTTTCAAAATCGTATCTGTTTGTCTCCTCACAATATCGGGTGCGTAATAATAGAGCCTGTTTAGCAGGAATTAAAATTAATTATCAGCAATAAGTAGGCATAGTCTTTTACATAGTATTACTGTTATATAATTACGCAAGTAGTGCAGATGATTACTGACAACTGATACCCTGCCTTTTCACCCTTCCTTCAGGCAGCAGAGAAAGTAATGAGAAATCTAAATTCCAAATATTTTATTCTAAACTACTTAAATTTTTGTTTTTCTAAATTGGAATACAATAGTTAAAATAAGACTCAATAACTGTCAATATAAGATAAATAAAACACTGTGATTATAGTGTTAGTACATTTTTACACAAAACACTTTTAGTGAGAGTAACTAACACAATCAATGTCATTGAAAATGTATATAGGGAATAGATCATAAGGAATACTAATAGATAGCTGTAGCCAGCAGAGATTTCCTTTTTCGACAAATTCGCATTGAACATACTGTAAATTCGTGAATATATTTTACAAAGGGGCTAGAAAGTTTCAGGGCTACTTCCAATCAGAGGTGAAAATATTACGAATAACAAAACGAAGTTATTTAATAGAAAAAGTTATCAAAACTGCATAATAACAATAATGACAAACAGGAAGTTCAGATAAAAACATAGTTAGATAATGACTTACTTGGGAAAACAAACTACCTGTGATAGCCATTTGTAACAAGTACTTACTACATCGTCGAAAAGAAAAATTCTTCTCTTCGCTGTGACCGTCTTCTTCCAGTTTTCCAAAGAAAATACATATCTTTTTGAATATCAATACAAGTAGCTAGAAAGTGGAAATCAGCTTTCCCACATGTGTGTGTGTGTGAAACTACATATAATCTTCCAATTTTAACATCTTGTATTCTACGTTACTTAGTTTTTCTTTAACATATTCAGTTTCTGTACAATTGCACAAGTAATAACCTTATATTTTATAAACAGGTTATTCCTTATTGCAATAGTGTATACTTTATAACACCGTTGCAGATAGGATTTTATTTTGATCAATCAGTTATCATCTACCACAGTGCCCGAGTTTCATACTTACAACAATAATGCATATTTCAGAGACTGCATAAAAAAAACTCTCTGTCTAAATGATACTTCATCAATTGGAGAATGAAATTACTTCCAACAACTGCCATATTCCTGTGGAGTTCAGGCTCGAATACCTCAGTGACCCAACAAGCTAAACTGGCAAGGACTCAAGTTCCTGCAAGTCCCAACATGTCAGGAAGGTTGTTTGGATAGACGTTAGACTAAAAGCAGTTACTTCGAGGTACATGGGCTCCAGAGTCCAATCGGATAAAGTGGTGAATGAACCTCTATCGGTCACAGGCAATTATGGGAATGTAGCTCCTGATGCCGTTCCACTGCATTGTCGATTACACTTCAGGTCAATGGCTCGGGGCTGGTCCCTTAAGACAACCACCTGCTTCCGTCTCGGCGCCCGGGCAGTATTTCAGCCTTCACACAATCAACGAATGAGACAACGAACTGTCCGTGAAATTAACTACACACCCTTAACAATGCTCTCAAACATTATTGATGTTTGAAGTGATGTATTTCTTTTTAACACTATTTTTAAACACAAGCTTTTGTGTTTTGCTTTTGTTATCCTTGCAATCTCCACTTTCATCATCCCTTCGTCTTTAGCCGAATTCTCAGCTTATCTGAACTGTTTCGAGGTATCAGTGAACAGCCTTCAAAATGGTTGTCTCCAATGAGACGCCTAACACAGATATCTTGAAACCGAGTGACGCGTTCAAGCTGGTCACCTACAATGTTCAGATACTGATACAAATCAGACAACAGACAGGGTTGGGAAGAACATTGGAAAGCCTCGCTATCGATGTCTGCTGCATTTCGGAGACCTGTGTTCAACATCCCAGTGAAGTGCTTCGATTATCCTCTCCATCTGAAAGTTCTAGGAGTATGCACCACCTGCGCTTGCCCGGGGACCCTGTGGCGTCGTCATCCGATGTAGCTGCTGGTGTCGGTGTCGCACTAAGCGCTAGAACGAAGCCTCATTACTCGACTGGACCCCCACTGACAGTCGTTTATGTGCTGTGAGGCTGGAAGATTATACGAAAGTAAGGAGTGGTAGGCCAGGTAAGCGATGTCTATTTGTTGTCTCTGCTTATGCACCGACGGATTGCACCCCGGATATAATTAAGGATGAGTTCTACTACCAACTGAGCGATCTCTTGAAACAGGCGGGTCGGAGGGATATCGTAGTGCTGGCTGGGAACTTCAATGCATAGGTTGGGCTCAAAGGAGAGTCGTTTAGGTGGTCAGTGGGGTTCACATGGTAGCAAGTCAGATAATCGAACCGTTTTCTGAAGCTTCGAGCAGATCACAACCTATTTCTAGCCAGCACCAATTTCCGGAACAGCCATCACCGTAGCGCTACCTGGCGTCCTCTCTCTGCTAATCAAGTCTGCAATAAAGCTATTATTACTAATCACATTGCTGTCAGTTTCCGGTGGCGAGGATGCATACAAGACTGCCCCTCCCTCTGGAACACATATCTGGACTCCAATCATGCGTTAGTCTGTGACAGGTTTGTCTTGCAACTTGATGGGGTTTATAGACGGTGTCATCCACATGTTGATGTGAACGAACTGGTAGTACCTGCTACCTCTTTGAAATAGCACACTGAGTTGCAAATAAATGGTTCCTAGCTACTCCCGAAGTAGCATGGATGAATATTGGCTTCATCTGCAAGGTGACATGCAAGTGGCGAGTGTAGCCACTTGAGGCTTGAAAGAATGCTCGGCTAAAAACCACTGGGCTTCTGCCAGTTCCTTGAAACTTCCGGATGAACGCCGGTCCATTCCGGCTGGTAGCGAATACAACAATAAGCGAAAGGCGCAAGATAAGACAGTGTTTACGTAAGGACCGCGAAGCCTGGTGGTCACAACGTGCGTGTGAGATGGAGTCAGCTGCTGCATGTGGAAACAGTCGGAAGAAGTCTGTACTTCCACCCACCATTACAGGTGAACCGCTTGATGTTGTTGATAAGTTTGTTTATCTGGGTAGTTGTGTGAGTGCTGGTGGAGGGGTGACGGATGACATTTCCAACCGTATAATGAAGGCTAAGGTGGCATACGTCAACTTGAGCTATCTCTGGCGCCGTCGTGACGTTAGCCTGGCTGTCAAAAATCGGGTTTACAATGCTTCGTTGCGGGCTGTCTTGCTCTACGCCTGTGAAACCTGACGTCTCCGAGCTGAGGATGTGCAGCGACTCTGCGTTGACGACCATCACTGTCTCCGTAGGATTGTTTGCGTTCGATGGCATCATCACGTAAGCAATTCTGAGGTTCGACAGCGTGTGTTTGGACACAGTGGAGATTACTGTTCGACGAGTGTCGTCATCTAAAAACACGGGCCTCGGTGGTTTGGATAGGTGGTACGGATTTCATCCGAGAGGCTTTCGTACTGGTGGTCAGTCCATGATGTGGCGTCATGGGATGAAAGATATTTGTACTTGGTTAGTATCGGTTGGTGCGTCACGTCTCCCTGGTTGGAGTCCGAGAGATAGCTCGAATCGATGACTCGAAACGTTATCGGATACTGCCAAGAGTCGTAATCAATGGCGAGCGTGTTGCGATTTCCTTTCTGTTTGAACCTGTTAAGCATGACTGTCTTCCTTCCAGATGAAGTTCTTTATCCGTTCTCTACTTATATTTTTACTTTTAATCCATGTTGTTTTATTATAATTGTATGGCGTACCTTCTTGGTGCCATATTGTACCAAGTTTTTCGTGTTTAAACAAAAGAAGTTAAATTTCAGTTTACTGACGACGTTTGACAAAGAGATCAGAACAGTCACAATAGAAACAATATATAATACTTAAGTTAACTATATATGTTTACCTGTTGAGCGGAAATAGTTCGATATTCGGTGGATCCTTCAGTGGAAGACTTATTATGCATATTTGAAATAACACATCCGTACACCTCTGGAATGCCTTTGTCTAGACAGGCTTGAGCAGCTTCCCTTTTATCAGTTTGCCATAACAATTTAGCTCTTTCAATTAGAGCATCTGGGATGCCAAGGTCTTCAGCACGAAGAACACATGTATACGCTGCCATAAATTGTCCAGATCTGGTTGTTGTTTGTTATTTTTTGAACAAAATGAAATTAATGTGCATTAAGCATCATCAGAAAATTCACATAACATCGGAAGAAATAATAAACTTTTTATAAAATAATAACTATTCATATGAAACACTGAGAATCTTTAACAATTAGGGCAACACTCGAAGACTGTGTTGATTAAAGCACATCATATTCACACTATCAAATCTTATATCATTTATTTCTACATGCCTTTTGATTTACTGAGCTACAACAACTTAAAACTTCAACTATAACATGAATTCAAGACATGATTTTGTTTCATCGCCTACAATATTTGATTTTAATTAATGTAGTGTAATGAAAGTTAGTAAAATAAGCTTTTATCTTGGTACTGTGTAAAACAAGATAAGCATTATCATTCATGTGTAGATACCATTTTTTCTTCTTTGCAACAAAACTGGACTAGATAGCCAAAGTGATTCCGCTTTTACTTGAAGATGAAAGCCGTAATCATTCAACATATTGGTTTGCACATGGAAAACATGAGCACCAAATGTAAAACACCTTTCCACTTAGCCATGTTTTAGCAGATGTATTCGTGTCCAACTTTGAAAGAACAAAGTTGAAGCATGCAAACGACGAAACAACTTCTTATTGTCGATGACAAATTTGTAGTGTGAAACAATCAAAGTCATGCTTCCTACGTACTCAGATTATTCAATGACGCACATACAAATATTGAATTTAATATGGAACATGAAAATGAAGGAAACTTCCACTTCCTCGACAGTCCCATACAACGTTTACAAGATGGTAGTCTTCAGAAGTAAATTTACCGAAAGCCTACATGAAAAGGACAATATCTACATTTTAATAGTTTTTGTTCAAAAAGCTTTAAACGTGGACTAGTCAAGACTCTATACTATAGAATAAGGAGAATATGCTCTGTAGAAAAATTATAGTAAGAATTTATGTTTCTCGAAAAGATGTTGAAAAGCAACGGTTGCTTCCAAAGATTCATTAACAAGTACGGAAGATATGAAGTCTCAAATATCAAACAAATCACAGTGGAGAAGAAGCCAATCTACATTCACCTTGATTATAGAGGCGAAAATATTACAGCAACTGTCAAAAAAACATTGAGGATGTCACCAGGCAGAGCCTATCCTACACCCAAGCTCGTTCCCGTCTATGGAACAACTTGCTCGTTGGTGCAATCAAAAATTGATGGATATGCTTCTCATGTTAACTCCAACCGTATTTACAAACTTACGTGTATCTGCGGCAGCATTTAGATTGGAAGAACAGAAAGAAGGATATATCTGCGATCTTCTGAACGTGCACCAAAAAGCCTATGTCTAAAAGGAACAAATGCTTCAAACAGTGCCATCACAAGGCATCTCCTTGCTCAAATCATGAGGTGGATGTCACAAGATCGTTCAAAATTATCAATAGGCAAAGCAGTACAATTCTCCTAAAGTTTGCCGAAGCGATCTCCTTCAAGAGCCTGAAACCTGACTTATGCGTTCAGAAAGAAGCAGTTATAAGTCTTTCTTCGCCCTGGTAACTGGATATTTTTGCCTCTCTTTCATCTGATCACGTAGTGCAGAAAATTTCCACTGTGTATGACCATTATCGTTCGCAATAATGTTTAATATTATATATATATATATATATATATATATATATATATATATATATATATATATATATATATATATAATTACTGTATACATATATTGATCGATTGCTTTTTTCCAAGTATTGGTTTAAAAATGAACCTTGTGCAAGTATTTGGCTGGTAAGCTGCTGACAAGAAGCCAGCTTAATAAATGATTGCATTCAAAAACACCTTTTGCTGTCGTAGGTGAATATCATAAACCATGGGAATTGTCCGCATCTAGTCTGTCTGTTTGGATTCAACATAGAACTTGGCACCGAAGTGCAGCACTTCGAGTTGCCACGTTCCAAATAGCACACAGAAGTAGACAAGAAGATGAGTGAAGAGAATCGATAGAGTGAAACAGAATGGGTAATGGTAGAAAGGAATATGAAAGATTACAGAGACTGAATACATCTGCGCTGGCCATTGACAACGATTTTGAGCCATGTCACCTATTGTCTCCAGCCATTGATTCCTAGAGTCCCGAGGCCCCCAACCCGGGAGTCTGCATCTCCCTACCTGACTCAGTTTAACTGTCAAGGATTTCATGGAAAAATGATGCCATGTTTTTCTTTGGCCACCACTTACTCTTTTCCAACCTTCACCTATATCAGCTAGTAATGCCCGTCGGGGGAGGCGATGGTTATGCATGCGCAGCACGTGACCTCGCCATCTTAGTCTATGTAACTTTATAGCCTCGTCGTTTGATTTTCCCTCTTTGCCCAACACTCTATGCCTAACGTCAACATTAATTACCTTACTATACCATCTAACGTGAGAAAGAGATTGTAGACATCTATGATCAAAAACAGTCAACCTTTTCATGTCTTCACCTCGTATTGGCCATAGAGCCATAGAGAAGGACGGAGCGAACTGCTGAGCAGTACACACGTCCCTTGGTTGATAGCCGGATGTCACACCTACGCCAGAGATGGCGAAAGCAGCTCGAGCTTTTTGGATCCGTGCTGAGATTTCTTCGCCAATCAGTCCGTTGGTGCTGATACAACTTCCCAAATAGGTGAAGTGGTCAACATATTCTATCACTTCATTCCCTATCACTCAGCTAGGAGTTGACGTAGTTCAGTCCTGTAGCAGCATCTTACATTTTACAGGGGCGAATCGCATGCCAAACATACGAAGATTGCTGCTCAAGGTGTTCAGAAGACTCTGAGTTTTGTCAGCATCCTCCCCTAACAGGACTATGTTATCTGCATATTCTAAGTCCATAAGACTATTCCCTGGTAGCAAGTCGATTCCTAAGTCCGCATTTAGTTGTGATTAAATAAGTGAATACGGAAGAATGTGATATGTTTTTAACTTGAAAACATTCATTTTCGGTAGGAAATTTGAAACAAGCAACAACTGTGATCTTCGTTGATAATATACTTTCAATTTATCTTTATAAATTTCCACCCCTTCCCTCTTCTATTTATAGTGCTTCCTCCATTATTATTATTATTAATACTATCTCATATGACATACTGTTAGTTTTCTTAGGATATGTACAGATCGAAAGTCATAGCTGAGTATTAGTCTTGCTGAGGAGTATTCAAACTATCTAATGATTTTAAATTAAACATGTTAAAATACGGTTTATCCATTTCAAATTTATTCGTGCTTTTTTACGAAGTTCCTTGTATTTCAATATTATTATACCTAGATGTTTATATAATTATATTGATTCTACTACAACAACTCCAGTTTGTGATAAATATTATTCACTTGATAATGATGTTAACAGACTATCACTCAGATCTCATACATCATATATTTGTTGAAATCGATCCTTACTTGCTGTAACAGTGTTCATGTATTTAACCTTAAAAAGAAATTGTACAATTAGCAATGTATGTAGAGCAGTATTCAGCAGTCAAGTCCTATCAGAATTTATGAATTCATTAAATACCGCTTTTTTCACAGATATTACTTGTTTTACATTTGTTTATACTTTTAATCATTAAGTAACATTTTTATGCCAAATTGTTAATTCGCCTTTTTTATGGGTACTTTTGACTCCTCACACTGAGATTAAACCAAATAATTGGATTTACATATATATAAATGGGAAATTTTAAGTATCCGTAGTACCCAGGTAGCTTCCCATAAGACCCAAAACAACATGAAGTACATATCTCCTATTTCTATGCTAATATAATAGGGTGTTTCACACTACTTATGTTAAAATCAACACTATATTTTTTCTACTCTGTAATACTTTAATTAAATTTTAACGTCTTCCCTTCAGACGTTGCCTGTCACTGCCTGTAATTTTTTTAAACGAATAAACCGCAACACTTGATGATTTTAATATCAACAGCAGAAAAAATTAGATGAAATGTAACAATGAAACAAAACTCTAACATAGTTATCGTAAAAAACATAGTATTCCCGAAAATATTGAAGAGAATAATAAGCTATATTATGGAATAGCAGCTAATTGTAATGCCACAACTTACTTTCTGGCCAGTTTAGCACGTTCTAACCAATTATAGCCTAGTGCAACACGTAAGCGAGAAATGGCTGAATTGAGTGCTTCTTGATTAGTCAGTTTACAAACTCCATTGTTCAATGAACTAAGAGAAGAAGTAATAAGTTGTAAAGCAGTATGCTGGACAGCTAAAACAGGCTCTAAAGTATGAAAAGTTGGACGGCTAAGACGAATTCGAGTTTCTAATAAGTGCAAAGTTGTTTCAATTGAATTCTGTGAACAGAAATAGAGATGAAGGGAAATAAGAGAGAAAAGCTGCGATAAACAAATGAGAAAATGTATACATAATATTCATCATTAATTTTCGTTTACCAGATTTTGAAGAACAAGTGCCTAAACAGCTTGAAAAGTATTGTGTATTCTTTAGTATCTCAGATATATATCATCAATATGATGTAGGTTTTGTGCTAATTGACATATATCACATGCATGACCAATATATATGCGCACAGTATTCATATTTACCTATTTCAACTTCATAAGCAGGTGTCATATATTCAGCATAACCCTGTGTGTAGTAGGAGCTTTTGCATTAGAAAAAAACATCTACAGATCATTACAACCAGCACTGAAATCTTATTCAGTTTTCGAAATACAATACAGACACAAGAAATACTATGATATAAACTGTTAAATGTTCATACAATTACAGTTACTAGGACTCGATCCAATGGCCTATGAATTCCGACTTCTGACAAACCACAATAAACCACGACCATTAGCCAATGTCATCGGCAAGTATCTGCCCTCACACCCGACCTGCTATACCCCACTGATCATGAACTCCCATCAGAACCAAGGTAACTACCCACCTAAGTAGGGATCGCCTTGTACCCAGAGGGTCCTAGGTTAGAAAGTCGGTGGGTGCATATTGATGAAAAGTCTCAGATTAGAACAAAACAATTGTGCGGTACTCCCAGATTTCCCAATGGTTCTCTAACTGATGTCAGCTCATCATGAAAATCTGTAGCCGATCAAATTCCTGCAAACTAACAATTGAATTATTGATAAGTTAAAATAAACGACGTTTAACACTTAACTGACTACTCATTCCTTTGAGCGATTTTTGTTACATATTCGTCAACTATGTGCAAACTTTTTTGATGTAACATATGTCAAACAGCTGTGACAACTACGGATATCAATATGACTTTTAAGAAAATAATCGAGCAAAGAATATTCTTTTCGATAAATTCCTCTTCTGGCTCTACAATTATATATACGTTTATATACACAAAAACTATTTTTAGATTATGTGAATGTAACTGTGAGTAATAGGAAAGAAAAGAAACGCATGAAGCTGGTACAAGGCACCTGAAACAAGGTTTCCTCCGAACCCAAATCGTTTTGTGTTTAATTTTTCGGATGTAATATGTAGTTAAGTGGATCTACAGGTTCTATCGATTGGTCCTAAATTTTGTGATAGTCATGTAAAAATTGACAAAATAGATGCACAAATTCAGTTCGAAAGTCTCAACACTCAAACAGAAGGCTTAACACCCTCATCAACTGAAGTTATTGAAAGACTTAAATCAACACTGGTCGATTGTTGCTATTATTACATGAATAGTAAACGCATTTCGGATAGTATCTTAACCAAAAAACATAGAGAAGCTCTGGATAATCTCCGCAAAAATGAAAACAATAATAACAAGACTGGATAAGGGCTCAGGAGTGGTCATCATGAACAAAGTGAATTACTTTGAGAAGATGAATACTATTCTTAATGATAATATAAAATTCCAAAAAATCTCGTCTTCTCTGGATCCCATTGAAAAGATAAACAGTTAACGGAAACATTGAAAAGACTGAAACAACAAGGCTTCATCTCACAGAGTCAGTATACATCCCTTAAACCCACTGGAACGTTCACACCAAGACTATATGGATCGCCTATAGTGCACAGAGATGGTGTACCGCTTCGACCAGTATTAGATACGTTAAATTCGCCATACCATCCTGTAGACAAATGGTTTGTCGCACTCTTACAGCCGCTTCATACAGAGTTGGTGAAACACAGTGTAAAGGATACTTTTGGATTTGTGGAAAGGATAAAAAAGATTTAAATGTTGACAATAAATTCATGATATCATCTGACGTATCTTCCTTATTCACCAATGTACCACTTATTGAAACAGTGGATTTTGTATGCGAAGAACTCAAAAGATGAAACATCGATGTTGTCATTCCTATATCTTTTATGAAAGAGCTTCTCTTGAAATGTACAATGAATGCCCACTTTTTATTTAATAAGGAGCTATATAGACAAATTGACGGTGTGGCAATGGGGTCACCACTAGGACCCATTCTAGCCGACATTTTCCTTGCGAAACTAGAAAATGGACCTTTGAAGGATGTGATTAGTGAACTCGAATTTTATTGTCGGTACATGGATGAAAAACGGGAAGGAAGCAAAGGGCATCCTGGATAAATTTAATGAAGTACATCCTGCAATAAATTTTACTGTTGCGAAAGAAAAAGACTCTAGTATTCCATTTTTAGACGTCTTTATGACCAGAAAAGAGGATGGCACAATAAGAAGTGTTTATAGAAAACCTACATCAACGGGTCAGTACACACATTTGCCCTTGAAATACAAACGTAATTTGATAAAGTGCCTGTTTAACAGAGCAAGAGCGATTTGCTCGGACGAATGTCTTGATAAAGAATTGAATAATATAAAACGGTTGCTAAGTGAGAATGGTTATCCTGAAAAGTTTATTGATAAGAATATGAATTTGGAACCAAAGCAGCCGAAGTTACCAACAGTTCCAAAAAAGGCCTTATTCTTACAGATGCAGTTCCTTGGGACAACACTAGCGAGATACTAACATAGCGCATTAGAAATGCGGTAAAACGATCATTCCCTGCTGCTGAATTACGTTGTATCTCTAAGACCACTCCTCTTCTGCGTTCAGGAGTAAAAGACAAACTGCCTAATTTCGCCTCATCCATGTGTATCTACCAATTTAACTGCTCCTGTGGAGCCAGTTACATAGGCCGCACAATTAGGCGTGTTTCTCGTCGAATTTCCGAACATCACTCTGCGTGGTTAGGCTAAGGTCAAACAAAATCCATTCGTAGCGCTATTCTGTCTCATCTTGTGGAGACAGAACACAAGATTGACGTCAACCATGCTTTCAGGGTCGTTTACCGCATACCTACGAGTCTCAATTTTGCCTTAAGATTTCGACTACTATATATTGCTGAGGCTGTGGGGATCCATATTAACAAGCCTAATTTATGCATCCAAAAGAAGTTCGTTCAGACATTATCATTGTCTTGGCCATCCAGGTTTGAATAATCCTGAATTTTTGTGCAATTTCCCTAATCTTAGTTGATATTCTATTCGCTATTATATCTTTATTACTATTATAATTTAAGTATCTTTAGTGAACTGTAATTGCATTTATCATACTTTACAAATCGATATCATTTAGAAAACACTAATATTGTTATTAACTACCAATCTTGAATATTTTTTGTACATAAACATATATATATATATATATAATTGTAGAGCCGGAAGATAAAATTTATTGAAAAGAATGTTCTTTGCTCGATTATTTTGTGTTTTATAGATGTCTGAATGAATATTTTAAGAAAATGCAGCTTTTCAGTTAAATAATAACAATAACTGCAGATATACTTCTGAACGTATTTAAAAATGCACAAGTCGTCATAACAATATGTGATACTAGGATGAAATCTACAGTCATGCTACATGAGTTAATCACACAACTATCGGTTACACAGACAATACTTCGTACAAGCATATCAGAAGTCTTTATGCTACTGAAATAAAGCATTTAAACATTTTAACCTAAAAAGACTAAAAACTGAAATTTCTCGCTATGTGAAGAATACATAACGGATAACTAACCTGAAGGTCACTTTCAGATGATCGACTTATTGGATTTTTAATTTCATTCATGATGACTTCACCAAGAGAATTAATAATTTCAATTTCAGACAAACAACTCAAACGAACTATTGTATCGTAAGCACGAGTATAACCCCCTGGGCCTTCAAGTGCAGCGGCACCTAACTCAGTTACTTGATCTACTCGTAATTCAGACAAAATTTTTGACCATTCAGAAGTTCGCTAAAAATGAATAAGTGGAAAGTAAGAGATCAGTTTCACGAGAAGCAATCTAGTTCACTATAAAAAGCTAAACGTCAAGATTTAGTTATATTAATAATCTAGAAGGGAAGGTGAATCAATTGGAATATCATGGTAAGGGGACCTATGGCAACTCACGACCTTCCTAACTTATAACATAAGGGCAGATATTGCCTTACTTGGTGACCACACACTGTGCGTCGGTGGCACAGTGGTTAGGACTCTCGCCGACCATGCACATGGTCCGGGGTTCGAGCCCACGCCGACGCACACCTGATATCTATGGTTGGCCTGCAAAATTTGGGCTACCGATATCCATGCTGAAAATTCCATACTTGTACCAAAAATACAGTGTGGAATCAAGCTGTAAATAAAAAAAAAAAAAATATAAATCGCCAATAAATTATCGATGACGACGACAGGTGGAATATACCGCTTCCTCTGATATATCCGTATCGTCTTTGACGTTGATATAGGTCACACAAGTCTGAATGGACCCAGAAGCCAAACATCTTCGAAGCCCCGAGATCAATACCTCCGTGAAGGGAACGAAAAGTTTATATTTAACGAGGAATTAACCAGAATTGTATTTAAGCAATGCTCATCCTTAAGATGCCGTCTGTCCTCCCATTGTAGCAGAAGCTGCAAAACCAAGCAAAGCAGTAGAATATGTGGGTTTGACTCGAGAAGTTTTTAAGGATGGCGATGGTCATATATACGAAACTAAACAGCGAATAAGAACCTGGGCTAGACCTATCAGACTGTTGTAAACCGGTAGTCATTCCAGCATGAAAAAAGGAGAAATCTCCATACGATATACGAGAACCAGTTAGCTCTCATGTTAAGGAAAGATTTCGATGAAAACATGTTGACCCTTCGATAGGCTGCGGAACACAACAAATAATTAGCGACGCCAGACATTTGCCTAGTGGGCATTACACTATATATATAACACAAATTAGGGCACTGTACTCAGGTGCATGCAGCCGTGTAGGAGTTCATGCCATGTCGTCATCTCAAATGAGGACAATTCCTAATATTCGCAGCAAATTTTTCAATGTCACCAATTATACTTATTAGGTGTAATAGTTCCTATCACACCTGATTGATGAAGAAGTGAAGACACCGACAAAGTGCAGTCTTCTGACCACCTTGACAAAAATTTGATTGCTCCAGTGAAATTTTTAAAAACAATACAATAGGAATGATCTGCACTGATTCATAGGTTAACAGTAGTAAATCAAATGGTTGGATATGTTGACTGACCAATTCCTATTTATTGGGAAGCTGCAACAGATCTAACCTTCAAATAATTACTTCATTATGTAATGGACCATTTATACATTATCTAATATGCTGACATACGCTTGTAAGAGATAAAATAAGCAATCAAAGCAATATACAATGAATGAAACTGACCTTATCTTTCATTGCTAAAAACAACCGACCAATTCCAATCGACCAAGGACACTTCTGAAGGTTCTATTGATGAAACAGTTTACAAAAGTTCATAAGACACAATTTACGTGTAGTAGAAAGTAAACAGGAAAATTAATGCGGAAATTAAATCAGTGTTCAATTTAAGTAAAGTGAATTTAAGTAGGAAATAGAAGTCTATATTATTAATAGATGCTAACATCATGGAATGACTACTTCTCAGACAAGTTAGAAGTAAGAGAACAAATTGTTTCAACTTTCATTTTCATATGAAAGTCCATTTTAAAGTTCCAATTGAAAGTGTTAATAGTGAACAGCTTTTTTGAAAATACGCATAACAGCAATTATGAAAAGACTTCAGTGTAACGAAGATTTTCAGTAACTTCCATATTATGATTTTTCCATTAATATGTTATCACACAAATAAAACGAAATCTCTAAAAACTCAATGAACAAGCTATTCATTTACGATATGTGAAAACTTCGTTATTTTACTGACAATAAAAAATGAGCAGAGACAGCTTCCTCAACAACAGTTGCATTTGGTAGATTGATATCTGCATCCCACCTATTTCAATAAATCTCTCTATGGAATTGCCAAGCCACATTTGTGTAATAAGCCTTAGTAGTCAACAAATGTAACCCACTACTAGTGCAATTTTTACCTCTTTAGCTTACGTTATTCTCTACTATTCATTGTCATGTAGAAGACGTTTAGTTAGTTTACATTCGAGCAGTTGTTTTCTTCACATCATCGCGTTTGCATGCTTCTAGACCAGACTGCTGGAATAGATCTTTTAAGATGGAGACACTCATTTTCACCAAACTTTGTTTATCTTCATGAAAAAAGCATCATTTATAGTAATAAACTCGTTAAAATTAAAAAACGTAGTGTCGCAGGCAGAATCAAATATATTAAAAGCATAAGGTAGAATAGTAAGCATTTGATTGCAACTGTTACATAGATACATTAAAATGGATAGTCGACAGAAAGTGAGATAAAACAAGTGAATAACATATATGTCAATTCGTAATCTACAAAAGTGCTTTCGATTACATCTAGCACCATATATGTTATTTTACCTCTACCAGCCATTCTTCTCTAAGGTTAGTGTATTTAGTAAAGGGTTATCAAAACGACTGTTCAATCTCAATATGAGAAAGTCATCAGGCGATTCAAATAAATCCTTTGTTAGTAGCCCAGTATTTGGAATCGGGACGCATATACGGTTTTATTTCGGCCAATCAGTTGGATGTGTCTGCATCCCACTAGGTCACGAGATTCGCGATAAAACACGAACACATCATCAATTGTCTCAAAAACTGAAGTGTAATCACCTACGTCATATGTAGACGTCAAATATTTAGCAGTAAAAAAGTGGTGTCTCACTGATCACTACGCAAGTGGATAAGGTTATATAGTTTGAATGTAGAGTAGTCCCAACGATCAACGTCTGTAAGCACTACACAAACGTTTAAAAAAAACGGGAAAAAGGGATAAGCAACAAACATAGTGAACTTCAATGACAGACACACCATATTAGTAGTTTCATGTAGAGTATCCCAGTCACCCAATCGCCACGCTGCCTCAGCTCGATGAGCATTAAGACAATCAGCCCAAACACCAGTATTCCCGAATGAATTAGAATAACATTTTGATTTTCTTACAAGAGCACCTGCTCGTTCAACCAAACCATGCAATCGAGCTGGATCAGGAAGTTCACACCGAAAAAGACCACTGTACATAAGTAAATGTTGATTATCATGAATTTCTTTTATGGACTGTTTACTCTGTGAACATCGATGATCTGATTCAGAAGTAGCTAAGCTATGCTCGTATGCAGCAGCAGCCATATCAAGTTGTCCTTCATTTTCTAACTCTAGAGCACGAAGCAGAGGAAATCGCTGTGTTCGACCACCACACGAATCCAAATTTTTATTGTGACTTTTCGGATCACGTCGTCTATCAGGATTGGTTTCTTGATCAAATGCAGCAAACGCCAGCTGAATAGCTGAGAGAACACCAGCTAAACCTAAAATTTAAGAAATTATAAATCGACTATGTCAACCACACTATCAGTTGTAAAAAAAAATGGGTACATAAATTTTCTGAACAAGCTACGTTAGTGTGAATTTATCCATTTTTATTTTATTTTTTTTAATTTTTGATTTACAGCTTGATTCCACACTGTATTTTTGGTACAAGTATGGAATTTTCAGCATGGATATCGGTAGCCCAAATTTTGCAGGCCGACCATAGATATCAGGTGTGCGCCGGCGTGGGCTCGAACCCCGGACCATGTGCATGGTCGGCGAGAGTCCTAACCACTGTGCCACCGACGTACTTCGAAGTACATTATTTGCTATCTATAGGGTATGGTTCGACATTAACTGGTGGTCTGCTGTCATTTAGCGTATTAGTGATGCTTGACGGAGAACTGTTAGAGCTCATGTTACAGCAATGGAAATAAAAAAATATCCAGTGGATTATCCATCGACTGAGTTTCCAAGACAAATAAGTCTGATAAAGAAAACCTACAAACAACACTGACTGTAGATACGACAGTGTAGAGTGTATGATATGGAAAGACAGAGCAGATGCAGCAGAATTCGATGAATAAGGATAAAAAAACTTGAAGAAATAAAATATAAATAAATAAATAAATAAAAAAAGTGAAAAAATCGCTGAAAGACCGATTCAACCACCGTCGAATATAAAGATAAGATATAGCTGAACAGTGTCATTTAGAAATGTTTTGTGTTAATCTGTCAGTAATGGCTGATTAACATTGTTGAAGGAAGTTAAGAACGTACAAACAGCAGATAATTCGTAACTACTAATTGTCAAATCAGGGTATTAAAAGGAAAAAGGAAAATAACAATAAGAATAAGCTAATTATCTATAGGCTTTTGCTCGTTGAAACAATATCTCAACAATTTCTTGGGAGAGTATGCTCTGTTACACATAGCCGAATCAATGTAAAGGTAACATAGTGAACAAAAATCAGGATTTTAGAAAACAATGAAGACACGAACATATAATAAGAGTTATAATACTAGTCAACAGATAGAATCACTCTAAGTAAAGGATCTTCAGTCAGCGGTATCAATTTCGTTCAACAACATTTACCAGTGAGCGTCCACAACTCCGTGAGTAATCTAGCACAGGATGGTAAGATAAGTGAGTGCATCGCTTATTGAGTTAAATAAAATCCAACAAATTATGTAGTTCAACTTCATCAGTGTGTGAAATAACGCTTCTGTCATCAAATGTTAGCAATGTATTTATGCTTAATTTATTGATCTTCACAGGTGAAAACTCATTAACAGAACTCCAGGAAAAAACATTTCAAATTTTACCAATAATGACGGGCTGGTTGATATCTGTAAAACTGCACTTCACTTGCACTGCGACTCATTGTGTCAGTAGATTATATATTACAAGAGATTTGAAAACTGAATAAAAGAAAAATTTCAACGATAAAAAGTAGTCTCTAATGTCTTTTAAAAAAAAGGAACTCTTACCATCTGAATCGTGCAAAGAAGCATAGGTGTCCAGTAAACCCACAAGAATAATAATACCACTTTTACCAAATTTTTTTGAAAACTTTTGCGATTTCTTATCAGAAGACAAAGCAGAGACCGATTCCGTATTATCCGAAGATGATTTTGTAAATCCAAGCGTATGATCGCTATCACATTGGCATACAGCAATACCAGTGATAAAAGCTGACTGTTGAGCTACCGTATCTTCACTATATGCTAACTCCCAATGTAATAAAGCTCGAGCGAGGCTGCCACAACGTAGACTAACTTTCGCCTGCAATAAGTTAGGAATGCTTGAAAGGAATGATGCGACTCGTTCAATACCTAAAATACAAAACAATGATTATTACGCTGTAAAAGAAACACAGTCAGGTTCTTCCATGTCTGAAAGGTTTATGCAAAAATGAACTTACACTCTGATGAAGCTATAACATGATGAGGAGAATCTTTATCCTTTAAGGTTTCAATAACAGAATGAGGTCCTTTTCCAGTCGATTTTGACGGCTGGGGCACTTGTTGCGTTTCCAACCAACGTCTTAAATAATCCAATAAACCAAAAATCGTCTGAACTGCTAGTGAAAACCATGATCTCCAAGGTCGACGTCTTATGGGATGACCCTTAATGATCCATAAATAAATAAATAATCATTGTAATTGAATTAGAAGCTATATAATGTTATAAAAGCGAAAAACACACTCGTTAATAGAACAAAAATGTGAAAATTATATTTGCTATTAACACAAGCGGATAACATTCCCAAAAATAGCGGAAAGTCGATAAGCCTGTTGCATTCGATACACTTCAGCAACCTACACCGACGATTGGACAAATTGATGAGGTCGTTCAACAAGAATCAAATGGAGCATAATTCCAAATTCTGTCGCATATTTCCACTAATCGTCGACTATATCATTTTATTTAAGCCTACTTCTAAAATAATTAATTGTAAGCACTATCATTATTTCATTGTTCTAAACAATCATTTTGATCAAACAACTGAAAAAGTTCTGTAATTGTGGAGTTATGCCCAATTAATTACCGGCAAGAAATTGTTTACAGGATTGATTCACTGGGTTAAGATATAGTACATAAATTATTTTGAAAGAGATTAAGGACCGTGAAAATATAATAAATTTTTACTGTATTCGCAAATCTTAATTCGCTTTCGAAGTAAATACTTTACTGCCTTGGAATGATGAACTACCCAGTTTGTTAATACCTTTTATATTAATCTACGAGATGAACGAAAATGAGAGATCAAAACAAATGCAGTAGAACTAAAACCCATGACACAAAGCACCACAGCTTGACGTCATACCTAACAACTATATACCTTGGTTTCATACATTGACCTAGGGAAAGCTGATGGACATAATATCAGTTTGTCTGTCTGGATACAACATAGAACTTGGCACCGAAGTGCAGCACTTCGAGTTGCCACGTTCCAAATAGCACACAAAGGTAGACAAGAAGATGAGTGAAGAGAATCAGTAGAATTTGACAAGTATAAGAGTGAAACAGAATGGGTAATGGTAGAAAGGAATATGAAAGATTACAGAGACTGAATACATCTGCGCCATTGACAACGATTTTGAGCCATGTCACCTATTGTCTCCAGCCATTGATTCCTAGAGTCCCGAGGCCCCCAACCCGGGAGTCTGCATCTCCCTACCTGACTCAGTTTAACTGTCAAGGATTTCATGGATTGATGCCATGTTTTTGTTTGGCCACCACTTACTCTTTTCCAACCTTCACCTATATCAGCTAGCAATGCCCGTCGGGAGAGGCGGTGGTTAGGCATGCGCAGCACGTGACCTAACCATCTCAATCTATGTAACTTTATAGCCTCGTCGATTGATTTTCCCTCTTCGCCCAACACTCTATGCCTAACGTCAACATTACTTACCTTATTAAACCACCTGACGTGAGACAGAGATCGCAGACATCTATGATCGAAAGCAGTCAACCTTTTCATGTCTTCAACTTGTATTGGCCATGTTTCAGAGCCATAGACAAGGACGGAGCGAACTGCTGAGCAGTGAAAAGTATCAGTGGATAAAGTCGATAAATGTTATTCTCAGCCATATTAAAAAGACTAGGATAACCAATTGATGTTCACACAAACCTACGGTTACAGACGCAAGTCGATATTGGATTAGAATCGATTGCAGTGTTGCAGACACATTCATGCTTTATTTTTGTTTTCGTCATGATATCGTACAGCTTATAAAACTTCGACTTTTCTTCTTTGTCATAAAACATTTTGCACGGTTTCCATTTCCTTTGTCTCTCCTTTTATAACTTTCAATTCGATGTACCGATATGATGTTTAGCTACTTCAACTAATCTGAAAAAATGTTTGGTCCTTTTTGTCCGTTGAACTATGAACTTTACAATAAAAAGTGATGATATATAATACTAATCTGCATCCCAGTTCGTAATGAAACTATATATCCATATAATTTTCTCGTACACTATTCCCAAAATATCACTAATATTTCCTAGGCCACATACTAAAATATGTGGAGTAAAATAAATGGTTAAAAAAATAAATGGTCGATAACAGATAATATTACAATCACCATAGGGATATAAAACTACATACTTCGTGTAAATTGACATTTTTCAAAACATTATCAAAGTTAATGTGACTTTCACTTTCTCGAATTGATTCAGATACTTCAGTAAAAACGGCCATAACTTCGGAATGAAGCTAAGAAGAACAAAATGTGAGAGAGAATTATTTAATTTCAAAAACAAACTTTCATCTATATTCACTTTATTATTAACAAAACGTCTCTTGGTTAACCCAGCCAATAGTTCCCCACCACTAGCCACCGACCATTAACTCCTCTGAAGTTATACAGCAGCCAAATCTCATCACCATGCACATTGTTTTAAATTTCGGATAGCTTTCACTATTTCAATAACATTCGGAGGACCGATACTTACATCTCACGCAGGTAGATAGTGAACATTGACCAGAATTATTTACTAAAAGGAAATACTCAATGAATAGTGAGGAGGAAACAAGTAGATTGACTGAATGAATACTGAATATTTATGGAAATGTAGACAATACAAATAATAAGTGACTGATTAAAACAATCTTTATATTACCTGGAGATCTGTAAACGCGATAGGAAGATATTTAATCACAATCTTAATAGTATCTTAAAAAATGGAACTGTGCTTAAGTGTTGAAATACTCTTTAACGTTTAAAAAAAAACACAGGAAATTAGGCTCAACGCTTTTATTAGTATACAAAAGACTCACTGCAGAAATTCCATTTTCAGAATCATCTAATAAGACTTGTAAAGCACAGTGTTCCAGCATTAACCTAGCAAATGTTGCATCAGCTTTTACCACAGGTTCACAAAATTGAAAAATTTTAAAGACGAGTGGAGATTTAATCTAAAAAAATGAGAAAAATATATAATTATTGGTATTTATTCATTTTGAAGCTAATAAGCACACTTGTATAGCTTCATATGGTAATATTATAGCTACACACATATACACTAACAAAAAGGTTACTGAGGATGAAATTCTAACAGTGGACTAACTCAGAAAGGTAATAATAAAGTCTTGGTGATAGCAATATTTAGTTTAGACAATTTCCGCAAATAAAAATGCAGACTTGTACACAAAAGCAACACCTGCGTTCACATATTCATTTAATTTAATGGCTCTTCTATTTTCTGAAATATGAAGAATGAAAACACATTAAATCAACTTTTCAATATTCACAATCAGTGTAGATGACATAGCTCAAAAACAACACTGAAGCAAAACACACACAGTGCGCACCGTTAAAAAAACTTACATGACTGCTCAAAGAACCAGACCATAATCGTATCCATGATTCATAAGTTAAATTAACTTGATTTGTAATGATTGGAATTTGTACACTTGACCAATTTATAAATGATTCAACAACATATCTAAAAAGCAAATAAATAATAATAGGTTAAATTACATTTAAAGTAATCTTGAGTCAACAGTATACATGAAACATTTTTTACGCAAACACTATCAGCAACTATAACAGAACAAAGCACATCATCAATTACATCCAAATTTGTACGATAGATAATTGAATGATAGGTAAGAAAACTGTGGTTATCAGAAAACAGAGTTATTTTAAAGCATTTGCCGGTTGTTGTGAGTTTCAAAGTTGTAACTGGTAGGTACGTAGGAAGGAAAGGTATTTTTCGGCAAACTGTAGGCGAATGATACCATGTGCGAAGTATGTATAAGGGCTGCATCCTCATGGAGAGTGATAAGTGTAAGTCATGTGACTGCTTAATACATAGAAAAGTACAAATACTTAGATGAAATATATCCAGTTTAACGAATTGGTTAGCTTACCTGGAAGTGAGTAATGGTGCAAAAAGATCACGCATGTATTCAGGGAATAGGTTCCATAATTCACAACCCCAAAAAAATAAGTTAAGAGGCTCATCTTCAGTTTCATTCATTACTGAAGATGATGAATTATTTGACTTTCCAACATCTGGAACTTTGAAAAGTTTTAACAGTTCTTGAACGGCTAAAGCGGCTGAATCCTAAGCGAAAAATCAAACATAAATAGTTGAATTCCACACAAAGATATAGTAATAATAATAATAATAATTCATAAACTAAAAAGATCACAGCGATGAATCGTCTCACGATTTTATTTCCTATTTTACTAATCGAATGCATGTTGACTGTCTGAAGTCAATAGCAGGTATTTTTTAAAAATTCATATTTACGTACGATGCAACAATTGCTAAAGCCTTACTGGAAATAACTGGTCACTCCTGAGAACCAACACAACCAAATAGCTTTTGGTACACACACCTGTGAACAATTAAACCTTTAAACAAAAGTAAACTGAAAAATATGTCCATTTAGACATTCATAAAACAGAATTATTGAGCGAAGAAATATTTACTTTTCGATTAGATCCTCATCTTTGGCTCTACTCTAATATATATAGCATTTTTATTACAATACACAACAGTTTACCAATCAAGTGGCAATATGTGTTTGTTGACAATAATTAGTCAGTGTCAAAATGGGTTGATAATTGACGAAGAAAATCAATACACATTTAAAAGGTAGAAATGGTTAGAATAAATTAAAACAATTAGTCCCTTTGATAAGTTTGAATAGAATTCAAGAACCATTGGATCGGGTCCCAGTGGCTCAATGGTCTACGAGCTCGCCTTGTAACCAGTAGGTCATGGGTTCGAACCCCGGCGGGTGCGTACTGCTGCGGAGTCCAAAACTAGGACGAAACAGCTGTCCAGTACTCCCAGGTTTTCCAGTGGTTCTCTAACTGATGTCAGCTCATGATTAAATCCTCCATGCAATCTAACAAAATCCCTACAAAACCAATACTTGAAAATTTGAATAAGGCATTAAGAAGACAAATTTCGCGAGATGATATCATTTCGTAGTTTCTTTACAACCGCTTTACAACTAACACGGTTAACAATAATAAAATAAAGATCATGACAATTACTCAGTTAAATGGAAAACAATAGTACATACTAATGACCAATCATATTTAAAAGGTCATGTAGTCCATGGTAGGCGAAGATTGAAATCTATTGAATTTTGTACACACAGTTTAGGCTGTATGTGATTAATCCAAAGTGCTTCTATCACCTTCAATAGCCTTGAATTAGAGTTATGTGGTGAAATAATTGTGAAACAGTCATTAATATTGATTTTGTGACCTGCCATTAATAAGTGTCTTGCAATGGATGATGCTGGATTTCTACTCAGGTTAATCGCGTTGGGATTTTCGATTTGATTTAGTAGCCATTTTGGAAAATGTTCTTTACGACTACATTGGAACATTCTGTTGTTTCTACCTATATAAGTGTCACCGCAGCTGCAGGTGAACTTGTAGGTACAGTTTGAAGTAGAGTCCACAGAATTTCGTCCTTTAATCGTAGAAACAGGGATCGAAAATGTTCGGCAAGTGAGAAAAAAAGATGCAGCGTAGAATGTGCGTTTGATGGCTGACCGTAGTCTTTGAGCTGTCAACTGCATAATCTGGTCACCCTTGAGTGGTAGGTTAATAAAGATAGCTTTCTTTGGTACAGAAGCTGTCTTTTCGAGATGTGGTCTTTCTTTACTGTGACAAGTGATAAAGTTCTCCGGATAACCATTAGCTAATAAAACTGAATGTATATGTTGAAGCTCATCCATCAATGTGTTACTCGTGCATATTTTTCGGACCCTTGAGAACAAACATTTCACTAGGGAACGTTTATACTGGATAGGAACAAAACTGGTAAAATGAAGATATTGTTCACTCCATGTCTGTTTGCGAAAAATAGATCGCTGAATCGTAACATCATCTCTCCTAGTCATTGTGATATCCAGGAAACCGAGTTTGTTATTCGATTCTAGCTCGGAAGTCACTCGAATATTTGGATGCGTATGATTAAATAGGGTAATAAAGTTTTCGATAGATACCAATAATGAGAGTATCATCTACATAACGTTTATACAGCATAAATTCTCCAAGCAAACCTTGCATTTGTTTCTCTAATTTCGACATGAATATATCTGCTAACAGGGGCCCCAAAGGGCTCCCCATCGCAACACCATCGATTTGTTTGTGTGCCTTTTCTTGGAAGGTGAATCTAATATATTCTGTACACATTAAGATGATGTCTTTGATGTAAGTTACAGGAATAGAATAAATTAATTTTACAAGGATAACACGCAATTAAAGATGAAGTGGTCAGAAAAAAAAAGTAATTTGGACAATTATAATTTTTAAAGGTTTAGGGAGAAGGGGACAAAGTAGTCCTTTAAAAATAATAATTGTCCAAATTATTTTATTTTTTTTCTAACCACTTCATCTTTAATTTACGTGTTATCCTTGTAAAACTAATTTATTCTATCCATTTCTACCTTTTAAATGTGTATTGATTTTCTTCGTCAATTATCAACCCATTTTGACGCTGACTAATTATTGTCAACAAACACATATTGCCACTTGATTGGTAAACTGTTGTGTATTGTAATAAAAACGCTATATATATTAGAGTAGAGCCAGAGATGAGGATCTAATTGAAAAGTAAATATTTCTTCGCTCAATCTTTCTTTTTTATGGATGAACAATATGTTACTTCGAAGTCAGAAAGAGAAAACTCAAAACTGCTCACTAATTGCCTGGGGCTAGCAGCACGTAAATATATTTTCGCTAATTCGCACAGAACATGAAAAAGAAAACGACGATCATTAACAAATATTTCGGAATCCTTTTCACTTTGAGGACCAGTCTTCCCTTCCCCATTTGATAAACATAGCCTATTAAAAAAAAACACAATAATATAATGGAATTGATTGATTAGACAGATGTGAGTTATTATTATAATAACTGTTAAAAGTGAACTTGGTTTAGACATATATAATGTGAGTTATTATATTCATCACACAAAAAGTGCAAACTTAAATGCACAAACTGAACTTTTAGCTGCTTCTTCTACAAAACATGAGGGTTACAAAAAGTTCAATACTACAAAAAACAAGAAACTTAACATCAAACCATTCTTTTGCTGATGAAGCGCTGAATACTGTTTGAAACTGAAATATGTAGGTCAAAACTAAGATATAAAGGAATTGTTTTTAGAAGAAAACCATATGCACATTAATATCTAAGAAATCAGAGTAATACGAGAAAATTGAGTGTGAAAAATTAGGAGAATACCTGCAGGGATCAATTGCACCGAGATTACCAAGCCACTGAGCATACAATAATCGCATCTTTTCATCGGTATCTCTGGTAAGACCTTCTAGCAGAGAGGCTATAATATCTGCCATAAGAGAGGTATTCCCACGAAACGATATTGCAGATACTGAATCCAAAGACTGAACTGTATCTGAAGAAATGGACTGAATATCAGTTCCCTTTGATGAAGAAATTGAACGATTAGTTAGACTTGGTAAAACCCAAAGTCGAGATTGTAAGACTTTTCCATGATGATGGCCATTTGCACCAAAATTCACTTCTGATGTTAGAGCAAGTCGTCGAACGGACCTACTAGAATGAGTTAAAGCTGATAGCCATGATGAAAGTAACTGATGTATTTCTGTTTCTGTACGATCACTGTCATCCATAAAACACGATGTCCGCCTACAGAGACGGAAATTGATAAACAATAACTTGTTAAATGTAAGCATTCAATGTTTTATTTTTTTCATGTAAGATATAACTTTTATAACTTACCATGGGCATAAATCATCCAAAATTTGTTGACATGTTAACAAAGAAGGCAATCGAGGCAAAAAAAATAAACACGATAAACGATCACCAAGTTGCTCTCTAAAATAAAAGAAAAAAGTGCAATTACAGGATTAAAAACTAATAAAGAATTTATAAAATCTAAGAAGAATTAATATCAGAAACATGTTAACTTATGTCTTATTTAAGGATGTCAGTCAGTCCATCTACTTTAATATTTCACACTGCGCGAGACTGCATAAAATAGGTCACAATGTGACACATACTGTAACAGCAGAAGGCAAGACACGAAAGCGAAACGTATATTTTCGATTGACCAAACCGCCATATATATATATATATATATATATATATATAAAGCCAAACAGTGAGCATATGATTTCGGTTTACATTAAAAGACATGAAATAGAATGATCGAAGATATATAGTAATCTATTACTAATGCAGTGTTGAACTGTGGAAATAAGTGAGAATAATATTCCGTTGGAACACATTGTCTGTATCATACCGACACCACATGTTGCTGTTTTTCTGAAAGAGCAATGTGAGGTTAAATATCAACATGTTTGAAAGTTAGGGATGACCACAGCTGATTATAACACCACTTTATCCAATCTTTGAATGTTCATTTAAGTCATTTAGTTATACGTTAAGTATTTGACTGAAAAACTCAAGATTTTAAGAATTAACTTACAGCTACAAAGCCTAAATTAATTCAAAATGATTTATATACATTCATCGGTGATCAATGCAGATTGTCTTCATAAAGCTTGATTTAATTGACCGGTTTCCTAAAATACTAATTATTCTATATTTGTCCACTTTGAATTTGTGTAGTAGTTTGCAATTTGAAAAACTGGATGATACCCCTCTGTCAGTATGACCTAACTACTTAACCAAAAGATGCGCTAATTTCCAGAGGAACTGTGCATACTACGAAGTTGATATGTATCCACATATATACATATATATATATATGTGTGTGTATGGTGATCTCTCTTTCTGTTTGCTCGCTTAGTCTGTGACCATTTCACTTGTATGAACCTGTCTCCTTTAACAACGTATATTCTCCTTATATTATATATAATATGAGTGTTGACAGTCCGTTGCTTGGTGACATATATCCATATATGGTGGTTGTTGACATGTCTGCTATATTTCGCTATGTATATATGGATCGATACTTCATTATAATTAGCCATTCATGTTAAGACTGTCTAATGATTTGTTCACACCCTTGTCTGGATGGTCATATATATATTTCGTTCTCACAATCTTGTGACTTACCACTTTGGTGAGATACCACTTTTGCATTCTCCTTGTGTTTGGAAATAGAAGTATCATCGCAAACCTAGTGGTCTTCTGATTTCCGCCTTCTCGCGTCAGGACTATTAGTTTCTCGACCAGTCCGTAACAATAATTTAGCGACGAGTACATAACAGAAGTAAAACTGGTAGGTATCATCAGATCACGCAAAACTGAAACTGTTAAAATACCGGTGATACAATAATTCGAAACCAGAAAGATGATATGCAGGGAGGCATGTAACAAAAAGTCACTTTGAAAACTAATAATAATAATAATAATAAATCCCAATGACGAGTGGTTAAACCAACCTTTTCTCTAAAAAGAGATAATGAAATAAATCTATTACTTGATCAGCATCGCTTGATAAAAGTCCAACAAGAGTAGCTCCTAAATCAGGAAGTAATTCGTTCAACGATTCTGGCTCCAACCTACAATTAAAAACAGTTAGTGCATAGTGAAATCTGATTGTAACCTGGTTAGTAAGAAAGAAAGAATATGACACATTGAATTTCACTCAGTACAGACTTACATACGTATGAAGCTGCGCCATGCTTTTACAACAACTTTTGCAAATGGTGATGTATTATAGCGGAGACATATTCTGAAAGAAGGGAAGGGAATTAAAATAAATTGTGTGCACACACAAGAACTAATACAAATTATTAATACTTGATGTAGTAAAAGGTAGTCGAAAGTTTTTTTTGTAACAAAGGATGACAATCTCCATACATGTAACACTACTACTCGCAAACTGAAATTTTTAAAGAGACTATGATTAACAGGTCAAATTACAAGTGGTTACATATAATAGTAATGTGTTTAAATGACTCTAGTTCAAAATAGTAAGGAGAAATACTGCTAATAGATCTTAAATACGGACAAAACAGATATTCAATGTCTAGTGAGTTTTAAACGATCCCCCAGTTGACATTCACGCACGCCAAAAGCTCTCTTCACACTATTCTTTATTAATTTGAGTAGAGAAGGGAAATGTCATTTCAATAAAACTGGAAAAAGAAAAAATAAACATAACAACAACTTGAAGTGTTTACTAAGTAAAAAAAAATGAATTTAGATTGATAGCCCTTGTATATTCATTACACTTCAAGTACAATAAGAAAACTAAGAATATTTCTACACTCTGATGAGAGAAACCAGATATTCTTAATGTTTGTTCATTGGCATTATTATTACTTTATTCCTTACGTCCAGAGCATGACATAGGGCTTCAAGCTTCTAAGGCTTTGCAGTTTCGATAGCAGTAGTTTTTATTTTCACAGATTGAGGTTGTTAACAGCATACCTAACCTTTCCTCTCTACCAGCTTTACCACCGGCTTAGCGAGGTTTAGGAGTGAGTTGACCCGATATCGAACCCCCGACCATACGTGTGGCGAGTGTTCCACCGCTGAACCACCAAAACACATTGGTTAAGTTAGCTTAACTTCAGAAAATCTAGTCGACAATCAACGGTTACATAAATAGACATTAGACAGATGGTAGGTGGGTTTCACACAGACTACACAGACTACTGAGTAACCAAACTACTCTCATACAACGAACCAAGTAAAGCACATGTCAATGCTAAAATTCCAAGATAGCCGAATAGTAAGCCATCATATTAAGACAAATTATTCGAATTTACAAAACTATTTCCGGATGGCGATGCACAATTAGGACAGTAGTGAATTCGATTAGTTGTCAATCTTGCATTGTATTCCGGATAAGCACAGATGTTTATCTAATAGGGTGAATTACTTCATTTGTGTATAAAACAGCATTGTGATGACTTAAAACTACTCAAACTCGTAAGTGAGATGCTAGAAACCACTTCACAGGTAATACCAATAAATCGAAGTTAAAATAAGAGTTCGAATGAAATAACCTTAACCATTAAAACAATGATTGTAAATGCTTCACACAAAATTCCTGCATAGAGCACTGTAAAGTGATAAAAAGGATCCAAGTGCTCGTAATTTAAATGTAAGATTATCTTGAAAAATAACGAACACTCCAATCGGCCGACAAACGCTAACTTGACGTGGTGGTCAGGCTCGAAAACCTCAGTGACCCAACAAGCTAAACTGGCAAGAACTCAAGTTCCTGCAAGTCCCAACATGTCAGGAAGGTTGTTTGGATAGACGTTAGACTAAAAGCAGTTACTTCGAGGTACATGGGCTCCAGAGTCCAATCGGATAAAGTGGTGAATGAACCTCTATCGGTCACAGGCAATTATGGGAATGTAGCTCCTGATGCCGTTCCACTGCATTGTGGATTACACTTCAGGTCAATGGCTCGGGGCTGGTCCCTTAAGACAACCACCTGCTTCCGTCTCGGCGCCCGGGCAGTATTTCAGCCTTCACACAATCAACGAATGAGACAACGAACTGTCCGTGAAATTAACTACACACCCATAACAATGCTCTCAAACATTATTGATGTTTGAAGTGATGTATTTCTTTTTAACACTATTTTTAAACACAAGCTTTTGTGTTTTGCTTTTGTTATCCTTGCAATCTCCACTTTCATCATCCCTTCGTCTTTAGCCGAATTCTCAGCTTATCTGTACTGTTTCGGGGTATCAGTGAACAGCCTTCAAAATGGTTGTCTCCAATGAGACACCTAACACAGATATCTTGAAACCGAGTGCCGCGTTCAAGCTGGCCACCTACAATGTTCAGATACTGATACAAATCAGACAACAGACAGGGTTGGGAAGAACATTGGGAAGCCTCGCTATCGATGTCTGCTGCATTTCGGAGACCTGTGTTCAACATCCCAGTGAACTGCTTCGATTATCCTCTCCATCTGGAAGTTCTAGAAGTATGCACCACCTGCACTTGCCCGGGGACCCTGTGGCGTCGTCATCCGGTGTAGCTGCTGGTGTCGGTGTCGCACTAAGCGCTAGAACCGAAGCCTCAATACTCGACTGGACCCCCACTGACACAGTCGTTTATGTGCTGTAAGGCTGGAAGATTATACGAAAGTAAGGAGTGGTAGGCCAGGTAAGCGATGTCTATTTGTTGTCTCTGCTTATGCACCGACGGATTGCACCCCGGATATAATTAAGGATGAGTTCTACTACTAACTGAGCGATCTCTTGAAGCAGGCGGGTCGGAGGGATATCGTAGTGCTGGCTGGGAACTTGAATGCATAGATTGGGCTCAAAGGAGAGTCGTTTAGGTGGTCAGTGGGGTTTACATGGTAGAAAGTCAGATAATCGGACCGTTTTCTGAAGCTTCGAGCAGATCACAACCTATTTCTGGCCAGCACCAATTTCCGGAACAGCCATCACCGTAGCGCTACCTGGCGTCCTCTCTCTGCTAATCAAGTCTGCAATAAAGCTATTATTACTAATCACATTGCTGTCAGTTTCCGGTGGTGAGGATGCATACAAGACTGCCCCTCCCTCTGGAACACATATCTGGACTCCAATCATGCGTTAGTCTGTGCCAGGTTTGTCTTGCAACTTGATGGGGTTTATAGACGGTGTCATCCACATGTTGATGTGAACGAACTGGTAGTACCTGCTACCTCTTTGAAATAGCACACTGAGTTGCAAATAAATGGTTCCTAGCTACTCCCGAAGTAGCATGGATGAATATTGGCTTCATCTGCAAGGTGACATGCAAGTGGCGAGTGTAGCCACTTGAGGCTTGAAAGAATGCTCGGCTAAAAACCACTGAGCTTCTGCCAGTTCCTTGAAACTTTCGGATGAACGCCGGTCCATTCCGGCTGGCAGCGAATACAACAATAAGCGAAAGGCGCAAGATAAGACAGTGTTTACGTAACGACCGCGAAGCCTGGTGGTCACAACGTGCGTGTGAGATGGAGTCAGCTGCTGCATCTGGAAACAGTCGGAAGAAGTCTGTACTTCCACCCACCATTACAGGTGAACCACTTGATGTAGTTGATAAGTTTGTTTATCTGGGTAGTTGTGTGAGTGCTGGTGGAGGGGTGACGGATGACATTTCCAACCGTATAATGAAGGCTAAGGTGGCATACTTCAACTTGAGCTATCTCTGGCGCCGTCGTGACGTTAGCCTGGCTGTCAGAGGTCGGGTATACAATGCTTCGTTGCGGGCTGTCTTGCTCTACGCCTGTGAAACCTGACGTCTCCGAGCTGAGGATGTGCAGCGACTCTGCGTTGACGACCATCACTGTCTCCGTAGGATTGCTTGCGTTCGATGGCATCATCACGTGAGTAATTCTGAGGTTCGGCAGCGTGTGTTTGGACACAGTGGAGATTACTATTCGATGAGTGTCGTCATCTAAAAACACGGGCCTCGGTGGTTTGGATAGGTGGTACGGATGTCATCCGAGAGGCTTTCGTACTGGTGGTCAGTCCATGATGTGGCGTCATGGGATGAAAGATATTTGTACTTGGTTAGTATCGGTTGGTGCGTCACGTCTCCCTGGTTGGAGTCCGAGAGATAGTTCGAAACGTTATCGGATATGGCCAAGAGTCGTAATCAATGGCGAACGTGTTGCAATTTCCTTCTTTGTTCCCTTCCCGATGATAGTTAACGAATACTGTTTGAAGCTGTTAAGCATGACTTGCTTCCTTCCAGACGAAGTTCTTTATCCGTACTCTACTTATGTTGTTTTACCTTTGATCTATGTTGTTTTATTATTATTGTGTGGCGTACCTTCTTGGTGCCATATTGTACGAAGCTTTTCTGAGTTTAAATAAATAAATAACCTTTGAGAATAGTTTTAGTTCGATAAGGTTTTCAAAAAAATCTTTCCGAAATGGAATTAAAAAGACTCTACGAAAAGAAATTACATATATATAGACACACCTATGAAACTCACTTTAGATTAGCCATAAATTTCGCCCTCATGCGAGTAACATGATTCGGACCAAGAAGTTGTATGAATATAACTAGACTTCGTAAAGCTGTCCAACGATGTTCAAGTATAACATCGTCATTAAGTAACATGTTATCGAAAAATGCTAATATTCCGCAAACATAGTGTCCTAGAAAATCAGCCTAGACGAAAAATAACCAAAATACAGCAAAAATTAAATTTGATCTAAGACAGAGGTAGTTGAATAAACAGTAAAATAATTTCCCATATTTGGTATCGAAAATTAAAAAAAAAGAAAGGTTTGCACAGTATTAGCAATGTACTGAAATAATCCAGAGTACCTGTAACTGAAGATGTGAATGTTAAAAATAAGTAATCCACCCACTTAAGACAACAGTGTTAAGGATATTTGGAGATAACTGACAAACAGTGTCGAATGTACAGGAGCTTAACAGTATGGAAAAAGTTCGTATATTCACACCTATAGGAGTCAGAAAACTTTCACCTCAAAATGAAGAGCACATGGATACGCGTATGTATTATCAGAAAAAAAATCTTGTGCGAATTAAGACTGGTTTAACAAATACATCAAAGTCTTGAATGCGTCTACATATACCAATGTGTAGGCAGATAGGCATGAACGATAGATATATTTTACTTCAGAATACATGGTACGGCGAGTCAGTCTTAAAATCACTTATTATTTTGTTATCGAACAGGGAATTTGAGATATTGTCAGCTTTTAATCAACTTTTCGTGATTTGAGTTACATCATTACGCAGTAACATACCGTGTCATTTTTCACATAATATTCACAAATAATTATTTGTAAAGCGCCTATAAATAGTCTAAGTTCATTTTGGAGAATCCACAACTAAGTGAGAAAACGGATACGACCATCACATTATGAAAGTAAACCAACACAAAACTGAATACATTGCATTAATCTAAAGCGAATATATACTCAGAAAATCAGAACAAACAAAAAACGTCGTATTTACCAAGACAAAATTTCTCCCAGCAATAGGTGTACGCCCCGAAGATTGTGTTCCGCTCCCACACTGTGGGAGAATCAGAGAGGATATCCAACGTAGACCTAAACATGTTCCTACACGATACGGGTAAAGTCGAAGGATAAACTGATGCATAAGACGAGAAATGTCATTCAGTCGAGCTATACGCTCTATCGACATACTGAGGTGTGCCTGCGAAAAACAAATAATTTTCTTAGTGGATGAAAAATTAAGGTTTCATGACATTCTAAAAATAACGAATAGTTGGCATTCATTTACGTTTGAAAGTTAACAAGATGAAGGTCTCAGGAAAATTAATTTAACTCTACCAATCACTTAGACTAATACTCACGAAAACAACGTTCAAATATTTTTTTCACAATGAAAATTGATGTAATGCAAGTCAGGGCTAAAATGTAAGTTACTATTTGTCAATATCATCTAATTTAAATACCAAAATAGTTCAGTATTACCGTTTCTTTCACGAGTTCAAGAATGGATCTTAGTAATTGACTGTATATGTTTTACAGGTGGCAGCTGAAGGGAGAATACACAGGCTACTGTGATCAAGCTTAGTGATAAGTACGCTTGATAACTAGCTAAACAAATATACATACCTACTACCACGTAATGGTCTATAAATAATATTGAATAGAGCAAAACTACGCGAATGAACTGGAGTAAGATGAGGGGATTCGAAACGCATAATCTTCTGATCGAAAGTCAGGTATTAAAGAAAATTGGAGAGAAAAAAGGCGCAGTTCACCATTAGCTGAATAATTAAGTAGCTCACTCCACTTAAGAACCAAGATGACACCACATTTCTGTCTTATGACTTCACAAAATAAATATTGTCGAGAAGAGAGAAAAAATTGTAAACCACATGTCAAAATTATTTAAATACAGGCTTTCTGTTGTCTGATCATAAAATCTATTTTCACTTAAAAACAATTATAACAAATAGAGTTCGATCTGTCAGATTATTCTATATGTAACAAACAAATTTGAAAATATAATGATTACTTCAAGAAATGCCAAATGAACAGCTTGATCTTCCTTCGAAGTACGCGTGAAAATGTACACTAAAATTTCTGGTAGTACACACAATTGAACAATTTTGGCAACATAATCCTATAAGTCAAATAGTAAAAAGAAGCATAAATAAGAAACTCATTTGGTTCATTGAAGCAAAATTCCTAAAATTTAAAGCTTTATGTAAGTTGTGCGACACAAACCCCCATATGGCCCGAAGTACATTATAGGGAAAAAAGCTGTAATTGTAATTGTCATCAAAGTGAAGCATACCGTTCGGATGTGGTGGATTGGATCATGCGACAAACCGTGAGGAGTAAGAAGACGAACATAAGCTACACAGACAAAATGACCCAGAAAGATCTGGATTTCGTGAGCGGTTTATGTCTGGTGCCGACTAGAAAGAATAAGCAAAAAGGAACTCCAGCAGTCAACGAACTGGCCAATAACCTATTGTCTAACAAATATGCAAAACGAAATGCAGATAGACTGGGCATATGCCAAGGAGACTATTAAGTAACATGTCTGAGTGGAACCAAGATGGGAAGCTGTTAAGATGTACATCCGAGTGAGGAAGAAATGAAAGTTTATGGTCAATCATGGAAGTATCTAGAAATGATGGCACAGAACAGAGTATAATGATGATGTGCTGCCGTAGCCTTTTGTCCCATTAGGAAACCAAAAAAATAATTAAAAAATTTGCATAGAATATATCATAAATTTTGACCCATCTTAGTTTGCAGAGCTTGGACATTACTTAAGTTATGGCAAAGATTTACTCCTTTTCCCTTGAATTCATCGTACACATTTTATCGTTTAATAATAATAATAATAATAATAATAATAATAATAATAATAAGCTTTCTAATAAAGAAATAGGCCTGCTTTTACAAAATTGTCCTGATTACCTTGAATCAAGCAACAATTTTTATTTACAATCTAAATTTCCAATCATCATTTGAATTTCATTGTATTATGAAAGTATCATCGAGGACAATCAAAGTACATCAGAAATCCTACTCCTATAATGTATTTTACAATTTTGTAAAGTTGGTCAAAACAAACAGACGACGAATCGATATGAGCTTATATGATTAATTTGGCACAGATATGCCTGAGGATTAGGATGTAACAAAGGCGAGTAAAACGGAAATACAGAGAGAGAGAGACACGTAGTTGAACACATGAATGGCAGGTTTACCTGTTTACTGTCTAAATAAGGTACTTCTGAAACAAGCTGTTTAATTCTTAAATGACTTTCTTGATTCCCGCGTAAAACCAATGCGATGAACAAAGCAGCAATAAGTTCCTACAAAAAATAATCACATATATTATTCAGACAACAGGGCGCCAAGTAAATCCTTGTCTATTGATCACTTAACATGGGTTAAACATGCGTACTGTGGTAGTAAGTAATTACACACTAGTTAGATTATTAGATATATCACACAGTGAAACAGTATTATTTACTGGATGACGTTTCGAACAAAATTTAGTGTTCATAATCATATCAATTATAATCACACGACTTCGAAACTTGAGTTTTATAGTTTCCTTCGTCCTCTCCTATTTGTCGTCGTTGCGGTAGTAGAATTTTCCAGATATCTGAGACAGGTGATGAATCATTCCTATTACATGTATTTGCAGTTGATTCGATAAACAAAGCTTCTGTTATCAATCTCTCCCTCCACTCGGTGACATTAGATTTTAAAACTGTCATCCTATCCCATCCTATTGTATGGTTGTGTGTAACTGCATGCAGTGCTATAGCTGAACTATTCTCTAGATTTCTTATCTTATTCGGGTCAACCATTCTAGATTTCCTTGCTAGGTTTCTATGCTCGGCTAGTCTGATTGCTCCTGTTCTACTACTTTGACCTACGTGTTTGACCTGACAATTATTCCAGTAGGGTATTAGATAAACTAAATTGTTTTGTTTTAAAGGCTCCACAGGGTTGACCCTGTAACCGACAAAGCTTGTTTCTAACTGAGTTTGTGGGTTTGAATGCCACTTTTATTCCTGCCTTGTTAAGAATTCTGCGTAAGGTTTCCGAGGTTCCTTCCTTGTATGGAATTACTACTGATGATTTAGATTCATTATTGTTGGTGTTGTCCTGCACACATTTGACTTGCATGTCGTCATTAATATTATTATTATCACTATCACTACTAACATTATTTATTTTATTTTCACATCTCCTTGCATATTTCCTGACTAATTTATCAGGGCAATTATTAAGTTTCAAGGCTTCTCCTATATGTATCACTTCCTGTCTTAGATTTTCATTGGTACTACTTAGTTTTTGTGGTCTGTCACTTAAACATTTCACCACAATGTGCACTTACATTAAAACGACAAAAATGTGGAAAGCCTAACCTGACAAAACCAGAGGTAGAAGCCCCGAAACACCTCAAGAATAACAAGGATAGAGTAATCACAAAGTCAGACAAAGGAAATGCAACACTAATATTACACAAATCAGACTGTGTGAACAAGGTGAATACTCACATACAAACAAGACCGTATTAGGAAATTAATTAGACAATAGATACAGTTATGAATAAAGTTAGGAAATCCACAACGGACCTTATACGCCGAATGGAGCCGTTTCTAGGTGAGTCTAAGTGGTTTAATTTAATGCCCAAAACTAATAACCCCAGTAGGATGTATGGTGTTGTTAAAGTTCACAAGTCTGGATACCCTATTAGACCTATAGTTGATTTTAGAAATTCACCTACTTATGAATTATCTAAATATTTAGCCATGGTATTAAATCCCATAAAAATCCACTTGAAATCTAGACTAACTAATTCTTACAAACTAAAATAAAGATGAGATAATTTAAAATTAGATAATGAAAAGAAAATGGTTAGTTTTGACATTGTCACTTTATATACACATATACCAATAAATATGGCTATAGAGGCAGTCGGAAACGAACTCATTTCTGACCAAGAACTCGAACTCGAACGGATAAAAGTGCCACTAAAGGACATAATGCGGGGAGTACAGCTATACCTGACTTCCTCAATATTTAAATTCCAAGGGAAAATATACAAACAAACTGAGGGAGTTTCCATGGGATCACCAATATCCCCGGTTGTAGCAGATATATTCATGGATAGGTGGGAAAACATAGCAATTGAAACGTTCACCACCACCCGAAAAGTATAGTGGAGGTATGTAGATGACACATTCACTGTACTTAGAACACAGGATATATATAGATTTTTCGAACACATTAACCCAAAGTTGGAGGCAATTGAATTCACTTATGAGTTGGAAAGTCAGGAAGAGGAGCTTCGAATGTTAGATTGCAGCGTAAAAAGGAAGTAAGATGGGAAGTTAAACACTAATGTTTACAGGAAACCTACACATTTGAACAGATATTTGTACTTCCCATCATCTCATCCTATGTCAGTAAAAGTAGGATTGGTGAAGTGTTTAAGTGACAGACCACAAAAACTAAGTAGTACCAATGAAAATCTAAGACAGGAAGTGATACATATAGGAGAAGCCTTGAAACTTAATAATTGCCCTGATAAATTAGTCAGGAAATATGCAAGGAGATGTGAAAATAAAATAAATAATGTTAGTAGTGATAGTGATAATAATAATATTAATGACGACATGCAAGTCAAATGTGTGCAGGACAACACCAACAATAATGAATCTAAATCATCAGTAGTAACTCCATACAAGGAAGGAACCTCGGAAACCTTACGCAGAATTCTTAACAAGGCAGGAATAAAAGTGGCATTCAAACCCACAAACTCAGTTAGAAACAAGCTTTGTCGGTTACAGGGTCAACCCTGTGGAGCCTTTAAAACAAAACAATTTAGTTTATCTAATACCCTACTGGAATAATTGTCAGGTCAAATACATAGGTCAAAGTAGTAGAACAGGAGCAATCAGACTAGCCGAGCATAGAAACCTAGCAAGGAAATCTAGAATGGTTGACCCGAATAAGATAAGAAATCTAGAGAATAGTTCAGCTATAGCACTGCATGCAGTTACACACAACCATACAATAGGATGGGATAGGATGACAGTTTTAAAATCTAATGTCACCGAGTGGAGGGAGAGATTGATAACAGAAGCTTTGTTTATCGAATCAACTGCAAATACATGTAATAGGAATGATTCATCACCTGTCTCAGATATCTGGAAAATTCTACTACCGCAACGACGACAAATAGGAGAGGACGAAGGAAACTATAAAACTCAAGTTTCGAAGTCGTGTGATTATAATTGATATGATTATGAACACTAAATTTTGTTCGAAACGTCATCCAGTAAATAATACTGTTTCACTGTGTGATATATCTAATAAAGAAACTAATATGGGAAAGGCTAATAGGTTTTCTTGTAGGTTCCTGGTAGTCCAAATAACAGTGAAATGCAGTAAACGCTTCTTAGACATTACGAGGCGATTGTTTTCACGTAATCTGTTAACAGGGAAATATGTGACAGCGCTTACTTTTATTAAAATCCTTTTCTCAACACGAAAAAGTCTAGAAAGACTTTCCATTGTCTGAAATACGGACTGATCCATATGCTCAACAATAATCTAAAACACAAAGAATAATCTAGGGAAAGATTCTAATGCATGATGCAATTAATGAAATGGACACGAATAAAAAGAATTAATTACATAATATATTACAGAGCAGAACAATTACGCCAAAGATAGTTTACAAATAACAAAATCAATTATGAAAACGATGACTTATTGATGACAATGTATAAGGGCAGCGATGTATTTCAAAGCGATAGATACAGAAATTATGAGGACATAGCAAAGGAAACGTTGAGTTGGTTTTAAATAGTATACTGGAGTATTGGGTTCAAGTCAGATCACTAACTAAAATCACCTAAATAAACACTGAAAACCAAGGAGTACTGGTACTTCCCAGTAGTACGCACCAGGAATCGAACCATAATCCGTCTGGTTACGAGGCGAGCCCATTGGCTACTGGGACGGGATCTCGTGGTCCATGAATTTTAACTCCTGCGAATTTGCGAAACATATGGTCACGGACAGCCAATGTCATTGCATAGCATTTGCCCTCTCAATCCACTTGGCCAACCCGATCGGTGACTTCTCACTAGAATCGTAGGCGATTTCATCCTGAAGTCAGTCGGTAGTGAAAATTAGATTGATTTTCAAGTGCTGTTTTGAAGGGATGTGGTTGGTTTCAAGAAAGATTGAGGACTTATTAATATAATGAAGAAACAGCTTCAATATCAAAAACACACAAGTGAGAGCAATTAGGATTATCCTACTTGAAAAAAGCAATACGATACTAATAGTTGCAAAACAGAAACCGATAACTCACCTAACTGTGTAGTAAAAACTTTAATGTACAACCATTCCATGCATAGAGCACTCAGTCTTATCTCTCGATTTTGAATGTTTTCAAGCACAAATTATGTATCATCATTCCCTGAATAAAGAGGAATCATTTTACAACATTACTGTTCATTTGACACGTTTTACAAAAACTTGATCAATTCCAGGAATGGCTTCACCGAATTTTATTAACTAAATACTTTGGAATATCTGGAATTTCCCAAGAGAAGGAATTGATGATGGGATTTGTTACATCCAACGTGAGGACAAGCATCGCTGAACAAACAGGTATTGGTTGGTTTGTTTGCAAGAGTTTCTTGTTACAAATTCCTTCTGGCCGGCCATGCGATCTTCAATGTGGAGCCAGTCAAGGCAGCTGTTGATAAAAGTTTGCAACCTGTTGAAGATCCTTTTCGTGACAAGCATGCCCAGTTTCTAACCCGTAAAGAAGAACCAACTTCACCTCAGTATCGGGAATCCAAATCCTGGTCTTTATACTGGCTGAGTGCGGAAGATTTCCAAACTGATTTCAAGTCGATGACGACGCATCTTGTCTTTCCGAATATGGCTTTGACATCTTCGTCTGTTCCGCGTATCTGTGGTTGAAACCGTGCTTCCTGGCTAGATAAGTGAAGGAATAACCCTCTGTCAAATCTCCTCGTTGATGATGATTAGTGCTTGTCGCTGTTCGTTGGTTATCTTCATCATCGTCTTCTCTCGCTGTTTCTTCAGACAGTTTGTTGCTTTTCGCCCGCCTCTAAGTCTTCAATTTTCTGTGACATTAAACATAAATCATCCACGCGCGGAATCCACATCTTCTAGAGTCTTCTTATCGGACAGTCCAACGTATTCCTTCCTGTCTTCTCACTCCCCATTCACAGTCTGATGCTTAATCCAGTCCACCACAATTAAGAATAGGTTATCACAGGTGATAACAGGAAGTCTTCTCTCACTCCTGAGTCGCCCCTCTCTAGTAGCTTGACAAGGTAGCTAGTCTTCCTTACAATTGATGGGCACCTTCCCTTCTTTTCACAACTTCAGTAGTAATGGCGTGAGCACAGCTACCACAGTTTCTAGGCCCGTTTCCAGTGCTTCTGGGGCAGGGGAAATTCCGTCTGGCCCTGCTGCCTTCTCGGCTGTTGGTGGTGGTGGTGTATTTCTGGACGAGTTGCAAGTGATGGTCGATTCAAGAGTCCTTTGAAGTGATCACCCCACTGTTTGATTTGTTTCTCCTCCTCGGTAATCAGGTTCCTTCGAACATCTCTTATAGTTTTCATCATCTGGGTTGATCTCTTCGCGGAAAGCGAGCAGTCTGGTTATCTGATATAATGTCGTGAGATGTATTTTACCTGCGGCCCACCTGCTGTTCTGCTTCAGTTTCCGGCCAGTGTGTCGGAGAATTGTCTTTAGTCTCTCTCAGCACTCTTCTTCACTTTTCTACTCAGTGCAGTGTACATTGAACTCAGCTTCTCCTTCTCCTGTTGTGCATCTCTGCACTGAGTCATCTTCTCTTTCCCCATCCTCCTCTCCTCTCTTCTCCTCGATTAGCTTCTAGGTAGAAGTCTGCTGACAGTCATTCCCTGTCGTTTCTCTTCTTTCTTCCTAGAACAGTCCTACACGTTTCCTTGAACAACACCTTTAGAGAGTTAGTTCCGATGTTCTTCCACACACAGATGTACTCAGTGATAACGCGTAGTGTCTCCGACTTTGTTCTGATCTGATCTGTAGTGAAGATATCTCATGTAGTTTTCTCCTTCACTTTCTGAGTGTTGAACTTGAATTGTGGCCTCTCTCTGGTTGTTATGAAGGATTTCATCTTCACCTTGAAGGTTCCTTGAACTAGATGGTGGTCTAAGTCCAAATCTGCTCTGCTTCTCGAATTGTGTCCAGCAGGCTAGCTGCATCTCCACCTGCTTGAGCAACATTGAGATGAAGTCTATCTGCTTCGTGACGTATCCTTCAGGCGAAACGCATATTGCTTTGTGTATTTCCTTGTGCTTGTTACGCTGCTCCCAATCACTATAGCATTGAAAGCACAGAAGTCTGTGAAGATTCCTCCCTTGTAATTCACTTCTCCGAGAGAGAGAGAGCCTTTTGAACCATGATGAGTTAGTTGGCTTCCTGCATTATCGGCTCCCAGTTTACCTGACATTCTTATCGCCCATTAGGATTTGATGTCATCATTTGGGATGTTGTCGATTACTGTTTGGGGTTATTCTTGTTCTCGGTTGTTTGTAGGCGCGTAGCATCGGACGATTGTAAGCTTCCTCCCTTTTGAGTTGAGTCCTACTATCTTTATCCCTGTGAATACTGGTTCCCACCGAATAAGGGCTTCGGCTTCTATTGGTGACATTATGATGACCACTCCTTTTGTATGCTTGTCTTTGTCATCTGGATGACCGGAGTAGATTAATGACTCGATAGTCCACATCCATTCCATCTGCTCTCAAAGATTCCGAGAAGTTCTATAAGATATCTTTTCATTTCTTTGCCTACCTGGGCAGCCTTGTACATTGAACGGACATTCCATGTCCCCATTTTTATTCTTGCTTTCATCTAGAGAAGACACATCGATTGGCTGACTGGCTTCTCGAAGGCTTTCATCAGTTCGCGTCATTTCACCTCTCCGATTCTATCAAAAAATAAGTTTTTCTTTTGTATTTCCAATATTTTTCTTGTGTGTTGAAATTTCCGTATCAGTTTGATTGGTTCTTTAGACTAGGTCCTCTAACCCCACACCCAACGCTACCTCGTCACCCGGGCTTGGGACCGGTCAGAAAACTAGCGAGAAGGCAACGTAAGCGAGGTCCGAAGTGGAGAAATTTAAACCGATAAAGCAACAATACAAATGCATTTAAAAAATCTACCTGGGCCAATTGATGATCACCAAGTCGTAAAACTTGTGCAGTTGGCATACAAAGTAGTGAGATAATACTTTGAATCTACAAATAAAGCAATTAAAAAAAATAACTTTTCTTATAACGGGGAAACAGAAAGAACAATAAAAATAAAACAACCAGTTATATCAATCTATCTCTCCCTCTGTTGGGCAGATTACTACAAAAACTTAAATAGCAGTCGTTACCACAGTAATACACTGAGTGTCATAAGTTTACCTTATTTGAGATATTGGGAATAGGCACGCTTAACTATCCCCATGAAGCAACAAGAGATGAAAAAGGAGGATGAATGTCAAAATATACAGCACCATTCTACAGATGTTTCAAATTGTGTCTTGAATTGCATCGATAAGTTTTTCACTAATGCACATCATAAATTGTCAGAACAAATTTGGAACGCAAAATAATGGAGCAAAGAATATTCTTTTCACGAGTTTATCAGGGATTGATGTCAGTTTGAGATCCATCGAAAATCAGGGAGTATTGGACAGCTGTTTCATTCTAGTTTGGGAATCATCGGGAGTACGCACCCATTGGGATTCGAACCCAGGACCTTCCGGTTGCAAGACAAGCTCGTATACCAGAGGTCATGTGTGAGAACGGATGTCCCACTGACGATATTGGTTGGGGTCTCACTGAATCACGAATCGGTAGAAGTTAGAATTCATGAGTCATTGAATCGGTTCCCAGTGGCTGAATGGTATACGAGCTCGCCTTGTAACCAGAAGGTCCTGGGTTCGAATCACAATGGATGCGAACTGCCTATGTTTCCCAAATTAAGATGAAACAGCTGTCCAGTACTCCCTGGTTTTCAATGCTTCTCTAACTGATATCAATCCGTGATAAACTTGTAAAAACATAACTAAGCCTTACAAACCAAACTATGAAAAATATTATTTTCGATAATTTTCTCTTCTGGTTCTAGAATTATATGTATGTTTATATACATAAAATATTCCAGTGTCGCAGACCAAATTTATTTTGAAGAACACAGAAATGAGAGTTATGAGGGGGATTACTTTCTGCTGGTAATTTTGAGCAGATCTGACAAAAAGTAGAAGAAATCGAGGTACCTTAACTATAAATGGTGATGTGCATATTTCAAAAACTTTTTCTAAGAAAATACCAAACTGTAACTAAAACTTAAGCGACCAAATCCATCGTTTGTATCATTGTTTTAATTTGGTCACATTCAGTACACAAAGAATAAGGATATCGTACACGAGAACTAGTAGATAATATAAAAAGATACTTTTAAAATGTCTCCTATTGTTGAACCGTAATGTGTTTACATGTTGCTGAAGTAATCTCTCGAACTGCTTAAAACAGAAATATGGTTTTTGCACACTGGAATCAAGTGCAAGCACAGGGTCGTGGGAATTATTCATGAACAAATAAAGTACAGCAATAAAGTATATCGAAGCTGTGCAGCATTGTATACAATAAAATAAAACACATTTTGCAATCACTACCAATAAGGAAGAAACAAAGAGAGTTAATACAAGAGATTAGCATTGTGGCTCAAAACTATTATCAAGACTAAAATTGTGAAATTATCTTTTTATTTCTGTCAATAAAATACATCTCACCTGTGCATAAACTGCGCCAAACATTGCATGCATATACTGATGCAACAAACCCAATCGACATAGGGCTGACAGAATTGAAACAACTAAATCAATCAGTTGGGTAGATGTAACACTTGGTGAACCGGTCGACAAAGTTTCGCTAGACATACGTCCACAAAAAAAATCTTGACTATCAACATGCAATTGTTGACTGAACATGAAATCAGCATATCGGTCAGCTAGACAACACCCTAAAGCACCATATATCATAGTATGATATTCACTAAGAGTTACAATGGAGAAATTTGTTGAGTTTTCATTCGACTGGATACATAAGAATTCCACAATAAACTTATGCACAATTATCCATGAGTTTAGATTAGCTTTGGATAAATTGCAAGAAGCAGCACTAAAAATCTTCCTAATAATTAGGATAAAAAAACGAAAAGAGTGAAGAGATACATTACTGATATTTCTTTTACTTATGAGGTTAAATAGACTCTGAATGGTGTCAGTACATATTTAAATGTTTTCAAATATTGCAATGGCAACATTTCACCTGTCATTCATCCATTCAATATCTATTCTTCCCTACAATCGCAGTTATTCTTGAATGATTTGCTACTTTTCCATTTAAAATATAAGCACTTAGACCAACAGTTCACACTCTGATATCTGGTCATTTGACACTAGTAAAGAAATTAGAGACACAGAAACAATTAGTTATATGTACTGAGATACCACTGTAAGACCCCACCAACCGTCCATTCCACGTGGAATAATGACACTGAGTGCTGAAATCTCAGGTGAAGTGAGGACCCAATTCACAAAAGCAATAGAAAAAATTCAGGTTTCTGAAACCAATAATCCATAAACCCATAACTAATCCATAAAACCAATCACCGTTTGTTTGAGCCACGCCGTTCCTCAAGACAGGAATTTGATAGGGAATTTATTTAGCGATAAGTTATACGATGGTGGATATATTGAGAAGTTACCTAATTCTTGATTACAATTTAATATTACATTACTTGTAATGCTATCCATTCCTTTTGCCTTCTAGATTCCTAAAACTTTGTGTGATATCCCTCCCTACTTTTGGTATTCTTTCTTGATATTTTTACATCAGTAGGATGCAGTTTAAGGGTAAGTGGATCGTTTTTCAGGAGCGAAAAGTCATAAGCTGATACTGCACACCTGACCCTACCATTGTTAAACAAAATAGCGTTAACATTTCAATAAAAATAAGGCACCAATCAACTGAAGCTTAAAAACAAGAAGGCCGCGAAAGTCTGTAGAATTTCCTACTACAGGAAACAAAAAGGACACCATAAAATAAATGAAAAGTAATCAATTACCCATCACAGTAATAAACAGATTAAATACACAGATTCAGCATAATAAAGAAAGCACTGAAAACGCATTGACTACACCTATGATATTTAATGGATATGATGTATCTCCTGTTCAATAAAAGACTACACAAGACCATAGAGACGATTTAGGTAGACAAACAGGGAAACTTAGCTATACCTTTTGTGAATAAATTTATCAATTTTTATAGGTGATTGCGCTGACTACAATTGTGGAAAACTAAAATAATATTTCAACAGATGAAACAATGAAATAAGATAAACTTTACCGAATGATATGCGGCGTAAATCGATGCAAATTCTTCAAGATGATAGTAAAATACAAACGTATTTGGTCAGTAGATAAGAAGTTCCATCGTATATGTGATGCCAAATAAACAGCGAAATCATTCATCAATACTAGAGAAGTTATACAAAAAACAGCTTTCAGTTAAGTAACTCTTCTGACTACGATATTACTGCATAGATCACAGCGAGAAAACAAAACTTACCTTCAACAGCTTTTTCCATATCATGATTATCATATAAGTGGGATAAAAATTCAACATGATGATATAAGGACAAGTTCTCTACGCTTTCCACATGGTTACCTGTTGATGTGTTCAATAAACAAGGCTCATTTTGGTTATTTGTACAGTATAAGGATGGTTTACCAGGGCAGTTGTTAAGAATGCATAAAATGTTGGCTGACAGACGATACAGAAGGAGAATAGTAGATTTTGTCATATACTGGTTAGTTTTCACTTTTCTAAAATAAATAAATATAGTAGCATGTTTACGCGTCATTTGGTTATGGCCAAAGTAGAGTGACAGAAACAGTAGTTATTACATAAAAATTTTCCGTGGTATGTAGTCAGTTAAATAGACGACTCATTTTAGGAAACGATATTTCACGTACTCTGCTAACTGGTTAAAAGGATACATGTATACTGGTTCATTCAGCATTTCGTCTCATAGAACATTTCTTTTCTGAAAACTCCAACCATCAGGAGTTACGAAAAACACAACCACCCTACATTATATATATATATATATATATATATATGCGTCGATGGCACAGTGGTTAGGGCTCTCGCCAACCATACACATGGTCCGAGGTTCGATCCCCTGCCGACGCACACCTGATATCTATGGTCGGCCTGCAAAATTTGGGCTACCGATATCCATGCTGAAAATTCCATACTTGTACCAAAAATACAGTGTGGATTCAAGCTGTAAACCGAAAATAAAAAAATCGAATATATATATATATATATATATATAGCGAAAAATGCATTGATATGCCCATTAAATAACAGGGAAACTTGACACAAATTTGGAAAATTTTGAAAGAGAAACGGATCTATAAAGCTTACTCGAATAGTTTAAGAAATACGTGTTGTCTAACTGCAACACCAAAACCTGAATCCACAGATAACCTCGGTACTTCGACAAGTAGATCATACAGCCACAGGTTGATATGTTCCTCGTCTAGTGGTACATAACTTACGATAAGATCAACTAAATATCCAGATAATTCTTCTACAGAAATTGTATTCACAGATGAAAACCAAAATACTAACGAACATAATAGTGATATAGTGGCTCCGCACAAATATACCCAATACCTTTTATCACATGCAACTTGGGTCTGAAAGTAGAAGAAAAACACAAAACCTATATATGTCCAAACCAAGTTCACTTTTAACGGTTCGAAAAAATTTGGGCATTAGGTATATGATATTCATTATAATAAAGGTTTTTGTATTTCCCAATGAATGAAAAACAATATCCTTTACGATCTCACACTTGTTCCTGGAAGTGAAAATGTCTTGGCAGATTTGTTATCGAAACCAGAAGACGAGTCTGAGTTGCCTGAGGTCGCTTACGGAGTCCATGCAGTAGAACAAAACCCACTAAAACTTGCACACAGGCAAAGGTTGGACGATACGCTGAATACAGTAATACAGGTGATCACCAACGGAATAGAAGTGGATAAAGCTACAGCGAGTAAGGAGCTAACCACACTACTCAGACAAAGAGATCGACTAAGAGTGAATGCCTACGAGACTCTGACCTGGCGAGAGAACGACGGAAGCTGGCTGGCTGTCATACCTCAATCGTCGTGCCACGACATGATAGAAGAATGTCACCAACTAGTGCATACAGGCGTGGCCAGAGCAACCAACCTCCTAAGACAAAGCATGTAGTGGCCAGGCATGAGAGAAGGCGTAGCAAGATACGTACTTGGATGTCCACGATGCCAGCTAATGAAAGGTGACCGGTGCATACGACCACCGCTTCAGTCGATTCCAGTTACGGAGATAGGTGACTTGTGGTCCGTAGATATCATGGGTCCATTTCCTCAGACATCCAACGTAGTCAGTACCTCTTGGTGATGACGGAACACGCGACACGATGGGTAGACGCCATAGCAATCCCAGACCAAGGCACAAGGACCGTGACAGATGCAGTAGTTCGACACATCGTTTCAGACCACGACGTACCGAAGACGATACTGACAGACCAAGGTCCCTGTTTCGAAAGTGAAGAATTTACTTCCCGTTTGCAACAGCTGGGCATCAAGAGGATCAGAACGACCCCATATCATCCACAAACGAATGGCCTAACGGAGAGAAACAACCGTATACTGAAGGAGTGGCTGGCCTCGATGGGCGGTAACTGGGAAACGGAGCTTCCACTGATTTTACTAACACATTGTGCTACCACTCAGGAAACAACGAAGAAGTCACCCTTCCAACTGATGTATGGTAGAAAACCACGATTACCGATACACAACGAGACCTGGTCCCTCCACCAAAAGTGGAGTACGACGAAATTAAAAACAGAGCGGAAAGAAGCAGTCAAGAATGTAATGCAGAAACAGCGGAGTGATGTCGTGATGTCTCAGCTGAAAGGAAAAACTCAGTGCATTACTTTTGTAGCCGGGGACCAAGTGAAGTGTAGAGACAGAAGATATACATTTGGATGCGGGCCAGGTTCACGGAAACTCCTTCCAAGGTGGGAAGGACCGTACACAATCACAAAAAGACAGGGTCAAGTATATACCATCCAAAGAGGTGACAAACAGAAACGAGTTAACGCCAGTCAGCTCCAACGATGGGTACAGTGGGACAAGCCGGTCAGTAACAATCCTCAACTAGAGGATGTAGCACCCAGAAGGTCGGAACGTTTGCGCACGAAGCTACTTGACGGGGATACGAGTGTGGTGAGAGCAGGCTGCTAGCCAATTGGTAGACATTAATCTACGTCAATACCTAGGTCACTAATATTGGCCGTGAGAAAACATGAACAAGGCTGATTCAACAGCCAATCACAGCAGACTTAAAGTGGGCAAATATCATTCGCAGATAGATGGCTTTCCGAGGAAACCCGAAACAACAAATCAAAAGACTGCGTTTGTCTGCTTAACATCCGAGAAACAACCAATCAGAAGACTGCGTTTGTCTACTTGAATAAGCTATAATAATGTACATGAAATATATACAAATACTTGCTGATTTCCGTAATAAAACCATCTGTTTCCGGTCCTTGTCTTCTGTTGTTACACTAGAAAATACATCATGACTAGAATAGCCATCCACATCAAAAGTCAGAACAGATTTGATATTCAGAATTTACTGAAATAGCTAAATTTGTGACACATCATATATACTAAACACGTAAACAGAAATAAAGTAATTTGAATTACCCTTAAATTTTTCAGCCAATCGACCAACGAATTCAGTACTGATGTATCATAACAACTAAACTCTAAAATTTAAAAAAATGTAAACAGAGAACAAATTGGAAGCCAAGACCAACAGAATGCTAGTATATAGATATTTCACAAACTAATGGGACAAAACAGTCTATGTAGCTAACTGATAATTTATACTAAAACTTGAACAACTCTATCTTACAAGACACTTTATTGAATATACTCATATAATACAATGTAAATTATTTCTTTCATACAGTAATATACCGTTTTCACACAGGCAGAACGCAAACATGTATAGTCGGAGTCAACCAGCTTCCACAAGTCTTACAAAGGCCAAAGGTACAAAACTCAAAAAATGAGTGTACTGCCCTGTTGTTGTAGGTTTCCTATACACACCCCCCTTCTTAGTGTGCCATCTTCTTTCCTTGCCATGAAGACGTCTAGGAATGCGATACTGTCATTACTTTCTTTCTCCATGGTAAAGTTTATTGCTGAATGCGCATCATTAAACTTGTCAAGGATGTTCATTGCATCATTTTCGTTTTTCATAACCAGAAATGTATCATCCATATATCGATAGTAGAAATCCAAGTCATTAATTACTCCTTTCAGTGGTCTATTCTCTAATTTAGCGAGAAAAAAATCAGCTAGGATTGGGCTTAATGGGGAACCCATAGCCACACCATCAATTTGTCTGTAATATTCCTTATTGAATAAGAAATGGACATTCACTGTACATCTTAAAATAAGTTCCTTCAAGGTGGATACAGAAATGCCGATGTTTCGTGCAGTAATCTCCTCACCTATAAAACCCACTGTCTCCATTAACGGTACATTAGTGAACTCGGAGGATACATCAAAAGTTATCATAAACTTGTCCCTCACATTAAAATCTCTTATTTTTCCAACAAATTCAAAACTACCGTTTACACTGTTTTACCAATTCATTATGTTGAGGCTTTAGGGACCTTCACTGACCATTTTGATGTTGCGTGATATGCGGAATTACACTTGCCCAACACTGGTCGAAGCGGCAATCCATTTTATGCACTTTTGGTAGTCCATATATTCTTGGTGTAACGGTGCCAGTAGGCTTTAGAGATTCATATAAACCGTCTATGGCGCTACTTTTTTGTTAAAGTCTTTTGAGTGACTCAGTTAGTTGTTTCTCCACTTTTTCTGTCGGATCAACGGAAGATGTGATTTTTTTAATTTCCGATGATCACTGAGTATTCCATTCATCTTATCTATGTATTCAGTTTTATTCAGCGAAATAATAACACAGTGCCTGAAGAATGCAGTTAAAAGAGCTTATTAGGCAGCAGAGCTACCTTGTCTCTTCACAAACACCCTATTCTACGTTCGAGAAACAAGGATAAACTACCTAAATTTGCCTCTTCTATGTGTATCTACCAGTTTGACTGCAGCTGCGGAGCCAGCTACATTAGGCGTACAATTAGACAGGTTCATCATCGTATTTCCGAACATCGTCCAATATGGTTAAACAAGGGACAAACAAGATCAATTCGTCGCTCTATTTTAGCACACCTTGTAGATAGTGAATATAAGGTTGGTGTTAATACTGCATTTGAAATTATTTATCGCATTTTGACTAATCTTAATTGCGCCCTACGAGTTCGTCTTCTACATACAGCTGAAGCAATAGGAATCCACCTGAAGATGCTAAACTTGTGTGTTCAGAATAAACTTGTACAGCCACTTACTTTACCTTGGTCATCGTTACATGAATGTATAGACGGAACTACTTCGCCCCCCTCCCCCTAAACCTTTAAAAATTATATTTGTCTAAATTACTTATTTCATTTTTTTTTATTTTGACCACTTCTTTAATTTACGTGTTATCCTTGTAAAATTAATTTATTCTAACCATTTCTACCTTTTAAATGTGTATTGACTTTCTTCGTCAATTATCAACCCATTTTGACGCTGACTAATTATTGTGAACAAACACATATTGCCACTTGATTGGTAAACTGTTGTGTATTGTAATAAAAACGCTATATATATTAGAGTAGAACCAAAGATGAGGATCTAATTGAAAAGTAAATATTTCTTCGCTCAATCTTTCTGTTTTACAAACGTCTAAATAGGGATTTTTTCTATATTGAAATGAGTTTTGATCTGTGAATTTATGAGTAAGAGTCATGTTTGAATAATAAATGTAAAGCTCCATAATAAAGCTGAAGTGGTTACATGAAAACATATTGACTAACTTTCCTATCATCAATTGTTCCTAGTGTAGTGATAATTAAGCTAGATTATAGAGAGAAAGTCTGAATTTCTATAATACTTAAATTTTGCACTACAGGATATACCATGAAGCAAACATTTCTGAGTTATTTTTTAACAGAACAAACAGAGAAAAATACACATGGTTGGTGGACACTTTTACTATTCTACACTGCCATTTTCGTTTTGTGCCCCATTACACTTAGCTTCTTCCTCCTCCCTAAAATCTCCTTTACTGAAAGATGATATATGAGCGCTTCAACACGGGCTAATAGACTCAACTGCTGGAAACATTTTCCACTCTGCGTATGTTCTATATAAAACTCTTGAACAGTCATTACCACTAAAAGAAGTGGGAATTTTTAATAAATCATATTCTTAAAATGAAGCTGAAATGAAAAGGGTGAGGGTTATGGTTGTTTTACTGGACTTGAACACAGCAACTCTTTGTATTTGACCTACCTTTAATAGTGATGACAGCTTTGGATAATAGACGGAGACCAAAATAAGTCAATGCAAGCTTTTTCACATCAATTATTGTTGATGTTTGAGTAAACTGAACTGTTTTACAAAGATAGTCAAACACTGTATGAACTGCTCGCACCGATAACTTTTCAATAAAATCCTTCAACCTGAAAGTGCAAACAAAAAATATTTATTTTACTCCAAAAGAATAATGCATTATCTACTAATAAAATGCTTACAACTTGACAGAATAGAAAAATATACTGATTCTACTCTTCAAGTCAACAATTCATCCAGGTAGAAGTATTTTTGAACTTAAGATTAACTGAGACATTCTCCTTGATGAAGTCCCTCAAACTTATTCATATTTGTTAAAATTAACAATGAAGCACAGAAGGAGAATCTACATCGTCATTTATCTTAGCAGCTTATATATTTGTCAATTGAATTTCAGAGCAGAACTTAACATATAGGCATTTCGCAGATTTAGTGGCCGTGGTGACTGATTGACCACCTGCTCTCAGCATAGAACTTCGCACAGATATGCACCAGTTCGAGCTGCTACACTCCCTCTATGTACCACACAAAGTAAGTGAAGAGAGTTAAGAGAGGTTCAAAAGAGAGATAATAAACAGAAATATCAGGCAAAAAGAATAGTGATATGGAAGAACAATAAAGTTTTATTGGATACTATAAATCAAAGAGAGTGAATGCATCTGCGCCATCGAGAACGATTTGGAGTCATATCACCGATTGTCTCCAGCCATTGGTTTCTACCGTCCCAACCGGGAAGTCTACACCTTCCTACATCGCTTAAACTAACTGTTGTGGATTTCACTGACGGAAGACATGTTTTGTTTTGACTACCACTGGCTAACTCTTATCCAACCTGATCCATCCTATGTCAGCTAACATTGTCCATCGAGGAACGTAATGTCTAGGCATACGTAACACATGTCCTAACCATCTCAGTCGATGTAACTAGCTTCACAGCCTCGCCGACTGATTTCCCCTCCTCACCCAGCACTCGACCGATGCCTCACCTCAATATTGCTCATCCTATTATTATACCACTTCACACGGGAGATAGAGCACAGGCACCTATGATCAAAAAGAGCTAGCCACGCTTGTCATGTCTTCCACCCTCAATGGCCAGGTCTCACAGCCATAAAAGAGGACGGAGTGGACTGATGAGTAGTACACACGCCCTTTGGTCGATAGCCGGATATCACGTCTACACCAGGGATGGCGTGAGTTGGAATATGCGAAACGAGCCTTCTGTATCCGTGCTGAGATTTTGTCAGCGATCAACCTGTTAGAGCTGATGCAACTTCCCAAATAAGTGAAGTGGTGGTCAACACGCTCTACCACTTCACTCCCTAGCTTTAAGCTAGGAGTCGATGCAGTCCAGTCCTGTCGCATCACCTTACGTTTCATAGTAGGAGCGAATCGTATGCCAAACATCCTCAGATTGCAGCTCAAGCTGTTCAGAAGACTCTGCATCTTGTCAGCGTCTTCACCTAGGAGGGAGGACCACATTCATCTGCATATTCTAAGTCAACAAGATTATTTCCTGGTAACAAGTCAATCCCTGAGTTTCTGAAGTCAGTTAGGGTTAACAACATTAGTATACCTATGGTGAAACTAAATAGTAATGGGGACAGTGGGCATTCCTGACGGACACCACTCGTTGTCACCACTGTCACTTCAACAACTCGCCATAAGCTCTCACCTGGCTGACTGCATGAGTTCGAGTAGAGTGCCTTGATCAATGCAATGTATTTCCTCGGGATTCCCTTTACAGCCAAGCATCGCCATAGTACCTCTCGGTCGACGGAATCGAATACCGCCTTTAGGTCAATAAAAATATAACGATTGTTGGACGCCGGTAAGCATGCCTATGTTTTGGAATCTGTCGAAGGGTGAAGATATGATTAATACACCCTCTTCTTAGTCTAAGTGGCATTGGTGTTATACTTTACGAGGTGGGGTCGTCAATCTGGGGCGAAACTTTGTTACTTTCCTGGGCTAAATACCGACCAGTGAACTAGGAGAGGTTTAGGAGTTTGTCATCCAGTTAAACCAACCAGGACCTTTCGTATATCTGGTTAGTATTCTAATTTTATGATAAGTTAATCTCCATCAAAGTAAATGAAAGTCAACAAGCGAAAAAGGATCAAATATTTGACATGACTAACTGCAGCCGATTTTCACCGTGAACGAGATTGAATGAATCAAAAGGGAGTCACAAATGAAACAGTGGATATCTCGATAACTGCTAATAGTGAAATTACCGCTGTGCAGTTTAATAATTCAAAACCTACAACTTGAAAAAACTTCAATCAATCATTACTTTGTAATTCAACCGGTTTATATCTAATTTCAAAATATATAGTACATGCCTCAGTCCATAAAACAAAATCGTAAACATCTGACAACAGCTTACGCAATATCAAATATAGTGGATTCAACTTGATATTGGCCATTCAAAGTTAAAACTACCTGAAGAAACGAGGTATCAGTTGCAATATTCACTTTAAATACTGAATTATCATTATAATTATAAACTGTTATTTTATCATTATTATCCTTAGATTTGTTGGTATTTTTGCACTTGACAGTTGTTGGCTAATTTTTAGAAATCTTAGTCTGTACTGTTTTGAGTTACCAGCTAGTTACTTTCAAATGTTGACCTGCTGTCCTAACATGACCATTTGGACACCACGTTGCGAGTGGATTAATTTTTTTTTCTCTACATTGCTGCGACCTATTTCGGAGTGTGGATTCTTTAACTAAGGCAATTAGTGGAAAGTTCTATGCTGATACGGCTGTTTATCTGTCGTTTCTCAACTATTTTATTATTTTTTTGATTACACTGTGTTTCTAATACTGTGTTGTGCATCACTTGGTTCCAATATTATACTAAGTTTGTGTTTTCAGATTATAATTATTTTTTATTCGCTCCATGAGCTCCGAGTGGAACACAGAGCTTCAGTAGCATATCTCCATTGTGCTCTGTTCTCTGGCACCACAACTCTATAAGCTTCCAGTCTCTCTTCACATGATCTTTACCTTGTCATACATAGAAGCCCAACTCGTCTCTCTCCATTCGTGTTCCATGAAAAAACTAAATGAACAGTAAATGGAAAAGTGAACAATAAATGCCTTTCAAAATTCTTCGAACAAAATTAACTACTATATTCTTCTTGACGGATTTACTGAAAGTACATGAGTTTAAAATTTTTGAAGATAGCAGCTACGATCTTAAGGTTTTATAATAATAATAAATCACAACAACAGCTCGGTGGTAATGTCTTTGACTTTGATACTCTGTTATCACTCTGCGGACTCAGGTAACGAATGAGTTACGAGTTTCCCTAAGTTTGTAGACACACCCTTCAATGATTCCCGACAACGGCAATATACATATAAACGGAACCTTCTCAACAGAAACTTAAGAGTAGCAATTACAGAAAGAACGACGATGAGTAAAAGAGGTAAGCAAAGACAACATAACGCATCCAAAAGTACGTAGCAGCAAGTAGTAGTTCAGCTCTAACCGAAAAATGATTAAAGATAAAAATAATTAAAGTAATACCCCACTACAAATTATGCTAGTACACCATCACCCATCAACTTACTTCGTGTGATTTCGGAAGTTAGACATACCACCCAAAATTCTTGTGAAAACTATCCAGTGTTTAATGTTTTCATGAATATTGTTGTCATCAACGGGGTGCTTGACCGTATGTGTATTAAGAAAAGCCTTGATTTGATTTGTACCACTCGACAATAAGAATTTTGAGACAACTGACTTACACTAAAGTGAAAAAAGAGTGAGCATTAAAAATCCCAGAAGTTTCACGATGTGCATAATAGAAGGTAATTAGAATAGTAAAACTACAATTCTATGCAAAAACGGTCAAGATCATAGGTATGGTGTCAGCGAAGTGATGGACAATGACTTCTGGCAATAACTCATAGGAAGAAAAATCACCTTTACCTGACAATAAATGCTTAATGCATGTCGAATTCGGCCTCACAGAAGATTTCAGAATTCATGGAGCTTTATCGCAACGAAAACCATAACCGGCCGCCAGACACCGTCTAGGAATAATCCAGACGTAAAATGTCCATGGTCAACATTTTCTAATCTCTCCTCCTGAGAGAAGGCTATATGGTCAGCTTGCTGGTAATGCCACGGATAAACTTGAATGACATTACAAACTTTTTAGCCGACTGTGTGACTTCACAGTCAGACCACAAATGTAAACGACTTATACGGTAGTGGTAACTGTCATTGGTCTAACTCCATCCTTACTAGTAAACTGTTTGCATTATGATTGATTACTGAAAGGCATCATGTGCGATGACACAGTTATGCATTATGCCCACATAATTACCATTTTCTTCAGTATGATGCATTGGTCAAAGTAGGATAACGTCGAAAGGAAACAAAGACCGACTAATCCAACATAATACCAACTCATAAAAGCACTAGCTGTTAATATCAGTCGTGTAAGACAGTATACATTCTTTAATGAAGAGAAGAGCAACCCATGTTCGCAGACTCCAGATAATATGTCTCAGGACCAAACATTGAGGCGCATAAAAACTTATGCTTCATTTTTCTATTTATCATCACACTCCACATCTTTGTTTGTCTTGTTCGCCTGATTTATAAGACCATCCTAAGCACTGGAGGTTGGATGAGAGGCTAAAAACACCGAATCCGTAAAAAAGAACACTATCGCTGCTGAAACTTCAACACATAAAAAACAGGACTTATTCTCATCTGGAATAAGAAGACAAGTCATCTCGAGAACGAATGATGCTGGTGAGTGGAAGCCTTCGGGAAGCTATTCTGCTGATGCGTCTTCTTTCTGTGAAAGCAAGACGAAGCATTGGAGCTTCGAATAACCAAACCATGTTTTAAACTGCAATGGCTCTTCAGATTGCAGAAGAAATGAGAAGATAAGGTATAGAATTGCTACGAATGTGTGAGAGCGGAGGGAATGCAAATAGAGCTTCCAAATTAGTTGAATGGAGAGTCAACAATCCACTCCGAACACAGACGACAACAGCGAACACGCTGTGTGCGGCCATTATGATACCATCAACATAATCGAAGACTCTAATGATGTAGGAAACAATCTCCCCCAGAATAATCACAATAAGATTGAACTCAAAAGGAAGCAAAGTTACAATTACAGGATATAAAAACCTACAAACAAGAGAAGAACAGATAAATGTTAGCAATAATGGACAAGACTCCACCAGTCAGATGGAGAAGTCGAAATTCTAATGGGTGATATGAATGATGAAATAGACATAAAAAACAGGAAGATGACACATCATGGGGTTGACATGATCCCATTGAAATATGTAAGAACAGAGAACTCTTTGTGGGTTGCGTGTTTAGTGACTTAGTGATTGAAGGCAGCTTGTACAAACATAAGAATATCCGTAAAGTGACGTGGACTAAACGAGATGAACACATACAAATTCATACAGAATTCCTATCCATTTCATCTAAAGAAAGCTGAAACGAGGAGTAGACGAATGATTAGACCACTATCTGGTGCAAGGAAGCTGAAAGCCTTCAACGAAGTCAGATATACAGCAGAATTCATATTTAACGCTCAAGAAGTGAAGGACGATGCTAAAAAGACATCATCACTGTAGCCACCAAAAAAGTCAGAGACATTAAGCTATATCCCCTAGCAAAGCTGCGTGAATCAACACTGGAGCCATCTGAAAGCGACGCAAACATAAACCTGTAAAGACATTTCAAGCGAGAAGAGAAGGCAGGATAAGGAATGGCTTTCTACATACACCTGACAGAGGGAAGAAGGTGAGGCAGAAAACGAACCGGTACAGAGGTACACAACGAAATGATAGGCTGGGCATAATTCAAGACGCACTGAACAAGGGAATGATGAAGAGTGAAACGAAGGACAGCAGACCCATTCAAGAATCAGAACAAACTTAAAGTAAGAGATTTCACAACACTGTATCTAATAATCAGGTCGCTATCTTGGAAGACTTCAACCCAGATGCAACTAGTGAAAGATAGTGAAGGAAAGCCAATAACCACAGAGATTGTAAGGTCGTTAGTGTACTGAAATCTGAGGAAGCAACAGGGCCAGATACGATCTCACCAGAGGCAGTGAGAAAGGACCCAAAGACCCCATCAAAAATGCTCCCACCACTACTGTAAAAGGTGTAGAAGAAAGGAAACGTAGTCGCAGATTGGAAGAATTATGTGATGATGACGCAAAATGCAAAGTAGTTCACAATAGAAAGCTCATAAACTTCACGCAGTGAGTGTTCCATAAAAAAGTGAAAACGTCTGCACTTACAACCAAACTAGTGGACATGCTGGTCTATGCTGGGAAGCTGGAAACCTCTGATTTAGAACATACAGTGTACACGGGCTCCAGAATGCCAAGGGTTACAGGAAACCATGGGGATGGAGCTGCTGACGCTGCTCCACTGCCTTGTAGACCAGACTCCAAGTCAAGGATTCGAGGCCCGACTCCTCAAGACAACCACCTGCTCCAGTCTCGGCTTCTGGTACTATCCCAGCCTTATCACAAACCATGAGATTTTGTGCGGCGCATTTCTTGGTGCCCATAGTGTACAAGATTTGTGTTTTAATAACAAGAGTTTCAAGTGAAGACGGGAGTAAGTCAACACTGCCTCCTTTCACCAATGCTCTTCCCGAATGTGGTGGAATGGAACATGAGACAGACCATGCATGGGGAATGATAACATGGTCATACGTTGTACCAACGAAAAAAAACCTGAAGATTCGGATCTCGAGAACGATTTGCGTATCACGTCACACAAACTGGAAGCTTCACAAGTGAAAATCAACAAGTTAACAGAAGTCTCTAGGAAGACGGGACTGCAAATAAAGATAAAGACATAGGTGATGAAGACATCTAACTAACAACACTAAATAATAATCAAAATCAATGGGAGAAATAATAAATAATAACATTCTTCAAAAGAATCGTTTCAATCAAAGCCGTCCACAATTCCAACGGGTAAAGTAAGACAGGAAGGTGTCCGTTACTCTGAATTTAGTATGGAGGCCTATAACACTCAGACGTAACGGACAATATTCATAATTTTAACACTAATGTCAAGTCAGTGCTTCTATGCGATTCAGATACTTGGCATGCATGTCACTAAAAGCATTTCCGACAGACTGCAAACTCACATCTACAACCGCGCTTTTCGCTAGTTTGACACTGAAGATCACAAGACCGACTAGAAGGAATAAGCAATACAGGACTCTGGCAGCCAGCGACCCAACCAACATGCTATTCCCCAACGAATATTCAGGAGGAGGTGGAGAAGGATTAGACATGCGCTGGACACGATCAAGTGTTTTGACGAGCCAGGTCCTCGAATGGAACCCGAATATGAAGCAACGAGTTGGGTGCCTAAATTTGAGATGCAGATAATTCCGAGAGTGAATGAAAGCTTGTGGATACCTATGGAGACCAGTTTAAAGTGATGGTATATGACCAATTGGAATACAGACATGCGGCTAAGGCCCGATCTTTCATTCAAATTGCGGGTAACCAATAATGTAATTAAGATAATTGTTTGCTTTACTCTTTTTATTAAAGCGTTCGACATCTGTTGAAGGCTTTGCTTCTAATTTTCATCTGTGTGGTAAGAAATTTGTTAATACTCAAAATACACAAATGAAACTAGCATCAAAATTATGCTATAGAATATTTTACCTCAATATTCACCATTTCAATCGGTAAGATAACAGCAATCGGGTCCAGATCACATTCAACATCTTTCAAAAATTCACCGAGTTCATCGTCAACATTTGAAATACAGTGTAGCAGGCAACTTGAATTTCTTTCATTAAATAATAAAACGTTCGGCAAGCAATGCAAACTAAAATCTAGTAAAGCACGTTTAAGATTTTGTTGATCAGACCCTCTAATCCAATCAGTGTTCAACACCTGAATACAGGCCTGTAAAATGGGTATATATTAAGAAAAATAGTAATAGGTTGATTAAAGTCAGTCATTTTTCACTACGTGATTCTGTATCCTCCGATTGCCTTATAAAACCAGACTAGAGCATGAGCTATATTTTAATCATATGAGGACACCAAAATAATACTCAACGTAGAAAAAGCGCCTTTGACTGACCACCTGGTTTCAGCATAGAACTTCGCACAGATATGCACCAGTTCGAGCTGCAACACTCCCTCTATGTACCACACAAAGTAAGTGAAGAGAGTTAAGAGAGGTTCAAAAGAGAGATAATAAACAGAAATATCAGGCAAAAAGAATAGTGATATGGAAGAACAATAAAGTTTTATTGGATACTATAAATCAAAGAGAGTGAATGCATCTGCGCCATCGAGAACGATTTGGAGTCATATCACCGATTGTCTCCAGCCATTGGTTTCTACCGTCCCAACCGGGAAGTCTACACCTTCCTACATCGCTTAAACTAACTGTTGTGGATTTCACTGACGGAAGACATGTTTTGTTTTGACCACCACTGGCTAACTCTTATCCAACCTGATCCATCCTATGTCAGCTAACATTGCCCATCGAGGAAGGTAATGTCTAGGCATACGTAACACATGTCCTAACCATCTCAGTCGATGTAGCTAGCTTCACAGCCTCGTCGACTGATTTCCCCTCCTCACCCAGCACTCGACCGATGCCTCACCTCAATATTGCTCATCCTATTATTATACCACTTCACACGGGAGATAGAGCACAGGCACCTATGATCAAAAAGAGCTAGCCACGCTTGTCATGTCTTCCACCCTCAATGGCCAGGTCTCACAGCCATAAAAGAGGACGGAGTGGACTGATGAGTAGTACACACGCCCTTTGGTCGATAGCCGGATATCACGTCTACACCAGGGATGGCGTGAGTTGGAATATGCGAAACGACCCTTCTGTATCCGTGCTGAGATTTCGTCAGCGATCAACCTGTTAGAGCTGATGCAACTTCCCAAATAAGTGAAGTGGTGGTCAACACGCTCTACCACTTCACTCCCTAGCTTTAAGCTAGGAGTCGATACAGTCCAGTCCTGTCGCATCACCTTACGTTTCATAGTAGGAGCGAATCGTATGCCAAACATCCTCAGATTGCAGCTCAAGCTGTTCAGAAGACTCTGCATCTTGTCAGCGTCTTCACCTAGGAGGGAGGACCACATTCATCTGCATATTCTAAGTCAACAAGATTATTTCCTGGTAACAAGTCAATCCCTGAGTTTCTGAAGTCAGTTAGGGTTAACAACATTAGTATACCTATGGTGAAACTAAATAGTAATGGGGACAGTGGGCATTCCTGACGGACACCACTCGTTGTCACCACTGTCACTTCAACAACTCGCCATAAGCTCTCACCTGGCTGACTGCATGAGTTCGAGTAGAGTGCCTTGATCAATGCAATGTATTTCCTCGGGATTCCCTTTACAGCCAAGCATCGCCATAGTACCTCTCGGTCGACGGAATCGAATACCGCCTTTAGGTCAATAAAAATATAACGATTGTTGGACGCCGGTAAGCATGCCTATGTTTTGGAATCTGTCGAAGGGTGAAGATATGATTAATACACCCTCTTCCTGGTCTAAAGCCTGCCTGGATCTCTTGTGTTTGTTCTTCTGGTGGACCGCTTATTTTACGCACTGTTATTGAGCCTAGAACTCCAGATATTATATCAGTCAAGCTAATCCCTCTGTGATTATCACAGGAAGACTTGTCTTCCTTCTTGTATAAGGGGATAATCGGTAACTTACACCAACCCGACCGGACTTCTTCTGATCCCCAGTACACTTTCGCCACCGTCCTTAAACACCTGTGGAGTCATTGCATCAGGTTCCGCTGCTTTGCCTCAATTCAGACTAATGACAACTTTTGTGACCTCAGTTAGTGACGGAGGACCTGTTGCATGCTCAGTAAGTTGAGCGTGGCTGTAGGCCGATTAAACTGCTCCTCAAACTGTTCTTTCCAACGTGCTAGTCGTCTATGCTGGGAGCTAATTATAGTGCCATCTTCCTCAGAGATTGTTTCACTTATCGTTTCCCTTTTAACACCTGTTTCCCTGATAAGTCTAAATATTTGTCTGGTGTTACCAATCGTCGATGCCTTCTTCATCTCTTCTGTTTTTGTCGCCCACCACTATCCACTGTTGTTGCGAAGGCTTCTCCATGTTCGGAACTCTCCGGAATCGTTCTTCTTGGGTCAATCATTTTGGATGAGGTGGTAGAAATCCACTGGCTCTTGCTGACTTTTGGTTTCAGGTTATTAGCAGCCTTTACAGCTGTGTTTTGGGGCTCTTCAAACAAGCTACAAACTTTCATCAACAGCTGTCTCCGCTTAATACTCAAGATCATATGGCCAAAGAAGATCGGCAACAGGGATCTCTGAGAACGAACCAACCAGGAACCAATTGTGGACAAATATGCAGGAAGAAATGAAGGTGGATTGGCCATACTCTGGGAAAACCATCAAGTGACATCATATGCCAGGCCATTGATCGAGTGGAACCCGAATAGGAAGCGTCGAGTTGGTCGTCAATGCTAGGGTGACATGGAAAAGGCCATGTGAAGAGGAGATTAAAGCATGTGGGCAGACGTGCAGCCAGATGAAAACTCTGACGGAGAGCTGAACGCAATGGGGACGTGCGGCTGAAGCCCTATGTTCCTCGAGGAATTAAAGGAGATAATACAGCTGTGTCTACAGCTAACTGTATATCGTTCCAGGCTCCCTCAGGAGGAGCCCTGCTGTCAACCTCACATATTCGTTTCGCTATTTCTTCCTTAAATAGATACTCGGTGTCTTGATCCGGTTGGGGGCGTAACTGCTTCACTGCCAAAAGTTTTTTTGTTCGTTTAATCGTAAGCACTAGCGTGAGCAAACCAGGGAGTGATCTCGGTCAGAGTTTGTGTTCCAGAAAAAAAGGCAGTCTTCTACCAACCCTCGCCAGACCCTATCGCTAAGTGGTCTATTTGAGCCCAACGTTGATTTGGTGATGGAGGTTAGGCAATGTCTGTCTTTGTGCCTAAAGTTAGTGTTGACTAAGAACAGACAACTATCTGAACAGAACTGTAGAAGATGATCACCGTTAGGATTCGAACCAATGATCCATTCTTTGAAAACCAATTGACAAAAAGAAAGAGTGATATTGCCACATAAATAAAAGAAACTAGAAAGCTATTTTCTCTCAGTCTGAGAACTCTTAGAAGTTAGCGTCTAGGACTTACTCAAGCCTCATTGCCATCCAGACACGGATTCGCTCTTTGTCAATACGTAAGGTGACAGAATCACTTCTGACTTGGAATTTAATATCAATTATCGGAACAACATGTGTAGATTCTAAGACAAACAACGATATAAAATCTTGAATAATACTTGCCAATATATGAGTTACCGAGGAATTTTCAATCACAATAACTTTAAATCAGTACCCGTAAAACAACTTTTTCCTCAAGAAAAGATCTAATAGAAATAATAATACGCTAGTATTTATTTTATCCATAATTTACTCATGCTACTAGGACTATAAATTTAACGGCGAACCGGCTGGCAAAGGTTTGCCTACCACCAGTTTGCATGATCTCTAACTAGCTAAATGTTATCAGGTTAAGAGGTCATTTATCCAGAGCAAATAATTTCAAAACATAAACCTGATACAATATGAGCACCGAAATATAAGCCACGCCAAGTAATGAAACAATAAAAGAAATGTAAAATAGTTCATGAAAAACTAAATGAAAGCAGGTGAGTATACCTATGAAGAACATCCAAAGAAGCGTTCATATCTTCGCATTGCTTCTAGAGGAAAAGTAAGGGACTGAAGCATGTTCAACATTGATCTCGAATCAAAGCTATGTGTGATAACATCCAAGGCCACTGACGGCAATAATCGCTTAACCCTATGTCTGACTGTCTGTCTGTTTTCGACATAGAACTTTGCACCGATGTGCGACATTTCGAGTCACCACTCTCCATCTAGCTCACAAAGCAATAGAAATAAGTAGAAGCTTAAACTCTAACTCAGGCTAAGCTAATACAACTAACCTTCATCCTACGATAACACATCATGAACTGACTAGCTTCCTTCGTTTCCATCCCAATCTTATAGTTACCTAACAATGAATGATATGAAAGCCTCTGGGATAATGTTCATAATACATCGAATTTGATATAAGACAGCATCAGTGACTGAAAGATGATCTTTGCTGGCCAAACTAGCAGCGCAAGAGGTGGTCCAAGTTGGCATATGCCTCTCTGAATTTCACCATACCAATTAAAATTTCTTCACACCACGATACACCCATTGACTGGGTATTGGTTTTCAGGAGAACCAAACACACGCATCCTTGCCTCTTGCGAGACGAGAACGGCATGCAGGATCAACCTGTGGCGCAACCACTCGAGAGCCCTCTCCCTCGGTTGAAAAGAGTCTCCTCACTGAATACTGTGTTTTGCAGTAATTTATAAAACTCTCATTTCTTTGCTATTGCTCACCACGAAGTTCTGGAGATTATTGAATTCTGTTAACTTTCGAACGCTTAAACCCTGGGTTTACTATTATTGACTACTAATACCTATAACAGAGTTTTTGGACATTTGTATCTTTTAACAACAACTCATATGTAAAACTGTATATATTATTGGATTTATATGTTCAAGTTGGACCAAGTCAGTGAGTCTGTGATTTTGGTATCATTATAGTTAACTGGGCTGAACTATATTGCATGTTGTTTTATTGTATCGTTGTTGTCGCTTTTTGCCCTTTTTGCTGTGAATTGTTTTCCTTTTGCTGGTGTTGTTCTGATTGTTTTGTCCGTTATTTTCCGATTTTGAGGGGAGCAACCCAAAAGGTCGCTTCTCTCTAAACTTTATCTTAATGTAACCATTCCTTTCTCAGGCGTGAGGCTAGCAACCCCACCCTGTAAACAAAATTGCTACAGAAACTTCAGCACGATGAACCTCTTTGCACCAAAAGAAAAAGTCTGTGTGGGGACATGGAACGTCCGAACTATGTACGAGACAGGGAAAGCTGCCCAGATCGCAAACGAGATGAAAAGATACGGAATCCAAGTGCTGGGAATATGTGAAAGCAGATGGAATGGGAGTGGACTCACCAAATTGTCAACGGGTGAGTCAGTGATCTACTCCGGTCACCCAGAAGATAACCACACGCACACCGAGGGCGTGGCTATCATGATGTCACCAACGGCAACAAAAGCCCTGATGCAATGGGAGGCGATCTCGTCCAGGATAATGACCGCCAGATTCAACTCCAAAGGAAGGAAAGTGTCAATCATACAATGTTATGCACCCACAAACAACGCAGACCTCGAAAAGAAAGAAGAATTCTACAGACAACTACAGGCAACAATGGACAATACTCCAGCTGGCGACATGAAAATACTAATGGGAGACATGAACGCCAAACTGGGACCAGACAACACAGGAAGGGAACTCATCATGGGTAGAGAAGCTCTAGGAGAAATGAATGAAAATGGAGAACTCTTCGCCGACTTCTGCGCCTTCAACGAACTAGTGATTGGTGGCAGTGTATACAAGCACAAAGATATCCACAAGGCTACATGGGTGTCACCAGACGGGCAAACCAAAAACCAAATTGACTTCATCTCAATCTCAAGGAAGTGGAGGCGCAGCCTACTGGACACAAAAGCAAGAAGAGGAGCAGACGTTGGCTCAGACCACTATCTCGTACAAGGGACAATCCAAATCAAATTAAAAGCTTTCAGAGAAGGAGGAGCTGCAGATAGACCACAAGCCAAGTTCAACACTCAAAAGCTGAAGGACCAGGCTACAAAGGACATCTTCATTGCAAGCATAAAGGACAAAGCCGAGACACAAATCAACACCAGCGAAGAGGTCGGCGTCGAAAAGCACTGGAACAACTTGAAAACGGTGTGGAGCCAAACCTGCATGGAAGTTCTAGGCAGAAAGAAGAGACAGGACAAACAGTGGCTCACTACGGACACTTGGAAACTAATAGAAGAGAGAAGGACAGTGAAACAAAAGATTATCCAGTGCACCGACGAGCAACAAAAACAGGAGTTGAATGCAAGCTACAATACACTGAACAAAAGAGTGAAGAAGAGTGCCAGGGAAGACAAAAGAAAATATTATGAAACCATGGCAAACGAAGCAGAACAAGCTGCAGGCAAAGGAGACCTCGCCACACTCTACCAAACAACTAGGCACCTATCGGGCAAAAGTTCGACACAGATTAAGCCAATAAAGGATGACAATGGAAAGTCAATCACCAAAGAGGTGGAACAAAGAAAACACTGGGCTGAACACTTCAAAAGACTTCTAAATCGTCCGCCACCTACAACGCGCCCAACAATACCAACAACGGAAGCAGAACTACCAGTGAACATCGACTCCCCGACGAAATCAGAAGTCCTGAATGCAATCAAGATGCTAAAAACCGGAAAAGCAGCAGGACCAGATGGAATCCCAGCAGAAGCATTGAAAATGGACCCAGAGACAACAGCGGACTTGATGACGCCACTGCTGGAGAAGGTGTGGAAAGAGGGCAAAGTACCCGAGGATTGGAAGAAAAGATACTTATTCAAACTACCAAAGAAAGGAGACTTAAGTCAATGTAAAAACTGGCGTGGAATTATGCTTCTGTCCATTCCAAGCCAAATACTAAGTCGCATCATCCTGGAGAGAATCAAACACGCCCTGGATGAAAAACTTCGACCGGAACAGGCTGGATTCAGGAGAAACAAATCATGTATTGATCAAATCGCCACTCTACGGATCATCATTGAACAAAGCTTGGAATGGCAGTCACCTCTCTATCTCAACTTCATCGACTTTGAAAAGGCCTTCGACAGCGTCGATCGAGAGGTGATTTGGAAACTACTTCGCTACTACGGGGTCCCATCGACAATTATACATCTCATCCAACAGTTATACGACAATGCTGCATGCCAAGTAATCCACAACGGGAAACTTACGGAAGCCTTCGAAGTGAGGACGGGAGTGAGGCAAGGCTGTCTATTATCGCCAATGATCTTCCTGATTGCAGTAGATTGGATAATGCGACAGACAACGGGCAATGAGGAAACAGGCATAAAATGGACTCACAAAAAAAACTTGGAGGATCTGGACTTCGCCGATGATATATGTCTGATTTCCCACAAACTGGAAGATATGCAAGTGAAAAGCAACAAGTTGGCAGAAGAAGCATCAAAGATAGGACTTCAGGTGAACATAGAGAAAACAGAGGTGATGAAGATTCCTGGCCAACAGTAACAACAACAGACAACAATCAGCATAAATGGGAGGAACCTGAAAGAAACAACCTCCTTCACCTACCTGGGAAGCATCGTTTCAACTACAGGCGGAACTGACGAGGATATCAAAGCCAGAATCGGAAAAGCAAGACAAGCTTTCATTACTCTTAAGTCTGTGTGGAGGTCAACAGCACTCAGCATCAAAAATAAGATCCGGATTTTCAACTCCAATGTAAAATCAGTGCTACTATACGGATCAGAGACTTGGCGAGTCATAAAGAGCATCTCAAACAAACTTCAGACCTTCATCAACAGCGTTGTCTTTGCTCAATACTCAAGATCAGATGGCGGCCAGAAAAGATCAGCAACAAAGATCTCTGGCAATGAGCGAACCAACGCAGGAACCGATTGTGAAACAAATAGGCAGGAAGAAATGGAGATGGATTGGCCATACTCTGAGGAAACCAGCAAGTGACATCACTAGACAAGCCATTGCTCTAGTGGAACCCGAAAGGGAAGCGGTGGCGAGTTGGTCGTCAGTGCGAGGGTGACTTGGAGGAGGTCATGCGAGGAGGAGATGAAAGCATGTGGGCAGACTTGGAGCGGAGTGGAAAAGTTGGCAGAAAACAGAAGGAAATGGAGGTGCGCAGCTGAAGCCCTATGTTCCTCTAGGAACTAAAGGATGTAATAATAATAATAATAATAATAGAAATTTCATCTGTCATCTATTCACTAGTACTCGCACAACTACCTAGATAAATGAACTTGTCGATTACCTGTAAATTGAGAGGGTAAATCCAGGTACAAGCTCCAAAGAGCAGGAGCTTTCACCTGGGAAGTGCAAAGCACATAACATACTTACAGACACTGATCTCAAACTGATTAAGTGGGAATTGGGTAGACTGAATGTCATCGCACAATAAGACGATATCGTCTGCATACCCATGTTTGAAAAGCCCTTCTCCGGACATCATATCCACACTAACACAATAAACACTTCGATGCTGACTGCAAAATATTATCGATAGCAAAGTTAAAGAAAAATAGCAAGATTGGAAAATCCTTTCTAACCTCGTTACCGGGTGTGAAAATGATAATGTGGTTGCCATCATCTGACTCTGTACTGTAACTGAGGTTTTTTACATGGGGTTTTGAAGATATTGATAAAACCCTAAGAAACACCTTTTTGGTATGCAATACATTTCACGGTATCCGAATAAGTGAAGAAGGGTGTAAATGTAGTCGTAGACGAAGCCCAATTTCCTCTTCGTTTACCAGTTTTTCAAGCGTTTTATAAAGTTTGAGAATTATCATGCGACTAGCAACATACGAACACTTTAACGACTACCACAAGGGTTCGTAAAGCCTTTTCAAGATTGAAACAATGATTGCTTCATCCCAGTTTAATCGGACTCAATCTACCGAATTTTCACAAACAATCTCATCAGTTCTCTGAGTAGAGCATCACCATTATCTTTGGAAGAATTGAGGGGGTGAGTTGTCTAGACTGAGAGCCTTACGGCGTTTGAGTACTTGGACTTCCTTACTGCCCCACACTTCGTTAGGTGAATTGATTGCAACCAACTATAGACCACTGTATACTAGAGTAGTGAATGATGATAACGTAGACCAGCCAGTCCTGTCGAGCGTTACAGGTGTCTTTGGACGTTGTTAATTCGCATATAATCTGCTTCATAAACTGTCTCTTTGACATCATGCTGCTTACTACCAGTGACTTTGACGAGTTGGAAGATATTTTAAATACTGCCAGAAGTACTCACGACCTGATTACTAGTGTTTACCATTCTTACGTAACTGGCGTGCTTTAGTGAGGAAGGTTATTGTACTCTTTGCCTCTCGGAATGTATCAACCAATATCAAGAACTGTCACAAACTCATTTTTAGCGGAAAGCTTTTCAAAGCCATCATACCCATTTTCATGGTATTTTATAAGTGTACTCAGTGTTCGTCCATATTTCATTGAGGGATCACTAGACAGTCTTCAGTCTAGTTCGTTCAGATATTCAGATGCAGTAGTAAGCGCAAACCATCTACTTACATAAACCTGTTTATGATGACTGCCGAAACGCAAAGGTTGGTCACACTGGAAGTATGAATGGAATCTAGACGACTGGTCCAGGAGGAGTGGCAATCCTGAATGTACTCACACTCTCGGTAGTTGATGGTAATGTGAATCCATCCTCCAGACAGAGGAAGTCAATTAACACAACAGCTATGGTTGTTTCGGAAATTTAGTGCTCGCCAAAAATACTTGTGGTAAATGCAAAGCTACAAAATACGGTCTCAATCACCTAAACAAGTCTCAGATGCACCTAGACGCCCGATCAATATTTTCAAGTTTCTATATAGTGTTGTAATACCTGTAGAGAGAGATTGATTGTGGTCATTCAGATAATGATGAGACATCTCTCATAGCACCTAGATGCAATCTATCGACGCGTAAACAGAAATGCCTAAAAATGAATAGCTCTCAACCTAGTTAACTCCAAGCACAATACAATATAACATAACAGCGTAGAAATGAATGTTAATGAGCCCCCAGTTGAGTAACGCAGCTTCGCTTTATTGCTTAGTGCAACAGCCACACTTGCTAATGTCACAGAGACGGAGAATAAGCCCGTGTGAAACACCATTTTAGATGATAGATAGGGAAGTTATTCAAAGCATTTTACTCAGATGTTGTATGCGATGGTGAAATTTGCAGCATACAGTGACAGCGAGGTATACCAGAGTTCTGACTAAGCCTGAATGCTGTCTGACTCACATAAATGTTACATATAGCAAGTTTCTACATGATACCTGGTGTCCAAACGGTCGCTAAATACGTGACTGCAGGTTACCTGATAACAACTAATTGGCGACTCAAAACAGTACAGACAAAGATTTCAAAAACAATGAACAGTTGGAGAAAATTAACTAACAGACGTAAGGATGATAAAGATAAAACAAGACAGTTCATATATATCACTAGTTGGGACAATATAATGATAACTGATTAAATGGCCGAATGTATCACTGATCAATTAGCAGATGAGATATTTTGTGACTGTAGAGATGAGCTGAGCTTTCGAATGAATTATCGTTTCATATTTTATATGAGGGTTGAGATTCTGCTCTGAAGTCCAGATCGAAACAGGTGGTTGTTTTAAGGGATAAGTCTTTGACTTGAAGTTTCACACAGAAAATAGCAGGCCAATGTCAAGAGTTGCTTTCGTGTGGTTATAACTAAAACAAGTTAGTTTCTTCCAGATAATGAAGCCTATAAGTACCATTTGATTGGGATCAGGGTTTCCAAATTCACCTAAATGAATTCATCATAACAACAAGTAGGCTCAACTAAATAGGTGGATACAGTGTATCAATTATTTATTCTCCTGTAGTACATTTGGCTTTAAGGAAAGCAGAAACTCAAAACTAAGGAATGTAACTTCCAGTATTCAGCAAAACATGAGTTTGATCATAATGGTTTAGTGTCTACCAATCTGGAAATCAGTTTGGTTCTCCTCTTAAGAAAGTTTATGATAATTTATCACACTTCACAATACAAAAAATGTTCCAATGCTTTTTTATATTATGTTATAACAAACTTTCAACGGAAACCAACGTAATGTAGGAAACCACTTGACTTAAATTACTTTTATATTAGCTGATATGGAGAAATGTTGGTGACAACCGGAAAACAAACTCACGGTGTTTAATAACTTCAGATGTGGGAATTGATCAGAACTTAGTAGGTTTGAATTTAACATACGTTGCTCAACAACACAGAGTAGACGTAGACAAAGTACAGTCGTATTCTGCAAGGACAGATATTCATCCATTATCAACGGATCCACTGATAATTTCATAGCACCCTCATGCCATGTTGATAAGAAGCTGATTACCAGACCAGTAGCAGTGTAGATATAATTCAATATTGTAGACCCATAAATTGGTTCAGAAGTCAAGTTAAAGAGTGTATCAGTACCTTGGTATATTGCATCCAAGGCTCTCTGTAAACAAGAAGAATAAACTGCATATAATTCCATATTAGATAAGTTTATTTTAATAATCACACAGTGTTGCAGTATTAACAACTGGATGACGTTTCGAACATAAATTACTTCTCATAATCCTATCAATTTAGTCACGCGTTTTCACAATTTCTCTAATATATATTTTCTCTCTTTCTGTCACTCTAACTTCCCATTATTGTTTGTTGTCACTTTCCACATCTCCGGTATAACCGTTGAGTCATTCCAATTCCACGTGTGCGGTGTTGAATCGATAAGCACCCTACCTCACTCCATTTTGTGATTACGTGTAGTGGATAAGGTGCAACGGCTGGGCTTTTTTCTAGGTTATTTAACTTAGCAGGGTCAATTATTCTAGGATAGTACGCAACACCAACCACAGGCTTAATTAACATAATGTACATCTTGCCTGACTGGTTTATTGGCGTGAGTAAAAGCGTATCAGCTCATCAAAAGGCAACTAACTGAAGTGGAAAAAATTCATTGGACGAAAGCATACGGGAAACAGAGCAATTGGATGAAACTTCATGAGGATTTAGAGAACCTGGAGAATGATTGGGAGTGATTGCTTTTCCTCATCACGAAAGATTTCGGACTACATCGATAACGATCTCCAACAAATTATTCTAGAAATCCCTAGGCCCCCACCCAGACAGATATCAACCCCACTCCATGATTGGTGCCCAGTCTTCGGCATGCATAACGAAGTTCCTACCCATCTCAATCAATCCCGCTTCACAGACTCATCGATTGGCTTGCCCTGCTTACTGTACACTCTAAACCCAATATCATTATTACTGACCAGAGATTGAACGAAAACTTATGTTGTCAAAAACTGCTACTTCATTTCTTCAATCTCCAACGGTTATGTCCTACAATATATGAAGTAGGACAAAAAGAAATGTTTTAGTGAATACACGTCCTTTGATGGACGGTAAGATATTACGCCGGGGCCAAAATTAACACAAGCTAACAAGTGCCAAATGAGCCTTTTGTACTTGTGCTGAGATTCAGTCGGTAGCGATACTACTCACAATCATTTCACTCTCTAACCTCAAACTAGGGGTTGGTGGAAACCAAACCTGAAGCATCACCTTAATTTAACAAAGAAAACTCTCATGCCAAACATTCTTTTACTTCTACACAAGGTGTTCAGAAGACTGTATTTAGTTAAATTCTTCGCCAAATATGACAATAACATCATCTGTGTGCCTTTGACAAAAAGACTTTCCCTGGCAGCAGGTCAATCCCCGAAACATGGGAATCAATGAAGGTCGCATCCACTAGTACATCTCTAAGCAAACTTAATAAGAGTGGCAATAGTGGACATCCTGACGAACATCAGTAATTTTTGTCAATTTAACTGATAACTCTGCATAAAGTCTTATACGACAGTACAAGTCCGAACACAGTACCTTGATTTGTAGAACATAAGTTCTCGGCACTTCTTTTACAGCCGAACATTGCCATAGCACCTCTCCAACAACAAAGTCAGATACCGTTTTCACATCAAGAAATATGTCATCTTTAACGAATTTCTATACACCTGCTAATACCTTCGTTAATCCAGCTAACAAGTCATTACTATCTTTGAAGTTTAACCATTATCTTCTGCCACTTTACCTTTACTTCATTTCGGCCGAAGTTGGAAGACTGACATCTACATCTTATCTACATTGCGGTTGAACGGCTGGCAACTAACCGGTTAGTAGCTGTAGGCAAGTTATATTGCTTATTAATGTATTTTGCCAAAAGTTCAGGTCATGTCTCCGATCCTTCTCAACTAACTTACAGTATTATTTTGGGAGCACTTTTTCTAACGAACCTATCACTGATATCACTTTCTCCTTCCTCTTTCTTCACCTACCCACCGGCCCCCCTCCACTTTAGCGGTCGCTGGGATGACTTTCAGTCAGCTAATACTTGAACAGCGTCCGCTTCTCGCCATGTTAACAATTAGTCTACTAACATCAACCATTTATGATCACACAGCACAAACCGGCTTCCATTTATCGAGATTTGGTAGCAACTAATCAACACCAATTTCCACTGCTTATATGGCAGGTTGGATATAATGCCATGATGAGTACTACTGTCACTCTAGGATGTTTAACTACACACACACCCCAAATATAGACTTCATTTTCCACCGACAAGTTGGGTGTTCCCTACATCATGGTCACACCCATACTCGTGCATGGAAGGAACACCGATCTTTCAACAAGCTTCTCCATCGGTCTATATGTATTCATTGTTTAATTATGCTTCTCAATGTTATTATCTTTTATTTAACTTGTGACATATAACACATTTGAAACAACCTAATAGGATAAAATAATGATAAAATTAAAACTGATAACTGACCTGTTTTCCGTATACATCAGTTAGCTCCACAGCGCTGCACAGAATGCGAAATACACGATGAATAACAAGAGGTAAGTAAGCGTGAAAACTGGCAAACAACGATCCTAATGTGTAGCTAAAAAACAGAAAAATCAGTCGGTGGCAGAGACGACTTACCTTAAAATAGATACTAATCGGTATGCCTCCTTCAAAGTAGTCAACTCGACAGGTGAGCAAAGAAACTTTAGTTCATCCGACTACAAAAACAATGATTATATAAATAAAGATCAACTATCCTACTAACCTCATCATGACAGACAACACTTTTTGAACTGTCAGGTGCTTTCAGTTTCCAATGGAAATCATGAGAAACCTTCTGATCAGAAAGCTCCATAGCGCCTAGCAAGTCTGGAACAAATCAATACGTAAAATGTCACACAAAATCATAATTTTTACAACGAGGACATTAATTTTTAAAGCAGGAGTTCTATTAAAAATATACTAGCCTCTATGTTTGCAGTGAATTCAACACTTTTTTTAGAAAACAGCATCTGAATACAGTTGGTAATACAAAAGAACGAGTGATAAATTTTCCATTTATATATTATTTCATAATTACAACAATACAGAAATCGTATTAAATCTCAATAAAATGAAAGAATGAACAATACTAATGTGGTGGTGTGATACAGATAATGTGTGCCAACAAAGTGCTGTTCTCACATGTTCCTACAGTTCAGTTCGGCATGAACAACAGAATACTACATATCTATTTGAACATTCTATTTCATGTTAGAGTCGGAATGTTATTGTCAAAATTCAATACTGCATAGAATATACCCATTTGAATATTCTATTTGATGTTAGAGACAGAACACTTTCCCACAATTCAATAGTGCATTGGCAACAGAATACTATGTATGTTTGAACATTATATTTCTTGTCGTCTGATGTAAACCGAAATCACAAGCTTGGTGATTAGTTAACGAATATAAACTGTGGATATACAAGAAGCGGTTTGATTAATGTAAAATATACTTTGGCTTCCGTGTCATGCCTTTTTGTTATTAATCTATGACTTCAAAATACAGTCAGAAAGTTATGTAAGTACGCTGATATAATCCTGAGCACTGATTCATGCTTGAAATATTATTTAGAAAACAATACTGTAGCATCGTAGTGTATCAAATAAACAAACCAGTACGGAAATTAAACTCTACCATTATGTCCACACTTTCGACTCACTAAGGACTGAAAAAGCGACCACAGAAAATCACGAGTCATTTGCACTGAAAAAAATGCCAAGTATTATGTTTTGCACTGAGAGATTTGACTGACCCTGTTATAAAGTTAAATTTTAAATAATTTTATCACGTTCTAGCCCAACTCCACCAACTGTGAATTGAACATTTGAGTGATATCCTAAACTCTCAAATATGTAACGTAATAACTGTCCTAGTGCATAATATGTAAATAGCTATTGTAATGTACAGGATATATCTATAACAAAATCAGATTGTGTATTCTCTCACAATTGTGAACTGTGAAACACTAGTAAACACTTGTAGTTCATATATTCTATCAGCTCTGAGGTTGGAGTCTATGCAGTATAATGACTAAAAAAGTAACTAATCGGAATAAATAAGAAAATTACTGCATGAATCAAAATCAGTAACTCAAAACGCAGCTTCATAAGATAATGCTTTAGCACTAATAATAATAATAAAAACAACGGCGGTATTAAGTTGTACAACTCAAACCAGACTATGAATCATATCTATCATGTGAAAGCTACTAAAATTAGTTAACTGTGAGATAGAGTGACTTGTGCATTATTTACATCACATCAGTGAGCTAAAGCCTTTTACTTAAAAAAAGCATTCAAATACTGATTAAATGTGTCCAGTATTTCGCAAAATATATTGCGCAACACACTCATCCATCTTTAGGTCTTAAGGCAGATAAGTTATCCTAATATTATCTATCATATTATACTGTGAAGCCTGTTAACGCTGAAATGCACAAAACTAACAGTATTTCATAATAACTTAGATAATTTAACAAATAAACTAAGTACTTATGGCAGCCACAGGACTGATATCTAAAGGTAAATACAAAAGCCTCACGAGGTAGATTACATATAACATTATAAATATAATGAATATTTTGGAGTATTTACCTTGAAGAACTGACACCAAATGTAAAGAACGCTTGAGATATATGTCTAAATGATGTCTTTCAAGCAATAGCATAAGCGATTTGATTTGATCTCCAACAATCTCTAAGTGGTAAGTGAACTGTGGTCGACAAGCAATCACAATCAGACGGTAGATACACCAATTAGAGAAATCTATTGTTTTTTAATAAACAGAAAACATGCAATACTAAGTACAGATGCAAAGAAAATTCAATATTTCCTCAGTTTTGTTTAAATTGTCACTAAATGCAAATCCAGCAACATTTTTACGTCTATAGCATGCGTAATAGCGAAATTCGGTGTTTCTAGTACACCAAATTAAAACTGACAAGTCTTTTTTGACAAGGCAAATTTAACTATCAAAAGATTATCATTAGCTAATATCTTATGTTGTAATACTTCTGCGTTTCCTAAAACTCGATTTGGTAAATAACTAAACTACTATGTATTATTTGGAACTATATAGTAAAAACAAAAATCTTCATTGGAATGACGGACAGGATGCTAGACAATACTCAAAAAACACCTACATCAACCAACAGATATGAATATGAATTTTTGGTTCACTTCCTAAACTGCATAAAGCGTATTATTTAGAGACTTATTCAGATCCGCTCTGTATGTCTTCGACGTATAACTTTGCACATATGTGCGGCAGTTTAAGTCACCACACCATGTAGCACACAAAGTAAGAGAAGTAGAAGAAATGCATAATATAGACAGCAAACAGAGGTGTGAGACAAAGGAATAGCAATAGCGAAGAACGAAACAGTTTCATCGGAAATCAAAGTCACAAGGAGTAAGATGCATCTGTGCCACTGAGAACGATTTTGAGCCATGTCACCAATTGTTTCTAACCATTGGTTTTTACCGTCCTGAGGACCCCAACCAGGAAGTCTACACCTTCCTACGTGGCTTAGACTAACTGTTGTAGATTTCATTGACTGGTGCCATGTTTTGGTTTGACCACCGCTAGCTCTTAGATCCGCTAGTGGCAAACGAATTTTACTAGCTCTGACAGAGGTCCCGTATGCATGGTGATGGTTTAAAAATCAGGAGTTAATAAATCTTAAAGTGCGAATTAGTCCATCTCATTCCATTTAATTAACATTGATGATAAAGAAGTATTCATAACTTAGTCGAAGAGAAATCATTCATGTAATATTAGTATTATAAAGATTACGAAATTAAAAATCCCACAAAAATTTAAGTGCTGACGGATGAATACATAAAGATTTTTGGAATAATATTACTCACCATCCATTAGATCATTTGTCAAAGCTTGTGACATCTGATAGTGGCGGTACTTGAAGGTGCTTTCAACCCGCGAGAGGAGAGGTAACAAACCGCTGACTTGACTTTCTCCCAGACGATCTACACTCCCAGCAATTTCATCCAAAATACAATAAACAAGTTTCACAGTATCACAAGCATCATAGCTAAAGGGTGGCAGAAGAGAAAACAGAATGATAACGAAAATTACGACAATATTTTTGAAAAACTGACATCCTAAAGGATACTGCGATACAAACTTCAAAATCTTAATCAACAAAACATACGACCAATAATTGTTTGATAAGATTTGTTAACCTTACGAATTCCAAATACAATAGTCACAAAGACAAACAAACAAGTACATATATATATATATATATATATATATATATATATATATATATATATATATCCGTGTATGTAGAGTATTCAGCTGACGAGTTCTACCGGAATTTGATAAATTTATTAAATCCTGCTTTATTAACCTTTACTGCTTGTTTTAAATTCGTATCGGGAAATAAATGTTTTCAATTTTGTTAATAATTGTAAGAACTGTATCGCTGACCGAACAAAAATAAATGACAATTCGTAGACGTGGCCCGATCATAAATATTAAAAAGATGTTAGCAATAAGCACAGCATGATTTCTGAACAACTTTAAACTGTATCATAGGTACACTATAAACGAAGAATTTTGATCACAAAACACTCAGTGTACAGTGTACAAATGATATACATAAATCTGGATGTACCAGTATTTAACATTAAGTAAAAATACAGAAAAACATAAATCACTGTAGGGCCTTGCCAGATGTGCAACAATCCAAATTGTTAAACTCCGGAAAATGAAACGTAAGGAAATGGTTAAAGATGTATCAAACATTAATTTAGTGTACTGCACCCATATTCACAATTTTTAGGATCATAAAAAGAATACGTTTGGGCCTCTGTGAAACATTTAAAGCCAACTGTTGATTCTTAGTTAGGGAGAATAAAACTTTCTACATGGATCAGACCGACCATCAATGATTTCAAAAATTAGTGCTGCTTAGCTCAAACTACTGATAGTTATCTCCCAACCTAATTTTTTGCTTAGGCGAAAGTTTCAACGAGGGGAATGTTGTGGCTTGGTTTCCGTAACATGTACCACAAACATCTCAATGAATGAAGACTTAAAACCTCACCGAACAACTTAAACTCGTTAAATAGCAATCCATTTCAATCTCAGTACTATTTGCTTTGTGATGGCATCTTTTGATTGACCACGAACTTGAATAAGTCTTCGGGTGTTTTACACTATTATGGTTTCCAACAATTAGGTAGAAAAATGTTCGGAATTAACTCATTTTAAGATTAAAAGAACAAGATTGCAAAGCTGCTGTCACGCTTATAGCAAGCATAACGAAGACCTAATGAAGAATGGATGAATAGTGATTGAAGTGACTGAAAGTGCAGGACCAACGACATAAGGGGATGTGGACAGACACATGAAAATCAAGCGCATTATGAAAAACTACGGTTCATGTTTAAATTCTTAATTTACAAACAACAAGACTTGCACAGTCAGCATTTCAACGGAACGAAACCTCATGCAGAGACGACCTACTAGAAAAATACTTCTCACATATGCTGATTATAGTACATAGAGTACTATTGTGAGCAAAATTACTGCTCTTAACTATATCAATCGTCAGAATTTCCTATTAAGTCTGCATAAAACTGCTTTGCGGCAGTGTTAAGTCTAACAAGTCACATATTGTGACCGCTGTAAGGGATTAAACCGTCGAAATTTCCTCACGTTGATATTAATGAATCAATAAGCAAAAGCACCATGTCGCCAATGCTTTTTATACCACGATGACAACCGAAATGTAAATTTAACTTGTATGCATTGAAATGAAAGCGAACCTCATCATTTATAAAGTAAGATCGAAGATTCTACAGTGTGTAGAAAATACACAACATGATACAGACGCCATATACAAGGTGTTGAAATCCCAGGTAATAAAAGCAAGCTGTTGTGCGAACCCAGGAGTGGAGTTCTTAGTTTTATTGGAGTCACCAACAGAGAAACTGGAAGATCTTCAGTCAAGTCAAGAAAATTTAATTGCAATCCAAACGAAAATTCAACCATAAAATACAATAGGAGGCACTATATAAAATCGGATGAGTCAAAAGATAAAGTCGGAAAAATACGCTTATCAAGTAGATTTAAATACGTATTTTCTTTTATGCTAACTCTTAAGTTAAATAAAGTTGCAGAATGTACATAATAGCAGTTTTACGTCATATTTGACGTCTCCAGCAGTTGCATCAGATGAATTCGTGGACATTATCCGAACAAAGACAGTATTCTAACAAAATGATTATACACATTCCAAATTCAATGTTTTCAACCACTCCCAACAAGCATTGACTGTTGGATAGGAAATAATTCGTTGAAACTTTTACCCTTAATATGCTTTAATAAATCATTCTCGCAAACATTTTTATACATTACAGTACCATCAGATGTGTTATGTACGCTTCTTCAGGATTTGACAACTTGAACACAGTCCTACATTGACTTTTAGCCAGTTTATTAAGTAGTTGAGATGATTGGAGCAATACACCCCATCATGTACATCGTAGTAAAAGTTTGTTCAGTGGTAACCCACATCATGTTCGAAGCATAAAATGCAGAAGCACGAAATTAAGACACTGTGATTTCTACAAATATAACAGGGACTTAACGCACGCAAATTTCGGATGTCTTCATCCCGCAGGATAAATGTCGATTCGATTCCTCAAAATTGATTCAATATTGGATGTTACATCTGATACACCCTAAAAATACACAACTTTTTGTTGAGTTGTGAATTTTAGTCTGTAAAGTGAAACGGCAACAAACAATTTCTATACAAGTGATAGGACTAACACCTTGATGTACAGTAAATGTTATACACGGACTTTTAAGTAACTTTTATTATTTTTTAATTAAGTGACTATTAAGTGCCTAATATACTTTCACACGAACTACACGACTACCCGAAGAGTTATAGAAACGGATATTTTATATCATTTATATTTAGCACATCGACGCAAGTGAACTACAGTGAATCCACTGAAATTTCAAACAACCATGAGCAGATGAGTAGCGAGAACAGGTTGCCGAACTATAGACTGACAAGTAGAAGAATCAAGAGTAAAATCTACTCACCCACTTTATATGACTACAACATAAACGAAGATACAACACAACAAACATACGCAATGAAAGTAAAGTAATACACTTGACAAAAATAACGACACATAAGAAAGTAAGGTGAGGACTTTAAATTTTCCTGCATTGTTCTTTTACAACTTGTAAACAGCTGTAATGCAAGCCTCAGTCTTAATCTGGGGTGTGAGAAACTAAATAGACAACTTCACTACGGCGCTCATAAATTACCTCATGGATTACACGCACGCACACAAATTTGGATCCACAAAGCCTTTATGTGACATGTATTGAGGTGTTGCAGCATCACAGAAATTTGCGGGTGACACACACCCAGAAAAAGTTGAGGATATTAATGACTGTAAGGAAAATAGTAGAAACAGCTGGAATTGGAATTCGGGAGTAATCTTCTAATTTCTACATTCATAATCACTGACAATGTACTTCTAGATTGCATAACAAGACCAAGGTAAATTTCGTACTGCACTAAACGTATTATAAACACAATTACCATCATGACACAAAAAAGCACGATGAATGACACTTTTTATACGCTGTTTAATAAAACTTGTTGGCACTTGAAAACAAAAGGAGGAGGAAACTAACCTCTCATTGTTTCCAATGGGATCATTTTCCTGTACCGCCTGAAATCAACAAATGAAATTAGCTTATATTCAGACAAATAACACTGAGGAAAAAACTTCGTTCCTGACGGCTAAAACAATTTCAAATATTATTAATGAAAAATAAACCAAGATATTACTGTTACAGTTGGTCTACAAGAGGTTAAAAAAGCAACAAAATCAAACCTCTTTTCCGAAACATGTTTGCCAGCTTGCCGTTCAGCTAAAGCTTAGTTCTATGGCTTTACCCTACACGACGTGTGGATGCTTTAATGACAAGAAAATGCAATTAGTTTTGGAATGAATTCAGATTCAGTTAATATGGATACTAGCCGCTTGGTGCCTATGCTAATCCTAGCAATATGTATCTCCGTATAGATCTAATTTTTCTTCGAAATAGTTCACCGATGTAGCTGATGCTAATGAATCAGGTAATTTATCTAGATCATTTTGTAATACCAACCTATCATCATTGTTACTTACAATTTCTCAGATCTTAATCCCGCCCGATTATAATGAAGATGACGTAAGAATCTCCGGTAGTTCATTTGCGTATAGTAGGAGGAGCAGGGAGCTTAGTACAGCTCCCCGAAGTAATTCATTCAAGGCTTGTCTCCACCTTGTCAGTACATCGTTAACCCTTACCTTCTTTTTTCAGTCCATTAGGTAGTCACTAAACCACTCACATATGCATTGGTCAAATCCGAAATCTTTTAGTTTACTAAAGTTAAGTGAGTATGCATTGCACGTTATGTACTAAATAACAACCACTTCAAGCGCTGTCAGCGGTAAACTACTCACCCGAGCACTTATCTATGTTTCTGTTACAAAACACAAAGACTGCAAAACTTTTGTGGATATTATACCTTATCTCACTATTCTCAGCAAATCTCCCAAATAACATTTTCTTCTGGTGCATTGCAAGACGTAGGACAGTTACCTGCAGTCTCTCAAGAGTTCCTGCAGTGAGCCCAAAGTCAATGCTAGCCTATGTCTTCTATAAATGACTCAGCGAGGTAATTTATTGCGAAAACTTATCAACTGATGGCCTGCTGTCCATTTGGTGTGATATTTCGATACAAATTTAGCTTAATAAACTCAGTGATTTGCAACCAGAGCAGTTCAGTAGGAGTAAAATAAGCCATTTACCGGTTCCATTTACACCTGGAGCAATACTCGCGCGCAAGTAGGGTTATTGATTAAATGACCTGGAATAACACAGATTTTATTCCCAATAAGATGCTTAAGAATATGACAAATTAGTGTAGAAAACTAACAATTTAGTTTTAAAAGCACAAGATATGGGTAAAGTATGGACTTTATTGATGTACCTTGGTGATCCTCTATGCCTCATTGGTAAAAAATTTTATTTGGTCACTCGTACTTATTAGCTCCACTGCAGAATAATTTAGCTTCATAAACACTCCGAGATGCAGTTCTATTCACTTTTCTAGGATAACAAAATGCTCAATATTAATAACTTATCAAATATCGCTTTTACGAGCTAGTGTATGTCAAATTGATTTCTTTGTATTCGCTTCTTGATTGCAGGGTAAAGGTTCTTAGTCCACGGTAAAATTTTGTGTAGTATGCTTCACCACTCAACCGTTGTAGCTCTGGTTTACTCCAAAAGCAGAGGTGATGGGGTGGGTGACATATGGTTTATAGTATGTGGTTTTTGAAGACCATGCAGCTGCTGTGAATGTAGTTGATCCATTTACCTTTTAGTAATCCTCTTTGGTAGCAGAGACGGATAATAACGATAGTAGGTATAATCAGTGATGGTTATGCAGGCTTAAAAAAGAAAATGTACAAACAGATAGCAAATGAAATTAGAAATTGACATATATATATATATATATATATATATATATATGCATACATATACATATATATATATATATGTATATATCATTGATGACAAATAGTATCAGGGAATTATTACATTAAGCAGTAGTCAAAATTGTAAGACAAGTCAGAATTGGAAAAAGTAAAAGGGTGAATTGGGTGTGTATCCATTTATTGTGTGAGTTCTTAAGGGGCTGAACGACTGGATTCAGTCCTTGTGTTACTGGATGATTTACTAACCTCTTTTTAGTGCTCTGTACGCACGATGCGACGAGCACATATACTGCTTAGGAGATTTCCGGAGGCGGGTAACTCGAAGCAAGAGGAAATCGGAATGTTATCAAGTATCTCCTCACCGCCGTCCTATTCTTAGTGGATTGCCACGACGAAGGCTATATTTATTTAATGGCAGAATATCTTTGTCTCAGTAATTCTGGTCATTTGTAATCTCATAGGAAGTATTTAGGTCATCCCTAAACCATCCATACCATGATTTATTTCGGAGATTCATTGACTTTTTCCCTCTTCCGCCTTCGTAAACTTTTCGAAAGATTGGCGTCTCTTCCTAGCAGAGAAGAAGCATTGATATCGTGCCCAGTGTCGTTCAACATGTTGTCTTATGCTTGTTCAATACAGGTTGTCAATGCAAAAATTTTGTAACTGACAAGATTGACTTCAGTACAGAATTTTCTTTCCTCCAACCATGACAGGGCAGCCCTCCTGTATGTGTCCAGCTTGCTTTGTCGACTCTGACTTCAGATGAACTATACTTTGTGCATTCCCACGAGGAAGCGCATACACATTTGATGGTGGAATACCTTTGTTTTCGGGATTCTTGCAATTCGTAATCCTGCAGGCAGTGATTAAGTCTACTCCAAGTAGACAGTCGCAAGTGTGGAAAGACCTGACTTCTTCGGCCATTCATCAAACGGTTAGTTTTGGAGACCTATCACCCCTGTCGTCGCCTGTTGCTAAACAATTTCTAAAAGGTCCGCGTCCCTTCTAAACAGTGGGGGTACAGCGACATTGAGCACTTCAAGGTGTAGCCTGACGCATGTTGTGTACAAGCTGAGAAAGAGCTCAGGAATGAGTGCGCCTAACTGTGTATTTGAAAAGTTTACGACTGCACATGCTCTCGCTACATCCCTCGTGTAATTCACGCTTGTATCCATCTTGCCGTTAGAAGTAGACCTAAGCTGCGCTCAGAAGATGTGCAGGACAAGTTTTCCTGGCACGGTGTAGCTTACATTCTGCAGTCTACAGGTGTAAAGTGACAACACTTTGTAGTTTTTCAGGTTAGAAACATACCACTGGCTACCGACCACTCTTCCGGGAGTTTTAGGTCTGCCTGAAGCCTATCTGAGTCTCTGGAGTACTTTATCGCACCTCAAATCTTCAGGTCGTCAGAGTAAACAAGAATCGGGCCGCTTGGTAGGCACGGTAGGTCACTGATCAAAATCAGAACACCAGCGACCCAGGGTGGAGTCCTGATATACTCCTAAAGGTGATCTGCGCCAGAGTGATCTGACAAGATTGACCAAAATATAGAATTTTCTTTCGCTCCAACCATGGCAGATGCAGTACTCCTGTATGTGCCCGACTTGTTTTGTGCGGGAAGAGGTCATAGCGAACTACGTCATATGCCTTCTCGAAGTCTACGAAGATCACATGGGCCGGAACATTCATATCTCAGAGTGAAGTCCAAGGATTCCCAAATGATAGTTGGTTCACTACACAGGATTTACCCCCTTCTGAAAACATGCTGTGCTTAACGTAGTCTGTCAGTCCTTTGAAGGTGTTCCCTGATGTGATCACCGATTAGACTTCGCAGCACTTGACGCCACTGGGGTGGGGCTACTGGTATATAACTGGTGGCATTTCGCCCATCCACAACTTTGGAAATCCGAGAAAGGATGGTCTCCTTCTACTCCATTGACGTTTTCCTTGGAACCGCGTGTTGGAACAGGTTTCAGAAGGACTTACAGCACGCTGTTTCACAATAGATGGCCCGATGTTGTCACCACCTGGGGGTTTTCTAGACGTAAGTCTCTACAAGTTCCCTGGTTTTATTGCCAGATTTAATAATAATATATATTTCGTATGGACAGTTAAGCTTACATGAAATGCCTGCCATTTTTACAGGCATGATCAATTATTTTACAAATTACGGTTGTGAACTAGGATAGATTATCACTTTTTCAAAAGTTCGAATTGTTGAATTTTAGTACTAGCAGTCGGAACAGATTCTAATAAATGTTGATCCGTAAAGGTAACAGTCAAAGTTGAGCGGCAACTCACACCTCGTTCTGTTTCCTGCTGATAGCTATGGTCAGCCAGTGAACAGCGTATATCTGGGTGAGTGCTATGCCGCCATGTGATTGAACGCTATTTCAGGGGAGAAGAAAATCTTGCGCAGCTGCAGAATGGTATAAAATGCAATTATGAATGACAGATTATTGGAAGTGTATTTACAAGATAAATACAAGAAGGAGAAGAAGAAGCTATATAGTACTTGAAATGATAGTACACATTTGCAATAAAGGAGGCTAACCAAAGTAGTCTTACCATGGAAAACTATGACATTTCCTATGAAAATATAGTTGTTCTCAAACATGGAGGTTGTTATTATGTTTTTCATCATCAGAGCAACTGAAATTTACGCGAGAGAAGAGTGTGTATGAAAAGAATTAAATTTCAGCTTTATTAAAGGCCTAGGGAGTTCAAATAAAATACAGTGTAATAGTAATTAGATAGAAGGATTTTCGTGAAGTATGTGAGTGACATCTTAAAGAGAAGGGGCTTGAAGGATTAGAACCTGTTGGATATGGTGACCTGTAAGATGCCTGGCAAACTTCTGTATGGCCGGTGGTTAGCATCTTGACAAGAAGCTGAGCAGGATTGTAGATGTTAGGAGCAAAAGCATTATTTTTCATAGGTTAAATCTGTGCAGTCATTATTGTTTTAGTTTTTTATATTTTTTTAAAGTCAATTTTTCTATATTGAGGATCTAAACTCATGTTTAATTCTCGAGCTGCCAAAATAATGCATGTTGCTGTCCTACAGATCGGGGCGATTTACATTTGTGACCACTACCGAATCTGCTGATCAGAATGTGCCACCCTCCCTCCTTTTTTGACATTAAGCTCTGAGACCTTTTACAATGACTGCAGTTGTAATATTGCATTGGTTTGACCTCGTCCAAATCATACAATATGCTGCACATTAACAGCTCTCATGACAAGTGCTTCCCATTGGGTCACAGGGCACAGTAATACCAGAGGACATTCTTAGAAGTATTACCATCATAATAGTGAACAAGTCCGTTAATACAAAAGACTAAGAAATTAAGTTTTCATTAGGAGTTATGAAGTATAAAATGGCTAGTATTAGAGGAAATAAGTTATATCCTATTTATCAGAGTGATATGAGTAGTGGAACAATCAGTGAAAAAGTTGTGTAAAGTGGTCCTGAGAAAAAACAACTGGTTAGCAGAACTTCTTATGCTAAATTTTCCTTAAGTCGCCGGCAAATAGGTATGGAGTACCATGGTTGATTACACCGCAGATGTCGTTGGTGTAAATTACGAAAAGCGGTGGACCTGGTGCACTACCTCGAATCACTCCACTTCGTATATTTCAGAGTGACAAGTAATTATTTGCGAATTTCACAACTTGGGGATGGCCTTCCAAGAAATAATTGAGGCAGGATAATAATGGGTCCTGGAATTCGTCCGACTTTAACTTAAGAATTGGTCTCTTGTGTGGGACTTTATCAAAGGCTTTTTTGAAGTCAACGAAGAGAGTTGCGACATGCAAACCACGATCACGCTTAGCGGTAACATCACCAAAGTAGTCAAGCACGCAGGTGGAGCATGATCGACCTTTCAAAATCCGTGTTGTGCTGGGGTAAATACTTTGTGAAGGTGGAGGTATGAAGCAATATTTAGCTCTATAAATTTTTCCATAACCCCAGAAACTACTGAAGTGTTAATAATGGGTCGGTAATTTTCGATATTAGAAGGCGGTCCTAATTTGTATCTAGGGTTTATAAACGACAGCTTCCAGCGCTCTGGGTAACTGCCATTATTTAAAGATCGATTGAAAAACTTTAGGAGGATAATGGGTATGTTCTTACCACCCCTTTTCAGCAAGACAGATGAAATTCCATCAGGTCTGGCTTCATATGATGTCTAGAGGGATGCTATAGAGCAGGAAATGTTTTGTTGGGTGAATGTTATAATACCCAAAAAGTGATTTGGTATTGTCGGAACATCAAGAATGCCTACCGTTTCTTCGTTAGTAAAGTAGCTAGAAAAGTGGAAGCTGAATGACTCGCATATCTCCTGCAGAGCTTCGTATAGTTTTTCCGCATCCAGTAAAAGTTCAGGGATACTTATTCTGTTGTTGTTAATTCGTGACTTAATTAGCTTAACTAATGCCTCTCTATTATCGGGGTCGTGAGTGGAGGGTGTGTTCTAGCTTGATGGACTCAGATAACTGATTAGGTTCGTGTGAATCATAAGTTTGCTTAAGTGTAATGAGAGATGAAAAGTCACTACATCTGTAGAATCGCCTAGCATGCTTACGCAGTCGCATTCTAATCTTTACGGGGATAAAGTCGGGCTGTTTAGGCCTCGCTTTCACAAATCTTACTGGAGCGATGAAGTTATGTGCAAATCCTAGTTTCTCATAGAGTAATTTGTTTGTCTCTATAGCTGAGCTGCATGTAAAGTATGTCCACCAGTCTTGAGTGCGTAGTTCAGGTCATTCCACTGAGCGTGCCTGTAACCCCTGAATAATAGTTCGTTGGCGCTTATTGTCGAACTCATGCTAGTGTAAATATTGAATGCACCGAATACTATTCTGTGGTCAATGCCAGGAAACTCTTTACCTACTCGAAGGGTAGTGTGGAGGATACCATTAGTGAAAACTAGATCTAAAATCTTAGCCTGATAGGATGCTGTACGTGTTGTTGCCAGTCTTTTGCTTCTATTATGTTCAAAAATTCATTGTACTCTTTTGGTGAGCGAAGTGGTTGCCAGACTACATCGAGCATATTAAAGTCCCCACATATGATTTTAGCCGTGTAAGGTGGTGAAGTGGCCTAAGCGAACGTGCCAGCAAGCTTCATATCGCCTTCAACAGTTGAGCATGGGGATGAAAGATGCAACCTATAAGATAGCAATTGGAGTGAGACAGCCCTAGAATAGCCCAGACTGAGTCGTTATCTGTGATGGGCTCTGGGTGGAAGCACTGTGTGGTCTTAATATCAGACCTGATATACATAGCACATCCTCCTCTACCATGGTTTCTGTCACCTTTGAATATATTATGGTAATCAATAGAAATATCTTTATCGCAAATCCGAGGAGTGCAGCATGTTTCAGTAATCATTATGAGAGACAGGTTGCAAATTAAGGATAATGTCGTGAAGTCGAACGTTTTGTTGAGTGGGGAGCGAGCATTGATCAGACAGAATGAGGGAGACTTAAGGATGACGATTGTCAATCACGTCTCATAAACTGTTAATGCCCAGCTCTCGCTACGCTCGGGCCCACGCTGTTCTTCGAAGATTTCGGAAACGCTTAGTTATAACGGACGAAAAAACCAAAACACCGATCTGCAGCTTGAGATTTGTTTATTGTTACACCAACATATAAAAGGAATAAGCGAACTAAGGTCTGTAAACAAATATTACAATAATAAATCGTTATATTACTTCTGACGATATTTTACTCTTCTTTCTGAACAGCGACCGATGAGACGATGACTGTCGTATTGATGCCTCCGCGAAAATCGGGGAAGTTGATTTTGAGCAAACAACCATGAATTGATCGTTCAATCTTCAACTCCATTGACAACGATTGTCAATATAGTTGAAGATTGAACGATCAATTCATGGTTGTTTGCTCAAACCCAACTCCCCCATATTTTTCGTGGGCGTCATCAATCCATCAGTCACCGTCTCATCGGTAGCTGTTCAGAATGAAGATTAAAAAACTATCAGAAGTAATATCGTGATTTATTATTTGTTCTTAGACCTTTCTGTGTAATAACAGTATCGTTGAATATATGTTGACGTTAGACTAAAGGATTCTTGAGTCGCCAAACAGTGTTTTTGGTTTTCGCATCGGTTAATGCTAAGCGTTTCTGAAAATCTTCGAGGGACCTCGTGAGGCCCAGCGTACCAAGAGCTGGGCATTAACGGTTTATGACACTTGATTGACAGTTTCTGACAATTGCTGATAGTTTCCGACAGATGGATAGTCTCCACCTATCTTTCCTGGTGCCGGCCAAGTCTTCTTTGAACAAGCGTTATCTCGAACTTTTGAACAAGTTCAATGATGCCTGGGTCAAAGAAGGGACGAAGCGTCTTGAAATCAAACATGAAAGCAAGTGATGCTGAGTTGCTTGTTAATTGTAATGACATGTATGATGCTCAGCATGATGAGTTTATTGTTCATGTTTCGCAATCTAGGGATAACAGGCCTAAATTTGAACCTCGGTGTTTCGACGGAAACCTAGCCGACCATTTCCACTTTGTAAAGGAGTTTGAAATCATGTTGGGTGGTATTTTATTAAATGATGAGATAAAGTTAATGTATCTGTTGAGGTACTGCACTGGGGTTGCTTTAAGAGCTGTACAGTGATGTAAGGATACTCTAAGGCTGTGAGTATACTGCGTCAGAGATTCGGAAGAACTTCGATGATTGTAAGGAGCGTATTCGAGGCTGTTAAAGGTAAGGGTAGTCGATTACAAGATGATTCCAAGACACTCACTGAGTTTTTGGATAATCTGTTGACCTACAAGAATACGTTGATTTCGATGAATTGCATGAGTGACCTCAACTCGAGTTTTATACTAGAAGTAATAGCAAGACGCCTACCTGCTCGACTGCAAAGGAAGTGGGTGAAGATAAGCTCCCGTATGGAGGATGAAGGTAGTGAGCCAAAGTTTGATGATATTCTGAAACTGGTAAAAGATAGCGTGAATCAATCTATTAGCACGTTTTCCAGTATATTGCATCGCACCCCTAGAATAGTGCAGTCTGGGAGCAAAACGTAAGCATTCATGACGAAAGGGTCTCGGAGTGGTGGACATCGAGAAGGCTCTATGGTGTCTAGTAATCACTATGAACTTAATGAGTGTAACAGCTTTCGTAGTACATAGTCAAAGGATAGGTTGCAAGTTGCGAGACAAACACGGTTGTGTTTTACAAGTTTGCAAGAAGTGCATATAAAGGCGAACTGTGAATCAGTGACGAAGTTTAGTGGTAAGCTAGATGTGAAATCAGCATCATCAAGGTTTGACTACAAATTGTGAGACGATTATGGTGCATTAAAGAAGCCTTTAGTTGCAACTGGTAAGCCATAATTGAATAGAGTGTCACAGACGACACCGAAATTTGCTCACAAGAAGAGAGTCACAGATTCAGAGTCTAGTCCTGGCTTCACAAGTTTTCCAGGTATTACTAGTCAGAGTAAAGCTGTACAACCTTTAAGGAATCATGAGGAATGATCCAAGTCATCTTCTGCTGTTATTAAAGAGTTTGAAAATGGTGAAGTCGATCAAACGAACGGCGATAAAGTGGATATTTGTGACAATGGTCATGATAGAGCACATTTTTCTTTGGCTGATCATGATGAGACGAGCAGAATGCCTACTGCTACTACTGAGTTGAACAAAGGTTCTGTACAACTTAAACGTGAAGTGGAATTAAGAGCAGATGCGGTCGCAGAAGGTATGGATAATCGTGAGACCGTCAGTGTAATTGATCAGTGTGTAGCCCACCTATCGAGAAATGTTAATGCTAAACTGTATCAAATCAATAAAGATAGCAGTGGTGGTAATCCTACTGTTAGACAACCTTCTTATGGTCGAACAGCAACAGCTTCCGATGCACCGCTAAGTTCATCAACTTGTGTCACTCAGTCGTCGTTGGTGTTGTCATCCTTGATGAAAGAAAGGCCATGAACCAACGTGTCTCATGTTGTAGGTGTGCCAGTATCGCTCCGTTTGAAAAGACTAATGTCAATGGTCACTTTATTGAGGATAAGCTAACTGTGTACCAGAGGGTAATTGTTAAACTGACTTGCACGAATAAAGGCCTTTCAAGTTTCAAGTTACTATTTGAACGTTATTATCTCTGTACCTACGCTTGGTTGGTCAGATACGTCGTGTGTTTGTTAGTCATCTACGTTCCACGATACAATGACACTGGCGTGTCACTGTTCAAAGTTGAGGATATAGATGATAGAAGGAGGTCAGCAAATGAACTCTGCGACGATTTTCCAACCTAGGGTGTCAACCTGAGAAGGGTTGTAGGCGTACTGGTGTATGTCCTGCAATTCTTCAAACGAATTATATCAAGACATGATCTTCGGGTTATATTTGCTGTTTGTATATACGTGTCTTTTGTCATATCAATTGGTGTTTCTTGGATTCATTATGTTTACTTATTGTTTTCGTACTTTGTTGTATTGCATAATTTTGTTAAAATTTTCGTGGGGCTTACTTCTGAAGTTGTTTCTAGTCTTCCGCATCCGTGAGTGAATTGACTGATGTTAAATATAGCAGATGGTAATTGGTAGTGAATAGATAAGAGGATGTGCGAAGACAATCAAGAGGTGCTTCTATGGTCACGTCACGTTATGCAAGAGTCATTCTAGCAAGGGGCGATTGTGTTGCAAGATGTCAGGAGGATGCTTTTAGCCGGAAGGTGTAGGCCTTCGTCGATGTGTGGGATTGTGCTGTGGGTATGCTTGTGGTGTGTTGGCTTTTCTGTTTGTTTTCCATTTCAGCTTTGTCCATGTGACGCAGGTTCTCGCAATGGCATCCAAGTCAACGTGTATTGGTCGTGATGGAAGAGATGGATGGATTCCTTTTTTGCCGGGGAGTGTGAATGAAGTTGAAGATTGAACGATCGATTCACGGTTGTTTGCTCAAACCTGACTCTATATTTTGGCGGGAGTCATCGATACTTCGGTCATCGTTTCATCGTTCGCCGTTCGTTGGGAGTCAGAGAAAAACTATCCGAAGTATTACTGTGATTTATTGTTATGACATTTATTCTTATACTTTGTGTACAATAACCTAATGGTTGGCTCAGTATTGGTACAAGAATAAAAGGTTCTTGAGTCACCAATTTGTGTTCTGGTTTTTCGCGTTGGTTATTGAGTATAGTTGCTGAAAGGACGGTGTGAAGTCCATTGTGGTTAGACCTGAACATTGACAAACAAATAGTTTAAGACTATCAACACCAAGTCACCGCAATTAGCACCAGAACGAATACCATGGTGTGCTGCCATTTGAATCCTACTTCATTTAACACATTTCATTTTCTTTTAAAGATATTGTCCAGGCATTAGCAGTGTGGTTACATTGGGCTTAGATTGATCGGAATATTCCTCCTAACCAAATCCGTCCTTCCGCATTTTTGAATTCATCATTCCCATTCAGTGGTCTGATGGTGGGTTATATGACGAACTTAGTAGTCCTTGTCATGAAAAGACCAAGCGATAGGTTAGGGATTAAACCGCACAAGAAAAGTGCATGGATGGGACAGTATACATATTTTCATGGCTGTCTCTCTTCCCACAACACATGGAATTAGGTGAACGCCCTGAAACACAGAGTTAGAGCTATTTGTTCAGAAGATAAAACTGACGCTAATCTTAAGGATTTATAGGACACGCCAATCGACAAAAGCTGCCCTGAAATGTTTACCACGAAGCACATAGCCGATAAAGGAGGGAGGGCGGCGCTAGCTGATCAGTAGATATGGTGGTAGTTACTAAGGTGAACCACCCCAATCTGCAGGAACAGCAATATGAAATTAGACGACTCGAGATATTTATGAATCTTATGAGGGCTTAGATCTTTATCTTGAAAAAGATAATAATGAACGCCTAAACAGATCATGCTTCTGTGTAAATATATACAGTTCGTTCAGAGTATGGTTGAGACGCAACCACAAGTGCTCTGCAAAGATTTATGGGGCATCATATACACTAACTTGATATCCAATGTCGGATCTACGAAAACCACTTCACAATGTCTTATCTCATTCATTTTCTAATAACGTCTTTACTTGATCCTCATTATATTCCATTAAACCTAACATTTTATAGCTCTCTATGAATTTGATTCGACTTATTCTATTCCTTTTCTCTGTAGGGTACGGTTGTGCACCAAATGCACAAACAGGTGTCAATGTAGTTGAAGATTGAACGATCAATTCGTGGTTGTTTGCTCAAAACCAACCTCCCCAATTTTCGCGGTAGCATCAATCAACCAGTCATCGTCTCACCGGTCGCTGTTCAGAAAGAAGTCAGGAGAAAACCGTCAGAAGTATTATTGTGATTTATTATTGAAACATTTGTTCATAGACCTTAGTTGTACAGTATAGTTGCAAATTGGCTATATGTTGGTGTTAGAATAAATAATTCTCGAGTCGCCAAACTGGGTTCTAGCTTTTGCGTCCGTTATTACTAAGCGTTTCTGTGAAGCTTCGAGGAACAGTAGATATGGTGGGGGTCACTAAGGTGAATCGCCCCATTCTGCAGGAACAGCAATATACAATTTGAAGGCTCGAGATATTTCTGATTTTTATGAGGGCTTAGATCTTTATCTTGAAAAAGATAATAATGAACGCCTAAACAGATCATGCTTCTGCCTTTAAATATATACCATTCGCTCAGCCTATTGTTGAGATGCGACCACGCGGGCTCTGCACAGATTTATGGGGCATCTTATAAACTAACTTGCTGTCCATTGTCGGATATTATCTCATTCATTTTCTAATAACGTCTTTACTTGATCCTCATTATATTCCATTAAACCTAACATTTTATAGCTCTCTATGAATTTGATTCGACTTATTCTATTCCTTTTCTCTGTAGGGTACGGTTGTGCACCAAATGCACAAAAAGGCATAGAATATAAAAAGCCGACATACGGAAAAAATGTATTAAAACCAAAAGTGGACACCATGATACTACGAACAACATAGGTAGCATTGTACATTGCAAATGAACGTTGTCAGCCCAGGGAGTTTCCTTTATTAATGCATTTATTAACGACACTTGCACTTACCTATTTCATTGCACTTTAATGATTCACATTAGCAATTTTACTTTTCTAAAACAGCTTCCAATCCCTTGTAAACGTTATACTTACCTCAATATTGGTTGGTTATCGTATGCCGACAACCACGGGATGAAAACGAAACGAAGTCGATTTTCCCTCTCAGCCTAGAGGACAACTGTACAATTCAATAACTACACGGTCTGGTTCAGACAATCAGTGTAATTATATATATATATATATATATGTCAAATATTTAACAGTTGAGACATTATTAACTCGTAGACAATTTAAGATTTGACATTATAACATACTTGATCGTGCCAGTATAAAAGGCATGCATTTTCATGTAAATTTATATGTTTATATGAGAATTCGCATTATTTTTATTGGGTCATTTTTTGTGTGTTTCCAATAAATGACGAATTGATGTTTATGTATTTGTTTAGTTTTGCCGCTTGTATTGCTGCAGAAGCTGTACATTGCTGTAAGTTTATACCCTCAAACCATGGATATGCATACGCAGTGAGGATGCCACATGAAATATTTGGGAATCCACTCATGATATCCTGTAGTATTTGTGAGACCGTGAACGGTAATGGATCACAGTTAAACGATAATCCAGAGGACCTCGCAGAGTTCTTGAACAGTTTAATAGTGTATGGAAATACTCTTGTGTCTCTTGCGTAAATGAATTGAATTCAAGTTCCATGCTTGAGACCACTGCCAAGAGATTATCACTTCTTCTGTAAGGAAAGTTAATTAAGATCAGCTCCCGTCTAGAAGAGGAGGGTTTAGAGCCTGAGTTGGATGATATTGCGGGCCTAGAGAAAAACAGTGTCAACCAAGCTTTCAGCAAGTCTTCTATTACACTGCATCCCAGCCCTGGAATAGAGAAATCAGAGAGCAAAACGCAATCATTTTGACGAAAGGGTCTCAGCGAAGTGGATATCGATAGAGCATTATGGTGTCTAGTGATCCATACAAAATTAATGTGTGTCACGTCCTTCGTAGGATAGGTTACAAGCTTCAATATAAACCCGGTTGCGTTTCGTGCGTTTGCAAGAAGTTCATACATAAATGGACTGTAAAGCAGTGAGCAAGTTTAGTGGCAATCCACCGTTAAATAGAGTGTCACAGACGACACCGAAATTTGCTCACAAGAAGAGAGTCACAGATTCAGAGTCTAGTCCTGGCTTCACAAGTTTTCCAGGTATTACTAGTCAGAGTAAAGCTGTACAACCTTTAAGGAATCATGAGGAATGATCCAAGTCATCTTCTGCTGTTATTAAAGAGTTTGAAAATGGTGAAGTCGATCAAACGAACGGCGATAAAGTGGATATTTGTGACAATGGTCATGATAGAGCACATTTTTCTTTGGCTGATCATGATGAGACGAGCGGAATGCCTACTGCTACTACTGAGTTGAACAAAGGTTCTGTACAACTTAAACGTGAAGTGGAATTAAGAGCAGATGCGGTCGCAGAAGGTATGGATAATCGTGAGACCGTCAGTGTAATTGATCAGTGTGTAGCCCACCTATCGAGAAATGTTAATGCTAAACTGTATCAAATCAATAAAGATAGCAGTGGTGGTAATCCTACTGTTAGACAACCTTCTTATGGTCGAACAGCAACAGCTTCCGATGCACCGCTAAGTTCATCAACTTGTGTCACTCAGTCGTCGTTGGTGTTGTCATCCTTGATGAAAGAAAGGCCATGAACCAACGTGTCTCATGTTGTAGGTGTGCCAGTATCGCTCCGTTTGAAAAGACTAATGTCAATGGTCACTTTATTGAGGATAAGCTAACTGTGTACCAGAGGGTAATTGTTAAACTGACTTGCACGAATAAAGGCCTTTCAAGTTTCAAGTTACTATTTGAACGTTATTATCTCTGTACCTACGCTTGGTTGGTCAGATACGTCGTGTGTTTGTTAGTCATCTACGTTCCACGATACAATGACACTGGCGTGTCACTGTTCAAAGTTGAGGATATAGATGATAGAAGGAGGTCAGCAAATGAACTCTGCGACGATTTTCCAACCTAGGGTGTCAACCTGAGAAGGGTTGTAGGCGTACTGGTGTATGTCCTGCAATTCTTCAAACGAATTATATCAAGACATGATCTTCGGGGTTATATTTGCTGTTTGTATATACGTGTCTTTTGTCATATCAATTGGTGTTTCTTGGATTCATTATGTTTACTTATTGTTTTCGTACTTTGTTGTATTGCATAATTTTGTTAAAATTTTCGTGGGGCTTACTTCTGAAGTTGTTTCTAGTCTTCCGCATCCGTGAGTGAATTGACTGATGTTAAATATAGCAGATGGTAATTGGTAGTGAATAGATAAGAGGATGTGCGAAGACAATCAAGAGGTGCTTCTATGGTCACGTCACGTTATGCAAGAGTCATTCTAGCAAGGGGCGATTGTGTTGCAAGATGTCAGGAGGATGCTTTTAGCCGGAAGGTGTAGGCCTTCGTCGATGTGTGGGATTATGCTGTGGGTATGCTTGTGGTGTGTTGGCTTTTCTGTTTGTTTTCCATTTCAGCTTTGTCCATGTGACGCAGGTTCTCGCAATGGCATCCAAGTCAACGTGTATTGGTCGTGATGGAAGAGATGGATGGATTCCGTTGGTGTAAATTACGAAAGCGGTGGACCTGGTGCACTACCTCGAATCACTCCACTTCGTATATTTCAGAGTGACAAGTAATTATTTGCGAATTTCACAACTTGGGGATGGCCTTCCAAGAAATAATTGAGGCAGGATAATAATGGGTCCTGGAATTCGTCCGACTTTAACTTAAGAATTGGTCTCTTGTGTGGGACTTTATCAAAGGCTTTTTTGAAGTCAACGAAGAGAGTTGCGACATGCAAACCACGATCACGCTTAGCGGTAACATCACCAAAGTAGTCAAGCACGCAGGTGGAGCATGATCGACCTTTCAAAATCCGTGTTGTGCTGGGGTAAATACTTTGTGAAGGTGGAGGTATGAAGCAATATTTAGCTCTATAAATTTTTCCATAACCCCAGAAACTACTGAAGTGTTAATAATGGGTCGGTAATTTTCGATATTAGAAGGCGGTCCTAATTTGTATCTAGGGTTTATAAACGACAGCTTCCAGCGCTCTGGGTAACTGCCATTATTTAAAGATCGATTGAAAAACTTTAGGAGGATAATGGGTATGTTCTTACCACCCCTTTTCAGCAAGACAGATGAAATTCCATCAGGTCTGGCTTCATATGATGTCTAGAGGGATGATATAGAGCAGGAAATGTTTTGTTGGGTGAATGTTATAATACCCAAAAAGTGATTTGGTATTGTCGGAACATCAAGAATGCCTACCGTTTCTTCGTTAGTAAAGTAGCTAGAAAAGTGGAAGCTGAATGACTCGCATATCTCCTGCAGAGCTTCGTATAGTTTTTCCGCATCCAGTAAAAGTTCAGGGATACTTATTCTGTTGTTGTTAATTCGTGACTTAATTAGCTTAACTAATGCCTCTCTATTATCGGGGTCGTGAGTGGAGGGTGTGTTCTAGCTTGATGGACTCAGATAACTGATTAGGTTCGTGTGAATCATAAGTTTGCTTAAGTGTAATGAGAGATGAAAAGTCACTACATCTGTAGAATCGCCTAGCATGCTTACGCAGTCGCATTCTAATCTTTACGGGGATAAAGTCGGGCTGTTTAGGCCTCGCTTTCACAAATCTTACTGGAGCGATGAAGTTATGTGCAAATCCTAGTTTCTCATAGAGTAATTTGTTTGTCTCTATAGCTGAGCTGCATGTAAAGTATGTCCACCAGTCTTGAGTGCGTAGTTCAGGTCATTCCACTGAGCGTGCCTGTAACCCCTGAATAATAGTTCGTTGGCGCTTATTGTCGAACTCATGCTAGTGTAAATATTGAATGCACCGAATACTATTCTGTGGTCAATGCCAGGAAACTCTTTACCTACTCGAAGGGTAGTGTGGAGGATACCATTAGTGAAAACTAGATCTAAAATCTTAGCCTGATAGGATGCTGTACGTGTTGTTGCCAGTCTTTTGCTTCTATTATGTTCAAAAATTCATTGTACTCTTTTGGTGAGCGAAGTGGTTGCCAGACTACATCGAGCATATTAAAGTCCCCACATATGATTTTAGCCGTGTAAGGTGGTGAAGTGGCCTAAGCGAACGTGCCAGCAAGCTTCATATCGCCTTCAACAGTTGAGCATGGGGATGAAAGATGCAACCTATAAGATAGCAATTGGAGTGAGACAGCCCTAGAATAGCCCAGACTGAGTCGTTATCTGTGATGGGCTCTGGGTGGAAGCACTGTGTGGTCTTAATATCAGACCTGATATACATAGCACATCCTCCTCTACCATGGTTTCTGTCACCTTTGAATATATTATGGTAATCAATAGAAATATCTTTATCGCAAATCCGAGGAGTGCAGCATGTTTCAGTAATCATTATGAGAGACAGGTTGCAAATTAAGGATAATGTCGTGAAGTCGAACGTTTTGTTGAGTGGGGAGCGAGCATTGATCAGACAGAATGAGGGAGACTTAAGGATGACGATTGTCAATCACGTCTCATAAACCGTTAATGCCCAGCTCTCGCTACGCTCGGGCCCACGCTGTTCTTCGAAGATTTCGGAAACGCTTAGTTATAACGGACGAAAAAACCAAAACACCGATCTGCAGCTTGAGATTTGTTTATTGTTACACCAACATATAAAAGGAATAAGCGAACTAAGGTCTGTAAACAAATATTACAATAATAAATCGTTATATTACTTCTGACGATATTTTACCCTTCTTTCTGAACAGCGACCGATGAGACGATGACTGTCGTATTGATGCCTCCGCGAAAATCGGGGAAGTTGATTTTGAGCAAACAACCATGAATTGATCGTTCAATCTTCAACTCCATTGACAACGATTGTCAATATAGTTGAAGATTGAACGATCAATTCATGGTTGTTTGCTCAAACCCAACTCCCCCATATTTTTCGTGGGCGTCATCAATCCATCAGTCACCGTCTCATCGGTAGCTGTTCAGAATGAAGATTAAAAAACTATCAGAAGTAATATCGTGATTTATTATTTGTTCTTAGACCTTTCTGTGTAATAACAGTATCGTTGAATATATGTTGACGTTAGACTAAAGGATTCTTGAGTCGCCAAACAGTGTTTTTGGTTTTCGCATCGGTTAATGCTAAGCGTTTCTGAAAATCTTCGAGGGACCTCGTGAGGCCCAGCGTACCAAGAGCTGGGCATTAACGGTTTATGACACTTGATTGACAGTTTCTGACAATTGCTGATAGTTTCCGACAGATGGATAGTCTCCACCTATCTTTCCTGGTGCCGGCCAAGTCTTCTTTGAACAAGCGTTATCTCGAACTTTTGAACAAGTTCAATGATGCCTGGGTCAAAGAAGGGACGAAGCGTCTTGAAATCAAACATGAAAGCAAGTGATGCTGAGTTGCTTGTTAATTGTAATGACATGTATGATGCTCAGCATGATGAGTTTATTGTTCATGTTTCGCAATCTAGGGATAACAGGCCTAAATTTGAACCTCGGTGTTTCGACGGAAACCTAGCCGACCATTTCCACTTTGTAAAGGAGTTTGAAATCATGTTGGGTGGTATTTTATTAAATGATGAGATAAAGTTAATGTATCTGTTGAGGTACTGCACTGGGGTTGCTTTAAGAGCTGTACAGTGATGTAAGGATACTCTAAGGCTGTGAGTATACTGCGTCAGAGATTCGGAAGAACTTCGATGATTGTAAGGAGCGTATTCGAGGCTGTTAAAGGTAAGGGTAGTCGATTACAAGATGATTCCAAGACACTCACTGAGTTTTTGGATAATCTGTTGACCTACAAGAATACGTTGATTTCGATGAATTGCATGAGTGACCTCAACTCGAGTTTTATACTAGAAGTAATAGCAAGACGCCTACCTGCTCGACTGCAAAGGAAGTGGGTGAAGATAAGCTCCCGTATGGAGGATGAAGGTAGTGAGCCAAAGTTTGATGATATTCTGAAACTGGTAAAAGATAGCGTGAATCAATCTATTAGCACGTTTTCCAGTATATTGCATCGCACCCCTAGAATAGTGCAGTCTGGGAGCAAAACGTAAGCATTCATGACGAAAGGGTCTCGGAGTGGTGGACATCGAGAAGGCTCTATGGTGTCTAGTAATCACTATGAACTTAATGAGTGTAACAGCTTTCGTAGTACATAGTCAAAGGATAGGTTGCAAGTTGCGAGACAAACACGGTTGTGTTTTACAAGTTTGCAAGAAGTGCATATAAAGGCGAACTGTGAATCAGTGACGAAGTTTAGTGGTAAGCTAGATGTGAAATCAGCATCATCAAGGTTTGACTACAAATTGTGAGACGATTATGGTGCATTAAAGAAGCCTTTAGTTGCAACTGGTAAGCCATAATTGAATAGAGTGTCACAGACGACACCGAAATTTGCTCACAAGAAGAGAGTCACAGATTCAGAGTCTAGTCCTGGCTTCACAAGTTTTCCAGGTATTACTAGTCAGAGTAAAGCTGTACAACCTTTAAGGAATCATGAGGAATGATCCAAGTCATCTTCTGCTGTTATTAAAGAGTTTGAAAATGGTGAAGTCGATCAAACGAACGGCGATAAAGTGGATATTTGTGACAATGGTCATGATAGAGCACATTTTTCTTTGGCTGATCATGATGAGACGAGCGGAATGCCTACTGCTACTACTGAGTTGAACAAAGGTTCTGTACAACTTAAACGTGAAGTGGAATTAAGAGCAGATGCGGTCGCAGAAGGTATGGATAATCGTGAGACCGTCAGTGTAATTGATAAGAATAATAATTTTATTTTCATGTAAACATAAATTTACATGAAAATGCATGCCTTTTATACTGGCACGATCAAGTATGTTATAATGTCAAATCTTAAATTGTCTACAAGTTAATAATGTCTCAACTGTTAAATATTTGACATATATATATATATATATATATATATATATATATATATATATATATAATTACACTGATTGTCTGAACCAGACCGTGTAGTTATTGAATTGTACAGTTGTCCTCTAGGCTGAGAGGGAAAATCGACTTCGTTTCGTTTTCATCCCGTGGTTGTCGGCATACGATAACCAACCAATATTGAGGTAAGTATAACGTTTACAAGGGATTGGAAGCTGTTTTAGAAAAGTAAAATTGCTAATGTGAATCATTAAAGTGTAATGGATTAAGTGAGTGAAATATATCATTAATAAACACATTTATATAGAAAACAGAATGGGGAAGTAATTAATCCCTAGGCCGACAACGTTCATTTGCAATGTATAATGAAACCAATATATTTCATACCATCATGATGTCCGCTTTTGGTGTTAATACAATTATTTTCAAGCCAGTTGTTTTTATTTCATGCCTTTTTGTGCATTTGGTGCACAACCGTACCCTACAGAGAAAAGGAATAGAATAAGTCGAATCAAATTCATAGAGAGCTATAAAATGTTAGGTTTAATGGAATATAATGAGGATCAAGTAAAGACGTTATTAGAAAATGAATGAGATAATATCCGACAATGGACAGCAAGTTAGTTTATAAGATGCCCCATAAATCTGTGCAGAGCCCGCGTGGTCGCATCTCAACAATAGGCTGAGCGAATGGTATATATTTAAAGGCAGAAGCATGATCTGTTTAGGCGTTCATTATTATCTTTTTCAAGATAAAGATCTAAGCCCTCATAAAAATCAGAAATATCTCGAGCCTTCAAATTTTATATTGCTGTTTTGGGAATATGATCAGCGTGTAGCCCACCTATCGAGAAATGTTAATGCTAAACTGTATCAAATCAATAAAGATAGCAGTGGTGGTAATCCTACTGTTAGACAACCTTCTTATGGTCGAACAGCAACAGCTTCCGATGCACCGCTAAGTTCATCAACTTGTGTCACTCAGTCGTCGTTGGTGTTGTCATCCTTGATGAAAGAAAGGCCATGAACCAACGTGTCTCATGTTGTATGTGTGCCAGTATCGGTACGTTCGGCCGGTTGTATAGTTGTCTCTGGTTAAGTATGACAGACTACTGCAATAAATCCAAAGTATGCAACATAGTATGAGTGGAGCAAGTAAGCAGTTATGGGCAGAGTGAGAGAGAAGTTGAAACTTCCAGTAGTATAGTGTATTTCGAATTGTACACGGTGGTTATATATATATATATATATATATATATTCAAACATGAATCGTTTTACTTCCATTATGCGTAGATTTTGTTTTGATCAACAGAATGCACTAATAATGGAATTACACTCTGCCGCAGTGCACAAGTTTTATTCTTATATCAATGAGTCGGTTTGAGCAAAAATCATGTACAATGTTTCTAATTTCAAGAACTAACAAAAAGTGTACAATCATATCGTAAGGTTCTCTACACACGTTTGTTTCTTTCCAAAACTGTTGATAAAATTCTGCCACCTGTCGGAAATCCTTTTCGTGCTAAGCATGCCAAGTTTCTGAACCTTGTCTACTATATTGCACCGATAATAAGGCTGAGGTATTATGGTAATATCGTAGCCTGCTGCGTCGCTCATCAAAGTTTTTTGAACCTAATTCTATTTCTAGGTGTTAATATTATCTTCCAGTATTGGTTTGTAGGGATTTGGTTGATTGTTTACAGGATTTCATCATGAATCCACAACTTCTGATGTGGTGATTGTACATATATTTGTGATAAGTAATTGAGTGGGTTCCGATTCATTTAATTGTTGGTTTATTTTATAGTTACCGCATTGTGTGAATTATCTTTTAATGGTATTCTTAGTACTTCTAAAGTCGTTTCTAGTCTTCTAAACTTGTGAGCGATTCGAGTAGTGCCAGAGTCAGTGTGTGTGATTTGATACACCAAAGAGGGGATTGTGCCAGAGTGATATGAAGCAACCAACACCCCGTGGACCAGATCAGTGGTGGTACTGTCGACAGAGAGCGAAGAAATATTCCGATCACTGAGGAAGATCCCACATGCCGGGGTGAGCTTACTGGTGTGATGTGGTATGCCTGTTGTGTGTTAGGCTCTTTTGTCTTGCTTTTCAATTTTAGCCCAGTCCCAGTTGGCCCAGGTTCCCATGTTGGCAGTTCAGTTCAACGTTATCGGCGCTATGTAATATGGGATGGCCCCATTTTGCTGGGGAGTGTGAATGTAGGTGAGCACTGAACAGTGGTTCATTGGTCTCAGTCGCCATTGTTGGGCAACTCGAAGGCGCGAATAGTTCGATCGTGTGTAAGTTCGACAAAGACGAACGAACACGATTAAAATCTTGTATTATTCTCCCCTTTAGTTGTCAAACGATATTTTTTTGTTACAATACTGGTTTTTTGGAGCTAATGTCGAATGAACTTCATTGTATTTTTCGGTTCGGAGCGTCTTCTTAGCAGTAGGAACTTTGTTTTTATTTCCTTGACCAATTTCTTCACATGTATTTGTTCGTCCTGATTCTGTACGTCGACCTTCGTAACCCCCAAACGATGGACCATATAAAGTCATTAAATGTAAGGTTAAATTCTTCGTCTTAGACAAAATGAGGCGCGAATACACCGTCGGCAGTGACCGTCTGAATCCGGCTTACTTGGAACGTAATCCTATTAGTCTAGCGCTGGGCGTACCCAACAATTCGCAAGTAATCGATTATCTTTTAGTCCTCGAAGAAGTCACTAGTATGGCGAAAGCCACGGAACCTTCTGTCGAGCCTTCTAAGAAAACGCGTTCTGGATATAACGTAAGATTCCCAGAATATCTTCACACATATATCACATAACTCAGCGGTGTGATTCACCCAACTCATTCGTTTGTGGTATTTATTATTTTTTTCTTTTCAGACATATCAATTTTTTATATAGCATCACTAAACACAAGTTAAAATTTGTTCTTTAACAGTACATCTTAAATACACTTAAAAAATTAAATTTTGCATTTTTGATTGTCTAAACTTAGCATTAGTTTTCTGTGTGGTAGATGCACATCATTTTTCAAACGCTGATTTGGTACACTTTCCTCAACGAGGTTCTTAGCATTCTTGTTTTCTTTTCCAGGTTCAGCGGGCACTGGACAATAAACAGACGAAGCACGGGATCCAACGAACAACATCAAGGAAACGATGTACAAACATCCTATTAGCATAGGCAGACGGACCAGTAGGCACTACACCAAGCCGCTCGGAAGAGTTTCTTGATCCTTAAGGGAACCGTCGACATTTTTTAATTCTGGCTGGTTCTGTATTAGGATCCTCACAACCCCACTAGGGAGGATTGAGAAGTAGCGGTAAATAATTCCCCGAAATTATTGACCATAGCGACCACCAGTGAACACTGGACGCTGACACTTAGGGTCTAAGTCGACTTGTTTAGCTGAAGGCTTCCGGCCAAGTATCCTCGCCATTTGGTTATCCGTCGTGTCACATTCGTGCAGGATAACTAGTCAGCCTAGCTTCCGCTTCAGTCCACGATTTGGTCCCGAAATATATCTCGTAGTTTGGATGGTCTACTCTGGTCTTTTGCTTTGCTTCTGGTCCACGAGAAACGAATACTATATAGTTGGTGGCATAAGATCTTGCACTGGTGTACTCCGTACAATTCGCCTTTAAACCCACTTTTCACTCTTCGTTAACTCAAAAACGAACTATTCACCTCCAACCCGGATCTGTAGACTTCTTGATGAAGCTGAATTATAGAAGACATCCGATTACCTCGAATAATCAATCATGGTCAAAATTTTACAGGCCAGATTCTAGCATTTTAATTTCCCGAAAATTTGTCTTTTTCAATGTTCGGATTGCCCAGTGGCATAAACTCAGTAACCTCTTATTTTGTTTCTTATATGATCAGAGATCACACTCACGGGATTATTTTTTCAAGAAAACTTCATAGTTGCTAGAGCTTATCTTAAATGCTTTCTTCTTATAAATTTCTAACGTTACTTGACGTCACGTGTAGACCTAGAACAATTCAAGTAGGCTGTAATCCACCACTAATATCAGTAACTAAAAGCACGATGTAAACAAAGAGAGATTATATCCCAAGAGCATAAAAGACAAGTGAATGAATTACCGAGTGGTAGCGATATAATACTAATACTAATAATAAAGGATCAAGCACAGTTATTTTAAATCGTGGTCACATCAAAATATCGTGTAACATTGATTGTGACGAAGAAAATTTTTTTAAATCAATCGATCAGGAAAACGGAATGGAAGGTATTGAAAACGAACTGTCGAAAAAATTTGAGGCTGTTGAATGACGAGTCTGTTATCACTTCGTCAATATATGGATATCTCAAGCCTTTAGATTAAGCTGTAGTTCGTTTGTAAGATCTTCCCAAGGTTAATAAAGATGGTGCCCCTATGATAACTATATTGGACATGCTGAATTCACCTATCATTCTACAGCAAAATACCTCGCTTAAATCTTTGAACCGGTAAAATCGAATGTCTTTCCAACACTCTTGAATTCATCGGATGCGTTGCTGGAATAAATGTGACCGGTAAGAACATGACCCCATTAGATGCTTGCCTGTACCGTTTGTATAAACAGTTCGTTATCTTTGTGAAAGCATAAATATTGGAGTGCAGATTAACTACCCGAATCTGCATTTATTGAGACGAGAGTTTACTGTACAGTTTGGACTGAGCAATGTCCTCTTTAACTAAAGGCTTGGAGACTCCATGGGGTCTCCATTGGGACCTCTCTTAGCATGTCTTCATGGCGGGTGTGGAGAGGGGTCTGTTGAAAGAAACAATCCCAAGTCTGGATATGTATAACCGATAAACTGAAGGGAACTTCGTCGTCTGTGGCGAAAATCGCTCAGCTGCCAAGCTTCTTGGAAAACTTAATGTTTCCTACTAATCTGTACTTTTCACTATAGAAAAAGAGTCGAATTTCGCGAATCACATTTTAGATGCGGTGCTAGATAGGAGAGAGGATGGAACAATGGGAAGGTCAATCTATCGAAAGCTAACATTTACAGTCCAGTACACTAAATTCAGCAGTTGAGTACCCATAGGCAGGAAGAGAAAACCTATCTGTTTTCCACGCTTCAGAATTCGGAAAATGTTCTCTGTAGATATAGAAAGCCTCCGCTGAGCCCTCTTGAATAATCGATTCGCAAGAAGGTTTACCGACAGAAACAACAAGAAACGGACCATTTCCAGCCAGATCACGGTGCCAAAGAAGACCGCGTTTATGAGTTGGCGTTCAAAGGTGACATTATCGTTAAAGTGATTAAAATTGGTCTGTCTAAATGTATAAGTCGGTCTTTTTATGCATCTGACTTAGATTTGATATTTACCAGGCGAAATTCCATAAGACAATTCGTCAAGAATTAACTGCCACTTATTTCCAACCCTATTCGCATATGCTTATTCCCATTCTTGTGACAGGATGAGCTCATCGGACAATCTAAGTATGTTCTCCGTGAATGCGTAGTTGAAAAATACACGGTCTGTTTAAAAAAAACCGACAATAAAGTCGTCAATATGCAAAAAACATCTGAAGTCAGATGTTTCAGTCCAAACTTGATTAAACCTTCAAAAACTTATCCACAAGATCAAATCAAACTTCTCGAAAAGCTTACGTTTTCCCCATTTGTTCAAGAGCAAAGCTCTGGATATTCATGGACGGAAACCTAAATTCTATTCAAAAAGTTCTCCAAAAACACGTTCGTTTGTCTTTGCCGTAGTAATAACCCTTTATTTTTCTATTTTGCAGTCTGAATTCATTCCACCTTGCATTAGCCGTCCTAATTGTCATCATCATCGTACTCCTAATAATTTTAGAAACAATTTCAAAAGTTTGCAAATCTTGACAACTTATCGCTTATTTAACAACCTTCCAAATTTCGAAATTCGTCCACCTCAAATCTGCCCTGTAGAATATCAATTTAGTTAACTTTATCATTATTATAATTACTGATCAGTTTCCACTGCTAAATAAAAACTAATGGTATACATATTATGATCCCGACTATGAAACCATAATACATCAACTTTTCACGTTCCATTACGCTTGATAGCACGACATTGCAAATCTCAAATATCACGGAAAACCGTTCTGATGTTGGCCAGGTTAAGTCTCTACTAAAAGTAACTCAAAAAAGCTTGTGGATTTAGATTTAATAGTCTACCTGTTAATAAGCATCCTAAAATGTCTTCGAACAACCTAAGTTAAGCTGAAAATCTGACTGACAGCTTGGCTGAGGGGGTGATTAAGCGTACAGCCTCTTCTCACCGGGCTATAGAGTATAATATCCCAGACTCAATGCCTCCGAAGACTATAAAAATCAATAATCCTGGATTGTTGCACTGTGGCTTGTGTGCCAGGTGAATGCGAAAGACTTCTTAACAAGTCGACTCAGGCTAATTGCCCCATCATTTTTAAGTTCGGTAATTATTGAGGCTAAATTTGAAGATCATTTAAGAACGAGCAGCAGTCATACGTCTATAACTATATCTCAGGATAAAAAAAACAGTGTCAACGTAGAATAATGCGTATTAATAACCTGGCCACCTCCTCTGTCTTAAATTTACCAAAAGTGGATCGTGTACCGCAACAATCACCTAGCACTGATAGTAACATTCAGCAAACCACATAACAACCACGGCTGCCAATGGAACCAAGAACTGATTTGGATATCAGTATCCCTGAAAACATAGTTTCACTGAAAAGTATTAAACAGCTAGTGCTGCTCAAAGTTATCCTAATAAATTTTAACCCGAATGTGGTAACCTCACCACGGTAAACAAATTTCGCAGCATTGAGCCTAATGATGGAGAAGAATACTTTGAATTCATAAGCCTGCTGAGAGTAAGCGTGTCAACAAAAACACATGAAGAAATCCTCTTAAAATACATGCATAATTGGTTTCCACCATATTTTGCCTTATCGAAACTCATACTCCAGAACTTCTAAAGTCTCGCAACCGAGGCGCCTTCCCCCACAATATTCTTCCTGTTATAAAAACAACACCAAGGTGTGTACCGATATGCCGAATAGCAGTTTATGGGTTAAACTTAAAATGTTGTGCCTTATAATCCACAACCCAGTCCAAACCACTACCACCTGTACATCATGGAACGCAGCAAATCTTAAGGTGTCCCGAATCACTGGTACGACCCATGGCATCTAGAACCTTCTCATCACACTCTAACCCCAATGTATGCACACCTAGCCCGACCGGCTTATCATTCATAAACTCTTCCGGTGTTGACGCACAGATAGAATTGAGTTATAGTGATATTTTAGGCCACTTTGTAGTATCCCGTAACGTATTCACGATATCACTAGTTAATGCAGGTTCCTTGATCAATAGGATATTTGAACGCAGGACATTATTATCAATCGCCAAGCCTACTGTGGCTCTGACAACTGGATCATGGTGCTCATTCGCCACACTTGGTTTACATATGGGTATAGATGATTAAACTTTACACCGCAAAAATAGAGATTTCTAGCGTGTTGGAGGATGTCTCATATATACATATAAATATGTATATATATATACGTTACTCACGCGTAGTCAGTAAGGTGAAAGATGAAATAAAGATTGAGGCACCTGATTCACTGTGGATCGTCTCACATGGAGATAAGTACAAACTTCTTATAGGCTGTGTTCATCAAGCACCATGCTCAGCTAAATCGTTTTCACACACCTCCTCGTTTAGTACCAATTACAAAATAATTGCTAGGGACTTCAATCTTACAGGCGTCAGCTGGTTGAGTAGTTCTGGCCCCCAACGCTTCGACGAATTTTTCGCCACTACCGATTGTTATGGATGGCAACAACACGTTCAGATACCTGCTCGTGGTGACAACATGTTGGACCCTGTGCCTTGTTATGACACAATCCCAGTATCCACCTATGTTGGTAAAAGATTTTCGAGCAGTCACCATAGAATGGCACTCTTCTCTATGCATTTTTCACCACTAAATACAGAGAACAAATAAGATTCAGTGAGCAGAAAATGCGGTATCTACAAATATACAGACTGAGGAATCGTCCAAAACTCACTCGACTCTGTCAGTGGGTAGTCTGTTTTACCACTGACTCCTTGGAGGCTATAGTGTCCCTATTTTACATGAATATGTCACCCGCTGTCTAGATAGTGTTGCTCCCAAGAAGGTAGTGAAAATAAGCAGGCACCAAGCCGAATACATTCCAACAGCATATCGCAGTAAGTTAACGAGGTTGATGAGACAGTACTATTTAACCAAGGATGAATCACTGCTGTAATCCAGTCACTTCAACCTATCAGGCGTAAGAGCTGTCAAAAGGAACTCGACGATGAGTTAAGTGCACCTAAAAGTGCCTCGGGAGTTTTTCACCTCACAATACTTAAAAGCTAATGAGGTCCACGCGGGACATCCAATACCTACTTCACGACAATGAGCCTGCCACCATCTGTGAACTTTTCAGTTAGCAATTTGCGAACTTAAGTTAAGAAAACGCGCATCACTGATGAAACCGCGCCCCTTACTAGCTTTTACCTCTGGAGCATAGTATTCACCAATCAATTAATAGAACAAGCAGTTAAAAGCCTTGGACCTTTTACTAGCACCGGACCGGATGGCCCCGCTTCAATGATTTTCAAGAACAGTGGGTGTAACATTTCCCTATTACTTCTTAAATTCGTCTCAATATCTGTGGACACTGGAACTTACCCAAATGAGTGGGAAGCTAGCATTATAACTCCACACTGCAAAACTGGTAATAAGGCAGACTTTCTATAGTTTATTTTGTAAGGGTTAGTTATGTTTTAACGAGTTGATCACGGATTGATATTATTTAGAGAACCATCGAAAACCAGGGAGTACTGGACAGCTGCTGCTTCATCCTAGTTTGGGAATCGTCTGTGATCAACCCATAAAAACATAACTTACCCTTACAAACCAAACTATAAAAAAACGTTTGCAATTACAGACCTATAAATATAACCCCAGTTATCTCGTGAATCATGGAGAAAGTTGACAAAGATCAATTATCAGACTACCTACTTAGGCAAGATCTTGTTACAAACAACACGGATTTCTCAAAAATTGGTTCTGCGTTACTTGCCACTTCGACTTTTTAAACTGCATCACCAGTAGTCGCGAAGCACGTAAGCTAGTCGTTGTTCTCTACTTCGATATATCTAGGGCATTTGACATGGCGTCTCACAGTATTGTCTTTGAGAAGCTGTACTCATGTGGAATTCGCAATCTATTGCCCGACTGGTTAAAATCATTTCTAAGCAACAGGGTACAAATAACCAGAGTCGGGTTAGTATTGTCTCATCAAAGGCAAATGACAAGTGGGGTTGTGCAAGGTACTGTCCTAGGACCACTTTTATTTACAGTTCACATTAACAGCATTTGCAAATGCTTCACCTCAGGTAAACCATTCCTATATGCTGATGACCTCGTTTACTCCTGCTACAGGTGTGAATTAAACGATATGGTAAGTAAAATAAATATTGAACTAAGTGGCCTCGCAACGTGGTGTGCTGAATCTTGTCTGAAGTTTGACATTGGCAAATGCGGCTGGACTTGCATCGGCAACAGTAACCTAGGCCCAACTCTTGAAGCAAATGGGCGAAAACCAGCCAAGCTCAACTCAGTCGTAGATCCCAGTATCAGATATTCTAGTAATTTAACGTTCTCTGAACAAACTGGTTATGCTAGACGTAAAACATGAAGGCTTTTAGGATGCATAACTCACAATTTCTTTTGTTGTGAAACTGGGGTTTTATTATACAAAGTATGTGTCCGACCTGTATTGCGGTACGTTCAACGTTTGCGTTACATTTTTACGTGATTCGTTACATAAAATTTATCTTGTTGTAGTACTTGCACAAGTACTATACTACTTCCATACTTGTAACCACTAACTCCATTTCTAATAGTTATGGTTAATCAAAGTAAAAAGCAACGAACCCATTCCCCTGTAAAACTGGTGTCTAATTTAACGTCCTTGATTGCTACATCAAGCAACACACCCCCTACAAACGGCTATAATGAGTCACATAACTCACTTGTATGCCGTAAGCGTCGAGCTGGAACTGAGGATAAAACTGTACTGACAGCTAGTATTAGCACTACTCCTAAAAATTCAGTACCCTCTGCTCATACAGAACCCCTCCCTTCACCTTATGTGCTTATCGAAAAACTCCAGCCATCAAGCTCTTTTTCAGTACTATCTTCAGAAATAGAACTTCTAAAGTTGTCTATAGGTGAACTTAAGGCTGAGTTAAGGGAAATAAAAAACAGTAAGTCAGTAAATGCTGGAAACATCGAAACCGATACCGAGATATCCAAATTATCAGATCAGATCAGCGATATCAGATCGCAGGTCTGTGAATTGACACCTCTAACTATCCTCATGAAAACTGTAAACCTTAACAGAATCGGTAACTAAGGTAGATAACCTCATTAATTTTGTTACCACAGAAGTAACAAAACGACTCGACGCAAAACTGAGTGCTATTGTCTACAACGTTCCGGACAATGAGGCACTAAAAAAGGTACAGCGCATCTTACTTAGTGAAGCGAAAATGCCTAACTCCAAGACTAAGTGCTATAGGCTGAAGAAGAGTCAACATGAGAAGTGTTGTCCTATTCGTTTTCAGTTCGAAACACCGGCAGAGACCAGAAAATTCATCCACTCCCAACACACCCTATCGCAAGCCAGAAACTACAAACATATAAAGGTCGGGGTGGACAAAACAGTCATAGAAAGGCGCGCATACAACTATCTCGCTAAGACTAATTGTGAAATAGGTAATAGGACATTGCAAGCAGCCATTATTCCCAACCCTGTGAAAGATACAGTAGACCCCACCGCATCACCCCTCTCAAAACACACAGAAATATCCCATCAGAGTGCAACACCAGCCGAAAGGCCACTAGACTGTAACCAAATAAATAACAAAACCATACCACCTATCACCGCAGAATCTAAAATGCCATTAAATAACCCCAGAAAAAAAGTCAAAACCCCCCGAAATTCGACTTTGTCCTCTCCTAGCCATAACTTCATTGCTAAAGGTAAGGAAAATATGCCCCTAAATCATACCAACAAAAACAGTGGCAGCTTAAATAAGCCCACACTCCCACGGTCAATAGTATTAGCACCCACAACGTGCTAAATCGCACCATGGCACACACTGATATCCAATGTCACAACAATGTCACCCTCAATAGTACAAGTGGTAATAGTCAGAACTCGGCTATCAACAACTCAGGGTCTTCAGAGTATGGCACACAAACAAATTTTGACCGGATATATGGTACAAGTCTGCTGGGAACTAACCCACAATGCAGTACACATGAAACCCACACAAGGACACAACTAGCATCAAACAATAGGTGGAATAATAAGCCATGGTCATCACAAGGATCCAATCATTTTTTATCCCCCGCGTCCCTGTCAGCGTTGAAAAAACAGCTGGTAGGGATGTTAACACTCCTAAACCACTAGAGCTGGCTCCCTCCTTGCATGAAAACAGGAACGGTCTAGTGCACCCGTATCCATTAGGCACACTTGACACCTGCACAAGTATAGGCCAAATAAAGAACCCTACCCACTTCTGTAACCTAACTAAAAATAAAAATTCCTTGGTCTATAGCAAATCCAGTACTCCAACTCCTAATTCTCCACCGAAAACAGCACACACCAACTCGATAGACATAGGTGAGCATGATGCTGAAACTCCTCTTAACATAGGATCATCATGTCAAGCAGAACTACTGGGTGCTGAACCATATTCGGGGCTGACTAACGAACTTAAATACTTCAAATGCTACTTCAACTCTCATCTTTACCTAATCCTCATAAATGCTAGATCTGTTCTAAATAAATTGCCGATGCTCAGAGCACTCACAGTAATATACAAACCCCCTGTAATTGTCATCACTGAATCTTGGTGTCATTCGAACATCTGGATGAAGAAATAAGCTTAGATAACTACACACACTTTCGGTGTGACAGGGAAGGTGGTAAGGGAGGGGGTTGTCTCATGTACTTTCTGAATGCACTTACTGTATCACAGCTAGAAAGTAGTACACTTAACATGCCTGAGACTCTATGGGTTAATGTACACTTAAATAACGTAACAGCATTAATTGGATGCACCTACAGAGCACCTGGCACCTTTAGTAATTACGAGACCCAACTTATTAATACTCTGGAGCAATTATCCGACTTACAATACGACCATAAGATCCTATGTGGGGACTTTAACTTACCTGAAATCAACTGGGATATACCCACAGGCCCAACTAAATTTGATAAGTTCTTAGGCACACTGGATATACTTGGCTGGAAACAAACTGTCACTACTCCCACAAGAGGTAATAACGTACTAGACTTAATCTTCTGCCACAATATAAGCCCCCTTTCAACGCTAGTAGGTTCTGAGTTTCCAGGGAGCGACCACAAAACAGTGATGTGTGCACTGCCAATTCCGCTGAGTAGCAATGCATCTCATACCTCCACTTCACAACAAGTAATATATAGGAACTATAGTAAGGCAAACTGGGCCTTGGTAGAATCAATGCTAAGATCCTCCAAATGGGATGAATACTTCACTACTGATGACCTATCGAGAGCCCTAACCATCTTCTACCATAACACTAACACATGCTTAGATGCTGTCATTCCACTCCAAACACTAAAGGTTTCCCCACACAGAAAGTCATTCATAAAACCAAAGGATCGTACGAAACTGAAGAGACTCTCAACAAGTTACTTCAAACACCACGACTTTGGCACTCTAGGTCTAATACTTAACACCCTTAGCTCCATCTCACAAGCTCGAGATTTCCGTATGAGAAAGGAAGAACGCATCGCAGTAGCCAGTCCTGCTAGAGTGTATGCACTCACAGAAATCTTAAGGAAGCGAATGAATCGCAAAAATCACAGCATTTCTCTCCTCATAGACAAAGGTAGGCTATGCACTAACTCTGCAGACATATGTGAACTATTCAACAAAACGTTTGCAGGTAACTACCTTAAGCCCTCAGTCCAGCTACTCGATATACACCCTATTACTAAAATGGCACAAACTCCATCTCCACTCACACCAAACCAAATTAGCACTGTTCAATTCACTTACGCTAATATTAACCAAACTATAAGAACCCTCAAAAGTTCAAAAGGTTTCGGTACCGACGGTATATCATCTTACTTCTATAAATATGGTGGCCCTGACATTCCTCTACTGCTGCTTAAAATATTCACAATGTCCCTAGAAACCCAAACTTACCCTGACATATGGAAGACAACATTCATTATGCCTAAACACAAATCTGGCTCGAAAACTGAAGTCAGTAACTACCGGCCGATCAATATCACACCTATAGCATCTAGAATCATGGAGAGACTAGTCAAAGATAACTTAATCAAACATATGCTTAGCTGCAATATTATAAGTCCGAACCAACATGGATTCCTGAAATCCAGATCATGTTTAACATGTCACCTAGACTTCTTCAATTTTGTAACCAGCAGTCGTGACAGACGGCAACTAGTACTTGTCATCTACTTTGACATTTCTAAGGCATTTGACCGTGTTGACCATTTACTGCTAACAAATAAGCTGAACTCCTTAGGAATACGTGACCCATTATTAGGATGGCTTAAATCATTCCTTAACAATAGGTCCCAAATAGTTAAACTCGGGTCTGCAACCTCCAAACCTAGCCCTATCACTTCTGGTGTAGTACAAGGTAGTGTCATTGGACCCCTCCTATTTACACTATACATCAATGACATATGCGCTTGCTTCACGCACGGGAAACCATTCATCTTTGCAGATGACCTAAAAGTAGCTTATACATTCCAAGTGATGACTTAGGGAACTTCGAGAATGTAGTGCAGAAGGAATTAGATAAAATGACTGCTTGGTCGTCCCTATGGAATCTCCAATTCAATCTGAACAAATGTGGCTGGATCTGCTTCGGTGCACCCTCAATTGACCTGAAATTAACGCTTCAATCTGCTAACCTAACAGACTCCGAAGTGTCGTTGACCTAGGCCTGAGGTACTCTAGTGACTTGACATTCTCTGAGCAAGTAGCATCACAGACTAGAAAATCGAGGATGCTCTTAGGATGCATACTCAGGAACTTTCACGACAATGAAGCCAAGCTAATTCTGTACAAAACATGTGTCAGACCACTACTAGAATACTGTCCATTTATTATAAGCAGCACTCGCACACGTGACAAGCTAAGGATGGAAAGTATCCAACGATATTTTACCTCAAAACTACTTGGCTATGATTGTAAGAAAGACTACATCTCACGGTGCATGATCCTAAAACTTGACCCACTTTGGACAAGGCGACTTATTATAAACCTAATATTCTTCTTTAAGGTCCTTCACAAAATATCATTCTCAGGTAACAGGGACATACAATTCGCACAGGAAGGTTCTTACGATCTGCGTAACCAAACTTCCACAGTGACAACTCATTCTTTTAAGTCAACACTCCGTGAAAACTTCTTCACAGTCATGTATTCTAAAATATGGAATAGCCTGCCCCTAGATGTCAGAACTTGCTCTTCGGTTACAAGCTTCAAACGCTCTCTATACAGACTGTTTCACTCTACTGATTATATTAATAAACTATTTACTCCTAAAACGAATCAACACTAATCTACTACAGCACCTAAAAACGCACTTCAACACCCTTAGCAATCTAAAAACTATAAATAAACTAGCAGCATGGATGCATAAAGACTTAGTACGGAACATACAGGATTAGTTTACCCTTAGAAATAGGACGTGTCACTTTATTGTAACCTTCAAACGCTTGCTATATAAACTGTTTTATCCAAAGACTATCCCTACCAGAACCCATTACTTATTTCTAAAACGCATCAGTCATTAGAACACTAAAACGCTCAGACTCATTAATACACATCATGACACTAAATAAACTCTAAGACTTCGCATAAATACGTGAAAAGACACTAAAATAAAGTAAATTTTTACTAATGTATAATATACAATTGACATAAACATTTATATATATATACATTAATATCCTTTTCATGTTCACATACTTTCTCTTTTTGGTACTCTGCTACTCCTATTCATCTTCTGGTCGAGGTCGAACAACCCTGCATCTAAACTGAAATGAGGATTAATTCCAAACCATCTATCTCATAACCACTCAAATTCCATGAACGATCCAATTCTACCATTTGAAGACGCTGGCGAACATGCTGTAAATGAGTATTCATGATCTGAAATGAAGAAGCAACTGGTTTTCAAACAGTTTTCAACATTTTTCTGAACTTACGAATACAGTCCGCCATGCAGACACAAATGGAGCAAATGGAGAATTCTGGAATCGACCTCGGCACCATTTGATGCAGTAAAACAACTTCACATGACCTTATCTAGTTTTCGCATCCACGATCAAATTTCTTTCCTGTTATAAAACTACGATAAGACTGCTGAAAAAATGGAATAAATATATCACTGATCTCAACATAATACATCAATAAACTTTAAGCCAAGAGTGCTGTTCACAACAAAGTTATGTAAGAGAATTAGAATGCCATAATAAACAGGGGGATGGATAAAACAAACAAAGTAGCATTAAAATAACTAAGAAGACTGACATTGTGCAATTAGGGGTTAGAAATGTAGAAATAACAAAATAGACAGGATGTTTGGATAAAAACTAATGTGATGAATAATTGTTTATGCAATCAGGGATTAAATATGTAGAAATAGTAAAATGACAAAATAAACACTAAGTTCGGGTATGAAAATATGGTAGTGTAAACGGGGATTAAGAAAAACTTGAAATAACATGAATAAACAGGAAGTTTAGATAAGAAAGGCGATGGGATGGTGATTACTAAAAAATTACCTGTTTATGATGGCCATGGCAAGGACAGGGGTTGGACGTATTTCTTTTGTATACAAAGCGTGGGTTTGAGCTTTTGTATAGCTAGCGCATTAGTTTTTATCCAAACATCCTGTCTATTTTGTTATTTCTACATTTCTAACCCCTAATTGCACAATGTCAGTCTTCTTAGTTATTTTAATGCTACTTTGTTTGTTTTATCCATCCCCCTGTTTATTATGGCATTCTAATTCCCAATTTTAATTTTTATGTAAGAGAATTGACTTCAAGCTTTTTTTTCCCAGATATCCGTATTACATTCATCTGATGTATGGGTTTTTTTTAATGCGAAGACAATATTTCTATATATCTTTATGTGCTACACAAACAGACTTTATAGCAGACTGTTCCGACTGACTCTCATGTCAGAGAGAACAACCAAACTGTAAATTCATCATACATCAAATTATGTAATTTATATAATAACTTATCCATGCCTGTACAACTGGTATGTTCCTGCATAAACAGGAAGAAATATTACAATAATAAATCACCTATTTTAGGCAATGGATAAAGGCACACACAACCTTATGGAGAGGCTGAGCACCTCAAGGTCACATATGCATACTGTGATTGGTAGATTTTACTTTGCGTAAACGCTGCGGCTAATACGTAGCTCACGTTACTGAGGCGGGCTTTGAAATGATCGCAATGAAAGTCGCATAAACATTACAATTTTTCAGCTTAAGGACACAAGTTAACGCATGTATAGATTCTGCAGATGTGATATGCATGTGGACCCACTAAAAAAGAGAATATTATTGGGTAACTTAATCAAAGAAGTATAAAGTTTGAAGATTTAGTCTTTTTCAGTTGATTGTAACGGACAGAGAGGAGAGGCATTTGTGTAGCATTTGCATTTTGCAGAAGACAAAATGCGAAGGATAAATCGGAAGTTTTAGGATTCTTCAAGTTTATTATGGGATATATGGACTGTTCATACCGATCCTACTATTGTTCCCTCCCTTGTTCACATATTCATTGTTGCTAAGATTAGGGATTGTTCACCTGAGGTAAGATTAATTCATCTGATATGTATATATCCTTAGATATTTCTCAGTGTGGCCGGAGGTGGTCAAAGGAATACAATCTCAATCTTTGCATGGAAAGGTCATAACCAGTTTCTTCTGAAGGATCAGGTGGTGCTGAAAGCTGTAAAGACTGGTCCAATGTCACAATCACCTAAGGGAAACTGATCCACATATTGTGGATAAAACGATTAGTGGACTTTAATTTGACAATCATGTACCCATAAAAAATCTACAACTGTGATTTTTTTCCACCCTTTTTAATGTGAATATGTACTGTTTAACTGTTTTTATTTTGTAAATATATGCATTTATGTTGAATACATGTATCCCTCTTAATTATCATTTTGAGGACATTGCATAGTTAACGAAGTTGATAGGCAGCGTAGTAATACTTGTGTGAAATGCGTGATAATCGTAAAGCGTTATTATTTCCTCAGTAAGTCATCAAGCCTCCCATGAAATGTTTCAGTTACACTCAATACGGCTGCGTAAAAGATTATCTTTCATCAGGGCTTGCGAAAAAATGTATGTTGAGCTTAGGTTTGTTTTTCGATTACTACATATACATAATAACAAATGTAGGGCGGCTACGTACATCGAAAATAACGCGTTATAGGTATATCCTATTGAAGAAAATCCTAGTATACTTATGCTGCGTAAATTATCACTCTTTCAGATTAAATCACTACGCATTCCAAAACCGGCTACATCAGTATTCCTTCAACAAGCAAAGGGAAGTAGTAGTGAATTCTTTAAAGAACACCGTTAAAACATTAAAGAGATATTTATTTTGATAAATAATTTTGTAATATCACAAAGATTCCAACGATAACGCGCAAATTCTTCAATTGCACTTCATTAAAGCCTCCAAATAAAGTGAACCACTCCGTAAATTACAATTGTAATCTGCAAATCAACAATAGTATGGCATCCGTTAAGAAATAATTAGCAACACGAAAATACTCCAAACCAAAGTAACTATTTAAAAAAATTTGTTTATTAACTGTTTTCTTGCGAATAAATCAACTAACACTCCTTTATAGCTGTAGACTCTTCTGAATGTTACCAAGTTTTCATATGTCAGAGATTCAAAACACCCTTTCAGAATTTCGCAAAATATGCATCAATGGCCTAATTGATTTCGTTTTCCTTACCGTAATCAACAATTTACACAGAGTTTTAACATTCCACATGGAAAGAAATAACGAAATTCAATGACAGATACATGTTCACTCAAACTGCTGAAAGCGTCTACTTTCCTCCATTTTTCTAAGTTTTTTCGTTAAAATATGGTATTTATAATGTATTTCAGTTGAAAAAACACCTGAAAACAACGTAGAACAACCCGAACACAACATCGCGATAACACATAACAACACCCCGTGTGTGCCTTTATCCATTGACCCTATTTTATGACACTGCCTGTTTATTCTTGGCGGACTGCGACTGTCAATGTAGTTGGAGATTGAACGATCAATTGATGGTTGTTTGCTCAAACCCAACTTCCCTATATTTTCGCGGAGACATCGATACACCAGACATCGTCTCATCGGTCGCTGTTCAGAAAGAAGTCAGGCCAAAACTGTCAGAAGTAATACTGTGATTTATTATTGTAATATTTGTTCATAGACCTTAGTTAATGCTTAATTTTAAAGTTGGCTATATATTGGTGTTACAATAAAGAATTCTCGTGTAGCCAATCGGTGTTTTGGTTTTGCGTCTGTTATTACTAAGCGTTTCTGAGAAACTTCAAGGAACAGCGTGAGTCCCAGCGTAGCAAGAGCTGAGCATTGACGGTTTACGAGACGTGGCTAACAGCGACAGAATGACAAGCTTAAATTAGAGGGGGTGCAACGGCAATTTACCTCAAGAACTCTTTGCTTAGAATGTAGTCTCAACCACTCTGAGCGTTGCAACAGATTGAGATTAGGACTACTCTGGTGAAGACGTCTCAAGCTAAACCTTATTTTCTACTACAAGCTAACTAATCTCTTGCACTCCTCCAAGCCGATAACTAAATCCACCGCTGTCATCAGCTACAATCTTTTTATTTCATTTTTATATTTTGATTACAGCTTGATTCCACACTGTATTTTTGGTACAAGTATGGAATTTTCAGCACGGATATCGGTAGCCCAAATTTTGCAGGCCGACCATAGATATGAGGTGTGCGTCGGCAGGGGGTCGAACCTCGGGCTATGTGCATGGTCGCCTAGAGTCCTAATCACTGTGCCACCGACTTACAACTATTAACATCACACCGGAAAACCAAAGCTTAACACTAACAAATACAGAAACAGCAGATACCAGGATAAGAAAAAACATAATTGGCGTAGGGTTCCCTAGATACATAGATGCACTTTTGATTGTACTACTAACTCATAATGAACTAACATAACTTCTGAAACGAATAACACAAATTAGGGTGGGGGATACTCCATAGCATATAAGTATGCACGCGAAACCTCAAAAACATATAATGAGCTGGTTTTAGATCACATAGAGAACAACAGGGTAGGCTCGAGTCATATCCCTTGCACCTCAAAAACGGCTGCACAAATCATGTGTTATAAATAGAATCACATCCATCAATCACACAGAAGTTTTAGATCAAAATTTCATATAAATTCAAACTACCCAACTGAATTCATTTATTTTATAGTCTCCATAGTGTATAAAGGCAGTTAAAATCCCCTACCAGGAAGACACTTAGAAATCGTGACAACCTGATTGCCACAGAGCATTGTCACACTTACATGCCGTACAACTTCTTCTTAAATAAGTTTTCAGTCATTTGGAATAGACTACCAGCTAATGTGCGTGATGCTAAAATACTTCCAGTGTTCATCTCTTCAATCACCAGACTGCTCAAAGATGACAACGCATTCCTGCGTTTGACTCCCAGACCCTCATTTCCATCCTACATGGATATTTGAAGTTCATTAAACTTATAATTTACAACAAACTGCGATCATAAATGTTAATATTATTTGAAGTGCATGATAGACATTTCTACGCAGGCCATTAATACTAGTTCACACAATATAAAAGCTAGCATGACAGGACCAGTTAATTAGTGTACCAAAATAATCATAGTAACTACACAGAATATATAAATAAATTTATTAATCACTCCTTGAGGACTCCACTTGCTTTCTTTTGTGCTGCTGTCATTTCTCTTCTTCTGTATGAATTTTTGAATGAGAATAAAGAATGTAGATATTTGACTACTTAAAATGACAAATGACCTGCAAACATTACTGGTCCCATATCCTACAACTGCCTCACGAACTACCCATAACCTTCTCTCATGATGCATCCTGGATTACAGTTGTGGAATACATCTTTATACCAATGAAAAAGTATTAATTTATAGTACTTCATGATTGTAATTTATAACATAACTGATCGTGCCTGTAAAAATGGCTTGCATCTCTTTTAAATACCCGTTTATAAGATAATATAAACTATTATTATTAGTCTGCATTGAGTGCAATTCACTTCTGGTGTTACTTACGATGAAAATGCTGACAAGATCACACACGTATATCACTTATTTTAAATCAGTACTCCATTTGGATGTAAACCAAAATTAAGATTTGACGCCCTACACCACAAAGTTATTTGGGGGAATGACTTCAAGCTTTATTTTTCCCCAAGTATTTGTAATCCATCCAAAACATACTTGTTTTTTTCCTGCTAATGAGAAGACAATATTTCTATATCGTTTGATGTGCTCCATTGGATGATTAGTTAGCAGATTGTTCCCCCAAACTAAAGACAAAAGGTCAGCAACCACGTGATTTCACTATAAGCCAAATTTATGTAATCTGAATAATACTTATCCATGCCCGTACAATTGGTGTGTCCCACACAGGTAGGAATACATATGTATTTTATTATATTATTATTAAATATGCTTACTAATCATATACGTGATCTATCAAATTCATGATGCATGTAAACTCTCGTCCCTCATGTACCGAAGATGTGGATAAATTATTATGTATTGTCAACAAAATGAATTTGCAAGGCGGTCCAAAGCAAGCTTGCTTCGAGGACAAATATGAGATAAAAAAATCCGATTTAATGCAGTGATTTTGTAACAACATATTATAGAATATACAGTAATGAGTTATGTAAATTAATTGTTTACTTTGCTATACAGATAGAGTCCTCTGCTACAAATTATTAATATTATCCACAATAATGTTCACTGGTGGAGTCGCGTATACTGATAGAAGCTGTACACCGGCAGAGTAGTCTTCGGATGAGAGTTTCTTGCGAAATTTAAAGAAGACAACACGATTAGTAGTGAAACAAGTAGAGATTATAGACTAGCAAGAAGACACAGAGGAAGGCAGCCCACTGTATTTTAGATTTTACTCCGCAGTTATGTATATTTGCACATGAATTGTTTTAAACGAAGGTTATTTACCATGTTTTTATTTTTAACATCTAAAAAAGACTGCTCAATCATATTGTTCCGGACTTCACACCTCAAAGTAATCCACTTCCATTGCTACACTGTAAAGTTAGATATTATTCACTAGCCGCTCTACTACTGCATAACTCGGATCATGAGGAGAGTCAAAACCTATCGGCCGTTTGCTACAATTTCACCAGTCTCTACTGTTATATGTATACATTGTAACGTACTTCTGTTGTGACACCACTTCATACTTTTTCCTTTGTTCCTCTGTCCTCATTTATTTATATTTATAAAGCAATCGTTGCATGAGGTGTAAGCCGCATAAATTGTTTACGAATTTCTGTACCTTATTTTATTAGGATCCAAGGTTATCTACTGAAAGCAGCAAATTTCATTAACAGTGAATACTTGGTGTAAAAAATGCATGTGCATGGCACAGACAATAACAAAATAAAATTAAAGAGAGAAGCATATCTCCAGCATCTAGCTGTTCAAAAGGTGAAACGATGAGGAGAGCCAACCAGTGGATCTGATGGTGAGCATATATGCGGACTACCATTTTGTTGTGAGACGGATCTAGTTCCTTAGTCTTTAGTGATTTTGACATAAAACAAGGCAGAAAACTACCTAAACACAAGCGCTTAATTATGAATTCTTTTTTGGACGCAAGTGCATCTTATGTGCTCGCTATTTTAGAAAAGCACCTAATCGCACTAGTTGCTCTATTCCAGTTCCGTAGTCTGTCTGTGTCTGCTATATATAAGTCGGTGCGAATATAAATACTCAAATACTTAGGAATGTGGTCACCGGTGAATATCATATTTCTCTCAGCCCTAGAGCTCATAGGGATTTTTGGAGGATGTATAGACTCTTAATTTGCAGAGACGATTATTCAGCTTATTGTGTACAAACTGTCAATGTTAATTCCCACTGCCATCTCCAAAATGTCTTCGGATGCCTAAACTATTTCAAGTCTTATTTTAAAAAGTATTCACCCGGAGAGCCTTATGCGCCAGAGTTGTTCTTCTGCTGTACCTGTGATAACACAGTGTCTCAGCGCCCTCACCTCAGCATTTAAAAGTAGGATAAATAACTCATCTTTCACTAGACAAACATTATCTTCTTTGTGACAAATATACACGACATTTGACTCAAAGAAGGTTGAAACCTGGTAAACAAGAGTGCTTATTCAATCCATGGATACTGGAAGATTTTTACAAGGTTTACAACAGGACAAAAGATAGGACTGGCCAATGTCAAGTTAACCTGAAAAGCACAGTGAAAAAAGCAAGATACCCTTGAAGGTCTTTTCGTGTTAAAAAAGAAGCAAGAAAGTCAATGAATGAGAGGGAAGAGATGAGGAGATCGAGAAATCCTGTTTTAGGCATTATGATTTTCTATTCAAAAGCCACTTCAATTTATACTGAAAACTAATGACGAAATTTATCAGATTTTTAATTTGGTTGATTTATTTTTTGTTATACTGATTCACTTTATGGGATAAACAAAACATTTAATGTCAATACGAGTTGTAGAGATGTAATTTTAGCTTGAGATCCTGATATAAAGTGAAACAAATACCTGAACAGAACGATGAAATAATTAAGAGAATAACTTAGTGCAAATGAAGTTCTGTTATGAGTAAAAAAGTCGACAGATAGGTAGATGATATAGATAGTCATGGTGATTAGCTACTCATCGAAAAAAGAACGGCCACTCTTTAATGTTAAGTTGGGAAAGAAGTCCATAACATTGTTTCTATGTTACACGATCTTAGACGGACTACTAAATATATAATACAATGTGTAAGAGTTTTCGTAGATAACACTGCATTGCTACTATATTATGCTTTACGATAGCAAAGTGTAACTTCAATAGCACATCATCATTGCAATCGTATCTCCAACATCACTTCTAACTGTCTACACGATTTTCCCAAGGCTTTCAATTCCCCTGCACACGATCGTCTCCATATCACCCTCGAATAGACAATAAGTCGTTTACCATTTGTGTTCCACTAGAGAGCCTAACATGTGGTGTCACTTGAATTTCACTTCAGCGTTTGTCCAATCCGTTTCCATTCACATCTAAATATCCATCAGGCAGTAGTTTGTTGACCTCTTCCCTGACTTCCAGATTTCCTTGTTGCTTATCATTTCTGCAGTATCGATCCAGAGCAGAAAGCCATAGATGCCAGTCTGCAGCAGTCTGTTGGAAATGCGATTTGTGATGCGCGCTCAGGAAGCCTCTGAACTATGGGGAAGCAAAGAGTGATTTGACATTAGTGTTAAAAACCCGGATCTTGATCCTCATCTTGAGTAGTTCAAATGCATCTACACAGTGAATTCAGGAAAATGAAAATCTGCGTTTCTTCACTTCCCCATTCTGTGGTTGAAGTCCTAATCCGTGATGCCAGTATTTGAGTCGATGCCGATCAGAAAATTGAAAGAGACGACTTCCCTTAGATTTCTTTCACTGGTGGTGATTGGGGCTTGCTGTCATCGGTCTCATCACATCTTTCTTCTCTGTGGTCATCTGAATTACTGTTTTCGTTACCTATTCTTTCAACTCGTTGTTTTTCTCCTGCACATTTTTGAGTTCATCATCATTGAGTTCCAGATCTTTAGGGTTATTTGTCGATCTGATATGTGTCCGTATGTTCATTCCTTACGCGCGCTCCGATTTATGACCTAGACTATCACGAAAAGGAAGATCATTAATGATAGTTGGTAGGCAGCCTTGACTCAATAATATCTTCAACTCAGAGGCTTCGACGAGCTTTCCATTGTGAATTATTTCAATTTCGGCGACATTATTGTATAGTTGTTGGATGAGGTTCAGAAATTATTGCTATAGTTCACTCCGTAGGTTTGAAGCCGTTTCCAGATTAGTGCATCGTCAACACTGTCGACAGTGTTTCTGAAGTCGATCGAGTTGAGGTGAGAGTTGACTGCCATCCTAGGCTCAGTTCGATGTTGATGTGTAGTATTACAATTTCATCCGTATATGACTTGTTTTCTCTGTATCCATCATGTTTCGTGTGAAATCTTTCATCCGGTGCATTTTTTCGACTTTCTAAGATGCTGTAGCCTAGTACTTTGCTTGGGATGGATAGCAGTATGACTTCATCCCGATTCTCGCGTATGATTAATTCACCGACTTTCTAGCCTATAGTGTTCTCAGAATGAGAAATATGGTCCACCTCTTTTGCTCCTACCTAGGAAGACTTCCAGTCGTTTGTTCATGAACGAGAACGCTTCCTTCACCTAGCGAGTCTACTGGAAGTATTTGGATAAACCGAAACATGTTTAGGGGACCAATATTAGAGTTCACTAATATTACGAATATGAGAAATATAATCCAAGTCAATGGAATGTTAAATAACAATATATTACCAAAAATGCAATGACGAGTTATATCAACAAAAAGGATTACTTGGATATAAAGTTTAAATCCTCTGCTACAAATTATTTATAAAACCCACGGGTACGTTAATTGTCTGGGTTGAGTCTGCTGTGTTCCGGTTGTAGAAACGTCTTCGGTTGAGAGCAGTGGACTCCTACAATAAATCCGAAGTATACAACACGGTGAGAGTTGAGCAGGTAAGCAGAAATAACCAGGGAGAAGGCGAAGTCTCCAACAACAGAGTGTATTTTTTCAATTGTACACGGAAGTTATGCATATTTCAACAAGAAGCGTTTTAAACAAAAATCATGTACAATATCTCTAATTTCTACAAATAACCAAAAAGTGTACAATCACATTGTTACGTACTCCACACATGTAGATATTAGTAAAGAGATTGTACAGACTACTGAATGGTCTACAAATCTTTGTCCCAGTTATCATATGAAGCTGAAGAGACGGTGTTCATCGCTTGGAGTTTCATATCATGTAATACAATTGTCTCCACTATCTGGCTGAGTTAGTATCTAATACTGGTTGCAGTTTTTTGTAGAATTCCTTCTTCTACTCTGTGTAGGATTTGTAAACGTACACAAAAATAATTGTATATAAGTGGGATTGTACAACTATGTGAATGAATTCGCCGAAAAGAGTCTCTTTGCTGAACGTCTTCGCTTTATGATATGACTCAGTGAAGAGGTTCAAACTATTTATTGAACTATCAACATACAAGATCTGCAAATAGCTGGAAATATCTGTAAAGAGACATTATAGATATTTACATGATATTTAAAACCTGACTGATAGAATTCAGTCCGCACCAAAGAGGGGACTAGACACATCACACTAATTACTAGTGTCAAGTCAAAAGACGTTCTAGTGTACTGGTGTGAAGAATACGTTGGAAATATTCGCAGGTGAAGTTCACTGCCCATGACTGAATTTCCAACCTAGAACTTATCAGAAAACTTCAGTCGTTCAAGTCGCCATAAAAGTACACAAATGCAGAGGAAAAACTCAAAGCAACCGTAATGAACGGAGATGTACGGATGGAATAATAGTTTGTAGAAAAAAATACAAATTAGGTAGTTCTCAAAATTTCACGAAGAGTGACAGCATCTGTGCCACTGAGAACGATTTTGAGTGATACCACCCACAGTCTCTACCAACTTGTTCTCAGAGTCTCTCTCATCCCATAACCAAACCATATTAGTTCATGCATCATCACAACCAAATGGATGGACTTGCCCTCCTTAACTAACATTCTATTCATAACCAGATATTTATAGTGAAAACAAGCCTCCCTGCTGAGATTTAATAAAGATTTCAGTATAGAAAATATCCCCATTTAGACGTTTAGGAAAGAGAAAGATTGAGCGAAGAAATATTTACTTTTCAACTAGAGTAGAGCCAGAGATGAGGATCTAAATGAAAAGTAAATATTTCTTCTCTCAGTCTTTCTCTTTTCTAAATATTTAATAAGGAATCAATACATTAGGGCTGATGCAGTTTCTTAAATAAGTAAGGTGGTCATCACAGTTATCTACTACACAACTTATCTTGAAAACACAATATGGAACAGACCAGTCCGTCAGCATGATCGTAAATTTAACTGGAGCGAATCTTATGCCGAAAACGCCGAAAATTTGCCAAAATTTGATACTGCATTTTCGAACGTTTCAATATATTACATCAATTATTGGGCTGGTAGACATATCAGCAAGTGATCCTTCTCACTCATCTAATTCAATGATGTGACGAATGACACGGCTGTGGAGAATAGCCAGAACCAACACCTTATGCAAACACGATGTAGTCACTAACAATGGATGAAGATTGACGTTGTTGATAAAGCTTTTTAAGGCCAGAAAATGAAACATGAGTTCCAGCGCATAGATTCACTTTTCATTGAGGATGTAAATCAATACTAATCCCTTTGTAAGATGTACCTATGTTACTCTGATCCCTTTTTGAACAAGTCGACTAAGGGGACAGACCACAATTCAACTGGGAGCCGGTTTCAAGAGTTAATGGCATGATCGGAGAACTAGCACTCCAAAGTGATATAGTACACTCTTGGCTTTTGAACACTGTACATGTTCTGTTAGAAGTTGCAACATGGTGGAAAGAAAAAGAGGAAATCGATATATTTCACAGTCGTCTTTGAGAATTCTGAACATCATGATTAGATACTTTCTCTGTCTAAACTATAAAAGGCGAAGAAATTCGAACAGTCAGGTGATCCCAAATATGATAGACTAATCATACAAAGGATAAAACATATACATTTCGAAGAGAATAACTAGAAAATACGGGTCCTAATTGAAACGAGAGTTGAAAGGAATATCAGACGTCAACAAGTACACGAACCTAACGTCCTTCAAGCAATGTGAGTAACTAAGTGATTGCATCAACTTGAAGATAAGTTTCCCATCGCAAACGAACCAATATATATTTGTATTTAAAATTGACTTTTAACGTTGATACAATACTGTGTTTTCGACTGGACTGTTTTCAGTCGAGTAAACCAAGTTCTTCCATAAAAAAGAAACTTCCTGAAGGAGCAATAACCAATTTTATGCTTGGATCCATGAACTGAGTACCACTTCCACTTCTTGAGTCATGAAACAAAGTACCACCACGTTGAGGATTTACTTGACACACGAGACTGAATTTATGCGTGAGCAGTTGTAGACTGAGTTCTTTTTTACTGTATTTGCAGCGTTGTGCTCCCCTATACAAGTTTCAAGTTAAGTAGGCGTTAGCATATTGTTGTCATCATTTGCTGAGTCAGTTTCGGAATAAGTATTTTCAGTTCATCAAATGAAAAATAAAGATTAGATAATGTGAGTCGTCCATACTCCTGGTTCACATCTTAGTAACACTGCAGTGAGTAGAAAAGTGAAGAAGAGTGCTGCGACAGACTAAAGACAATTCTCTGACACACTGGCCGGAAACTGAAGCAGAACAGGCAGGTGGGCCGCAGGTAAAATACATCTCACGACATTATATATATCAGATAACCAGACTGCTCGCTTTCCGCGAAGAGATCAACCCAGATGATGAAAACTATAAGAGATGTTCGAAGGAACCTGATTACCGAGGAGAAGAAACAAATAAATCAAATAACTGTTTGCCTTTTCCACCTCTTTCACATTTGTCGCCAAAGAATGTTTGCAGTCGGTGCTAAGATATCTGGTCAGCTAGTGTATGAACAGCTTTGATCCCTCATGTTCGGAGTCTATCGGAATCAGTCCTATTGTGTCAATAATTTTAGATGAAGCTGTAGAAATCTACCGAGGTTTTTAATAACCCAAGTAGGAAACAGCATACTGTTTTGGCTGGAAAGCGCTCCACTTCCCAGCTAACTGAAAGTGGTGTGCCTCAAGGTGCAGTACTTTCTCCATTTCTTTTCTCTTTCTTTCTGCATGACCTTCCGAACTCACCCAAAGTTAACTTCATTAAGTATGCTGATGACCTGACCGTTTCTGTCCCTGTAGTTGCCACATCGGATTGTTCCTATATGAATGGCTTCCTAGCTGAAGTTAAGGATTGGTCTCGCTCAAATGGTCTTAAACTTAATCCAACTAAATGTAACACTGTTGATTTCAGCCTGAGAAGTAAAAAAGATATGCATGGATTGATTCAATCTCATGATTGTTGTAACATTGATGGTACCATGATTGAGAGTAAGTCAAGTGTTTCTTATCTTGGCATTAGTTTCTCGTCAAATCTTTGCTGGTCGTCTCATATTCTTATAGTTTCTAAGAAAGTCTTCCGTCTGACTTATTACATAAAGAAATTGAGACACTCAGGTATAACTCAATCTCTTATCATACAATTTATTAATTCATGTGTTTTGCCCATCATTCTTTATTGTTCTCCATTATTCTTCCCTGGGCTACTCAAGAAAGATCATATAATACTACGAAGAACATTGAGGGCTGTAAGTAGGGTCAGTGCTATCCCTTTGACTGAACTAAATGACACTGTTGTCAATAGGCATATGAATTCTTGTAAACACTTAGCTAAAGTTATCTTATCTGATAGTGAACATCCTCTTTATTCACAATTGTTTCCTTGTATCTCTTCGGGTAAGACCAGAAGAAATTTTATAAACATTTATGCTCGTACTACAAAATATAAAAATTCGACCGTTCCATATTTGGCACGAGTATTGTGTGAAGAGACAAATATCAGAAAAGAACTTTTACAACTTTTGAATCAATAACTAAACTATAAAATGAAATGATGCATATTAATGCATGTGTTATTTGTTATATTATTTATTTATTATTCACTATGACCTAGAAGTGGTATGATTTTGGTGGGTTTTTTTTATTTTTATTTTTTTATTATTTTTTCCTATAAACTATCAATATTTTAACATTTTATATATTTATATAATTATAAACAGAGCTAAACCATTGCAATATGTAAAAGAAACGCTGAAAATTCCATGCTGTAAATTGTTATTGTTGTGGAATAAAGTGATTATTATTATTATTATTATTAAATGGGGCAGATGGAGCTGGACCAAAAACTCATTCAACGTCCAGCTTCAGGCACTAAGAAAACAGACCGAGCGTACATAACCAGACTGGATCTGATTGACAGAGGCATATTTTTCACGTAGATGCAGCAGTACACACATGAACTGGGGCAATAGCGTAAGGACGGCACACAGGTGTATTTTTCTGCCTTTGTTAGCTGGGCAGTGTTATCTGTGATCTAGGACCAGGCATAGTGAACAGCTTGATAACTCGAACAGGATAACTGAGGTCAACAAGTACACGAACCTAACGTCCTTCAAGCAATGTGAGTAACTAAGTGATTGCATCAACTTGAAGATAAGTTTCCCATCGCAAACGAACCAATATATATTTGTATTTAAAATTGACTTTTAACGTTGATACAATACTGTGTTTTCGACTGGACTGTTTTCAGTCGAGTAAACCAAGTTCTTCCATAAAAAAGAAACTTCCTGAAGGAGCAATAACCAATTTTATGCTTGGATCCATGAACTGAGTACCACTTCCACTTCTTGAGTCATGAAACAAAGTACCACCACGTTGAGGATTTACTTGACACACGAGACTGAATTTATGCGTGAGCAGTTGTAGACTGAGTTCTTTTTTACTGTATTTGCAGCGTTGTGCTCCCCTATACAAGTTTCAAGTTAAGTAGGCGTTAGCATATTGTTGTCATCATTTGCTGAGTCAGTTTCGGAATAAGTATTTTCAGTTCATCAAATGAAAAATAAAGATTAGATAATGTGAGTCGTCCATACTCCTGGTTCACATCTTAGTAACACTGCAGTGAGTAGAAAAGTGAAGAAGAGTGCTGCGACAGACTAAAGACAATTCTCTGACACACTGGCCGGAAACTGAAGCAGAACAGGCAGGTGGGCCGCAGGTAAAATACATCTCACGACATTATATATATCAGATAACCAGACTGCTCGCTTTCCGCGAAGAGATCAACCCAGATGATGAAAACTATAAGACATGTTCGAAGGAACCTGATTACCGAGGAGAAGAAACAAATAAATCAAATAACTGTTTGCCTTTTCCACCTCTTTCACATTTGTCGCCAAAGAATGTTTGCAGTCGGTGCTAAGATATCTGGTCAGCTAGTGTATGAACAGCTTTGATCCCTCATGTTCGGAGTCTATCGGAATCAGTCCTATTGTGTCAATAATTTTAGATGAAGCTGTAGAAATCTACCGAGGTTTTTAATAACCCAAGTAAATGGGGCAGATGGAGCTGGACCAAAAACTCATTCAACGTCCAGCTTCAGGCACTAAGAAAACAGACCGAGCGTACATAACCAGACTGGATCTGATTGACAGAGGCATATTTTTCACGTAGATGCAGCAGTACACACATGAACTGGGGCAATAGCGTAAGGACGGCACACAGGTGTATTTTTCTGCCTTTGTTAGCTGGGCAGTGTTATCTGTGATCTAGGACCAGGCATAGTGAACAGCTTGATAACTCGAACAGGATAACTGAGGTCAACAAGTACACGAACCTAACGTCCTTCAAGCAATGTGAGTAACTAAGTGATTGCATCAACTTGAAGATAAGTTTCCCATCGCAAACGAACCAATATATATTTGTATTTAAAATTGACTTTTAACGTTGATACAATACTGTGTTTTCGACTGGACTGTTTTCAGTCGAGTAAACCAAGTTCTTCCATAAAAAAGAAACTTCCTGAAGGAGCAATAACCAATTTTATGCTTGGATCCATGAACTGAGTACCACTTCCACTTCTTGAGTCATGAAACAAAGTACCACCACGTTGAGGATTTACTTGACACACGAGACTGAATTTATGCGTGAGCAGTTGTAGACTGAGTTCTTTTTTACTGTATTTGCAGCGTTGTGCTCCCCTATACAAGTTTCAAGTTAAGTAGGCGTTAGCATATTGTTGTCATCATTTGCTGAGTCAGTTTCGGAATAAGTATTTTCAGTTCATCAAATGAAAAATAAAGATTAGATAATGTGAGTCGTCCATACTCCTGGTTCACATCTTAGTAACACTGCAGTGAGTAGAAAAGTGAAGAAGAGTGCTGCGACAGACTAAAGACAATTCTCTGACACACTGGCCGGAAACTGAAGCAGAACAGGCAGGTGGGCCGCAGGTAAAATACATCTCACGACATTATATATATCAGATAACCAGACTGCTCGCTTTCCGCGAAGAGATCAACCCAGATGATGAAAACTATAAGACATGTTCGAAGGAACCTGATTACCGAGGAGAAGAAACAAATAAATCAAATAACTGTTTGCCTTTTCCACCTCTTTCACATTTGTCGCCAAAGAATGTTTGCAGTCGGTGCTAAGATATCTGGTCAGCTAGTGTATGAACAGCTTTGATCCCTCATGTTCGGAGTCTATCGGAATCAGTCCTATTGTGTCAATAATTTTAGATGAAGCTGTAGAAATCTACCGAGGTTTTTAATAACCCAAGTAAATGGGGCAGATGGAGCTGGACCAAAAACTCATTCAACGTCCAGCTTCAGGCACTAAGAAAACAGACCGAGCGTACATAACCAGACTGGATCTGATTGACAGAGGCATATTTTTCACGTAGATGCAGCAGTACACACATGAACTGGGGCAATAGCGTAAGGACGGCACACAGGTGTATTTTTCTGCCTTTGTTAGCTGGGCAGTGTTATCTGTGATCTAGGACCAGGCATAGTGAACAGCTTGATAACTCGAACAGGATAACTGAGGTCAACAAGTACACGAACCTAACGTCCTTCAAGCAATGTGAGTAACTAAGTGATTGCATCAACTTGAAGATAAGTTTCCCATCGCAAACGAACCAATATATATTTGTATTTAAAATTGACTTTTAACGTTGATACAATACTGTGTTTTCGACTGGACTGTTTTCAGTCGAGTAAACCAAGTTCTTCCATAAAAAAGAAACTTCCTGAAGGAGCAATAACCAATTTTATGCTTGGATCCATGAACTGAGTACCACTTCCACTTCTTGAGTCATGAAACAAAGTACCACCACGTTGAGGATTTACTTGACACACGAGACTGAATTTATGCGTGAGCAGTTGTAGACTGAGTTCTTTTTTACTGTATTTGCAGCGTTGTGCTCCCCTATACAAGTTTCAAGTTAAGTAGGCGTTAGCATATTGTTGTCATCATTTGCTGAGTCAGTTTCGGAATAAGTATTTTCAGTTCATCAAATGAAAAATAAAGATTAGATAATGTGAGTCGTCCATACTCCTGGTTCACATCTTAGTAACACTGCAGTGAGTAGAAAAGTGAAGAAGAGTGCTGCGACAGACTAAAGACAATTCTCTGACACACTGGCCGGAAACTGAAGCAGAACAGGCAGGTGGGCCGCAGGTAAAATACATCTCACGACATTATATATATCAGATAACCAGACTGCTCGCTTTCCGCGAAGAGATCAACCCTGGGTTCGCTTTCCTGGTTCACTTGATGATGCAACAATGCATCTTGAATATAGGTAAAATAGCGATCTATGCACACCCTTGACAGGTATTGGTAAAAGCTTGTTTACAAGCCGACTCTATAGATACTCTACATCTTCAGAGATTTACGGCAGGCATTATAGAAATGAGATTATTGTTTAACGCTAGTACGCTAAAACCGCAAATGGGTAAACAATATAATTTGTGGTTCATTATTCTAATATACATAACTTCTTTGCAGGAAATATTGCGAGATCAATTGGACAACTGTGTTGGTATGAGTGCCTCAAGTAGTGACACACATTATAGAGGAATATGTGCATCATTACGCCTCGTGATATAACCCCAACAGAATCTCAAGCTGTATAGGAACAACACCAAGCTTTGCAACAACTTTGCGTTTGATGATATTAGATAGTTGGAGACCAGTGGCAGGTCTTAATTCTAGGTTTCATGATAGTTGGCACTTTACAGCAAAGCGTATCGTCAGCCTCAAAGGAACTCATGTCCCTTCTGAGATTCGAACCCGCGTCACCCAGTGCTGCAGTCAGAGACGACCATACACAGCAGAACCACTCCGTTTCCGGAAACTGACCATGGGGAGAATAATCACCACTATGAGGCAGAAAGTTATGCAGACCTCCTCATGAGGAACAAAAGTTTATTATTTGCCATACAACAAATTCTAGAATATCCGTATAACTGTAATATAAGACCTAAGGTAACGTATGTCGTCCTACCTTAAAATGAATACTGGTATACGCAACTTACTGTATTCACCAGTCACAACTTTTAGTATCTCCACATGCTGTCAAACGAATTCAGCGGACAAATGAAACTAATCATAACCATAAACTCCACATTAGGTACTGGCTTCCAGTAAGTGTTAATTACTCCTGTTCCCTTCACACAAATATGATTGCTTCATTTAGCAATCAGCAACAGCTTTAGCCAAAAAACTAAAAATTAAGCGTTCGTGCCTTCCTGGTAAAACAGATCTAGCGCATCGCAATCGTGACAGCAGGATTTCACTCGATGACCCGTATGACAGCATGCATCTTTAACAAACTAAGTAGACAATTCCGGACAGGAAAGCTACACAGTCGAATGAGGTAACAGTAAGAAGTCGAATCACCAAATCCCGAATTACCATAACACAGATGAGACCACTTGACAACTCTACGGTAACATCTTACACACTCATGTTATTAGAATAATCATCTAACGGAATATCACGCAGAGGATTCATGCTGCACTGCGACCCACAGAGATGTGTACAGGGCATATAAACTAAATTATTAAGCGAAACACTGCACGCGTTAGGTAATTCAGACACACATGAGAGGATAGGGTACCTGCTTTTCTGCTACAAATACTCGAGTCCAATCCTCACCCGAAAAACAAAACCTGTGTTGCACTGCGAAGTAATACAGTTTTTTGCCATGACAGTTTTACATGCACGAAACAGAAAAGCTTACGAGAAATCACAACTCGAATTCGAAATCTTAATTCAAATACGCGATTTGAATATGACATTACCTTCAGCATAGGATACATTATTTTAGTAACTACTGCATTTTGGACGCAGAAACTGGCATAAAACTTTTTCAGTGTCTTAAGTCGTATTACCGAACACTTAGAGATATTCTTGAGTGAGTAATAGACCTCAAGTGTGTATAACTCTTTACAACGATGATATTCGAGTACACTAACCTAACTGGACGGTAGCGAATACCTCAAAACTTGTAAGGGCCTGCAATATGACTCGCATGTACGTACTGACTTCCAGAGTATGTCTAAAATTCACCCATACAGTGATATGAAAAGTACAAAAGATACTGTCACACGGCGATTTAGTAGACCAGAAAAACATAGCAATAAAAAAATTGAATTCTACCATAATATATATTGTTCGCAATGAGAATCATACAGCAGGTTTTCAGTGTCCCATAGTTTTCTTCAAGGGGCCCTAGAGAATTTAGTATGAAGGTTTGAACTATGTAGAACTTACCATTATTGCCTGTTTCTCTGCCCGTGTCTGGAACCGACCGTGACCAAACTTCGACGATGTATCAATGAACTTGAGCGCGATCTTCTCCTTTGATCGAGGTTTAACTTGTGGGATCAGTGTCTTTCTCAACGTGATCACTCGCTTCCTCGGACCCATGCAACAACCTTTGAGCATTACATAATCATTTCTGACTTCGCCGTAGTGTGGGAATCCGCCCATAGGCGTGATATTCTTTGCTGTCAAATCGAAGTCTGTAGATGCATTTCCCTTCGGCTTAGGGACTGCATTTTTATCCTTGTCATCTTTAGCAGCTTCGGCTTTTGCTATCTCCAACTGCGCTTGTAGGCCTGCGAAAATATGAAGGAAAGTTCTACTTACCTAAGCCAATGCGGTAGATCTTTTTGTTCAGTTCTGTCCTGTGGAAGTAGCCCTTCTGTCCTGCTCGAGCGACTGACCTTGCTACACGTGCGGGATGCCAGGCGCCGATACATGCCACTTTTCTGAGACCTTTGTGTGTCTTCCTGGAAGCTTTTTCGTATGCCAGCGGGAAGTGACACCTTTGAAGCCTTTTCCTTTAGTCACACCAATAACATCGATCATTTCATCCTGAGAAAAGACGTTCGAAATAGGAATCTGTTTTTCAAAGTGTGAGCGGATCCAGTCGACCTTTTGGGATATAGTCCCTCCGTTCACTTGTATTTCCATGACATGTGCTTTCTTCTGGCGATGTTTCATAAGTCTCATCTAATATCGTTGTAACTATGAATGATGATCATACCTGAGTATGAGCAATAGCTCGTACAACCGTACAGTACTTTTTGATCTTCTTCAAGTCACGACTTATCTGCGCCAAACCAGCTTCGTCTGCCCACTTTTTAGAAGCTTTAGTGAAAGCCTTCTTTTTGGACTTGCACCAATCTTTGTAGAAGCGCCGTCTGCATTCTTCGGTTAGATGCTCTGCCCACACAGTTTTGAACGTCCTCAAGCCTTTTGCAGTAGGTGCATAACCGACCATTCCAACGATGACCATAGGTGGACATTCTAATATGGTTACTGGCTCTACTACCTCACGTTTATGTACTTTAGAGCCGACACGATCAACCTCACGTACGATATGTGTCATTCCTGCTTTATATCCCATGAAAGCTGTTAGATGGGGTGGGAGGGACCTTCTATCTCGTGGGAAAGCCTTACATTTTCCTCGAATGCGTCGGCTTCGCTTTTTGGGTGTGAACCCAAGAGAACCGTGACGTGGGGCCGAAAACTTTCTATGTGACTACAAACCACATTATCAACATAGAACAACCTACCATGGTGCGACACACGTTATTTGTGACCGCGCTTTGACAAACAAAAACACATTCGTTTAAAATTAAATTGTTCAATGTACGTATGAGACAGATTTCGGATAATAAATTTTTGATGCATAAAGACATATTGAATTACATTCAAGATGTATTTTCAGATCTTATTCGTTGCTTTTATGAGTAAACGCTTTGTTTTAGCCCCTCAGGTAGACGTACTAGTGAATCACGTGTTTCACTTAGGATTCTAATTTGTTTACCATAAACATGACATTTCAATGCGAATCTGATAAGTACTGTCCTTTTTGTTTTCACTTTCTTCGCAGATAACCTCATCCTTGTAGCCATCGGACGCCCAAGTCGTCACCTCCCATCCTGATCGACTCGATTACTTGGAGTTTGATGTCCGTTAACGGTGCACATCCAACTCGTCCTTATTGGCCTCTGCATATTTGTGGAGCAAAGGATCTTGGCTGGTTGGTTGTCAGGTATCCCAGCGGCCTATCCATTCCAGTCGACTATCTGATCTTCAGTTCCAACCGAAGACATCTGTTGATTAAAAATATGTAGTCCGTTGGCAGTGCGTTCCACGATTCACCAACTGTCTGACTTTAATAGAGGCACAGATTTCACATCAGTGATGGAGTTCAGCATGTACGCCGTGCACTGAGTGCTGTAGATCCAGACATTAATTTCAGAGTTATGCCTGTCTTGCTTGTGTTTGCCACTTCCACACACCTAACCATTAAACGCAAGTAGATCAGTAAATAATTCTAAATGTTCACTCATCTCACCTAGCGTTCCTCGTCTCATGATGCTTTCTCTTCGTGGGTGTCTACTGTAGTTCGACAGCCACTTGGACCACTAGAAGTTTTATGTCGCCATCTTCCTGGCGCATTTTCTATTACCACTCACAGTCGTTTCTCCAAAGGTATCTGCCTAATTCTCATTACCTTCACCGTTGGTGACTATGTAGCTTTGTGTGACTGCAGCTCGCATTTCTTTTGATTTAATCCTGTCGTCACAATCATAAACGAGACTCCTTCCACCGTAGAGAAGTCTTCAAAATGCTGGTAACGTTGTGGCAGCCACACAGCGCGTTCTTTTATTGTTGTTGTCTAGGTGGAGATTGAAATATCTGCAGTTTACAGCTTGGAAAGTCTACTTCCATTCCATGTGCTCCCACAGAGTCATAACCCTTCCGTGACACATTCTGAATGCTTCTGTTGTCCAAGTAGCTATGTCAGTCAGTCACATATACTGAAGAGGAAACTTCATGACCCCATGCTTATTTTAGCTTTTTATGGAAGAACGAAGTTTAGTTGACTGGCTTTCCGGATATTTTCACTAGGGGCATCACTCATCCTTCATAGTTCAGGCAGAGAACAAGTTTATTTAGGTGTTCTTCCTGTGCTCTAGAGCTTCCATAGGGATGATATCGTCCCCTCATGATCAGGGTAGATATTCCGCGCTGAATTTTCCCTGTTTTCTGAGCCCATGGCTGGTTCATTTATTAGGATATGAGTAGACCTCATGGCTTTCAAATTACACCATATAGTACTGGTTTGATAATAGTAGGTAACTCGGTTGGTTTTTTCACTTCTGGTTGTGAGAAGAAGGAGTTGAGCACCAAGTTTTGTGCTCTCAGTAGACGTAAACAACAGAACGGCGAATTTGGTGTTTTAGGATATATTAATCTAGGTGTAACATTCAGCAACTCAGTATAAATAATTTTTGAACGGAATACACCTACACTGTATTTGTGCACTGTTAAAATAGAAAGTTCCTGAGTATGACCATGTACTAAAATATGGTGGAAATCGTTTACAGGAGATATAGAGGGAGAAGTGTGTGGAATTTGCTATGCGATAAATTCAAAGTTTTAGTGTTTAATGTTTAGCCAATGTGGTGTATCCTATTTGTTTATTATTAACCAAAACAATTTGTAAAGAAACCAGTGTGTTTTCATCTGAGGTGCATGAACAATATCTAGCAAGTTAGTTGAAAACAGCAGTCGTTAGTGAAACATTTGTATGCTAATAACTGCAGCAGTTACGATCAAATATATAGCATAATGTTCGTTGTAAGCTTGTGTTAACCTGACAATGGATGATTTCCTGGTTTTATTATGCATTTTTATTAGTGCGATCAGCCCACTTTGGTCCAGGACTTTTGTAAGTGATGTTTCACTTTATACATAGGGGTTAAATAATGCGTTGAATATGTCGTTTGGAACATTTTATTTCTGGGACGCACACAGCAGATCTGAAGGACTTATCCAATTTCTGAACTATATAATCGAGCTTGAGGTTGTGGTGACTGTGGAATAGGGAAAGTCATTTTGAACTGGATGTCTGGCTACTATTATAGTCTTGAATATAGCGAAACAATATTTAACTGTTTTGAGTGGATTTTTCCCTTGTGATAAATGAGTGCCTACTATAACTTAACCTAACTTTATTCAAAATACCAGGTAGGTAACGCGTATTGGTTTCCATTTATCACTACAAGAAGTGATAGAAAAAAGTTATTTAGGTGCATACGATACATAACCGTGCCTAGTCATGACTACTGTAGTATTTGTCAGCATGAGAGAAGGAGCCGGTTACTTGATAGCTTTTTCCATGATAATTATTAATCTGTAAATGCCTACTCCTTCTATCAGACGCATTAATAACCGAAGTCTCCCGTATTTTCTCAGCTAAAAAGCATCCAATTTTAATCAGAATATGGTTTCTGTTTTAACACAGTTGTAATTCCGCATTTTCGAGACACACATTTGAGTGACAGTGGTTAGGCTCTAATTAATTAGCACGAATAACTAATTTATCTTGTTATCCCGCGTTCAGATATCGGACTCACAATGGCAGAATACGGAGTGGTCCGAAATGAACCAAATATGATCTGACTTGCACATAGTTTTAAAATGGTATATACAGTATAATTTAATTATTCGAAGGTAAAATATTGGAAGTTACAAGCATTATTGCCAATATTTGCCAGTGAATTATAGTGATCTAGAAAAGGCGATAGAGCCACTACATAAGATTATTGACTGAACAGAATCAATGTAATGAAAAAGCACACGAAAAGAATGTAGCCGGTACTGACCAGAATTCTGAAGGCACGACAGAGTTCAAAAGGTTTTCAGGTGTTGGTTTGCAAGGGTATGATGGGTTCCATAATGAGCTGTCATCGGTTAGAGAACCAGTGAAAAGCCTGAAAGTGATAGACAGCTGTCTCGTCCTGGTTTAGGACTATTCTCTGCACGCACCCAACGTATTTTCCTGTGTGTTTCTGTGGGTAGTAGTACCTACGGCAAAATAGGAAAATTTAGATGGTAGATAAGGAGAACATAATGAACCCGTAAGCCAAAAACTGTGAACAAACCCTTTCATGTTTTGGGTTGTTTATGCTGTCCTGGAAAATGAACTTATAGATAGGTAACTAATGGGTTTATCATTTGAGATTCCATTTCCGATGAAACAGCGTAGCTATTGAGACATCTATTTGACAATTACCCATCCAACTTCAACATTCTTTATCACCTTCTGAACTTTGAGTGCGAATGCCGGTTACCTGGTTAGGTCTTTGAGTTGAAATCTATCTTGAATTGTCAATTTGGAGCACCAATATTCATTTTCATCACCACTGTACATAAAAAGCTGACATTGAAAATCAGACTACCTTCTATGCCAATACCTTCCAAACTGATATCAGTGCATGCAGTGGGGCATTGTCGTTGACCGGAAACATAGTTTGCCATCTCCCTGAGATCAGTTCATGTCTTCTGGTCTGGACTGGTTGGACAGTCTTGGTTTAGGTGTTGTTTTTAATCATATCCAGGATTCAAGTAGTTTTTTTGAAGCAAACCAGCGTTCACCGAATTTTCTGAAGACCACTCCAAAGTTGTGCCGTAGAGTCTCACTCATCAGAGTCCACGACCTGATGAACATTGTGATAGAAACCTTCAAATCTGAGGCACCATAGTTCAGCAGTGATTACAGCCTGGGATAAGTAAATGTAGTTTTGTTCTCTAAGCTGGATGGTTAGTTTGCGAAGCTTTCATCACCTTACTGGGTGACATCTTCAGCGCATACTTCAATTTGAAGTGAGCTTTTAGATTTCTCCACGAGTTTATTAATCATCTCCCCTGGTGACCTTGGACGTGGTTGGTTGTTTGTGTGTGTTTTCACACCTTTGTTGAATTCATTGGATAGGTAGGTAAATGAGAAAGATTGTGATCAACCATAGTAGAATTACAAGTGGGCAAATTGACAACGCTTGTGCATGTGACAACAGGTGGTGAAGTGGAAGATGATGAAAAAGCGGATGAGGACGAAGAATCAGGAGCTTTAAGAGCAACAGAGAATCCCATTGAAACAAATGCTGATGAATCATTTGCAAAAGATGCTGTTGCAGAATTAGCATTGTCCGAGGAACAACATTCTGACATTTTAACACTAATACAATCATTAGTAGATCTAAGCGATGTTTGATGATAAACTGGACTTGAAGAGGAACAAGAGTTAACAGTGGATGATATGCAGTTTGAGAAATTCTCATTATTATCATTATTAATTGTATTCCTTTTACAATTTTGAGAATCGGAGTATCCTTGATCATCTTCAGTGCTCATATCTTCAGGTTTCAAGACATACATATTCCCTGAATTTCCTGTTTGCTTCCGAGAAGCTCTGTCCCTTCTTTGACCCAGGCATCATTAAACGTTACCAAAATTCCAGAAAGTCCCAGATAACGCTCGTTGAAAGAAGACTTGACCGGTACCAGGAAAGACGGACGGAGACTATCCAAACTGTAAGAAACTGTCCACAACCGTCAGAAACTCTCAATCACGTCTCAAAAACCGTTAATGCCCACTTCTTGCTACGGTGGGCCTCACGCTGTCCCTCGAAGCCTTTCAGAAACGCTTAGTACCAACGGACGCAAAAACCAGAACACAGACTGGTGACTCGAGAATTCTTTGTTCTAACACCAACATATAACCAGCATTATTGGTATTACGGACTAACGTTTCTGACAGTTGTTTCTAGGTTCTTTCTGAACAGCGTTCGATCAGACGATGACTGATAGGTTACTTGTATTTGAACTGACCGTTTCTTTGACTTGAACTTTGACCCTTTGTGTGTGAAGTTTCTTTCTTATTGGTTGATAAATTTTGTCTGTCTCTATGTGTCTATTGATTGATGATTCACTGGAATGCCAAGCTTCTGAAAATTCTCTCTCTAGAAGCTTGGCATTCCAGTGGATCATCAATCAATAGACACATCGAGATAGACAAAATTTATCAACCAATAAGAAAGAAACTTCACACACAAAGGGTCAAAGTTCAAGTCAAAGAAACGGTCAGTTCAAATACAAGTAACCTAGAGGGTGTGAAAACACACATAAACAACCAATCACGTCCAAGGTCACCAGGGGAGATGATTAATAAACTCGTGGAGAAATCTAAAAGCTCACTTCAAATTGAAGTATGCGCTGAAGATGTCACCCAGTAAGGTGATGAAAGCTTCGCAAACTAACCATCCAGCTCAGAGAACAAAACCACATCAAAATCATCCACCTGAGCTACAAATCTTCTCTATCATAAGTAAATGTATAGAAGGAGTGATTGCTAGCATGCTTGGCAACGTGATGTATAAAGTCACAAAACGGATCATCAACGTGGACTCGGAACAAGAACCAGCCACAACGGCGCCCATTCTCCAAAGGTAAACAACAGCTAAGTTTTTACCGAGCATACTGCTGGACATTTCCGAACGCAACATTAGGAAAGATACCACAAATCCTGCAAACCCTCCACTTATCCGTTGGTCAGAAAGGCTCTCAAAACAGTTACGGCTCCAGGTCAACACCGATAAACGCTTCTCTTCCAAAGAGGGATGTCAATGGAGTTGAAGATTGAACGATCAATTCTTGGTTGTTTGCTCAAAATCAACTTCCTCGATTTTCGCGGAGGCATCAATACGACAGTCATCGTCTCATCGGTCGCTGTTCAGAAAGAAGACTGAAACATCGTCAGAAGTAACAACGATTTATTATTGTAATATTTGTTTACAGACCTTAGTTTGCTTAGTGATACTTGATTTATATGCTGGTGTAACAATACATAATACTCAAGTCAACAATTGGTGTTTTGGTTTTTCGTCCGTTGTTACTAAGCGTTTCTGAGAAATCTTCTAAGAACAGCGTGGGCCCGAGCGTAGCGAGAGCTGGGCATTAACGGTTTATGAGACGTGATTGACAGTTTCTGACGATGGAAACAGATCTGGCGGATTCAAACAGTTGGTGAAAGTTTGGATAGTCGCCGTTCATTTTTCCTGGTGCCGGTCAAGTCCTCTTTGAACAAGCAATATCTGGAACTTTTTTGGAATTGGGTCAAGTTCAACAATGCCTGGGTCAAAGAAGGGACAGAGTGTCTTGGATGCAAACAGGAAAGTAAGTCATGGTGACTTGTCTGTTAATTGTAACGATGTGTCTGATGTTAAACATGACATGGTTGATGTTACTGTTTCGCCGTTCAGGGATAATAGGAACATCAAACTCCCTAAATTTGAACCACGGTGTTTTGATGGAAACCCGGCTGATTATTTACAATTTGTAAAGGAGTTTGAGATCATGTTGAGTGGTTTTTATTAAATGATGAATTGAAGTTAATGTATTTGATGAGATATTGCACTGGAGATGCTGCAAGAGCTATACAGTGTTGTAAGTTTATGAAGCCAAAAGAGGGCTACGATGAGGCTATGAGCATATTACGTCAAAGGTTTGGAAGACCTTCGATGATTGCAGGGAAATTATTCGAGGCTGTTAAGGGTAATGGTGGTCAATTACAGGATGACTCCCAGGCACTCACTGAGTTTTTAGATAATTTGCTAATTTACAAGAATGGAATGATTTCGATGAATCGAATGAGTGACCTCAACTCGAGTTTTATACTAGAAGTAATAGCAAGACGTCTACCTACTCGACTGCAAAGGAAGTGGGTGAAGATAAGCTCCCGTATGGAGGATGAGGGTATCGAGCCAAAGTTTGATGATATCCTGAAACTGGTAAATACTAGTGTCAATCAATCTATGAGCAAGTTTTCCAGTCTGTTAGATCTCACCCCTAGAATAGAGCAGTCTGAGGGTAAAACGCAATCATTGATGACGAGTAGGCCTCAGAGAGGTGGATATCGAGAAGGCTCCATGATGTCTAGTAATGCATATAGACCTAGTGAGTGTAACAGGTTTCGTAGTACATCCTCAACAGATAAGTTACAAGATGCAAGACAAACACGGCTTTGTTCTACACGTGTGCAAGAGGTGCATACAGAAGTGAACTGTGAACCAGTGAGCAAGTTCAGTGATAAGCTAAATGTAAACTCCAGGCCTGACTCCGAATTGTGTGACGATAACGTTGTTGTGAAGAAGTCTGTAGTTGCAACTGGTAAGCCGTTGCTGAATAGAGTGTCACAGAATAGAGTTACTGCTTCAGAGTGGAGTTCTGACTCCAAAAGTTTACAAAGTATAACTAGTCAGAGTGAAGATGTAAAACCTTTAATAATTTTTGAGGAGGAACCAAAATTGTCTACTTCTGTTATTAAAGAGTTTGAAAATGATGAAGTTGACGGTAAATTGGATATTTGTGATAATGATCATGATAGTGCAGATTTGTCTTTGGTTGATCATGATGAAATGGAGGGAATGCCTACTACTGCTAAGTTAAATAAAGGTTCTGTACAACTTGAACGTGAAGTAGAAATAAATGCAGATTCAGTTGCAGAAGGCATGCATACTTGTAAGACCGTCAGTGGGAGTGATCAGCATGTAGCCCACCTATCATCAGATGCTAGTGTTAAACCTGAGCTGATAGTAAAAGACAGCAGTGGTGGTGGTCTTGCAGGTAGACAAATTTCTGAAAAGCGAGCAACAACAGCTTTTGATCCACTGCTAAGTTCATCAACTGATATCAATCAGTCGTCGTTGGTGCTGTCATCCACAATGAAACAGACACCCATCAACTCAAGTATCTTGTGCAATGACTATGGTAGTATCAGTTCGTTTGAAAGGACGAATATCAATGGTCAGTTTAGTGTGGATAAGCCAAGTGTAAAGGAGAGAGTTATTGTTAAATTGACTTGCACGAATAAAGGCATTTCTAGTTTCAAGTTACTATTTGAATGTTATTATCTTTGGTGTAAATTACTCTGTTTCTACACTTGGTTGATGAGATATGTCGTGTGTTTGTTGGTCATCTATATTCTACGATACAATGACATGGGCGTGTTGCCGTTCAGATTTGAGGATATAGCTGATAGAAGGAAGTTAGCAAATGAACTCTGCGACGATTTTCCAACCTAGAGCGTCAACCTGAGAAGGGTTGTAGGCGTACTGCTGTAAGTCCTACAATTCTTCAAAGGGTAGCGCATCAATGAGCAGTCCAATGTGCTTGGTGTGTGATTTTGTACATATGTTCATATTGTATATACTGAATTGATATCATCTGTCATCTAGCTGTTGGTAATTCTGTTTGTGTCCGGACGACTTCCACTTGGATCATCAACCTGAGAAGGAATGTAGGCGTACTGCTGTAAGTCCTACAGTTCTTCAAGGGTAGTTTGTCATGCCAGAATCCACAACATTTGATGTGGTGATTGTACATATGTTTGTGTTAAATAGTTGTGTGAGTTCCAATTGATGTAATTGTTGGTTAATCTTGTTTGTGTCCGGACATTCCACAAATTACAATCGTCAACCTGAGAAGGGTTGTAGGCGTACTGGTGTAAGTCCTGCAATTCTTCAAAGGAATTCCATCAAGACATGATCTGCGAGTTTGTTTGTACTGTTTGTATACATGTGTGGTGTGTCATATCAATTGGTGTTTTTGGATTCATTGTGTTTACTCGTTGTTTTCGTACCTTGTTGTTATTGCGTAATTTTGTTAAAATTTTCGTCGTGATTACTTCTGAAGTTGTTTCGAGTCTTCTACATCCGTGAATGAATTGATTGATGTTAAGGACAGCAGATGGGTCGTATACGCCGGGGAGGCTAGGCTATTGCTGAGAATGAAATGCACACGGAGATAATTGTTAGCTGCGGTCCGACACGCCGGGGAGAAAGAGTGTAAACGACTGAGGCTCGCATGCGTCACCGCTACTAGAACTGAGGCAGAATGAGTGACAAGCGATTTCAGTGGTAATTGGTAGTGAGTAATTAAGAGGATGTGCGTAGAGTATCGTGAGGTGCTGCCATGGTCACTTTGCATTCTGCAAGAGTCATTCTAGCAAATGGCGATTGTGTTGCAAGATGTCAAGAGGAGGTCTCTGTCTGGAGGCGCAGGTCGTCATTGATGTGTGAGATTGTGCTGTGGGTATGCTTGTGGTGTGTTGGCTTTTCTGTTTGTTTTCCATTTCAGCTCTGTCCGTGTGACCCAGGTTCTCGCAATGGCATCCAAGTCAACGTGCATTGGTCGTGAAGGAAAAAAGGGTTGGATCCCTTTTTTGCCGGGGAGTGTCAATGGAGTTGAAGATTGAACGATCAATTCTTGGTTGTTTGCTCAAAATCAACTTCCTCGATTTTCGCGGAGGCATCAATACGACAGTCATCGTCTCATCGGTCGCTGTTCAGAAAGAAGACTGAAACATCGTCAGAAGTAACAACGATTTATTATTGTAATATTTGTTTACAGACCTTAGTTTGCTTAGTGATACTTGATTTATATGCTGGTGTAACAATACATAATACTCAAGTCAACAATTGGTGTTTTGGTTTTTTCGTCCGTTGTTACTAAGCGTTTCTGAGAAATCTTCTAAGAACAGCGTGGGCCCGAGCGTAGCGAGAGCTGGGCATTAACGGTTTATGAGACTTTGCTGACAAGGGAATTAATACGTAGATCTATATTCTCTGAAAAACTGGAAAACCAGAGTTGCCCCACAGATATATAACTGATGGATTTGTTCTTTGACACTCAATGGTTGGAGGCAATCTGAAGGAAGCCTTGGACTTAGATTTCGCGCTAGTCGGCACTCGTTAGAAAAGCGTGTCTATAACCTAGAATCTCAGATTGGATATGAGTCCCTTCAAGGTTGCAGATGCGCCCTGCTGACCAAGGAGTCCCTTCGTACGATACTGAGAGTTTCTGTATAGCACTGTGAAGCATTCGTGCGGGGCTGCTCGATGTCCGGAGATGACAAGGTGTTCGAGGATAGAGCTGCTGCTATTCTTCCTTTCTCCTCTGGCTAGCCAAGCTGAACAGTGTTCCAGAATGCGTTTGTGGACATGACGCTGAGTAAGGCCAATATACTTTGCTCCACAAGAGCAAGTAAATTGATGTATACACACTGAGGTGGCCAAAAGTAGTATCTTATCCTCAACATTAGACTGGATTAACTATCTGCTGAAGAATCTGATACGTGGGGTGGCTGTTGGAAATGTCTGCTTCAGATATTTAGAGAGGCGGTTTCTTAGAATTTCTGCCGCGATGTCACCTTTGAATTTCGAGTTCATGAGGAAAGTTTTCTTAGGATTACTTGCGGTTTTTGGAGACGGCGGCTTCTCTTTCATGGTTTTGCCCATGATAATTGGCGGATATCCGTTCTCTAGTAGGGTTTCACGTAATATATTTAACTTATTCTTTGTCAAAGCCCACCGATAGATTTTTCTAATCCTTGAACGTAATGTACGTACCAGGTTTTGCTTTCGGATCAGAGGGACGAAGCTCTGGAAGTTGATGAACTGTCCTTTCCATGTTGGTTTGAGATACATCGGTCTTTGGATTGTACAGTCTTGTTTTGTGGTAAGTAGTACATCGAGAAATGGAAACACCATGTTCGATTCACGTTTTAAGGGGAATTTGAACAGGATATTAAACGTATATCTGAGAAGTAGTCCCTTCAGTTAGTTGATAGGAGCTTCTAAGTTGTTGGTTTCGATGTAGTCATAAATGAAGCATATTGTTTCGGTCAAACGTATGCTTGTGAAGAGAGAGAGAGGTGAAATCTGGTGAAAGCATTTGTCTCTCAAATACATTGGTATCTTTCACTGACTTTATGAAATCAAATGTATCGCTAAGGCTATATTTTATCATGTCTTATTACTGGTTCAAGGATATCAGCTGGCCAGTTTGCGATCTGATGATATGGTGAGTTGACTGTGTCAATGATACGTGGAAGTGGAACACTCTCCTTGCACACTTTTGGCAGTCCATATAGTCTTGGAGTCATTGAACTGCACGGCCTTTTTTCTTCATATACCTCCGATGTTATGACGAAATCTTCTTCCACTATCTTCAGTAATTTTGAAAGGTTTTCTGTTCTTCCCGTTGTCTCTTTCTGGTTAGGTGATTTGAAGAGTTCGGTTTTGTCTGTTAGTATGCTTGTAAATTTTTCATTGCAGTCGGATCTATTTATTACCAGAATATCATCGCCCTTGTCGGGACAGACGAGCATTATTTCTTCCTTTTCTTGAAGTTGTTTAAACTGTCTTCTGTGTTACTTGGTCAGCAGATGACGGTGGCTCGATCGTGTACGAATGTACTCGTGACAGTTCACGATAATTCAGGCTTTGAACTGATCAAGAACTTTTACACAGGTAGGTAACAAATTGAATGTATGTGGCATTCATTTCATTAACTCCACTTTGGTTTGCAGTTCGCTGATTTTACTAGATACATGCCAGTTTTCGGATCAAGTGATAGGACTTGGATTTGAAGAGGAGTGAGGGGAAAATTCGAAAAGTTGAAGATATATTTTCCGGAATTCGGTGGAAGCGATAAGGCAGTTTAAGATGGTTTCAGGCTTCTTCTTAGTCATGAGGTAGTATCGTTGCAACGTTTTCATATGGCATTGGATGCGTAATCCTGAAACATCGTCAGATGGGTCACATAAAGCATGGGTTCTTTGTGATATGTTTCTCTGAAGTTTGGGTGGCCGTGGGGAGATGTCACCAGTTTGATCCAATGTATGACGTTTTAATGTCTTTGAATTAGGGTATATGTGATTTCGGCCGAGATTCTCCCAGTACTCTTCTGGATACCCATGCATATCGATTCGTAGTTTCAGAAAATTAAGATCCATATTAACTTTAGCAAGCCTGACAGAAAATGCAGGAATTTGTTCACTTCCTTCACTGTGATGGGGTCCTTGTAGTTCTTCTCCATCTGCGGACATCGAACACCCCCACATGAATGTTTCACAGAGCTATACATAGTCCCTCAATATAGTAAAAAGGGACTTCACAAACGCCATATGTACACAGATGAAGCATTAGCCGTTCGGGATCTGAAACCGGACCTCTCCTTTCAAAAACGCTACACACATTCATTCGCCCTACCACGGCCACAGTAATGTTCTTACTGCAATATTATTTTTTAATATGTAAGTTTGCTATTATTATTGTTATTGCTACCATTATTTTATTATCATTACTATTCCCACCATCCATATTTTATTACCACTGCATTACTGTTCATTATTCACTTTGCGTTTTCGTACAGACTTTATACAAAAACACTTTATAGTCTTTCCACTGGTTCCCGTCCATTATTCACGAGCTTATTGATTGGCCATTAACTCACACCCACTACTTCGTGCCAACTTCTACCTCTTTTCTAAATTCATGTAAGTATCCTTTCTGGGTTACGCCTAACATTACGCAATGCATTTCTCAAGGAAAAAATTTATAAGTATCTGATTGGTCTGATGATTTCTTCGTCAAATACAATTACGGTTGTACAGCTTGTGAAAATGAATCGTCGAAAAGAAAATTTATCGCCTTTTACGCCCTTTTCTTATTTCTACATCCAACATAATTCATTCATTTCTTTCATCTTGGAAGTCAAATGTAAATTTTACTCCCTCTCCTCCCCAGTCTATGTGTAGAGAAGCTTATGTATGCTCTGATTTTGACACTGGGCATCACTTTAATGTATTTAGAATACCTATTGAAGGTGTCTGAATATTTCAAAAGCCATTTTCCTCTTTTATTTAAAAGGATGCTTACTCTTTAAGCATTTACATGGAAGTGTTCAGGCGCCTCGTAATTAGCCACCTCCATTAGTAATGACACTGAGCTTAGCCTACGACGCTTAAAATATACCTTTGTAGTTACAATCGCTAGCTATGGACGGTACCTGCAACATAACAATAAGATCCGATAGGTTTTGGGTAGATATGCAAGTGGAAAAGTGGTCATTTGAACTAACGCCCTCTACTTTTATTGCAATACACGCTGTTTGGCAGATGGAAATCAGCACCACTTGTGAGGAACACAAACACGATGTACAGTGGTTGAGGTGAGTGTAACACTAGATGGCCCTTGACACTACTTAGGTAATCTCAACTTGCAGACTTCCTCCCTCCACTTATCCCGTGTCAACGTAGATGAAGAATGAACGATCAACTCGTGGTTGTTTGCACAAACCCAGCTCCATATTTTGGCGGGAGTCATCGACACTGCAGTCATCATTATATCGTCCGCTGTTCGTTAGAAGACGGAGAAATACTATCAGGAGGATTATTGTGACCGATTTTTATGACATGCATTCTTAGACTTTGTGTACAATAACCTCATGGTTGGTTTCATACTGGAGCAAGGATGAAGGATTTTTGAGTCACCAATCTGTGTTCTTGTTTTTTGCGTTGGTTATTGCATATTGTTGCTGAAAGTCTTCTAAGGACAGCGTTAAGCCCAGTATAGTTAGACCTGGAATTGATATCCCACATTGATTAGCTTCCTGTGGCTACTGGCCGTCGAATTTATCTACCATTAATACTTGTCTACAGTGCTTCATATGGTAGGATGAGACCAAGAGTAAAGTTTGAGGGCGTGTACGATGCTGCGGAAGCTGACCTCGGACTCCAAAGTGGGGGCGATACAGCGGTCACAATACTCCCCCATGCTTCATTAACACTACAGCACTGCAACACTTGCAGCGACAACCAAGAATACTGAAGTGTCCTGAGTGAACTGGATTAAGAATACAACAGGCCGGTTCCACTGAAATCTGTCAGTTAGTTCCAAAATTAGCCCTTCAACTATTGCGCTACACGGCGTCAGCAATACCACAACACGGTGGGGTGGTGCGACTCACTGTCAGTGGCCTATTTAACAATTTAAGGCAGTTGAGATAAAAACTAGTCGAAACTTCAAATAACACCTACTCCCGAAAACATTAGTCCTGGCGGAAACCTGACTAATTTTTTTATTACAGCTTGATTTCATTTCGTATTTTAGGTACCGGTATAGAATTTTCAGCATGTGATATCCGTAGCCCAAATTTTGCAGGCAGATCATTGGTATGAGGCGTGCGTCGACAGTGGATCGGACTCTGGACGATGTGCAGGGTCGGCTATTGCCCTAACCACTGTGCCACCGACGCACTAATCCCTACCGTTAGGTCTAATGTTCCATATTCAAATACTAAAGTTTTTCTTCATAAAGCATTTGCCTTTTTTGTCGATTGGATCGTTCATGGTTCACCGGACTATTTTACTTTTTGCCTCAATGTACATTTTCGTTAACCACTGACAGATTTAGGTCCTGCTACTGCATTCTTAATGACGGAATGCTATTTAGCCTCATATTTTAGGACTTGCACCATGTTTATACGATACATTTTGTCAAGCAGAAAAATAATATTGCTGTTGCTATCAGTCAGTTATCAACATAATTCTATTTGAAATCAGTCGGTCTGACTTCGGATTTTGGTCAGAGACTGCTTATCCATCTCTTCAAAAGGTTATTTGTGCAGTGGCTGTAACAAAGTTTTCCATATTTGGTTTCGTTGGAGTACATACTATGATCGACAGCAAAATCGGTATAATTGATATGGCTGTAGGCTGTACAGACAGGGATAACAAGAAAGGATATGTCGTCACCACGTAGTACTGTAAGGCATCATATCGCCACACAGATGTCATGAGTCATTGAAGGACTCCGAAAGATAGAACGAGCAAAGGAAAAGGTATCATATCTTCTTATTGATTTTTAAGGATTCCGCCATCTAGTGAGTGAATGCACTTCCATCTGTTTAGATAGGCATCCTCCACTTCACTTATCCTCTGCAGTGTTTTTGTAAACAACGGTCCATAAAGATGGCAGTCTGTCAGTGGCCGTTATTTAGCGTGCCCGCTAGTGAGACAAACAAGTGATATAATCGCTTGTGACTAGTGCATCGGTGCGTCGGTAGCACAGTGGTTAGAACTCTCAACGACCGTGTACGTGGTCTGAGGTTCGATCCCCTGCCGACGCACACCTGATATCTATGGTCGGCCTGCAAAATTTGGTTTACCGATATCCATGTTGAAAATTCCATACTTGTACGAAAAATACAGTGTGGAAACTAAGCTGTAATAAAAAATAGGAGTTTCGGTAATTTAGAACGCCATCTGCCTGCTTGGTGAGGTTCAAATTTTCCAGGAGAATGTTACTCGGTCACTTGCATGACTGACAATTCATATTGTTACAGCACAGGAGATAAATGACATGTAAGTGGATTTACCTACTGAATAAAATGAATTCGTCTCATACTAAAATCTAAGGACTTTGTAGGAGTGTCAAGAATATATCCAATAAACCGAGGTGATAACTTTACACAACTTTGATTGTCGCTTGACTATTATTTTCAAAAAAATTAAGTGTGAAACACACAGCAACCAAATTAATCATAATAAAAACAGCGCGGATGACGCAGCATATAAGCACCAATGTATTGTCTATCCTTGTTACGAAGATTAGAAAGCGAGCATCAGACATCACAGTAAGTGATGTAATACATGTAGGCTTTATGATTTTGGCTGAAATATACTGCGCATCCACTCATTTCGAGGATTATTCCTGAGTTCATTTGGGGTAAACTAGTCAGTTCTGTCAGTCTTGAGAAATAACAGAGGTAGGTAAACACCTTTCTAAAATTAGGTGACAGATTTCATTGATGTGGTTGTATTACCAGTCGCCATATGTCTAAATTGACAATGAAGTAATCGCGATAATAATACCTTTTTCTTATTGTAGCTTGATTCCACAGAGTATTTTGGTACATCTATGGCATTTTTAGCATGTGATATCGGTAGCCTAAAATAGCACTCCGACCAATGATATCAGGTGTGCGTCGGCCGGGGATTGGACGTCGGACAATAGGCTTGGTCGGCAGGCCTTCTAACCTCTATGCCACCGACACTGTTATTATAATTATTACTGTTCGTATTATTATCATTCGTCATAAAGCCGATATTAACTGGGTTAAAATTCACGTTCAGGCTGTGATAATTACTTCACAATCTGTTATTAAATAGATTTATCGTTTCATGATGCTTCCACGGAACTACTAGCTGTCCACCTATCATAGATTACGAAGTCCCGCAAGCCAAATGTGTAAAACCCACAGATCGTACAGATCCCAGACTCACTACCTGTTTCAGAAGACCAAGCTTAATACGCGGAACACCACACTGTAATCGACGCAGAACAACAGAAAAGGGTTATGCAAAAGATTGTTTATTCTTCAAGCGGCAATGACACATATTTCCAATGGTTAATCAGTTTCAGAGTCTGCAAAAAACGATGATATAATGTACAACAATACTTCTGATCGTAATTCTATTGCTACGAAGACGCTCCGAACCGATAATTATTATGCACTTTCTTCGACTTTAAATCCAAAAACACACCAGTATTGTAAGGAAGAAGATATATTGTTTGGCAATTAAATCGGAGAATAATACAAGTATTTAACCAAATGTTTTGTACGAAATTATTATGTACTTTTATTCGTTTTCGTTCTTCTTCGTCGAACCTGTACACGATCGAACCATTCGCCCCTTCGAGTTCCCCATTAATGGCTACCGGTTCCAAAATCAAACATTCAGTATTCATATTCATTGGCACTCCTTGGCAAAAATGCCTTCATCGTTTTTTTCATAGCACCGATATCGTTGAACTGAACTGCCGATGTGGGAACCTGGGTCAACCGGGACTAGGCTAAAATCGAAAAGCAAGACAAAAGAGCCTAACACACAAAAGGCATAACACATCACACCAGTAAGCTCTCCACGGCATGTGGGATCATCTTCAGTGATCGGAACTTTCCCTCGCTCTGTCGACAGTACCACCACTGATCTGGTCCATGGGGTGTTGGTTGCTTCATATCACTCTGGCACAGTCCCCTCCTCGGCGTATCAAATCACACACACTGACTCTAACACTACTCGAATCGTTCACAAGTTTCGAAGACTAGAAACGACTTCAGAAGTACTAAGAATAACATTACATGATGATTCACACAATGCGACAACTATAAAATAAAACAACAATTGAATGAATTCGAACCAACGCAACTGATTAACACAAATATATGTACAATCAATATATCAGATGTTTGTGGAGTCCGCCTTGACGAACTACTCTTGAAGAAATGTAGAACTCACAGCAGTACGCCTACATTCCATCGCAGGTTGATGATCCAAGTGAAAAACGTCTGGACACAAATAAAATTAACCAAAAGGTAGATGAAAGATGATACCAATTCATCAAATACAACTTGAAAATGTGTACAAAATAACAGTCTAAGCAAGTTAAGCTGCTCACCGATGCACTACCCGTTGAAGTGTAAATGTGGTTGAAGATTGAACGATCAATTCATGGTTGTTTGCTCAAACCCAACTTCGCCATATTTTCGCGGAGGCATCAATCCACCAGTAACCGTCTCACGCGTTGCTGTTCAGAAAGAAGATCAAAAAACTGTCAGAAGTAATATCTCTATTTATTGCTGTAATATTTGTTCTTGGACCTCGGTCTGTAATGCCAGTATTGCTGGTTATATGTTGGCGTTAGAATAAAGAATTCTTGAGTCATCAAATAGTGTTTTGGTTTTTGCGTCGGTTAATGCTAAGCGTTTCTGAAAATCTTCGAGGGACAGCGTGACGCCCAGAGTAGCAAGAGCTGGGCATTAACGGTTTATGAAACTTGATTGACAGTTTCTGACAGTTGGTGATGGTTTCTGAAAGTTGTATAGTCTCCGTCCATCTCTTCTAGTGCCGGCCATATCTTCTTTGAACAAGCGTTATTTCGAACTTTTGAACAAGTTCAATGATGCCTGGGTCAAAGAAGGGACGAAGCATCTTGGAATCAAGCAGGAAAGTAAGTGATGGTGAGTTGCTTGTTAATTGTAATGATATGCATGATGCTCAGCATGATGAGTCTATTGTTCATGTTTCGCACTCTAGAGATAATAGGCCTAAATTTGAACCTCGGTGTTTCGACGGAAACCCAGAAGACTATCCACAGTTTGTAAAGGTGTTTGAAATCATGTTGAGTAGCTTTTTATTAAATGATGAAATGAAGTTGATGTATTTGATGAGGTACTGCACTGGAGTTGCTTCAAGAGCTATACAGTGCTGTTAGTTCATGCCCCCAAACGAAGGATACTCTGAGGCTATGAGTATACTGCGTCAAAGACTTAGAAGAACTTCGAAGATTGTAAGGAGCGTATTCGAAGCTGTTAAAGGTAAGGGTAGTCAATTACAAGATGACTCCAAGACACTCACTGAGTTTTTGGATAATCTGTTGACCTACAAGAATACGTTGATTTCGATGAATCGCATGAGCGATCTGAACTCGAGTTCCGTCCTAGGGGTAAAAGCGACACGCCTACCTATTCGACTGCAAAGGAAATGGGTCAAGATAAGCTCACGTATAGAGGATGAAGGTACTGAGCCAAAGTTCGATGACACTCTGAAACTGGTAAAAGATATTGTCAATCAAGCTATGAGCAAGTTTTCCAGTATATTGTATCCCACCCCTAGAATAGAGAAGTCCGAGAGCAAAACCCAAACATATATGAATGAAGGGTCTAAGAAAAACGCATATCGAGAAATCTTCATGGTGTCTAGTAATTCATATGAACTCAGTAAGTGTTACAGATTTCATGAGATATCCCAAACAGATTGGCTACAAGTTGGGAGACAAACACGGTTGTGCCTTACACGTTTGCAAAAAGTTCATAAAAAGGCGAACTGTGAAGAAGTGCCCAAGTTTAGTGGTAAGCAAAATGTGATATCAAGGTCTGACTACCAACTGAGTGACGATAATGGTGAGGTAAAGAAGCCTGTAGCTGCAACTGCTGAGCCATTGTTGAAAGGAATGTCACACACGACACCGAAGTCCTTGCAGGAGAAGAGAGTTACAGTTTCAGAGTCTACCTCTAACTCCGCAAGATTACAAAGAATTACCAGTCAGAGAAAGGCATAAAACGATTAAAGACTTGTGAGCAAGAAACCAAATTGTCTACTACTGTTATAAAAGAGTTCGCAAATGATGAAGGTAATCACACAAATGGAGGTAAAGAGGAGATTTGTGACAGTGGTCATGATAGCGGACATTCGTCTTTGGCTGATCAGGATGAGGTGAGCGGAATGCCTACTACTACTACTGAGTTGAACAAAGGTTCTGTAAAATTTCAACGTGAAGTGAAATTGAAGGCAGATGCGGTTGCAGGAGGTATGGATACTAGTGACACCATCAGTGTAAATGATCAGCGTGTAGCCCACCTAACAACAGATGTTAATGCTAAACTCCAGCTAATGGTAAAAGATATCAGTGACGGTAATCCCACGGTTACACGACCTTCTAAATGTCGAACAACAACAGCCTCTGATGTACCACTAAGTTTATCAACTTGCGTCACTCAGTCGTCGCCGGTGTTGTCGATGAACTCACGTGTCTTAGGCAATGATTATGCTAGTATTAGTCAGTTTGAAAAGACGAAACATATTGGTCAGTTTAATGAAGATAAAGCCAACTGTGCACGAGAGGGTAATTGTTAAACTGACTTGCACAAATAAAGGCCTTTCAAGTTTCAAATTACTATTTGAATGTTATCACCTTTGTTGTAAATTACTCTGTTTCTACGCTTGATTGGTCAGATACGTCGTGTGTTTGTTAGTCATCTACATTCCACGATATAATAACATGGGTGTGTCACCATTCAAAGTTGAGGATGTAAGTGATGGAAAAAGGTCAGCAAGTGAACCCATCCACGATTTTTAAACCTAAAGCGTCAACCTGAGGAGGGTTGTAGGCGTACTGTTGTTAGTCGTGCAATTCTTCAAGGGCAGTGTGTCGAAGTGCAGTCCAACGTGACTTCTGTGTTATTTTGTATATAAGTTCATGACGTATATAATGAACCGGTATCATCACTCATCTAGCTGTTAATAATTTTCTTTGTGTCCGGACGTCTCTCACTTGCATCACCAACCTGCGATGGAATGTAGACATACTGCTCCAAGTCCTACAGTTCTTCAATAGTTGCTCGTCAAGACAGAATCCCGAATATTCGACGTATTGGTTGTACATGTTTGTGTTAAGTGATTGAGTGGGTTCAGATTATTGTAATTGTTGGTTAATCTTGTTTGTATCCGGACATTCTTCAACTTACAATCGTCAACCTGAGAAGGGTTGCAGGCGTACTAGTGTAAGTCCTGCGATTCTTCAAAGGAGTTCCATCAAGACATGATCTGCGAGATTATGTGCACTCTGAGTATATATGTGGTGTGTCGTATCAATTGGTGTTTTTGGATTCATTGTGTTTACTTGTTGTTTTCATATCTTGTTCTTGTTGCATAATTTTGTTAAATTTTTCGTCATGATTACTTCTGAAGTTGTTTCGAGTCTTCCGCATCAGTGAATTAATTGATTGATGTTGAAGACAGCAGATGGTTCGTATACACCGGGGAGGCTAGGCTATTGCCGAGAATGACATGCACACGGAGCTAAGGATTAGCTGTGGAATCAGTGATTGAGAATGAATGTTTTTTTTGGCTGTGGTCCCACACGCCGGGGAGCGAGAGTGTAGACGACTGAGGCTTGAATACGTCACCGTTACTAGAACTGAGGCAGAATGAGTGACAAGCGATTTCAGTGGTAATTGGTAGTGAGTGGATGAGAGGATGTGCGTAGTGTATCATGAGTTGGTGCTATGGTCACGTTGCATTCTGCAAGAGTCATTCTAGCAAGTGGCGATTGTGTTGCAAGATGTCAAGTGGATGCCTTTAACTGGAAGGCGCAGGTCGTCATTGATGTGTGAGATTATGCTGTGGGTATGCTTGTGGTGTGTTGGCTTTTCTGTTTGTTTTCCATTTCAGATCTGTCCGTGTGACCCAGGTTCTCGCAATGGCATCCAAGTCAACGTGTATTGGTCGTGATGGAAAAGATGGATGGATCCGTTTTTTGCCGGGGAGTGTCAATGTAGTTAAAGATTGAACGTTGTTTGCTCAAACCCAACTTCTCCATATTTTCGCGGAGTCATCCATCCACCAGTCATCGTCTTATCGGTCGCTGTTGACTGGAAGTTAGAAGAGCATTAGAAGTATTATCGTGACTTATTGTTATAACATTTGTTCTCAGACTTTGTGTACAACAACGTAATGGTTGGCTCTATATTGGTGCAAGGATGAACGGTTCTTGAGACACCAGTTTCCGTTCCGGTTTTTCGTGTTGATTATTACGCATAGTTTCTGAAAGTCCTCCAAGGACAGCGTGAGGTTCAGTGTAGTAAGACCTAGACATTAACATAAGTATTAGGGCGGTTGCGTTTCTATCTGGTATTCTTTCCACGAATTCTTTTCGTAGGAAGGTGTCGAATGAACCAATTTCGCAAATAGTTTTCCCGCTGACGACCACGGTTGTCTTTTTTAGCAACACAATCTTGTCCGCCTGTATAACGATGTCTTCTCAAGCCAACAAAGAAGTAATTTTTTGCATTTTCCATGATGCAGTGTCTCGGCAGTGCTGGTACCACTGAACTATGTAAACGAAGCTATTTTCGGTTTCTGCACTTGCTGCTGTCGCCGGCTGTTTTCAAAACCAGTAGTTGCAGATATACAAAATCTGCGTTAATGCAGGGTACGACCTTGGAAAAAATGTTCCTACGAAATGTTAAAATTATCAGCTCACCCTCTCTGATGCTAACTCCTTTCAAACAAATTGCACGACGATGGACATATCCAACAGTCAACCTGCTAAAGCTTTTTAAACTCATCACAACATCAAACCAAACAAATCCCCTCCTTCCTCACCAACCCAAAATCCAGGCAACACTGAAAAACGTTATCCTCCTCGAACTGCAATCGTAACTTCGTTACAGCACGCATTTGAAACGAAACAAGCGCTATTCAACGTTGAACTCACGTTCATGAATCTCATTGCACAATTCGATGTCGTTCACTGATTGATAGTTAGTGGTGCTTGAAGTTTAACTTGGCCCATTGACGTATTATTTTTTCAGCAGGATGCCTAAATATATGGCTGATACAATGATTAATTTGATATACATCCAGCTAGCATTGACTTAGGGCGCACTGCAGAATCTTTGGGCAGATCTCGGGGTCATTGCTGAATGTTTGGGGCAGGCTTAAGGGCCTTGTCTCACGTTATGCAATACGCCCGAAGATTTGCCCCAACGATTCGCCGATACGGCCGAAAAAATGCCACACACGGCCGTGTATCGAAAATTTCTTTGCAGCTCTCTGGCAACCTGCACTCGGTTTCAAATTATCCGATCAGCTGTTATGCAGTATCCATTTTTGTTGCAGGGATCTCACAATATGGTTGTTATCAGATTCATGCTTTGCGCTCTTGTGTCGTTTCTTGACTGCTAAAAGTTAATGGAATCCACAGATACAAGCAAAGATTGGTGTTCATAAATGGGCAGATACTGAAATAAATTTTACGAACATTCGCAAAATTTGCTGTTTTCTGCCAAAAATTTTAAATGAGTTAAACGCCCACAACAACATGTCGTAGTACTTTACTGGAATCAAAAACTTCAACATGATGCTACAGTTTGCGGGGATATTTTGTAAATCCACTCTATCTGTATTATTCACCATTCCGTTTAGTAAATGTGATGTGGATTAAAGATACATTGTAACTGCTTCTGGTGATCTTTCTTTGCACTTCAGTGTAAAAGACGTTGACATGATGAGGTAGGCTATTTTATTTTGTTATTTATCCTCCCCTTCTTTGTTCTAAGCCTATCCTTTTCCAAAAATAGCTGATTTTTGTGCATTCGTGGCGATCGCCGGCTACGAAAAGTGTTATTGACTTGGTATTACATGTTGATTCATTATTAAATATATTCTTCTCTGTTCGTCTGTATACCCATCATGATTTCCCCAGATGGACACACCAAAACAAGATAGACTTCGTTTCAAAATCAAAGAAGTGGAGACGGAGCCTACTGGACACGAGATCGAGGTAAGGAGCAGATGTGGGTTCAGACCACAATCTAGCACAAGGGACTTTCAAGGTGAAACTAAAAGCCTCGAGGATAGCTGGGGATAGGCCACAATGCAAGTTCAATACTCAAAAACTAAAGGACACAACCACAAGGGACACTTTCACTGCAACTGTCAGGGCGAAGCAGGAAACACTACGTGATATCACTGAAGAATCATGCGTGGAAGAACATTGGAACTCTCTGAAGGCGATTTTCAACGAAACGTGTTCAACAGTTTTAGGAAGAAAGAAGAGACAGGACAAGGAGTGGCTCTCAACGCACACTTTGAAGCTAATAGAGGAGAGGAGAATGGTGAAAGAGAAAATGATTCAATGCAAGGACGGACAGGGAAGGGAGACGCTGAGTTTAACTTAAAAAGCACTGGATAAAGAAGTGAGGAAGGGTGCTAGGAAAGAACAAAAGACGATTCTACGACAACCTCGCCACTGAAGCTGAGAAGGCAGCAGGCGAAAGGGATCTGAGGACACTATATCAGATAACCAAATCTCTTTCAGGGAAGAGATCAACACAAGTGAAACCTATAAAAGACAGCCAAGGAAACCCAATTACCAAGGAAGAAAAACAGATCAAACAATAGGTGGATCACTTCAAAGGACACTTGAACCGACCACCCTCTTCAACCCGTCCAGAAATACCAACAACAGCACGCACACAACTGCAAGTTGACACCAATCCTCCAACGAGAGCTGAAATCTTGAACGGAATCAAACTTCTGAAAGCTGGAAAAACAGCCGAACCAGATGGAATACCCCGTGAAGCACTGAAAGCGGACCCAGAGACCACAGCAGATAGGCTGACTCCATTATTGCAAAAGGTCTGGAAGGAGGGAAGGGTGCCTACTGACTAGAAGAAAGGTTACCTCGTGAAACTACCAAAGAAGTGCGACTTACGCCTCACTCTGCAAGAACTAGCGAGGAATCATGCTCCTGTCGACGCCAAGTAAAATCCTCAGTCGCATCATCCTGGAGAGAATTAAGGACGCACTGGAGACAGAACTCCGACCAGAACAAACTGGATTCAGGAAAGGCAAATCATGTTCTGACCAAATTGCAACTCTACGCATCATCATCGAACGAAGCATGGAATGGTTATTGTCAATGGAGTTGAAGATTGAACGATCAATTCTTGGTTGTTTGCTCAAAATCAACTTCCCCAATTTTCGCGGAGGCATCAATACGACAGTCATCGTCTCATCGGTCGCTGTTCAGAAAGAAGAGTGAAACATCGTCAGAAGTAATACAATGATTTATTATTGTAATATTTGTTTTCAGACCTTAGTTCGCTTATTCTTTTTATATGTTGGTGTAACAATAAAGAAATATCAAGCGGCAGATCGGTGTTTTGGTTTTTCGTCCGTTATAACTAAGCGTTTCTGAAATCTTCGAAGAACAGCGTGGGCCCGAGCGTAGCGAGAGCTGGGCATTAACGGTTTATGAGACGTGATTGACAGTTTCTGACGATGGAAACAGATCTGGCGGATTCAAACAGTTGGTGAAAGTTTGGATAGTCGCCGTTCATTTTTCCTGGTGCCGGTCAAGTCCTCTTTGAACAAGCAATATCTGGAACTTTTTGGAATTGGGTCAAGTTCAACAATGCCTGGGTCAAAGAAGGGACAGAGTGTCTTGGATGCAAACAGGAAAGTAAGTCATGGTGACTTGTCTGTTAATTGTAACGATGTGTCTGATGTTAAGCATGACATGGTTGATGTTACTGTTTCGCCGTTCAGGGATAATAGGAACATCAAACTCCCTAAATTTGAACCACGGTGTTTTGATGGAAACCCGGCTGATTATTTACAATTTGTAAAGGAGTTTGAGATCATGTTGAGTGGTTTTTATTAAATGATGAATTGAAGTTAATGTATTTGATGAGATATTGCACTGGAGATGCTGCAAGAGCTATACAGTGCTGTAAGTTTATGAAGCCAAAAGAGGGCTACTACGAGGCTATGAGCATATTACGTCAAAGGTTTGGAAGACCTTCGATGATTGCAGGGAAATTATTCGAGGCTGTTAAGGGTAATGGTGGTCAATTACAGGATGACTCCCAGGCACTCACTGAGTTTTTAGATAATTTGCTAATTTACAAGAATGGAATGATTTCGATGAATCGCATGAGTGACCTCAACTCGAGTTTTATACTAGAAGTAATAGCAAGACGTCTACCTACTCGACTGCAAAGGAAGTGGGTGAAGATAAGCTCCCGTATGGAGGATGAGGGTATCGAGCCAAAGTTTGATGATATCCTGAAACTGGTAAATACTAGTGTCAATCAATCTATGAGCAAGTTTGCCAGTCTATTACATCTCACCCCTAGAATAGAGCAGTCTGAGGGAAAAACGCAATCATTGATGACGAGTAGGCCTCAGAGAGGTGGATATCGAGAAGGCTCCATGATGTCTAGTAATGCATATAGACCTAGTGAGTGTAACAGGTTTCGTAGTACATCCTCAACAGATAAGTTACAAGATGCAAGACAAACACGGTTGTGTTTTACACGTTTGCAAGAGGTGCATACAGAAGTGAACTGTGAACCAGTGAGCAAGTTCAGTGATAAGCTAAATGTAAACTCCAGGTCTGACTCCGAATTGTGTGACGATAACGGTGCGGTGAAGAAGTCTGTAGTTGCAACTGGTAAGCCATTGTTGAATAGAGTGTCACAGAATAGAGTTACTGCTTCAGAGTGCAGTTCTGACTCCAAAAGTTTACAAGGTATTACTAGTCAGAGTGAAGTTATAAAACCTTTTATGATTTGTGAGGAGGAACCAAAATTGTCTACTTCTGTTATTAAAGAGTTTGAAAATGATGAAGTTGACGGTAAAGTGAATATTTGTGATAATGATCATGATACTTCACAGTTGTCTTTGGTTGATCATTATGAGATGAGGGATATGCCTACTACTGCTAAGTTAAATAAAGGTTCTGTACAACTACAACGTGAAGTAGAATTGAACGCAGATGCAGTTCCAGAAGGTGTGCATACTTGTGAGACAGTCAGTGTAATTGATCAGCGTGTAGCCCACCTATCATCAGATGATAGTGCTAAACCCGAACTAGTAGTGAAAGACAGCAGTGGTGGTAATCTTGCAGTTGGACAACTATCTGAAAGCCGAGCAACAACAGCTTCTGATCCACCGCTAAGTTCATCACCTTGTGTCACTCAGTCATCGTTGGTGTTTTCATCCACAATGAAACAGACGCCCATCAACTCAAGTATCTTGTGCAATGACTATGATAGTATTGGTGCGTTTGAAAAGACGAAAGATATTGGTCAGTTTAGTGAGGATAAGCCAAGTGTAAACGAGAGAGTAATTGTTAAATTGACTTGCACGAATAAAGGCATTTCTAGTTTCAAGTTACTATTTGAATGTTATTATCTTTGGTGTAAATTACTCTGTTTCTACACTTGGTTGATGAGATATATCGTGTGTTTGTTCGTCATCTATATTCTACGATACAATGACATGGGCGTGTTGCCGTTCAGATTTGAGGATATAGCTCATAGAAGGAAGTTAGCAAATGAACTCTGCGACGATTTTCCAACCTAGAGCGTCAACCTGAGAAGGGTTGTAGGCGTACTGCTGTAAGTCCTACAATTCTTCAAAGGGTAGCGCATCAATGAGCAGTCCAATGTGCTTGGTGTGTGATTTTGTACATATGTTCATATTGTATATACTGAATTGATATCATCTGTCATCTAGCTGTTGGTAATTCTGTTTGTGTCCGGACGACTTCCACTTGGATCATCAACCTGAGAAGGAATGTAGGCGTACTGCTGTAAGTCCTACAGTTCTTCAAGGGTAGTTTGTCATGCCGGAATCCACAACATTTGATGTGGTGATTGTACATATGTTTGTGTTAAATAGTTGTGTGAGTTCCAATTATTGTAATTGTTGGTTAATCTTGTTTGTGTCCGGACATTCCACAAATTACAATCGTCAACCTGAGAAGGGTTGTAGGCGTACTGGTGTAAGTCCTGCAATTCTTCAAAGGAATTCCATCAAGACATGATCGCGAGTTTGTGTGTACTGTTTGTATATACGTGTGGTGTGTCATATCAATTGGTGTTTTTGGATTCATTGTGTTTACTTGTTGTTTTCGTATCTTGTTGTTATTGCGTAATTTTGTTAAAATTTTCGTCGTGATTACTTCTGAAGTTGTTTCGAGTCTTCTACATCCATGAATGAATTGATTGATGTTAAAGACAGCAGATGGGTCGTATACGCCGGGGAGGCTAGGCTATTGCTGAGAATGAAATGCACACGGAGATAATTGTTAGCTGCGGTCCGACACGCCGGGGAGAAAGAGTGTAAACGACTGAGGCTCGCATGCGTCACCGCTACTAGAACTGAGGCAGAATGAGTGACAAGCGATTTCAGTGGTAATTGGTAGTGAGTAGATAAGAGGATGTGCGTAGAGTATCGTGAGGTGCTGCCATGGTCACTTTGCATTCTGCAAGAGTCATTCTAGCAAGTGGCGATTGTGTTGCAAGATGTCAAGAGGAGGTCTCTGTCTGGAGGCGCAGGTCGTCATTGATGTGTGAGATTGTGCTGTGGGTATGCTTGTGGTGTGTTGGCTTTTCTGTTTGTTTTCCATTTCAGCTCTGTCCGTGTGACCCAGGTTCTCGCAATGGCATCCAAGTCAACGTGCATTGGTCGTGAAGGAAAAAAGGGTTGGATCCCTTTTTTGCCGGGGAGTGTCAATGGAGTTGAAGATTGAACGATCAATTCTTGGTTGTTTGCTCAAAATCAACTTCCCCAATTTTCGCGGAGGCATCAATACGACAGTCATCGTCTCATCGGTCGCTGTTCAGAAAGAAGAGTGAAACATCGTCAGAAGTAATACAATGATTTATTATTGTAATATTTGTTTTCAGACCTTAGTTCGCTTATTCTTTTTATATGTTGGTGTAACAATAAAGAAATATCAAGCGGCAGATCGGTGTTTTGGTTTTTCGTCCGTTATAACTAAGCGTTTCTGAAATCTTCGAAGCACAGCGTGGGACCGAGTGTAGCGAGAGCTGGGCATTAACGGTTTATGAGACGTGATTGACAGCTATCAAACCTCTCCCTCAACTGTGTAGACTTCGAGAAGGCCTTCGACAGCGTTGATCGTGAAGTAATTTGGAAACTACTCGAGTACTATGGCGTACCCCAAACATTTATCAACCTTATTCAACAGCTGTACGACAACGGCACATGTCAAGTCATCCACAACGGAAAACTCAGCGAGGCGTTTGGAGTAAACACAGGAGTCAGACAAGGGTGCCGGCTTATTATCACCAATGATATTCCTAATTGTGGTGGACTGGATTATGCGTCAGATAGTGAGTGGGAAACGAGAAGACAGGGATATGCTGGACTAACGTGAAGAACCTAGAAAACCTGGATTTCGCGCGTGGATGATTTATGTTTGATATCACACACGATCGAAGCGAACTCCGACAAACTGGTCGAAAAAGCAGCAAAGACAGGACCTTTATTAACAGCTGTCTTCGCTCTATACTGAGGATTGGATGGCCGAAAAGAATCACCAACAAGGAACTATGGGAACAAACAAAGCAAGAACCAATCGCCCAACAAATATGCAGGAGAAAGTGGAGATGGATCGGTCACTCGCTGAGGAGACCGCTGGGTGACATCGCGCGTCAGGCCATTGCTCGAGTGGAACCCTAAAGGGAAGCGGCGTGTGGGACGTCCAAGGGTGACATGGAGGAGATCGTGTGAAGAGGAGTTAAAACAGTATGGATTAACACGGATGCAGGTGAAAAGTACAGCAGAAGACAGAAGCAGGTGGAGACGTAAAGTTGAAGCCCTATGTTCTACTAGGAACCCAAGGGAACAATAGTAATAATAATTAGCCGTAGCACGAGTTTTGAGGTGCAGACCATATGACGTTATCTTTAAATCACTAACTGAAATTCGATACCAGGAGAAGTTAACTGATAGAAGCCTGTAGTATACATATATACGTAGTATATATGACCACTGTCAATGGAGTTGAAATTTGAACGTTTGTTTTTGGAATTGGAAGCCACTGGTGGGCAACTCGACGGCGCGAATGATTCGATCGTGTACAAGTTTGAAGAGTACGACCGAAAACGAATAAAAACTTTTACTCTTCTACGCTTTAATTGCCAAACAATATAACTTCTTTCTCACAATACTGGTGTTTTGGAATTAAATTCGAGGAAGTACATAGAAATCACCGGTTCGGAGAGTCTTCGTAACAAAAGGAACTTAGGGATAAGTTCCTTGACGGTTTTTATTCGGTATTGGAGTGCCCTCTGGGGCAGATTTTATTCATCTCTTCGTTTTCTGGAGCGACTTCTAGAATCCTGCCGGGTGTAGTTACTGGATCTGCAGCCAGCATCTCTTTGGGTACGGATTATCAACGCAATTTGGATTCTTTGATGACGCCGGATAATGCCTGGGCCAAGGGACGTGGCACCGTAGAAGCAGACAAAAACGTGAGTAGCTATGAGTTGTCTGTTAATTGTAGTGACATGCGTGATGCTCAGCGTGATGAGTCTGAGGTTTGCGCCACACCGTTTAGGGATAGTAGTGCTTTAAGACCCCCTAAGTTTGAACCTCGGCAGTTTGATGGAAACCCAGGAGACTACCCACAGTTTATGAAGGAGTTTGAGGTCATGTTGAGTGGTTTAATTTTAAATGACGAAATGAAGTTAATGTATTTGTTTAAGTACTGCAATGGTGTTACTGCAAGAGCCATACAGTGCTGCAATTTTATGTCCTCGAACGAAGGATATACAGAGGCACAGCGGTTAGGACGCACGCCGACCATGCACATGGTCCGGTGTTCAATCCCCAGCAGACGCACTCCTTAACCTAGCTAATCCAGAAATAATGCTGTAAAGAGGGAAGGTTAGGCATGAGGCTAGTAACCCCATCTGGTAAAAATTAATTACTGCTACAGAAACTCCAAGCCACTAGCTTGAGGCACAGTGTTCCATGCTTGAGACTGTTTCCCAGAGATCACCAGTTCGTCTGCAAAGAAAGTTAATAAAGGTCAGCTCCCGTCTAAAAGAGGAGGGTTTACAGCCTGGGTCGGATGATACAGTGAGTCTAGTGAAACACAGTGTCAACCAAGTTTCGAGCGAGTCTGCCAGTATACAGCATCCCATCACTGGAACAGAGAAATCGAAGAGCGAAACGCAATCATTTATGACGAAAAAGTCTCAGAGAAATGGATATAATAATAAAAATATATTTCACATAAATTAAGCATTTACATGATTCACATACCGTTTGTACAGGCATGATCATATTAAACAAGTGCAGTCTGAAATTGAACACTGTTTTATGAAATTAAAAATTGGAAAATGACCTCTAGAAACTTTATAAGAATAGAACATAAGATTTTGGTTTAAGTCTAAATTATAATATTTAATATACCCATGGTGAGTAAGATTCATGCGGGAATTATGAAGTTTTGCGTTAATGGAAGGTAAGAAGAGAGGTGATATAGAGGTGCTAGAGTAAGACACACCGGATGCAGACCGTTATTATTATCATTTTATCAATCAATAGGGGTTCGAAAGTTTATAAAAATCCACATTAGATGGTAAGTACAGCATTATATTGGTATTAGCAGATAAAAGGGACTAATTGGTCGTAAAGTTAACTTTGCGATGTTGAAAAGAATTCAGAATGGAGTTTGTTCCGTTGTTCATCGTAAGTGCTAACAATATTCTGGATACCGCTCAAGTAATACAGATGTAGAAAGCAGGATTACTGTCCATTAGCAGTGCTTCAGTGCAATACCTTCAAGAAGTGAAGAAAACAGGAGCAGCCAGCAGATAATAATAATTTAAGCAAACAATATGCGATAACCGCAGGGTTTATTTTCCTTTTTTTTATCACTAGGAATTTCTAGTCATTGAGTTTTATAGTGTTACATACTAACGGTTAGATTAAGTTTATAGTAGTAAACAACAACTGAAGTGTAGAATAAAAATAAAAAAAGTAAAAATCAGGGCGAAACGAATTATGGTTTTCACTCTTATTTTTATTTTATTTTTTATTTTTGATTACAGCTTGATTCCACACTGTATTTTTAGTACAAGTATGGAATTTTCAGCATGGATATCGGTAGCCCAAATCTTGCAGGCCGACCATAGATATCAGGCGTACGTCGGCAGGGATTCGAACCTCGGACCATGTGCATGGTCGGCGAGAGTCCTAACCACTGTGCCACCGACGCACAGGGTAATGTTGGGAATAATAACTGAAGAAGTGAAATCCAAATGCCAGAGAGCATTATGGTGTCCGGTAATCCATACAAACTTAATGCGTGTGTGACACATTTCGTGGGATGTCCTCAACAGATAGGTTACAAGATGCAGGAAAAACAAGGTTGCATTTGGAAGAAGAGCACACAAAGGCGAACTGTGAAGAGGTGACCAAGTATAGTTGTGAGACAATGTTGAATGGAATGTCACACACGACACCGAAGTCCTTGCAGGAGAAGAGAGTTACAGTTTCAGAGTCTACCTCTAACTCCGCAAGATTACAAAGAATTACCAGTCAGAGAAAGGCATAAAACGATTAAAGACTTGTGAGCAAGAAACCAAATTGTCTACTACTGTTATAAAAGAGTTCGCAAATGATGAAGGTAATCACACAAATGGAGGTAAAGAGGAGATTTGTGACAGTGGTCATGATAGCGGACATTCGTCTTTGGCTGATCAGGATGAGGTGAGCGGAATGCCTACTACTACTACTGAGTTGAACAAAGGTTCTGTAAAATTTCAACGTGAAGTGAAATTGAAGGCAGATGCGGTTGCAGGAGGTATGGATACTAGTGACACCATCAGTGTAAATGATCAGCGTGTAGCCCACCTAACAACAGATGTTAATGCTAAACTCCAGCTAATGGTAAAAGATATCAGTGACGGTAATCCCACGGTTACACGACCTTCTAAATGTCGAACAACAACAGCCTCTGATGTACCACTAAGTTTATCAACTTGCGTCACTCAGTCGTCGCCGGTGTTGTCGATGAACTCACGTGTCTTAGGCAATGATTATGCTAGTATTAGTCAGTTTGAAAAGACGAAACATATTGGTCAGTTTAATGAAGATAAAGCCAACTGTGCACGAGAGGGTAATTGTTAAACTGACTTGCACAAATAAAGGCCTTTCAAGTTTCAAATTACTATTTGAATGTTATCACCTTTGTTGTAAATTACTCTGTTTCTACGCTTGATTGGTCAGATACGTCGTGTGTTTGTTAGTCATCTACATTCCACGATATAATAACATGGGTGTGTCACCATTCAAAGTTGAGGATGTAAGTGATGGAAAGAGGTCAGCAAGTGAACCCATCCACGATTTTTAAACCTAAAGCGTCAACCTGAGGAGGGTTGTAGGCGTACTGTTGTAAGTTCTACTGACATTCAAGTCTCATAAACCAGTAATGCCCAGCTCTTGCTACTGTGGGCCTCACGCTGTTCCTCGAAGATTTTCAGAAACGCTTAGTATTAACCGACGCAAAAACCAAAACACTATTTGACGACTCAAGAATTCTTTATTCTAACGCCAACATATAACCAGCAATACTGGCATTGCAGACCAAGGTCTAAGAACAAATATTATTATTATATCCTCCAGTTCTAGGGAACATAGAGCTTCAGCTGCGCGTCTCCATTGCCTTAGGTTTTCTGCCAACTTTTTCACCCCGCCCCTACCCTGCCCACATGCTTTCAACTCCTCTTCACATGACCTCCTCTGAGTCACCCTCACACTGACGACCAACTCGCCGGTACCCTTTCGCGTTCCACTCGAAGGCTTGTCTAGTGATGTCACTTGATGCTTTCCTCAGTGTAAGGCCAATCCACCTCCATTTCTTCCTGACTATTTGTTTCACAATCGGTTCCTGGTTCGTTCGCTCCCAGAGATCTCTGTTGCTGACATTTTCTGGCCAGTTGATCTTGAGAACTGAACGAAGACAACTGTTAATAAAGGTCTGAAGCTTGTTTGAGATGCTCTTTATGGCACGCTAAGTCATATTAAAGAAATAAATAGAGATATTACTTCTGACAGACTTTTGATCTTATTTCTGAACAGCGACCGATGAGACGATGACTGGTGGATGGATGACTCCGCGAAAATATGGAGAAGTTGGGTTTGAGCAAACAACGTTCAATCTTTAACTACATTGACACTCCCCGGCAAAAAACGGATCCATCCATCTTTTCCATCACGACCAATACACGTTGACCTGGATGCCATTGCGAGAACCTGGGTCACACGGACAGATCTGAAATGGAAAACAAACAGAAAAGCCAACACACCACAAGCATACCCACAGCATAATCTCACACATCAATGACGACCTGCGCCTTCCAGTTAAAGGCATCCACTTGACATCTTGCAACACAATCGCCACTTGCTAGAATGACTCTTGCAGAATGCAACGTGACCATAGCACCAACTCATGATACACTACGCACATCCTCTCATCCACTCACTACCAATTACCACTGAAATCGCTTGTCACTCATTCTGCCTCAGTTCTAGTAACGGTGACGTATTCAAGCCTCAGTCGTCTACACTCTCGCTCCCCGGCGTGTGGGACCACAGCCAAAAAAAACATTCATTCTCAATCACTGATTCCACAGCTAATCCTTAGCTCCGTGTGCATGTCATTCTCGGCAATAGCCTAGCCTCCCCGGTGTATACGAACCATCTGCTGTCTTCAACATCAATCAATTAATTCACTGATGCGGAAGACTCGAAACAACTTCAGAAGTAATCACGACGAAAAATTTAACAAAATTATGCAAAAACAACAAAGTACGAAAACAACGAGTAAACACAATGAATCCAAAAACATCAAAAAATATGAAAAACCACACATATATACAAGGAGTACACACAAACTTGCATATAGTGTCTCGAAGGAATTTTTAAAAGAATTGCAGGACTTACACCAGTACGCCTACAACCCTTCTCAGGTTGACGCTCTAGGTTGGAAAATCGTCGCAGAGTTCATTTGCTAACTTCCTTCTATGAGCTATATCCTCAAATCTGAACGGTAGCACACTCGTGTCATTGTATCGTAGAATATAGATGACGAACAAACACACGATGTATCTGATCAACCAAGTGTAGAAACAGAGTAATTTACACCAAAGATAATAACATTCAAATAGTAATTTGAAACTTGACGAGCCTTTATCCATGCAAGTCAATTTAACAATAACCCTCTGGTCTACACCTGGCTTATCCTCACTAAAGTGACCAATATCCTTCGTCTTTTCAAATGCACCAATATTATCATAGTCATTGCACAAGATACTTGAGTTGATGGGTGTCTGTTTCACTGTGGATGAGAACACCGACGACGACTGATTGATGTCAGCTGATGAAGTTAGCGGTGGATCAAAAGCTGTTGTTGCTCGACTTTCAGAAAGTTGTCCACCTGAAAGACCGCCACCACTGCTGTCTTTTCCTATCAGCTCAGGTTTAGCACTAACATCTGATGATAGGTGGGCTACACGCTGATCAATTACACTGACGGTCTCACAAGTATGCATGCCTTCTGCAACTGCATCTGCGTTCAATTCTACTTCACGTTGTAGTTGTACAGAACCTTTATTTAACTCAGCAGCAGTAGGCATTCCCCCCAATTCATCATGATCAAACAAAGACAAATCTGCACTATCATGATCATTATCACAAATATTCAATTTGCCATCATCTATCTGGTCGAATTCATCACTTTCAGACTCTTGATTAACAGAAGTAGAAAATATTGGTTCCTCCTCACAAATCGCTAAAGAGTTCATACCTTCACTCTGACTAGTAATACCTTGTAAACTTTTGGAGTCGGAACTGCACTCTGAAGCAGTAACTCTATTCTGTAACACTCTATTCAAAAATGGCTTACCAGTTGCAACTACAGACTTCTTCACCGCACCGTTATCGTCACACAATTCGGAGTCAGACCTGGATTTCACATTTAGCTTATCACTGAACTTGCTCACTGGTTCACAGTTCACTTCTGTATGCACCTCTTGAAAACGTGTAAAACACAACCGTGTTTGTCTTGCATCTTGTAACTTATCTGTTGAGGATGTACTACGAAACCTGTTACACTCATTAGGTCTATATGCATTACTATAGATCATGGAGCCTTCTCGATATCCACCTCTCTGAGGCCTACTCGTCATCAATGATTGCGTTTTTCCCTCAGACTGCTCTATTCTAGGGGTGAGATATAATAGACTGGCAAAATTGCTCATAGATTGATTGACACTAGTATTTACCAGTTTCAGGATATCATCAAACTTTGGCTCGATACCCTCATCCTCCATACGGGAGCTTATCTTCACCCACTTCCTTTGCAGTCGAGTAGGTAGGCGTCTCGCTATTACTTCTAGTATAAAACTCGAGTTGAGGTCACTCATGCGATTCATCGAAATCAATGCATTCTTGTAAATCAGCAAATTATCCAAAAACTCAGTGAGTGCCCGGGAGTCATCCTGTAATTGACCACCATTACCTTTAACAGCCTCGAATAGTTTCCCTGCAATCATCGAAGGTCTTCCAAACCTTTGACGTAATATGCTCATAGCCTCGTAGTAGCCCTCTTTTGGCTTCATAAACATACAGCACTCTATGGCTCTTGCAGCATCTCCAGTGCAATATCTCAACAAATACATTAACTTCCATTCATCACTTAATAGAAAACTACACAGCATGATCTCAAACTCCTTTACAAATTTTAAATAATCAGCAGCCTTTCCGTCGAAACACCGGGTGTCAATGCAGTTGAAGATTGAACGATCAATTCATGGTTGTTTGCTCAAAACCAACTTCCCCAATTTTCGCGGAGGCTTCAATACGACAGTCATCGTCTCATCGGTCGCTGTTCAGAAAGAAGTCAGGAGAAAAACATCAGAAGTAATTTTGTGATATATTATTGTAATATTTGTTCACAGACCCTAGTAAAACCTTTATTTTTATATGTTGATGTAGTAGTAAAGAATTCTCAAGTGGCCAATCGGTCTTTTGATTTTTTCCTCCGTTATTATTAAGCGTTTCTGAAAACCTGCAAGGAACAACGTGGGCATGAGCGTAGCAAGAGCTGGGCATTAACGGTTTATGAGACGTGGCTGACAGTCTCTGACGGGTCAATCAATTTGAAGGTTTTGGACAGTTGGCGACAGTTTGGATAGTCACCGTTCATCTTTCCTGGTGCCGGTCAAGTCCTCTTTGAACAAGCAATATCTGGAACTTTTTGGAATTGGGTCAAGTTCCACAATCCCTCGGTCAAAGAAGGGACAGAGTGTCTTGGATGCAAACAGGAAGGTAAGTCATGGTGACTTGTCTGTTACTTGTAACGATGTGTCTGATGTTAAACATGACATGGTTGATGTTACTGTTCCGCCGTTCAGGGATAATAGGAACATCAAACACCCTAAGTTTGAACCACGTGGTTTTGATGGAAACCCGGCCGATTATTTACAATTTGTAAAGGAGTTTGAGATCATGTTGAGTGGTTTTTATTAAACGATGAATTGAAGTTAATGTATTTGATGAGATATTGCACTGGAGATGCTGCAAGAGCCATAGAGTGCTGTATGTTTATGAAGCCAAAAGAGGGCTACTACGAGGCTATGAGCATATTACGTCAAAGGTTTGGAAGACCTTCGATGATTGCAGGGAAACTATTCGAGGCTGTTAAAGGTAATGGTGGTCAATTACAGGATGACTCCCAGGCACTCACTGAGTTTTTGGATAATTTGCTGATTTACAAGAATGCATTGATTTCGATGAATCGCATGAGTGACCTCAACTCGAGTTTTATACTAGAAGTAATAGCGAGACGCCTACCTACTCGACTGCAAAGGAAGTGGGTGAAGATAAGCTCCCGTATGGAGGATGAGGGTATCGAGCCAAAGTTTGATGATATCCTGAAACTGGTAAATACTAGTGTCAATCAATCTATGAGCAAGTTTGCCAGTCTATTACATCTCACCCCTAGAATAGAGCAGTCTGAGGGAAAAACGCAATCATTGATGACGAGTAGGCCTCAGAGAGGTGGATATCGAGAAGGCTCCATGATCTATAGTAATGCATATAGACCTAATGAGTGTAACAGGTTTCGTAGTACATCCTCAACAGATAAGTTACAAGATGCAAGACAAACACGGTTGTGTTTTACACGTTTTCAAGAGGTGCATACAGAAGTGAACTGTGAACCAGTGAGCAAGTTCAGTGATAAGCTAAATGTGAAATCCAGGTCTGACTCCGAATTGTGTGACGATAACGGTGCGGTGAAGAAGTCTGTAGTTGCAACTGGTAAGCCATTTTTGAATAGAGTGTCACAGAATAGAGTTACTGCTTCAGAGTGCAGTTCCGACTCCAAAAGTTTACAAGGTATTACTAGTCAGAGTGAAGGTATGAACTCTTTAGCGATTTGTGAGGAGGAACCAATATTTTCTACTTCTGTTAATCAAGAGTCTGAAAATGATGAAGATGATGGCAAATTGAATATTTGTGATAATGATCATGATAGTGCAGATTTGTCTTTGTTTGATCATGATGAATTGGGGGGAATGCCTACTGCTGCTGAGTTAAATAAAGGTTCTGTACAACTACAACGTGAAGTAGAATTGAACGCAGATGCAGTTTCTGAAGGTGTGCATACTTGTGAGACAGTCAGTGTAATTGATCAGCGTGTAGCCCACCTATCATCAGATGATAGTGCTAAACCCAAACTAGTAGTGAAAGACAGCAGTGGTGGTAATCTTGCAATTAGACAACTATCTGAAAGCGGAGCAACAACAGCTTCTGATCCACCGCTAAGTTCATCACCTTATGTCACTCAGTCATCGTTGGTGTTTTCATCCACAATTAAATGGACGTCCATAAACTCACAAGCCTTATGCAATGACTATGATAGCATTGGTGCATTTGAAAAGACGAAGGATATTGGTCACTTTAGTGAGGATAAGCCAGGTGTAAACGAGAGAGTAATTGTTAAATTGACTTGCACGAATAAAGGCCCGTTAAGTTTCAAGTTACTATTTGAATGCCATTATCTTTGGTGTAAATTACTCTGTTTCTACACTTGGTTGATCAGATACATCGTGTGTTTGTTCGTCATCTATATTCTACGATACAATTACATGGGCGTGTTGCCGTTCAGATTTGAGGATATAGCTCATAGAAGGAAGTTAGCAAATGAACTCTGCGACGATTTTCCAACCTAGAGCGTCAACCTGAGAAGGGTTGTAGGCGTACTGCTGTAAGTCCTACAATTCGTCAAAGGGTAGCGCATCAATGAGCAGTCCAATATGCTTGGTGTGTGATTTTGTACATATGTTCATATTGTATATACTGAATTGATATCATCTGTCATCTAGCTGTTGGTAATTCTGTTTGTGTCCGGACGACTTCCACTTGGATCATGAACCTGAGAAGAAATGTAGCCGTACTGCTGTAAGTTCTACAGTTCTTCAAGGGTAGTTTGTCGTGTCATAATCCACATTTTTTGATGTAGTGATTGTACATATGTTTCTGTTAAATAATTGTGTGAGTTCCAATTATGGTAATTGTTGGTTAATCTTGTTTGTGTCCGTACATTCCACAAATTACAATCGTCAACCTGAGAAGGGTTGTAGGCGTACTGGTGTAAGTCCTGCAATTCTTCAAAGGAATTCCACCAAGACATGATCTGCGAGGTTGTTTGTACTATTTGTATATACGTGTGGTGTGTCATATCAATTGGTGTTTTTGGATTCATTGTGTTTACCTGTCGTTTTCGTACCTTGTTTTTGTTACATAATTTTGTTAAAATTTTCGTCGTGATTACTTCTGAAGTTGTTTCGAGTCTTCTACATCCGTGAATGAATTGATTGATGTTAAGGACAGCAGATGGGTCGTATACGCCGGGGAGGCTAGGCTATTTCTGAGAATGAAATGCACGTGGAGATAATTGTTAGCTGCGATCTGACACGCCGGGGAGAAAGAGTGTAAACGACTAAGGCTCGCATGCGTCACCGCTTCTAGAACTGAGGCAGAATGAGTGACAAGCGATTTCAGTGGTAATTGGTAGTGAGTAGATAAGAGGATGTGCGCAGAGTATCGTGGGTTGATGCTATGGTCACGTTGCATTCTGCAAGAGTCATTCTAGGAAGTGGCGATTGTGTTGCAAGATGTCAAGTGGGTGCCTTTGACTGGAGGCGCAGGTCGTCATTGATGTGTGAGATTATGCTGTGGGTATGCTTGTGGTGTGTTGGCTTTGCTGTTTGTTTTCCATTTCAGATCTGTCCGTGTGACCCAGGTTCTCGCAATGGCATCCAAGTCAACGTGTATTGGTCGTGATGGAAAAAAGGGATGGTTCCCCTTTATGCCGGGGAGTGTCAATGCAGTTGAAGATTGAACGATCAATTCATGGTTGTTTGCTCAAAACCAACTTCCCCAATTTTCGCGGAGGCATCAATACGACATTCATCGTCTCATCGGTCTCTGTTCAAAAAGAAGTCAGGAGACAACCGTCAGAAGTAATATTGTGATTTATTATTTTAATATTTGTTCACAGACCTTAGTTGTACATTGGCTATATGTTGGTATTAGAATAAATAATTCTCGAGTCGCCAAACCTGGTTCTGGCTTTTGCGTCCGTTCGTACTAAGCGTTTGTGAGAAACTTCAAGGAACAGCGTGAACAGCAAGAGCTGGGCATTAACGGTTTATGAGATGTGGCTGACAACTACTAATCTAGAATATCCTGTCTATATGAAGATACATATAGTTGTAGTGCCTGAGGAGGAATTTATCGAAAAGAGTATTCTTTGCTCGATTATTTTGTGTTTTATAGATTATAAAATCGCCTATTCATAGGCTAAACAAAGCTTATACGAATAAGCTGAAAACTGAAGTTTAGAAAACGCTCATCACCGATGAAACCGCGCCCCTTACTAGCTTTTACCTCTGGAGCATAGTGTTCACCAATCAATTAATAGAACAAGCAGTTAAAACCTTGGACCTTTTACTAGCACCGGACCAGATGGCCCTGCTTCAATAATTTTCAAAAACAGTGGGTGTGATATTTCCCTATTACTTCTTAAATTCGTCTCAATATCTGTGGACACTGGAACTTACCCAAATGAGTGGGAAGCTAGCATTATAACTCCACACTGCAAAACTGGTAATAAGGCAGACTTTCTATAGTTTATTTTGTAAGGGTTAGTTATGTTTTAACTAGTTGATCACGGATTGATATTATTTAGAGAACCATCGAAAACCAGGGAGTACTGGACAGCTGCTGCTTCATCCTAGTTTGGGAATCGTCTGTGATCAACCCATAAAAACATAACTTACCCTTACAAACCAAACTATAAAAAGACGTTTGCAATTACAGACCTATAAATATAACCCCAGTTATCTCGTGAATCATGGAGAAAGTTGACAAAGATCAATTATCAGACTACCTACTTAGGCAAGATCTTGTTACAAACAACACGGATTTCTCAAAAATTGGTTCTGCGCTACTTGCCACTTCGACTTTTTAAACTGCATCACCAGTAGTCGCGAAGCACGTAAGCTAGTCGTTGTTCTCTACTTCGATATATCTAGGGCATTTGACATGGCATATCACAGTATTCTCTTTGAGAAACTGTACTCATGTGGAATTCGCTATCTATTGCCCGACTGGTTAAAATCATTTCTAAGCAACAGGGTACAAATAACCAGAGTCGGGTCAGTATTGTCTCATCACAGGCAAATGACAAGTGGGGTTGTGCAAGGTTCTGTCCTAGGACCACTTTTATTTACAGTTCACGTTAACAGCATTTGCAAATGCTTCACCTCAGGTAGACCATTCCTATATGCTGATGACCTCGTTTACTCCTGATACAGGTGTGAATTAAACGATATGGTAAGTAAAATAAATATTGAACTAAGTGGCCTCGCAACGTGGTGTGCTGAATCCTGTCTGAAGTTTGACATTGACAAATGCGGCTGGACTTGCATCGGCAACAGTAACCTTGGCCCAACTCTTGAAGTAAATGGGCGAAAACCAGCCAAGCTCAACTCAGTCGTAGATCCCGGTATCAGATACTGTAGTAATCTAACGTTATCTGAACAAACTGTTTAAGCTAGACGTAAAACATGAAGGCTTTTAGGATGCATAACTCACAATTTCTTTTGCTGTGAAGCTGGGGTTTTATTATACAAAGTATGTGACCGACCTATTTCATGATACTGCCTGTTTATTCCTGGCGGGCTGCGACAGAATGACAAGCTTAAATTAGAGAGGGTGCAACGGCAATTTACCTCAAGAACACTTTGCTTAGAATGTAGTCTCAACCACTCTAGGCGTTGCAACAGATTGAGATTAATAATAATAATAATAATGTACATTCTCATATAAACATATAAATTTACATGAAAATGCATGCCCTTTTTACAGGCACGATCAAGTATGATATAATATCAAATCGTAGATTGTCTACAAGTTAATAATGTTTCAACAGTTAAATATTTGATATATATATAAATACACATTGTCTGAACTAGGCTGTATAGTTATTGAATTGTACAATTGTCCTCCAGGTTGAGCGGGAAAATCGACTTCGTTTCGTTTTCATCCCGTGGTTGTCGGCATACGATAACCAACCAATATTGAGGTAAGTACAACGTTTACAAGGGATTGAAAGCTGTTTTAGAAAAGTAAAAGTGCTGAGGTGAATCATTAAATTGTAATGAAATAGGTAAGTGCAAGTATCATTAATAAATGCATTAATAAAGGAAACTCCCTAGGCTGACAACGTTCATTTGCAATGTATAATGCTACACGTTTATCTCGTACTATCATGATGTCCACTTTTGGTTTTAATACATTTATCCTCAGTTGTGCCAGTTGTTTTTGTTTTATACCTTTTTGTGCATTTAATGTACAACCGTACCCTTCAGAGAGTAGGAATATAATAAGTCATAAAGAGCTGTAAAATGTTAGGTTTAATGGGATATAATGAGGATCAAGTAAAGACGTTATTGGAAAATGAATGAGATAAGACATTGTGAAGTGGTATTTAAAGATCAGACAATGGACAGCAAGTTAGTTTATAAGATGCCCCATAAATCTGTGCAGATCCCACATGGTCGCATCTCAACAATAGGCTGAGCGAATAGTATATATTTAGAGGTAGAAGCATGATCTGTCAAGGCGTTCATTATTATCTTTTTCAAGATAAAGATCTAAGCCCTCATAAAAATCAGAAATATCTCGAGCCTTTAATTTGTATATTGCTGTTCCTGCAGAATGGGGCGATTCACCTTAGTGACCCCCACCATATCTACTGATCAGCTAACGCCACCCTCCCTCCTTTTTTGATGTTAAGCTCTGAGACTATGATTATTATGGCTACCGCAAATATATTGCTTGGTACCAGACATGTTCGTACCTCATATTCCATCTCCCTAGCTTTCTTAATGAGTGCTTCCAATAGGTCTCCGCGTACATCTTTATGAACATTATATATGTATGCATGCGTCCTAATGAACAGATTACTTTACAAGAAGTTAGAACCTTAAAGAATAAAAAGAATAGGTTTTGTGAATAGTGGAGCAAGATTCAGCAGAACAATATAGTTAGGGTTCAATGTAGGTAGTATGAACTGAAGGTAAGGTCGGTTGGCAGGACTTAGTGTACTAAATTATCATGACAGTCTTATATATAGTCAACATTTGACATTGCAAAGTAACCTGTCTACATATATTATAAAAAGATATTAACAGAACCAACAAAATTTCAGCATTTGTTTAACAATACTACAGAAGGGTAGTTAGTACTACAGGTAGTCGTAAAGTAAATCAATCTATGTATAATAAGAGCATAGTCAGTGTCATAATTCGTATTATCAAAGAATACATTAGGCTCAATAACTGAGTGTTATAAGGAAAACAAGCATGGTAAAGCAAGAGAACACTTGCCGCATAGCTATTTTAATCATTTTAAGTATTTTAATGACAATCGAATTTCAAGTATTGAACCTACATAATTACTAAGTGTTATTATATTGGTATTGGGAGTAGTGTACTTTCCGTAGTTAAATATTGAAAAGCCATTGTCTCTCCACTCTACCAGCAGTTGAGATCTTTGAGGCGGGCTAGGGTGGACATGTTTATATGTTTTTCTAGGCTCCTTTTGAAACTGTCAGGCCTTTCACAGGATCTTATCTCAGAGGGTAGTTGGTTCCAAAGTTTGCAATATTTAATGGTGAAGAAGTTAGCTCTAGTGGTGAGTTTATGGGTGTTAACCTTGAGAAGGTAGTTGTGGTTGCGTAGTCCATACGATTTAGGATTAGCCCAGGTTATGGACGAGTTACTGTTACAGTGCTTTCTTATAACTTTGAATAAGAGAAATAAATTGCACTTCACTCTCTTTAACCATAAGGGCTCTAAGTCCAGTCGAATACATCTGTCAAGGTATTCTATTTGCTGACCATAGCCTAATATGCGTTTCGTAAGGAATCTTTGGACACTTTCAACTTTTTTTCTGTCTGCTGATTTAAAGCTACTGTATAAGTGGGCACAGTATTCAAGTTTGGGGCGAATGCATATCTTATATATGGCTAATCTGGCTTCTGGACTACTCTGGTGATGACGTCTCAAGCTAAACCTTATTTTCTACTACAAGCTAACTAATCTCTTGCACTCCTCCAGACCGATAACTAAATCCACCGCTGTCATCAGCTACAACCTTTTCATTTTATTTTTATTTTTGATTACAGCTTGATTCCACACTGTATTTTTGGTACAAGTGTGGAAATTTCAGCACAGATATCGGTAGCCCAAATTTTGCAGGCCGACCATAGATATCAGGTGTGCGTCGGCAGAGGGTCGAACCCCGGGCCATGTGCATGGTCGCCGAGAGTCCTAACCACTGTGCCACCGACTTACAACTATTAACACCACACCGGAAAACCAAAGCTTAACACTAACAAATACAGAAACAGAAGATACCAGGATAATAATAATAATGTATATTCTCATATAAACATATAAATTTACATGAAAATGCATGCCCTTTTTACAGGCACGATCAAGTATGATATAATATCAAATCGTAGATTGTCTACAAGTTAATAATGTTTCAACAGTTAAATATTTGATATATATATAAATACACATTGTCTGAACCAGGCTGTATAGTTATTGAATTGTACAATTGTCCTCCAGGTTGAGCGGGAAAATGGACTTCGTTTCGTTTTCATCCCGTGGTTGTCGGCATACGATAACCAACCAATATTGAGGTAAGTACAACGTTTACAAGGGATTGAAAGCTGTTTTAGAAAAGTAAAAGTGCTGAGGTGAATCATTAAATTGTAATGAAATAGGTAAGTGCAAGTATCATTAATAAATGCATTAATAAAGGAAACTCCCTAGGCTGAAAACGTTCATTTGCAATGTATAATGCTACACGTTTATCTCGTACTATCATGATGTCCACTTTTGGTTTTAATACATTTATCCTCAGTTGTGCCAGTTGTTTTTGTTTTATACCTTTTTGTGCATTTAATGTACAACCGTACCCTTCAGAGAGTAGGAATATAATAAGTCATAAAGAGCTGTAAAATGTTAGGTTTAATGGGATATAATGAGGATCAAGTAAAGACGTTATTGGAAAATGAATGAGATAAGACATTGTGAAGTGGTATTTAAAGATCAGACAATGGACAGCAAGTTAGTTTATAAGATGCCCCATAAATCTGTGCAGATCCCACATGGTCGCATCTCAACAATAGGCTGAGCGAATAGTATATATTTAGAGGTAGAAGTATGATCTGTCAAGGCGTTCATTATTATCTTTTTCAAGACAAAGATCTAAGCCCTCATAAAAATCAGAAATATCTCGAGCCTTTAATTTGTATATTGCTGTTCCTGCAGAATGGAGCGATTCACCTTAGTGACCCCCACCATATCTACTGATCAGCTAACGCCACCCTCCCTCCTTTTTTGATGTTAAGCTCTGAGACTATGATTATTATGGCTACCGCAAATATATTGCTTGGTACCAGACATGTTCGTACCTCATATTCCATCTCCCTAGCTTTCTTAATGAGTGCTTCCAATAGGTCTCCGCGTACATCTTTATGAACATTATATATGTGTGCATGCGTCCTAATGAACAGATTACTTTACAAGAAGTTAGAACCTTAAAGAATAAAAAGAATAGGTTTTGTGAATAGTGGAGCAAGATTCAGCAGAACACTATAGTTAGGGTTTAATGTAGGTAGTATGAACTGAAGGTAAGGTCGGTTGGCAGGACTTAGTGTACTAAATTATCATGACAGTCTTATATATAGTCAACATTTGACATTGCAAAGTAACCTGTCTACATATATTATAAAAAGATATTAACAGAACCAACAAAATTTCAGCATTTGTTTAATAATACTACAGAAGGGTAGTTAGTACTACAGGTAGTCGTAAAGTAAATCAATCTATGTATAATAAGAGCATAGTCAGTGTCATAATTCGTATTATCAAAGAATACATTAGGCTCAATAACTGAGTGTTATAAGGAAAACAAGCATGGTAAAGCAAGAGAACACTTGCCGCATAGCTATTTTAATCATTTTAAGTATTTTAATGACAATCGAATTTCAAGTATTGAACCTACATAATTACTAAGTGTTATTATATTGGTATTGGGAGTAGTGTACTTTCCGTAGTTAAATATTGAAAAGCCATTGTCTCTCCACTCTACCAGCAGTTGAGATCTTTGAGGCGGGCTAGGGTGGACATGTTTATATGTTTTTCTAGGCTCCTTTTGAAACTGTCAGGCCTTTCACAGGATCTTATCTCAGAGGGTAGTTGGTTCCAAAGTTTGCAATATTTAATGGTGAAGAAGTTAGCTCTAGTGGTGAGTTTATGGGTGTTAACCTTGAGAAGGTAGTTGTGGTTGCGTAGTCCATACGATTTAGGATTAGCCCAGGTTATGGACGAGTTACTGTTACAGTGCTTTCTTATAACTTTGAATAAGAGAAATAAATTGCACTTCACTCTCTTTAACCATAAGGGCTCTAAGTCCAGTCGAATACATCTGTCAAGGTATTCTATTTGCTGACCATAGCCTAATATGCGTTTCGTAAGGAATCTTTGGACACTTTCAACTTTTTTTCTGTCTGCTGATTTAAAGCTACTGTATAAGTGGGCACAGTATTCAAGTTTGGGGCGAATGCATATCTTATATATGGCTAATCTGGCTTCTGGACTACTCTGGTGATGACGTCTCAAGCTAAACCTTATTTTCTACTACAAGCTAACTAATCTCTTGCACTCCTCCAGACCGATAACTAAATCCACCGCTGTCATCAGCTACAACCTTTTCATTTTATTTTTATTTTTGATTACAGCTTGATTCCACACTGTATTTTTGGTACAAGTGTGGAAATTTCAGCACAGATATCGGTAGCCCAAATTTTGCAGGCCGACCATAGATATCAGGTGTGCGTCGGCAGAGGGTCGAACCCCGGGCCATGTGCATGGTCGCCGAGAGTCCTAACCACTGTGCCACCGACTTACAACTATTAACACCACACCGGAAAACCAAAGCTTAACACTAACAAATACAGAAACAGAAGATACCAGGATAATAATAATAATGTATATTCTCATATAAACATATAAATTTACATGAAAATGCATGCCCTTTTTACAGGCACGATCAAGTATGATATAATATCAAATCGTAGATTGTCTACAAGTTAATAATGTTTCAACAGTTAAATATTTGATATATATATAAATACACATTGTCTGAACCAGGCTGTATAGTTATTGAATTGTACAATTGTCCTCCAGGTTGAGCGGGAAAATGGACTTCGTTTCGTTTTCATCCCGTGGTTGTCGGCATACGATAACCAACCAATATTGAGGTAAGTACAACGTTTACAAGGGATTGAAAGCTGTTTTAGAAAAGTAAAAGTGCTGAGGTGAATCATTAAATTGTAATGAAATAGGTAAGTGCAAGTATCATTAATAAATGCATTAATAAAGGAAACTCCCTAGGCTGACAACGTTCATTTGCAATGTATAATGCTACACGTTTATCTCGTACTATCATGATGTCCACTTTTGGTTTTAATACATTTATCCTCAGTTGTGCCAGTTGTTTTTGTTTTATACCTTTTTGTGCATTTAATGTACAACCGTACCCTTCAGAGAGTAGGAATATAATAAGTCATAAAGAGCTGTAAAATGTTAGGTTTAATGGGATATAATGAGGATCAAGTAAAGACGTTATTGGAAAATGAATGAGATAAGACATTGTGAAGTGGTATTTAAAGATCAGACAATGGACAGCAAGTTAGTTTATAAGATGCCCCATAAATCTGTGCAGATCCCACATGGTCGCATCTCAACAATAGGCTGAGCGAATAGTATATATTTAGAGGTAGAAGTATGATCTGTCAAGGCGTTCATTATTATCTTTTTCAAGACAAAGATCTAAGCCCTCATAAAAATCAGAAATATCTCGAGCCTTTAATTTGTATATTGCTGTTCCTGCAGAATGGAGCGATTCACCTTAGTGACCCCCACCATATCTACTGATCAGCTAACGCCACCCTCCCTCCTTTTTTGATGTTAAGCTCTGAGACTATGATTATTATGGCTACCGCAAATATATTGCTTGGTACCAGACATGTTCGTACCTCATATTCCATCTCCCTAGCTTTCTTAATGAGTGCTTCCAATAGGTCTCCGCGTACATCTTTATGAACATTATATATGTGTGCATGCGTCCTAATGAACAGATTACTTTACAAGAAGTTAGAACCTTAAAGAATAAAAAGAATAGGTTTTGTGAATAGTGGAGCAAGATTCAGCAGAACACTATAGTTAGGGTTTAATGTAGGTAGTATGAACTGAAGGTAAGGTCGGTTGGCAGGACTTAGTGTACTAAATTATCATGACAGTCTTATATATAGTCAACATTTGACATTGCAAAGTAACCTGTCTACATATATTATAAAAAGATATTAACAGAACCAACAAAATTTCAGCATTTGTTTAATAATACTACAGAAGGGTAGTTAGTACTACAGGTAGTCGTAAAGTAAATCAATCTATGTATAATAAGAGCATAGTCAGTGTCATAATTCGTATTATCAAAGAATACATTAGGCTCAATAACTGAGTGTTATAAGGAAAACAAGCATGGTAAAGCAAGAGAACACTTGCCGCATAGCTATTTTAATCATTTTAAGTATTTTAATGACAATCGAATTTCAAGTATTGAACCTACATAATTACTAAGTGTTATTATATTGGTATTGGGAGTAGTGTACTTTCCGTAGTTAAATATTGAAAAGCCATTGTCTCTCCACTCTACCAGCAGTTGAGATCTTTGAGGCGGGCTAGGGTGGACATGTTTATATGTTTTTCTAGGCTCCTTTTGAAACTGTCAGGCCTTTCACAGGATCTTATCTCAGAGGGTAGTTGGTTCCAAAGTTTGCAATATTTAATGGTGAAGAAGTTAGCTCTAGTGGTGAGTTTATGGGTGTTAACCTTGAGAAGGTAGTTGTGGTTGCGTAGTCCATACGATTTAGGATTAGCCCAGGTTATGGACGAGTTACTGTTACAGTGCTTTCTTATAACTTTGAATAAGAGAAATAAATTGCACTTCACTCTCTTTAACCATAAGGGCTCTAAGTCCAGTCGAATACATCTGTCAAGGTATTCTATTTGCTGACCATAGCCTAATATGCGTTTCGTAAGGAATCTTTGGACACTTTCAACTTTTTTTCTGTCTGCTGATTTAAAGCTACTGTATAAGTGGGCACAGTATTCAAGTTTGGGGCGAATGCATATCTTATATATGGCTAATCTGGCTTCTGGACTACTCTGGTGATGACGTCTCAAGCTAAACCTTATTTTCTACTACAAGCTAACTAATCTCTTGCACTCCTCCAGACCGATAACTAAATCCACCGCTGTCATCAGCTACAACCTTTTCATTTTATTTTTATTTTTGATTACAGCTTGATTCCACACTGTATTTTTGGTACAAGTGTGGAAATTTCAGCACAGATATCGGTAGCCCAAATTTTGCAGGCCGACCATAGATATCAGGTGTGCGTCGGCAGAGGGTCGAACCCCGGGCCATGTGCATGGTCGCCGAGAGTCCTAACCACTGTGCCACCGACTTACAACTATTAACACCACACCGGAAAACCAAAGCTTAACACTAACAAATACAGAAACAGAAGATACCAGGATAATAATAATAATGTATATTCTCATATAAACATATAAATTTACATGAAAATGCATGCCCTTTTTACAGGCACGATCAAGTATGATATAATATCAAATCGTAGATTGTCTACAAGTTAATAATGTTTCAACAGTTAAATATTTGATATATATATAAATACACATTGTCTGAACCAGGCTGTATAGTTATTGAATTGTACAATTGTCCTCCAGGTTGAGCGGGAAAATGGACTTCGTTTCGTTTTCATCCCGTGGTTGTCGGCATACGATAACCAACCAATATTGAGGTAAGTACAACGTTTACAAGGGATTGAAAGCTGTTTTAGAAAAGTAAAAGTGCTGAGGTGAATCATTAAATTGTAATGAAATAGGTAAGTGCAAGTATCATTAATAAATGCATTAATAAAGGAAACTCCCTAGGCTGACAACGTTCATTTGCAATGTATAATGCTACACGTTTATCTCGTACTATCATGATGTCCACTTTTGGTTTTAATACATTTATCCTCAGTTGTGCCAGTTGTTTTTGTTTTATACCTTTTTGTGCATTTAATGTACAACCGTACCCTTCAGAGAGTAGGAATATAATAAGTCATAAAGAGCTGTAAAATGTTAGGTTTAATGGGATATAATGAGGATCAAGTAAAGACGTTATTGGAAAATGAATGAGATAAGACATTGTGAAGTGGTATTTAAAGATCAGACAATGGACAGCAAGTTAGTTTATAAGATGCCCCATAAATCTGTGCAGATCCCACATGGTCGCATCTCAACAATAGGCTGAGCGAATAGTATATATTTAGAGGTAGAAGTATGATCTGTCAAGGCGTTCATTATTATCTTTTTCAAGACAAAGATCTAAGCCCTCATAAAAATCAGAAATATCTCGAGCCTTTAATTTGTATATTGCTGTTCCTGCAGAATGGAGCGATTCACCTTAGTGACCCCCACCATATCTACTGATCAGCTAACGCCACCCTCCCTCCTTTTTTGATGTTAAGCTCTGAGACTATGATTATTATGGCTACCGCAAATATATTGCTTGGTACCAGACATGTTCGTACCTCATATTCCATCTCCCTAGCTTTCTTAATGAGTGCTTCCAATAGGTCTCCGCGTACATCTTTATGAACATTATATATGTGTGCATGCGTCCTAATGAACAGATTACTTTACAAGAAGTTAGAACCTTAAAGAATAAAAAGAATAGGTTTTGTGAATAGTGGAGCAAGATTCAGCAGAACACTATAGTTAGGGTTTAATGTAGGTAGTATGAACTGAAGGTAAGGTCGGTTGGCAGGACTTAGTGTACTAAATTATCATGACAGTCTTATATATAGTCAACATTTGACATTGCAAAGTAACCTGTCTACATATATTATAAAAAGATATTAACAGAACCAACAAAATTTCAGCATTTGTTTAATAATACTACAGAAGGGTAGTTAGTACTACAGGTAGTCGTAAAGTAAATCAATCTATGTATAATAAGAGCATAGTCAGTGTCATAATTCGTATTATCAAAGAATACATTAGGCTCAATAACTGAGTGTTATAAGGAAAACAAGCATGGTAAAGCAAGAGAACACTTGCCGCATAGCTATTTTAATCATTTTAAGTATTTTAATGACAATCGAATTTCAAGTATTGAACCTACATAATTACTAAGTGTTATTATATTGGTATTGGGAGTAGTGTACTTTCCGTAGTTAAATATTGAAAAGCCATTGTCTCTCCACTCTACCAGCAGTTGAGATCTTTGAGGCGGGCTAGGGTGGACATGTTTATATGTTTTTCTAGGCTCCTTTTGAAACTGTCAGGCCTTTCACAGGATCTTATCTCAGAGGGTAGTTGGTTCCAAAGTTTGCAATATTTAATGGTGAAGAAGTTAGCTCTAGTGGTGAGTTTATGGGTGTTAACCTTGAGAAGGTAGTTGTGGTTGCGTAGTCCATACGATTTAGGATTAGCCCAGGTTATGGACGAGTTACTGTTACAGTGCTTTCTTATAACTTTGAATAAGAGAAATAAATTGCACTTCACTCTCTTTAACCATAAGGGCTCTAAGTCCAGTCGAATACATCTGTCAAGGTATTCTATTTGCTGACCATAGCCTAATATGCGTTTCGTAAGGAATCTTTGGACACTTTCAACTTTTTTTCTGTCTGCTGATTTAAAGCTACTGTATAAGTGGGCACAGTATTCAAGTTTGGGGCGAATGCATATCTTATATATGGCTAATCTGGCTTCTGGACTACTCTGGTGATGACGTCTCAAGCTAAACCTTATTTTCTACTACAAGCTAACTAATCTCTTGCACTCCTCCAGACCGATAACTAAATCCACCGCTGTCATCAGCTACAACCTTTTCATTTTATTTTTATTTTTGATTACAGCTTGATTCCACACTGTATTTTTGGTACAAGTGTGGAAATTTCAGCACAGATATCGGTAGCCCAAATTTTGCAGGCCGACCATAGATATCAGGTGTGCGTCGGCAGAGGGTCGAACCCCGGGCCATGTGCATGGTCGCCGAGAGTCCTAACCACTGTGCCACCGACTTACAACTATTAACACCACACCGGAAAACCAAAGCTTAACACTAACAAATACAGAAACAGAAGATACCAGGATAATAATAATAATGTATATTCTCATATAAACATATAAATTTACATGAAAATGCATGCCCTTTTTACAGGCACGATCAAGTATGATATAATATCAAATCGTAGATTGTCTACAAGTTAATAATGTTTCAACAGTTAAATATTTGATATATATATAAATACACATTGTCTGAACCAGGCTGTATAGTTATTGAATTGTACAATTGTCCTCCAGGTTGAGCGGGAAAATCGACTTCGTTTCGTTTTCATCCCGTGGTTGTCGGCATACGATAACCAACCAATATTGAGGTAAGTACAACGTTTACAAGGGATTGAAAGCTGTTTTAGAAAAGTAAAAGTGCTGAGGTGAATCATTAAATTGTAATGAAATAGGTAAGTGCAAGTATCATTAATAAATGCATTAATAAAGGAAACTCCCTAGGCTGACAACGTTCATTTGCAATGTATAATGCTACACGTTTATCTCGTACTATCATGATGTCCACTTTTGGTTTTAATACATTTATCCTCAGTTGTGCCAGTTGTTTTTGTTTTATACCTTTTTGTGCATTTAATGTACAACCGTACCCTTCAGAGAGTAGGAATATAATAAGTCATAAAGAGCTGTAAAATGTTAGGTTTAATGGGATATAATGAGGATCAAGTAAAGACGTTATTGGAAAATGAATGAGATAAGACATTGTGAAGTGGTATTTAAAGATCAGACAATGGACAGCAAGTTAGTTTATAAGATGCCCCATAAATCTGTGCAGATCCCACATGGTCGCATCTCAACAATAGGCTGAGCGAATAGTATATATTTAGAGGTAGAAGCATGATCTGTCAAGGCGTTCATTATTATCTTTTTCAAGATAAAGATCTAAGCCCTCATAAAAATCAGAAATATCTCGAGCCTTTAATTTGTATATTGCTGTTCCTGCAGAATGGGGCGATTCACCTTAGTGACCCCCACCATATCTACTGATCAGCTAACGCCACCCTCCCTCCTTTTTTGATGTTAAGCTCTGAGACTATGATTATTATGGCTACCGCAAATATATTGCTTGGTACCAGACATGTTCGTACCTCATATTCCATCTCCCTAGCTTTCTTAATGAGTGCTTCCAATAGGTCTCCGCGTACATCTTTATGAACATTATATATGTGTGCATGCGTCCTAATGAACAGATTACTTTACAAGAAGTTAGAACCTTAAAGAATAAAAAGAATAGGTTTTGTGAATAGTGAAGCAAGATTCAGCAGAACAATATAGTTAGGGATCAATGTAGGTAGTATGAACTGAAGGTAAGGTCGGTTGGCAGGACTTAGTGTACTAAATTATCATGACAGTCTTATATATAGTCAACATTTGACATTGCAAAGTAACCTGTCTACATATATTATAAAAAGATATTAACAGAACCAACAAAATTTCAGCATTTGTTTAACAATACTACAGAAGGGTAGTTAGTACTACAGGTAGTCGTAAAGTAAATCAATCTATGTATAATAAGAGCATAGTCAGTGTCATAATTCGTATTATCAAAGAATACATTAGGCTCAATAACTGAGTGTTATAAGGAAAACAAGCATGGTAAAGCAAGAGAACACTTGCCGCATAGCTATTTTAATCATTTTAAGTATTTTAATGACAATCGAATTTCAAGTATTGAACCTACATAATTACTAAGTGTTATTATATTGGTATTGGGACTAGTGTACTTTCCGTAGTTAAATATTGAAAAGCCATTGTCTCTCCACTCTACCAGCAGTTGAGATCTTTGAGGCGGGCTAGGGTGGACATGTTTATATGTTTTTCTAGGCTCCTTTTGAAACTGTCAGGCCTTTCACAGGATCTTATCTCAGAGGGTAGTTGGTTCCAAAGTTTGCAATATTTAATGGTGAAGAAGTTAGCTCTAGTGGTGAGTTTATGGGTGTTAACCTTGAGAAGGTAGTTGTGGTTGCGTAGTCCATACGATTTAGGATTAGCCCAGGTTATGGACGAGTTACTGTTACAGTGCTTTCTTATAACTTTGAATAAGAGAAATAAATTGCACTTCACTCTCCTTAACCATAAGGGCTCTAAGTCCAGTCGAATACATCTGTCAAGGTATTCTATTTGCTGACCATAGCCTAATATGCGTTTCGTAAGGAATCTTTGGACACTTTCAACTTTTTTTCTGTCTGCTGATTTAAAGCTACTGTATAAGTGGGCACAGTATTCAAGTTTGGGGCGAATGCATATCTTATATATGGCTAATCTGGCTTCTGGACTACTCTGGTGATGACGTCTCAAGCTAAACCTTATTTTCTACTACAAGCTAACTAATCTCTTGCACTCCTCCAGACCGATAACTAAATCCACCGCTGTCATCAGCTACAACCTTTTCATTTTATTTTTATTTTTGATTACAGCTTGATTCCACACTGTATTTTTGGTACAAGTGTGGAAATTTCAGCACAGATATCGGTAGCCCAAATTTTGCAGGCCGACCATAGATATCAGGTGTGCGTCGGCAGAGGGTCGAACCCCGGGCCATGTGCATGGTCGCCGAGAGTCCTAACCACTGTGCCACCGACTTACAACTATTAACACCACACCGGAAAACCAAAGCTTAACACTAACAAATACAGAAACAGAAGATACCAGGATAATAATAATAATGTATATTCTCATATAAACATATAAATTTACATGAAAATGCATGCCCTTTTTACAGGCACGATCAAGTATGATATAATATCAAATCGTAGATTGTCTACAAGTTAATAATGTTTCAACAGTTAAATATTTGATATATATATAAATACACATTGTCTGAACCAGGCTGTATAGTTATTGAATTGTACAATTGTCCTCCAGGTTGAGCGGGAAAATGGACTTCGTTTCGTTTTCATCCCGTGGTTGTCGGCATACGATAACCAACCAATATTGAGGTAAGTACAACGTTTACAAGGGATTGAAAGCTGTTTTAGAAAAGTAAAAGTGCTGAGGTGAATCATTAAATTGTAATGAAATAGGTAAGTGCAAGTATCATTAATAAATGCATTAATAAAGGAAACTCCCTAGGCTGACAACGTTCATTTGCAATGTATAATGCTACACGTTTATCTCGTACTATCATGATGTCCACTTTTGGTTTTAATACATTTATCCTCAGTTGTGCCAGTTGTTTTTGTTTTATACCTTTTTGTGCATTTAATGTACAACCGTACCCTTCAGAGAGTAGGAATATAATAAGTCATAAAGAGCTGTAAAATGTTAGGTTTAATGGGATATAATGAGGATCAAGTAAAGACGTTATTGGAAAATGAATGAGATAAGACATTGTGAAGTGGTATTTAAAGATCAGACAATGGACAGCAAGTTAGTTTATAAGATGCCCCATAAATCTGTGCAGATCCCACATGGTCGCATCTCAACAATAGGCTGAGCGAATAGTATATATTTAGAGGTAGAAGTATGATCTGTCAAGGCGTTCATTATTATCTTTTTCAAGACAAAGATCTAAGCCCTCATAAAAATCAGAAATATCTCGAGCCTTTAATATGTATATTGTATAAGAAAAAACATAATTCGCGTAAGGTTCCCTGGATACATAGGTGCACTTTTGATTTTACTACTAATTCATAATGAACTAACATAACTTCTGGAACGAATAACACAAATTAGGGTAGGGGATACTCCATAGCATATAAGTGTGCACGAGAAACCTCAAAAACATATAATGAACTGGTTTTAGATCACATAGAGAATAACAGGGTAGGCTCGAGTCATGTCCCTTTCACCTCAAAATCGGCTGCACAAATCATGTGTTATAAATAGAATCACATCCATCAATCACACAGAAGTTTTAGATCAAAATTTCATATAAATTCAAACTACCCAACTGAATTCATTTATTTTATAGTCTCCATAGTGTATAAAGGCAGTTAAAATCCCCTACCAGGAAGACACTTAGAAATCGTGACAACCTGATTGCCACAGAGCATTGTCACACTTACATGCCGTACAACTTCTTCTTAAATAAGTTTTCAGTCATTTGGAATAGACTACCAGCTAATGTGCGTGATGCTAAAATACTTCCAGTGTTCATCTCTTCAATCACCAGACTGCTCAAAGATGACAACGCATTCCTGCGTTTGACTCCCAGACCCTCATTTCCATCCTACATGGATATTTGAAGTTCATTAAACTTATAATTTACAACAAACTGCGATCATAAATGTTAATATTATTTGAAGTGCATGATAGACATTTCTACGCAGGCCATTAATATTAATTCACACAATATAAAAGCTAGCATGACAGGACTAGTTAATTAGTGTACCAAAATAATCATAGTAACTACACAGAATATATAAATAAATTTATTAATCACTCCTTGAGGACTCCACTTGCTTTCTTTTGTGCTGCTGTCATTTCTCTTCTTCTGTATGAATTTTTGAATGAGAATAAAGAATGTAGATATTTGACTACTTAAAATGACAAATGACCTGCAAACATTACTGGTCCCATATCCTACAACTGCCTCACGAACTACCCATAACCTTCTCTCATGATGCATCCTGGATTACAGTTGTGGAATACATCTTTATACCAATGAAAAAGTATTAATTTATAGTACTTCATGATTGTAATTTATAACATAACTGATCATGCCTGTAAAAATGGCTTGCATCTCTTGTAAATACCCGTTCATAAAATAATATAAACTATTATTATTAGTCTGCATTGAGTGCAATTCACTTCTGGTGTTACTTACGATGAAAATGCTGACAAGATCACACACGTATATCACTTATTTTAAATCAATACTCCATTTGGATGTAAACCAAAATTAAGATTTGATGCCCTACACCACAAAGTTATTTGGGGGAATGACTTCAAGCTTTATTTTTCCCCAAGTATTTGTAATCCATCCAAAACATACTTGTTTTTTTTCTGCTAATGAGAAGACAATATTTCTATATCGCTAGATGTGCTCCATTGGATGACTAGTTAGCAGATTGTTCCCCCAAACTAAAGACAAAAGGTCAGCAACCACGTGATTTCACTATAAGCCAAATTTATGTAATCTGAATAATACTTATAAAGAAAATGAAGGACGGATTCAACGAAGAAAATTTTCTTTATCGACGAAATCATCTTCAGAGGCTGTACAATCGTATTTATACTCTGAAAAATGTATAGTGGTCTATTATTGAGTAGTAGGGTGTGAACTAATTGATATAATTAATCATAAGTGGCTTTAGAAGTGAAAATTACAAGTTGTAAATTCCATATTACTCAACGGCATTGTCCTGATGGATCGCCAAGACTATATCGATAAAATGTTATCAGTCTTGTCAGATGAAAACAAATTTTCAAAAGTAAGTAGCCAGAAAGACCAAACGGAACAAATTGAAAGCAAGCTACCTTAAATGCTGAAGGATCTGAGGAACGAATCGATAATTAGCCCTGAATTATTCAAGCAAATACGACCCTCCTGTTCTGTGATTTCCCGCTTATATGGTCTGCCAAAAGTGCACAAAGAGAACGTGCCACTACGTCCAATCTTGGACATGACGAATTTCCCATATCATGCTACTGCCAAGTGGCTCACAGAAATCCTCCAACCCATCAGAAATAACTTCTGCAAGCATGGTGTTTCTGATTCGTTTGAATTCGTCGATTCAATAAGTCATGCTAATGTATTCGGGAAGAAAACGGTATCTATGGATGTTACTTCGCTTTTCTCCAACGTTCCCCTCCCCGAAGCTATCTGCTTTATATGAAAATTCATTGAGGATAATAATATAGACGTATGCGTTCCGATCCATTACTTAAAGGAACTACTTTTGAGGTGCACTCTAAGTGTCCAATTCAAGTTCAACAACACGATTTATAGACAAAGAGATGGAGTGGCAATGGGGTCACCATTGGGTCCTTTACTTGCAGACTGCTTCTTGGCTAGTTTGGAGAATAGTATTTTACGGCCTACTATCGACAGTTTCTGTATGTACCAAAGTTACATGGATGATACTTTCATAATATGTGAGGACAACATCGACATCGAATTGATAACTAAGGATTTCAACAGCTGCCATAATGCCAGACATCAAGTTCACGTCGGAATCAGAGATTAGCTCGGAATTCCATCTTTTGGAAGTTTTTCTGAAGAGGAGATCTGATGGTTCTCCTCAAAGATCGATCTACAGGAAACCAACATGGAATGGTCAGTACAGCTGGGTCCCTTTGAAAGAAAGAGAAATCCGATCCATTCCTTATCCTCAAGAATAAGGAGGATATGTTCAAGTGATACAGTCGATGGGGATCTGGGGCGACTCAGACAAGTTCTCATAGAAAATGGATATCCTTCAAGATTTATCGAGAAAAACATGAAGCTAAGAGAAAAGCCTGAAAGAATCCAGACGGTGCCGAAGAAACTGCTCTTTATGAGTGTTGAATATAAAGGTGATACCGCAGCCGACATTCTGAAGAATCGCTTATGCAGATCACTGAGGAAAGCCTTCTTTATGGCTGAGCTACGTATCAATTTCTACAGCCAACAAATGATCAACGGATGTGTGAAGGATAAACTGCCGCTTTGGGCCACCTTAATGTGTGTTTATAAATTCACCTGCTCGTGTGGAGCTAGTTATATTGGCCGCACAAAGCGCACGCCTTCCAAACACATATCTGAACATTATCCGGCATGGTTAGCAAAGGGACAATGCAAGACAATTACTAGCTCAATTCTCGAGCATTTGTTGAAGTCAGGCCACGTAGCTCCACCAGTGTCGTCTTTCAACATCATCTACAAAGTGAAGCCAAATGGTACAAAGGGCGTCAGGTTTCGGCTTTTGTGTATGGCGTAGGCGATGGCAGTTCATCAATACAACCCTGAACTCTGTATACAGAAAAAGTTTATCCAGTCTCTTATTCTACCTTGGTCTTAACCTCTTCATTAATCGTTCCCTGAAAAAAATTTTTGGATTTTTTCTTTCGTTTTTAATTTTACTTTGCTTTTGCTTTAATAGTTAATTCACCATTATCAATCTCATATGTGCCTTTTGTATATTTTCACACCCTCTTCACACTTGTTAAATTGACACTCAGATACCTTTATTCTCACTCAAGAGCAATTTTAACCTTATCAAACTTCTATCTTTGCTCCGTTGAGTACCAGGTAATTTACAACTTGTAATTTTCACTTCTAAAGCCACTTATGATTAATTATACCAATTATGTCACCCCTACTACTCAATAATAGACCACTATACATTTTTCAGAGTATAAATACGACTGTACAGCCTCTGAAGATGATTTCGTCGATAAAGAAAATTTTCTTCGCTGAATGTTTTTTATTTTCTTCATGACTCAATGAATAATACTTATCCATGGCCGTACAATCGGCGTGTCCTACACAGGTAGGAATACATATTTTTATTTATTATATTATTATTAAATATGCCTACTAAACATATATGTGATCTATCAAATTCATGATGGCTGTAAACTGTCTTCCCTCATGTACCAAAAATGAGAATTTTTGTAAGTATTGTTATTCCACATCGCGTAACATTCTGTGTATTTTGGTGTGATTGTAGATTGATTTAATTATGAAGCCATCATTTTCCTTGTATATAAAATTTTCAATGCTAGAATCATCATGATATGAACTGATTTATATTCTCCGTGAATGATCGCGTGATAGCATATCCTGACATAATTTTCCGTGTGTATTTCTTGATTTAAGTCAGTATGAGTCATCTTTATCGACTTTGAATCGGAGGTTTTTCTCGTAGTGTAAGCTGAATGTCAATCGCCAACCACACCATCTTGCACAACTGACAGTGTCGTCCGCTTAAATGCTTCTGTGAACGTGGACGTTTACACAGTTTGCTACTGTCGCCTAAAACATATTTTCAAAGGAATTACTAAGTGAAAATTGAAAGAATGGTACTGTCCCACAATTAGTGTAACAGTGAGTAACGTTCAGAATGGCGGGCTGAAACCATGATCGTATATTACCTGCCACAATGACTTCTGTATCTTCGTAGACTGCAGTCAAGTTAGGCAACAGTCGCTTCAACTTCTTAAAATTCCATGTAGTGAGGATGCCTATATATCATGGACGAGAAGATTATATGTGCAATTATTTAAATGCATTGCGAGAAAAATTTCGTGCTTGACTCAAGCAGCATATGATTTCCCTTTGGAACAATGTTTTACCAGAAATAGCTAGAGGCATCTAAAATGTCTCAGGAATAAAATATTATGTTGCGATCAATACTCAGTTTACTACCTGCGAATTGAGTGGTTCCTCAAGCCCTGTATTGTTTGATAGAGAAGTTAATTTTTGAACCGTCCGAACTCTTCTTCTTTTCTAGGTCCTCAAGTCTATTTTCACAGCAAGTGCTTAGTAGTTAGAAAAATTGTATTTTGCGCTATCCAGTCTACGTAAGTGTTTTGACACCGATGATATTTGAATATTTGAATACTACAGAGTAGTTATTATTCTGTTCCGGGAAACGCCGGTTACGTCTTGCAATCGTTCGACCTGCTGCATACATACATTTATGATTAAGTACATGCAGGAAAGTCATTGTTAAGTCATCAGAATTCACGTTGGTTTCCAATACCAGTAAGACCGAGCTATAAGCGTGCCAGTCAGGTGCTAAGGGCCAGGAGAAAATATAAATAAATAAAATATCAATGGAAATTTCACGTGTTAGTAATACTGACAGCGTGGTGAAGTATCGACGTTATTGAAGAGTAGGTCTATAAATTTTTGAAGAGTGGTAGAAAGATTGAGGCATCTGTTCACTTGTGAATGAGAAATTAATTTTTACTCGTAGTCATATGCCAGATCTTTAGATCAGCACTGTAGTGAATTTTACTGCAATCGGAACTGCACGACAAAAACTTGAATGGGCACATCATTCGCAATGCAACGATTTGTCTGATTTCACAGGCAACAGTAAGCATACAGAACGCAGAAATAAAGCGTTATACAGGTTGCTAATATCCCACTGGCTGTACTTACTGTATGTCAGTCATTCTTCAGAAACACATCTATCTGACTGTGGTTATTTTTAAGTACTTTCCACTTTACAATAGCGTTCCCCAAATCTGCAGCCTTTAATTTGAAATCGATCCAGCTCGTAAGAGTTAAAAGTTTTCTGGTGACTATGCAGAGGTTTTCATTTGTTTGTAATTAATGGGAGTGATGTATCAAAATATAGTTACCATGATAATAAAACTCGTGGTGACACATATTATATATTTAGATTACTCAGAGTTTCTAAAGACTCAAGGTGTGATATCATTGACTGTTAACTTATTTAAGAGGCAATTTACCTTAGACTCAAATATTTGTTTGAATTGTTCGAAAATCCTCTTTAGAGTGAAGGCTTATTTGACCGCGCGGTTACAACTAGTTAGGTGTTGCGTATCCAGGAGGTTTACGGTTCTTCATCTTTAGTGAATACTTTGAAGAGTGAGTTTGAAGATGTTTTTTTGTTTCAATATATGATTTTGCAATGATGACGAAGCGAAATACCTGCCCTCTGGTAGTATACTTTTTAACTTATTTAGTGAGTTTGATATTTATTTTATGTCATTTCTTCAAGCTTTAGTTCATATACAACATATTTTTAAATGAAATTCTTCGCGAACCACTTTCATGCAAACCTCATTTGAATCTAGTTCGAAAATATGAATATTTATAAACTTGTTAGTTTTTTATTAAATAAGTATCATAATACACTTGGGGACATTTGTTATGTGATTCTTAGTGAGATTTGCGTGTATTTTTTTTAAATTTTTATAATTAGAAATTTTTGATTATCCCGAATCCGTTTTTTCAATATTTGTAGTGTTGCATATATTTTTACTTAAATATTTAATGTGGCGCTTAGAAATAATAAATCTGCATTTTTTTTACTATTTTGTTCCTAGTGAATATTCTCAAAATTTAATTCGCGCTTTACAGCCTCATACAACCATTGTTACTATAGGCAGCTGTTCTTATTCGACGCGATCATATGTGTCTTTCTCGTCTAAGTGGGAGTCTAACACAGGTTTCTCATCTGCTACTTTACGATTACTATTAATTTAGTTCTGTTAGGGAAAAGAGCCAGTTTTGTTTTATTTTGTGGAAATATTACCTCGAATTAGTAGACAGCTTGCACATATATCTCAAAATGTAGTTACTTAAAATACATACGAACTAAGAAGGATTATCCTTTCGATCTGTTTGAAGCCTCATCATATAATACCGATTTGAAAGTGAATCTTAAATCTATTATTTTTGAGTCACATATAAGCCGTATCTGTATTAAGCTGTGCTTCGTCACCTCGCTTATAAGTAAAATATGAGAGCACCAGTAGGACTGTGTTAATGTGTTTTTCGATTGTTTCTTGATGCTGCAGAAATTGTTGTTAACTCATGCGATTATTTATTAACTTTATTAACTTATCTTTTCAATCATTTTCCCACTCTTTATTGAAATACACTTATTAATATAAGATCGTAAAATTGCTCGTGCAGCGTGGTTGATGCAACAAAGACTAGGAATAAGAATAGCGAAGGTGTAGCAACCATAACTGAGGAACTTAGTGAAAACTGGTAGAAAAATAGCATATGGCTGTTCACTATATCAAGGTGAACCAGTTGGAAATATGTATGCACTTTGAGATGCGCGTAACTTGTTTTATCCTCTAATGCTTATACTTAGATTAATAGTAAGTGGAATAGAACTTAGGATGAATAAGCTAAACCGTATTACTAGTACCGAAATTGTCGGTCCACAGAGCAATTACTTTTGGAATCTAATGATGTGAATTATGGTGTACTGTTTTGAAAACAAAATGTCATAAAACCATGTGCTATCAGCGTTACTTTTTAACACTGGCAGATTACCTTTCAGTCTCTGACATCCTGGTAGTTGAATCCATCTCTTGTTGTTTCTTATAGTGAGAAAAGATTCCTGCCTTCACCAGTGAAATTCAGCGTTATAAAAAATGCTAAATGAATTGAAATACATTTCGTGTTCTTCAATTTGTTTCGAACCTGCATTAGCTGAATCTAAATGAATCTAAATCATCACGTTCCCAGCTCGATCAGGAAACTAAAACCCTACTTGAGGAAGAACTAGCTAAACAGATATTTGAGTTCGGCAGCTGTGCTCACCCTCAGGAAGCTTGGAAGAATATTCAGTCAGCAATAGATACAGCTGTAAAGGTAAATTCAAAGGTGAGTAAAAACCATTGGGTCTCTGCCGCCTCATCCGAACTGATAGATGAACAGTGGTGGGCGACAAAGGCGAAAGAGATGGAAAAAGGATCGGCGATAGGCAACACTAGGCAACTCTTTAGACTCATCAGGGAAACGGGTGGGAGAAGACAAATCATCAGTGAGACAATCTCGGAAAAAAATGGCACTATAATTAGCTCCCAAGATAGACGACTGGATCGTTGGAAAGAGCATTATGAGGAGCAGTTTAATTGGCCCACAGCCACGCTCAACCTGCCGAACATCCAACACCTCCCTGAATAGGATATAGACACAGGTCCTCCATCCCTAACTGAGGTTACTAAAGCTGTCGCCAATTTAAAACAAGGCAAAGCAGCGGGACCTGATGGAATAACTCCAGAGGTATTTAAGTACGGTAGAGACAGTTTACTGTCTGCATTAACTGAGGTTCTAGGCAGCGTCTGGGAATCAGAAGAAGTCCCATCTTAAGTCCTAGGCTCAACAATCATATGTAGACTAAGCGGTGCTCGGGAGGCACAAACACGATAGAACCAGGCAGGCTTTAGACCAGGAAGAGGGTGTATTGGTCATATCTTAACCCTCCGACAGATTCTAGAACATAGGCATTCCTACCGGCGCCAAACGATCACTGTATTCCTTGACCTAAAGGCGGAATTCGATTTTGTCGACCGGGAGGTTCTCTGGAGATGCTTGGCTGTAAAGGATATGACGAGAAAATACATTGCACCGATTAAGGCACTCTACTCTTACTCATACAGCCAGGTGAGGACTTACGGCGAGTTGTCATCTGAACTGGTGACGACTAGTGGTGTCCGTCAAGGATGCCCATTATCCCCTTTTCTATTCAACTTCATCATAGATGTACTAATGAACTTAACCCCAAGTGACTTCAGCGACTCAGGGATTGACTTGCTACTAGGGAATGATCTCGTTGACTTAGAATATGCAGACTATATAGTCCTTCTAGGCGAGGACTCTGACAAAATGCAGAGTCTTCTAAAAATCTTGAGCTGCAATCTACGAATGTTTGGCATGCGATTCGCTCCCGCCAAATGCAAGATGATGTTACAGGACTGGACTACAGCGACTCCTAGTTTACAAATAGGAAGTGAAGTGGTAGAGCACGTTGACCGCTTCTCTTATTTAGGAAGTACCATCAGCCCCAACGGGTTGATCTCTGGCGAAATCTCAGCACGGATACAGGGGCCTCGTTTCGCATTTGCTAGTTTACGCCGTCTCTGTCGTAGACATTATATCCGGCTGAATATTGACCAAAGGGCGGATGTACTGCTCATCAGTCCGCACCGTCCTGCTTTATGACTAGCTGTGAGACTTGACCATTGAGAGTGGAAGGCATGAAAAGCGTGGCTAGCTGTCTTTGATCATAGGTACCTGCGCTCCATCTCCCGTGTGAAGTCGTATGATAGGGTGAGCAATATTGAGGTGAGGCATCGGTCGAGTGCTAGGTAAGGAGGGGGATATCAGTCGACGAAGCTGTGAAGTTACAAAGACTGAGATGGTTAGGACATGTGTTACGTGTGCCTAGTCATCGCCTTCCTCGACGAGCAATGCTAGCGGATATAGGGTCAGGCTGGAAAAGAGCTAGTGGCGGTCAAACAAAAACATCGCACCAGTCGATGAAGTCTACAACAGTTAGTCTAAGCCTCGTAGGAAGGTGTAGACTTCCTGGTTGGGGTCCTCAGGACGGTAAAAACCAATGGTTGTAAACAATTGGTGACATGGCTCAAAATCGTTCTCAGTGGCTCAGATGCATCCCCTCCTTGTGATTTATGATTTCCAATGAAACTGTTTTGTCTCTTCCGTTGTCTCACCCCTCTGCTTACTGTCTCTATGATGCTTTTCTTGTACTTTCTTCTCTTGCTTTGTGTGCTACAAGGAGGGAGTGTGGCGACTTGAACTGCCGCACATACGTGCAAAGTTCTATGTCGAAAACGGACAGACAAATGATATGACCGAAGTCTGTCGTACGTGTACTAATTTCAGTCTCTCGGAACGTCTTCCGCAATCTTCATGTAATCATTTCACATCTTTTCTCGCTAACATGTGTGGATATTTGTCTGTCTCTATTTTGAAATAGGAAATTCTGAATTGGAACGCCTTTATATGGCTTTAAGCGTTTATTTGATTGGTATGTAAGATGGCAATTTGTCAGGCTGTAGATTAACTGTGTTTACACCAGTGCAGTTGTGACCCATCAAAAAGTTGTCTGTTTCAGACTGAAGATGATCCTTTAAACTACTCATTTTGACGTAGTGACTACTTATATATATATATATATATATATATATATATATATATATATATATATATGATACTTGGGATACCGTATTGGTTTGTTTTAGAATTCTTATTCATTCACTGATTTCCTTCATGAAATAGTCTACCTTTTGCTCTTGAAAGTTTTAATATTATGATATAGGGCTTATTCTTAGTGCTAAGTGAGTTTACTGTTTCGGGATTTACTTCAACAAAATTAACCTTATTTTTCGTGGAAATACAAAAGTAAGAAGCTTATCATCATATCGGAATTATTGAATTCGCCTTCTTTTACTTTTGCACCAGTTTCAGTAAGTTGCTTGTGTCTTAAAACATATTCTTAACTGAGCAAACTTCATTTTATGTACAAGTAAGAAAGTAATAAGTTTACTTAGTGTGTACGGTACCGTTTATAAACGCTTGGTAAAGGTTGAAACAACATGTATAGCTCCCAAAAATATCTCACTGATATTAACTTAAGCATTTAGTACAATGTGTTGGACGAAACATAGTCATTTGACCGAATGGTATTTTCTAGCATAACAGAACCCCTTCTCGTAATTATTTTAATGACATTTTGCTTTTAGTGATTGCCAAATTTCAGTTAATTAAGACTGACGTTTCCTGGAAATGTATTGAACTATTGAAATAAATAGTATATATTTACGTTGAAAACTGACTAACAACAGACAATTTGTCATGGTGGGACATATTTTTAGCTTGGACTATGAATATTCTGACAAGTGAAACATCTTACTTCTTGTGTGAACCTCCATAGTGTCCAGATCTTTATTATGGAAAGTAAGGCTTGAACAGTTTTATTTAAACGCAGAAAAAACTTGGTACAATATGACACGAAGAAAGATGCGCCACATAATAATAATAAAACAACATAGATTCAAAGTAAAAATATAAGTGGAGAACGGATGAAGAACTTCATCTGGAAGGAAAACAGTCATGCTTAACAAATTTAAACAGTAATCGTTAACTATCATCAGGAAGGGAAGAAAAAAGGAAATTGCAACACATTCGCCATTGAAGTAGAATTCGTTCACATGTTTTTTCTAATCTTACTTCACAGTTGTTTCAAGTGACGTTAATCATATCATGGCACATTTTTCTAACGAATTTGTAGAGTTGTGAATTAAATGTTCTTACTTATGACAAAGGTATTTTTCACGTATATTATGCTGATCATATCTTTAAATTACTGGGTACTTAAAAGATATTTTTTATCTCGTTACAACGACTATCTCCAGTAAACAAGTGAAATGACCCGTGGTCCCCTGTGCATTTTTGTGATATTCATTTATGTTTTGTGGTTCCTGTTAAGTTTACTATATGTCAGTGGTTATATGATTGGAGTTGGCATATATGACATTACTGGTCCGGTCGCTGAAATAAACATGGTATGTATAATACAAAGTCAAGCGTGCAGCAAGTTAATGTGTTTCGTTAATGTTATACTGTTTTTGGCTGTAAAGTTTATCTGCATATTTTGTTGTAAAAATTATCAGATCTTTCTCCCAGTCACTTTTACCAGTGTCTGTAGTCTATTCCGTAATAATCCACAAAGTTCATTAACCAAGAGTTAATAGGTTAATACTTAAAAGCGAATTATCCACAGGGTATCCACCACAAATCTACAACGCTATAAACAGATGTACCATCATGAAAGTGCAAACTTGTAACATTTTCTAACTTTGGTTGTTGTGTTTTAAGGTTTGTAAATTATAGCAGGTTGCTTTGCTATGCGGTTATAAAACAGATTATATATATATATATATATATATATATATATATATATATATATATATATATATATATACATAATGTTGCATCAGTATTCCAGTTTGCAATTTTAAAGGGAGGAAGTCAGAGGCATGATTTGTATAACTCGGGAAAATTAAGTTGAAGTGAATAATGGAGATATAGATATGATAGAGAAGATTTGTAGCTCAGGTGGATGATTTTGATGTGGTTTTGTTCTCTGAGCTGGATGGTTAATTTGCGAAGCTTTCATCACCCTACTGGGTGACATCTTCAGCACATACTTCAATTTGAAGTGAGCTTTTAGATTTCTCCACGAGTTTATTAATCATCTCTCCTGGCGACCTTGGACGTGATTGGTTGTTTATGTGTGTTTTCACACCTTCTAGGTTACTTGTATTTGAACTGACCGTTTCTTTGACTTGAACTTTGACCCTTTGTATGTGAAGTTTCTTTCTTATTGGTTGATAAATTTTGTCTGTCTCTATGTGTCTATTGATTGATGATTCACTGGAATGCCAAGCTTCTGAAAATTCTCTAGCATTCTTGTTGTTTCCTCTGTCTAATATTTGAACGTTGTCCCAGTCGAACTGATGTCCGTGGTTGTCTGTGTGTAGTGATATGAGGGAGTGGATATCATGTCTTTTGATGGCTAACTTTTGTTCGTGGATACGAAGACGAAGGGGACGTCCACTTTGGCCAATGTAGTGTTTTTCGCAGTTGTTACAATTTATTTTGTAGATGATGTTGGTTTTATCTTCTTTCACTGTTGAGTCTTTTGGTTGACATAGAATTGAGTGAAGCGACTTTGTTGGTTTGTGTACGACGTCAGTTCCTAAAGGTTTGAAGAGTCTTGTAGGGATTTCTGAGATATCCTTTATGTATGGTAAGGCGATTTTCTTTGTGTTTTCCTTGGTGGCTTTTGCTTTGGTAGGTTGGCTTGGAGGTATATGTTTTTTGATGAAATTCCGTGGATATCCATTCTTTCGGAAGACGTCCATGAGGTACTTTTCTTCAATGTTCCTTAAGGTGGGAGTGCTGCAATGAGTCCTTGCTCTCTTGAATAGTGTTTGTATGCAATTCCTTTTGTGTGTTATTGGGTTGTTGCTGTTGTAATTTAGGATTTGGTCTGTGTGAGTTGATTTCCTATAAACTTGAGTTTCTAACTCCCCTGTGGTTGTTCGCTTGACTAAGACGTCCAAAAATGGTATTTTGTTCTCGGATTCCTCTTCTCTTGTGTACGTCGATGACACATTTGTAATAATCAAAAGAAACGAGTTAGATAAAACTCACAACTTAATAAACAACGTCTTCAACGACATCAAATTCACAAGAGAAGAGGAATCCGAGAACAAAATACCATTTTTGGACGTCTTAGTCAAGCGAACAACCACAGGGGAGTTAGAAACTCAAGTTTATAGGAAATCAACTCACACATGACGTACAGATTTCATGTTATAGTCCTAACATACTTGAAAATCTGTATTCTGATCAAGTTTTGTTCGAATTTTATGTGAGTATACTGAGGTATGGTTGGGATGAGGTTAGTGTGTGACCGGTCCTGACACAGTTGTATTAAAAATCATAACTACACCATAGGTATTGTTTTATGCATCTCTTTTATAAAGAAATTATATCCGGTGAGGGAATTAGGTCAAAGGTGTGAATACATGAAATAATAATAGTATGAAATGCAATTAAAATATTTGTGATTATGATCATAGTTTAATGTCAAGTGGCAAAATAATTAATGTCATATATAGAATATAGATTTTGGAAAGAGGTATATAATTATAATATTAGACGAATATAAAATGTTACATAACATGGTGTGAAATTTGATAAGATAGAATTCAATATTGTAGAAATAAATCTATACACCCGATGTATTATTCTATATATGACATTAATTATTTTGCCACTTGACATTAAACTATAATTGTAATCACAAATATTTTAATTACATTTCATACTATTATTATTTCATGTATTCACACCTTTGACCTAATTCCCTCACCGGATATAATTTCTTTATAAAAACATATATATACAATTGTACAGCTTGATAATAAATTCGTTGAAAAGAGTCTTTTCGCTGAATATTGTGTTCTTAATGCTACAATGAGAATTATTAGATTATGCATGTCTGTATGTAACTGAGTGTGATGTGGTTAATACAGTTGGTGTACATCGGAGAGAAGCGAAATAGTTGAGAGAAAACGAGACGACTTTCCTAAAATCCCAGTTAAAAGTAATACCCATCTGGCTTTTTCATTCGATTTATGGGGTGACAATCGTTAATCAGAGATTCAAGGTGGTATTAGAAATGTAGGAATAATAATAATACCAGATTTTCACCCAAAAATTAGAAATTCGATCATCCATTCTTATCTATTAACGGGATTATGACTCATTACATGTTCCACGTCGCATTCCATTTCAATATAAATGTGTAGTGAGTTAACTTTAATGGAGGAACCACTTTACCACCTCTTCCATCATCCCTTTGTAATACTTATTTGAGTGACTTCTGAAAAGATATGTGATATGTGTGTTGCTTCAGCAAGTTGTCATAAATGTTTAGTAATAATGTAAGTCTCTGCAAACTGTCTACTTTTCATTCTGTTTACCATTGGTCAGATGGGTTATGGCAGTATGAAACAAATCAATGATGGACTTCATCTAAGATTATTCAGTCGCGCATTTGTTATCAAAGATAATGTTAGTTCTCAACCTATCGTCATTACAATATTGGATGCTGGTATGGTATCACAAGCAGTAAAAACTGAGGTGCGTTGTTTGCATTTTATTACACACGTGTACAGTAGACTGAGTAAAATTATTCAATTCCATAAAAAATTCACAATCAAAAAAATAATTTAACGTTTATATTCTGTTAAGAAACTGTGGGTGGTTTCTCTGTGGTTCAGTTTGTCATGTATAAGCTTTAGTGGGATAAGCACTAGTGGCGGTAGATGTAACATAAAATATACTAATGTCAACTGATAGTGTACTATATTTTCGTTCACTCAAAGCATTCACCACTACATCAGTTGGCCGACCTGAAGTTCGTTCTGGTTGACAAGGTATGTGTGTGTAGTCTTAAAAAAAAACGATACTCTTCATGAAGTAAATATGTTTACCGATGAAAAATCAGTTTTAGGTCAAGGTATTTCAACAAAAGTCGTAATTAAAATTATGAACAAAATGATAAATAAAAAAAAAGAACGGACGAACTTAGATTCTGATTTTATATCATTTGTACGAAAATACTGTATAAATTCATTATGCATCATCGTTTTATTTTCAAAGATAGAAACAAGTTTTATTGATATAAGTTTGTTATACAGTAATCGTGTTAGACTTTTGTCCTAGTGGCTTATCTTCTTAAGTTTTTGCCATTGCCACCTTAGGAAGTAGATTGAAATTTGTTCAATTATTATTCACTTTCACTTTTAGTTAAGTTGATTTCACGAGCCACAGGTGCTCATGACAAAGTAGTTTCAAATTCAACTGAGATTAATGTTGAGTGCTGCTTGATTTTCAGTAGTTCACTGTTTGATGAAAATTTGTGTTGGATACCATGAAAACAGTTGATTTCTCCATAAAAATCTCGTTGAGAAAGCAATGTACTAACTTCCATGTTTACAGTTAAAATGTAATTGACTCCATTTTTTTGAAATGTGATTTTGCAGGTTATCCATCGGTTAGGTAATCATTATGGAGATAAACTTTTCACACATCAAAATGTCTTACTTAGTGCCACTCATACTCACTCTGGGCCTGCTGGTTACTTTCAGTATCTACTTTATTCAATCACATCGCTTGGATTTGTATCTGAAACATTTGGGCCGTTAGTTGATGGAATTGTTAAGGTACGTTTTTCCTTCTTTTTTCTGTAAAAAACAGCAAACCGTGGCTTACTCTTTCTTCGTTAGTGCACCATTTAAAAATGAAGTTCGTTCAAAGCATATGAATTGTGTCTATGAAGAATGTACGTCATAATATCAATGGAAATATATCACTTAACCTGAATTTCTTACGTCCCTCATATTTATATCGTTTTTTGGTGTCATTTCAAAGGCTTATTGCGGAGCCTTATTCTCACCATTCATGTTTGTGCAATCTCAACACACAATTCGGTGTGTAATAGTCTTGGGCTAATGTCAATAATCCACTAAACTACTTGCAAAAATCACTACACTACGTTTTACGGCAGGCAGACATCTAGACAAAATCTTGGTAACTGTCGCAGGGGCCTGTTGTCTTTCTACACACAAATGCTGCTAATTACTAAATGATGGAAATTCAACAAAATCATGTCATTTATACAAAGTTTTCCTATTTGAATAAGATGCTGATAAAAGTTTACTTAAAATAGCTATTTCAGGACTTATTCTAGCTAATGCCAATTCATTATCTTTTGTTTGCAGTTATAGTTTAACTCAGAGACAAGTCAGGTAGTTGCTCAACACCTTTTTAGTAAGTTGTGTATCTTTTACCTGGAGGTTCGGTTGTATTCTTGATATTCATTGGCAAAGCATGTCTACAGTAATAATAAAACTCGACTCAAGTTTGCGAAACGTTATTGAAGCTAGGGAATTTACCATTAACCTATTCAGACCATGTTTTAGTCTTTGTGGAACTTGTTGAAAGAAGAAAGTTAATCACCAGATAAAAATCCATGCAGATGTCTACTCGTAAACGTTCCTCAAAATTACTCCAGCATGTTTGCAATGTAGTCACTAAGCTAAGTGACGTACCACCGCCATATATCATGGTTCAATGTAATTTGATATCAGCCGTTAGTTGTTAGTAAATCTCAAAATCTTCGATACTTTGGAATCTGAAATCGCATTCATAAAAACACAAGATTGGTGATTAGTACCAGCAAGGACAGAAACGAAGTCTGGGGTTCTCTACCAACTTACTTCTCTGAACATCTAATAACAAATTGTAGTATACTGTACTTCACTATACTGTTTTGTAACTTAGCCTGTGATCACACTGCATGTCTGGACAAATAGATTTTGATCAAGGCTTAGAACTAAACTGCACAGAATCCAATTCACATAAATTTTCTTTGTAATTATATACTTTCGAACACCATGTAACAGATTCGTATCGAAATTCTTCAACTCATTTGCCTTAAACTGGGAGTTCAAAGTCCAATAATATATAACCTTGTGGTTAAACTTTCTATCACTCATGTTTAGTGGGTTAAATGGATTATTGGTAATTTTTATCATAAAATGTGTCTTTTAAGGTCATTGAATGATAATTATAGCTGGAATCTGATATGAAATAGTTTATATATTTGTTATGACTGTATTCTCATCACCACATCTGACGTAAAAATGAGAATTATCCTTTTAGTTTATAAACTTAAATTGATCGGATTTTAAATTTATCATCATACTGGATTTTCTATTAGTGTATCAGCCACTTACTTGACCATTTTTATAGTGATAATTTCGTTTGTATAATTGGAGGAACCTCAAAATAATTCTAAGTTCAATCACAAAGTGATATCATTCTGGGAACCATTGAAAACTAGGGATTACTGGATAGCTGTCTCGTCTTAACTTGGAGTTCTTTAGCAGCACTCATGCATTACGCCACCTACCGGAGGTCAAGCCTAACACCTTCAGGTTACGAGGCCGCCCTCTTGACCATTCCGCCAGTGGGAAGGTATCCAGTGACACATTAATTCTAAAATACTCACCTTGCAACCCAAAGGTGCTGGGTTTGACCCTCTATGGGGTAAATAGGTGCATATTGCTGCAAAGTCCAAAACTAAGGCGGCATAACTGTCCAATAGTCTCTGGTTCTCAGTGGTTTCCTAACCGAAGTCAGTTCGTCATAGAACCCGAAACTGATCGAATCCCTGCAAACCAACACTTTAGAATTTATTGGAGCTGAATTTCTTCCGACAGACATTTGCCTTAATTCATTATTTGGTTATCTCTAGAAAGAGAAGCCTCATCTATCCTGCATACTTAAGAGTTCTGAAGATCTATTCTGAGAAAATAATCAAAAAGTAGTAGTTGATATAAGAAATCCTAGGAGATGTTTCAGTGAAAACACTAGAAAAAACAAATTAATCTTCCAGTTTGAATACAGATACATTAGTTAGAAAACCATTGGAAACCAGGGAGTACTGGATAGCTGGGACAGTTTGGCACTCTTCGACAGTATGTACCGCCAGGGTTCGAACCCAGGACCTTCCGGTTACAAGGCAGCCACTGGGACCCGATCCAGTTACCCATGAATTCTAACTTTTACCAAATTGTTATTTTAATGTGACCACCAGGCAATGTCATCGGCGAGTACTTGTCCACACTCCCGACTGGGTGGACCCCACTTGTCACGATTTCTCACTAGAACTTCAGGCAACTTCGTCCTGCAGTCAGTCATAGGCGAGCATAAGATTAGTTTCCATTAATTTGTTTGTAAGAACCAGTTCCAAACTAGGACGAAACAGTTGTCCAGTACTTCCGTGTTTTCAATAGATCTCTAACTGATATCAGTCCATGTTCAAACTTAAAACAAGTCAAATCCATACGAACAAACTATTGAAAATGACTCCTCTTCAAATTATAATGATTAAAGAAACAATAATGATAAACTTTTCGATGAACGAAGGTATGGTTACTGAAGTATTGAATAATAATTTATCAAAGTGCATCAAGAGAACTTCCTATGCCGCCAGCGTGCTTTTGGCAGTGTGAAGTACAGACCACTGCATTCCTTGATCTCTTTGTATATGCGTTTCACATAGTCCTTTGTAGCCGATTATACTGAACTGCACAGGCAAGTTTATCATGGATGCCTTGCTAGATGTTATCTGGTTCAGTTGACAACAGGATCACAAAAGCTTTTATTTGCAAATATCTTTTGTAGCAAAGTCATTTATCTCTCCAAAACTTATCTACTGAAGTTAAAGCGATAATTAATTAATCCAAAAGTTTAAGCTTTTATCATTTATGTATACTTCAAGCATTAGTTATACAGGAAAAAATCCAATATCTTCATTCAAAAAGTTCTACAGAACCAATATGTTTACTGTAGCCTTATTAATGCTCTTTATAGTTAATTCCATTTCCTTTCGCTTTATCTTGGCAATCCGCCTTTAACTAGTGAATCCCACGTTTGAAACTTTGTCCATCTTATTCAGTCCGTCGACTTGTTAGTTTCTTCAGCTCTCGCACAATAAGTCTATTTGATAGTCGAGTACAATAAGAGATACATCTGATATATATATATATATATATATATATATATATATATATCAGATTCTTAAAATAACTTATTTTGATTTGCATACACCAGACCATACTGTCAAGTATATACGTGGCAACTCGAACTGCTGCACTTAGGTGCCAAGTTCTATGTTGAATCCAGGTATATAATTTTTTCAATGTTTTCAGACTGCACTCCGCATAGACATTTGAGAAAAGAAAGCAAAAGAATGTCGGAAATTCTTTTATTCGAGTGTTATTACTTCACAGATGAAGATATTAACAGATATTAGAGTGCACCATCTTTTAAGACTACTTGAGCACTGTAACACTTTTCTTGTTTTGGTTCAAAATGTCCTTACTATACAAAGAAAATTTACCTTCTGATCACTAATGACTCAACATTTCGCTTCATTCACAAAATCTCCAACTATTTCCTAATTTGCATGTCACGGAGTTAGCGATTCACTTTCGGATTTGGTATTAGTTGATTCCCAATTTTTTTTTATTTTTTATTCCTTTACGTTCCCAGTGGAACATAGGTCTCCAGGCTAGAGGCTTGGAGTTTCTGTAGCAGTGTTTATTTTTACAGGATGGGGTTGCTGGCCTCATGCCCAAACTTCCCTCTTTACCAGTCTTATTACTGGCTTAGTGAAGCAAAGGAGTGCGTCGGCCGGGGATCGAACCCCGGACCACATGCATAGTTGGCAAGCACTCTGCCGCTGTGCCACCGACGCACAGTTGATTCTCAATGCTATTACTATAAAACTACAGGACTGGTTCATTTACGGTAGTCACTAGAAATTTCCCCACAGTCACATTATCATTATTATTATTATTAATGTAAACAATTGGTTTTGTTTTGATTTTGATTCTTTCTAGAGTATTATTCAAGCTTATTCTAGCATACAAGAAGGGCGAATTTTAAAAGCTGAAGGAGATTTGCATAATGCTAGTATCAATCGGAGTCCAGCGGCTTATTTAATGAATCCGCCTGAGGAAAGAGCAAAGTTAGTACCACTATGCTGTTGTGAGCATTTAATTTTAAAATATTACTAATAATTCCTAATGGACCAAACCAAATCCACAGAGTATATTTTCACACTCCTTTCCATCCATATTTTAATCATAAACCAATTTTAAAAGGGTGAATTATGTAATTAGGTGATGATTGGATTCAAAATGAACACTTATATCACAGGAACTTGTAGACTTCAACATAAATCTTGTAAAGTATCACTTTATGATTAACCTACGTCTTTAAATTCATTTATTAGTCTTTCTAGTGATAGATTTCTGTTAGAATAAGAATTTTGATGTCATTCAGTAATTATAATGATACAAAACTCAGATCACTTTTCAGGACTATAAACCATAAATGATTAAAAACGCAGCTATACTATTAATATCGGCATTTTTTGAAGAAACTCAAATTTTTAGTTGCTAGAGAGTGTGTGGTTTCCTAGGATTTGTTTTTCTTGAACCTCAATCAGTCTTCACAGAACTGTGAAACCTAGAATTTTAGATATTATGTTAGTCAAGCTGATTTCTTCCGTGTTTATCGCAGTAAGATTTATCTCCTTTTTTAGAAACTAGGATATTCAGCGGTCTAAACCACTCTTATGAAATTCTCTCACAATCCCATTCTCTAGCCAGTACCCAAGTTAATCTGTCCAATATTTCATAACCACAGTCGTTAAACACTTCTGATCTGAATGTTTGTCGTTAACGGTTTCTGATCCTGACTGTTTTCGTTCGATCTTTCTTGTCAGGTGGCTGAATATAGAAAGTAATTATTTTGTTGGATATATAAAGTTAGCTGGAGATGTAGAGCCGGTTGATAAGATTGAGAAATACCGTCGGTTAAGATGTCCAAGGTGTGTGTTGCACTTGCCCAGCCACCGCCTTTTTTCAATGAGCAATGTCAACCGAAGCAGAACTAGGCGGAAAAAGGGCTAAAGGCGGTCAGACAGAAAAATGACTATAATGCATAAAGTCTTTTGATATGAGTTTGAGCTATATAGGGATGTATCGACTGTTTGAGCGCCGTCCTTGGGATGTTAATAAACATTGGTTGGATACAGTTGGTGACGTAGTTCAAAATCTTTCACAAGGTGCGGATGCAGTCACTACTTGTAGTCTCCCAGGTTCTGAAAATTTTCATTGCTTTTCATCTGATTGTTCTTTCTTCTATTCACCTTTGTCTAATGCAGTTTCATTACATTTCCTTCCTTTAACTTTACATAAATGCTTTTCCAAAGTGTAGCAATTTGAACTGATAAATTAGTGATTTCAGATGAACAGTATTTAATATTTTATCTAAAAAAGAAATCTGTAGAGAAATTATGGTAACTCTAAACTTGAATTGCATGCGTGTCAACTGACTCACTACTTTAATTCACCGAAAAGTGGTAGACGTTCTAAGGATAAACTGTGATACTGATTAAAAAAGGTATCGTCAATTGAAACAGAACAGAGCAGAGTTTATCTGGTTAAAAAAGACATTCCCAAAACTTGATTTGTAAGAGTATGATTCATTTCAAGTTGCATTTCATCACTAACTAACATAAGTTCAATGGTTCTCCAATTGATATCGTTTCTTGATAAAGTCTAACTTAAAGTGAATATGTTTCTGTAATTTATAAGAAAAGTTTTAATCAAATATGTAGAACCTTATACCATGCAATAAAATAAACATCTTGGAACTAAGCAATCTTCTGGCAGAAGTACGAAAAGGTTTTACTCCTAATTTCTTTAAATCATAGTCATTTTTAATGTTTGGCTAGTTAGTTTAACAAAAAAGTAACGTAGATTGTTGTTTCTAATGTGAATTAAAGACTTCGGCAACCGATTTGTATATATATGTCACATAAAGGTGACAGTTGTGTTGCAAATAGATTAATAGTGGGTTGACGTTTTGAATTAGGTAATGAATATTGCATCATCACTTGATGTTTCAGATATACTCTACTAGTGACCACTAGCAGGTATTGTGTTGAAATCCAGGAGGTATTCCTGTCAAATGAATATTAATTTCTGCATTTAGAATTATTTTTATCTCATCTGTTTAGTTTTAAAACTAATAATAACCTGTTCGCCTGTAGTCGTACTTTCTCGGGCTTTGGAGCTCACACTTCTTACCTCGGACAGATCGACCGCTTAGTATCATCAGTCACTACACAATAATTATAGGTCATATTCTTGTAAATGAAAGATATATTCCGAGCAAATGACCTCAAAGGAAAAAGTTAAATACATCAACTCTTGTGTAACCAACATCCTGCTGATATCCAGTCTTTCCTCGTGATTTACTTCATTTTGTACTTATATCTGTTTTTAGATATAGCGATAATGTGGACAGAAAAATGACATTGTTAAAATTTATTGGTAAAGATGGTAAACCAATAGGAATGATCAACTGGTTCGCAGTTCATCCAGTCAGTATGAACAATTCAAATTCACTGGTTAGCAGTGATAATAAAGGCTTAGCTTCAATTTTATTTGAGCAGAAAATGAATGGCGATCGAATGCTAGGCAAGGTTAGTTAGTTAGTTATCTAGATATTTATTTAATCACAGATTTTGATTGACGATATGCGTTACCGTGGTGTTATTAGACGTAACAAACAAAAATGTGATAGAATATTATTTATTTTAATTTTTTCGCCCACTTACAGAACATGTTTCTTATTTATTTCAAAGTTTCAACTAACGAATCTAATAGTCCATTCAAAAAAAGAATATCAGATACGTTAAAATTGTTCTATATATTTAAAAAAAATAATTACAATTGCACATTTATATTATGATATGATCACTGGGATCAGTGGTTGGTTTTCATTAGAGGAACAGGTAATAATAGAATTGAGAAACCTTTATGCTTGTCCATCTGCTACATCTCATTCAGTCGTAATATCCACATTTGTTTTTCACTCCTTGCGTCCAATCTTTGAAGTTTTAGTAAGGATGCTGTTGTTCTTTATATGGTGTGAAGTTGCTAGGCTTACATCCAGACTTACTAATGCCTAGTAGATCAAGTGAGATTTTGAAGTGTGTCATCTAGGAATCGAACCCAGTCCTCCTGTGTAGTTGGTGAGTATTCTACTAATGAACCAGTAACGTACTCACTTAGTCTTGAAATCGCATATTTTGTAAATAACCAGTTTGATGTTGAAACTCACGTTAAAATATAAAGCACTAATATCATAAATAATAATAAAGGTGAGGCACTGTCAATATAACATTTAGCCTACTGAAGGCAGACTCACAGTTGCAACAGTTGCTTCTTTTTCAATACTTGTTTTGGTTTTCTCTTTATTATGACAAAGGGTCCATTCGTAGCTGCTTTTGCTCAAGCTAACGAAGGGGATGTCTCACCAAATATCGATGGTCCTCGCTGCATTGATACCGGCTTACCTTGTGATTATATACATAGCAGTTGTGGTGGACGTGTAAGTTACTGTCGTCTATTCAATAATGCCGCTTTCCTTTTTGACAATTTAAACATTTAGACTCAAAAGTGCATTGCGTTTGGTCCTGGCTCTGATATGTTTGAAAGTACAAAGATTATTGCTCAAAGACAATTTGATAAAGCATGGGTTTGTTGTATTACATTTTATCTTATAATCAAACTGTAACCTTGCGACAGACGTTATTTAATGAAGCACATACCGAAATAACGGGACCTGTTGATTATATTCATCAGTTTGTCGATATGACAGGTGTGACTGTTGACTATATGGTGAGTGTGAAGTATCTTATTGATAAATATTTACAGGGTCAAAAAGGTAGTACCTGCAAACCAGCTATGGGTTTTAGTTTTGCTGCTGGTACCACTGATGGTCCTGGAGAATTCGATTTTGTTCAAGGTATAAGTTTCATTTCATTCAGTTGAAAGAACAGTATTATTATCATTATCAATACTTAACAACACATCTCCACTTTATTCTATTTAAGGCTGTCCTATTAAGCTGGGTCCACGATAGCCCATAATCTCTCATCTCCTCCCCACACGATCTCCATATATCCCTCACACCAAGGACCCATTCCTCCTTGCCTGCTCGGATTCCAGTCGAGTAGTGTCCTGCATTGAGCGCGCTATCATTTGGCGATCTCCTTACCGTATGCCCAATCCATCTCCACTTTCCACTGTTTATTTGTTGAGCAATCGGCTCTTGGTTAGCTCGGTGCCAGAGTTTCTTGTTGCTAATTTCTTCTGGCCGGTCATTTGATCTCCACTGAGGAGCAAGTGAAGACAGCTGTTGATAAAAGTCTGCAACCTGTTGGAAATCCTTTTCGTGACAAGCACGCCAAGTTTGTGATCCACATTGAAGAACTGACTGACTTCACATATGTGTTGAAAGTCCGAGTCTTGTTCTTTATGCTGGCTTAGTGCAGAAGATTTCCAAACTGGTTTCAGATAGATAAAAGTGTGTATTGACTTTCCGGTTCTGGCTTTGACATCTTCATCCGTTCTGCCTGCCTGTCTGTGGTTGAGACCGTGCTTCCTGGCTGGATAAGTGAAGAAAGTCTCCTCTGTCAAACCTCTTCCGTTGATGGTGATTGGTGCTTGTTGTTACTCGTTGGTTATCTTCACCACCGTCTTCTCTGTGTTCACCTGCAGTCCTGTCTTCTCTCGTTGTTTCTTCAGACATTTTGTTGCTTTTCGCCTGCCTCCAAGTCTTCAACTTTCTGTGACATTAGACATAAATCATCCACGCGCGAAATCGAACGTATTCCTGTCGTCTCACTCCCTATGCACAGTCTGATGCGTAATCCAGTCCACCACAATTAAGAATATCACCGGTGATAATAGGCAGCTTTCTCTTACTCCTGCATTCACTTCAAAGGTAGGCTTCGTTGAGTTTTCCGTTGTGGATCACCTGACACGTTGCATTGTCATATAGCCAGCCGGCGGTTGAATGAGGTTGATAGAGACTTGGGCAGTGTACGTCATAGTGTCGAGGCAGTTTCCGAATTACTTCTCGGTCAACGCTGTCTGGTGAAGGCATTTTCGAAGTCGATGGGGTTGAGGTAGAGGTTTGACTGCCATTCCATGCGTTGTTCTGTGATGACAATGCGGGTGCCTGCAATTGGATCAGCATGTGATCTGCCTTTGATGAATCCAGCTTGTTCTGGTGGGCGGAGTTCTGCATCCAGTGCATCTTCTATTCTCTCCAGGATGGTCCGACTTATTACTTTACTTGGCGTGGACAACAGCATTATTCCGCACCAGTTCTTTCAAAGTGAGGCCTGAGTCGCCATTCTTTGGTTGCTTGACAAGGTAGCTAGCCTTGCTTCCAATTGATGGGCACCTTTCCTTCTTTCCAAAACTTTAGTAGTAATGGCGTGAGCACGGCTACCGCAGTCTCTGGGTCCGTTCCGAGTGCTTGTGAGGCAGGGGAAATTCCATCTGGCACTGCTGCTTTCTCGATTAGACTTCAGTAGGTTGGTCGCATTCAAGGTTTCTGCTTTCATTGGGGGGAATTGGTGTCCGCTGGCAGGTAGGTCTGTGCGTGCTGTTGGTGGTGGTGGTGTATTTCTGGACGAGTTGCAAGTGATGGGCGATTCAAGAGTCCTTTGAAGTGATCAGCCTATTGTTTGATTTGTTTCTCCTCCTCCTTGGTAGTCAGGTTCCCTCGACACATCTCTTATAGTTTTCATCATCTGGGTTGATCTCTTCGAGGAAAGCGAGCAGTCTGGTTATCTAATATAATGTCCTGTGATCTCTTTTACCTACCGCCCACCTGCCTGTTCTGCTTCAGTTTCCGGCCAGTGTGTCAGAGAATTGTCTTTAGTCTCTCGCAGCGCTCTTCTTCACTTTTCTATTCAGTGCAGTGTACATTGAACTCCACTTCTCCTTCTCCTGTTGTGCATCTCTGCATTGAGTCATCTTCTCTTTCCCCATCCTCCTCTCCTCTCCTCTCCTCGACTAGCTTCTAGGTAGAAGTCCGTTGACAACCATCCCCTGTCGTGTCGCTTCTTTCTTCCTAGAATAGTTGCACACGTTTCCTTGAACATCACCATTAGAGAGTTCGTCCCGATGTTCTTCCACACACAGGTGTAGGTGTCCTCAGTGATAACGCGTAGTGTCTCCGACTTTGTTCTGATCTGATCTGTAGTGAAGATATCCCATGTAGTTTTGTCCTTCACTTTCTGCATGCTGAACCTAAGTTGTGGCCTGTCTCCAGTTGTTTTGAGGGATTTCAGCTCCACCTTGGAGGTTCCTCGAACCAGACAATGATGAGAGTCCACATCTGCTCCGCTTCTCAACTTTGTGTTCAGCAGGCTAGGTGCATCTCCACTTTCTTGAGTAACACTGAGACGAAGTCTATCTGGTTTTTGGTGGGCCCTTCATGCGAAATCCATGTTGCTTTGTGTATATCCCTGTGCTTGTATACGCTGACTCCGATCACCAGATCATTAAAAGCGTAGAAGTCTGCGAAGAGTTCTCCATTGCCATTCATTTCGTCCAGAGCCTCTCAACCCATGATAAGTTCTCTTCATGTATTATCTGGTCACAGTTTGGCATTCATATTACCCATAAGGATTTTGATGTCTCCATTTGGAATGTTGTCGACTACTGTTTGTAGTTGTCTATAGAAATTCTCCTTCTTCTCTTGCTCCGCGTTGTTTGTAGCAATGTGTGCAGCATTGGGTAATTGTGACCTGCCTTACTTCCTTTTGAGTTGAATGTTGCTGTCATGCTCCTGGATGAAATTGGTTCCGAATGCATAAGAGCTGTGGCTTCCGCTGGTGACATCATGATAGTCACTCACTGCCTCTGTGAGCTTGTGGTTGTCGTCTGGATGACCGGAGCAGACAACTGACTTACCAGTTGACAATTTTGATAGTCCACATCGATTCCATCTGGTGTCACAGATGCCCAGCATTTCTATGCCATATCTTCGCATTTCTTTGGCCACCTGGACAGCCGTCACGGTCTCGTGCATTACACGTACACATTCTTAATTTTGCTTTCATCGAGAGGAGATACATCGACTGGCTGATTGGTTTCCCGGAGGCTTTCACCAGCTCGCGTAATTTCGCCTCTCCTACTCCAACGAAGAATAAGAATGTTATTCGAATATTTAGTATTTAAAAAGAATTTTTCTGTGATAAAGTTTTGTCTAGCAGTTTGATATCCTTTGTGGTGTAGGGTTGCTAGGCTTACTCCTAACCCTCCCTCTTTACGCTGTTTTAATGGCGGCAACAATTCTGGGAAGTTGGTAATCTAGTCGAACTGTACTGATTATTATTTTATAGTATATAAATTTAGGTTTTCTTTAATCTGTAATCTCCTAATGGTTTTCCCGCTACTGTGTACATTTCATGATTGAATATTAATCGGGAGATAAATCAGCTATTTCTCAGTCGTTCATTCAGTCAGATGAAGTTGCAATGTTTGCAACAGTTAAATATTGTAAATCCGCCTATGGTTATTTAGTTGAAGGCTGATTCGTTTACCGCATACCATGTAATGATTGCGATATCATATACATACTTGAAACCAGCAGTACAAGGCCACCTAGGTTATTGTTATGTGGCTGGAATGATTGGCTCTGCTGAATTAAATAATCTGGGAAAAAGGTCGATCACTACAATGCATTCACTTCAATGTAATCACACAGTAGGTTGGTGAGACCGGATAAAAGTATTAAAAAGTGCTACAGTTAAGTGGAGGGAGAGGTTGATCTGATCAACGAATCTTCATTCAACGAGTCAATACCAAACACGTGCAATCGAAGTGACGCCACGCCTATCCCAGATGTATGGGGAATTGCAAAATGAAACAAGGGAGAGTGAAAAAAGGTATGTAGAGTAAATCAAGAAGCTGTGTGAATACACTGACATGATTATGAGTGATAAACTGTACACGAAACCTTATCCAGTTACTTATATTGTATTACTGTGTGTTATATGAAATAAACTTTCTTGAAATTGATGTGGTTCGTTGAATACTGTTATCGTATGGTATTTTCTTTTCTTTTAATTATTACTCTCAGTGCATTAAATCTATTTAGTTTTAAACAGTCCATCTAAATGCAATACATTTTACTTAAAGGTACAAAACACGGTAGCACATTTTGGACGATAGTACGTGATTTCATAAAAATACCAAGTAAAGCATTGGTTGAATGTCAAGCACCGAAACCAGTTTTACTTCCAACTGGAGAGGTAAGGAAAGTTGTGTTTTTCTAACTATATCATTGCGACTTGGGTGGAAGTATTCAAATGCACTCATGAAGATGAGGTTGTAGTATTAGCTGTTTAATTATATTAAATTGGTGTGTTTTTGGTGCTTAGTTGGCTACATTTAGCAGCAGTATTGTTTTCGTACGCGCTTGCGAATGCCTGAGTAGTGACCAGTTTCCTGTGTTGTTTTACATTCATTTTCTTTGTTCTGGAGATTACTATTCATATGTTTCTTTAGGTAAATCTTGTATTTCGGCTCCTAGTACGAAGGTTTAGACGATATCTAAAGATTAAAAGGATGTTATTTAGTAAATAGTAACTAACAGTGGAATGCAAGATGCTCATTTCGTCCTGTTTGGGACTTGTCAAGTGTGTGTGCTCACCGACGACTCAGGTGGCCCAGGGTTCGGTCCACGTCCGACGCACTCCTTTACCTCCCTAGAGGCCACTAGTAAGACTGGTAAAGAGGGAAGGTTAAGCATGAAGCTAGCAACCCCATCCTGCAAAATAATCACCACTGCTACAGGAACTTCAAGACTAGCTTGAAGCCCTATGTTCCACCGGGAACGTATTGGAATAAATGAAAAGCTGGATGTACCTACTGTCTTCAGTGAGTGATGGTCTTCTCAGTGAAACTCTAACTCAGGACACCCATCGTTTCAAATACCAAGGCGTTGTCCACAAGGCGACTCAGGGCGCGAATTTTTCATTTTAAATAATGTCTGGGATTTACGTTATTTTGGTTTATTATGCTACAAATCAATCGATGGTTATTTTATCACTTAATGTTTGATGTTTGGGTAAATTAGTTTCTTTTATCATTGTTATTGCTTATATACTAGTTTACTCTTAACCCTATATCTTTTGAATGAGTTAACATCGTGTCTTATACCGCCAATGACTACTACCTGCTTATTTGAAGTATTGTAAACCGTAAGAGTTTTAGTATATTTCTTTAGAGTTAAACTATTTATACTCATTTTATTTAGACTTTCAGTAAGCTGAATCCTCTTTCTTCAGTCAAATGAAATTAATATCATGTAGTCTACAAATGTGGTAATCCTTAGTTCTGATCAAAATCAGTTAACGGATTAACTGCCATTGTAATGAAATTACATTTCTTGAACTGTATGAAGATAAAAGTGGCTTTTGTAAATATGGAAACGTCAGATACTGTAAATGAATGTAACATTGACGCTTAGAACCATTTGTGAAAAGAAACTGTGGTATAACTAACACTCCCCTCCCTTATATGAATATTAACATGCTTATTTGTCACAGACAACTAACCATTTACTGAAACTGTATACTAAGTGGATTTCTTATTACTCATCTGACAATGCTTACAAAATACTGAATTCTTTACAGTGTGTTTATCACCATAATATTAATTTGTTCTATAAGATTTCACTAGACTCTCGGTAATTGTTTTCTCTATTTTTCAGATGACACATCCGTATCCCTGGCAACCATCTATTGTCGAAACTCAAATTCTTTCAATTGGACCTCTCTTAATCGTTGCTTTGCCAGGTGAATTTACTACTATGTCTGGAAGGCGAATTCGTAAAGCAGTCGCCAAAGTAATGTTTTAATATTCTTTATACTTTTATTTTGAATTCTTACAGGCATTTTTGATGTCTGTAGTTTAAAGTTTATTCAACTGTTATAGTACTATCTTTCTATTATGATCTTTGTATCGTTACATATTACTTTCATTTACCTTATAATATTCTAATTTTATACTGTAGTAATTTTCCAAGGACAAATGGTTTGACATTAGCATTCCAAACTCATACAAATGAAAGTCTCAACCTAATACACACGATTATTAATTCAGTGACAAAAGATTTCCCATGCATTTAAACCAATGTTAGCATTTGTTCTTCCATATGAATAAAATGAATCTTCATTCCAGAATGGAATCAAGGTATTTTGCTATTGTTCTCAAAAGTGTAACATTTTAAGTTGCCAAAATTGATTTAGCACACACAGGTAGAGATAAAAATTTAAAATAACTATAATGAACGGAAATATGCGACAGAAACAATAAATATGTGGGGAATAATGAGAATTCAATGAATTTGAGAGTTCACACAGAGTTAGTGCATTTGTGTCACTGAGATCCATTTTGAGTTCCATCATCAACAGTTTCCAGCCTCTGGTTCTTATCATTTTAAGGACACCATCCGGACAATCTGTACATCCCTACGTGACTTTAACGATGCAAGTCTTTGTTGACTGGTACGATGTCTTAATTTAACAATTCTTAACATCTGTCCAACGTAATCTTAAGTTGACAAAAAGTATTCGAGCAGGGATGTGGTGCGATGGCATGAGTAACACGTGTCCTAACCATCTGGATCTAAATGGCTTAACGACCTCTTCGATTCATTTTCCCTCCTTATCTAACACTTTACGCCTAATCTGGGTTTATTTTTTATTTTTATTTTTGATTACAGCTTGATTCCACACTGTATCTTTGGTACAAGTATGGAACTTTCAGCATGGATATCAGAAGCCCAAATTTTGCAGGCCGACCATAGATATCAGGTGTGCGTCGGCGGGTGCTCGAACCCCGGACCATGTGCATGGTCGGCGGCGGTTCCACTGTATCATACAAATGAGCACAGGTAATAGGACGCAGACACCTACAATCAAATGTATCTTCCGCTGTAATGGTTATGTCTCCCATCCATATGAGAGTACACAGCTAGTGTTTTATTACTGGTTAATAAAAGGCAGTAATCAGTAGTACATTGATAGGGACGTCTGTTTTTCGGTGCTTCTTTAGTTTTAATAGAATCACCGTTGCTTTATTTATTTATTTATTGAAGTCATTACTTACCAGCATTTCATATAATATGTATAAAAAATATTAATGCCTCAGGTATTGTAAAGTTGGTGTTTGACCTTGCATTGCTGTAATTTGTCTGTATAATTCATGTAATAGTCCACTTCTCAAGTACGTAGCTCGCACTCACTTTACTCATAAAACCTAAACACCTTGAATAATCTATACATAATTCTATAAATCTTAGCGTGTTTAAAATGCAAATAGGTTGAAATCATTTCAAGACCCTAACATTGACTCAAAGATAAATATTTATGCAACTTTCTGGTTAAATTTTAGCCTAAATGCATGTCACTTTGCCACCTTATCTCACTCGACCGAGCTTTTTGTTTCATTTTTAATCATCATGCTCATGTGTTTAAAATGTGTCTTTTTCATTATGTAAGCCAGTAAACTGATACATTGAATAGTATACTTTATAATTTCTGTAAACGGAGTAATGTTGTATCTAAATACATAAGCCTATTTGTTTAGTAAGTGTAACATCATTTGGTAAATTAAAATATGTATTCAATATGGTTTTTCAAACAAAACATCGAATGATCAAACATGTGAGTTATATTACCAAATATATTGATAACATTAATCTAGAATTGTGAATATCTTTTGGACTATAAAGTATATTTGTGTAAGCCAGCCTATATTTGCCAAACAAACATGTTGCTTGCAAAGGATGATATGATTGTTTGCTTATTTAGGCTAAAGTGTTACATTTTCATCAAATTCTATAAAATCTGTAAAATACTCAATATTTTGTTTATCTGTTCTTAACGTTTCCAATTACTGTGTGTTATCGATCAGAAAATGTTTCCTCAAATATCGTAATATAAAATGAAATCCTCCCATAGACGACTCTGTTGGCTATCACTTTCACTGAAGCCCTAGCTAGTCAGACCTGATGTATTTGACCACCAGCACTGATTAGTCTGCGTGGTTTCTAACTGTTGGCACTACTCAGCAGTATAAATCGTCTTATATACAAGTATTTCATAATTCATTGTATTTTATTATATGAATAAACAGTTTGTGACTACTTAACATAGTGTTATGCCTTTGCTAAAGATATCCTTATTCCTATTTTTTGTCAGCATTGCATGGAAATGAGTATATACAAAATAGAATTTTACACCCTTTAAGTTTGTACGCCCTAGAAGACTAACTCTATTAAACATAACACATGGTTTAATGTAAGGTTCATTTATTCATGATGTTTTAAACTCAGTTTACCCCTCATATAATAAAGGTAATTACATAACGTTTTGGACTTGTTTTTACTCTTCTGGTATTTTTCACTCCCTAGTTATACTGGTTTTAATGTTTCCCATATTTCAAGCATTCATGTTGCATGATTGTTATTATGAACATTACTTCCATGGAAAATAAATCAGTGAATAGGTTAGAAGATGTGAATGATAAAATTAAATAACGACGCTATTAGTAGTGATTTTATTCAAAAATGAATGAAGACCCGTGAGAAAAATAAGAGTAGTCATGAAACTGATGAAAATAATATAAATAATATGGAATTCAAAGCATCTATAATACTGTCACATAACAGAAGGAACATCAGGAGAGAGATGTAGGATTGTTAAGTAACTTGGAATTAGGGTGATAAACTAATCAACTTACTCAGAGACAAACTTTGTAGGCTTAAGGACCCGATAGATTTAATTAAGAAAAATAATATAATTTACTCAATACCATGTAGTAACTTTCGGGTCAGACTTATAGACAAGGCCATTCACATTATTGGGACATAAGAATATACCTAAAGCTGGAATGATTGGCTCTGCTGAATTAAATAATCTGGGAAAAAGGTCGATCACTGCAATGCATTCACTTCAATGTAATCACACAGTAGGTTGGTGAGACAGGATAAAAGTATTAAAAAGTGCTACAGTTAAGTTGAGGGAGAGGTTGATCTGATCAACGAATCTTCATTCAACGAGTCAATACCAAACACGTGCAATCGAAGTGACGCCACGCCTATCCCAGATGTATGGGGAATTGCAAAATGAAACAAGGGAGAGTGAAAAAAGGTATGTAGAGTAAATCAAGAAGCTGTGTGAATACACTGACATGATTATGAGTGATAAACTGTACACGAAACCTTATCCAGTTACTTATATTGTATTACTGTGTGTTATATGAAATAACCTTACCTAAGATGGAACTGCAGTATATTGTCCAAACTCTATACTTGCATATAGTATTATTCTTTAATCTTTGTTTTACTGCTGATTAGTATGAGCATTACCGCTCTGTGAATAAGTTGGATTATATTTGAATGAAATTGTTTCCAACAAGCAGTTTTAGAAATGTAGAGTCCATTTTCTTTCCAATTAGTAGAAGAATGTCTGTATTCATGGATCTTTTATAAACGAAACACAAAAGAATAACCTGTCCATTATAGATAAGATTTTATTTTGATAAATCGCACAGTGTTTACAGTTATATGAGTTATATCAGTTCATATAACTGTAAACACTGTGCGATTTATCAAAATAAAATCTTATCTATAATGGAATTATACTCTACCACAGTGCCCAAGTTTTATACTTATATCAAGAATAACCTGTGTCGATGAATCTGCTTGTTCAGAGAATTGGCACTTCTTTTTATATTAATGAAACATTCGAAGACAAGAAAGTTACAAATCTAAAGTTCATTATTTAATGAAAGTTATGAAAAAGTTGTAATGTAATTTTGTAGCATTTTATGTACACAGAAAGAACCATTTCTTCATAGAATCAAAGCTTATATTACAAATTATAATTTGCTTAATTAAGAGAATGAATATTTTAAATCATCAAGGTTTTCTTTTGCGAGAGACGCACATCAATTCGATTGAGTTTAATTATGTATCTTGATAATTCTTAACTGTAAATCTATGCTTACCTGAAGTGTGTGCATAAATTTTAACAGCAACAGTTATGTGCATATTTTGCTCATTTTCAGATTTTTAATCTACTTGACAATCACTAAAATTTTCTCAAATTATGAGTTTCTAATAAATGTCCATTTAGGATCAGATGACTGATTGTGTAAATTTTCTCTGTAGAAATGCGTAGTAAAGTTCAACCAAGCTTCACATTATCACACACAAAAAACAGAAAAAATTTCAAAGAAATTGTGATAAACGGAAATATGCTCAAGATAGAATAATTTTATTGAGAATAATGATAATTAGATGGATTTGGGAGATTATTAAGGGCTCAGACACTTGCCAACAGTCTTTAGCCGCTGGTTGTTTGGGTTCTCGATGGCACGGGTAATTTACATCTCCCTAAGTGAATCAAAACAACAGTTTTATTTTGAATTGACAGCTGCTTACTCTTTTTCGCTAACATTGCTATGGCAGGGGTTCGACATGAGTAACACATCTAGCCATTTTAGGAAATGGAGCTTCAAAAATTCATCGACTGAATTTCTTCCTTTCCAAACACTCAAAGCCTACAATTGGTGGATGGTGGCTAGCAGTTCAATTCAATACTCAAAGCCTAACCTAAATTTTACTAACTACATTTCATCACTTTGCACAAAAAATAGAACTCAAACATATATAGTTGAAGACAACTAACATCTTCATATCCTTCATTTACAGTGGCCTTATTTCACAAAATGGAACGATCAGCTACACAGTACACATGTCCTCTTCACCCTGAACTGCAGTCAGTTAGGGTGTAAGTAGCAATTATAGAAAGGCATCAGCGGGTGTCACACAGATGGTGTGTATTGGCGAATGATGATAGGTTTGTTCGGAAACTCAGGCAGTGCGATTAAACGTCTTTAGAAATAACTTGATCACTGTTAATCTCCGCAGCTGTACATATATCAGTTTCAGTTATAATTTCGTGTTTGTCTACTGTCAATGCATAATATAATCTATTTAACTATGTTTACTGAGAATGTTTACATTAATCTGTTCACCCTCAAGATGTATCGATGCAAGCTAAATGTAGCAAGATGACTTTATAGTTTCAACCAACGCATTTATGGGAATGTTGGAACTACTGAGTCGTGTTTACTTACGTATCATTTAGAGCGTATAGCGCGCATACACTGAATCATTCTTGAACTTTTCTAAAGTTAACGTAGATAAATGGCTGAAAATACCGTAAATTCAAAGCAGATAATGCATTTTTAAAACTAATCAAAATTTTAGGTAACACCTAGAATTCACTTCTTTGTCTGGAAATCACCCCTGTGAAATTAGAAGCTTATGACTTAGAATGGCGTTCTTTTTACCTTAAGAAGCGAATTTCCGCACTTCATTTAATGTTTTAGGCTTCAATGTGATATCTTTGCCAAACCGAATTCTTAATTGCTTAAGCCTTCATCAATGTTTCGTAAGGCTTCTGCTGAAGTTGTCTAGTGGCTGAATGACCAACGGATTCACTTCGTAATCTGAAGGTCCTAGCCCTAGCCTAGTAGGGTCATAGGTTAAGAGCCCCAAACTAGAATGAGAAGGCGTGTGTGTCTGCATAGGTGGTCCGGATTCGGTTCTCGGCCAACGCACTGCAAAAGTGTACCCAGTTCACCAACCAGCAGTAAGCCCGAAATAGAAAGGAGATTGGGTGAGAAGCTAGCAAACCAGCCTCGTAAAAATAACACTGCAGTTAGTGAATGGACGAAGTCTACATCCCTTCGCCCCACCCAAAAGGCAGGCGATGAGAATTTCACGACTCAACTAATCCACTTAAGCAGTGCCTCACCAGCATTTTTATTTTGTTTGGTTTCACAGGTATTCTTTTATTTTTTGTAGATGAGCTAATTGAACTGAAGGTGTTCAGAGCATCATTAGTTTATTTAATACACTTATTATAATAAAAAGCCATGCTTATTTATTTGTTCGACTTAACAGTTTGCTGGATGGTATCAACTGTTAATAACTCCTCAGGCGACTATTTACAAACAATTAAAAAAAACTAGTTCACATCACCAAATGATAAAAATCGAACTTTTCTGCTAATTCTTACTACCTATCCAAAGTCTATTGATTATTATTTAGATATGCATATGCACATAAATTTAAGTGGCTAAATGTATATTGAAGATTATTCGATAAATGGCTTCTATTCAGAGTGACAAGAGTTATACCGATGGCATAGTTGTTCACTAAGCACAGTATTATTGTACTGATAATGATTTTTGTAAAAAAAAAAATGAATTTCAACAAACTAACGGGTTCTTAGTGAAAAACATGTCTCACACGGTGTCATTTAAATATACACAGTGTCGTTGTCGTCGTTACATTAGAGATTTTTCCTCGCAGTACGGTACATAACAAATATACAGTATTTTAGTAAGTCGTTACATTTCCAAATAGGCTTTTTAAGTGAAATCCAAATGGAAAGGAAGCTTCTAGACAGTTGTAGAACCAGTTCAAATTGATAGAAGAGGATTGAATGGAATGGGGATGTCCCACTGAGACCTTTTATTCCACCCTAAATTTAAGGGATGAATAATAGTTAAAACATAATAATAGTAACTAGTTTAACACCTGAAGTCATAGTCCAAGGATAATAGATTTGAGCTACATGATTAGATATTTCCAGTTTTCGGCGCCATGTCCGTAAATCATTTCAGCATAATGTGGCGAATTAGATATAGAAAGGCGATATTACCACAAAACTTAGTATCATGATTCAACTTACCACAACTCACATCAGTGTTTCCATTAGAGGATAACAAGTGGAAAAAGAAGCATCAAAGACAGGACTTAAAGTGAACATAGAGAATACAGAGGCGATAGAAATATCTAACTCATAACAATAAACATCAATCACTATTAACGGGGTCATTGCATAGGAATTCATCTCTTTTGCTTATCTGTATGGCATCGTTTCAGATACAGATGACATGGATGAGAACGTCAAAGCCAGGATCGGGAAAGCAAAAGAGACCTTCATTAATCTGAAATCATTTTGGAAATCTGCTACATTGAGAATAAGGAAGGATAATAAGATAAACACTAATGTCAAGTCAGTCCTTCTGCATGGTTCATAGATATGGCGCGTCACGAGAAGGATTCCCAACAGGTTTCAGACCTTCACTCCATACTGATAATCAGATAGCCAGAGGAGATAAGCAATAAGGAAACCTGGGAATGAACCAATCAAGAAGCTACCGCCCACCAAATGTGCTCAAGGAAATAGAGATGGATCAGACACACTGAGGTGACATCACTGAGGGACATCACTCTTCAGCCCCTTGAAAGGGAAATGAAAAGATGGGCACCAAGGAGGTATTGTGACCAGGAGATGAGAGTTTATGGGTAATTGTGGAGCCAACTAAAGTGGACTACAGAGAACAGGATGAAATGGAGATATGCTATTGAAGCCCCATTTTCCATTTGGAACCCATGGGGATGATAATGATTATGTATATGCTTTCATTAAAACTCAATGAAAATGCATTTAGTTAAGAAAAGTACGGTTATGAAATTTACGTTAGTATGTGGGCTATTGTTTTTCAATGAAGTTTAATATCTTGTATGTATTAAATGCTGCAAAATGGCCTCTGAAATTTGCTAGCGATGACTGAGAAGTGGTTAATGCATCACAAGTCAGTAGTTAATAAAAACGGATTCCACAATTCATTTTGTTATATATGCGGTCGAAATTTCCTTTTTTTCTTCGACACCTTAGCAAATTTTATTACATTTTTCTTATTCTGCTGCTTTACTCTTAACTACTTAGACTGCTGGTATTGCCACTAGCGAAAATCAACCTCAATATGAAGTGGTTCTTGCTGGACTGTCAAATGTTTACTCCAGTTATGTCGCTACTCCTGAAGAATATCAAGTGAGTATAGCCTATTTTCTGTTGATTTAGTATATGCGTTCAACTGTATTCTGCTTAAAAAAAATACATAATTCATCACAAATCTGGTTAGTTGACTTTAATCAGTTACATAGTTTATGCATGATAATAAATATGTGTTAACTTTGACGTGGGTGTTTTAGTGATCCCAATAATTGAAAGCTTATTTTTTTTGTATCACCTGTTGATCTGTATTCTAAATTCCAGATGAAACCAGGCAAAAAGGCTCTTGGCTCGTATTTTTTGCGTTGCCATTCACAGGTGGAGATCGTTTGCCATAATTATGTTAAGATGGCTTTTTATTTTCATCCAGCATTACTGTAGATATGAGAAGGCAAAATGTCACATTTAGTTTTCGTCAATCATACTGCCAGTAACTTTATTCGAATAGTATTCAAACATATTTTCTCTCCATTCAGTAACTAGTTCTCACACTTGTCTGCACCTTACTAAATCCAAGAAAATAATAAATAGGGAATTTCTGTGTTCAGTTTAACGATGTAGACATAGAGATCTTGTTCAGATAGGAAGTGATCAGGCAGTCAGCAGAAGACCACACCAAGATATTCTGACAATACCTACTATTACCTTTGTTTTGCTATACTGGCGGAACTATTTTTTCTGGATCCATAGATGTTTAGAAATGCCTACTGAATTCATAATCGTCCTTAAAAATGTATTTCTGAGAGCACAATAAAGCACAACAGAAGCTTAATTGCAAATGAACAAAGATTTTACATCATAAACAGTGGTAGTTAGCTAGACATAAAGAGCTAGCAAAAGTAACGATGCTGAGATATCTGTTATGGTTAGTCAAAATTACTGGGATGAGGCAGCCGGTAGTTTATTCTTATTGAAGACGATAGTTTGGATTGTCAGGTAAACTCCTAGGATGGTTAATTCGGCTTCCATCTAATCAGTTGTCTATAACATGCAGACGGATTTCAGAGCTCAAAGAAACATTAGTTAACCAATTTGACGGTCATTAGAGCTTGGAATACTTTCAGACATTTTGAAATAAATTCGCCTAGGACTATTTACTAACGTAAGAAATTTTAATTGAGATACAGAATTCTTGCAATTCTATTTAACCGACATTGCCATCAAAAAGTGATATTTTCTGAATGTTGACAACGACTTGATTTTCCTCTGTTTATTTGTTGAGCAATCGGCTCTTGGTTAGCTCGGTGCCAGAGTTTCTTGTTGCTAATTCCTTCTGGCCGGTCATTTGATCTCCACTGAGGAGCCAGTGAAGGCAGCTGTTGATAAAAGTCTGCAACCTGTTGGAAATCCTTTTCGTGACAAGCACGCCAAGTTTGTGATCCACATTGAAGAACTGACTGACTTCACATATGTGTTGAAAGTCCGAGTCTTGTTCTTTATGCTGGCTTAGTGCAGAAGATTTCCAAACTGGTTTCAGATAGATAAAAGTGTGTATTGACTTTCCGGTTCTGGCTTTGACATCTTCATCCGTTCTGCCTGCCTGTCTGTGGTTGAGACCGTGCTTCCTGGCTGGATAAGTGAAGAAAGTATCCTCTGTCAAACCTCTTCCGTTGATGGTGATTGGTGCTTGTTGTTGCTTGTTGGTTATCTTCACCACCGTCTTCTCTGTGTTCACCTGCAGTCCTGTCTTCTCTCGTTGTTTCTTCAGACATTTTGTTGCTTTTCGCCTGCCTCCAAGTCTTCAACTTTCTGTGACATTAGACATAAATCATCCACGCGCGAAATCGAACGTATTCCTGTCGTCTCACTCCCTATGCACAGTCTGATGCGTAATCCAGTCCACCACAATTAAGAATATCACCGGTGATAATAGGCAGCTTTCTCTTACTCCTGCATTCACTTCAAAGGTAGGCTTCGTTGAGTTTTCCGTTGTGGATCACCTGACGCGTTGCATTGTCATATAGCCAGCCGGCGGTTGAATGAGGTTGATAGAGACTTGGGCAGTGTACGTCAAAGTGTCGAGGCAGTTTCCGAATTACTTCTCGGTCAACGCTGTCTGGTGAAGGCATTTTCGAAGTCGATGGGGTTGAGGTAGAGGTTTGACTGCCATTCCATGCGTTGTTCTGTGATGACAATGCGGGTGCCTGCAATTGGATCAGCATGTGATCTGCCTTTGATGAATCCAGCTTGTTCTGGTGGGCGGAGTTCTGCATCCAGTGCATCTTCTATTCTCTCCAGGATGGTCCGACTTATTACTTTACTTGGCGTGGACAACAGCATTATTCCACACCAGTTCTTTCAAAGTGAGGCCTGAGTCGCCATTCTTTGGTAGCTTGACAAGGTAGCTAGCCTTGCTTCCAATTGATGGGCACCTTTCCTTCTTTCCAAAACTTTAGTAGTAATGGCGTGAGCACGGCTACCGCAGTCTCTGGGTCCGTTCCGAGTGCTTCTGAGGTAGGGGAAATTCCATCTGGCACTGCTGCCTTCTCGACTAGACTTCAGTGGGTTGATCGCATTCAAGATTTCTGCTTTCATTTGGGGGGGGGGGAATTGGTGTCCGCTGGCAGGTAGCTCTGTGCGTGCTGTTGGTGGTGGTGGTGTATTTCTGGACGAGTTGCAAGTGATGGGCGATTCAAGAGTCCTTTGAAGTGATCAGCCTATTGTTTGATTTGTTTCTCCTCCTCCTTGGTAGTCAGGTTCCCTCGACACATCTCTTATAGTTTTCATCATCTGGGTTGATCTCTTCGAGGAAAGCGAGCAGTCTGGTTATCTAATATAATGTCCTGTGATCTCTTTTACCTACGGCCCACCTGCCTGTTCTGCTTCAGTTTCCAGCTAGTGTACCCAACCATCCCCTGTCGTGTCGCTTATTTCTTCCTAGAATAGTTGCACACGTTTCCTTTAACATCACCATTAGAGAGTTAGTTCCGATGTTCTTCCACACACAGGTGTAGGTGTCCTCAGTGATAACGCGTAGTGTCTCCGACTTTGTTCTGATCTGTAGTGAAGATATCCCATGTAGTTTTGTCCTTCACTTTCTGCATGCTGAACCTAAGTTGTGGCCTGTCTCCAGTTGTTTTGAGGGATTTCAGCTCCACCTTGGAGGTTCCTCGAACCAGACAATGATGAGAGTCCACATCTGCTCCCCTTCTCAACTTTGTGTCCATCAGGCTAGCTGCATCTCCACTTTCTTGAGTAACACTGAGACGAAGTCTATCTGGTATTTGGTGGGCCCTTCATGCGAAATCCATGTTGCTTTGTGTATATCCATGTGCTTGTATACGCTGACTCCGATCACCAGATCATTAAAAGCGTAGAAGTCTGCGAAGAGTTCTCCATTCCCATTCATTTCGTCCAGAGCCTCTCAACCCATGATAAGTTCTCTTCATGTATTATCTGGTCACAGTTTGGCATTCATATTACCCATAAGGATTTTGATGTCTCAATTTGGAATGTTGTCGACTACTGTTTGTAGTTGTCTATAAAAAATTTCCTTCTTCTCTTGCTTCGCGTTGTTTGTAGCAATGTGTGCAGCATTGGATAATTGTGACCTGCCTTACTTCCTTTTGAGTTGAATGTTGCTGTCATGCTCCTGGATGAAATTGGTTCCGAATGCATAAGAGCTGTGGCTTCCGCTGGTGACATCATGATAGTCACTCACTGCCTCTGTGTGCTTGTGGTTGTCGTCTGGATGACCGGAGCAGACAACTGACTTACCAGTTGACAATTTTGATAGTCCACATCGATTCCATCTGGTGTCACAGATGCCCAGCATTTCTATGCCATATCTTCGCATTTCTTTGGCCACCTGGACAGCCGTCACGGTCTCGTACATTACACGTACACATTCTTAATTTTGCTTTCATCGAGAGGAGATACATCGACTGGCTGATTGGTTTCCCGGAGGCTTTCACCAGCTCGCGTAATTTCGCGTCTCCGACTCCAACGAAGAATGTTTTTCGAATATTTGTATTTTCAATGTTTTTTGTTGTTTGAAGTTCCTCTCAGAGCTTGAGGAATTTTATTATATTGGTGCATGGAATGTATGGGAAATATTGTATAAAATAAACGTGGTGAAATACGTAATGACTTATATGTGTATTGTCAGTATTATGTTTAATTTAATAATTCGTTAGTTTTATATCTGTTTTCTTTCTTATCTTTGTTTACAACTTCAGTTACAAAGATACGAAGCTGCATCCACTATTTACGGTCAGTATACACTTCCAGCTTACGAACAACAATTTGTGAAATTAGCGTGGTCGTTAGTTAAAGTAAGTTGAATGATTTTATCACGATTGATTTGTCAATTAATCATTTTTTTACCGATATACATATATATATATATATATATATATATTATTGTATACCATTGACATTCTTGTTTTGAAAGCTTCATTTTCGCTCCTTATGTTGTCGTTATCTTACTTTCACTGTTTCTTAAAAGATCTAAAGATGCCCTATAGTGGTTTTGTTTGCTTACACTGCGTTCACTTTTTACCACTAGGCTTCTATTCACTGTATTATTCTTGAGAAATTTACAAGCAAGATGTTAGCAATATCAATAATATATGTAAGTTTTGTCTTCATGGCACAGTAAACGGCGCAAAACACGTGTATTAGATCATTACCTTAACGACATGATAAGAAGTGTGTGAGCGAAACATTTCGATGTCAAGAAGTCAGACTATCTATTTTCAGACTATAACATCCTTTAAAATGTGTGCTCTCATAAAATAGGTCAGTTACAAGCATATTTTGCTTTACACTAGTTCAACGAAGGTCATGGTAATATTAATCGGAAATGGTTCAAAGAATATCATTAGCGTGAATCGTGTTAAAAATTAATCATAGAAGCAAAGAGAACAGCTGGTATACACATTTATTTATGTAATCTGACTGATAGCGGTTGGAAATCCTGGTCTCAAGTTTCCTTCTGTCTCCGACTTCTCAGCTAGACGTACACATACTCCTGGGTTTGAACACGTTTGTGCGATGTTTAAAGTACCCTGTCGCTATTGAGTCTTTCTGTGTCCAGCGTTGACTTGGTGATAGAGGTCGGTCGCCAGGTTACACAGTATCTCTCTTCGTGCCTAAACTTAGCGCTGATCCGGAACAGATGGTCTGGACAGAATTGTGGAAGACGATCACTGTTGTCGGTTCGTCGGCCGGGAACTCCATACCTACCACCAACATACTTCTCAGCCTGGCACAACTTCCCTACTTGGGCGTTGAAGTCGCCTGCTATAACAACTATATCTGAACGTTTTGCTTTTTGTAGCAAATTAGACAGTCATGTAGAAGTCATCCTTTAGTTCATCCGAAGTGCAGTCGGTTGGGGCGTAAGCGGAGACTACGAAAAGGCAACGACGGGTAGCGCCGTCTTTCCTTCTTTTAATGGACCCATTTAGACGGACTGCACATACACGACTATCTACTGGGATCCGGTCAATAAGTGATTTTTGTGCCCTAACACTCAGTGCTATCCCTACACCTGTGAGTCCTCGCGAGCTAGCTGGGGGTCTCCTGACAACCTTAAGGTGAATTTTTCAGATTCGCCTTCTTGACCGGGTGAGGTTAAATGAATGGCCACACTCGGGTCTTGCATGTGTGTCTCCGAAACACAACATGCATGCATGGCTCGAGATGCCAGAGTTCCGACCAGTGATGCCTGTTGTCCGATTAGCCGGAGGGTCCTGACCTTAATTAAATATTCCTATATGAAGTTGGAGACGAGGCTACCGGGGGTGTTTCTATTGCTCTCACCGTTGTTTGTGGTCACAGAGTGAAGTGAAGATGACTCACTAGCCTGCAGAATAGTACTAACTGTAGTAGAGAAGCAAGATGAGGAAGGTGATGTGAGTAAAGGAGAATGATGCTCAGGAAGGCTTCGTGTGCTTTTGGAAGCGTGTAGACAGTTGTTACTTCCCGACTGCCCACACCGTGGAAGTTGGTTGATTCTTCGGGTACCTGAAACAGGAAGAGGGTTAGTGTTGCGTGACCGAAGAGTCCAGGGTACAAGTGGTTGAGGCCGGTCACACATGGCCTGTATGAGCTTGTTTCTCCTATTGGTTCCGTATCAGTAAATTTACCGCCGTTTATGTACCACCGTCTCTCCGGAGTGGAGAGTCTGCATAGTGACATGCTGGTCATCCTTGTTCCCCAGCATAGTTTAAAAAATATTCTTACAGAATTCCGGTAACTGCTTCTAGTGTAGTCGCTATCCTAACAACGTTCCAGGTATGGTAGGACCTGCAGGAATATTAGTTCCAGCCAGTGTAGCTTTTTGGGTCACTTCGATATGCAAGTGTGTTATTGTTTGGAAAGTGATCTGAGAACAATTTACCTATTCCTCATAGTCACATCAGTTCATTAATGTGACAGGCTTGTGGGGATTATATGCATGTGATATGGATTGTATTGGTCGAGTACGGAAGTTTATTAGTCAGGATTCTTAGAAAGTAATGAAATCTCTAGACATTATCACTCTCACGTTTGATGTGAAGAACAGTTCATTGAAGAGCTAAAAATCCTCTACATGGTGTCTAATGCGAAACCACCCTTGAAGTCCAATTTTGTGTATAGACTTTTCCGTGGCGTATGTCATTGGATATTTGTCGTCAACCAAGATGAATCTAAGTAGAAAGAGCTCTACTTTTGATACTCAAAATCCATGAAATACCATTTTTTTATTACAGCTTGATGCCACACCGTATTTTTGGTACAAATATTTATAAATTTTCAGCATATGATATCGGTAGTCCAAATTTTGCAGGCTGACCATAGATATCGGGCGTGCATCGGAAGGGGTCGTACCCCCGACCATGTGCATGGTTGGCGAGAGTCCTAACCGCTCTGCCACCAACGTAGTTAAACATTCCGTGAAATTTTGTACAGAACCCTTTCAGTTTTTCATCGCCTCTCATTAATTACACATGCAAAAGTGGAGTCTTTGATTCACTGTCATCCTCAAACTTTGATTTATGTTAGAAGTCAGTTAAGCAGATTAGATTTTTCAAATACCATCCTATAAGTAACTCTTATTGAGATAGTGATATTAAAATTCATAAAAGACAGAATTCAAAAAATTATGGATATTGTGGGTCTAGAGCGTTCTTAAAATCACTTACTGATTAACTGTTCACCCTTTTATATTTTCAAAGACATGAAAAAGTTCAATTCATATTTTCATCGAATGTCATAGTGAAGTCGCGACTGTCTGAAATTGTCTTTGACATGTTTTATTTATATTTTTCTGTCCATCAGATCACATGCTCCCCCTTGTCTGGATTAGTCCTAGCTAAATCTCTCTGGCGTATCAATTGTTCTAGTTGTTCTTTTGTAACATGATGAAGTTTGAATTTTCCCTACTATATTTAGCCGGCTACTACATGCATCTGCGTAGTATTGTAGAATGAAATTGTGTTAATGTACAACTGGCGAAGTCGAATGAAGTCGCAATAAGCAACTTTGCTAAACTTTTTTCCTAATACACTATTATAACATTTACTAAACTGAGTTAATCTCAATTCATGTCATACATAGATAGTCATATGACTGTATCCCATAGCATATTTCTTTGTGCTACTGTACTAGTTCATTTCATCAGATGCAAAATTATGGATTTGGTTTTGTTGGCTAAACGGTCAAGATTGCGACAGTTTTGATGCTATATATTAGTAAGAAGTGAATCTGTCTGTCTGGATTCAACATAGAACTTGGCACTGAAGTGCAGCAGTTCGAGTTGCCACGTTCCAAATAGCACACAGAAGTAGACAAGAAGATGAGTGAAGAGAATCAATACAGTCTGACAAGTATAAGAGTGAAACAGATTGGGTAATGGTAGAAAGGAATATGAAAGATTACTGAGACTGAATACATCTGCGCCATTGACAACGATTTTGAGCCATGTCACCCATTGTCTCCAGCCATTGATTCCTAGAGTCCCGAGGGCCCCAACCCGGGAGTCTGCATCTCCCTACCTGACTCAGTTTAACTGTCAAGGATTTCATGGATTGATGAGGCCATGTTTTTGTTTGGCCACCACTGGCTCTTTTCCAACCTTCACCTATATCAGCTAGCAAAGCCCGTCGGGCGAGGCGGTGGTTAGGCATGCGCAGCACGTGACCTATCCATCTTAGTCTACGTAACTTTATAGCCTCGTCGATTGATTTTCCCTCTTTGCCAAATACTCTACGCCTAACGTCAACATTACTTACCTTGTGAATAAATAAACAAACTATTTCTAATCAAGTAAACACCGCTCTATGATCACCATCTCTTTTGAAGCATTTTTTTTCTTTCATTATGTTAATTTTAAAATCTGTGAAATGTGTCCAGAATTACTAAAAGCACTTTCATCAGGCTGCAGACTTTTATCAACATCTACTTTCGTTCCATAGTGAAGATGAAATTTGCGGCTAGAATGGATAACCAACAAGAAACTCTACCTATGAAACAACCAAAAACTGATTGGCGAATGAATGTGCCGAAAGAAATGGTTATGAATCGAGCATACACTAAGAAGGCTGTTGAGCGACATCAGACCTCAAGTTTTCGAGTGTAACTTGAACGGGAAATGACGAGTTCGGCGTCCGATGGTGACACTTAGGAGACCGTGTGAGAATTAGGTAGACTTCATTTCAATCTCAAGGAAGTGGAGACGGAGCCTACTAGACACAAGGTCGAGGAGAGGAGCAGATGTGGGACTTTCAAGGTGAAGCTAAAAGCCTTGAGGATAGCTGGGGATAGGTCACAATGCAAGTTCAACATTCAAAAACTGAAGGACACTTTCACTGCAACTGTGTTCAACGGTTTCAGAAAGAAGGAATAGATAAGACAAGGAATGGCTCTCAATGGACACTTTGAAGCTAATAGAGGAGAGGAGAGGAGAATGTTGAAAGAGAAAATGATTCAATGCAAAGACGGACAAGAGAAGAAGACGCTGAGTTTAACTTACACAGCACTGGATAAAGAAGTGAAGAAGGGTGCTAGGAAGGACAAAAGACAATTCTACGACAACCTGGCCACTGAATCTTAAAAGTCAGCAGGCAAAAGGGACCTGAGGACACTATATCAGATAATCAAGTCTATATCCGGGAAGAGATCAACACAAGTGAAACCTATAAAAGACAGCCAAGGGAACCCAATTACCAAAGAAGAAAGGCAGATTAAACAATTGTTGGATCATTTCAATGGACTCTTGAACCGACCACCCTCTGCAACCCGTCCAGAAATACCAACAACAGCACGTACACAACTGCAAGTTGACACCAATCCTCCAACGAAAGCTGGAAAAGCAGCCGGACCAGATGGAATACCGCGTGAAGCACTGAAAGCGGACCCAGAGACCACAGCAGATATGCTGACTCCATTAATGCAAAAGGTCTGGAAGGAGGGAAGGGTGCCTACTGACTAGAAGAAAGGTTACCTCGTGAAACTACCAAAGAAGTGCGACTTACGCCTCACTCTGCAAGAACTAGCGAGGAATCATGCTCCTGTCGACGCCAAGTAAAATCCTGAGTCGCATCATCCTGGAGAGAATTAAGGACGCACTGGAGACAGAACTCCGACCAGAACAAGCTGGATTCAGGAAAGTCAGGCAAATCATGTTCTGACCAAATTGCAACTCTACGCATCATCATCACAGAACAAAGCATGGAATGGAAATCACACCTCTACCTCAACTGTATAGACTTCGAGAAGGCCTTTGACAGCGTTGACCGTGAAGTAATTTGGAAACTACTCGAGTACTATGGCGTATGCTGGACTGACGTGAAGATCCTAGAGGACCTGGATTTCGCGCGTGGATGATTTATGTTTGATGTCACAGAAAATCGAAGACTTACAAGGGAAAATCGACAAACTGGTCGAGGAAGCAGCAAAGATAGGACTCCATGTGAACATGGACAAGACGGAGGTTATGAAAATAACCTAGTCTTTATACTAATATATCAGTTGATATGGTCTTAGAAGCAGTTAAAATGAACTAACTGTGGATCCTGAATTCAGGCATAGGACAAAGCTGCCCATTGAAAAAATTATTTTAGGGATTCAGTTATGCCTCACATCTACTATCTTTATGTTCCAAGGCGAAATATATAGACAAACAGAAGGTGTAGCAATGGGATTACCAATATTCTCTATCGTAGCAGACATATTTATGGACAGTGCCCTCAATACATTTAATCCTACTCGGAAAATGTGGTGGAGGTATGTGGATGACACTTTCACAGTGTTAAAATCTGAACATATCTCTAGCTTCTTGACACATATAAACTCACAAGTAGAAGGAATAAAATTCACATTTGAATCAGAAAATGAACGAGGAGAATTAGCTATGTTAGATTATATGATTAAAAGAATAGAAGAAGGCAAACTACACACTAGTGTTTATAGAAAACCAACGCATTCTAATAGATATTTAGACTTTAATTCGTCTCATCCGCTAACTGTTAAGGCAGGCCTAGTTAAGTGTTTAACAAACCGAGCAGTGGCACTAAGTAGTACAAAAACGACCTAAATGATAAAATAAAACAGATAGAAGAAGCGTTGGTGTTGAATAACTATCCTTTAAAATCCATTAGGAAGATCATTAAAGGCCAAAAACAAAATAAAAATAATTGTGAAACTAGTAATACTAACATAAATAAGAGAGAATATAAGTCATCTACAGTTATACCATATAAAGAGGGGACATCTGAGAACCTACGTAGGATTCTAAATAAAGTAGGAATTAGGGTGGCATTCAAACCTACAAACTCACTCAGGGACAAGCTCTGTAGGTTAAAGGTCCCAGTTGACCCAATTAGATAAAATAATATAATCTACAAAATACCCTGCAATGACTGTGAGGTCAACTACATAGGTGAAACTAGTAGGTCAGGGGTAGTCATATTGTCAGAACATAAGAATTTAGCTAAGGTAAGAATGGTTGACCTCGAGAAGATAAGTAATTTAGAAAAAAGCTCAGCGATTGCAATGCATTAAAACACAACCACACAATAGAGTGGGAGAGGGTTAAAATTCTAAAAAGTAATCTAGATAGGTGGAGAGAGAGGTTGATTACTGAATCCTTGTTCATCGAGTCTACATCCAACACATACAATAGGAATGACTCATCACTCATACCTGAAATATGGAAAATACTATTACCAATAAAACCAAGTGAAAAACAACGGAACTATATAAATGATTATGAGCAATAAATTGTGCTCGAAACGTCATCAGTAAACATTACTATATAACACTGTGAGACTTTATCAAAACAAAATTTACCCATAATGTAATTACACTCTACCACAGTGCACAAGTTTTATTCTTATATCTATGAAAATAACCAACCAACAACAGCAGCAACATCCAGCGTCATTCACCATCAACGGGAGGGATTTGAAAGAGGCTGCTTCATTCACTCACTTATCTAGGGAGCATTGTCTCAACTGCAGGCAGTCGGAACGGACGAGGATGTCAAATCGAGCGAGAATCGGGAAGGCGAGCGAGAAACACATTCATCAACCTGAAACCAACCTGGAAATCTTCGTCACTCAGCCAGCATCAACAACAAAATTCGGTCGGATTTTCAATACAAACGTCAAGTCAGTCAGCTCTTCTATACGGATCAGAAACTTGGTGGGTCACAAAGAATATCTCCAACAGCCTGTTGCGGACCTTTATCAACAACTGCCTTCGCTCTATGCTGAAGATCAGATGGCCGACCCGGAAAGAATCACCAACAAGAAAATATGGGAACAAACAAAACAAGAACCAATCGGCCAATATACAGGAGAAATCGGAAATGGATTGGACACTCGCTGAGGAGGCCGGTTGGTGACATCGCGCGTCAGGCCATTGCTCGAGTGGAACCCGAAAGGGAAGCGGCGAGTGGGACTTCCAAGTGTGACATTGGAGGATATTGTGTGAAGAGGAGTTGAAACAGTATGGACTAACATGGATGCAGGTTAAAAGTACAGCAGAAGACAGAAGCGAGTAGAGACGTGCTGTTGAAGCCTTATGTTCCACTAGGAACCCAAGGATATAATAACATATTCCAAGAAACTTGTGCCTGAAAGGAAGCAAATATTCTCAAATTGCAGTTACCAGACATATTGTTGATACTGGTCATCCCGTAGAGATTATTAATTCCTTCAAAATATTGAATGGACAAAGGAAAGCAAATTTACTGCGATTTCCTGAAGCGATCGCAATCAAGCGACTCAAACCACACTTATGCCTACAGAAAGAGAGTGTGATTAATCTGTTACTACCTTGGTAACTGAATTGTGGTTTTTAATAAATTAGTCATCTAATTCAATGATCTCAACTCACTGAACAAATCTCAATCTTATAAAGTGTAACCGCTTATATTTTTTGAGTTGCTGTATGAACCTATAAGCTAACGTTGTTTATTAATTTTTTATGTTTCCCGACTTACTCATCTCCCATCTTTTCTGCTGTGAAAGCGCATTAATTGATGATGAAAACTTCAACTAAAAATTATACTGCTTATATTTTGGATGCGTCACTTTTATATTATTTCTTCTCTACTAACACTTAATCATTAAAGTGTGTTATTATCGTCTATATAATCATTGTAATTTCGGGTAGTCTGCAGCTGATGAGGACCTTTGAAATAGAATGATATTTTATGTTGCAAATTTCGTCTCCTTTTTCTTTAACGAAACAATACAAACTCTTGAAAAGTAATAAGAATAATGTCAAGAATTGACTAGCTCATCAAGAAGTGTTTACATTCTTTTTTACAGGAAATGCACCGCAATTTGTCAAGTTAGTTCAATAGGTAATAAGGTGATTGTTAACTAAGAGCAATTTTTACGATAGTAGAAAGAAAGTAGAAAAAGACTATAAAGATTTGAATATAAAATTGATTAGGTGACACTATCTGTGGCAACATAATGATAGTTAGTCATTTCTCTTGGATGAAGTTTTTAATTATTCTCTTTTGATTTCAAATGCTGTGTCTGACAGATATAGGTGCTGTTAGTTATTATTCAAAAAAATATAATATTGGCAAGCATACTGCTCATCTGATAACTTCTTTGTACAAGTGAATTCACTTAGCTTAGTTACATTCCTTTCCTAATTAGATATTTAAAGTGAATTCTATTAGCGTTCAGTATGAATTAACATTAGATGGTTGAAGGCAATCGGTAGGAAGCCTTGGACCTAGGTTTCGTGCTGGTTGGCACTCGTCAGTAAGGCGTATCTGTAACCTTGAAGGAACTCATATTCCTTCTGAGACTGCCGATTGCCTCCAACCATCTAATACCATCAAATCAATGTGCACCGTGATTGCGAGCTAGCTAGAATGGTGGTTACTACTTTACTTACTTTACTTTACTTCGGCTATCTCCTACGGGAGGATGAGCCGGCTTCATGAACGTCTCGAATCATCGCTGCCCAGGCGCGGCGATCTGAAGCAAGGTTTTGGGATAGGGATATCCAATTCTTGTTCCACATACGGAGTCCGTAGACGGTTTGTAGCCCCAGGCACTCCATATCTGCCTTGACTGTACCAAGCCATGTCTTCAGCTGTCCGCCTCTGCGACATCGCCGAGATGGTAATGGCGAGGGATTTAGAACTGATTTGACCAGATCGTCATCTGGTCGGTGCAGAACATGGCCAAACCACCGAAGGCGGCGTTGTTGGACCAGTACTGGAATTTGGTTGATGTTGTAGCAACGACGACGCACTTCTTCGTTGGAGAGTTTGTCCTGCCAACGAACATGCAGAATGTACCTGAGACACCAATGGTCTAATACCTCGAGTCTGCGTAAATCTTCCGCGCGAAGAGGCCAGGTTTCACAGCCATACGGCAGAACGGGTCGTATGGAAGCTTGGTAGACCCGAATTTTAGTCCTGAGACTGATTTCTCTCTTGCTCCATAGAACGCTCCTCAGCTGTAGAAACGCATTCCGGGCGTTGGAGATTCGCGCATTCACTTCGTTTTTCGCTTGGCCGTTGGGGAGCATTATGGATCCCAGATATCTGAAGGATGGCACAATTTCAATAGGTGCTCCATTTAGGGATAAGATTTCATCATTGCCGGTGGATGTGTTCGAAAACATTTTGGTTTTGGAAGTGTTAATTTTTCAAGCCGATAGTAGGCGCGAGGTGATTTATCTGGTCGAGCGCCTGTTGCATATCGGGGAAGTTTTCAGCTAATGGTGGTTACATTACAACCTGACTGATAGAATTCAGTCTACACTAATCAGAGGACTAGATGCATCACACTAGTTACTAGTGTCAAATCAAAATGAATAAACCTTCTTGATAAATAATTTTTCACGTTAATGTTGTACTCTCCGTTGGTTGAGTTTCTTTTGGAACACCATCATTCAGTGGTGACTAGAGGAAGATCCAGCTGACAAGTCCCAAGTGCGCATCCTAGATTGCATTGCCAGTCATCATTTAGGAAACAACCACATGTTAATCCTCTGACATCACCGAAGAATCCGTTCTAGCAGCCGACATGTTAGCAGAGACACAAAATTTCGTTCCATTATGATCAGTCATTGCAATTGCAAAATAAATGATGCCTGTTGCATAAGAGGTGGCTGTCGTGGTCCAATGGGAATGATGGGTGCTGTGTTTTAGTCCCTGTGGAGACACCATCACACACTGGGGGGAGGGGGGGTTGCAGGTACGTCGAGCTGATGGGCTCCAAATGGGACGGAATGTACATATTACAGTCGGCCACTTAGTCTTCATGATGCAATGTAACTTTTCACATAATGTCAAGAAAGAGCTTCTTCATAAGATTTTTCAACTGGTTTCACTATAAGCGTTATATCCCTGTAGATGTAAACGCTGACTTTCAGTTGCTCTTTAGGAAGGGAAGACGAAATTAGACGTTTTGGATAATATCATAATAAATTTGTCACGAACCGACAACAGTCAGACGATCATCAAAACTGAAGCACTATTAAGTAAATGCTACATTTTAATTTGAAATTCTTCGGAAATAAGCATCTAACAAACTATGCAAGTTGTCAAAACAGTAATTATCAAGTTTTGAGGTGGACATTTGTATCGTCCAACGACTAAGTTAAAACTCAACTGTTTCAAATTCATAACTTCTATGAATTAGTGATATATCGTTGATGCCGTGCAATGTTATCGTGGCTGTTAATATTTTTTTTAATTCTTTCTATATTTTCTTTACCAAACAGAAAATAAAACTTGATCAAGGACCTCCATCTCCATACTTTGTCGATAAACTGTTAAGTTTTGTACCAAAGGTTTTATATGATACAGCACCACTTGGGAAGAATTTCGGTAGTGTACTGAAACAACCAGAATCAATATACTATCGGGTACGTCCACGTTATGTAATGAGAATATTGTTGCTAGCATCATGAGATTTTCATAGACACAATAAACACAGAAATAAGGGGAATTATAATTGCCTTAATGGATTACTGGATACCTTAATTTTACAAAAACATTGTGCTGTTATTAGAATGGTTTTCATATTATCCCATGAAAGCGGTTTCAGATTTCAGATGCAGATTATATTTACAACTATTGACTTATAAAGAAGTCGTTCGTTGTAATTCATTTCAGTGAATTAGATTCCTCAATAATTAGTTTACTTAAACTAATTTAAAATCAAGGCATACCACCTGTGCGTTCAATAACCACATCGCATACTTTTTAACAATCTATTGTGAATAAAATTTGATACCTGATGCATGCAGAACGCTTTCTTCCTTTGTATAAACTACCAGACTTTATTTAATATTTATTTAAAGTTGAATTAAGTGGTGTTTTGTTTTTAAATTGCTCGCTTTTTTAACAAGTTAGTTGTCTCAAAATTAAACATTGTTTCACAGTCTTTTCCGTTAAATTATTGATAAATGAGAATGCTTGTTGGATTGAGAATGAAATCTAGGTTATAGTATGCAAGTAGAACCAGTAAAATTCAGTTTACCACCTAATTTGCAAACTCTATGTAATCACACCACAAACCTCTGTACATATTTAATAAATCCTTACGATTCACTTATTTTCACCCTTAGGCTCAAAATTCACTGAGGGCATTACAGTTTTACTCATTAGACGATTGACTGATTGATTATCATGAAGATTTGTAGCCCCGTTTGTTGATACTGATGTCATTGTATTCTCTGAGTTCTATGATTTCTTTTTGAAGCTTTGATAGTCTTTCCAAATGCCATCTGCAACGCATACTTTATACTGATGTTGTTCAAAAAGACAGTGAAAGCTTGTTAAATAAACCACCTTAGTCATGAAATGCCGCTACGCCACTATGTTCAACTGATTGTTCTAATAGGTAGTATATCTGCTTAGAGTTTCCAGGAGTGTTCGTGTTATGTATATATATATATATATATATATATAATTGTTACTTCACTTTTTGAAATAAGGGATAAATAGTATATTGCATGCTGTTTCTAGGCTTTTTCAGGCGAAAGTTGGAGACAGGATCTAATTAATTTTCTGTATGGGTATTGTAGTAATTATTTTCCTGAAGAAGTCAAATTTTATTTACAGTGACGGTGAAACCATTATGAAGACAGCTGATAACTTGCGACTAACTTACTCCACAAAATATATGGCCATTGAAACAATTTTCTTCACAGCTCTCCACCCTATTGGTCTAGAGGTGTTGTAACAACGTATGTTTGTGAAGACAGTACTCTGCAGTTATATTATACGTATCAATGTGCCCTATTCTAATTCGTGCAGATGTATAAAATTTTTAGGAGATACCTCAACTTGAGTGATGATATTCAGTACTATGCTTTGTGAATACTTAATCCCAGCATCTTTATTTTGCTTTATGAAAGATGCATTGAGATAGTGGAGTTATTTAGCTACTGTAAAGCATTTTCATCATCTTGTAGCACGCAGACTCCAGGAGTGAGATAATGTTACGGAACTTGTCTGCAACTACTACTGATTGGAGCATTATCGGTGAATAAGTTGAAGGCGGCATGGACCTTTTTAAAACGAGTGCTCATACTAAAAAATTACTTGCTTTGCTTTTTTCAGTGACATAACATATTTAAATAAGACATTGAGACGACAAATTTTGTGAAATGATATCATTTCGTAGTTTCTTAATGATCGCTTTACAGGTATCATGGCTCACAATGATAAACTAAAATGTTTGACAGTTATTCAACTGTAAGTGTGCATGCTAATAATCAACTATATTTTAGTCGGTCAAGGCAAGCAAAGTCTTAAGTGTATTGTTTTCTGTACAGATACCTTGGGATGCATATGATTAACCCAAAGCGCCTCCAGCATGAAATTAAGCGAAATAATTGAGAAACAGTTATTAATAATAGTCTTGAAACCAGACGCAGCAATTGTGAAATACTTTACTTTATTGTTGCGAACCATGACAGACGTAAAGTGACTGTGGAAAAGCCATGAAATGATATCATCTCTCAGTGTTTGTCTTCTAAATGTCTTACTTAAATTTATCGAAGGGACTAACTGTTGCAAAGTAATACATTGTCGAGTGTCAATCATTTGTGATCTGTTGCCTCTGTGAGTATTGCTTTTTAGTCCACAAGTGATCTATATTTTATATCTGTCTCTACAGAAAAAGAAGGCCGTTTTAAATAGTTGTTAAAATGTCTAGGACGAGTGAATTTTCGGTAAATCAAGCAGCCTTGTACATTAAAATTACGAAAGCAGCATTTCACTACTTAATAGTAATATAACTGTTTTCACTTAAATTTTTCTCATTGAACAATCGAGATAAAAATAATTCTTACTTAGTAGGTCGATATATCAAATTCTGTATCTTAAGTGTAGACTGAATTTAGAAACTAAAGAAAATGTAAAAGTGTAATTCTGTCTGTTTTATTGATTCAGCAGACTAGTATTTAAGTGTTCAAAAATGAATAAAGATTTTTATGCAAATCTTGGTCACAGCCATACTTTATGTGAATTAAATTTCACGAAATTAAGTATAGAAGTATAATAGTCACTTCATTTGTCAGTTTATCTCAACCAAAGGTGTGAAATTTAATTTGACGTGAAGAAGATAACTAAACTTTAGTCCACGTATGGAGTGTCATTTCTAGCATCTTTCACACTGTAGAAGACTTTAACACGGTACTTACTGGACATGTAACATTTTCGCATTGTACGTTTTAAAGTTGTCATTCACTGTAAATGTTGTTGGGTGTGCGCACGCGCTCTTTTATGTTTGACTGCCGCTTGCCATTGCCACTGAAATACCTTTCGTGGGCTTATTCGCATCTACTCTCTTATCAGTTGCTTCCATCACCTCAATTAGAAAAGAGTTATTGATCGTCATTCAGATTCCTCACAACCACAGTTGATTGACAAACGCACAGTCACTCTTGAAGTCTGATACTTACTACTACATTTAATAAAACACTAGTGTAGGTTCACAATCGACGAAATATACACGTTGTAAAAGTTCTTGCAGTTTCTGTTAATCATCAGGCGCAATATATCCGATGAGGACAACAGTGCCAGGGTACCTAGAAAATCTCCACGATCATTTTTGCAGGCGAACTCTGGGTAACTATCTTCGATCTAGTCTTCTGTAAGTGTATGGGCTGCAACGCGATTCTTACTATTGTTCTGACGATTCAAGCGGATAATCTTTGTGCCTATAAGGTAAGACAATTAATGGAGGTAGGAAACCATCAATACCACATATTCCCATGTGTTCTACACCACATTTGGGTGTGATATATAGGTCATTTAAAATGTCAGCGTGAATGTAAGTGAAAAAAAATAAAAAACTAGCGAAAAAATCCACTAAAACTGACACAGATACTAGTTACAGTAAGACATTGATACTCCGGCTTACAAGTTTTAAAGATTGAATATATCGTTACTGCATAACACTTAATTAGTTCTTAGCAAAGCTGATGCGCACTAGTACGTATTTTATCAGTAGATTGTCTAATATGTAAGCACTGAAAATAAGACACAAAGTTGAGGCATTATAATGGTAAGGAATGATTTTGAGGATAAATTTTATTAACTTATATGAATAATAATGGCTGAGCTTGTGAAACTGTGTATGAGTTAATCAGCACAAAGTAAGTGCGGTATGGTATGACACCAACGCTTCTTCGGATGGACACTCGTGAAAATAAGACTTGAAACACTGTATGCATCTGAACGCAAACTAGCAGTTTAATTAGATAATATTTAGTTATTTCTATATAATCTCTGTTTTAGTCCTTGTTGAATTTCGATCTCTTGAAAGCTGCAATGTGAGTTCATTCTATGACTTATTTGAGCAGGTTCTTTCTCCGTAGGTTTCATTTAGAATTAATTAATTAATTCTGTAGGTCTACATTAACTGTTGCATTTTATATTTGCATATCGATACTCTCTTAATTTTATAAAAACGTTTATAAATCTATTGGTAAAATCACTTTAACAAGCAGCTGTTGCATAGAAGCATTTGTCACAATGGTGTATTTACGTCAGTCTTTCTATAAAGTGTAACATGACAAATACATTAGTAATAAATGTAGTAGTGTAAAACTAGTCCTTTTATTTTGACTGGCATTACTAGAACAGAAACATAGCGATTAACATAGGCATGTTAGTTACAAGCTTCTCTAGTCAAATTAGTTAGTGCTTTCGTTTTAAGATAAATGCTTAATAAGTATAAGGATGTTTATTCCCCATCATAATGTCAAAACTTTGTTACAAGATGGGAAGTTATATATCTCTTCTTAATTTATCATTGGTTTGAATGTCTTGGTTAAGTTGATTAGCATAATATTGTGGTGCCACACGTCTCACTTTAGATGTTAGAAAAAGATGGACAGTAACATAATACCGACACTTTAACCCCACCAAACTTGTTTTGTGTTTTACGAAAACATCAGACGAGATTAGCCAAAAAGACGGAAATCATTTCCATCACCACACTGGTCATACCAAAGAATGATAGCTGTTATTAAATAATTATTCCTAAAATCTTCATCATATTATGCTAAACACGGACGCGTTCAAGCGCTTTTAGAGCTTGCACTAGTGAACAACTTTCAAACAGAACATCATTCATAAGTGTGGCGTTTGAGTGCTATTCGAGATGATACCTTTTTCTTATACTTTCAAGTCTGAATACCTCAAATTTATTTTGTCTCAAAATTCATTATTTCTGTTCACCTCTTTTCATTTTTTCATCTGTTACATCAGTTCATTCGTTTTTGAATACAAGTTTTGTATGCTGTTGTGCAGTGTGATTAATGGAATCGTTGATCTTCGACAAAGATGCTTGCCTGTTTGTGTCATGAGATTGTATCTGTGTAACTTAAAAGAATCGGATTTAATCGAATGTGAATCAATAAGTTGAAATCGCTGTAATATTGTTTGAAAGATTTATGGTTAGGTGTGAATTGTTTACCTGATAAAGTTTCATTCTTTTCTTCATTCATTTACCTTTTCGAAGTGTGATAACGTGGATCAATACTCTTCTATGCAAAGTTTTACGGTCATCAGTGAAACACACATTCAATTTTTAAAATATTTTTTCTGAAATGTATAGACACATTTAAAAACTCTACACCGTATTGTTCATAATTGATTTACTTGATGCCTAGAAATTTTTTTCCTTTTTTATCTAATTTCATTTTATTCACAGAAAGCAGATATTGTTGAGGTGGAGTTTGTCAGTGCATCACCACGTAATAATATACGTTCAAATGGAACGTACTTGACTGTTGAAAGGTTGGACGAAACGCTGCAAAAATGGGATATTTTTCATACGGATGCAAATTGGGAGACAAAGTAGGTCACCTCTCTCTCTCTCTCTCTCTCTCTCTATATATATATATATATATATATATATATATATATATATATTTATAGGTCGCTAATCGGCAGAAGTCAGAATTCCATTGTGGGAAGAATTTATTTTGATAAATTCTCACAATGTTATCAAGGAAGCTGGTATGATTATGAGCAATAAACTGTGCTCGAAACGCCATCATAAAATATTACTGTATAACACTGTGAAAATTTATCAGAATCTTATTTACAATGCAATTTTACTCAAGCACAATACACAAGTTCTATTCTTATTTCAAAGAAGTCAGAATTAGCGAGTCAGTGGCTGAATGGTGCGGGTGCTTACCTTGTATATGACGAAAAGCCTATACTGTACTATCTGGTCTAAACTGGTTTCCGAAGTGATGTTAAGGTAGTGATTAAAACTGAAATCAATTGAACTCCTAGAAACTAAAACTCGACAACAGTTTGTTTTTACTGACTTCCAAAGACTGCGATTTGATTATTCTTTCTCGTTATTATGATTGGCATTCGTGTTAAATGCATGAGAAGCATTGTTCTTATGCACACAAACAGATGATTCAATCTGTTAGAGAAGAAATAGCACAGTGAAATGAGAGGAAAGAAACAATGGCATGTCATAGTGAACGGGTGTCGATACAAGAAGAGACAGAATAGGTGAAGGCCTATTAGTGGTAGTTTAGAAATTGTTGAAGTAATCAGATATAAATACATCCTTAATTGGAAAGATATTTTGCCATTTCATTTCTAGTTTCCAAATATTCTTCAAATATTGAGAACTCGAACCAAGATATCCACATCTTTCTACGTGCTTAAGACCAACTGCATAGATTCATACTGTGTTCCCATCTATCCAGTTTTCCAACATTACTTTTATCATCTACCATTGATATCAACGAGGATGTTTCAGCCACTTCATTCGATAAATATTTGTCACGTCATCCACTGATATTTGTTCCCCACGAGTGCATGTAGTCAGCAACTCCTTACAATTCTGTGCTCTATATGGAATGACAACTGCTGAGGTCCATGTTTTCGGGATACATTTTCGACAGTCTAGAAATGGTAGTTCACCGACGTCTGATTCAGCTTCCGAAGTGAACTGAATTCTGGGAGATACACAGTTTGTTTTCTCCAGGCATGAATTGTGTATATCTCGTTTTAGTACTACAAAAGTATCATCTACATATCTTAACCATATTTTAGGAGTGAGTATGCATGAAAAGATGTTATTTTCAAATTTATTCATGAAAAAGTCGGCGACTATTGGGCAGATGGTGAACCCATGGCAACACCATTTGTCTGTCTATATAAACTCCCTTTAAATGTAAAATAATTATTTTCTAGACAGAATTTCAAGCTCTTAATTATTTCACTGTTGTCCAGTGGACATCTTTGTGATAGCGTTGTACCTGATTCTAGTAGACTGCAAATGACATCAAGACTTTCGGTAATAGGTATACTAGTATATAATGAGTTAATATCACAGCTTACCATAATGTCTTCTTAATCAATTTCTCGGTGTTCTATTTGGGATTTGAAATCCTGTGAGTTTCTTACAATATTTTGAGTATCCTTTTGTAGTGGTTGTAGTACCGAGAGTAAGTATTTAGATAGGTTGTATGTCGGTGAGTTGGTGAAATCTATTACTGGTCTCAATGGAACTGTGAGTTTATGTATCTTTGGTTGACCGTAGAATCTTGAAGGTACATAAGATTTTGGTTTTAGCTTAAACCAGAGAGAATTTTCAATTTTGGGTTTCATTTCTTGAAGGAGTCTGTTTGTATTTAGTTTCATTTTGTTGAATTCGGCGGATTTCTTCTTCTCTTCAATAAGTAACTATGATCCTTCAGATAGGTGTTTAATCGCCTTCTTTTCATAATCCGTTCTGTTCATTATCTCAGTGACGCGTTTCCCCTGTCGGTTTTCGTTGTAACGATGCTTTTGTCTTTCTTCAAATTTCTTAAGGCTTCATATTCTTGTTTGGTGAGATTAGATGGTATGTTTCGTTGTGTGATTAATATGTGTGATATCTTTTGACGAGCAGATTGTGATTCTTCATTGGTGAGTTGTTGTAGAGCAGGTTCGATCATAGGTGCTATTTCCTGGACCGATAATGGCTTTCTAGTGATATTGAAATTCAGAGCTTTCTGTAGTAATGAGATTTCATTTTCGGTTAGTATCTTGTCTGACATGTTATGTATGGCTGTAATATTCTTCATATCATTTTCTGAGGTTTACTTTGGTTGTTTCTTTTCTTCGAGTTTCAATAATTTTTCTATTTGTCTTCTTTTAGTGACATTATGAAAATGAGATTCTCGTTGATTAAACAATTTTTGAAAGGATTCATAGACATGGCTTGTAACAAGTAATGTTAAACAGTCGTCTATATTTTTGATTCTCGTTCGATAAGATTCAAATTTGACGTTGCAGTTATGTATTTTTTCTCGTAAAAATACTTTGAAGGTATGATTTTCAGCGAGTATGGATTTGTGCGAATATTCAAGAGGTTTAACTCGTAGTGACTTTGGAATAATTGCACTTTGTAGACAGCGTACGTTGAGAATACGATGATTATAGAAGTTACATTTGTGCTTCGATAGAGTAATCCGGTGATGAAATACATGCCTAACACACTAGCTTATTACGTTCAGGATACTAATTTCACCTATATCTTTATGATTGTAATAGTCATTTCTGTAACTCAGGTCAACTGACTATTTTTCTTGGTAGGAAATCTATTTTTGATTGGCAGGAAATATAAGTTTCACAACATGCATATGATAAATTTATCCGGAAATGATAAGTTGTTGTTATTCTTAATATATAACTAAGTTCTACCACTTCGTACGGCAGCCATCAATAAAGTTATACATGGTTATATAAGTGAGTTCAGGTGAAAAACCTCGATCAGTATGAAACATTCTTTCTGCACTCCATCTGCACCTAGACATCGACACAACACTCCAGATTTAACTGACTTTTCTGCAGTAGTAAATGCTTTTTAATTAATTTATTCTTAAGATTTTTCTGATATGTAGAAGTGATTATGTTACCTTGAATAATTTCTCCTACCCCAGATAATCTGGACACTTAACTACCTACACATAGAAGTAATAAATAATAAGTTATTTGGTACATCAATTGGAGTGAACTTTCAATGTGAAACGGCAAAATAAATTGCAGTAGTTCATGTTATCACACCATAAATTTCATATAAAAGTAGGGGAAAGAAGGAAAGGAATTATAGATACAAATATATGGAAGGTAGAATAATTTCATAAAGAATAATGATGATCTATTGGATCAGTGAGTTCATATGAAGGAAAAGCATTCACTCCATTGATAATAACTTCGAGCCACGTTAACAACATATTCAGGGCATTAGTTCTTAGCATTTTGAGGACACATGGCTGAAAACTTACACACACGTGACTCATACTAACAATGCAAAAAATCATGATTTTGTGCTATTATAGTCTGACTAACTCCGATTTCTCCGTTGTGTATGATCATTATTATTCGTAATATTCATATTCATTAAGGGTAATAAATGTATGAAGTTTTTGATTTTTCCAAATTAATTTTATGTCAACTAACACTGCTGGATGACATGGCATATGTTACACTTTTCAGTACCATCCCGATCGATGCAACTAAATTACTAGATTAGCTGCCTTCCCAACCTAATGGACACTTGTACTCCTAAGCTCACTTTTATTCACTATATTATACCACTGAACACAGGAAACAAAACGCAAACATCTTTCCTCGAAAACAGCAGAAGTCATCATCTCTCACTTTCCATGACCATATCACATAAAACTGAAGAATGATGAAGCGAACAGCCATCTGTCTGTCTGTTTTCGACATAGAAATTTATACCGATGTGCAGCAGTTAAAGTCGCCACACTCCACTTAGTACATAAAGCAAGAGATGAAAGTAAAAGAAAGTGCAAAATAGCGCCAGAAAACAGAGATATGATGCAAAAAGAATAGTGATATGGAAGAACAATAGAGTTTTATTGGATACTACAAATCACAGAGAGTGAACGCATCCGCACCATTGACAACGATTTTGAGCCATATCACCGATTGTCTCTAGCCATTGGTTTCTACCGTCTCGAGGACCCCAAACCAGGAAGTCTACACCTTCCTACGTGGCTTAGACTAACTGTTGTGGGTTTCATTGACTAGTGCCATCTATTGGTTTGACCGACGCTAGATCTTTTCCAGCCTTGACCCTATGTCAGCTAGCATTGCCCGTCGAGAGTGCGATGACTAGGCACACGTAACACATATCCTAACCATCTCAGTCGATGTAGCTAGCTTTACAGTCTCGTCGATTGATATCCCCCTCCTTACCTAGAACTCGACCGATGCCTCACCTCAATATTGCTCACTCTATCATACGACTTCACACGGGAGATAGAACGCAGGCACCTATGATCAAAGGCAGCTAGACAAGCTTTTCATGTCTTCCACCTTCTCTGACTATTTCTCACAGCCATAAAGGAGGACGGAGCGGACTGATGAGTAGTACACATGCCCTTTGGTCAATAGCCGGATATCGCGTCTACACCAGGAATGGCGTGAGTTGTCACATGCGAAACGAGCCTTCTGTATCCGTGCTGAGATTTCGTCAGGGATCAACCTGTTAGAGCTGATGCAACTTCCCAAATAAGTGAAGTGGTGGTCAACACGCTCTACCACTTTACTCCCTAGCTTTAAGCTAGGAGTCAGTGTAGTCCATTCCTGTCGCATCACCTTACATTTGATAGTAGGAGCGAATCACATGCCAAACATTCGTAGATTCCAGCTCAAGGTGTTCAGAAGACCCTGCATTTTGTCAGCGTCTGTCTTCACCTGGGAGGACTATATCATCTGCATATTCTAAGTCAACGAGATTATTTCCTGGTAACAAGTCAATCCTTGAGTTTCTGAAGTCAGTTAGGGTTGACTCCACTAGTATACGTATGATGAAACTGAATAGAAATGGGGACAATGGGAATCCCTGACCAACACCACTGGTTGTCACCACTTCAGGAAACAACTCGCCACAAAGTCTCACCTGGCTGACTGCATGAGTTCGAGTAGAGTTCCTTGATCAGTGCAATGTATTTCATCGAGATTCCCTTTACAGCCAAGCATCGCCATAGTACCTCTCGGTCGACGGAATCGAATACCGCCTTCAGGTCAATAAAAATATAACGATTGTTGGACGCCGGTAAGTATGCCTATGTTCCAGAATCTGTCGAAGTGTGAAGATATGATCAATGCACCCTCTTCCTGGTCTAAAGGCTGTCTGGATCTCTTGTGTTTGTTCCTCTTGTGGGCCGCTTGTTTTACTCATTGTTATTGAGCCTAGAACTCCAGATATCATTTCAGTCAAGCTAATCCCTCTGTGATTATCACAGGAAGACTTGTCTCCCTTCTTGTATGTGGGGATAATCGGTGACCTACACCAAGTCGATGGGACTTCCTCTGATCCCCAGACGCTGCCTAATACCTTAGTTAACGCAAACAGTAGCGTCATCTCACCTTTGACAAGAGCAAATCGTATTCAGGGTGTTATGAGGGAAAATATTTGTTTTTGTAACTCTACCTCAAAGCTGTGCAGATATATTGGTTCTCAGTTATCTAATATTCAGGAAACTGAATTTAGGTAGCAGACAATATCATATGTATTCTTTTAAGCGACGACAACTTCCCCTGGTAACAAGTCGACTCCTAAGTTGCTCAAGACGACGCGTGCCACACCAATTAGTATACCAATGATAAAATTAACCACAGATGAATACATAATTTCCTATGATATCTAGTAGTTTTTTGAGTAATGCAATATGCCTTCTCGGTCCTCTTATTGTGACCATACTTCAACATATCACCTGTCGACCATTGGAGTCAAATGCTGTCTTCAGGTTAGAAATATGGATGGTTTTGAAAGCTGTTAAGGACACCCATATTTCAGAATTGGTTAAAAAGGTGAAGATATGATCAGGTGCAGACTTGAAGCCATCCTTGGAGTCAGTGCCTTAATCTGTATAAGATCATGAACTCTGGAGTTTGGTATACTATTCTAGTCAATCTAATGCCCATCTTAATTATCACAGTAATATTTGTCTCCCTTTTCTATAAATCAGTACAATCAATGATATAAACCAGTACAACAAGACTATCCCAGATTCTCAAAAACAGTTCACCACTACCACACTTAAATAGCTCTGGAGTAATACCATGAGGTTGCGTTGCTTCGTTTCGTTTAAGAATGAAGACAGCTTCTGCAACCTCAGTTTCAGTTGCTGAATCTATGTCTGCATGGTAGACAAATTTAATGTGACTGACAGCCACTGGATGTGCTATTCAAAGTTTTCCCTGCAGTTTTCCAGTCATTTATATCGAAACGTAATTAAATTAATATCCTCCTCGTAGATGATTTCATGTACTGTCGGATTTTCACAGCCACATTCTCTGTACATCTAAATAGGTGTCTAGTATTACCTACGACTAATGTTTTTTCCATCTGTCTGCTTTTTCTTGCTCGCCGCAGTTCCTCTTTACGATGACAAATAGTCAGCTTAAATTTGATGCGCTTTTGTTCTTCGTCATGTCTTGATTCCATTGGAATCAATCTTGCTACATCTGTCAGTTCGGATAAGGCACGAGGAATCTGCTGTCATTAACTAATCTTTAATTGTTAGATATTAAGAGACTTCAGGAGTATTTTTACAATGGACATTCTTTTAAGTCGGACTTCTTGAAGACACCGTTACTGTCATTCTCAGGTATGAGATGAGTTCTTTCTTCACTTAATAAAGACTCTGTGTTCGCATTAAGTTAGAGGCGCAGTGTTTTAGTAGCTGTTTTGCCCCTATATCCGTCCTGTCGAAGGCGTATAGATGCACGGACCGTTGCTTGTGTTCATAGTTCATTTGATTTTGGTGGTTCCCATTTGAAGCAACGTCTATTCTTATGTTTTTATTTTAGTGGTTAAGATGAACAAGTGATTATCTGAGTCGAATGGCAAACGACCAATATTATTTCCGTCTGGTCTGTATGGGGTTCTTTAGATTCCATCAGCAAGCATTTCCGTGTTTTACATCTTCCCTCCTTCAGCATTACGCATTATCTCCAAAGATGACTATCTGGGTATTTGACTTTTAACAACAATCTGAACAACTGTTGACAGGACTCAGTCTCTACTTCTTCTGGGCTACAGTTAGTGGTAGAGTAGGTAGAGATTACGGCAAGATCCTGATGGATATCATATTCTCTCCTAATTCTCACGGAACCATTCCACAGGAGAGCACTAGTGGAAATCTACGGTTGAATAAGTGAAAAGATAAAGTTTCATTAGCTGAAGGGAAGTGATGTAATCATCTTAGCAGAATAATGTTAAGGTAATTAGCAGTGTTTCCGAACAGAGAAATTCAGGTTATCAGATGGTTCAGATGATTTATATTCGACAGTTAATTTGCGAGGTATGATGTGCTTATTGAAATGAATTACTATATTAAATTCCGGTTTCATGACAGGTATATAGTGAGAAGTGAGTTGAAGTATCATTGAATGAATCATTTTTGTTTATGTCCTCTAATTGAATTATTAAATTATTTCCAACCAGTTCTTCTCTCCTTTCTAACCATAATTCTTATCGATTTTCTCCTAGACATTAATTAGGTTTTTGCTTACTATGTGATTCTTTTTTATCTTTTCATATCTCCTGTCATAAATTAATGAATGAATAAACTTTCATTTCAAATCTTGTGCGTCTGTGTGTTTCGTGAGGGAAAGTTTTCCTTCCTTTTCCATCTTTGCTTGGTACTGAACTTGTTTAGTACTTATCTTGACTTAGTAAATATTGAATCTACTGAATTTTAGTTATTTGTGAATCAATATGTGACATAATGCTAATAAAACCGACTGAGTTTTAATGTAAAAATAACAATGTTATTTTAGCTTAAGAACAAATAAAATCCGCAAGTAAATTACTGTGGTAGGTATTTTGTCTTCAGTTTGCAGCTTGTTACTTTCTGTCAGTGCTTTTTCTCCTTAAAGTTACACTGTGAATTCATCATTGCTTTAGGATAGTTTCGTTTCTTTTGTTTTCGTGTACTTTTTTCTACTCAGCCGCTACATTACTACTGACTGATTGGCATGAGTAGCTGGACACTACTCACATCAACCAGTAGCGCATGCTAGCCACCTCTAAATAATCTAAACAACGACCATCTGTTTTCCCTTGTTCGGTGCATGGTTTATCAACCAGGTATTTTTTATTTTTGATTACAGCTTGATTTCACACTATATTTTTGGTACAATTATGGAATTTTCAGCATAGATATCAGGTGTGCGTCGGAAGGGGATCGAACCTCGGACTATGTGCATAGTCGGCGAGAGTCCTAACCACTGTGCCACCGACGCACCTATTGGGCTTCAGCTTAGAGGGCCATTTCAGCTCAAATCACCGGAATTACGGCTAACTACTTGCGTAAACTGGTCATACGTTAAATCAAACTCGCTATTTACACGGTGCTAGGCGAAATTTCACAACATTTTCTTTAGGGAACCGAAATTATACAGGTCACAATTTGTGGTCTGCTTGATATCATAAATGGCAATCAAGAAGGTAAGCAAAGATGCATGACGCTGCATAGTACTGATTGGCTAAGAGTGGTTGTATACCACTCAGATTAACCATTTCTGCTTCCTAGCCACAGGACGGTTGGTTAACTTGTTTGAGACCGAGCCCATCAGTGATAAACCTGGTATGACCCATCTCGAAGATTGTGATTTGAATAGTTTTGATTCCCGAAGGAGAGTAAGGTGAAATTTCACCTTGAACTGCATAAATTGCAATTTAAGAACTTGGCTTTTCAATTCTGAGACTAAGGACGACTGTTTCGTCCCATTTCGGGACTGTCTGACGGCACGCCGGGGTTTAAAACCCAGGGCCTTCTGGTTAAAAGGCGAGCTTGCAGACCATTAAGCCACTGGGACCCGATCCACTAACCAGCTTATGAATTCTAAATTCTGCCAATTCACAACATAGAGCGACCACTTCACAATTTCAACCTGATTTACTCTACTGGTCAGAGCCTTCCACTAGAACAATAGGTAACTGCCTGAATAGGGCAAGTCGCTAGTCAGCATCGGCCCCAACCAATCAACCAAAAATCCCTACAAAACAAATACCTAAAAATCAAGAAATATAAGTACAGATAGTAATAATATTTTTAATAGTGTGAGATGTAGTTTCTTTACATGTAATTATAAAAACATAAGTATATCTAATTTAGGAGAAGTCGATGGGAAAATTACTAAATGACCCCTTAAACTACTTATATTTAGAACTGATTGTATGTTGCCAAAAGAGATTTAACAAACTAGTTTTGGTGTGATCAGAATGTTGTCGCTAGAGGTCAACTACTCTAAATAGATATTTCATGTACCGGGATATTAGCCATACCTAATGTGTGAGGCATGATAGTGATGATGAGAGACTATGGTCAAACCTGGACCCGATTGAAGAGGGCAGCCACAAATAGAATCAATTGGAGATATATTCTTGAAACCTTATGTTCCACTCAGAATCGAAGGGAATAATAATGATAACATTAAGTTACTAAGGCTGAAGGAAGGGGTGTAAGATTCAACCCTAGGATCAACTTAGTGAGCCAGAGACAATGAGTCACATATCAGCATAAATATATGACTCGTTCAGAATTCAATATTTTGCTTTACATTTGGTGTTGGAGAAATATCCAGCTACAAACCAATGATATATAGGAATCGAGACTATACATTAAAAAAATCAATTTCTAAATAGAAAGAGACGATACTAGCTCTAAATGAAGTATAAAAACGAGCATTATCGTACAGATCCATATAATAATATCTACTTATTTCTCTTTACAGAGCTAAAATTGGTTGAGGTTGAAATCTGAGATAGGATTTACCACCTCTGAAAGATTGTCGTTACCTATGAGTGTAATACAAAATAGTCCAGCGAGCCTGTAAATTCACCGCCAGCAAAACAACGATATCGAATGTTATGAATTTATATGGAGCAACGTAGTTAGACGTTTCATGCATTACAACTATCTCTCTTATATTTCGAATATCTTTTTTATTTGTGCGATCACATATTTCTATAAATCTGTGATATACTACATGTAGTTGTTCATACTATTTCTCATTTGTTTACGGAGACATTTATTCTGAAAGATTGAAAAGAAAAGGCCTTCTTGTGAACCAAGCAGGCATTGATTCAATGGCTTGAATGGTATACGTATGTGAATCACTAAGTGAATAACAGGTTAAAGATACCAAAAGCACGCTTTGAACTTATAAGGAAATATCGCGGTCTACATTTTTCTACAGTTTTTATGAAATTACTACAATCATTTGTTCAAAGCCTGATTTGTGGCTTCTGAAGCGACGACAAGAAATCTTAATAAAGTAATCATTTACAACGTAACCTATAAGCTCTTTACCTTGTGTCAAACATTCCTTTTTTACTTCAGTTGAACATCATTTTCTGCATCTTACAAATCAACTGATTTCTATCGAATAACCTGAAGTGTGTTGCAAGTCTTACTGTTACTTGATCTGATAAATATTTTCAATTGTATAAAAACTGAAGAGAACGAAAGAAATAACAAAATAGATTAATTGATACTGCTCCAGTTTACTTTTCAAGCCTTCGCTATTTATTTCAACTTAGCGAATTTCACTTTAGAGTTACGCTGCCTTATCTACCTGAAAAAAAAATCAATGTGTACCTAACTTTATTCACACGATAGAAAATCACATACAGTACTTTTCACGGATAAACTGTGTACACATAATTCCTTTGATTGTACATTTTGACGGGAAACTCCTCCACACTCTTGCTAGTGAATTTATAGAAGACAATGATATTCAATGGAAGCCTGAACAGTGAACGGCAACTTAGGTTCTTCCGACACACTTTTACGATGAAATCTAGGGAAAGAAGCCACGTTATCACTTGTTTGTCTACAAAATGTTGGTTTCATCGGTTAGTGTACTTTTTTTTTTACTTATGTATGTTGATGTAAGTTTTCTAATGATTTAAGTGGATTTAGCGATCGAACATCGTAGAATTGACGAGTACAATGATGCAGTAAGTTAACTCTAACATATGTCATTGTGTAAGAAAAGTCAATTTTGCGTTAACTGTCAAATAACAGAATGCAAAGTAGAAAGTTTTTCAGATCAATTTGTCAAGTAGTTTACAGCCTCCAAAGCCTCAGGATGGTCGGGGGTGGGTGCCTTGCGCTGCGGGTTGGCCACCCCTCCGCACACCTCTTGAAATGCTCCCATATGACCGGGCGTCTTACATAGCCTCTCCTGAGGAAGTTCTACTCACTGCCTTCACGTGGCGGAGGTGTTTCTCACCAAAGTGAGAGGGCGAAAGCGGATGCCCGGCGCTCTCCATCGGGTTGACTGTCCATTGGATGACAGTCTAGGGGAGATGGCTAAACCCTGATTCCAAACCTCCAACGATTGGCGTATGAAGCTCACTGGAGCTCACCGGCAGACGTATGGACAAAGGGCTTGTTGGTTTTCCTGGATGTCTGGCCCCATTCAAAAAGGCGTATGAACCGAACTCCGGTCATCGGCTGCCAATGGATAGTGGACTCCTTACTCCACTCCTACTGCCTTGTAGGTCACACTTGGTTGTGTAAAGGCTAGAGCTGCACTCTCAAACAAAAGGCCGAGCGATGCTGGGGACATCACTCGTACCAAATTCCCATGAAACTTCATGAACTCTCTTACAAATTGCCGCGCCTGGGCAGCGATGATTCGAGACGTTCATGAAGCCGGCTCATCCTCCCGTAGGAGATAGCCGAAGTAAAGTAAGTAAGTTACAGCTTATGCATTCGTTTTAACACTATTTTTTATGTTAGGGAAAAATTGTTTAAATGTGACTTGCTTTTACAATGGTTTACATATCTCTCTAACATCGAATCATATAAACAGAAGCCGACTAAAGTAGCCTATGGATTAGTTCTCATGCCGATGGGGAATCAAATCCGGATATTTTATCACTGAATCACCTATACCCCAGGTTCCTTATTGCTACTGCCTAATGTAGAAAATGAATTGTAAAAATTCTTGTGTTGTGTTTACCGATATATATATATATGAGCTTAAAGAACACCTTAATGTTACAAATTATAACATACGATTGGTTCTACTCACAAGCAGTGCTTCAATTCACTGTGTATTACATTCATTGTAGATTTATTTGGAAAAGAAGAGGATTCCTTGCATGGTTACTTGGTCGAAGTGTTGCAGTTATCCAGTGGACAGTTAGTTCTATCGATGGTCAGTGTATTCCAGGTATCTATAGAATACGATATTTTGGTACATACAGAAGTATTTTTGGAACTAAAACAGACTTTTCTGGTGTTACAAATAAATTTACAATACTATGCAAATAAAGTAGCAGAAAATAAATAATCTATAAAAACTCGAAGTATGGAACAGCATTGAAGACGGACGGAGAGAAATAATTTTTGGATGTAGTGGAATAATGTTCGTTTGCCTACCTGATATTTAATTCATCTGCTCTTTTAGTCTTTCATCATATTTAACATCATTTTGTTATAACTGTACACCAGTTTCCTACTCATCGCAACACTGCATAGAAATGATAAATAGGATTACTCTAAAAACTTTTTATTTCAAATTTTACGGATTCTGTAATTTTTCATCGCTTTACAGGTTTTATTACCTATTGTACTGATCTCCATATTTGAATGTATACCAGGTAATTAGATCCTATTTCAGTAGTTATGATATCGGTGAATATTTTATTCAGATTTGTCAGTAGTCTTTCTTTTGTTTTCTCTTTAATATTCATGCGTAATGGAAATTTAATTTTGTCGTACATTCATTCATTTGAACTTTATGGGACCTATTTTTGGTTTTAGATCTACTTAAAAAAAAGAAGTCTGATGACTACAGTACTAATAAAAAAAATGCATTGGGTTCAAAGTTGAAAGTCTATTGTTTGTTGGATATATCTTGATTAATAAATTATTATCTTTTTTGATGCTTTGTACTGACCAGTAATACTATAGATCAGTGGAAAACAAAGATTTAGTACTTTTTCCTTGTACACAAGGTAGAGGTCCAAAGTACTCAGTGCGGCAAATGACAATGAGAAATAAAACAGCAGGATGGATGGAAGCAAACTGAAAATTGTAGTTTGTATACACAGTTCGTAGTTTACCATCTATGTAGTGTGAAGGTGTCTGAATTATACTGATTTTCGTCGCTTTCCACACGATTTATAGACAGTTGTGAATAATCCTTCTGCTGAGATGACTGGCTGGTTTCAAAATAGAACTTTGTACCGATGTGCAGCAGTTAAAGTCGCCACACTCCACTTAGTACATAAAGCAAGAGATGAAACTAAAAGAAAGTGCAAAATAGCGCCAGAAAACAGAGATATGATGCAAAAAGAATAGTGATATGAAAGAACAATAGAGTTTTATTGGATACTACAAATCACAGAGAGTGAACGCATCCGCACCATTGACAACGATTTTGAGCCATATCACCGATTGTCTCTAGCCATTGGTTTCTACCGTCCCGAGGACCCGAAACCAGGAAGTCTACACCTTCCTACGTGGCTTAGACTAACTGTTGTGGGTTTCATTGACTAGTGCCATCTATTGGTTTGACCGACGCTAGATCTTTTCCAGCCTTGACCCTATGTCAGCTAACATTGCCCGTCGAGAGTGCGATGACTAGGCACACGTAACACATATCCTAACCATCTCAGTCGATGTAGCTAGCTTTACAGTCTCGTCGATTGATATCCCCCTCCTTACCTAGCACTCGAACGATGCCTCACCTCAATATTGCTCACCCTATCATACGACTTCACACGGGAGATAGAACGCAGGCACCTATGATCAAAGGCAGCTAGACAAGCTTTTCATGTCTTCCACCTTCTCTGACTATTTCTCACAGCCATAAAGGAGGACGGAGCGGACTGATGAGTAGTACACATGCCCTTTGGTCAATAGCCGGATATCGCGTCTACACCAGGAATGGCGTAAGTTGTCACATGCGAAACGAGCCTTCTGTATCCGTGCTGAGATTTCGTCAGGGATCAACCTGTTAGAGCTGATGCAACTTCCCAAATAAGTGAAGTGGTGGTCAACACGCTCTACCACTTTACTCCCTAGCTTTAAGCTAGGAGTCAGTGTAGTCCATTCCTGTCGCATCACCTTACATTTGATAGTAGGAGCGAATCACACATGCCAAACATTCGTAGATTCCAGCTCAAGGTGTTCAGAAGACCCTGTATTTTGTCAGCGTCTGTCTTCACCTGGAAGGACTATATCATCTGCATATTCTAAGTCAACGAGATTATTTCCTGGTAACAAGTCAATCCTTGAGTTTCTGAAGTCAGTTAGGGTTAACTCCACTAGTATACGTATGATGAAACTGAATAGAAATGGAGACAGTGGGAATCCCTGACCAACACCACTGGTTGTCACCACTTCAAGGAACAACTCGCCACAAAGTCTCACCTGGCTGACTGCATGAGTTCGAGTAGAGTTCCTTGATCAGTGCAATGTATTTCATCGAGATTCCCTTAACAGCCAAGCATCGCCATAGTACCTCTCGGTCGACGGAATCGAATGCCGCCTTCAGGTCAATAAAAATATAACGATTGTTGGACGCCGGTAAGTATGCCTATGTTCCAGAATCTGTCGAAGTGTGAAGATATGATCAATGCACCCTCTTCCTGGTCTAAAGGCTGCCTGGGTCTCTTGTGTTTGTTCCTCTTGTGGGCCGCTTGTTTTACTCATTGTTATTGAGCCTAGAACTCCAGATATCATATCAGTCAAGCTAATCCCTCTGTGATTATCACAGGAAGACTTGTCTCCCTTCTTGTATGTGGGGATAATCGGTGACCTACACCAAGTAGACGGGACTTCCTCTGATCCCCAGACGCTGCCTAATACCTTAGTTAGCGCAAACAGTGGACTTACACCACAGTCCTTAAACACCTTTGGAGTCATTGCATCAGGTTCCGCTGCTTTGTCTCGTTTTAGACAAATGACAACTTATGTGACCTGAGTTAGTGACGGAGGACGTGTGTCTATATCCCATTCAGGGAGGTGTTGCATTCTCAGTAAGTTGAGCTTGGCTGTAGGCCCATTAAACTGCTCCTCAAACTGTTCTGTCCAACGTTGTAGTCGTCTATCCTGGGAGCTAATTATAGTGCCATCTTCCTAAGAGATTGTTTCACTTATCGCTTCCCTTTCACCACCTGTTTCCCTGATAAGTCTAAATATTTGTCTCGTGATACCATTCATCGATGACTTCTTCATCTTCATCGCCCACCACTGTTCACGGATGTTGCGAAGACTTTCTGTTAGTTTTCATTTGAGCAGCTTTCGCTCCTCATCATATTAGGAGCTCACCGGAATCATTCTTCCTTTGTCAATCAGTTCCGATGAGGTACTAGAAATCCACTGGTTCTTACTAAGTTTTGCTTTAAGGTTATTAACTGCCTTTACAGCTGTGTCTACCTACAGCTAACTGTATATTGTGTCAGGTTAAATCATGAGAAGTCCTGCTGTCGACCTCAGACACTCGTTTCGCTATTTATTCGTTAAATAGGGACTGAGAGTCTCGATCTAGTTGGGGACGTAACTGTTTCGCTACCGTCAATTTCTTATGTCCGCTTAGTCGTAAGCATAAATGTGCGCGAACCAGAGCGTGATCAGAGTCTACGCACGTGTTCCAGAAGGAGCCAACGATACCCTGTCACTATTTAGTCTATCTGTGTCCAGCGTTGACTTGGTGATAGAGGTCGGTCGCCAGGTTACACAGTATCTCTCTTCGTGCCTAAACTTAGCGCTGATCCGGAACAGATGGTCTGGACAGAATTGTGGAAGACGATCACTGTTGTCGGTTCGTCGGCCGGGAACTCCATACCTACCACCAACATACTTCTCAGCCTGGCACAACTTCCATACTTGGGCGTTGAAGTCGCCTGCTATAACAACTATATCTGAACGTTTTGCTTTTTGTAGCAAATTAGACAGTCATGTAGAAGTCATCCTTTAGTTCATCCGAAGTGCAGTCGGTTGGGGCGTAAGCGGAGACTACGAAAAGGCAACGACGGGTAGCGCCGTCTTTCCTTCTTTTAATGGACCCATTTAGACGGACTGCACATACACGACTATCTACTGGGATCCGGTCAATAAGTGATTTTTGTGCCCTAACACTCAGTGCTATCCCTACACCTGTGAGTCCTCGCGAGCTAGCTGGGGGGTCTCCTGACAGCCTTAAGGTGAATTTTTCAGATTCGCCTTCTTGACCGGGTGAGGTTAAATGAATGGCCACACTCGGGTCTTGCATGTGTGTCTCCGAAACACAACATGCATGCATGGCTCGAGATGCCAGAGTTCCGACCAGTGATGCCTGTTGTCCGATTACTTGGAGGGTCCTGACCTTAATTAAATATTCCTATATGAAGTTGGAGACGAGGCTACCGGGGGTGTTTCTATTGCTCTCACCGTTGTTTGTGGTCACAGAGTGAAGTGAAGATGACTCACTAGCCTGCAGAATAGTACTAACTGTAGTAGAGAAGCAAGATGAGGAAGGTGATGTGAGTAAAGGAGAATGATGCTCAGGAAGGCTTCGTGTGCTTTTGGAAGCGTGTAGACAGTTGTTACTTCCCGACTGCCCACACCGTGGAAGTTGGTTGATTCTTCGGGTACCTGAAACAGGAAGAGGGTTAGTGTTGCGTGACCGAAGAGTCCAGGGTACAAGTGGTTGAGGCCGGTCACACATGGCCTGTATGAGCTTGTTTCTCCTATTGGTTCCGTATCAGTAAATTTACCGCCGTTTATGTACCACCGTCTCTCCGGAGTGGAGAGTCTGCATAGTGACATGCTGGTCATCCTTGTTCCCCAGCATAGTTTAAAAAATATTCTTACAGAATTCCGGTAACTGCTTCTAGTGTAGTCGCTATCCTAACAACGTTCCAGGTATGGTAGGACCTGCAGGAATATTAGTTCCAGCCAGTGTAGCTTTTTGGGTCACTTCGATATGCAAGTGTGTTATTGTTTGGAAAGTGATCTGAGAACAATTTACCTATTCCTCATAGTCACATCAGTTCATTAATGTGACAGGCTTGTGGGGATTATATGCATGTGATATGGATTGTATTGGTCGAGTACGGAAGTTTATTAGTCAGGATTCTTAGAAAGTAATGAAATCTCTAGACATTATCACTCTCACGTTTGATGTGAAGAACAGTTCATTGAAGAGCTAAAAATCCTCTACATGGTGTCTAATGCGAAACCACCCTTGAAGTCCAATTTTGTGTATAGACTTTTCCGTGGCGTATGTCATTGGATATTTGTCGTCAACCAAGATGAATCTAAGTAGAAAGAGCTCTACTTTTGATACTCAAAATCCATGAAATACCATTTTTTTATTACAGCTTGATGCCACACCGTATTTTTGGTACAAATATTTATAAATTTTCAGCATATGATATCGGTAGTCCAAATTTTGCAGGCTGACCATAGATATCGGGCGTGCATCGGAAGGGGTCGTACCCCCGACCATGTGCATGGTTGGCGAGAGTCCTAACCGCTCTGCCACCAACGTAGTTAAACATTCCGTGAAATTTGTGTACAGAACCCTTTCAGTTTTTCATCGCCTCTCATTAATTACACATGCAAAAGTGGAGTCTTTGATTCACTGTCATCCTCAAACTTTGATTTATGTTAGAAGTCAGTTAAGCAGATTAGATTTTTCAAATACCATCCTATAAGTAACTCTTATTGAGATAGTGATATTAAAATTCATAAAAGACAGAATTCAAAATATTATGGATATTGTGGGTCTAGAGCGTTCTTAAAATCACTTACTGATTAACTGTTCACCCTTTTATATTTTCAAAGACATGAAAAAGTTCAATTCATATTTTCATCGAATGTCATAGTGAAGTCGCGACTGTCTGAAATTGTCTTTGACATGCTTTATTTATATTTTTCTGTCCATCAGATCACATGCTCCCCCTTGTCTGGATTAGTCCTAGCTAAATCTCTCTGGCGTATCAATTGTTCTAGTTGTTCTTTTGTAACATGATGAAGTTTGAATTTTCCCTACTATATTTAGCCGGCTACTACATGCATCTGCGTAGTATTGTAGAATGAAATTGTGTTAATGTACAACTGGAGAAGTCAAATGAAGTCGCAATAAGCAACTTTGCTAAACTTTTTTTCTAATACACTATTATAACATTTACTAAACTGAGTTAATCTCAATTCATGTCATACATAGATAGTCATATGACTGTATCCCATAGCATATTTCTTTGTGCTACTGTACTAGTTCATTTCATCAGATGCAAAATTATGGATTTGGTTTTGTTGGCTAAACGGTCAAGATTGCGACAGTTTTGATGCTATATATTAGTAAGAAGTGAATAAATAAACAAACTATTTCTAATCAAGTAAACACCGCTCTATGATCACCATCTCTTTTGAAGCATTTTTTTTCTTTCATTATGTTAATTTTAAAATCTGTGAAATGTGTCCAGAATTACTAAAAGCACTTTCATCAGGCTGCAGACTTTTATCAACATCTACTTTCGTTCCATAGTGAAGATGAAATTTGCGGCTAGAATGGATAACCAACAAGAAACTCTACCTATGAAACAACCAAAAACTGATTGGCGAATGAATGTGCCGAAAGAAATGGTTATGAATCGAGCATACACTAAGAAGGCTGTTGAGCGACATCAGACCTCAAGTTTTCGAGTGTAACTTGAATGGGAAATGACGAGTTCGGCGTCCGATGGTGACACTTAGGAGACCGTGTGAGAATTAGGTAGACTTCATTTCAATCTCAAGGAAGTGGAGACGGAGCCTACTAGACACAAGGTCGAGGAGAGGAGCGGATGTGGGTTCAGACCACTGGGACTTTCAAGGTGAAGCTAAAAGCCTTGAGGATAGCTGGGGATAGGTCACAATGCAAGTTCAACATTCAAAAACTGAAGAACACTTTCACTGCAACTGTGTTCAACGGTTTTAGAAAGAAGGAATAGATAAGACAAGGAATGGCTCTCAATGGACACTTTGAAGCTAATAGAGGAGAGGAGAATGGTGAAAGAGAAAATGATTCAATGCAAAGACGGACAAGAGAAGAAGACGCTGAGTTTAACTTACACAGCACTGGATAAAGAAGTGAAGAAGGGTGCTAGGAAGGACAAAAGACAATTCTACGACAACCTGGCCACTGAATCTTAAAAGTCAGCAGGCAAAAGGACCTGAGGACACTATATCAGATAATCAAGTCTATATCCGGGAAGAGATCAACACAAGTGAAACCTATAAAAGACAGCCAAGGGAACCCAATTACCAAAGAAGAAAGGCAGATTAAACAATTGTTGGATCATTTCAATGGACTCTTGAACCGACCACCCTCTGCAACCCGTCCAGAAATACCAACAACAGCACGTACACAACTGCAAGTTGACACCAATCCTCCAACGAAAGCTGGAAAAGCAGCCGGACCAGATGGAATACCGCGTGAAGCACTGAAAGCGGACCCAGAGACCACAGCAGATATGCTGACTCCATTAATGCAAAAGGTCTGGAAGGAGGGAAGGGTGCCTACTGACTAGAAGAAAGGTTACCTCGTGAAACTACCAAAGAAGTGCGACTTACGCCTCACTCTGCAAGAACTAGCGAGGAATCATGCTCCTGTCGACGCCAAGTAAAATCCTGAGTCGCATCATCCTGGAGAGAATTAAGGACGCACTGGAGACAGAACTCCGACCAGAACAAACTGGATTCAGGAAAGTCAGGCAAATCATGTTCTGACCAAATTGCAACTCTACGCATCATCATCATCACAGAACAAAGCATGGAATGGAAATCACACCTCTACCTCAACTGTATAGACTTCGAGAAGGCCTTTGACAGCGTTGACCGTGAAGTAATTTGGAAACTACTCGAGTACTATGGCGTACCCCAAATATTCATCAGCCTTATTCAACAGCTGTACGACAACGGCACATGTCAAGTCATCCACAACGGAAAACTCAGCCAGGCGTTTGGAGTAAACACAGGAGTCAGACAAGGGTGCCGGCTTATTATCACCAATGATATTCCTAATTGTGGTGGACTGGATTATACGTCAGACAGTGGAAAACGAGAAGACAGGGATATCGTTTCGCTATTTTTTCGTTAAATAGGGACTGAGAGTCTCGATCTAGTTGGGGACGTAACTGTTTCGCTACCGTCAATTTCTTATGTCCGCTTAGTCGTAAGCATAAATGTGCGCGAACCAGAGCGTGATCAGAGTCTACGCACGTGTTCCAGAAGGAGCCAACGATACCCTGTCACTATTTAGTCTATCTGTGTCCAGCGTTGACTTGGTGATAGAGGTCGGTCGTCAGGTTACACAGTATCTCTCTTCGTGCCTAAACTTAGCGCTGATCCGGAACAGATGGTCTGGACAGAATTGTGGAAGACGATCACTGTTGTCGGTTCGTCGGCCGGGAACTCCATACCTACCACCAACATACTTCTCAGCCTGGCACAACTTCCATACTTGGGCGTTGAAGTCGCCTGCTATAACAACTATATCTGAACGTTTTGCTTTTTGTAGCAAATTAGACAGTCATGTAGAAGTCATCCTTTAGTTCATCCGAAGTGCAGTCGGTTGGGGCGTAAGCGGAGACTACGAAAAGGCAACGACGGGTAGCGCCGTCTTTCCTTCTTTTAATGGACCCATTTAGACGGACTGCACATACACGACTATCTACTGGGATCCGGTCAATAAGTGATTTTTGTGCCCTAACACTCAGTGCTATCCCTACACCTGTGAGTCCTCGCGAGCTAGCTGGGGGGTCTCCTGACAGCCTTAAGGTGAATTTTTCAGATTCACCTTCTTGACCGGGTGAGGTTAAATGAATGGCCACACTCGGGTCTTGCATGTGTGTCTCCGAAACACAACATGCATGCATGGCTCGAGATGCCAGAGTTCCGACCAGTGATGCCTGTTGTCCGATTAGCCGGAGGGTCCTGACCTTAATTAAATATTCCTATATGAAGTTGGAGACGAGGCTACCGGGGGTGTTTCTATTGCTCTCACCGTTGTTTGTGGTCACAGAGTGAAGTGAAGATGACTCACTAGCCTGCAGAATAGTACTAACTGTAGTAGAGAAGCAAGATGAGGAAGGTGATGTGAGTAAAGGAGAATGATGCTCAGGAAGGCTTCGTGTGCTTTTGGAAGCGTGTAGACAGTTGTTACTTCCCGACTGCCCACACCGTGGAAGTTGGTTGATTCTTCGGGTACCTGAAACAGGAAGAGGGTTAGTGTTGCGTGACCGAAGAGTCCAGGGTACAAGTGGTTGAGGCCGGTCACACATGGCCTGTATGAGCTTGTTTCTCCTATTGGTTCCGTATCAGTAAATTTACCGCCGTTTATGTACCACCGTCTCTCCGGAGTGGAGAGTCTGCATAGTGACATGCTGGTCATCCTTGTTCCCCAGCATAGTTTAAAAAATATTCTTACAGAATTCCGGTAACTGCTTCTAGTGTAGTCGCTATCCTAACAACGTTCCAGGTATGGTAGGACCTGCAGGAATATTAGTTCCAGCCAGTGTAGCTTTTTGGGTCACTTCGATATGCAAGTGTGTTATTGTTTGGAAAGTGATCTGAGAACAATTTACCTATTCCTCATAGTCACATCAGTTCATTAATGTGACAGGCTTGTGGGGATTATATGCATGTGATATGGATTGTATTGGTCGAGTACGGAAGTTTATTAGTCAGGATTCTTAGAAAGTAATGAAATCTCTAGACATTATCACTCTCACGTTTGATGTGAAGAACAGTTCATTGAAGAGCTAAAAATCCTCTACATGGTGTCTAATGCGAAACCACCCTTGAAGTCCAATTTTGTGTATAGACTTTTCCGTGACGTATGTCATTGGATATTTGTCGTCAACCAAGATGAATCTAAGTAGAAAGAGCTCTACTTTTGATACTCAAAATCCATGAAATACCATTTTTTTATTACAGCTTGATGCCACACCGTATTTTTGGTACAAATATTTATAAATTTTCAGCATATGATATCGGTAGTCCAAATTTTGCAGGCTGACCATAGATATCGGGCGTGCATCGGAAGGGGTCGTACCCCCGACCATGTGCATGGTTGGCGAGAGTCCTAACCGCTCTGCCACCAACGTAGTTAAACATTCCGTGAAATTTGTGTACAGAACCCTTTCAGTTTTTCATCGCCTCTCATTAATTACACATGCAAAAGTGGAGTCTTTGATTCACTGTCATCCTCAAACTTTGATTTATGTTAGAAGTCAGTTAAGCAGATTAGATTTTTCAAATACCATCCTATAAGTAACTCTTATTGAGATAGTGATATTAAAATTCATAAAAGACAGAATTCAAAATATTATGGATATTGTGGGTCTAGAGCGTTCTTAAAATCACTTACTGATTAACTGTTCACCCTTTTATATTTTCAAAGACATGAAAAAGTTCAATTCATATTTTCATCGAATGTCATAGTGAAGTCGCGACTGTCTGAAATTGTCTTTGACATGTTTTATTTATATTTTTCTGTCCATCAGATCACATGCTCCCCCTTGTCTGGATTAGTCCTAGCTAAATCTCTCTGGCGTATCAATTGTTCTAGTTGTTCTTTTGTAACATGATGAAGTTTGAATTTTCCCTACTATATTTAGCCGGCTACTACATGCATCTGCGTAGTATTGTAGAATGAAATTGTGTTAATGTACAACTGGAGAAGTCAAATGAAGTCGCAATAAGCAACTTTGCTAAACTTTTTTTCTAATACACTATTATAACATTTACTAAACTGAGTTAATCTCAATTCATGTCATACATAGATAGTCATATGACTGTATCCCATAGCATATTTCTTTGTGCTACTGTACTAGTTCATTTCATCAGATGCAAAATTATGGATTTGGTTTTGTTGGCTAAACGGTCAAGATTGCGACAGTTTTGATGCTATATATTAGTAAGAAGTGAATAAATAAACAAACTATTTCTAATCAAGTAAACACCGCTCTATGATCACCATCTCTTTTGAAGCATTTTTTTTCTTTCATTATGTTAATTTTAAAATCTGTGAAATGTGTCCAGAATTACTAAAAGCACTTTCATCAGGCTGCAGACTTTTATCAACATCTACTTTCGTTCCATAGTGAAGATGAAATTTGCGGCTAGAATGGATAACCAACAAGAAACTCTACCTATGAAACAACCAAAAACTGATTGGCGAATGAATGTGCCGAAAGAAATGGTTATGAATCGAGCATACACTAAGAAGGCTGTTGAGCGACATCAGACCTCAAGTTTTCGAGTGTAACTTGAATGGGAAATGACGAGTTCGGCGTCCGATGGTGACACTTAGGAGACCGTGTGAGAATTAGGTAGACTTCATTTCAATCTCAAGGAAGTGGAGACGGAGCCTACTAGACACAAGGTCGAGGAGAGGAGCGGATGTGGGTTCAGACCACTGGGACTTTCAAGGTGAAGCTAAAAGCCTTGAGGATAGCTGGGGATAGGTCACAATGCAAGTTCAACATTCAAAAACTGAAGAACACTTTCACTGCAACTGTGTTCAACGGTTTTAGAAAGAAGGAATAGATAAGACAAGGAATGGCTCTCAATGGACACTTTGAAGCTAATAGAGGAGAGGAGAATGGTGAAAGAGAAAATGATTCAATGCAAAGACGGACAAGAGAAGAAGACGCTGAGTTTAACTTACACAGCACTGGATAAAGAAGTGAAGAAGTGTGCTAGGAAGGACAAAAGACAATTCTACGACAACCTGGCCACTGAATCTTAAAAGTCAGCAGGCAAAAGGGACCTGAGGACACTATATCAGATAATCAAGTCTATATCCGGGAAGAGATCAACACAAGTGAAACCTATAAAAGACAGCCAAGGGAACCCAATTACCAAAGAAGAAAGGCAGATTAAACAATTGTTGGATCATTTCAATGGACTCTTGAACCGACCACCCTCTGCAACCCGTCCAGAAATACCAACAACAGCACGTACACAACTGCAAGTTGACACCAATCCTCCAACGAAAGCTGGAAAAGCAGCCGGACCAGATGGAATACCGCGTGAAGCACTGAAAGCGGACCCAGAGACCACAGCAGATATGCTGACTCCATTAATGCAAAAGGTCTGGAAGGAGGGAAGGGTGCCTACTGACTAGAAGAAAGGTTACCTCGTGAAACTACCAAAGAAGTGCGACTTACGCCTCACTCTGCAAGAACTAGCGAGGAATCATGCTCCTGTCGACGCCAAGTAAAATCCTGAGTCGCATCATCCTGGAGAGAATTAAGGACGCACTGGAGACAGAACTCCGACCAGAACAAGCTGGATTCAGGAAAGTCAGGCAAATCATGTTCTGACCAAATTGCAACTCTACGCATCATCATCATCACAGAACAAAGCATGGAATGGAAATCACACCTCTACCTCAACTGTATAGACTTCGAGAAGGCCTTTGACAGCGTTGACCGTGAAGTAATTTGGAAACTACTCGAGTACTATGGCGTACCCCAAATATTCATCAGCCTTATTCAACAGCTGTACGACAACGGCACATGTCAAGTCATCCACAACGGAAAACTCAGCCAGGCGTTTGGAGTAAACACAGGAGTCAGACAAGGGTGCCGGCTTATTATCACCAATGATATTCCTAATTGTGGTGGACTGGATTATACGTCAGACAGTGGAAAACGAGAAGACAGGGATATCGTTTCGCTATTTTTTCGTTAAATAGGGACTGAGAGTCTCGATCTAGTTGGGGACGTAACTGTTTCGCTACCGTCAATTTCTTATGTCCGCTTAGTCGTAAGCATAAATGTGCGCGAACCAGAGCGTGATCAGAGTCTACGCACGTGTTCCAGAAGGAGCCAACGATACCCTGTCACTATTTAGTCTATCTGTGTCCAGCGTTGACTTGGTGATAGAGGTCGGTCGTCAGGTTACACAGTATCTCTCTTCGTGCCTAAACTTAGCGCTGATCCGGAACAGATGGTCTGGACAGAATTGTGGAAGACGATCACTGTTGTCGGTTCGTCGGCCGGGAACTCCATACCTACCACCAACATACTTCTCAGCCTGGCACAACTTCCATACTTGGGCGTTGAAGTCGCCTGCTATAACAACTATATCTGAACGTTTTGCTTTTTGTAGCAAATTAGACAGTCATGTAGAAGTCATCCTTTAGTTCATCCGAAGTGCAGTCGGTTGGGGCGTAAGCGGAGACTACGAAAAGGCAACGACGGGTAGCGCCGTCTTTCCTTCTTTTAATGGACCCATTTAGACGGACTGCACATACACGACTATCTACTGGGATCCGGTCAATAAGTGATTTTTGTGCCCTAACACTCAGTGCTATCCCTACACCTGTGAGTCCTCGCGAGCTAGCTGGGGGGTCTCCTGACAGCCTTAAGGTGAATTTTTCAGATTCACCTTCTTGACCGGGTGAGGTTAAATGAATGGCCACACTCGGGTCTTGCATGTGTGTCTCCGAAACACAACATGCATGCATGGCTCGAGATGCCAGAGTTCCGACCAGTGATGCCTGTTGTCCGATTAGCCGGAGGGTCCTGACCTTAATTAAATATTCCTATATGAAGTTGGAGACGAGGCTACCGGGGGTGTTTCTATTGCTCTCACCGTTGTTTGTGGTCACAGAGTGAAGTGAAGATGACTCACTAGCCTGCAGAATAGTACTAACTGTAGTAGAGAAGCAAGATGAGGAAGGTGATGTGAGTAAAGGAGAATGATGCTCAGGAAGGCTTCGTGTGCTTTTGGAAGCGTGTAGACAGTTGTTACTTCCCGACTGCCCACACCGTGGAAGTTGGTTGATTCTTCGGGTACCTGAAACAGGAAGAGGGTTAGTGTTGCGTGACCGAAGAGTCCAGGGTACAAGTGGTTGAGGCCGGTCACACATGGCCTGTGTGAGCTTGTTTCTCCTATTGGTTCCGTATCAGTAAATTTACCGCCGTTTATGTACCACCGTCTCTCCGGAGTGGAGAGTCTGCATAGTGACATGCTGGTCATCCTTGTTCCCCAGCATAGTTTAAAAAATATTCTTACAGAATTCCGGTAACTGCTTCTAGTGTAGTCGCTATCCTAACAACGTTCCAGGTATGGTAGGACCTGCAGGAATATTAGTTCCAGCCAGTGTAGCTTTTTGGGTCACTTCGATATGCAAGTGTGTTATTGTTTGGAAAGTGATCTGAGAACAATTTACCTATTCCTCATAGTCACATCAGTTCATTAATGTGACAGGCTTGTGGGGATTATATGCATGTGATATGGATTGTATTGGTCGAGTACGGAAGTTTATTAGTCAGGATTCTTAGAAAGTAATGAAATCTCTAGACATTATCACTCTCACGTTTGATGTGAAGAACAGTTCATTGAAGAGCTAAAAATCCTCTACATGGTGTCTAATGCGAAACCACCCTTGAAGTCCAATTTTGTGTATAGACTTTTCCGTGACGTATGTCATTGGATATTTGTCGTCAACCAAGATGAATCTAAGTAGAAAGAGCTCTACTTTTGATACTCAAAATCCATGAAATACCATTTTTTTATTACAGCTTGATGCCACACCGTATTTTTGGTACAAATATTTATAAATTTTCAGCATATGATATCGGTAGTCCAAATTTTGCAGGCTGACCATAGATATCGGGCGTGCATCGGAAGGGGTCGTACCCCCGACCATGTGCATGGTTGGCGAGAGTCCTAACCGCTCTGCCACCAACGTAGTTAAACATTCCGTGAAATTTGTGTACAGAACCCTTTCAGTTTTTCATCGCCTCTCATTAATTACACATGCAAAAGTGGAGTCTTTGATTCACTGTCATCCTCAAACTTTGATTTATGTTAGAAGTCAGTTAAGCAGATTAGATTTTTCAAATACCATCCTATAAGTAACTCTTATTGAGATAGTGATATTAAAATTCATAAAAGACAGAATTCAAAATATTATGGATATTGTGGGTCTAGAGCGTTCTTAAAATCACTTACTGATTAACTGTTCACCCTTTTATATTTTCAAAGACATGAAAAAGTTCAATTCATATTTTCATCGAATGTCATAGTGAAGTCGCGACTGTCTGAAATTGTCTTTGACATGTTTTATTTATATTTTTCTGTCCATCAGATCACATGCTCCCCCTTGTCTGGATTAGTCCTAGCTAAATCTCTCTGGCGTATCAATTGTTCTAGTTGTTCTTTTGTAACATGATGAAGTTTGAATTTTCCCTACTATATTTAGCCGGCTACTACATGCATCTGCGTAGTATTGTAGAATGAAATTGTGTTAATGTACAACTGGAGAAGTCAAATGAAGTCGCAATAAGCAACTTTGCTAAACTTTTTTTCCAATACACTATTATAACATTTACTAAACTGAGTTAATCTCAATTCATGTCATACATAGATAGTCATATGACTGTATCCCATAGCATATTTCTTTGTGCTACTGTACTAGTTCATTTCATCAGATGCAAAATTATGGATTTGGTTTTGTTGGCTAAACGGTCAAGATTGCGACAGTTTTGATGCTATATATTAGTAAGAAGTGAATAAATAAACAAACTATTTCTAATCAAGTAAACACCGCTCTATGATCACCATCTCTTTTGAAGCATTTTTTTTCTTTCATTATGTTAATTTTAAAATCTGTGAAATGTGTCCAGAATTACTAAAAGCACTTTCATCAGGCTGCAGACTTTTATCAACATCTACTTTCGTTCCATAGTGAAGATGAAATTTGCGGCTAGAATGGATAACCAACAAGAAACTCTACCTATGAAACAACCAAAAACTGATTGGCGAATGAATGTGCCGAAAGAAATGGTTATGAATCGAGCATACACTAAGAAGGCTGTTGAGCGACATCAGACCTCAAGTTTTCGAGTGTAACTTGAATGGGAAATGACGAGTTCGGCGTCCGATGGTGACACTTAGGAGACCGTGTGAGAATTAGGTAGACTTCATTTCAATCTCAAGGAAGTGGAGACGGAGCCTACTAGACACAAGGTCGAGGAGAGGAGCGGATGTGGGTTCAGACCACTGGGACTTTCAAGGTGAAGCTAAAAGCCTTGAGGATAGCTGGGGATAGGTCACAATGCAAGTTCAACATTCAAAAACTGAAGAACACTTTCACTGCAACTGTGTTCAACGGTTTTAGAAAGAAGGAATAGATAAGACAAGGAATGGCTCTCAATGGACACTTTGAAGCTAATAGAGGAGAGGAGAATGGTGAAAGAGAAAATGATTCAATGCAAAGACGGACAAGAGAAGAAGACGCTGAGTTTAACTTACACAGCACTGGATAAAGAAGTGAAGAAGTGTGCTAGGAAGGACAAAAGACAATTCTACGACAACCTGGCCACTGAATCTTAAAAGTCAGCAGGCAAAAAGGACCTGAGGACACTATATCAGATAATCAAGTCTATATCCGGGAAGAGATCAACACAAGTGAAACCTATAAAAGACAGCCAAGGGAACCCAATTACCAAAGAAGAAAGGCAGATTAAACAATTGTTGGATCATTTCAATGGACTCTTGAACCGACCACCCTCTGCAACCCGTCCAGAAATACCAACAACAGCACGTACACAACTGCAAGTTGACACCAATCCTCCAACGAAAGCTGGAAAAGCAGCCGGACCAGATGGAATACCGCGTGAAGCACTGAAAGCGGACCCAGAGACCACAGCAGATATGCTGACTCCATTAATGCAAAAGGTCTGGAAGGAGGGAAGGGTGCCTACTGACTAGAAGAAAGGTTACCTCGTGAAACTACCAAAGAAGTGCGACTTACGCCTCACTCTGCAAGAACTAGCGAGGAATCATGCTCCTGTCGACGCCAAGTAAAATCCTGAGTCGCATCATCCTGGAGAGAATTAAGGACGCACTGGAGACAGAACTCCGACCAGAACAAACTGGATTCAGGAAAGTCAGGCAAATCATGTTCTGACCAAATTGCAACTCTACGCATCATCATCATCACAGAACAAAGCATGGAATGGAAATCACACCTCTACCTCAACTGTATAGACTTCGAGAAGGCCTTTGACAGCGTTGACCGTGAAGTAATTTGGAAACTACTCGAGTACTATGGCGTACCCCAAATATTCATCAGCCTTATTCAACAGCTGTACGACAACGGCACATGTCAAGTCATCCACAACGGAAAACTCAGCCAGGCGTTTGGAGTAAACACAGGAGTCAGACAAGGGTGCCGGCTTATTATCACCAATGATATTCCTAATTGTGGTGGACTGGATTATACGTCAGACAGTGGAAAACGAGAAGACAGGGATATCGTTTCGCTATTTTTTCGTTAAATAGGGACTGAGAGTCTCGATCTAGTTGGGGACGTAACTGTTTCGCTACCGTCAATTTCTTATGTCCGCTTAGTCGTAAGCATAAATGTGCGCGAACCAGAGCGTGATCAGAGTCTACGCACGTGTTCCAGAAGGAGCCAACGATACCCTGTCACTATTTAGTCTATCTGTGTCCAGCGTTGACTTGGTGATAGAGGTCGGTCGTCAGGTTACACAGTATCTCTCTTCGTGCCTAAACTTAGCGCTGATCCGGAACAGATGGTCTGGACAGAATTGTGGAAGACGATCACTGTTGTCGGTTCGTCGGCCGGGAACTCCATACCTACCACCAACATACTTCTCAGCCTGGCACAACTTCCATACTTGGGCGTTGAAGTCGCCTGCTATAACAACTATATCTGAACGTTTTGCTTTTTGTAGCAAATTAGACAGTCATGTAGAAGTCATCCTTTAGTTCATCCGAAGTGCAGTCGGTTGGGGCGTAAGCGGAGACTACGAAAAGGCAACGACGGGTAGCGCCGTCTTTCCTTCTTTTAATGGACCCATTTAGACGGACTGCACATACACGACTATCTACTGGGATCCGGTCAATAAGTGATTTTTGTGCCCTAACACTCAGTGCTATCCCTACACCTGTGAGTCCTCGCGAGCTAGCTGGGGGGTCTCCTGACAGCCTTAAGGTGAATTTTTCAGATTCACCTTCTTGACCGGGTGAGGTTAAATGAATGGCCACACTCGGGTCTTGCATGTGTGTCTCCGAAACACAACATGCATGCATGGCTCGAGATGCCAGAGTTCCGACCAGTGATGCCTGTTGTCCGATTAGCCGGAGGGTCCTGACCTTAATTAAATATTCCTATATGAAGTTGGAGACGAGGCTACCGGGGGTGTTTCTATTGCTCTCACCGTTGTTTGTGGTCACAGAGTGAAGTGAAGATGACTCACTAGCCTGCAGAATAGTACTAACTGTAGTAGAGAAGCAAGATGAGGAAGGTGATGTGAGTAAAGGAGAATGATGCTCAGGAAGGCTTCGTGTGCTTTTGGAAGCGTGTAGACAGTTGTTACTTCCCGACTGCCCACACCGTGGAAGTTGGTTGATTCTTCGGGTACCTGAAACAGGAAGAGGGTTAGTGTTGCGTGACCGAAGAGTCCAGGGTACAAGTGGTTGAGGCCGGTCACACATGGCCTGTGTGAGCTTGTTTCTCCTATTGGTTCCGTATCAGTAAATTTACCGCCGTTTATGTACCACCGTCTCTCCGGAGTGGAGAGTCTGCATAGTGACATGCTGGTCATCCTTGTTCCCCAGCATAGTTTAAAAAATATTCTTACAGAATTCCGGTAACTGCTTCTAGTGTAGTCGCTATCCTAACAACGTTCCAGGTATGGTAGGACCTGCAGGAATATTAGTTCCAGCCAGTGTAGCTTTTTGGGTCACTTCGATATGCAAGTGTGTTATTGTTTGGAAAGTGATCTGAGAACAATTTACCTATTCCTCATAGTCACATCAGTTCATTAATGTGACAGGCTTGTGGGGATTATATGCATGTGATATGGATTGTATTGGTCGAGTACGGAAGTTTATTAGTCAGGATTCTTAGAAAGTAATGAAATCTCTAGACATTATCACTCTCACGTTTGATGTGAAGAACAGTTCATTGAAGAGCTAAAAATCCTCTACATGGTGTCTAATGCGAAACCACCCTTGAAGTCCAATTTTGTGTATAGACTTTTCCGTGACGTATGTCATTGGATATTTGTCGTCAACCAAGATGAATCTAAGTAGAAAGAGCTCTACTTTTGATACTCAAAATCCATGAAATACCATTTTTTTTATTACAGCTTGATGCCACACCGTATTTTTGGTACAAATATTTATAAATTTTCAGCATATGATATCGGTAGTCCAAATTTTGCAGGCTGACCATAGATATCGGGCGTGCATCGGAAGGGGTCGTACCCCCGACCATGTGCATGGTTGGCGAGAGTCCTAACCGCTCTGCCACCAACGTAGTTAAACATTCCGTGAAATTTGTGTACAGAACCCTTTCAGTTTTTCATCGCCTCTCATTAATTACACATGCAAAAGTGGAGTCTTTGATTCACTGTCATCCTCAAACTTTGATTTATGTTAGAAGTCAGTTAAGCAGATTAGATTTTTCAAATACCATCCTATAAGTAACTCTTATTGAGATAGTGATATTAAAATTCATAAAAGACAGAATTCAAAATATTATGGATATTGTGGGTCTAGAGCGTTCTTAAAATCACTTACTGATTAACTGTTCACCCTTTTATATTTTCAAAGACATGAAAAAGTTCAATTCATATTTTCATCGAATGTCATAGTGAAGTCGCGACTGTCTGAAATTGTCTTTGACATGTTTTATTTATATTTTTCTGTCCATCAGATCACATGCTCCCCCTTGTCTGGATTAGTCCTAGCTAAATCTCTCTGGCGTATCAATTGTTCTAGTTGTTCTTTTGTAACATGATGAAGTTTGAATTTTCCCTACTATATTTAGCCGGCTACTACATGCATCTGCGTAGTATTGTAGAATGAAATTGTGTTAATGTACAACTGGCGAAGTCGAATGAAGTCGCAATAAGCAACTTTGCTAAACTTTTTTTCCAATACACTATTATAACATTTACTAAACTGAGTTAATCTCAATTCATGTCATACATAGATAGTCATATGACTGTATCCCATAGCATATTTCTTTGTGCTACTGTACTAGTTCATTTCATCAGATGCAAAATTATGGATTTGGTTTTGTTGGCTAAACGGTCAAGATTGCGACAGTTTTGATGCTATATATTAGTAAGAAGTGAATAAATAAACAAACTATTTCTAATCAAGTAAACACCGCTCTATGATCACCATCTCTTTTGAAGCATTTTTTTTCTTTCATTATGTTAATTTTAAAATCTGTGAAATGTGTCCAGAATTACTAAAAGCACTTTCATCAGGCTGCAGACTTTTATCAACATCTATTTTCGTTCCATAGTGAAGATGAAATTTGCGGCTAGAATGGATAACCAACAAGAAACTCTACCTATGAAACAACCAAAAACTGATTGGCGAATGAATGTGCCGAAAGAAATGGTTATGAATCGAGCATACACTAAGAAGGCTGTTGAGCGACATCAGACCTCAAGTTTTCGAGTGTAACTTGAATGGGAAATGACGAGTTCGGCGTCCGATGGTGACACTTAGGAGACCGTGTGAGAATTAGGTAGACTTCATTTCAATCTCAAGGAAGTGGAGACGGAGCCTACTAGACACAAGGTCGAGGAGAGGAGCGGATGTGGGTTCAGACCACTGGGACTTTCAAGGTGAAGCTAAAAGCCTTGAGGATAGCTGGGGATAGGTCACAATGCAAGTTCAACATTCAAAAACTGAAGAACACTTTCACTGCAACTGTGTTCAACGGTTTTAGAAAGAAGGAATAGATAAGACAAGGAATGGCTCTCAATGGACACTTTGAAGCTAATAGAGGAGAGGAGAATGGTGAAAGAGAAAATGATTCAATGCAAAGACGGACAAGAGAAGAAGACGCTGAGTTTAACTTACACAGCACTGGATAAAGAAGTGAAGAAGGGTGCTAGGAAGGACAAAAGACAATTCTACGACAACCTGGCCACTGAATCTTAAAAGTCAGCAGGCAAAAAGGACCTGAGGACACTATATCAGATAATCAAGTCTATATCCGGGAAGAGATCAACACAAGTGAAACCTATAAAAGACAGCCAAGGGAACCCAATTACCAAAGAAGAAAGGCAGATTAAACAATTGTTGGATCATTTCAATGGACTCTTGAACCGACCACCCTCTGCAACCCGTCCAGAAATACCAACAACAGCACGTACACAACTGCAAGTTGACACCAATCCTCCAACGAAAGCTGGAAAAGCAGCCGGACCAGATGGAATACCGCGTGAAGCACTGAAAGCGGACCCAGAGACCACAGCAGATATGCTGACTCCATTAATGCAAAAGGTCTGGAAGGAGGGAAGGGTGCCTACTGACTAGAAGAAAGGTTACCTCGTGAAACTACCAAAGAAGTGCGACTTACGCCTCACTCTGCAAGAACTAGCGAGGAATCATGCTCCTGTCGACGCCAAGTAAAATCCTGAGTCGCATCATCCTGGAGAGAATTAAGGACGCACTGGAGACAGAACTCCGACCAGAACAAGCTGGATTCAGGAAAGTCAGGCAAATCATGTTCTGACCAAATTGCAACTCTACGCATCATCATCATCACAGAACAAAGCATGGAATGGAAATCACACCTCTACCTCAACTGTATAGACTTCGAGAAGGCCTTTGACAGCGTTGACCGTGAAGTAATTTGGAAACTACTCGAGTACTATGGCGTACCCCAAATATTCATCAGCCTTATTCAACAGCTGTACGACAACGGCACATGTCAAGTCATCCACAACGGAAAACTCAGCCAGGCGTTTGGAGTAAACACAGGAGTCAGACAAGGGTGCCGGCTTATTATCACCAATGATATTCCTAATTGTGGTGGACTGGATTATACGTCAGACAGTGGAAAACGAGAAGACAGGGATATCGTTTCGCTATTTTTTCGTTAAATAGGGACTGAGAGTCTCGATCTAGTTGGGGACGTAACTGTTTCGCTACCGTCAATTTCTTATGTCCGCTTAGTCGTAAGCATAAATGTGCGCGAACCAGAGCGTGATCAGAGTCTACGCACGTGTTCCAGAAGGAGCCAACGATACCCTGTCACTATTTAGTCTATCTGTGTCCAGCGTTGACTTGGTGATAGAGGTCGGTCGTCAGGTTACACAGTATCTCTCTTCGTGCCTAAACTTAGCGCTGATCCGGAACAGATGGTCTGGACAGAATTGTGGAAGACGATCACTGTTGTCGGTTCGTCGGCCGGGAACTCCATACCTACCACCAACATACTTCTCAGCCTGGCACAACTTCCATACTTGGGCGTTGAAGTCGCCTGCTATAACAACTATATCTGAACGTTTTGCTTTTTGTAGCAAATTAGACAGTCATGTAGAAGTCATCCTTTAGTTCATCCGAAGTGCAGTCGGTTGGGGCGTAAGCGGAGACTACGAAAAGGCAACGACGGGTAGCGCCGTCTTTCCTTCTTTTAATGGACCCATTTAGACGGACTGCACATACACGACTATCTACTGGGATCCGGTCAATAAGTGATTTTTGTGCCCTAACACTCAGTGCTATCCCTACACCTGTGAGTCCTCGCGAGCTAGCTGGGGGGTCTCCTGACAGCCTTAAGGTGAATTTTTCAGATTCACCTTCTTGACCGGGTGAGGTTAAATGAATGGCCACACTCGGGTCTTGCATGTGTGTCTCCGAAACACAACATGCATGCATGGCTCGAGATGCCAGAGTTCCGACCAGTGATGCCTGTTGTCCGATTAGCCGGAGGGTCCTGACCTTAATTAAATATTCCTATATGAAGTTGGAGACGAGGCTACCGGGGGTGTTTCTATTGCTCTCACCGTTGTTTGTGGTCACAGAGTGAAGTGAAGATGACTCACTAGCCTGCAGAATAGTACTAACTGTAGTAGAGAAGCAAGATGAGGAAGGTGATGTGAGTAAAGGAGAATGATGCTCAGGAAGGCTTCGTGTGCTTTTGGAAGCGTGTAGACAGTTGTTACTTCCCGACTGCCCACACCGTGGAAGTTGGTTGATTCTTCGGGTACCTGAAACAGGAAGAGGGTTAGTGTTGCGTGACCGAAGAGTCCAGGGTACAAGTGGTTGAGGCCGGTCACACATGGCCTGTGTGAGCTTGTTTCTCCTATTGGTTCCGTATCAGTAAATTTACCGCCGTTTATGTACCACCGTCTCTCCGGAGTGGAGAGTCTGCATAGTGACATGCTGGTCATCCTTGTTCCCCAGCATAGTTTAAAAAATATTCTTACAGAATTCCGGTAACTGCTTCTAGTGTAGTCGCTATCCTAACAACGTTCCAGGTATGGTAGGACCTGCAGGAATATTAGTTCCAGCCAGTGTAGCTTTTTGGGTCACTTCGATATGCAAGTGTGTTATTGTTTGGAAAGTGATCTGAGAACAATTTACCTATTCCTCATAGTCACATCAGTTCATTAATGTGACAGGCTTGTGGGGATTATATGCATGTGATATGGATTGTATTGGTCGAGTACGGAAGTTTATTAGTCAGGATTCTTAGAAAGTAATGAAATCTCTAGACATTATCACTCTCACGTTTGATGTGAAGAACAGTTCATTGAAGAGCTAAAAATCCTCTACATGGTGTCTAATGCGAAACCACCCTTGAAGTCCAATTTTGTGTATAGACTTTTCCGTGACGTATGTCATTGGATATTTGTCGTCAACCAAGATGAATCTAAGTAGAAAGAGCTCTACTTTTGATACTCAAAATCCATGAAATACCATTTTTTTATTACAGCTTGATGCCACACCGTATTTTTGGTACAAATATTTATAAATTTTCAGCATATGATATCGGTAGTCCAAATTTTGCAGGCTGACCATAGATATCGGGCGTGCATCGGAAGGGGTCGTACCCCCGACCATGTGCATGGTTGGCGAGAGTCCTAACCGCTCTGCCACCAACGTAGTTAAACATTCCGTGAAATTTTTGTACAGAACCCTTTCAGTTTTTCATCGCCTCTCATTAATTACACATGCAAAAGTGGAGTCTTTGATTCACTGTCATCCTCAAACTTTGATTTATGTTAGAAGTCAGTTAAGCAGATTAGATTTTTCAAATACCATCCTATAAGTAACTCTTATTGAGATAGTGATATTAAAATTCATAAAAGACAGAATTCAAAATATTATGGATATTGTGGGTCTAGAGCGTTCTTAAAATCACTTACTGATTAACTGTTCACCCTTTTATATTTTCAAAGACATGAAAAAGTTCAATTCATATTTTCATCGAATGTCATAGTGAAGTCGCGACTGTCTGAAATTGTCTTTGACATGTTTTATTTATATTTTTCTGTCCATCAGATCACATGCTCCCCCTTGTCTGGATTAGTCCTAGCTAAATCTCTCTGGCGTATCAATTGTTCTAGTTGTTCTTTTGTAACATGATGAAGTTTGAATTTTCCCTACTATATTTAGCCGGCTACTACATGCATCTGCGTAGTATTGTAGAATGAAATTGTGTTAATGTACAACTGGCGAAGTCGAATGAAGTCGCAATAAGCAACTTTGCTAAACTTTTTTTCCAATACACTATTATAACATTTACTAAACTGAGTTAATCTCAATTCATGTCATACATAGATAGTCATATGACTGTATCCCATAGCATATTTCTTTGTGCTACTGTACTAGTTCATTTCATCAGATGCAAAATTATGGATTTGGTTTTGTTGGCTAAACGGTCAAGATTGCGACAGTTTTGATGCTATATATTAGTAAGAAGTGAATAAATAAACAAACTATTTCTAATCAAGTAAACACCGCTCTATGATCACCATCTCTTTTGAAGCATTTTTTTCCTTTCATTATGTTAATTTTAAAATCTGTGAAATGTGTCCAGAATTACTAAAAGCACTTTCATCAGGCTGCAGACTTTTATCAACATCTATTTTCGTTCCATAGTGAAGATGAAATTTGCGGCTAGAATGGATAACCAACAAGAAACTCTACCTATGAAACAACCAAAAACTGATTGGCGAATGAATGTGCCGAAAGAAATGGTTATGAATCGAGCATACACTAAGAAGGCTGTTGAGCGACATCAGACCTCAAGTTTTCGAGTGTAACTTGAATGGGAAATGACGAGTTCGGCGTCCGATGGTGACACTTAGGAGACCGTGTGAGAATTAGGTAGACTTCATTTCAATCTCAAGGAAGTGGAGACGGAGCCTACTAGACACAAGGTCGAGGAGAGGAGCGGATGTGGGTTCAGACCACTGGGACTTTCAAGGTGAAGCTAAAAGCCTTGAGGATAGCTGGGGATAGGTCACAATGCAAGTTCAACATTCAAAAACTGAAGAACACTTTCACTGCAACTGTGTTCAACGGTTTTAGAAAGAAGGAATAGATAAGACAAGGAATGGCTCTCAATGGACACTTTGAAGCTAATAGAGGAGAGGAGAATGGTGAAAGAGAAAATGATTCAATGCAAAGACGGACAAGAGAAGAAGACGCTGAGTTTAACTTACACAGCACTGGATAAAGAAGTGAAGAAGGGTGCTAGGAAGGACAAAAGACAATTCTACGACAACCTGGCCACTGAATCTTAAAAGTCAGCAGGCAAAAAGGACCTGAGGACACTATATCAGATAATCAAGTCTATATCCGGGAAGAGATCAACACAAGTGAAACCTATAAAAGACAGCCAAGGGAACCCAATTACCAAAGAAGAAAGGCAGATTAAACAATTGTTGGATCATTTCAATGGACTCTTGAACCGACCACCCTCTGCAACCCGTCCAGAAATACCAACAACAGCACGTACACAACTGCAAGTTGACACCAATCCTCCAACGAAAGCTGGAAAAGCAGCCGGACCAGATGGAATACCGCGTGAAGCACTGAAAGCGGACCCAGAGACCACAGCAGATATGCTGACTCCATTAATGCAAAAGGTCTGGAAGGAGGGAAGGGTGCCTACTGACTAGAAGAAAGGTTACCTCGTGAAACTACCAAAGAAGTGCGACTTACGCCTCACTCTGCAAGAACTAGCGAGGAATCATGCTCCTGTCGACGCCAAGTAAAATCCTGAGTCGCATCATCCTGGAGAGAATTAAGGACGCACTGGAGACAGAACTCCGACCAGAACAAGCTGGATTCAGGAAAGTCAGGCAAATCATGTTCTGACCAAATTGCAACTCTACGCATCATCATCATCACAGAACAAAGCATGGAATGGAAATCACACCTCTACCTCAACTGTATAGACTTCGAGAAGGCCTTTGACAGCGTTGACCGTGAAGTAATTTGGAAACTACTCGAGTACTATGGCGTACCCCAAATATTCATCAGCCTTATTCAACAGCTGTACGACAACGGCACATGTCAAGTCATCCACAACGGAAAACTCAGCCAGGCGTTTGGAGTAAACACAGGAGTCAGACAAGGGTGCCGGCTTATTATCACCAATGATATTCCTAATTGTGGTGGACTGGATTATACGTCAGACAGTGGAAAACGAGAAGACAGGGATATCGTTTCGCTATTTTTTCGTTAAATAGGGACTGAGAGTCTCGATCTAGTTGGGGACGTAACTGTTTCGCTACCGTCAATTTCTTATGTCCGCTTAGTCGTAAGCATAAATGTGCGCGAACCAGAGCGTGATCAGAGTCTACGCACGTGTTCCAGAAGGAGCCAACGATACCCTGTCACTATTTAGTCTATCTGTGTCCAGCGTTGACTTGGTGATAGAGGTCGGTCGTCAGGTTACACAGTATCTCTCTTCGTGCCTAAACTTAGCGCTGATCCGGAACAGATGGTCTGGACAGAATTGTGGAAGACGATCACTGTTGTCGGTTCGTCGGCCGGGAACTCCATACCTACCACCAACATACTTCTCAGCCTGGCACAACTTCCATACTTGGGCGTTGAAGTCGCCTGCTATAACAACTATATCTGAACGTTTTGCTTTTTGTAGCAAATTAGACAGTCATGTAGAAGTCATCCTTTAGTTCATCCGAAGTGCAGTCGGTTGGGGCGTAAGCGGAGACTACGAAAAGGCAACGACGGGTAGCGCCGTCTTTCCTTCTTTTAATGGACCCATTTAGACGGACTGCACGTACACGACTATCTACTGGGATCCGGTCAATAAGTGATTTTTGTGCCCTAACACTCAGTGCTATCCCTACACCTGTGAGTCCTCGCGAGCTAGCTGGGGGGTCTCCTGACAGCCTTAAGGTGAATTTTTCAGATTCACCTTCTTGACCGGGTGAGGTTAAATGAATGGCCACACTCGGGTCTTGCATGTGTGTCTCCGAAACACAACATGCATGCATGGCTCGAGATGCCAGAGTTCCGACCAGTGATGCCTGTTGTCCGATTAGCCGGAGGGTCCTGACCTTAATTAAATATTCCTATATGAAGTTGGAGACGAGGCTACCGGGGGTGTTTCTATTGCTCTCACCGTTGTTTGTGGTCACAGAGTGAAGTGAAGATGACTCACTAGCCTGCAGAATAGTACTAACTGTAGTAGAGAAGCAAGATGAGGAAGGTGATGTGAGTAAAGGAGAATGATGCTCAGGAAGGCTTCGTGTGCTTTTGGAAGCGTGTAGACAGTTGTTACTTCCCGACTGCCCACACCGTGGAAGTTGGTTGATTCTTCGGGTACCTGAAACAGGAAGAGGGTTAGTGTTGCGTGACCGAAGAGTCCAGGGTACAAGTGGTTGAGGCCGGTCACACATGGCCTGTATGAGCTTGTTTCTCCTATTGGTTCCGTATTAGTAAATTTACCACCGGTTACGGACCACTGTGGGGTAAGTCGTTATGTACAAGTTTTGAAGTCGGATTTTGCGAACCCTCTCTCTCCGGAGTGGAGAGACAGCATATCTGGTGTCCTGGTCATCTGAGGCAAGTCCTCACTGCTGTTACACCACTGCTCCCCAGCAGTACGACTTCGCTCTCAGACTCCCTGGATAATGCGAAAATATTATTACAGAATGCGGGTAACTGCTTTTAGCCTAATCGCTATCCTAACAACCTTGCTGGCATGGTAGAACCTGGATTTATTTTTATTTTATTTTTGGTTACAGCTTGATTCCACACCGTATTTTTGGTACAAGTGTGGAATTTTCAGCGTGGATATCGGTAGCCAAAAATTCGCAGGCCAACCATAGATATCAGGTGTGCGTCGGCGTGGGCTCGAACCCCGGACCATGTGCATGGTCGACGAGAGTCCTAACCACTGTGCATGAATATTTGTTCCCGCAAATGCAGCTTGTGATGTGCACGCCCGACCACAACGTTAAGGAAGCTATCGTTTAGGAAAATCAGCTCAAAGAGATGAGCGTCGATGGCACAGGGGTTAGGACTCTTTGCGACCATGCACATGGTCTGGAGTTCGATCCTCTGTCGACGCACGCCTAATATCAATGGTCGGCCTGCAGAATTTAGGCTACCGATATTACATGCTGAAAATTCCATAATTGTACCAAAAATACTGTGTGGTTTCACGCTGTAATCAAAATTTTAAAACTAACCAAAATACTATCAAAACGATCGAGTTAAAATCAGTACTCTGGTGAAATAAATATCTCTCGGAGATGGCGAAATCAAAACACAAAATACTTGAAAACAAAATACACCACTTTTGTTTGTGTCACATTTCCCCCAATAGATCCGAAACAGGGGATTATTGGAACTGATTTCTTATTGATATAAGTATGAAACTTGGGCACTGTGGTAGAGTATAACTAACTCCATTATGGATAAGATTTTATTTTATATTAACTGATGACGTTTCGAGCATAGGCTTCATAATCATATGAAGTTACTCACACAACTTTTTCTTCCATTTATATACATGTGTGGAATCGATTAGATATTGGAACTGATTTCTCACTCTAACCATCATACGCTTTATTCTTTTACAGTACTTTTATACAGTTTTCTTTTGCGAATCTACTGGTTTACTCTGACATTAGCTTGAACTGATACTCTGTTTAAACATATTAGTTACACATAGCGTAGATTAACAGTAAATAATAAAATACAGCAGGACACTGTTCATTGAGTATACCTCCATCCTACATGCTAGAAAAGAAAACAATAACTTTCAAGTGTGTTTGTTTTAATTTTTTTTTTATCTTATTCAGTTTCCACAGAGAGTAAAAGCAACAGTATTTTCGGTACAAAATATACAGTACTTTAAGAAATGTTTATACTATTCTATCATATAGTAGTATCAAATCAGTATAGTTTTCTTTATTAATGAATAAAGTTTATTGTTTATAATTCATATAGCTATTGGATTTACTGCATTCTGCGTTTTATGCATAAAACACGTAAACTGGATTAGAGAAAGTAAATAGTGGCAAAAAATAGAACACGAATACACACTACTTATTTCAAGTTGACACATTTTAAAACATTGCAGTAAACAAGTAGAAGCATAAGATATACTGCAAAAATGACATGGAAGGAAAGATAAATTTATGTAAGATAACAGACCGTATAAAAAATTTATTCTTCAATTATAACGCTCAAGACTAACAAATATCAATAATAAAAATCACTTATATCCCCGACAAGTATTTTAAAAAATTTTTATCAACTTTTACTACTTGGCCTTTGCCTCAGAACCATAACAACAATGCTGCAAAATCTTTAAAAATTAAATATCAATTATATTTCCATATAAATTCGTTTATCACTTAGTCTCGGAGTAACATCCTGCTGCATACCGCATACTACATGAATAAGCGGTAAATATACTGATACTTTAACAAACTGATACATTAACAAGCATCCAATACGATACTATGAAATCAGGAGCAGTTAGAATTACAAAGGAGAAAAACTGTGTGACCTCTATATTTTCTTCAGTCTCCCAAATATTAAAATGGATTAGTTGACAAACACTGTCCGCATGCTGGTGTATTCTAGGTTTAAGTAAGTCAGATTTAATATATCTAATTGCTTACAATAATTATTATAGGCTTATCAACATTATTGAAAAGTAGCACTGTCCTACAATGTGTATTTTCCATAAAATTTCGCATATCTAGACCGTAATTTTGTGAAATTGTTTCATTAAACACCAATATCGTTGTTGTTTCATAGACCATATACTGCAATGATATTTGTAACTAGGAGTTTTGGTATTCACATAAAAGTATTCTCTTGTATGTAAAATGATTTTCTGTAAGTCTTTATCAAACCTCCTAGCGCTTTTAAATGATCGTTATCGAGGTAAACAAAAGCAAGTTGCATCATTACATGGAAGATATTTAGAATTAGCTAAAGGAATCATCGAATTAGCTGCATAGATATTACGCCTGTATATTCAGTATTTACTACCAACACGTTACATCAGATTTATTAAGAATGGTATGAATATGTCCTGTATAAATAAATAACAATTAGAAAAGTTATTGAAACCACTGGATGTTAGTTTTAGCCATTAGAAAAACTGTAAATTTTCAAAAACAATTAATTTCAATTTTTTGAAATCCTCTACTACCAGAGTATAGAAACATAGGATTGCCACACGAAGCGAGAAAACGAACGACTTTGTCACACCCGTTGGTACAAAGCAACTAACTACAAAACGTCTCGTCCATACTGAAATAGTCATCACCTTATTAAATCAAGACGAATACAATCTACAAAACTAGACTATGTGGGAAAGTTTAGAAAATTCGCTGCCATCAAGCATCAGTTAAACAATATTATATGTCACCTCTCATCTCAATTATCAATGACAGTTAAAAAATACTACAACGTGGGAACCCACGAAGTGAAAGAGTATTTTCTGGAAGATTGTACTCCAACAAAACGGCAGCCAGCACATGAATAAACGTCATACCTATCAACCAACTAGAAAAGTCATTTGGACACGTCAATAATTTATCATTAGATCAGAGAGAAAACGCGAACTATTCGATCAACAATTCACTATTGAAAATATGAGCGTATGACAAATAACTCCATCAATACAATTATATTATGTATCCACATCTTACATGAACATTCATGTAACAAATTAACACTAAACTTTTCCATCATGAAGTCGTCTAGTCTGCTGGGAAATTCATGAAGAAATATCAAACTTGGGAAGAACAATACACAGTTGTCATCACCACTCGATGTACAAATCTTCGGTACCATTGCAAATTTGTAAAATTCTTGAATGAAAACAAACGGACAGCCAACATGCATAGCTATAGAATCTAGGTGATATCAGTCAGAAATGTTTACATTCGTTTAACTAAATCCTCATCTTTTACATGATCAAAGCCTAGGATCCTCTATTCTTCGGAACCTATCTTATATATGAACCTATGTATATAAATCAAGAAAAAAGTTGTGTGAGTAACTTGATATGATTATGAGCAATAGTTTGTGCTCGAAACGTCATCAGTTAATATTACTGTACAACACTGTGTGATTTATCAAAATAAAATCCTATCGATGATGGAGTTATATTCTACCACAGTACCCAAGTTTTATACTTATATCTTGACTTGTTTTGTCCGAGGCTTAGGTTTAGCTTATCACTATAACTGTCATCATGTTTATTCCTCTGTATGTCTCTATGCAGATTTGATCTTACTATTTACATGGTATGGACCAAAGTCAGTGGTCGCATATCTACTTAAAAATTATATAATACTGCACTTTTGAAATAGAAACGAGATTTGATACCTTCACACTCCCGAAAATAGACACTATTAGTTAGACAGATGCGACAAAAAAATTCCTTTACAGATGAACATTTTCAGAAGTAAGAAAGCTATTATTTATGCAATGGAACAATTACATTTCGATGAAAAGGAACTAATAAGCAATAAACAAAGACACTGACAATAACAGAAATGACAATAATGTCTGAAAATTAATTAAAACAAGACCATGTCTCGTTATGAAAAGCGCACCAAGAATGTATATTGCAATAATCAAGACACTCCATTCAAGCTCAGGCAACCATGTACAAAATTATGGATAATTGTATGTAAAGTAAAAACGAGTAGTGATGTCCATCAGGGATGTCAGCTATTGTCATTCTTATTTATTTTCACTATGTATGCACTAATGAATGTTAACCTGGTTGACTTTTATCCTTAAGCGCATTGATCTACTACTGGTAGAAATTCTGGTGGACCCAGAATATGGAGAAATGTAGTTCTTCTAGGTGGAGATTACGATAAAGTACAGTCTTCCAAAAGGCTGGAGCAGAAACCTTAATAATGATGATTGCTGTTAAGTATTATGTAAGAAGCGAAGAAATGTTTACTTTTTAATTAGATTGTAGGAAACATCGAACCTTTGAACTTTTGTTTCAACGCGTTCACCCACTTTTGTCGCTACTTCATCTTTTGATTTGTGACTCTCCTGTATATAGTAGGTTTGCTCTCTCGTTGTGCTTTCATTCAGTGCACTCTTCGAGCCTACCACCGGTTGAGGCAGCAGATAAGTTGTATAACACCTTTATTTACTAAATTTGATATTTCATTTGCGTAAAATACAACTCCATCTCAGACACACTTCCCATCTCAATTCTTTTTACTTTGATTCCGTTCGTCAGTACTTACACGTTAGGTAGAGTACTGCTAAGGTTATAAAGCGGTGAAGCTTTTAGTAGGTGTGGTTATTTTGAAGTATATCTTAAGTTCAGTCAAACACTTACAATATCTCTGGCTCTACTCCAATATATATATATGCAGAGAGAGAGAGAGAGAGCATTTTTATTACAATACACAACAATTTACCAATCAAATGGCGATAGGTTTGTTAACAATATTTAGTCAGTGTCAACATGTCAATAGGGTGATAATTAACGAAGTAAATTAATACACACAATTAAAAGGTAGAAATGGTTACAACACGTGGATTGCATTATGCATAATTTTGGTAAAACGAAGAGTAATTAAGGGATCGGCGTGTGCACAGGTTCTTAAGGTAATTAGACAATGATAACTTTTAACTAAGGTTTAAGTATTCAGGAGAAAATAAAATAATTTCGACAATTGTAATTTTTAAAGGTTTACGGGGTGGGGGGCGAAGCAGTCCGGTTTACGCATTCATGTGTTTAGAAGAAATTTTTACAGCCAGAGATGAGGATCTAATTGAAAAGTAGATATTTCTTCGCTCAATCTTTCTGTTTTCTAAATTTCTAAATGGAGATTTTTTCTATACGAAGAAGAAAAAGACAATCAATGAGGTTGTGAAGTTACATCAACAGAGAAGACAAAGACATGCCTCACACATTCCGAAGTGCCACCTTTCTAGAAGAGTGACGTTAACTGGATTTGAAAAGAACTAAGAGGGTGGTTAGACTAAAATAAAGTGATGTCAATTCATGATGAAATCTTCCATCCAATCAAACAAAAATTTCTACAAAACCAATACTTGAAGACTAAAATATACCATCAGTTCGTTAATCCAGTGACTGTTGGTGTAAGTAGCCCGTTCAGGGTTCTCGAAGCGGTGAGAATCACATGGTGGAGGATTTTTGTGGCACAGCTCAAAATCTTTCTCAATGGCCCAGATGTATTCACCCATTTCCTGTCGTTATCCGAATTCCATACATCCTTGCTAAACTTGATCTAATTATACACTGTTTTGTTGTAGTTTTATTGCATTTATTCCCAACACTTTTATGTCCAGTTTTCCGAAATGTGACAACTTAGACTTATGAAGTTTGCTGTAGACTTCTGTTTCAATAATTTCACAAAAAATAATTATTTCACTTAGTGAATGGTTTTACGATCTTTGTATAAAAAAAAGATACTTTTCATTAAAATCCTTATTATTGTACTGAGAGCACAAGCATTCTTTTTTTGAAAATCACCTCCATCAACACTATGACTATCATTCACAGCAGCACTGATCCATGAAGACTGGAAACAAATGCTTGGTTAGTTCTCTACAGATTTTCCTCCTACTGTTTTACAATTTTTGAAAATTTATTTGTCCTAGTTTATACTTATTTCTTCATTCGAATAAATGAAAAGAAAAAAAAGAACACAATTTTTCAGTACTAAAAGATGTGTATTAAAGGATTACCATGATCACAAAGCGAATCGAAAGAACAAAAGAGTTGGATGGAATTCACTTCTGATCAGATACATATTGGACGAAGTAAGTACAGACAGATAATCGAATAAACTATTATTATTATTATTTTATTACTGTTATTATTATTATGATGATGATAATTGTACCTAACACACAGAATGAAAAATAACGGATTATTGTAATGAGTCGCGGTGTGATTATTACAATACGAAACGAGAGGCGGTTGTGCATTTCAAGGATAATTAATAACGGGAGAATGAACTAGGAAAATAAAAATTACGTAAGAGATTAAAAATAACTGTTGTGATTACCAATTATCATGATAACGGATACAAAATAATATGTTGACAGACAATGTAATAAATATTGCAGTACATATATATATATATATTCAGGAGGAAATTAAATTTATGGAGAAACTAAAGACAAAAGACACAGTAGCTTGGAATGTATCGTTGCATTGTTTACATTTATATGCTGGCCACTTATTGGGATTTTTTAAAGAAAGATTTAAATTCATTTAACTAAAGTAAAATCATTAACTGAAGACTCTAATCGGGATAATAATGTAGATATGCATTGTTTAGCATTTTGTAATCCTGCTTTTTCTATAGTTCTACCAATTATTGAACCCCATATTAAGGAGAATAGTACAGCACCAAGTATTACTTCTAGTGAACACTTCATTAGTGAAGTTAACCAACCAGTTGGATTAATTAGAATGATTAATACGAATAACAGAAAGACAATTACACCTGCCCATGTTAAATGCAATAGTCGACCATGTAAACACTGATTTAATCCACGAGTTAACTGTTTATCTGCATCTGATAGTAGATCACGTAACTTATTCACCTCTTCTGTTGACATGCTTTGCTCTTCTAAATTAATTTTTTGTCAAAGAAGAAAATAATTTATTCAACAGTCATTAGCTAAATAATAAGCAAAGAGTGCATTGACAAGCTGATTAGCTTAATAAATAACATTTTTAAATTAAAACAATAAATTTCTATTATACTTAAACAGCTACTGTAAAAAAGGGCCGATATTTATTGAGTAACACCTAGATACATATAAATAACGCACATGTTTCAATGACGTAATCAGTGAGAATGTACAGCCTAACAAACTGTATGGTTTAAATTTGTGGTATGACTTATTTTTCTTTATGTTATGAATGCTGTGATACAACTAGCTGTAGTCCTTCTTACATACTTCACTGTCTACGTTTAAATTACAGACACACACCAACACGAATTGAATGAATTTCAACAGTAATATTTCACCAATATTTAGCATTACTTTACAACATCTTTTGGACTTCACAATATGTCCCATCATATAATTGAAACAACTCAATAATGGCCAAGGTTTTAGAATGTTTATAAACACAGTAGAATAAAGATGACAGAAACACAGTGTATAGATGCCATCCTCTATGATGGATTGACAAAAGTTGGCAATCATATTTCCAACAGTCACTAGAAAATAAGACTTTCGTCTCTATAACTGATAATTCTTATTTCAACTGCTAACATAGATATTGGGTGCCAAATACTGAAAAACTGTGAACTGGAAGGAGCTGTTGTCCAATAATTCTTTCTCTTAAGTGAATCCCTATTTCATATCGGTTCCTGGATAAAATAAGTCTCAATATCAAACAAATCTTAGCAAATTCAACTAAATAACTGCATAGGTCTAGTCACTACTTAAGGGGCTGAATGTATGAAGTGATTAGACTTTCACTGAAATTATTATTACGCTAAGTTATATCAATAAATAATTTTGCACTTAATGTGACAGTAAATTAAATATTATATATATATATATAATGGAAAAAAAGAACAAAACTAACCAAGTTTAGTCGGATTGGACAGTCGCGTAATAGTGAAACTAGCAGCTACACCTTCATGATCAGAATAATGTAAACCATGCGGATCATCAGGCACCTTACGCATATCTAACCAACACGAATCACAGACAAGTTTCGCGTAAGCTGAAAGACACACACACACAAAAGGGAAATTATTCAGTTTATATTAATCTTATGGCAATAGATAGTGCACCAGCCTCACACTGGAATAACTAAACGCTATCTTAAAAAAATTAATAATAGCCCACTGAAGGCGAGAATCAGAGATATTTCAAAACTGGAAAATCACTCCACTTCACTAACACCAGATAAATGAACAGTAACATAACAAGGAGATCAATAAAATCAGAATATCTCTACTTCAAAGTATGATATGTACTAAAAATGTTTATTGAACAGTCCAATTCCATAACCACCCTGTAAATCAAGCATAACAGCTGTTCAGTTTAAATAGAAATCATTAGACTGCACAAACACTATATTAATTAATGCAGATGAATGAAAATAAATACATGAGAACAATAAAAGGATATAGCACTATCTAAAAAATTGACCCATGTAGGTACACACCACATGTGTTGGCAACCGGCTTGAACCACTGTGCTACCTGAATTTCCATTCAACACAGTACATAATATTTTCTCTCGTTCTTGTATCAATATTTCAATCATGTCCTTGAACTGAAAAATGCACTCAGGCACGTTTTTAGTTGACCTTCAAACTGCCGGTGCGCATTACTTGGAGAGGAAGGAAAAATATCACAACGGATTAGTCTGTGCTTCAGACAGAGCAGCATTGCGTCACATGGTATATTGAAGATAGCTGCTTTACTTGAAGATCCCAGATGAAAAGAAAATAATATGCAACAAATTACGTTGAGAACTCCAAACACTGTGTCTGTCTGTTTTCGACATAGAACTTTGCACCGATGTGCAGCGGTTTAAGTCGCCACACTCCATGTAGCACACAAAGCAAGAGAAGAAAGTAGAAGAAATACGTATTAGAGACAGTAAACAGAGGTGTGACACAAAGGACAAAACACTGTGTAAACATTTTGTCCAGAATATAAGCTTCCTATTATTATAGTCACGTAAAAAAGTGTTATGAGCTACTTATAACTGGTATATAAGTAGCATACAGACTGACGTCTCTGGAAAAAGAAAGATAATTTAACTGTAAGTTGAAAAGCAGCACCAGAAGACACATGAGAGCAGGCTAACAATTCCAAGGAAAACTAAATAAATGTCACGTAATGATGGGCAAAAATTCCCTAATCCAGAATGGCAGGTACTGTTTGCACATATTGCAGTCAAGGCATACTATACGGCTTAGTTAAGCTTCATTGTAATTTGTCCTGTTCCCATCAGAAAGAATAAGAAACAGGGTGGCGAAACAACCACACCACACAACTGAAAGTTTTTGAATCCTGTAAGACAAAAGAAGGTACTATGAAATAAAGAAATTCGATATAGAAATTGGAATTAAAAGATGAGCTGTGAGTCCATATGCGCCGCTGATACTAACTCTGAGTCAAATCAAAATTTCAAATCATAGCTTCTAGTCGTCTTATGAACCCCAACTATACAGCATACATTCCCTACGCATTTAAGTCACAAAGTGTATACGTACCACAATAAACTTCTGAATACCATTCTAATAAGCCTTTACCGGTTATTGTTTGCTAACATTAGTAGATTTACAAGTGTAGACCATGAGGAATTTAGTGAAAGAAAATATTGTTCACTGTAATTATTCTCTGTCTGATTTGCCCTTTGATGCGACCCACCTTCTTTATGCCAACCTCATTCTCCTTCCGCATACAAAACACATTCGGAGAAACTGTAATAAAACTTATGTCATGCATTTTCCAATTAACAGAAATAGTTCTGCATCTAGATATTATATTGTTCGCCGAGTGATATATTAAGGGATAAGATAATCAATGATTATTTGAAATAGTCGAGCAAGGTACGTTAAGTGTCCTAGAAAATAACCTTTAATCATTCTTTAACTAGCTAAAGTATATGTGCAACAGGTATTCTGTCTAGTTAATGCTTGTATGTACATTCTGATTTTATGTACATGTGCAACACACTTACTCTTATTTAGATGTACATGTGAGTATATTGATAAAAATTTTAGCATAAATCAAAACACATTAGTGCATGTAAACGATGCATACTTAGCAATGTCACATGATGTGTGAGTAGATTCTATTTTCCATGCTTTAAAAGCGTAAAATTCGAAACTACATAGTAGTAGTATCACTGAACTTTGATATGTTGAACGCTTTATCAACTGATAGAAATGGCATTCTACCTCACAGAATAGATTTTAGCCATCACATTCAACAACAGTGATATAAACTCGAAAAATAAAACGAATATTACTGAGCATTAAGTCTAAAAAACACGAGTTTGTCTGTAATAATGTAGTGTATAACAACTGTGGGCATAGATTTTAGTTCATTACCATTGAAAATATAAGAAAATAAACAGCGATGCAATGGCAAATTACAAACACACTGGAACATTGGGGAAGAGCAAAAAGGATGTGGTTGCATGGAATTCTAGTGACAAGTAGTGACCAGTGGAATCCATCCGATTGTGAGTGAGGACACACTCGCCGATGACATTGGCTGGTGGTTGCATTAAAAGCACGAATTGGTAGAAGTTGAGATTCAAGGGTCACTGAGTCCAGTCTACAAGCTTGTCCCATTATCTGAAAGTCTTGGGTAGTGCCTACTAATGATGAGTTTATAACTAGGACGAAACAGTTAACCGGTACTCCCTGGTTTTCAATGGTTCTCTAAATGATATCAGTCCGTGACCAAACATGAAAGGAAAATCAAAGATATACCAGTAGGCATCCTCATTGTGCATTTGTTAAACATTTAATATTTACAGTATAAAAAGTATGCACATTGTTCAACCGATATATATATATATATATATATATATATATATATATATATCATTTTCAACATTAATACGATAAATATTACACTTATTTTAATGCTTCAACTAAGAGAAAATGGAGAGGTAAAAATTCACGTATTTCATTTCATGTCTAAGATCCACCACTTTTGCAGTGTGACGCATGACATGCATTTAAAACAATACAATGTGTATACACATGCACACCTATACAATAATCAAACCTACATTTATAAAGCATCATGAATAAACTGCTTCAATTATCGCGGTTGTAAGTGGAGGTCTTTTCCTCAATGTTACATTAAAAACAAAAACTTCATTTCATCATGTTCTCAGTGAACAAAAAATGTTTCACTTTTCCATAAAACTCACTTGAACTAAAATTGTCACCGAGCAGTTTTACATTATTACACAGTGGGGCATAATAGTGTTGGTCATTATCATAGAAAACACCATGACTATCCCACTATACAGTTTCTAATGCTAGTTATTTTTTTTGTATTTATTATGCACTGAATAAACTATATGACATTAAATATTGTTTTAATGAAAAGGTACTCAGAATCTCTCAAAGTAATTCCAGTCTTACTAATATTCATGCTTTGAAATCTAAAACAAACTAGCAGTTTAAGTTATTCTTCCTTAAATTCCTCAAAATAGCAAAACAACAGCCTGTGCAAATAATACTGGAAGAAAATATTCATTTACACGGACAAAATACTCATGATGGAGTTTTCATAATCACCAGTTGATGTTTGTCAGTGAAGCTATTAACAATCTAAGCTTGTATCATAATGACAACTTTCACAGTATTATAATCTGCATACGGCCACTTTACACACTTTCACTGGAAAATAATCGACTTTAGTGTTCTGATCACAGGTCGATTTTCTAGAATCAGTGATGTGTAGACAGTAGCTAATAAGTCTGCAATTACTTTGAGTTACACAGGTTCGACTCTAACAAGCTTATAATCAGTCCATCTCAGTTGAAATATACGCAACGTACGGAGGAGAAAAAAAAATTTTTGAAGAGAAATAAGCATATAAAAACTTTTGAAATGAGTGCTTGAAACTTCTTTCCTCAAAATTTACTCTTTTCGTAATTATGTTTTGTACTTTACAAAACTATACAACTTTGTTTTGAAAATGATGGAGGACATGAGCTACCTATGTATGTTTTAATTTTAAGAACACTCAAAAGAAAATCTTTTGTATTTCATTTTTTGGATATGCACAGAGAAACCAAGTCATTTTAAAGCTGTTTTAAAACAATAGGAAATTTACGTTAGCTATTAATGACTTTAAAATTTACTCCTGCTAATAAGTACTTCAAGTAGGATTTCATGGTTAACAACTTGAAAATTAAGTGAGTACACAACCTGGTGATGAAAAAGGACTCTATTGGCTGAAGATAAATTAATTTTTAGGAGTGTTTGAATTCTCATTCTATTATCCAAGTAGCCTAATGAATATTATATAGGTACTAAAAACGGTGCAATGGTTGATCACAAAATCTAACCAGCTTGGATTATACATGAGAGCAAACTTTTCCACAAATGAGTTGGATAAAATAAGCTGTTATTTATTATCTAATTTCCAAATAAATTCCGGATGATAACTATGTTTGGAACCAGATTTTCCAATGAATAAGCTGCTTTACATTAAAAATTATCACTCCGACACAACAAACTTATATAATTTTGAAGCATTTACATACATACAGACAAACATGCTCTGGCGCTAACATTCACTAACACACCTGGCTAATTTTTCAGTGAGCCTAGAAAAGAACACAGACGCATCACTAAAGCACATTTCCAATTTCTCCAGTCATACTGAATTATTTATGTGAGTGCTTTTGGAAAACGTTCGGTTGCCTCTAGCCAGGAGTATTTTTGAACTAACACTTCACCAGTAACTCTATCAGAACTCCTTTTCTTTTATAAATCACTGATTGACAAAAACGATGCATTTATTTTGGTGCTTTTCAAATACACTTTTTAACAAAAACTGACATAGACTTCACATAATTTCTATTGTACCCAGGCAATTTTACAATAATCTAGTGAATTAAATCGCTCATATATGTATATACCTGAAATAACGTCAATAAACTAATCTTTCTTCAGTAGTGAGACGAAAATAACACTATGGTAGACCCAGTAAATTCTCTTTACAAATTATGACGACTTTCTGACATTACGATAAGAAGATTGTAACAAATTTATGTAACAGCTCCTATCGATGATGACGATTACTAGTGAACCGGCTAGTATTCACAGCTCAACTTCAGCTGTGAAGAAGTTATCTTTCATTATAAGTGATATCCAACTTTTTTGTAGGTCTTATTAATGTAGACTACACATTCAAAATTATTTGCGAGAAATAATGGTTATTCATCAGATACTCTGAAGACTTTCAAAAGGCGATTCTATTTTGCCGTTTCACATTGGAGGTTCACTCCAATTGATGTACCAAATAACTTATTATTTATTACTTCTATGTGTAGGTAGTTAAGTGTCCAGATTATCTGGGGTAGGAGAAATTATTCAAGGTAACATAATCACTTCTACATATCAGAAAAATCTTAAGAATAAATTAATTAAAAAGCATTTACTACTGCAGAAAAGTCAGTTAAATCTGGAGTGTTGTGTCGATGTCTAGGTGCAGATGGAGTGCAGAAAGAATGTTTCATACTGATCGAGGTTTTTCACCTGAACTCACTTATATAACCATGTATAACTTTATTGATGGCTGCCGTACGAAGTGGTAGAACTTAGTTATATATTAAGAATAACAACAACTTATCATTTCCGGATAAATTTATCATATGCATGTTGTGAAACTTATATTTCCTGCCAATCAAAAATACATTTCCTACCAAGAAAAATAGTCAGTTGACCTGAGTTACAGAAATGACTATTACAATCATAAAGATATAGGTGAAATTAGTATCCTGAACGTAATAAGCTAGTGTGTTAGGCATGTATTTCATCACCGGATTACTCTATCGAAGCACAAATGTAACTTCTATAATCATCGTATTCTCAACGTACGCTGTCTACAAAGTGCAATTATTCCAAAGTCACTACGAGTTAAACCTCTTGAATATTCGCACAAATCCATACTCGCTGAAAATCATACCTTCAAAGTATTTTTACGAGAAAGAATACATAACTGCAACGTCAAATTTGAATCTTATCGAACGAGAATCAAAAATATAGACGACTGTTTAACATTACTTGTTACAAGCCATGTCTATGAATCCTTTCAAAAATTGTTTAATCAACGAGAATCTCATTTTCATAATGTCACTAAAAGAAGACAAATAGAAAAATTATTGAAACTCGAAGAAAAGAAACAACCAAAGTAAACCTCAGAAAATGATATGAAGAATATTACAGCCATACATAACATGTCAGACAAGATACTAACCGAAAATGAAATCTCATTACCACAGAAAGCTCTGAATTTCAATATCACTAGAAAGCCATTATCGGTCCAGGAAATATCACCTATGATCGAACCTGCTCTACAACAACTCACCAATGAAGAATCACAATCTGCTCGTCAAAAGATATCACACATATTAATCACACAACGAAACATACCATCTAATCTCACCAAACAAGAATATGGAGCCTTAAGAAATTTGAAGAAAGATAAAAGCATCGTTACAACGAAAACCGACAGGGAAAACGTCACTGTGATAATGAACAGAACGGATTATGAAAAGAAGGCGATTATGTACCTTCAAGATTCTACGGTCAACCAAAGATACATAAACTCACAGTTCCATTGAGACCAGTAATAGATTTCACCAACTCACCGACATACAACCTATCTAAATACTTACTCTCGGTACTACAACCACTACAAAAGGATACTCAAAATATTGTAAGAAACTCATATGATTTCAAATCCCAAATAGAACACCGAGAAATTGATTAAGAAGACATTATGGTAAGCTGTGATATTAACTCATTATATACTAGTATACCTATTACCGAAAGTCTTGATGTCATTTGAAGTCTACTAGAATCAGGTACAACGCTATCACAAAGATGTCCACTGGACAACAGTGAAATAATTAAGAGCTTGAAATTCTGTCTAGAAAATAATTATTTTACATTTAAAGGGAGTTTATATAGACAGACAAATGGTGTTGCCATGGGTTCACCAGTCTGCCCAATAGTCGCCGACTTTTTCATGAATAAATTTGAAAATAACATCTTTTCAAGCATACTCACTCCTAAAATATGGTTAAGATATGTAGATGATACTTTTGTAGTACTAAAACGAGATATACACAATTCATGCCTAGAGACAACAAACTGTGTATCTCCCAGAATCCAGTTCACTTCGGAAGCTGAATAAGATGTCGGTGAACTACCATTTCTAGACTGCCTAGTTAAGAGAAAGGAAAACGGACATTTTAGTATATAGATGTATTCAGGAAGAAAACCCACTCCAATAAATATTTAGACTTCAAATCATCACACCCCATCAGCACAAAGATTTCAGTTGTTTCAAATCTTCTTAGACGAGCACACTCTCTGATAACGGATGACAAAGAAAAAGAAGAAGAAGAAGAAATATCAAACATTACTGAAACTCTCAAGCAAAACAACTACCCAAGGACCTTGATCAACAAAATCAACATAGACACCAAGTATGGACGAAAACGCATTCCGAAAACATGGACATCAACAGTCGTCATTCCATATGGAGCAGAGACGTCAGACGATATCAGAAGAGTACTCAATCATCTCGACATTGGAGTTTTCTTCAAAACGTCAGACACACTACGAAACAACCTTGTCCATATAAAAGACCAAATCCCAAAAGATTCTCTATCTAATTGTGTCTATAAAATAAAATGCTTGCAATGTGATGCGATATACATCGGACAAACATCTCGAGAAATCAAAATCAGAAGAAATGAACACCGTAGAGCATCTATTTGACCACCGAGAAATCCGGTTGAACTAGAAAAACTTGAAAAATCATCAGCCACATAGGTCTACACGCTATGGAATAAGGACACAAAATTGATTTTGACAATATTCAAATCACCATCCAGAAAAACTTCAGAAATCACAAAGAACGTCTAATATCAGAAGCACTTCATATCAAGTGAAATCCAAATTTCCTGAATAGGAATGATGGACTAAAACAGAATCTGACCTGGTTACAACACCTCCCTCCCTCATGAAGTGACAAAATCAACACGAATGTGATAAGCAAGTTCACTATGTAAACACACTCTACTTTTATAATTTCTATTTTTTTATTTTTGATTTACAGCTTGATTCCACACTGTATTTTTGGTACAAGTATGGAATTTTCAGCATCGATATCGGTAGCCCAAATTTTGCAGGCCGACCACAGATATCAGGTATGCGCCGGCGTGGGCTCGAACCCCGGACCATGTGCATGGTCTGCGAGAGTTCTAACCACTGTGCCACCGACGCACAGACAGTCACACACTGATCAAATCCAACAATCTACACTTGATTTTGTTATCTTTACCTATTGCCTAACTTGACAACGAAAAATGACCCCAGACTGACGAAATATGATCAAATTAGTAAACTTTGTTTTGATATCATAACAGATGTCCTATTACCTTTGATATTTGATTTAGTGATCTTCATTGTTATTCTGACTTTCAATATGTCCTATTAACTTGACATAAGTCTATTTTCTCACCCCTTAACTCTTTGTTATATATATGCTGAGATTTTGTAAATTCCGGTTTAATAATAATTTGATAAAGCTATTAGCATTAAATAGAGAAAAGTCAGTAGAAGCAATATCGTTTTGTTTCTCATTCATTGGGAAAAACAAAACCTTTATTATAAAGAATATCATATACCCAAAGCCCAGATTTTTTTCAAACCGTTAAAAGTGAACTTGGTTTGGACATATATAACTTAAGTGAATCTAACAATGTAGAAAGTTTGCTTATTTCTCAACTTTCTGTAGATTTCGAATAACTACATAATTTGTAATTCTCTCATTTTATTTTTTTTACTTTTGATTTCAGCTTGATTCCACACTGTATTTTTGGTACAAGTATGGAATTTTCAGCATGGATATCGGTAGCCCAAATTTTGCAGGCCGACCATAGATATCAGGTGTGCGTTGGCAGGGGATCGAACCCCGGACCATGTGCATGGTCGGCGAGAGTCCTAACCACTGTGCCACCGAAATTAAAGTACGATTTAAAACAATTAGTCCCTTTTATAAATTCTGATAGCGTTATTAGAAAAATTAGGTTAAATAAAGGTTAGAAATATTTTGACATAATAGTATTCTGTGACATCTCTAAGAGCTAACATAATAAGTATTTCTTTTTTCATTTCCTTGCTTTTGAGTGGAATATGTGTCTTCAAGCTTCATGTTAGAAGTTTTAGTAGAGACGGCATACGTTTTGAAAGTAGAGGGTTGCTAGCCCCATGCCCAATCTCCTTACATATCAGCACTCGCTACAACCTAACCAAGGTTCCACAGTACGTCGGTTTAGAGTCGAACACGAACAACCTAGTATGGTTCATCAGCATTCTACAAATGAACCAACGAGCGAAAATATTCGTATAAAGAAGAGAAAATATTTAGCTGATCGACATATTTAAACCTTGAAAAACCAGTCTCACTGCCTATGCAAAAATAAAGATATTATTATTATTATTATTCACTTCCGTTAGGAATGGAACATAGGGCTTCAACAACACAACTCCACTTTGTTCTATTTTCTGTAGTCCTATTCAGCTGGGTCCACGATTGACCATAATCTCTCATCTCCTCCTCGCAAGATCTTCATATCACTCTTGGACGACCAACTCATCGCTTCCCATTTGGATTCCACTCTAGCGATAGCCTAGCGCGCGACGTCATTCAACGGACTCCTCAATGTATGTCCTATCCATCTTCATTTTCTCCTACATATTCGTTGAGCAATAGGCTCTTCGTTGGTTTATTCCCACAGTTTCTTGTTACCGGCCATTCCATCTTCAATATCGAGAGAGAAAGCAGCTGTTGATAAAAGTCTGCGACCTGTTGGAAATCTTTTTTCTGACAAGCACGCCAAGTTTCTGGCCCAAAGAGAAGGACCGACTTGAAAATTCGAATCTTGTTCTTTATGCTGGCTGAGTGCAGAAGATTTCCGAACTGGTTTCAGGTTGATGAAGGTGCATATCGCCCTTCTGATTCTGGTTTTGACATCTCCATCCCTTCTGCCTGTCTGTGATTGAAACCGTGCTTCCTGTCTAGATAAGTGAAGGAAGTACCTTCTGTTGAATCTCTCTTTTTGATGGTGATTCGTGCTGACTGTTGTTGCTGTTGTTTCGTTGGTTATCTTAATCACCTCCGTCTTCTTTATGTTCACCTGCAGTCCCATCTTCTCTGGCTGCTTCTTCAGCCAGTTTGCTGTTTTTCGTCTCCCTCTAAGTCTTCGACTTTCTGTGACATTAGACACAAATCATCCACGCGCGAAATCCACATCTTCTAGAATCTTCTTATAAGTCAGTCGAACGTATTCCTGTCTTCTCACTCCCTATGCACAGTCTGATGCATAATCCAGTTCACCACAATTAAGAACATCATCGGTGATAATAGGCAGCCTTCTCTTACTCCTGCATTCACTTCAAAGGTAGGCTTCGCTGAGTTTTCCGTTGTGGATCACCTGAAACGTTGCATTGTCATGTAGCCAGCTGTCGAATGAGGTTGATAGAGACTTGGGCACTGCATGCCATAGTGTTAAAGCAGCTTCCTGGCTGAACTTCAGTAGCTTGTCGCATTCAAGACTTCTGATTTCGTTGGAGGATTGGTGTCCACTGGCAAGCAACTCTGTGCGTCCTGTTGGTGGTGGTGTATTTCTCGACGAGTTGCAAGTGATGGGCGATTCAAGAGTCCTTTGAAGTGATCAGCCCATTAATTTGATTTGGTAATCAGGTTCCTTCGAACATCTCTTATAGTTTTCATTATCTGGGTTGATCTCTTCGCGGAAAGCGAGCAGTCTGGTTATCTGATATAAGGATAATATTAATAATAATCACTTTATTCCAGAAGAGTCACAATTTATTGCATGGAATTTTCAGAGTATTTTTACATATTGCAGTGGTTTGCCTCTTTTTATAATTAGAATATTGTATATTATTTTAAATAATAAAAGAAACCCAACAAAATCACTCCATCTCTTGGTCATATTTAATAATAAATAAATAGTATTACAAATGACACATGCAATAATATGCATGATTTTATTTTATAGTTCAGGTATTGATTCAAACGTTGTAAAATTTCGTTTCTGATATTTGTCTCTTCACACAATACTCGTGCCAAATATGGTACGGTCGAATTTTTATATTTTGTAGTACGAGCATAAATGTTTATAAAATTTCTTCTGGTCTTACCCGAAGAGATACAAGGAAACAATTGTGAATAAAGAGGATGTTCACTATCAGATAAGATAACTTTAGCTAAGTGTTTACAAGAATTCATATGCCTATTGACAACAGTGTCATTTAGTTGAGTCGAAGGGATAGCACTGACCCTACTTACAGCCCTCAATGTTCTTCGTAGTATTATATGGTCTTTCTTGAGTAACATAGTAACATAGAAGGTAGAAGCGTGTCCGCTAACATTACCCTAAAGCATGCACGCGGACAAACAAACAACACAATAATCTTAATACAATGTATGACTCTAGTAGTTGTAGTAGTTAAGCATAGTAGTAGAGCATTATTCTCTCAAAAATAAGAGAAAAATGGAATACACTACAATTCTTAAAAAAACAGCAAAAATTAAATATCGTTGAATGATTGTACATAAACAATTGAACATTTAGTGCTTTTCACAAGTAAATTTAACCGCTAGAAAAATTCACATGCATAAATGTTTTAACATACTAATCTTTCATTAAACAAATTTAATAATATGATCCACTCAATAAGTATACAAATAGATGCAAACTGAAGGAAAACACCGATCTATGCCATTCAGTATACTGAATGGCATATACTGAGCCAAGTCAAAATAAGGTTAAGTAACTGTGTAGATCAAGATTTTATCGTTGAAATATTCTGAGATAATGAGAAAAAGCAATTATTTCCTCAGCGATGATTCAACCTTAGCTGACGTGCTATTCAAACCGGTTTAGAAAGCCCTTCTAGGCAAGTTGTCAAACAGGTAGAATACATACTAATGACTTTCAGTCAGATGACAATGAAATTATATCACAGAAACGAAGGTATTTACATTATCTTGATTATAGAACCTGGCAGTGTGATTGCCAATTTTTATGTTCATACAGCTTAATCTCTCTAAATAATGTATGCACTTATTTATCTTGTCTAGCATTACTATCCAGCCAATAGAAACCAACACCATTAAAAGTGTCTTCGTGATTTTGAAATATTCTTCAATCTCATATAGAATTTAATAAATTTCATTCATATTCAGAAGTTGGTTGTATACTTGCGATATTTATTTCTCAAAACTGAATGGTTTCAACTAAAGATTTCTGAAATCTCTGCTTTCACAGTGCTCCTGGTAATCTTTGCCAAAATCATTATACAATATAGGATGAAAAGTTATCGACCTTTAAAGAAACCATCTACCCATTTGTTGAAGTTAGCCGATAACAACAGCTTTCGTAAACCAAACGAGATTCACACAAATTCAGTTAAGGTGAACGTTGCACTTCGATACGTGAATCGGCTAGAACACTCGAGACAGTATCAAAGACCTCGGATAGAATTAAGTTCAGCTGCCTAATAAGCTTACCTCTTCTTTACCGATTCCACTAAATGCCGCCTCCATTTCACAACGTTTTCATAGAATTATACATTATGTGTACTGCACATTTTCAATATTACTTGTCATCATCAAGCTTCCGTTATAAACAATTAAAAACGGTTAGAATCTTACAAAAATTATCGGATTGTAGATCTCATGAAGCACTAGACCTCACAAAATAGATATGGCTTATTGCTGAGTAAATAAAAATATAATCGACCACCAGGATGAATTATGATAAGTGCTACTTTAACCATGCATTTTTAAGATAATTATAAATATTTTATAGGTCAGAGTATTCACTTCCCAACCGAAATAATGATCTACTACCTGGAGATGGCTAAAAACAAATGCCAAGATCACACACTAATCATAATTCATAACGCAGCTTTCATTCTTGTAATTTTACCATTTAAAAAGGCACTACTCTTAAACTAACGTCAATGGTCCAGTGGTAGAAAGCTTTCCAACAACTCACGTGGTCCGGGGTTTGAACTTCGGCCAACAAACTCCTGAATCTCGCTATGTCGGAAATAAGGCCAGTAAAGAGGGAAGGTTAGGCGTGTGGCTATCAACTCCACCATGTAAAAATAAAACCACCACTAACAAAACTTCGAAGCGCTGGCTTCAAACTCGCTACTTAAAAGGGAAAAAATAGTGAGTTTCAAAAATAAATACGCTAACTTACTTGGAATATAGAGTGAGTCAATCACTGATGGACCAGAGCGATAAAATATATAGTCTAATCTTTCTCCATTCCCGTATTCATTGGTCCATAACTGATTTCTATACGGGTTATCAGCTCGATCACATGTACATCCATCAGATTCCAGTTCCGTAATGTTTGGATTTTTCTTGGCTACAGTCTTCACCGAAGACAAAGGGAAACAAGAGGACAAAAGTGATACAAATAAGAACAGTGTGCCTGTATGTTACACAGGCAACAATAATTCGAGGAATAAAGCGATGGAAATATCGTCACCATCGGTCTTTGATACAATATTACAGAAAAGATAAGTAAAAGAATGTGATAATACAGTAACGAAAAATATGAACCAAAAGTACGTTTGTTTTACGGAGGTCAGTTATGAGACCCTACTTAAATTCTCTACTTCTGGCCTCTGATTTCCAAAATAACCAGATCTAGTAAACGTACACTTTCCTTTGAGATCCAGATCGAAGGCCAGTGACTTCATATATTAATGTTGAGAGTAGATTATTTACTCACGGTTTTTCTCCAACTAATTTGCATTTATACTGACTTAAAACGGTGAGTATGCATGAGCAATACACAACTCAACTACCTACAGTTACAAAGATTTATAGCATCGCTGACACCGATATTACTTGAGTCTCTATGCTGAAATGTCATACTGCTTAAGAGCTGGTTTTACGAAGCACAAGCAGTGGTATAAAGGGAAGGGTGCTCACCAGCCACACAGATCTACTTTTAATGGCCATATTTCAAAGTCACACAGTGCATTACTGTGCAGGAATATCAGATATCTAACCCAGGCTACAAATACAAGTTAGCAAAGTCCAAACGAGAACTCCGCGCAGCAACTGCGATTTCGTCAGCCACTTTCCAAGCAGGTGAGGTGTTTGAAACGCTCAAATAATAATAATAATAACAGCTTTGTTCCAAACAGTATTTGTGGTACACGTATGGAATTTTCAGCGTACATTACAACATACTGCATCTAATTACCTCATAAATTTTATAAGATTTTTAAAATCAAAAATCAAAAAAAGCAACGCCAAAAAATAAAAGATAAATAAAAAAATAAAAACAACAGCGTAGCGTTTACATTTCAAACAATGCACCACAGGATATGAAATATAGAGTTGGTGTGTGATAGATGAGAACAACAGTGTAATAGTAACGAAGAAAGGAAAACAAAAACTAATGGGATTATTTGTTAGAGTGCCACAGTAAGTTTATCGTGTCATACCTAACGGATTTCTCATCACATAACAGCTGTGCCAGATATGGTATTGTGGAGTTTTTGTATTTGGTGGTCCTAGCATATAGCCGCCTATAGCTGCTTCTAGTTCTACCAGATGAAATGCAAGGAGACAACTGCGTATAGAGAGGATGCTCGGGGTCTAACAATATTGTATTCAAGTGTTGGTTGCTGAAGAGTCCCAAACTAGGACGAAACAGCTGTCCAGTACTCCCAGGTTTTCCAATGGTTCTCTAACTAATGTCAGCTCATGATGAAATCCTGAAATATTGTATTCGCACGTTCTTACATGACATTATATGTCTATCCACAATAGTGTTAACCAGTTGGTTTAGCGATATCCCACTTGCCCGACTAACGGCTTTTAGTGCCCTTCTCAGTAAAGCAAAGTCTTTCTTAAGTAGTCCAGGAAAGATTAATGGGGAGCAGTAAAGAGGGATGGGTAGAATACAAGAATTGACAAACTGAGAAAGCGAAGACTTCTTTGTGCCACATTGCCTAAATTTCCTAAAGTAGAACGTTAAGCGAAACATCTTTCTAGTAACTAGCAAGATGTGGGAGGACCAGGAAACATCGGTGGAAAACCTCAGCCCAAGGTACTTGACATTAGATATATTTTCAACCTCTGTGCCGTCAATGATAGTGGGGCCATGTGAGCTAACTAGTTGCTGTAGGTCACGTTTACGTCTGAAAGTGAAATTGACTACCTGACATTTAGACGGATTAAGACCGTTTGAAGAGGACCACTGACTAATTTCCGACAGAAAGTTATTTAATTTGGAACAATCTGACTGAGAGTTGACAGTCATAGAAACAGAGAGGTCATCGGCATACTTAACAAAAGTCGCTACATCAGAATGAGGCAAGTCATGTAAGAAAAAGGAAAACAGAAAGGGAGAAAGAACAGCACCTTGAGGAACACCAGCTAAAGTAAGTGAGGTAGTGGAGGACTTTCCATTGTAGACGGTGTACTGCTTTCTATCAGAAAAATAGGAATGCAACCACCTATTTGTCCAGCTCTCAGCCTGTGTTGCAGCGAGCTTACTTAGCAACAGAGACCTGAGAACAGAGTCAAATGCAGATGTGTAATCAAGGAAGGCACAGCTCCTTTATCTAAACTAGAGACTATACTATGATGTAGGACAACAGCGTCATCTAAGGTACACCTACTATGTTTATAAACAAACTGGTTGGGGTCATTGAAAGGCTTTAAAGAGGGTTCAAGATTAAGTAAAATAAGTCTTTCCATAACTTTCAAAAAAGGTGAGGTAATAGCAATGGGTCTAAACTTAACATTTGGTCCACTTGTTGATTTAGGCACTGGAACAATCTTGATATTTTTCCATGATTCAGGTATAATACTTTTGGAAACATTCGTTGAAAATGTCAGTTAATGGGGAACTTACTCCACATTAATATCAAGGTGATATAGATGAAACCCACTTTATTTGGCAGTATATGATATCTGACTTAAATCAAGATGAAACGAGGATTTTATTAGGAATGAAAATATGATAACTGTCACCATTGTTATTGTTTTCATTATTGACAGATACCGTAGGAAATTAAGGGGCAATCCAATGGAGGTATGACGACAAAATATGTTATACTATGTTTTCCACTATAAAACCCCTTAAAATTTCCTCTTGTTAAATTTTATGACCAGTGTTCACAACTTTGCTGAACGAAAGCTTTTTAACAATAATAAAGGCTTATTTCAGACAATATATCGACACAGCACAGAAATTTTCAGCGTATCTAGTTGCAAAATATTTCGCTTCCATGCAGGATTTACTCGTAATATAACAACAATATATCATGTGGTATAGTGTTGTTGTATATGAAGAAAGAACCAGTTCTGTACATTTTTTCTTGCCTTCTTTTAAGAATTGCACAGCGTTTTGCTGAATGCTAACTAGATATGTGCGCGAGTTCATGAAATAATCATCTAATATATTTCCATGATTAAAACAAAAAATGAAGAAGAGTTTAAACATTTTAATGAATGGGAATTCCGGTAGCCCAGTATTGCTTTTAACAACATCTTATTACTTAATATCAACATAAAATATATAAATACAGATCCAACAACTCAATCCTGAAAATCAACAGGAAATTTTAGATAATCACAACCTCTGTTAACAAATGTATACAAATGAGTAATTACATTCATATTCTTAAATGCTAACCAAAATTTTATTGCTCCATGAATCTGATCTTACTTCATTCTATAAACTGATTCAGATATGAAACGAAGCTTGAGTTGTGACACACTGTCTAGGAACCTGAGGTTCAACCACTAAGTGACGAGGTCCAAACCTTCCTGCACTTTAGCAGTCAGGTAGTATCACTACCCTCCACAAAATAACTCAGACTAACTTTGTAGTTTAGTAGATTTGTAGGTCACTAGGTTATTGTTCGATTCCCATTACGCAGTGTGATATCACAGTTCTTCATATTACTGAATGAACTTCACAGACTGATACATAAATCTAAACTACTTGGTTAAATTACATTATTATTCACTATGGTAAAATATTCATAGTTTTGTTGGATATTCTTCTTTTTTTAGTATAAACTATTGCTAGATTATTCATAATGAATTCACTTTTCCACATCCGCATCCACTCCTTGTGACTTATGATTTCCAATGAAACTATTTTGATCTTCGTTACTACTATTCCTTTGTCTCACACCTCTGTTTACTGTCTCTATTATGCCTTTCTTGGACTTTCTTCTCTTACTTTGTGTGCTACACGGAGTGTGACGACTTGAACTACCGCACATATGTGCAGAGTTCTATGTCGAAAACAGACAGACAGACAGAATTTTCCACAACGTTAGTGAATAAATAGCTCAATAAATAGTAAACGAGTTCCAGGTACAACTTATTCCCATGAATTGTTTACTTACCGGGGAAAAATATCCTTGCTAACTGTTTACAACAGCCTATGAATTTATTCAAAAAGCAAACTTGAATATTCACACCGTTTGTTTCAAATAACTAGGTAATTACTAATGCCGCCTTTGAATAAAATGAATATGACGTTTCAGTGTCTGTTTGTTTGTTTTTACTTTAGTATTAGTTTGTAGAGAATTTGTTTGATTGGTTAAAGGATTTCATCATTGTGTATCTTACTACTTGTTGAATGTTTTACTGAATCGCACAGCAATTTGTTCTGTCATAAACCGACACTACAAAGCACGATTATTACAGGTGAAACGCAAACGAACGATTCATTAAAGAGCACTGTATATTATTGTCTTTACCATTTATTTAATAAAAAAACTCGGACACTGAGGAATGTACCACACAAAATAATAAGACAATGATATAAAGGAGAGGAAGGGGAAAAGAAGACAATTAGTGAATCCACTGCATGATGCTAGGAGAAGAAGAACAGACCTATTGCATTAGCATCTGCTGAAACATATCGGTGATATCACGCGTCAGGCCCTCGAGCGGAACCCGAAAGGGAAGAGGCGAGTGGGACGTCCAAGTGTGACATTGGAGGATATTGTGTGAAGAGGAGTTGAAACAGTATGGACTAACATGGATGCAGGTGAAAAGTACAGCAGAAGACAGAAGTAAGTGGAGACGTGCAGTTGAAGCCCTATGTTCCACTAGGAACCCAAGGGAACCATAATAATAATAAATAATGCAGTGATGAAAACCGACGAAATAAAGTGGATCCATGTTATTCTGTCACAATATCTGTTCTTTCTCTGCTCAAATGTATGTTCACTGAACAAAACTGTTTTTCCCTACTAGTGAAAATAGGTGTATCTAGTGATTTGAAGAAATGCAAAGAGCCGGTTAGATTCAAGGGACTTCGATATTCTGTCATCCTTGTAGAAAAGAAGGCAAATGTTGACGCTATTAAAAATAAATACGACAAAACTGATTTGTTGATCTGGGGGTCAGTTACTATATATCAAACATTAAAACTGCGTATGTTAATCATCAGCCTGAGTGAAAGCATCAGTTGACAGCACATATCTTGAATTTCAATACCTTGATTATTTCATAAAATGTTTCCGTTGAACGTGTTTGTACTCTAAAGCTGTATACTTGTACACAACCATCAAACTTTCATTTTGATGTCACTGTAGGTGAATAGCTTTAATGCAATCAACTGAGAACATTTCCCTGATTACATGGTTAATGACGGATGTCTCTACGGTATCGAGTGGAACAGAAGACTTCGGATGTACACCCCCATTTCACGTAGAAATTAACAAAATTCCATTTTACCACTTTAAAAGATGAATTCAATGAAAAGAATATCATTTCATTCTCTGAACTACTTTTTTCATTTAGTGTAAAATCCATTTCCCCTAGTGTACACCTTTAGGATGGAGGTATTTGGCATGTTGCAGTATTATTGAAGAATACATTAATTCACATGATTCACAGTTTGAACACAATGGTCCTAGATACCAGACATATGTTACTGTGCAAACACAAACTAAATACCTCGCTCTAGACATCATTCATATATATATATATAACCATTTCCTACAGTGAATTAGCAATAACCACGATAACTACATGATAAGTTCGCTGACTTCGCTACCAGAAGGCACAGATTCGAATCCTGCATAAAACAACAATATCATTAAAGTTACAGATATTCTAGTCGTGAGAATGTACATGAACCTAAAACAAAGGTTTCTAACAACTGACACCCCATGCTTTATTCACGAACCACAGGTTAATGTATGAAACGGTACCAGGTGACTGAATTTTAAAATCTGAGCCATACACGTACATGCAGAAAATGCATGTCTCTGCGATAAACTTATTCAGTACAAGTTATGCTGTCATCATGTGATAAGAAATCAATACTGATGTGCTTTCTAAGACACACATTTCAGCTGTTAGAATGCCTAAATGCATTCAGTTAAACAAACAATGGATTTCAAGGGAAATTTAACCCTTTTATCATTATTCACTGAATAATAGTAAGTAGACATAAACGAGATTAAGCAAACCCACAAGCATAATAATGTGATGTCATTGAATTATATATATATATATATACCATGTGACGTTGATTTATCATTGCAATTAAAAGAACGTAAGCATAATTTATAAATAACCTACAATCAGTACTAACATTTCACAACAACTGCCATTCTAGTAATAATACTTTCTTTTTCTTTGAGGATTAGACATTATCTACTGGAGCATGGATTTTCTGTACTACTTCCACAATAAAAAGCATGTCGACTCATAATGTTAGTGTGTGTGTGTGCGTGTGTGTGGTAATAATTAGCTTTATGTTGAAACACCGACTAGTTATATATATTTGAGCATTAGATGTTAGGAGTCAGTGTGGGAGAATTCTGAAGTGTCTGAGATATTCGGCACCACAACTTGAGATATGTACCACTAAGGTGCACTTGAACAACAGAATTTTAGTCCTGACAAAATTTGAATCCAAGGTCAAACGACTTACAAAGCTGAAGTTTACCGAGTGCTAGTACCAAGTTTCTGATAGTTAAAAAGAACTATGACATCATTCAGTACATTAAGGTAAATGTTGATTAACTGAATGACTGAAAGTTCTCTAACCATACGTTGAATTCAGCTAAGAGATATCGCACAGAACACTTACGATTTCACATGTTTTAAGAGGCTTCTAAAATGTTGTTTTTTTTTCCTATAGCAGCAGACTGAATTAGGTGGGTTTGGATTTGATGTAATTTGTAAGAGCTTGATAAAACATCAGGTAAATATTATTCTCCAATTTTTTAAACATAGTAGATATGAGTAAATGTTACACCATAGAAGCCACTACTGATTACGGTAACTTATAAGACTCACAGTTTAAGGCTACCAGGAGAAATGGAGTGTCTATAGTCCTAAAGAAGAACAAAGATGCAGTCAAAATTGGCGCGGGTGCCGACTACGGCCACACGACGCAAGGACTCTGCAGTGGCACGATGAAGTTACGTTATGTAATGGCAGTGTGGTTGGTAACACATTATATTCACCCTTCGCTAAAAAAGCTTTCAAGGTATTTCATCGCATACCACTTAATCTTTCCAATAGACTTCATATTCGTCCACTGCACACAGCTGAGGCGGTAGGCATTCGAACTATTAAGCCTACATTATGGATTCAAAAGGAGTTCGTACGGCCATTATCCCTTCCTTGGTCCATTAAGGTTTAACCAACTGATGACTTCTCCACCACCCTTTACTTATATTTACAACCCCTCTCACATCATGCCTTAATCTTATCACATTTTCATTAAAATCTATTTTATTTACTTCCCTTACAATCCAGCATTACTTAATCAGTTCATTTGTTTTTCTTAGCCCCTATCGACTACTTCAATTTGAACATTTGTTGAACTAATCATGATGTTAGTTATATTGAATTATTATGTGAGTGCTTTTGGAAAACGTTCGGTTGCCTCTAGCCAGGAGTATTTTTGAACTAACACTTCACCAGTAACTCTATCAGAACTCCTTTTCTTTTATAAATCACTGATTGACAAAAACGATGCATTTATTTTGGTGCTTTTCAAATACACTTTTTAACAAAAACTGACATAGACTTCACATAATTTCTATTGTACCCAGGCAATTTTACAATAATCTAGTGAATTAAATCGCTCATATATGTATATACCTGAAATAACGTCAATAAACTAATCTTTCTTCAGTAGTGAGACGAAAATAACACTATGGTAGACCCAGTAAATTCTCTTTACAAATTATGACGACTTTCTGACATTACGATAAGAAGACTGTAACAAATTTATGTAACAGCTCCTATCGATGATGACGATTACTAGTGAACCGGCTAGTATTCACAGCTCAACTTCAGCTGTGAAGAAGTTATCTTTCATTATAAGTGATATCCAACTTTTTTGTAGGTCTTATTAATGTAGACTACACATTCAAAATTATTTGCGAGAAATAATGGTTATTCATCAGATACTCTGAAGACTTTCAAAAGGCGATTCTATTTTGCCGTTTCACATTGGAAGTTCACTCCAATTGATGTACCAAATAACTTATTATTTATTACTTCTATGTGTAGGTAGTTAAGTGTCCAGATTATCTGGGGTAGGAGAAATTATTCAAGGTAACATAATCACTTCTACATATCAGAAAAATCTTAAGAATAAATTAATTAAAAAGCATTTACTACTGCAGAAAAGTCAGTTAAATCTGGAGTGTTGTGTCGATGTCTAGGTGCAGATGGAGTGCAGAAAGAATGTTTCATACTGATCGAGGTCTTTCACCTGAACTCACTTATATAACCATGTATAACTTTATTGATGGCTGCCGTACGAAGTGGTAGAACTTAGTTATATATTAAGAATAACAACAACTTATCATTTCCGGATAAATTTATCATATGCATGTTGTGAAACTTATATTTCCTGCCAATCAAAAATAGATTTCCTACCAAGAAAAATAGTCAGTTGACCTGAGTTACAGAAATGACTATTACAATCATAAAGATATAGGTGAAATTAGTATCCTGAACGTAATAAGCTAGTGTGTTAGGCATGTATTTCATCACCGGATTACTCTATCGAAGCACAAATGTAACTTCTATAATCATCGTATTCTCAACGTACACTGTCTACAAAGTGCAATTATTCCAAAGTCACTACGAGTTAAACCTCTTGAATATTCGCACAAATCCATACTCGCTGAAAATCATACCTTCAAAGTATTTTTACGAGGAAAAATACATAACTGCAACGTCAAATTTGAATCTTATCGAACGAGAATCAAAAATATAGACGACTGTTTAACATTACTTGTTACAAGCCATGTCTATGAATCCTTTCAAAAATTGTTTAATCAACGAGAATCTCATTTTCATAATGTCACTAAAAGAAGACAAATAGAAAAATTATTGAAACTCGAAGAAAAGAAACAAACAAAATAAACCTCAGCAAATGATATGAAGAATATTACAGCCATACATAACATGTCAGACAAGATACTAACCGAAAATGAAATCTCATTACTACAGAAAGCTCTGAATTTCAATATCACTAGAAAGCCATTATCGGTTCAGGAAATAGCACCTATGATCGAACCTGCTCTACAACAACTCACCAATGAAGAATCACAATCTGCTCGTCAAAAGATATCACACATATTAATCACACAACGAAACATACCATCTAATCTCACCAAACAAGAATATGAAGCCTTGAGAAATTTGAAGAAGGACAAAAGCATCGTTACAACGAAAACCGACAGGGGAAACGCGTCACTGAGGTAATGAACAGAACGGATTATGAAAAGAAGGCGATTAAACACCTATCTGAAGGATCATAGTTACTTATTGAAGAGAAGAAGAAATCCGCCGAATTCAACAAAATGAAACTAAATACAAACAGACTCCTTCAAGAAATGAAACCCAAAATTGGAAATTCTCTCTGGTTTAAGCTAAAACCAAAATCTTATGTACCTTCAAGATTCTACGGTCAACCAAAGATACATAAACTCACAGTTCCATTGAGACCAGTAATAGATTTCACCAACTCACCGACATACAACCTATCTAAATACTTACTCTCGGTACTACAACCACTACAAAAGGATACTCAAAACATTGTAAGAAACTCATATGATTTCAAATCCCAAATAGAACACCGAGAAATTGATTAAGAAGACATTATGGTAAGCTGTGATATTAACTCATTATATACTAGTATACCTATTACCGAAAGTCTTGATGTCATTTGCAGTCTACTAGAATCAGGTACAAGGCTATCACAAAGATGTCCACTGGACAACAGTGAAATAATTAAGAGCTTGAAATTCTGTCTAGAAAATAATTATTTTACATTTAAAGGGAGTTTATATAGACAGACAAATGGTGTTGCCATGGGTTCACCAGTCTGCCCAATAGTCGCCGACTTTTTCATGAATAAATTTGAAAATAACATCTTTTCAAGCATACTCACTCCTAAAATATGGTTAAGATATGTAGATGATACTTTTGTAGTACTAAAACGAGATATACACAATTCATGCCTGGAGATAACAAACTGTGTATCTCCCAGTATCCAGTTCACTTCGGAAGCTGAATAAGATGTCGGTGAACTACCATTTCTAGACTGCCTAGTTAAGAGAAAGGAAAACGGACATTTTAGTATATAGATATATTCAGGAAGAAAACCCACTCCAATAAATATTTAGACTTCAAATCATCGCACTCCATCAGCACAAAGATTTCAGTTGTTTCAAGTCTTCTTAGACGAGCACACTCTCTGATAACGGATGACAAAGAAAAAGAAGAAGAAGAAGAAGAAATATCAAACATTACTGAAACTCTCAAGCAAAACAACTACCCAAGGACCTTGATCAACAAAATCAACATAGACACCAAGTATGGACGAAAACGCATTCCGAAAACATGGACATCAACAGTCGTCATTCCATATGGAGCAGAGACGTCAGACGATATCAGAAGAGTACTCAATCATCTCGACATTGGAGTTTTCTTCAAAACGTCAGACACACTACGAAACAACCTTGTCCATATAAAAGACCAAATCCCAAAAGATTCTCTATCTAATTGTGTCTATAAAATAAAATGCTTGCAATGTGATGCGATATACATCGGACAAACATCTCGAGAAATCAAAATCAGAAGAAATGAACACCGTAGAGCATCTATTTGACCACCGAGAAATCCGGTTGAACTAGAAAAACTTGAAAAATCATCAGCCACATAGGTCTACACGCTATAGAATCAGGCCACAAAATTGATTTTGACAATATTCAAATCACCATCCAGAAAAACTTCAGAAATCACAAAGAACGTCTAATATCAGAAGCACTTCATATCAAGTGAAATCCAAATTTCCTGAATAGGAATGATGGACTAAAACAGAATCTGACCTGGTTACAACACCTCCCTCCCTCATGAAGTGACAAAATCAACACGAATGTGATAAGCAAGTTCACTATGTAAACACACTCTACTTTTATCATTTCTATTTTTTTATTTTTTATTTACAGCTTGATTCCACACTGTATTTTTGGTACAAGTATGGAATTTTCAGCATGGGTATCGGTAGCCCAAATTTTGCAGGCCGACCATAGATATCAGGTGTGAGTTGGCAGGGGATCGAACCCCGGACCATGTGCATGGTCGGCGAGAGTCCTAACCACTGTGCCACCGAAATTAAAGTACGATTTAAAACGATTAGTCCCTTTTGTAAATTCTGATAGCGTTATTAGAAAAATTAGGTTAAATAAAGGTTAGAAATATTTTGACATAATAGTATTCTGTGACATCTCTAAGAGCTAACATAATAAGTATTTCTTTTTTCATTTCCTTGCTTTTGAGTGGAATATGTGTCTTCAAGCTTCATGTTAGAAGTTTTAGTAGAGACGGCATACGTTTTGAAAGTAGAGGGTTGCTAGCCCCATGCCCAATCTCCTTACATATCAGCACTCGCTACAACCTAACCAAGGTTCCACAGTACGTCGGTTTAGAGTCGAACACGAACAACCTAGTATGGTTCATCAGCATTCTACAAATGAACCAACGAGCGAAAATATTCGTATAAAGAAGAGAAAATATTTAGCTGATCGACATATTTAAACCTTGAAAAACCAGTCTCACTGCCTATGCAAAAATAAAGATATTATTATTATTATTATTCACTTCCGTTAGGAATGGAACATAGGGCTTCAACAACACAACTCCACTTTGTTCTATTTTCTGTCGTCCTATTCAGCTGGGTCCACGATTGACCATAATCTCTCATCTCCTCCTCGCAAGATCTTCACATCACTCTTGGACGACCAACTCATCGCTTCCCATTTGGATTCCACTCTAGCGATAGCCTAGCGCGCGATGTCATTCAACGGACTCCTCAATGTATGTCCTATCCATCTTCATTTTCTCCTACATATTCGTTGAGCAATAGGCTCTTCGTTGGTTTATTCCCACAGTTTCTTGTTACTAATTCTCTCCAACCGGCCATTCCATCTTCAATATCGAGAGAGAAAGCAGCTGTTGATAAAAGTCTGCGACCTGTTGGAAATCTTTTTTCTGACAAGCACGCCAAGTTTCTGGCCCAAAGAGAAGGACCGACTTGAAAATTCGAATCTTGTTCTTTATGCTGGCTGAGTGCAGAAGATTTCCGAACTGGTTTCAGGTTGATGAAGGTGCATATCGCCCTTCTGATTCTGGTTTTGACATCTCCATCCCTTCTGCCTGTCTGTGATTGAAACCGTGCTTCCTGTCTAGATAAGTGAAGGAAGTACCTTCTGTTGAATCTCTCTTTTTGATGGTGATTCGTGCTGACTGTTGTTGCTGTTGTTTCGTTGGTTATCTTAATCACCTCCGTCTTCTTTATGTTCACCTGCAGTCCCATCTTCTCTGGCTGCTTCTTCAGCCAGTTTGCTGTTTTTCGTCTCCCTCTAAGTCTTCGACTTTCTGTGACATTAGACACAAATCATCCACGCGCGAAATCCACATCTTCTAGAATCTTCTTATAAGTCAGTCGAACGTATTCCTGTCTTCTCACTCCCCATGCACAGTCTGATGCATAATCCAGTTCACCACAATTAAGAACATCATCGGTGATAATAGGCAGCCTTCTCTTACTCCTGAATTCACTTCAAGGGTTGGCTTCGCTGAGTTTTCCGTTTTGGATCACCTGAAACGTTGCATTGTCATGTAGCCAGCTGTCGAATGAGGTTGACAGAGACTTGGGCACTGCATGCCATAGTGTTGAAGCAGCTTCCCGGCTGGACTCCAGTAGCTTGTCACATTCAAGACTTCTGATTTCGTTGGAGGATTGGTGTCCACTGGCAGGCAACTCTGTGCGTCCTGTTGGTGGTGGTGTATTTCTCGACGAGTTGCAAGTGATGGGCGATTCAAGAGTCCTTTGAAGTGATCAGCCCATTAATTTGACTTGGTAGTCAGGTTCCCTCGACACATCTCTTATACTTTTCATCATCTGGGTTGATCTCCTCGAGGAAAGCGAGCAGTCTGGTTATCTAATATAATGTCCTGTGATCTCTTTTACCTACCGCTCACCTGCCTGTTCTGCTTCAGTTTCCGGCCAGTGTGTCAGAGAATTGTCTTCAGTCTCTCGCAGCGCTCTTCTTCACTTTTCTATTCAGTGCAGTGTACATTGAACTCCACTTCTCCTTCCCCTGTTGTGCATCTCTGCATTGAGTCATCTTCTCTTTCCCCATCCTCCTCTCCTCTCCTCGACTAGCTTCTAGGTAGAAGTCCGTTGACAACCATCCCCTGTCGTGTCGCTTCTTTCTTCCTAGAATAGTTGCACACGTTTCCTTGAACATCACCATTAGAGAGTTAGTTCCGATGTTCTTCCACACACAGGTGTAGGTGTCCTCAGTGATAACGCGTAGTGTCTCCGACTTTGTTCTGATCTAATCTGTAGTGAAGATATCCCATGTAGTTTTGTCCTTCACTTTCTGCATGCTGAACCTAAGTTGTGGCCTGTCTCCAGTTGTTTTGAGGGATTTCAGCTCCACCTTGGAGGTTCCTCGAACCAGACAATGATGAGAGTCCACATCTGCTCCCCTTCTCAACTTTGTGTCCAGCAGGCTAGCTGCATCTCCACTTTCTTGAGTAACACTGAGACGAAGTCTATCTGGTTTTTGGTGGGCCCTTCATGCGAAATCCATGTTGCTTTGTGTATATCCCTGTGCTTGTATACGCTGACTCCGATCACCAGATCATTAAAAGCGTAGAAGTCTGCGAAGAGTTCTCCATTCCCATTCATTTCGTCCAGAGCCTCTCAACCCATGATAAGTTCTCTTCATGTATTATCTGGTCACAGTTTGGCATTCATATTACCCATAAGGATTTTGATGTCTCCATTTGGAATGTTGTCGACTACTGTTTTTAGTTGTCTATAAAAAATTTCCTTCTTCTCTTGCTTCGCGTTGTTTGTAACAATGTGTGTAGCATTGGATAATTGTGACCTGCCTTACTTCCTTTCGAGTTGAATCTTGCTGTCATGCTCCTGGATGAAATTGGTTCCGACTGCATAAGAGCTGTGGCTTCCGCTGGTGACATCATGATAGTCACTCACTGCCTCTGTGTGCTTGTGGTTGTCGTCTGGATGACCGGAGCAGACAACTGACTTACCAGTTGACAATTTTGATAGTCCACATCGATTCCATCTGGTGTCACAGATGCCCAGCATTTCTATGCCATATCTTCGCATTTCTTTGGCTACATCGGTAGCCTTCCCAGTCTCGTACATTGTACGTAAATCCCACGTCCCCATTCTTATTCTTGCTTTCATCGAGAGGAGATACATCGACTGGCTGACTGGTTTCCCGGAGGCTTTCACCAGCTCGCGTAATTTCGCCTCTCCGACTCCAGCGAAGAATAAGGTTGTTATTTGAATTATTTGTATTTTAAATATTTTTTGTGCGTTGAAGTTTCTGTAGGAGTTTGAATGGTTTTACTGCGTAGGGTCGATGGTTCTACTCCTAACCCTCCGTCTTTACGCGGGCTTGAGAGAGGCTAGAATACTGGGAAGTTAGTTAACTAGGCGAGGTCTGTCTGCTCTAAGAAGAAAGGAATAAAGAAACACATGACCACCTAGCTTTAATGGCAGTAATCTGGTGAATGGTGACCAGCAGTGGGATCGAGGGTGCTACTTTTGTCCCACCTGGAGGCGTCACTAGTATGTACCTGCATTCCCTAGTGAGTGGTGCTATTCCGACTGATTCGAAACTAAAATCTATCGTTCGAAACATGTGTTATTCACCAGAGCACTTGGGCCACAAGAGCCACGTTTTGTGCAATGGAAATTAGTTAATATTGGTTTTTTAAGTCAATTATGAGTTTTCCGCTGATTGATTGGACCGTAAGGTTCAGACTCTGTTAACGAGTCGGCTCTCAGTATGGACGCTGCGACGATTTCTGAGGATTAATTTGTTAAGAGAGGCCAAACATTTCAGTCCAATTAATATTAAGGAAATTAAAATTGATCTAAAAATAAATAATAGCTTAAACTCTATGATATCATCTACTTTCAAAAGCGATATTTCACAGGTGAAGTAAATAAGTAACTGACTATCTTGACAGTAACAGGTGGCTAACTGAAACGAATTCTTTGTATTTGAAACATGCGGCTCCTAACGTTTAAGTTTCAGTAGGGATGATGTTGTTTTTACGGTTTCAGGTTACTAGACTCATGCCTAACCGTCTTCTCTTTTTCATGCTTAATATCAGCTAGTACACAAAGCGGAGTTTGGAAATGTGTCAACGAGGAATCGAACCCGAACATCCAAACATGCTTGATGAACGTTTTCTATTAAAATTAGATGTAGTAAAGTCTGCATAAATGCTTTCTACTGAAATAAGTTTCAAAAAAAGTGATCAAAACATTTCTCGAACTCGTCCTGAAGAAAATACTATCTAGTAGAAGCAGAAAAATCCTACTTTTGAAGCAATCTTTCTTTGTTTTAAGTAATATAAAACTACATTTCGACTCTAGCTGATCAGACAACTTAAAGGCTTATCCAGTCAGCAGTCTGTTCTGTCTATTCCTCTCTCTTACACACATACACACACAACTCATGGACAGAACATTTTACCTACTTTGCGTTCGTCTGAATGTAATTTTTATCTGCCTTCTGTAAGACGAAGCCAGTGCCTTGCCATACATTGGATTATTACAGTTTTAATTTTGTACTCATATTAAAATTAAAGAATACTCCATAGCATAACCAGTGGTACACCAGTAGAATGCTCGCCAACGAAGCGTGTGGTTCTGGGTTTGATCCCCAGCCGATGCACTCCCAAACCTCGCTAAGCTGATAGTATGGTCGGTAAAGAGGGAAGGTTTGGCATGAGACTAGCAACCCGACCCCGTAAAAATAAAACCATTGCTACCGCAATTTCAAAGCTTTAGCCTGAAGCCCCATGTTACATTCAGAACATAAAGGAATAAAACAGAAATTTAAAAAAATCACAGCATAACAGTAGAGTTTTGAAACTGATGTCATGAAGCCAGTATATGTTGAGAGTTGTAATTTTAACGTCTTAAAATTCTCATAATTTTGTGAGATTTATCTTGTATAACTTTTTTAGTGTATTTATTTACAGAACATCTTTTGGATAGGTTTTCACGATTGACAATCAGCTTTTTAACCGTATGACATGAATTCTGGTACACAATAAAAATTAATGTGTTCGCGTACAGCATCTTGTATGTTGTTATAATTCTTTAAAAAGCTTAATGAATTATATCCCGTTGTTAGATTTTTTCCTCCATAAAATTGTTAAAATCAGGCAGATAAAAAGGTACAAGAACAGTAGGCCATTTTACTGAAATATATCAAGCATTAAATGAGCAGTGCGTAAAATATTAAATTCATTGAAACAAATGCCAAATAGGGCAAAAAATAATTCAGGAAATAAGTAAATAATGGTAAAAAAAAATAAAGCTGCTAAGGATATAGAGAAAAAACACTTTTGGGGCAGTGCTTAAGACTTTGTATGATACGATACAAAAACAAATTGAATGAGTTTTTACATTTTTTGTTAGTCAGTAAGAGCTTCTCCGAGTGACAATTCTTCAGGAAAACCAAACATTGGTATGAATTACATTGAAAGCGAAACATATGGTTATTAAATCTTTAGTACGGAAAATTCCCTAAATGTATTCTATTAAACTAGTTTAATACATAATTTTGAATAAAACATGATTTAGAAACAACCATTCTGTTTAAAATCAGTGTACTATGGATTCTCTGAAAATTTGGTTGCTATCCCCAGTCTGAGTATTCTTCCGTAAAGCTTTCAATATCGCCCTAAATGTAATCTTAAGTGCTAATTCACAAGAAGTAACGCTTTATGTACTTACTCCCTTCAACGCCACAAAAATTAACAAAATAACCCGTTTTAGGATAACAATAACTAAAATATCAGTCCTTGCGTTTCTATTATAATCAGCTGTTGAACAAAACTTATTTAATTAAATAAACCACTTTTGATATAAATGCAATGTGACAAATTAATACAGATGGAGAGCTGCGGCTTCTATCCATTCGAGTATCACTTAGGAGAGAACGTACCATTAATACAATGCACATTTCAGAACAAGTGATAAAGTACATAGATGAAAAGGTTTTTCTCCCCTAACGTTTTTCCTTCACCCATCATATGAAGCTGCACTTTAATGGCTTTTTAGAGAGCTAACCAGCAGCCGAACATCCAAACGATGTTATTGTATACTGAAACATTATAGAGAAATAAAAACTTTTCGATCTCATTACGATAATCAGTGATGAACTGCTAGGAACTGCTGATGAGACTGCAACAGTGACGACGCACCATGAATTGGAAGCTGAATCAGAGAATTTAACAATCACATAGCCATTTTGGAGATAACATATCAGTATATTGCCTCTAAGTTTTTCATGTGATGGAATATCTGCTCAATTATGCTTGGTGATTTATTTTTAAGCGATAAAGCTGAGAGTTACTTAGGAAACAAGATCTCAATTATTGCCCACATTGATTTCCAAACGTATATACTTTGACATTTTAAAAGAAATGTCATGATGACGAGAAAATGACTTTGTTGATCAATTCCCTTAGGAGGTTCTCAGTATATCATAACCTACAAAGGGAAATTCCAATCAGGAAACCAACCACTTTATTTAGGATATTCAGAACCTAAGATGTTAATATTCATCACTATATTCTGTTTCATGATTACAGCTGTCTAAATATTCCGAGCAAAGTCTTGACCGTTGTATTATTCTCACCATAATATATTATCAAATATTTTGTTGACTATACAATCAATTTTTCAGTGTCTTTTTTACATTTCTCTTTTCTTTTAAGAAGTTAAAATAAAACTTGAAGATCAATAAAATATTTTGAGTGAACGCTCAATATATATGAATGATAGGCTACAGAAAATAACTGAATCAGTCACATATTTATAATGTGTATTTTTTAAGACAGAAAAATATCACTCAGCAACTACATGCGTTTCCACGTACTTCGCAATACGCTACATATATTCTCCCAGTTAATAACACACTATCTGACAATTTGAACTGCTGTAGGCGCAGAATGGCTGTAGCTTATAATCAACAGAATGAAAGATGATTTCTTAAAGTGAAGAATTACAGCTTCAAATAAACAATGCTGCAATGAATGTATATACAGTGTGTACTGGAAGAATGACTCTTTAGGCTGTAATGGGGAATGTCACAACAACCTCAAATAAATAAATACCACAAGATATGAATGTCAGTGGACTGAATGAGTTGTATGTGTGTATGCATGTAGTGAGATATACAACATATGCAAATAAAAAGATGTGACATATATATGTATATATATTAAAGATTCCCATTGTAAAATCTAGAACATGTGTGAGAGAACAACAGTGTTCTCAACTAGATCTTTTCGGGCTTTACTGTAGTTTGTAGGAATTCATAAATAAATGTTAAATATAAGACAATATTTTCCACGTATATATAATATATAGTTACCAAAGCATGAAATAAAGGACAGAAGACAACAAAATTATCTGTTGTAAAAATTATCAGTGTTAAACAAACAGAACGGTCAGATAACTAAATCATTAGTGATTGATGCAATGGACTGGTGACTGGAACTAAGACTAAAATCAGAATTGAGGGAAGATTCGAATCAGAAGTTACAGAGTTACTGATCATACGGTATCTAGACTATCATAATAGATGCAGTTGTTAACCAGATCACAATTTCACTTTAGGCACCAAGTCTTTTCCTCAGTTTTAGGGTGAATATCGTTTATGCATGAATATCGTTTAGACAGATTAGCTGCCCGGTACATTAAAATTCAGTCTAAACCACACCCCATCAGAAGACAAATTGACGAACTGTTTGACAGATCATTGCTTATGAGACTAAGTGACCAGTGAGACTAAGTGGAAACTACGAAAATCTGAACAAGGGTTCTGTATCAACGAGTGCGACCATGGTAATGAATATTCTATGTATATACTCATGCAATAAAAGGGTACAACTCACATTGTTCAACCATGCATCAGATAGTTTCAATGATGTACGAAATAATTCAATTGCCAAAGTATCTGATTCTAGATTGAAATCCCCACTGATAATGATAGCATCTGAACCAGTCGATGTCATTCGAATAAACTCCATCACCTCAATTAATTGGGAAATTCTATGTCCATTATATTTATCCATTGAACGATTCAACTCATAACGAGCAATTAGCTTTAAAATTGCAAACACAATTGAAAATTTTGACGAACGGAATTCTGGCCATTCTGATATATTACATATATTCATAAATGATTAAAAATATAAACTTAAACAGTGCACAATTCAAATATGAAATTTGAATAAATTTCTCCCAACTACAGAACTTTTTAACCGTACATGCCTCTGACCTCCTCCGGGATTGGACAGATGACAATCACATTAGTCAGTGAATATTCTATCAATTGACTGGAATACAATGGACCACGATTTCCACTTACCACTAGTGCACGATATAGCCCCACTTTGTCAAAGAGTAATGGTCCGCTCACTCAATTTGGTGGGCTCCAACCCTCAGTGATTCACAAGATTTTTGAAACCCATCTTGATAATAATCAGCAATACTCAATCCTGATTCAGTGACTGCATAGTGACATCAGGAAGGTAGACCTCATTTAAATTTGAGAGTATAAAAAAATCAATTCCAAACTCATCTGTCTGTCTGTTTTCGACATAGAACTTTGCACCGACGTGCAGCGGTTCAAGTCGCCACCCTCTATATAACACACAAAGCAAGAGAAGTAAATAGAAGAAATGCATACTAGAGACAGTAAACAGAGGTGTGAGGCAAAGGAATAGTAGTAACGAAGAACAAAGTAGTTTCATTGGAAATCATAAGTCACAAGGAGTGGATGCATCTGCGCCACTGAGAACGATTTTGAGCCATGTCACCAATTGTTTCCAACCATTGGTTTTTACCGTCCTGAGGACCCCAACCAGAAAGTCTACACCTTCCTACGTGGCTTAGACTAACTGTTGTAGATTTCATTGACTGGTGCCATGTTTTGGTTTGACAGTCGCTATCTCTTTTCCAACCTGACCCTATGTCAGCTAACATTGCCCGTCAAGAGGGCGATGACTAGGCATGCGTAACACATGTCCTAGCCATCTCAGTCGATGTAACTTCACAACCTCGTCGATTAATTTCCCCTGCTTACCTAGAACTCGACGCCTCGCCTCAATATCGCTCACCTTATTATACCACTTCACACGGGAAATAGAACGCAGGCACCTATGATCAAAGAGAGCAAGCCACGCTTTTCATGCCTTCCACTCTCCATGGCCAGGTCTCACAGCCATAAATAAGGACGGAGCGGACTGATGAGCAATACACCCGCCCTTTGGTCACTAGTCGGATATCACCTCTACGCCAGAGACGGCGTAAACTGGCATACTTGAAACTAGCCCTCTGCATCCGTCCTGAGATTTCATCAGAAAACGGCCACTTCCTACTTTGCTGTTTCATGTGTATTTTTAGTTATTTTCAGCTATTGGGAAACTGTAAACGTGAACAACTAAATTTTGAGTTTTAATAGAAGACAACAAAATTCACAACAAAAATAAAAAATATAACAATATGCAGTATGTCCTTATTAACTCACACATGTTCACTAAGTGGATAGCAGAAGAAACTAATATACATATATATATATATATATATATATATATATATATATATATATATATATATATATATATATATATATATATATATGAGAGATAGAGAACAACTAGTGGTAAAAGATGCATAAAGGTAAATTTTGAAAGCAGTTCAGTTACTCGCTTTCTTTTTATACACTAGGCCTGGATGCATATTTATGTAAGGGCTTTCCATATCTAAAACAAGTGAAGAGTTTAACACAAAGTATGTTGATTTATGGTTAGATGGCATAGCTAAAATGTACTGCTATTCCGATATAAATTATGCTTTAGTAAAACCTGATACATGATGAACGGATAGTAGTGACACTACTAACAATATTTTATTATTTCACAACAGTTGAAACACCCAACATCCAAAATTAGCGTCCAATACAGAATAATTGCGTATCCATTTAGTCGATTTATTAGATTCAAGTCGTTTTACCTTTTAAATTTAAAGACACTTGCTTTGTCACTGCACAACAGACGAGAAAATTCCATTTCATTCCACCAAAACACTTAGTTTACGAAACAAAACATGCTCACTTAATTTTAAATGTTATTCATAGCTACTAACAGCATAAAATATAGCATCGACAAAACTGAGACAAATGTTCTTCGATTGAACAGTGCACAGAAAGAGAAACGAAGTTACATGAAAGAGAAAAAATAATTAAGACCAACTGAAACAAAAATTCAGGTAATTCCTCCAAAGAGTGTGGACTCAAAAACGCATATAACAAAAATATATGATCACTAAGATAATCTATAAAACTACAAAAAAGGCCAGACAAGGTGTAGAAATAGTGGAGCCAAAAACAAAATTTAAGGTAGAATGAATTATTACCGATGAGAAAAAATCACATTAATCAATATACTTCTGTTGAGTTCGCAATACAAATTAATTGTGAAGGTGATTTACACATCTACTTTGTACACTGAATCAATCAGATAATGAGTCACTATATTTGTGAGGGGGAATATTTGAGTCATACTTTTCAGAAATGCATACGACATGATATGTCCATATTTCTTCGTTTTGTGTAACTGATGGCAGCTACGGAACCTAAGCCGAACCTTCGTAAGCATAAAGAGAGTGATTTATTTGACATTAATCTGGTAAGTACATACTGATTTGGTTAGATCATCTCATTACATTCCAGTAATCGCAATTTTGAGGATTGTTTTATTTCTCAAGGCTTCACACTCATCACATGTTTGCTGGGTGTTTTTTAAATTGACAAAGAAATAATTAGTGATATTAATCCAACAGTCCTGTACAGGGTTTTCATATATCAGGGTGTGAACCTGTGAAGGCTAATGATAGCATCCAATACCTGGGTTGAAGTAGGTGGAGAGGGTTAGAACCTAAGATCTACTGGCTCAAGTCCAATGCTTAACCCAACGAACTGCATCTTCACTTTGTTCATATTCAGCTTTCTCGATGGATATATATACATATATATGTAATCTATAATCTTAATACTTCATTTTTTGTATTTTTCTATTAGCCAGATTTCAGAAAACTACAGTAGACTCCCTCAAGAAATGAAATTCATAATTTCTTGTACATAGAGTAGTTACAGATTTATCTGTCTGTCTGGATTCAACATAGAACTTGGCACCGAAGTGCAGCAGTTCGACTTGCCACGTTCCAAATAGCACACAGAGGTAGACAAGAAGATGAGTGAAGAGAATCAGCACAGTCTGACAAGTATAAGAGTGAAACAGAATGGGTAATGGTAGAAAGGAATATGAAAGATTACAGAGACTGAATACATCTGCGCCATTGACAACGATTTTGAGCCATGTCACCTATTGTCTCCAGCCATTGATTCCTAGAGTCCCGAGGGCCCCAACCCGGAAGTCTGCATCTCCCTGCCTTACTCAGTTTAACTGTCAAGGATTTCATGGATTGATGCCATGTTTTTGTTTGGCCACCACTTACCCTTTTCCAACCTGCGCCTATATCAGCTAGTGATTCCCGTCGGGGGAGGCGATGGTTAGGCATGCGCAGTACGTGGCCTAGCCATCTTAGTCTATGTAACTTTATAGCCTTGTCGATTGATTTTCCCTCCTTGCCCAACACTCTACGCCTAACGTCAACATTACTTACCTTGTTAAACCACCTGACGTGAGACAGGGATCGCAGACATCTATGATCGAAAGCAGTCAACCTTTTCATGTCTTCAACGCGTATTGGCCATGTTTCAGAGCCATAGAGAAGGACGGAGCGAACTGGTGAGCAGTACACACGTCCCTTGGTTGATAGCCGGATGTCACGCCTACGCCAGAGGTGGTGTAAGTCAGCGAAGGCAGCTCGAGCTTTTTGGATCCTTGCTGAGATTTCGTCGCCAATCAGTCCGTTGGTGCTAATACAACTTCCCAAATAGGTGAAGTGGTCAACATGTCCTATCACTTCACTCCCTATCACTAAGCCAGGAGTTGACGTAGTCCAGTCCTGATTTATGCAAATAATATGCGCACAGAATTACCAAGCTGTTACATTATTATACTCTGTCGGGTGAAACAGCATTGTAAGTCGAACAGTCATATATTTCTTCAAGGCTCCGTGTTGATTTTCCTTACACTTACACCGTGAGTGGTATACAGATTTACCAAAAAAGTAAAACTGCATTCAGTAGAGATCAGTAAGCAACCACATATCACTGTTAAGCAATATAACAAAAATCAAGCAAGGAGAGTAATTTTTAAGACCTGTACCACTCAGTTAATATTCCTGACGTTAGTTTAACACTAATAATGCACAAAACTGAATGGAAGGCAAAAACTTACATGCGTAACGTATAAATTGATCCTGAACCCTCCTCTGGTTGTGATTCGAGCAAGCCCAATGCCTTTACCACAGTAATAATCAGCCTGGTGGATCAGGTGTGGATATCCATTAGCAGTGAAAGGGTGTGTAAACACGCATTCTATCGGCCACTTGCAGAATATACACATGCCAGTACCTATTAAGTTACTAACACAGTCAATAAGTCTTCACCGCCAAATTACCAGTGGAAGTAATTCGAGTAGGGATACTTTTCGCTCAGCAACGACTGAAGCTTATCGTAATCCGCATCAAGCCAAATCTAAAAACAGCTCGGTCATCAACAAAATTGTTAATACCTCCTGCAAGAGTATCACATCGAAATCTCCTTGTGACAACCGCAACGCAATAGCATTCAGTCTGTCTTCTTTTCTTACGGTGGAAGAAGGAAAAAACACAGCCCTTAAAGTAAATGCATGAAAATGGTACGAACCAGCAATTAAATGTCAAAACCTTGAACTTTTCCTCAACCATTTCTGCACTTGGCAATTAAGTGAATGAACCACAGAAACGAGCTGACAGTTGTCAGCTATAAGTCAATCTGACGTTTTTCGCTTCTGTGAAAAAATAGGAAAAGATTTGAATGAAATATTTTTACAATCCACTACCACATCAATGAAATGATTGTATTAGTCGACTAATGTGAAGGCAATTACTAACAAAACATAACCATACGACCTACATCTCCAGAACGATCCGAAATTTCGGTTTTCTTCAACCTGCGTAATAAAAACAGTAATCTCCAGAGCCGATTAGCAAACAACGAACGGTATTTCAAACTAGGTAGCGACGTTTTTTTGTAGATCGCTCCGTCGCTGGTGCGTTGCCTTGTCGTTGATAAAAGCTTCATCCGATGTCCAATGTCTGAATCGGAAATGAGAGAGGTTCAGTATGGAAGACTAACTCAGTGATGGCAAGAGTAAACAAAAAACACCAAGGTCAAATGACTTTGAAACATCTAATTAGATCGTTCATCATCCAAAATGTAGGCGATTCATGAACTTCGTTGCAAGTTTCACCCAGATTCATTTTTGGACTTCTGTGTGGAAAATAGGTTGATGGGGAGGTCAGTGATTTCACTGACATTTTACACTGCTTAGTCAAGAATAGGCTGATCATACGAAAATACCGATCAGCCTATTATCGCTTTCAATAACCAATGTCGTTTTATGCGAGCTACTGTTAACCAAATTGATTTCTTTGAATGGAGTAAATCCTTTCAACAGTTAGTCCTACTGTACCATCGACAAAAGAAAAGAGATAACGATAGTGACGGATATAAAAAGTGTAGGTTATACAGAGAAAAGAGATAATGAATACGTGAAAGAAGACAGCTAAATAAATTTGAAGTTGACATATATGTATATATATATATATATATTTTTTATATATGATAAGTGTAAGTGGAGTAGTTGCAGTAGTAAGGAGAGTAAGACAGCGGAGAATGTGGAGGAGTATAACAATGACGTTAAATGCCCACTTATTAACAGTGCATCAGATTTTAAGGAGATAGGCTATTTGAACTCAATCCTTGTGTCGCTGCATCACTGTCTAACATTCATGCAAAAGCCATCCATGGAAGTTGCCGTAGACACATCTGAGGGTAAGAAGTTCAAGGGATGGAAACTCTCAGTGAAAGGAAACGGGAGGACACTCAGCTTTTCTCTCACCCTGTCGTCGCCCGTCTTTGAACACTTTTAAAAGGTCCGCGTCCCTTCTAAGTAGTGGAGGTACAGCGACATTGAGCACTTCAAGGTGTAGTCTGACGTATGTTGTGTACAAGCTGAGAAAGAACCCAGGAGTGAGTGCGCCTAACTGTGTATGTGTAAAGTTTATGACCACACATGCTCTCGCTACATCCCCTTGTATACATCTTGCCGTTAGAAGTAGACCTAAGCTACGCTCAGACGATGTGCAGGACAAGTTTTCCTGGCACGGGGTGTAACTTACGTTCTGCAGCCTACAGGTGCAAAGTTACACTACTTTGTAGTTTTCCAGGTTAGAAACATACCACTGACTACCGACCACTCTTCCAGGAGTTTTAGGTCTGCCTGAAGCCTATCTGAGTCTCTGGAGTACTTTATTGCGCCCCAAATCTTCAGGTAGTCAGAGTAAAGAAGAATCAGGCGGCTTGGTCGGCACGGTAGGTCACTGATCAAATCATTACATCAGTGCCCCAGGATGGAGTCCTGAGATACTCGTGAAGACGATCTGTGCCAGAGTGATCTGACAAGTTTGACTAAAATGCAGAATTTTCATTCCTCCAACCATGGCAGATGCAGCCCTCCTGTATGCGCCCCACCTGTTTTGCGTAGGAAAAGGTCATAGCGAACTGCGTCAAATACCTTTTCGAAGTCTGGAAATATCACATGGGCTGGAACATTCATATCCCGGCGTGACGTACAATCACTTCAGGCTGATGGTTTGTCTGCTACACAGGATCTACCTCTCCTGACATCGTGTCAATGTAGTTGAAGAATGAACGACCAATTCGTGTTTGTTTACTCAAAACCAACTCCATATTTTGGAGGGAGTCACCAACACTGCAGTCATCCTTCCATCGTACGCCGTTCTGTAGAAGATGAAGAAATACTATCGTAACGACAATGGATAAGAGTCAGGCAACAGATCGTTTATTAAGGAAATAATAAATAAATTTATTCTCATAGTACAGTAATGGGGGACGCCAGTTTACAGGCATCATCAAATTGTTACAGAAGTAGAACCATATTATTCAGTCACGATTTACAGACGGTAGCAAGATAAGTTTTACATGTACGCTGGAAGTTATACATACACTTGATAAATGCTAATCCCAATAGTATAAAACAGCCTCTTCACTTATGTACAATCATTTCTGTGCACAGTTGGAAAAATCTGCTGGATTGTCAGTGAGTGCAACACATCAAGAAATACAGAAGTATTGTCTTCGCATTAACAAAACAAGCAGGTTTTTGGTGGATGGGTTATAGGTGCCTGGGAAAAAAATAAAGCTCGAAGTCAATTTTCATACATAACTTTTTTGTGTGCAAAACCCTTGAATTATAGTTCATGATGTGTTATTTGAAATCAGTGATATGTTCATCTCATTTGATCTGCAATGTCATTGTCGGGAGTAAAATACATAAGCCTTAGACGCATTAATCAATGGATTTCTAATGCTTGTGGGTATTTTTCTCGTGAGGAAGCTTTATGAATTTCAGCCGTTCCGACAGAAGTTGTGAATATTAACTATTCAGCAACATTATAGGCATAAGTTCATCACATTATCTTAGGAAAGATGGGTTGTAGTTGGTGAGGTATATATGTTGCCCGACGAGCGCACATCTGTCCATGTGATGTTGTGGTGAGTTATACCTTTTTCATGTTGTCAGTTTATGTCCATCTTATCCCACTTATTGTGTTGAGTAGAAGTTTTACAAGCGAAAGTTTTTGTCTGTTTTAGGGTAAGTATCTTAATCGTCAATGTTTTATCTAAAATTATAAATATAAGCAATATGGTATAGGCAAGATATAGTATTTAAGCTTATACATTAAATGGACCTATAACTTCGGAGGCACTCAGATAGGAACTAGAACTACTATAGTTTGCAAACTCTTGTATTTATATATGCTTCATGTACATTATTAACGGAATTTCATGATTCACCTTATCGCAATAACCGTATGGGTTGCCATCTCCAGTGAACAGATGATCGTATTTATTAATTAACTCTGTCATATTGTATACCGTCGACAGCTTCACCGCTGCTATCTCGCTGGTCTCATACATGTTGATATGCTCGTATTTCGTGATCACAACGTTCGCTTGCGTGTCGATTATTGCACCAATCTCCCGCAGAAAATTCGCTCCTAATGTCGTTCGCTGTAGTTCGGGTACAACAATGAAAGGAGACGTCGCCTCGCAGCCACCAACAACGACCGTACAGTTCGATCTACCCGTGATACGCAACACATGCCCGCCTACTGTTTTTACTGCCAATGAACACGGACTAACACTCTTACATAAGTTCTTATGTATTAACGACACGGCCGCCCCTGTATCTACTAAACATACTACTTCTCGATTATTCACTCGCAACTTCGAATACACAACCCCTTTCTCGTGATTCGTTACATAAAATTTATCTTGTTGTAGTACTTGCACAAGTACTATACCACTTCCATACTTGTAACCACTAACTCCATTTCTAATAGTTATGGTTAATCAAAGTAAAAAGCAACGAACCCAATCCCCTGTAAAACTGGTGTCTAATTTAACGTCCTTGATTGCTACATCAAGCAACACACACCCAACAAACGGCTATAGTGAGTCACATAACTCACGTGTATGCCGTAAGCGTCGAGCTGAAACTGAGGATAAAACTGTACTGACAGCCAGTATTAGCACTACTCCTAAAAATTCGGTACCCTCTGCTCATACAGAACTCCTCCCTTCACCTTATGTGCTTATGGAGAAACTCCAGCCATCAAGCTCTTTTTCAGTACTATCTTCAGAAATAGAACTTCTAAAGTTGTCTATAGGAGAACTTAAGGCTGAGTTAAGGGAAATAAAAAACAGTAAGTCAGTAAATGCTGGAAACATCGAAACCAATACCGAGATATCCAAATTATCAGATCAGATCAGCGATATCAGATCGCAGGTCTGTGAACTGACACCTCTAACTATCCTCATGAAAACGGTAAACCTTAACAAGCTTGACACAGAATCGGTAACTAAGGTAGATAACCTCATTAATTTTGTTACCACAGAAGTAACAAAACGACTCGACGCAAAACTGAGTGCTATTGTCTACAACGTTCCGGACAATGAGGCACTAAAAAAGGTACAGCGCATCTTACTTAGTGAAGCGAAAATGCCTAACTCCAAGACTAAGTGCTATAGGCTGAAGAAGAGTCAACATGAAAAGTGTTGTCCTATTCGTTTTCAGTTCGAAACACCGGCAGAGACCAGAAAATTCATTCACTCCCAACACACCCTATCGCAAGCCAGAAACTACAAACATATAAAGGTCGGGGTGGAAAAAACAGTTATAGAAAGGCGCGCACACAACTATCTCACTAAGACTAATTGTGAAATAGGTAATAGGACATTGCAAGCAGCCATTATTCCCAACCCTGTGAAAGATACAGTAGACCCCACCGCATCACCCCTCTCAAAACACACAGAAATATCCCATCAGAGTGCAACACCAGCCGAAAGGCCACTAGACTGTAACCAAATAAATAATAAAACCATACCACCCATCACCGCAGAATCTAAAATGCCACTAAATAACCCCAGAAAAAAGTCAAAACCCCCGAAATTCGACTTTGTCCTCTCCTAGCTATAATTCCATTGGTAAAGATAAGGAAAATATGCCCCTAAATCATACCAACAAAAACAGTGGCAGCTTAAATAAGCCCACACTCCCCACGGTTAATAGTATTAGCACTCACAACGTGCTAAATCGCACCGTGGCACACACTAATATCCAATGTCACAACGATGTCACCCTAAATAGTACAAGTGGTAATAGTCAGAACTCGGCTACCAACAACTCAGGGTCTTCAGAGTATGGCACACAAACAAATTTCGACCGGATATATGGTACAAGTCTGCTGGGAACTAACCCAAAATGCAGTACACACGAAACCCACACAAGGACACAACTAGCATCAAACAATAGGTGGAATAATAAGCCATGGTCATCACAAGGATCCAATCATTTTTTATCCCCCGCGTCCCTGTCAGCGTTGAAAAAACAGCTGGTAGGGATGTTAACACTCCTAAACCACTAGTGCTGGCTCCCTCCTTGCATGAAAACAGGAACGGTCTAGTGCACCCGTATCCATTGGACACACTTGACACTTGCACAAGTATAGGCCAAATAAAGAACCCTACCCACTTCTGTAACCTAACTAAAAATAAAAGTTCCTTAGTCTATAGCAAATCCAGTACTCCAACTCCTAATTCTCCACCGAAAACAGCACACAACAACTCGATAGACATAGGTGAGCATGATGCTGAAACTCCTCTTAACATAGGATCGTCATGTCCAGCAGAACTACTGGGTGCTGAACCATATTCGGGGCTGACTAACGAACTTAAATACTTCAAATGCTACTTCAACTCTCATCTTTACGTAATCCTCATAAATGCTAGATCTGTTCTAAATAAATTGCCGATGCTCAGAGCACTCACAGTAATATACAAACCCCCTGTAATTGTCATCACTGAATCTTGGTGTCATTCGGACATCCTGGATGAAGAAATAAGCTTAGATAACTACACACACTTTCGGTGTGACAGGGAAGGTGGTAAGGGAGGGGGTTGTCTCATGTACTTTCTGAATGCACTTACTGTATCACAGCTAGAAAGTAGTACACTTAACATGCCTGAGACTCTATGGGTTAATGTACACTTAAATAACGTAACAGCATTAATTGGATGCTCCTACAGAGCACCTGGCACCTTTAGTAATTACGAGACCCAACTTATTAATACTCTGGAGCAATTAACCGACTTACAATACGATCATAAGATCCTATGTGGGGACTTTAACTTACCTGAAATCAACTGGGATATACCCACAGGTCCAACTAAATTTGATAAGTTCTTAGACACACTGGATATACTTGGCTGGAAACAAACTGTCACTACTCCCACAAGAGGTAACAACGTACTAGACTTAATCTTCTGCCACAATATAAGCCCCCTTTCAACGCTAGTAGGTTCTGAGTTCCCAGGGAGCGACCACAAAACAGTAATGTGTGCACTGCCAATTCCGCTGAGTAGCAATGCATCTCATACCTCCACTTCACAACAAGTAATATATAGGAACTATAGTAAGGCAAACTGGGCCTTAGTTGAATCGATGCTAAGATCCTCCAAATGGGATGAATACTTCACTACTGATGACCTATCGAGAGCCCTAACCATCTTCTACCATAACTCAAACATATGCTTAGATGCTGTCATTCCACTCCAAACACTAAAGGTTTCCCCACACAGAAAGTCATTCATAAAACCAAAGGATCGTAAGAAACTGAAGAAACTCTCAACAAGTTACTTCAAACACCACGACTTTGGCACTCTAGGTCTAATACTTAAAACCCTTAGCTCCATCTCACAAGCTCAAGATTTCCGTATGAGAAAGGAAGAACGCATCGCAGTAGCCAGTCCTGCTAGAGTGTATGCACTCACAGAAATCTTAAGGAAGCGAATGAATCGCAAAAATCACAGCATTTCTCTCCTCATAGACAAAGGCAGGCTATGCACTAACTCTGCAGACATATGTGAACTATTCAACAAAACGTTTGCAGGTAACTACCTTAAGCCCTCAGTCCAGCTACTCGATATACACCCTATTACTAAAATGGCACAAACTCCAACTCCACTCACACCAAACCAAATTAGCACTGTTCAATTCACTTACGCTGATATTAACCAAACTATAAGAACCCTCAAAAGTTCAAAAGGTTTCGGTACCGACGGTATATCATCTTACTTCTATAAATATGGTGGCCCTGACATTCCTCTACTGCTGCTTAAAATATTCACAATGTCCCTAGAAACCCAAACTTACCCTGACATATGGAAGACAACATTCATTATGCCTAAACACAAATCTGGCTCGAAAACTGAAGTCAGTAACTACCGGCCAATCAATATCACACCTATAGCATCTAGAATCATGGAGAGACTAGTCAAAGATAACTTAATCAAACATATGCTTAGCTGCAACATCATAAGTCCGAACCAACATGGATTCCTGAAATCCAGATCATGTTTAACATGTCACCAAGATTTCTTCAATTTTGTAGTATAGGCAAAATATAGTATTTAAGCTTATACATTAAATGGACCTATAACTTCGGAGGCACTCAGATAGGAACTAGAACTACTATAGTTTGCAAACTCTTGTATTTATATATGCTTCATGTACATTATTAACGGAATTTCATGATTCACCTTATCGCAATAACCGTATGGGTTGCCATCTCCAGTGAACAGATGATCGTATTTATTAATTAACTCTGTCATATTGTATACCGTCGACAGCTTCACCGCTGCTATCTCGCTGGTCTCATACATGTTGATATGCTCGTATTTCGTGATCACAACGTTCGCTTGCGTGTCGATTATTGCACCAATCTCCCGCAGAAAATTCGCTCCTAATGTCGTTCGCTGTAGTTCGGGTACAACAATGAAAGGAGACGTCGCCTCGCAGCCACCAACAACGACCGTACAGTTCGATCTACCCGTGATACGCAACACATGCCCGCCTACTGTTTTTACTGCCAATGAACACGGACTAACACTCTTACATAAGTTCTTATGTATTAACGACACGGCCGCCCCTGTATCTACTAAACATACTACTTCTCGATTATTCACTCGCAACTTCGAATACACAGCCCCTTTCTCAATAGCCCCCATTAAATCTAGTTTCATAGGAGAGAAAGAACACGTATTATACCGTCTGAAACGTTTTCTTTTTCGCCTTTCTGGGCAGTACCTCTTCGAGTGTCCCGGCTTACCGCATTCAAAACATCGGTCTTTTCTATCACCCAACTTTAACGCCGCCACTTCCCGCTGCAACGCTTCAATTTTCTGCTCATATTCGTTTGGTTTTGGTTGCTCTGTAGCGGCTACAGTTGTGCTCAGCAGCTGTCTGGTCACCTTCTCCAGCTCAATAATATCCATTGGCTGCATTGCGTCAACCAGTTGTAATCACTGAGAAATGTGGTCTGGGACACTCGATGAACTTGGAAGACAGTAACTGCGCTTCCGATTTCTCATCCAAAGTGGGAAGCGCACGTCGAAGTAGACTCGTCAATTTCACCGCCAATACTAACGGGTCTCCATCAGGTCCCAACTTCGTTGACCGGAACTGCTGCATTGCTAGCTGTCTGTCTGTTGGGCTGTCAAACTCTGACACCAATCGTTCAACCAATTTCTTCCAAGACGCTGTACCATTTGACCTGTCTACGCTGTCATATGCCGTCTTCTATCGGCCTCTCAACAGCGTCCCCAGGACGACTGCCTTCATCACCTGCTCCTTGACACCCACAAGCTTAGCGATGGCTTCGAAGTCACGTATGAAGCTCTGTATGTCTCCTTCTTCAAACGCAGTTAGCCATGGGATCTTCATTCGTTTTGGAGGCAGCGACACCAAATGAAACAACAGAAGACAAGGGCCGGCAACAGATCCTTTTATTACGGAAATCAGCACGTATTCATATATATTTCATGTACATTATTATGGCTTATTCAAGTAGACAAACGCAGTCTTCTGATTGGTTGTTTCGGGTTTCCTCGGAAAGTGGAGCCATCTATCTGCGAGTGATATTTGCCCACGTTAAGTCTGCTGTGATTGGTTGTTGAATCAGCCTTGTACATATTTTCTCACGCTCAATATTACTGACCTAGACATTGACGTAGAATAATGTCTACCAATTGGCTAGAAGCGTGCTCTCACCACATAAGTCTCGGTAAAATGGTGCTACAACTCCTAAAGAAAATGGCATTCAAAATAGCAGAAGTAAGCTGTCTTTCCAAGAAATAAGTATAGACCACCTAATATCACCTCATTTATGCGTATCTAGCCGTTTAACTGCTCCTATGGTTTTAGTTACATTGAGCGTACTATTACGGAGGTTCATCATCGGATTTCTCAACATAGTCCTGCATGGCTAAGCAAGGAACAAATAACACCTGTTCCTAGCTCTGCTTTAACATACCTTGTAGCTAGTAAGAATAAAGTTGATATGAAGAAAGCACTTAAAATTAGTTATCGTATTCCCACCAACATTAGTTTTGCTTCATGAGTTAGTCTTTTGCATACAACCGAAGCCATCACAATCCAATTGAAGAAGCCAGACTTGTGTGTTCAGAAGAAATTCGCGCAGCCACTCTCCTTGCCTTGGCATCACTACATAAATGAAGACTATACAAGTTATAACTGTCATTATTACTTTTTTATTCTGACTACTTCATCTTTGCTTGCTTATTACTCAACGAAAAAGTTCATAACTGCGTAAAATATATAAATTCATACAACAAAAGTAAAGCAATATTCAATAATACAATGGCAAATATTCAATTGAATATGCTTGTTAACAAGCATAAGTAAAATGAGTTTCTGTAAGCGTATGACATGAGTACATGAGTTACTTTTATAAGCGTATAGTTAGGCTTAATATAGGGGTGCTACAATGGTATCAATTCGCAATCACCAGATAACAGGAAATCGAAAAACAGCACGGAGAAGGATGCACTTAGAAATTTGTATTTGGCAGAACTAATTACCTCGCTGAGCCAGAAATAACGCTGGCAAAGAGGGAAGGTTGAGCATGAGGCTAGCAACCCCATCCTGTGAAATTAAACACTGCTACAGAAACTTCAAGACACTAGCTTGAGGCCCTATATTCCACTGGAAACGTGAAGGGAAAAAATGTGATTCATATTATAAGTATTATCAAACAACTGTAAGCATTTAGACAATACAGTAATAGAAATTGCCTATCACCATATCCGCCACATGTCCAATGTTTCCTTGTATGTTTACAATGATATTTTGGTTTGCCTGCAAGTCTCTGCGATCTTCTTACTGATTCTGAGATACTGTTTCTACCAATATCGTCTGGGCCTATTTCTGAATTATCTACAAAATCAGGATTCGTAGCGGAATCATTAAAATTATAATCTGAAAGACCTACTTCATTTATTTTCACTTGATCCACGTGTTTGTTGTGAATTGAATGATTTTCAATGTCCAATCTCTTCACCATTCAATTTCCCATTTTTTGTTGAATGATTCCAACTGAAGGTCTATAGTCATTCTCTCCATAATGATGTACATTAGAAGTCATGGACATCAGAGGCGGTTGGAGAATTCAAGATGTGGGTAGCTTAGCAGTACTTTCATGAGTATTGATACGCTCCGTATTGCGATATTGAGGTAGAAATTTATCTACACACCCCTCTAGCTCATCAATATTCCTAGGACTCATTGATGCTACGACACTTCAATGTTCGTACAACATTTTCCACCGACCTGTTAGACTGAGTATGACGTGGTGCTGTGTACAGGTGACGACAACCCATACGTTTAAGCCAACCATTGAATTTCCTCTCGGTAATTGAGACATTCGGAATTTCTTCTCAGCTAAAAATCTTCCTCAAAGCCGTGTGTGAATTTTGCTTTAGGACTGCACGTAATTATGACTTCTGGACACCTAGCATAAGAATCCACAATAACTAAAACAGTATGAATTTGAGAATCAGGGCCACGGTAATCCACATCCACAAAGGAATCCATCGGGATGGGCTGGAATCTCCTCTCTCCGCTTATGAAAGTCCGGAAATCTTGGTTCACACTGAATACTCCAACCTCTTTTCGCTGCATTTATAATGCTTCAGTTATATGTCCGACTATCGTATATAAGTTGAACTCTATCTACAGGTAGCGGCCGAGCTAACAAACAATCAGTGTCAATAGGAGAATTTTCAAATAATTAGTGACGAGATAAAAAGTCTGCATGAGATATATCCTTAGCCGATCTATGTTCAGGGGTGTAATCATATGCACTTAGTTCTAGAGTACATCTTTGAACCACGGCAGCAGGTGATATATTCAAAGATTTTTCTGGATTTTAGATGAATTTGAAAGCCTGATGATCAGTAACCATGTGAAGCTTAGTACCAAAGAGCTACTTGTGCAAGTGTCTTATCGCTCATACAGCTGGTATAGCCTCTTTCTGGGTTTATGAATACTCTTCTTCACTCTCACTTAGGCGTCGCGAAATACAAATAACAAGTTGTCCATTTCGCTTAAGTACTGCATCTGTACCCATAACAGAAGCATGTTTAGTGAGGACAAGCTCGTCTTTCGTTGAGATAGGTCTTAAGAAGGCTTGTCTACTAAGAAACTCCAAAGTTCTTCGCAAGATATCCTCATGTTGTTGTTCCTGCTGGAGATAATATCAAAAAGTGGAGATATCAGTTGAGTGGAAATGGGAATGAGTCTGGAGTAAAACTGAAGGGAACCAATCCATGGTCTCAGAGACGACATACTATTAGGTGAAGGTTCTTGAATTAGAGATTGTTTGTGCACTAGAAGCTTTGTCAAAAGGAATCTGCAAACAAATATCTTTGAGATCCATTTTGGAAAGGTATTTTGAGCCACGTAGCTTGTACAGAATGTCGTCAGTTTCTGGCGTAGTGTAGCTTTGCTGTAGTAAGCGACTAATGTGTGTAAGACAGTAGTCACCACAAATTCTTGGTGTTTTCTCATCAGGCTTTGTTGGCGTCACAATGGGAGTAGCTTAATTCGAAGATTCAACTGGTATAAGTATCGTCTGTCAAAAAACTTGCTTGACTCCTTCTTAACTGTATGTCGAAAACCGTATGCAATCAATTAACGCTTTAGAAAGAGAGGATCACCCTCCATTTCAAGATGGATGGGCTGAACTTTGATGCCACCAACACAGCTTGGACATTGAAAAACTAATTCTCTTATAGCGATATATAATTCCCCAAAATTAGTGACCATAGGAATGGAGTATGTCTAAGAGAAGAATTACATCGTGACCATAAGAATCATCAGTGAAAATTGGATACTGACCTTTAGAGTTTAAGTCGACTTGTTGAGCTGAAGGCTTTCGGTCGAGCATCCCCGCCATTTGGTACTCCGTCGTGTCACTGTCGTGCACGATAACTAGCCAGCTTAGCTTCCGCTTCAATCCGCGATTTGGTTCCGAAATATACCTCGTAATTTGGACAATCAGCTGTAGTCTTTTGCTTTGCCTTTGGTACACGAGAATCAAACAAGTTAGAAGTTGCTGGCATAAGATCTTGCGTCAATATACCCAGTACTGTTCGCGAACGTCTATACCATCAACCGCTAAACTGGTGAGCGCAACCGCGAACTTCATCTACGCAGATAACCCCGGTGAGTTCGTTCCTTTTTATCTTTGTTCTTGCACTGTATTTTATTCGACATACTTTTCGTCATGAGTGATTCTAGTCCCAAGGTCATTCGTATTCGCTCAACTGCTAAAACCACTCACCTCGTACCATACTGGCCAGATGATGCTGAGTCTGATTTTTGTGAACATGGGATAACCGATCAACATTCACAGTTCCTCGCAGTTATTCACGCCCTACCACGGGAATTCAGCAAGTGCGTAACTTTGCAGATGTCGAGTCCCGAGGTAAGTAACTAGTACGACTCGCTCAAAGCATCCCTCCAATGTTCACTGTTGATTCTTATGGTCACGATCTTATTCTTCTCTAAGACAATCTATTTCTATGGTTAATAATTTTGGGGAATTATTTACCGCTACACCTCACTTCTCCCTAGTGGGATTGTGAAAACCCTAAGACAGAACCAGCCAGAAGCAAAATACCTCGATGGTTCCCTTTCGGGTGAAGAAATATTCCAAGCGGCTTGGTGGCGTGCCTTACTGGTTTGTCTGCCAATGCTAATAGGGTGTCTGTATATCGCTTCCTCGATGGTGTTCGTTGGATCCCGTGCTTCGTTCGTTTCTTGTCCAGCGACCGTCGCACCTGGAAAAGAAAACAGGAGCGCTAAGAGCCTTGTTGAGGAAAATGCGCCAAATCGGCATTTGTTTAAAAATTATGTGCATCCAGCATACAGTAAAATAATGCAAAATTTAAAACATCGAAAAGATAAACATTTAAATTTTGTAGTGCATGCAAACTGTACGGTTAGAAAAAATTGTTCCACTTGTGTTTGGTGATGCTATATCAGAAAAATTGATGTCTGAAAAGAAACAAAAATAACTAGTACCACAAATGGATGGGTTGTATGAATCACACGACTTCGTTATGTTGTATAAGTGTGAAGATATTCTGGGAACCTTATGGTACGTCCAGAACGGGTTTCCTTAGGGGGTTCGACGGAAGATTCGGTAGCTGTCGCCGTGTTAGTGACTTCATCGAGGTCTAAACGATCTTCGGTTACTTGTGGATTATGGGGTACGCTTAGCTCTATGGTAATAGGATTACCTTCCAAGTAAGCCGGTTTCAGACGGTCATTGCTGACGGTGTCCTCGCGGCCATTTTTGTCCAAGACAAAGAATTTATCCGAACGTTTAATTACTTTATAAGGTCCGTCGTATGGAGGTTCCAGAGGTCTATGCATAGAGTTTCGACGAACAAATACACGTTAAGAACTTTTTAAACACGTATGAACGAAAACATCAATAGACTGTGGACAAAGGGGAGCAGGTTTAACTGATCGCATTGTGTTTTTAAGCCTGCTGATGTATGAAGCGTGATCTACCACTGGTGGGAAGCTCGAGGGAGAAACAAATTCACCAGGCAGTCGCAGTGTCGTGCCATATACTAGCTCGGCGCTAGTACAACCAGCATCGGTTTTCAGGGCGTTTCGTACCCCTAGGAGAACTAACGGCAAGGATTCAGTCCAATGGGTGGTGTTTGCAGCTGACAGACCAGCTTTTAGCTGTCTGTGTAGACGTTCGACCATACCATTAGCTTGAGGATGGTAGGCTGTTGTTCGAAAACGCATGCAACCTATGATTTTAGTCAGGGCGAAGAATAAGCCACTTTCGAATTGCCGCCCGCGATCAGTCGTTATGGAAGATGGGCATCCAAAGTTAGCGATCCATCTTTCTACAAAGACGTGTCCGACTGTTTCATCAAATACGTCCTTGATTAGTACTGCTTCCGGCCATCGTGTAAATCGATCAATGGAAGTTAAAATGTAGGTGTATCCATGGGATTCAGGAAGGAGTCCAACCAAATCTATATGGACGTGTTCGAAACGAGTGTCAGGGAGAAGAATGGTGCCAAGTGGGCTTTGGGTGTGTCTTATCACCTTGCACTTTTGACAAGCTAAGCACGTGTGTGCCCATTCCCTTACTTCTTTATTAATACCAGGCCAACAAAACCGACTAGTTACGAGCTTGACAGTAGTTCGAATACCTGGGTGAGATAAGCCATGCAACGTATTGAAGACGTTACGGCGATAACTTTTAGGCACGATGGGGTGAGGAGTACTCGTGGAAATGTCGCATAGAATAGTATCTCTTCCCATACCTAAGGGTTTCTCAGCTAATTGTAGAGTCGTTTTCGACAACTCATGTTGAAGTTCGGTATCTTCTTTTGAAGACGAGCCAGTTTTACAGGGTCTATGCTGTCGATTTGGGTGAGGGAACAAACGCGCGACAAGGCATCTGCAACAGTGTTGTTTACTCCGGAAACATGGCGAATATCTGATGTAAACTGTGAAACGTAATGCAGTTGTTGTGATTCCCTGGGTGAATACTTATCTGAAGGTGAGTTCAGAGAGTACGTCAGAGGTTTGTGATCAGTAAAAACTATGAATTCACGACCCTCTACCGAATGTCGAAAATGTCGTATAGCACAGTACATAGCCAGAAGTTCTCTGCCGAATGTGCTGTACTTGATTTCAGCTAATTGAAGGCGCCTGGAGAAAACGGTAAGTGGTTGCCACTCTTTGTTAACTAGCTGTTGTAGAACTGCGCCGATTGCAGTGTTTGATGCATCAACCGAGATACTTAACGGTGCCGTTGGATCCTGATACATCAGAAGTGTGGCATTCGCAATAGCTTTTTTAACCTGGGTAAAAGCATTTCGAGCAGACGCGTCAAGTTCTATGGACTTGTTATTCCCTCGAAGGAGGTCTGTCAATGGCTGAACCAGAGAGGCACAGTTGGGAATAAAGCGTCGATAATAACTTACTAAGCCATTAAAAGTGTGAAGAATTTTCACCGTCTGTGGCTCTGGAAAGTTCAGTATAGCCTCGACCTTAGTAGCCAGTGGGCGAATGCCCTTGCAGTCAATAGTGTGACCCAGGAAGTCGAGTGAGTCAACACCGATTCGACACTTTTGAATATTGATGGTAACACCATGTTGGCGTAACCCTTCAAATGCCAAGTCCAAATGTCTAAAGTGAGTATCCTTGTTTGGACTGGCAATGAGGCAGTCGTTTAAGTATGCGTAAAAAAAGTCCAAAAGGCTAATGATAGCCGTTTTCGGAATATCTTCTTTTGCAATAGGGATTTGGTTATACGCTTTGACCAAGTCTATTTTAGAGAATATAGCCGCGGCATATAATGTTGCTGTTAAGTCGTGTATATGAGGCATTGGGTGGCATTCAGGGGTTGTTTTGGCATTCACTCTCCGGTAATCCCCGATGGGTCACCAATCATTGCTATCCTTTTTCGGTTACCATATGAAGTGGGAATTCTCATGGTCTCTTCGAAGGTCGAATGATGCCAGGGGTGAGCATATGGTTGAACTCATTCCTGGCGATTCTCAGTTTGTCAGGAGCCAGTCGTCGAAGTCTAGATGTTACGGGCTGTCCTGAGGTAATGATGTGGTGCATAACATTGCTGGTTATGCACGGTAGGTCGTTCGACGGGCAATTTAGTTCCGGATATTTGTCAATAACAGGTTGAAAAGTTGGATCAAGGATTGCCTTTATCTTAACGAGTGACAAGCTGGGGCCTATGTAGGTGATGCCTTTGATAGACAGACTGGTAGTACTGTCAATCAGTCGTCTTCCACGGACGTCTACGAGCAAATCGTGATGATTAAGTAGGTCCGTGCCATGATGGGCATCGTGACGTCAGCGAGAAGGAAAATCCACCGAATAGGTTTGCGTAAACCTACGTTCAGGTAGACGTATTTCCTACCAAATGTTGCGATTGGTTTTCCATTTGCAGCATGTAAGTTGAAGGTAGGTTCCTTCTGTCGATCTGCTGCTGTAGCAGGAAGGACTCTGACTTCGGCGCCTGTGTCGACTAAATATCGAGTCTGGCTTATCATGGTTGTAAAGCAGGCGGCTAGTGCCACCGGCGACGTTTGCTGCTAACGCGTGCCGGCGGGACAGTTTCCCACAGACTTTGAGACATTACTGAAGATACAAGGCTTACGGCAGTATTTCGCCTCTTGGCCATAGGTGTTGTGGTGCCAGCACCAGTCGGGGTTTTTCAGTGAACGTGGTTCGGACTTAGATCGAGTACGTGAGTTTCGCCGTTGAGGTGATTTAGGACGACAGTCGGTGGAGTTAGAAGGCATGTTTGACCTAAACATCTGCTGGATGGAGTTGCGCAACTCTATCACTGCAGTATCCTTACTCGAAGTCTGCTTAGTCATCGAGCATATTTCAGGAAGTGACCGTTTAGTTATTTCTAGAATCTCATCTGCAGGAATAGCCAGGTCATCTATAATAACATTCTGAAGTGCCACAAGTACAGTCTGCACGGACTGGGGCAGCTTGGATAAGAAGAGTTCTCTGAAAAGTCCTTCATCGAACTGACTTTGGCCAATAAACTCTCTCATTCTTGTCACCATGCTCAAGGCAAACTGATCCCCAAACTCGATGTCCCGAAATAATTCGGCCAGACGATGTCGATCCGTGAAAACCATTCTCCTCAGGAGGGATGTTTGGGCAAGGAGTTACTTACCTCGGGACTCGACATCTGCAAAGTTACGCACTTGCTGAATTCCCGTGGTAGGGCGTGAATAACTGCGAGGAACTGTGAATGTTGATCGGTTATCCCATGTTCACAAAAATCAGACTCAGCATCATCTGGCCAGTATGGTACGAGGTGAGTGGTTTTAGCAGTTGAGCGAATACGAATGACCTTGGGACTAGAATCACTCATGACGAAAAGTATGTCGAATAAAATACAGTGCAAGAACAAAGATAAAAAGGAACGAACTCACCGGGGTTATCTGCGTAGATGAAGTTCGCGGTTGCGCTCACCAGTTTAGCGGTTGATGGTATAGACGTTCGCGAACAGTACTGGGTATATTGACGCAAGATCTTATGCCAGCAACTTCTAACTTGTTTGATTCTCGTGTACCAAAGGCAAAGCAAAAGACTACAGCTGATTGTCCAAATTACGAGGTATATTTCGGAACCAAATCGCGGATTGAAGCGGAAGCTAAGCTGGCTAGTTATCGTGCACGACAGTGACACGACGGAGTACCAAATGGCGGGGATGCTCGACCGAAAGCCTTCAGCTCAACAAGTCGACTTAAACTCTAAAGGTCAGTATCCAATTTTCACTGATGATTCTTATGGTCACGATGTAATTCTTCTCTTAGACATACTCCATTCCTATGGTCACTAATTTTGGGGAATTATATATCGCTATAAGAGAATTAGTTTTTCAATGTCCAAGCTGTGTTGGTGGCATCAAAGTTCAGCCCATCCATCTTGAAATGGAGGGTGATCCTCTCTTTCTAAAGCGTTAATTGATTGCATACGGTTTTCGACATACAGTTAAGAAGGAGTCAAGCAAGTTTTTTGACAGACGATACTTATACCAGTTGAATCTTCGAATTAAGCTACTCCCATTGTGACGCCAACAAAGCCTGATGAGAAAACACCAAGAATTTGTGGTGACTACTGTCTTACACACATTAGTCGCTTACTACAGCAAAGCTACACTACGCCAGAAACTGACGACATTCTGTACAAGCTACGTGGCTCAAAATACCTTTCCAAAATGGATCTCAAAGATATTTGTTTGCAGATTCCTTTTGACAAAGCTTCTAGTGCACAAACAATCTCTAATTCAAGAACCTTCACCTAATAGTATGTCGTCTCTGAGACCATGGATTGGTTCCCTTCAGTTTTACTCCAGACTCATTCCCATTTCCACTCAACTGATATCTCCACTTTTTGATATTATCTCCAGCAGGAACAACAACATGAGGATATCTTGCGAAGAACTTTGGAGTTTCTTAGTAGACAAGCCTTCTTAAGACCTATCTCAACGAAAGACGAGCTTGTCCTCACTATACATGCTTCTGTTATGGGTACAGATGCAGTACTTAAGCGAAATGGACAACTTGTTATTTGTATTTCGCGACGCCTAAGTGAGAGTGAAGAAGAGTATTCATAAACCCAGAAAGAGGCTATACCAGCTGTATGAGCGATAAGACACTTGCACAAGTAGCTCTTTGGTACTAAGCTTCACATGGTTACTGATCATCAGGCTTTCAAATTCATCTAAAATCCAGAAAAATCTTTGAATATATCACCTGCTGCCGTGGTTCAAAGATGTACTCTAGAACTAAGTGCATATGATTACACCCCTGAACATAGATCGGCTAAGGATATATCTCATGCAGACTTTTTATCTCGTCACTAATTATTTGAAAATTCTCCTATTGACACTGATTGTTTGTTAGCTCGGCCGCTACCTGTAGATAGAGTTCAACTTATATACGATAGTCGGACATATAACTGAAGCATTATAAATGCAGCGAAAAGAGGTTGGAGTATTCAGTGTGAACCAAGATTTCCGGACTTTCATAAGCGGAGAGAGGAGATTCCAGCCCATCCCGATGGATTCCTTTGTGGATGTGGATTACCGTGGCCCTGATTCTCAAATTCATACTGTTTTAGTTATTGTGGATTCTTATGCTAGGTGTCCAGAAGTCATAATTACGTGCAGTCCTAAAGCAAAATTCACACACGGCTTTGAGGAAGATTTTTAGCTGAGAAGAAATTCCGAATGTCTCAATTACCGAGAGGAAATTCAATGGTTGGCTTAAACGTATGGGTTGTCGTCACCTGTACACAGCACCACGTCATACTCAGTCTAACAGGTCGGTGGAAAATGTTGTACGAACATTGAAGTGTCGTAGCATCAATGAGTCCTAGGAATATTGATGAGCTAGAGGGGTGTGTAGATAAATTTCTACCTCAATATCGCAATACGGAGCGTATCAATACTCATGAAAGTACTGCTAAGCTACCCACATCTTGAATTCTCCAACCGCCTCTGATGTCCATGACTTCTAATGTACATCATTATGGAGAGAATGACTATAGACCTTCAGTTGGAATCATTCAACAAAAAATGGGAAATTGAATGGTGAAGAGATTGGACATTGAAAATCATTCAATTCACAACAAACACGTGGATCAAGTGAAAATAAATGAAGTAGGTCTTTCAGATTATAATTTTAATGATTCCGCTACGAATCCTGATTTTGTAGATAATTCAGAAATAGGCCCAGACGATATTGGTAGAAACAGTATCTCAGAATCAGTAAGAAGATCGCAGAGACTTGCAGGCAAACCAAAATATCATTGTAAACATACAAGGAAACATTGGACATGTGGCGGATATGGTGATAGGCAATTTCTATTACTGTATTGTCTAAATGCTTACAGTTGTTTGATAATACTTATAATATGAATCACATTTTTTCCCTTCACGTTTCCAGTGGAATATAGGGCCTCAAGCTAGTGTCTTGAAGTTTCTGTAGCAGTGTTTAATTTCACAGGATGGGGTTGCTAGCCTCATGCCCAATGTCAATGGAGTTGAAGATTGAACGATCAATTCTTGGTTGTTTGCTTAAAATCAACTTCCCCAATTTTCGCGGAGGCATCAATACGACAGTCATCGTCTCATCGGTCGCTGTTTAGAAAGAAGAGGGTAACATCATCAGAAAAAAAAAAAAAAAAAAAAAAAAAAAAAAAAAAAAAACCTTAGTTCGCTTATTCCTTTTATATGTTGGTGTAACAATAAAGAAATCTCAAGCGGCAGATCGGTGTTTTGGTTTTTGCGTCCGTTATAACTAAGCGTTTCTGAAATCTTCGAAGAACAGCGTGGGCCCGAGCGTAGCGAGAGCTGGGCATTAACGGTTTATGAGACGTGATTGACAGTTTCTGACGATAGAAACAGATCTGGCGGATTCAAACAGTTGGTGAAAGTTTGGATAGTCGCCGTTCATTTTTCCTGGTGCCGGTCAAGTCCTCTTTGAACAAGCAATATCTGGAACTTTTTGGAATTGGGTCAAGTTCAACAATGCCTGGGTCAAAGAAGGGACAGAGTGTCTTGGATGCAAACAGGAAAGTAAGTCATGGTGACTTGTCTGTTAATTGTAACGATGTGTCTGATGTTAAGCATGACATGGTTGATGTTACTGTTTCGCCGTTCAGGGATAATAGGAACATCAAACTCCCTAAGTTTGAACCACGGTGTTTTGATGGAAACCCGGCCGATTATTTACAGTTTGTTAAGGAGTTTGAGATCATGCTGAGTAGTTTTTTATTAAGTGATGAATTGAAATTGATGTATTTGATGAGGTATTGCACTGGAGATGCTTCAAGAGCTATACAGTGCTGTAAGCTCATGCCCCCTAATGAGGGATACGCTGAGGCTATGAGCATATTACGTCAAAGGTTTGGAAGACCTTCGATGATTGTAAGGAACGTATACGAAGCTGTCAAAGGTAATGGCAGTCAACTTCGAGATGACTCCAAGGCACTCACTGAGTTTTTAGATAATCTTATGACTTACAAGAATACCTTGATTTCTATGAATTTCATGAGTGACCTCAACTCCAGCTCAGTCCTAGAGGTAATTGCAAGACGCCTACCTACGCGGCTGCAAAGGAAATGGGTAAAAATAAGCTCTCGTATAGAGGAGGAGGGTATCGAGCCAAGGTTCGATGATATTCTTAGACTGGTGAAGGACAGTGTCAACCAGGCGATGGGCAAATTCGCCAGCATTTTGCATTCTAAGGTAGAACCTAAGGAACCAGTGAATATAAGGAAGGCATTTGTGGTGAAGTCTCAAGACACAACGAGAAAGGATGAGTGTATTGTCTGCCATAACATGCATCAATTGAGTGATTGTAATCGCTTTATCGCTATGTCACCCGTAGAAAGGTTAAAAATGGCAAAGCAGAAGCGGCTGTGTTTCAGTTGTTTAAAGATTGGGCATACAAAGTGGAATTGTAAGGCGACAAATAAAGGAAGTAGTGGTTTAACGGATATGCACCCACTTCTGAGAACAGTGAACGAACCTGGGAGTTCGGTTAATTGTAATAGTATCTCTAGACCCCTTGACATCCCACAAGTTTTCTTAGGGGTATTACCAGTTAAGGTGAAAGGACCGAAATCTTCAGTAGAGACTTATGCATTGTTGGATAATGGTTCAGACGTTACATTGATAGATGCTGAACTGGCTGGTTGCTTGGGTATTAAAGGCCCAAAGCAACCCTTGGTTGTAAATACTTTCAATTCTGCGAAAACAGTAGTATGTGAGCGAGTGTCATTTCAGTTAGAATCCTTGGCTACTGGGGAGACCGTGGAAGTGGATACTGCTTACACTACCTCCAGTATGAAACTTGGCGAAGCTATAGTACCTAGTCGTGAAACGGTTGTCGGTAAGCCATACCTGTGTGACATACCTCTTCCAACATTGCAAGATGGAAGAGTGAGAGTACTCATTGGATGTAGTGTGCCAGAAGCTCACAAGGTATTAGAAGAGAGATTTGGAGGTAGAGATGATCTGTTTGCGACAAAAACACCACTGGGATGGACAGTGAGAGGACCTATACCCATAGTCCACATATCATCATTAGTTACAAACGATGGGGACAAACTAGAAACTATGATTAAAAATATGTATGACAAGGAGTTTTGTGACTGCGGTGTCCCAGGGAAAGGTCGTTCTGTAGAAGACTTGAAAGCAGTTAAAATAGCCGAGGACTCTTGTAAATACGAAAACGGGCGTTTCAGCGTTGGCCTACCATGGAGATTCAAAGATAGACAGTTGATTTGTAATAGGAAAGTTGCTCTTAAGAGACTAATGGGTTTACAGAAGAAATTCCTGTCAGATGCAGAACTCTGGTCCAAATATAAGGAAGTCGTCGATAAACATATAGTGAAGGGTTACGTTGAAAGACTAGTTGATCAAAGTGAGCCAGGGAAGTGGTATTTGCCCCATCATCCCGTCTTTAACCCGAGGAAGCCAGGTAAACTCCGTGTGGTGTTTGATTGTTCTGCGAAACACGAAGGAGTCTCTTTAAATGATAATCTGTATAGTGGCCCAGATTGCGTGAGCTCATTAGTGGGACTGCTATTGAGATTCAGAAAGTTTACAGTTGCTGTCGCGGCGGATATTGAGGAAATGTTCCTTCAGGTGAAGGTGCCAGAGAGTGACAGAGATCACTTGAGGTTTTTGTGGTTTGATGACGGTCCTTGTGGTAAGGTGTCAGAATATAGGATGACAGTGCATCCATTTGGTGCCACATCCTCCCCATTTTGTGCTAATTTTGCTCTACGAAAGGCAGTGTCCACATTTGGTTCTAATGATTTGCTGGACGTCATAGATTGTTGCTTCTACGTGGATGATTGTTTAGCCTCCTTCGATGATGATAAGTCTGCAGTTAGATTTGCAACAAGCATCACTGAAGTGTTAGCTAAGGCCGGCTTTCGTCTAACTAAGTGGGTCTCGAACAGCCTAGACGTTTTGAAGCATATAGATCCAGAAGACAGAGCACCTACCGTACGAGATTTGCCTGTTGATACTCTACCAGTTGAACGCACATTAGGTATGCGATGGGATGTGAACTCTGATACCTTTGGATTTAGTGTTGGTGATATTGATAAGCCAGTTACTCGGAGAGGTGTGCTCTCTGTGTTGTCGTCCGTGTTTGACCCACTTGGATTAGTAGCACCTTATCTACTTCCGGCTAGGAGGTTATTTCAAGAGACATGCAGGAAAGGGTTACAGTGGGATGAACCATTAAGTGAGAGGCAGAGAGAAGAGTGGAAGGGGTGGGTTAACAGTTTAAGAATGCTGAATCTACATTCCGTCTCACGTCCACTTAAGCCGTCGAGAAATCATGATATAATTGACTTCCATGTTTTTTCTGATGCCTCTGAGGTTGGATTTGGTGCAGCCGTATACATCAGAACCACCTTAAGGAATGATATAGATGTTAGCCTGGTGATGGGTAAATCCAGAGTTGCACCTCTAAAGACGGTTTCGATTCCGAGATTAGAACTTAATGCCGCCTTACTAGCTGCGCAGTTATTCACAACAGTGTGTAAAGAGTTGGATTACCCCAAGCATCCCGTAACGTTTTGGACTGATTCGATGTCTGTGATATATTATATACGCAACGAGTCAGCAAGATATGCATGTTTTGTAGCTAACAGAGTATCTCAAATTCGTGAACTAACCACTGTTGAGCAGTGGAGGTACGTACCGTCTGGAAAAAATCCAGCTGATCTAGCCTCGCGAGGAGTTATTGATATGAATGTGGTTAAAAATAAGTGGTGGAAAGGTCCAGAGTTCTTGCTAAGGGCTGATAGTATGTGGCCTCGTAGAGAAGATGAACCACCGATAAACGAGTGTGCCTTGGAGTTGAAGACAAGTGTCAGTTTAACATCTACTCAAGAAAGACATTCAGGTTTACATCCACTTTTTAAATATTATTCTTCTTGGTACAAACTACTGAAAGCTGTTGCGTGGTTGACACGATATGTTACGTATTTAAAGGTCATGCATCTTGCGGGATACGAAAATATGAATGTGGGGCCTTTGAGAGTCGAAGATATTAGAAATGCAGAGTTAGCGATTTTGAGGGCTGCTCAGTGGGAAGCGTGGGGTGAGATTACCAAGGAGGATAGTCCCGATTTCGCAGATTTCAAGGTGCGGTTAGATAGATTATCTCCGATAGTTTCCGAAGGGATCGCTAGAGTTGGTGGACGTCTACAAATGTTAGAATCGTCATATGAGACCCGTCATCCGGCTTTATTACCTTGCTACCATCCAGTCACTGATCTCATTATAAGACACTACCATGTTCTTGAAGGTCATTTGGGTACTTCGCAAGTACTATCAAGTATTCGATGTAAGTTCTGGATAGTGAAGGGAGGTACTGCTGTCCGTAAAATAATTGATAAGTGCATGGAATGTAAACTCCGAAATGCTCGTCCAGTACAGCAGATAATGGCACCACTGCCAGCGTGGCAAGCTTCTGAAGGGAATTATCCATTTGAGTACGTTGGGGTGGATTTGTTCGGACCTTTTGTAGTGAAGAGAGGCAGAACCCTATGTAAAAGATATGGCTGTTTATTCACCTGTTTGAAAATGAGAGCTGTGCATATTGAGATGGTTCATACGCTAACTACTGATTCATTCGTGCTAGCATTACATAGATTTATAAATCGCCGGGGTGTACCGAAGATGATGTTCAGCGACAGAGGGACTAATTTTGTTGGCTGTCACGCCGAGCTTAAAGAATACTTCGAAGGTCCTCAAACGAGAGTTCAGGAAGAGTTACTGAAAAGGAACATCGAGTGGCACTTCAATCCACCACATGCCAGCCATAGAGGTGGGCTATGGGAAAGACTTATAGGAATTATCAAGCGTATTTTAAGCTCCATAATTAAAAACCAGAGTTTGAATGACGAAACGCTGGAGACATTTTTTTGTGAAGCTGAACGAATATTAAATGACCGGCCGTTATCACCTGTGAGGGACGACGTCAAGGATTTTGATGTGTTAACCCCAAATAAATTATTGTTATTGAGAGGCAACCCTGGCATAGAGGACGCAAGCGGGGAAGGAATACCTACGATTAAAAGATGGAAACAAGCCAGGCACATGAAAGATATATTTTGGAAAAGATGGTTAAAGGAGTATGTTCTAACATTGCAGACCAGGGACAAGTGGAAAAAGTTGTGCCGAAACTTAAAGGTTGGTGACATAGTATTAGTAGCAGATAAATGTGCCACAGGTAGGTGGCCTTTGGGAGTGGTAGTAAGGCTGATCTGTAGTGGTGATGGATTGGTGAGGACGGTTGAGGTGAGAACTAGTTGTGGCATGTTGGTGCGAGATATCAGAAAACTGTGTCTCCTGGAAGGTGCTCATCTTCCATAACGACTGATCGCGGGCGGCAATTCGAAAGTGGCTTATTCTTCGCCCTGACTAAAATCATAGGTTGCATGCGTTTTCGAACAACAGCCTACCATCCTCAAGCTAATGGTATGGTCGAACGTCTACACAGACAGCTAAAAGCTGGTCTGTCAGCTGCAAACACCACCCATTGGACTGAATCCTTGCCGTTAGTTCTCCTAGGGGTACGAAACGCCCTGAAAACCGATGCTGGTTGTACTAGCGCCGAGCTAGTATATGGCACGACACTGCGACTGCCTGGTGAATTTGTTTCTCCCTCGAGCTTCCCACCAGTGGTAGATCACGCTTCATACATCAGCAGGCTTAAAAACACAATGCGATCAGTTAAACCTGCTCCCCTTTGTCCACAGTCTATTGATGTTTTCGTTCATACGTGTTTAAAAAGTTCTTAACGTGTATTTGTTCGTCGAAACTCTATGCATAGACCTCTGGAACCTCCATACGACGGACCTTATAAAGTAATTAAACGTTCGGATAAATTCTTTGTCTTGGACAAAAATGGCCGCGAGGACACCGTCAGCAATGACCGTCTGAAACCGGCTTACTTGGAAGGTAATCCTATTACCATAGAGCTAAGCGTACCCCATAATCCACAAGTAACCGAAGATCGTTTAGACCTCGATGAAGTCACTAACACGGCGACAGCTACCGAATCTTCCGTCGAACCCCCTAAGGAAACCCGTTCTGGACGTACCATAAGGTTCCCAGAATATCTTCACACTTATACAACATAACGAAGTCGTGTGATTCATACAACCCATCCATTTGTGGTACTAATTATTTTTGTTTCTTTTCAGACATTAATTTTTCTGATATAGCATCACCAAACACAAGTGGAACAATTTTTTCTAACCGTACAGTTTGCATGCACTACAAAATTTAAATGTTTATCTTTTCGATGTTTTAAATTTTGCATTATTTTACTGTATGCTGGATGCACATAATTTTTAAACAAATGCCGATTTGGCGCATTTTCCTCAACAAGGCTCTTAGCGCTCCTGTTTTCTTTTCCAGGTGCGACGGTCGCTGGACAAGAAACGAACGAAGCACGGGATCCAACGAACACCATCGAGGAAGCGATATACAGACACCCTATTAGCATTGGCAGACAAACCAGTAAGGCACGCCACCAAGCCGCTTGGAATATTTCTTCACCCGAAAGGGAACCATCGAGGTATTTTGCTTCTGGCTGGTTCTGTCTTAGGGTTTTCACAATCCCACTAGGGAGAAGTGAGGTGTAGCGGTAAATAATTCCCCAAAATTATTAACCATAGAAATAGATTGTCTTAGAGAAGAATAAGATCGTGACCATAAGAATCAACAGTGAACATTGGAGGGATGCTTTGAGCGAGTCGTACTAGTTACTTACCTCGGGACTCGACATCTGCAAAGTTACGCACTTGCTGAATTCCCGTGGTAGGGCGTGAATAACTGCGAGGAACTGTGAATGTTGATCGGTTATCCCATGTTCACAAAAATCAGACTCAGCATCATCTGGCCAGTATGGTACGAGGTGAGTGGTTTTAGCAGTTGAGCGAATACGAATGACCTTGGGACTAGAATCACTCATGACGAAAAGTATGTCGAATAAAATACAGTGCAAGAACAAAGATAAAAAGGAACGAACTCACCGGGGTTATCTGCGTAGATGAAGTTCGCGGTTGCGCTCACCAGTTTAGCGGTTGATGGTATAGACGTTCGCGAACAGTACTGGGTATATTGACGCAAGATCTTATGCCAGCAACTTCTAACTTGTTTGATTCTCGTGTACCAAAGGCAAAGCAAAAGACTACAGCTGATTGTCCAAATTACGAGGTATATTTCGGAACCAAATCGCGGATTGAAGCGGAAGCTAAGCTGGCTAGTTATCGTGCACGACAGTGACACGACGGAGTACCAAATGGCGGGGATGCTCGACCGAAAGCCTTCAGCTCAACAAGTCGACTTAAACTCTAAAGGTCAGTATCCAATTTTCACTGATGATTCTTATGGTCACGATGTAATTCTTCTCTTAGACATACTCCATTCCTATGGTCACTAATTTTGGGGAATTATATATCGCTATAAGAGAATTAGTTTTTCAATGTCCAAGCTGTGTTGGTGGCATCAAAGTTCAGCCCATCCATCTTGAAATGGAGGGTGATCCTCTCTTTCTAAAGCGTTAATTGATTGCATACGGTTTTCGACATACAGTTAAGAAGGAGTCAAGCAAGTTTTTTGACAGACGATACTTATACCAGTTGAATCTTCGAATTAAGCTACTCCCATTGTGACGCCAACAAAGCCTGATGAGAAAACACCAAGAATTTGTGGTGACTACTGTCTTACACACATTAGTCGCTTACTACAGCAAAGCTACACTACGCCAGAAACTGACGACATTCTGTACAAGCTACGTGGCTCAAAATACCTTTCCAAAATGGATCTCAAAGATATTTGTTTGCAGATTCCTTTTGACAAAGCTTCTAGTGCACAAACAATCTCTAATTCAAGAACCTTCACCTAATAGTATGTCGTCTCTGAGACCATGGATTGGTTCCCTTCAGTTTTACTCCAGACTCATTCCCATTTCCACTCAACTGATATCTCCACTTTTTGATATTATCTCCAGCAGGAACAACAACATGAGGATATCTTGCGAAGAACTTTGGAGTTTCTTAGTAGACAAGCCTTCTTAAGACCTATCTCAACGAAAGACGAGCTTGTCCTCACTATACATGCTTCTGTTATGGGTACAGATGCAGTACTTAAGCGAAATGGACAACTTGTTATTTGTATTTCGCGACGCCTAAGTGAGAGTGAAGAAGAGTATTCATAAACCCAGAAAGAGGCTATACCAGCTGTATGAGCGATAAGACACTTGCACAAGTAGCTCTTTGGTACTAAGCTTCACATGGTTACTGATCATCAGGCTTTCAAATTCATCTAAAATCCAGAAAAATCTTTGAATATATCACCTGCTGCCGTGGTTCAAAGATGTACTCTAGAACTAAGTGCATATGATTACACCCCTGAACATAGATCGGCTAAGGATATATCTCATGCAGACTTTTTATCTCGTCACTAATTATTTGAAAATTCTCCTATTGACACTGATTGTTTGTTAGCTCGGCCGCTACCTGTAGATAGAGTTCAACTTATATACGATAGTCGGACATATAACTGAAGCATTATAAATGCAGCGAAAAGAGGTTGGAGTATTCAGTGTGAACCAAGATTTCCGGACTTTCATAAGCGGAGAGAGGAGATTCCAGCCCATCCCGATGGATTCCTTTGTGGATGTGGATTACCGTGGCCCTGATTCTCAAATTCATACTGTTTTAGTTATTGTGGATTCTTATGCTAGGTGTCCAGAAGTCATAATTACGTGCAGTCCTAAAGCAAAATTCACACACGGCTTTGAGGAAGATTTTTAGCTGAGAAGAAATTCCGAATGTCTCAATTACCGAGAGGAAATTCAATGGTTGGCTTAAACGTATGGGTTGTCGTCACCTGTACACAGCACCACGTCATACTCAGTCTAACAGGTCGGTGGAAAATGTTGTACGAACATTGAAGTGTCGTAGCATCAATGAGTCCTAGGAATATTGATGAGCTAGAGGGGTGTGTAGATAAATTTCTACCTCAATATCGCAATACGGAGCGTATCAATACTCATGAAAGTACTGCTAAGCTACCCACATCTTGAATTCTCCAACCGCCTCTGATGTCCATGACTTCTAATGTACATCATTATGGAGAGAATGACTATAGACCTTCAGTTGGAATCATTCAACAAAAAATGGGAAATTGAATGGTGAAGAGATTGGACATTGAAAATCATTCAATTCACAACAAACACGTGGATCAAGTGAAAATAAATGAAGTAGGTCTTTCAGATTATAATTTTAATGATTCCGCTACGAATCCTGATTTTGTAGATAATTCAGAAATAGGCCCAGACGATATTGGTAGAAACAGTATCTCAGAATCAGTAAGAAGATCGCAGAGACTTGCAGGCAAACCAAAATATCATTGTAAACATACAAGGAAACATTGGACATGTGGCGGATATGGTGATAGGCAATTTCTATTACTGTATTGTCTAAATGCTTACAGTTGTTTGATAATACTTATAATATGAATCACATTTTTTCCCTTCACGTTTCCAGTGGAATATAGGGCCTCAAGCTAGTGTCTTGAAGTTTCTGTAGCAGTGTTTAATTTCACAGGATGGGGTTGCTAGCCTCATGCTCAACCTTCCCTCTTTACCAGCGTTATTTCTGGCTCAGCGAGGTAATTAGTTCTGCCAAATACAAATTTCTAAGTGCATCCTTCTCCGTGCTGTTTTTCGATTTCCTGTTATCTGGTGATTGCGAATTGATACCATTGTAGCACCCCTATATTAAGCCTAACTATACGCTTATAAAAGTAACTCATGTACTCATGTCATACGCTTACAGAAACTCATTTTACTTATGCTTGTTAACAAGCATATTCAATTGAATATTTGCCATTGTATTATTGAATATTGCTTTACTTTTGTTGTATGAATTTATATATTTTACGCAGTTATGAACTTTTTCGTTGAGTAATAAGCAAGCAAAGATGAAGTAGTCAGAATAAAAAAGTAATAATGACAGTTATAACTTGTATAGTCTTCATTTATGTAGTGATGCCAAGGCAAGGAGAGTGGCTGCGCGAATTTCTTCTGAACACACAAGTCTGGCTTCTTCAATTGGATTGTGATGGCTTCGGTTGTATGCAAAAGACTAACTCATGAAGCAAAACTAATGTTGGTGGGAATACGATAACTAATTTTAAGTGCTTTCTTCATATCAACTTTATTCTTACTAGCTACAAGGTATGTTAAAGCAGAGCTAGGAACAGGTGTTATTTGTTCCTTGCTTAGCCATGCAGGACTATGTTGAGAAATCCGATGATGAACCTCCGTAATAGTACGCTCAATGTAACTAAAACCATAGGAGCAGTTAAACGGCTAGATACGCATAAATGAGGTGATATTAGGTGGTCTATACTTATTTCTTGGAAAGACAGCTTACTTCTGCTATTTTGAATGCCATTTTCTTTAGGAGTTGTAGCACCATTTTACCGAGACTTATGTGGTGAGAGCACGCTTCTAGCCAATTGGTAGACATTATTCTACGTCAATGTCTAGGTCAGTAATATTGAGCGTGAGAAAATATGTACAAGGCTGATTCAACAACCAATCACAGCAGACTTAACGTGGGCAAATATCACTCGCAGATAGATGGCTCCACTTTCCGAGGAAACCCGAAACAACCAATCAGAAGACTGCGTTTGTCTACTTGAATAAGCCATAATAATGTACATGAAATATATATGAATACGTGCTGATTTCCGTAATAAAAGGATCTGTTGCCGGCCCTTGTCTTCTGTTGTTTCATTTGGTGTCGCTGCCTCCAAAACGAATGAAGATCCCATGGCTAACTGCGTTTGAAGAAGGAGACATACAGAGCTTCATACGTGACTTCGAAGCCATCGCTAAGCTTGTGGGTGTCAAGGAGCAGGTGATGAAGGCAGTCGTCCTGGGGACGCTGTTGAGAGGCCGATAGAAGACGGCATATGACAGCGTAGACAGGTCAAATGGTACAGCGTCTTGGAAGAAATTGGTTGAACGATTGGTGTCAGAGTTTGACAGCCCAACAGACAGACAGCTAGCAATGCAGCAGTTCCGGTCAACGAAGTTGGGACCTGATGGAGACCCGTTAGTATTGGCGGTGAAATTGACGAGTCTACTTCGACGTGCGCTTCCCACTTTGGATGAGAAATCGGAAGCGCAGTTACTGTCTTCCAAGTTCATCGAGTGTCCCAGACCACATTTCTCAGTGATTACAACTGGTTGACGCAATGCAGCCAATGGATATTATTGAGCTGGAGAAGGTGACCAGACAGCTGCTGAGCACAACTGTAGCCGCTACAGAGCAACCAAAACCAAACGAATATGAGCAGAAAATTGAAGCGTTGCAGCGGGAAGTGGCGGCGTTAAAGTTGGGTGATAGAAAAGACCGATGTTTTGAATGCGGTAAGCCGGGACACTCGAAGAGGTACTGCCCAGAAAGGCGAAAAAGAAAACGTTTCAGACGGTATAATACGTGTTCTTTCTCTCCTATGAAACTAGATTTAATGGGGGCTATTGAGAAAGGGGCTGTGTATTCGAAGTTGCGAGTGAATAATCGAGAAGTAGTATGTTTAGTAGATACAGGGGCGGCCGTGTCGTTAATACATAAGAACTTATGTAAGAGTGTTAGTCCGTGTTCATTGGCAGTAAAAACAGTAGGCGGGCATGTGTTGCGTATCACGGGTAGATCGAACTGTACGGTCGTTGTTGGTGGCTGCGAGGCGACGTCTCCTTTCATTGTTGTACCCGAACTACAGCGAACGACATTAGGAGCGAATTTTCTGCGGGAGATTGGTGCAATAATCGACACGCAAGCGAACGTTGTGATCACGAAATACGAGCATATCAACATGTATGAGACCAGCGAGATAGCAGCGGTGAAGCTGTCGACGGTATACAATATGACAGAGTTAATTAATAAATACGATCATCTGTTCACTGGAGATGGCAACCCATACGGTTATTGCGATAAGGTGAATCATGAAATTCCGTTAATAATGTACATGAAGCATATATAAATACAAGAGTTTGCAAACTATAGTAGTTCTAGTTCCCATCTGAGTGCCTCCGAAGTTATAGGTCCATTTAATGTATAAGCTTAAATACTATATCTTGCCTATACCATATTGCTTATATTTATAATTTTAGATAAAACATTGACGATTAAGATACTTACCCTAAAACAGACAAAAACTTTCGCTTGTAAAACTTCTACTCAACACAATAAGTGGGATAAGATGGACATAAACTGACAACATGAAAAAGGTATAACTCACCACAACATCACATGGACAGATGTGCGCTCGTCGGGCAACATATATACCTCACCAACTACAACCCATCTTTCCTAAGATAATGTGATGAACTTATGCCTATAATGTTGCTGAATAGTTAATATTCACAACTTCTGTCGGAACGGCTGAAATTCATAAAGCTTCCTCACGAGAAAAATACCCACAAGCATTAGAAATCCATTGATTAATGCGTCTAAGGCTTATGTATTTTACTCCCGACAATGACATTGCAGATCAAATGAGATGAACATATCACTGATTTCAAAATAACACATCATGAACTATAATTCAAGGGTTTTGCACACAAAAAAGTTATGTATGAAAATTGACTTCGAGCTTTATTTTTTTCCCAGGCACCTATAACCCATCCACCAAAAACCTGCTTGTTTTGTTAATGCGAAGACAATACTTCTGTATTTCTTGATGTGTTGCACTCACTGACAATCCAGCAGATTTTTCCAACTGTGCACAGAAATGATTGTACATAAGTGAAGAGGCTGTTTTATACTATTGGGATTAGCATTTATCAAGTGTATGTATAACTTCCAGCGTACATGTAAAACTTATCTTGCTACCGTCTGTAAATCGTGACTGAATAATATGGTTCTACTTCTGTAACAATTTGATGATGCCTGTAAACTGGCGTCCCCCATTACTGTACTATGAGAATAAATTTATTTATTATTTCCTTAATAAACGATCTGTTGCCTGACTCTTATCCATTGTCGTTACGATAGTATTTCTTCATCTTCTACAGAACGGCGTACGATGGAAGGATGACTGCAGTGTTGGTGACTCCCTCCAAAATATGGAGTTGGTTTTGAGTAAACAAACACGAATTGGTCGTTCATTCTTCAACTACATTGACACGATGTCAGGAGAGGTAGATCCTGTGTAGCAGACAAACCATCAGCCTGAAGTGATTGTACGTCACGCCGGGATATGAATGTTCCAGCCCATGTGATATTTCCAGACTTCGAAAAGGTATTTGACGCAGTTCGCTATGACCTTTTCCTACGCAAAACAGGTGGGGCGCATACAGGAGGGCTGCATCTGCCATGGTTGGAGGAATGAAAATTCTGCATTTTAGTCAAACTTGTCAGATCACTCTGGCACAGATCGTCTTCACGAGTATCTCAGGACTCCATCCTGGGGCACTGATGTAATGATTTGATCAGTGACCTACCGTGCCGACCAAGCCGCCTGATTCTTCTTTACTCTGACTACCTGAAGATTTGGGGCGCAATAAAGTACTCCAGAGACTCAGATAGGCTTCAGGCAGACCTAAAACTCCTGGAAGAGTGGTCGGTAGTCAGTGGTATGTTTCTAACCTGGAAAACTACAAAGTAGTGTAACTTTGCACCTGTAGGCTGCAGAACGTAAGTTACACCCCGTGCCAGGAAAACTTGTCCTGCACATCGTCTGAGCGTAGCTTAGGTCTACTTCTAACGGCAAGATGTATACAAGGGGATGTAGCGAGAGCATGTGCGGTCATAAACTTTACACATACACAGTTAGGCGCACTCACTCCTGGGTTCTTTCTCAGCTTGTACACAACATACGTCAGACTACACCTTGAAGTGCTCAATGTCGCTGTACCTCCACTACTTAGAAGGGACGCGGACCTTTTAAAAGTGTTCAAAGACGGGCGACGACAGGGTGAGAGAAAAGCTGAGTGTCCTCCCGTTTCCTTTCACTGAGAGTTTCCATCCCTTGAACTTCTCACCCGCAGTTTTGAAGACAGCGATATACCCACGGGGGAAATTCTCACGGTGGATTCTGCGTCTTCATTAGTTGGGTTTACGATCTCACACTTGTACCTGGAAGTGAAAATGTCTTGGCAAATTTCTTATCAAGACGAGAAAATGAGTCTGAGTTGCCCGATGTCGCTTACGGAGTCCATGCAGTAGAACAAAACCCACTAAAACTTGCACGCAGGCAAAGGTTGGACGATACGCTGAATAGAGTAATACAGGTGATCACCAACGGAATAGAAGTGGATGAAGCTGCAGCGAGTAAAGAGCTAACCACACTACTCAGACAGAGTGATCGACTAAGAGTGAATGCGTACAGGACTCTGACCTGGCGAGAGAACGACGGAAGCCGGCTGGCTGTCATACCTCAATCGTCGCGCCACGGTGTGATAGAAGAATGTCACCAGCTAGCACACGCAGGCGTGGCCAGAACAACCGACCTCCTAAGACAAAGCATGTACTGGCCAGGTATGAGAGAAGATGTAGCAGGATACGTACTTGGATGTCCACGATGCCAGCTAATGAAAGGCGACCGGTGCATATGACCACCGCTTCAGTCGATTCCAGTTACGGCGATAGGTGACTTATGGTCCGTAGATATCATGGGTCCATTTCCTCAGACATCCAACGTAGTCAGTACCTCTTGGTGATGACGGAACACGCGACACGATGGGTAGACGCCGCAGCAATCCCAGACCAACGTGCAGGGAGCGTGACAGATGCAGTAGTTAGACACATTGTTGCAGACCACGGCGTACCAAAGACGATACTGACAGACCAAGGTCCCTGTTTCGAAAGTGGAGAATTTACTTCCCGTTTGCAACAGCTGGGTATCAAGAGGATCAGAACGACGGAGAGAAACAACTGTACACTGAAGAAGTGGCTGGCCTCGATGGGCGGTAACTGGGAAACGGAGCTTCCACTGATTTTACTAACACATCGTGCTACCACTCAGGAAACAACGAAGAAGTCACCCTTTCAGCTGATGTACTGTGGAAAACCACGATTACCGATACACAATGAAACCTGGACCCTTCACCAAAAGTGGAGTATGAGGAAATTAAAAGCAGAGAGGAAAGAGGCAGTCACGAATGTAATGCAGAAAAAGCGGAGTGATGTCGCGAAGTCTTAGCTGAGAAGAAAGACTCAGTGCATTACCTTTGCTGTCGGGGACCAAGTGAAGTGTAGAGACAGAAGATATACAGTTGGATGCGGGCTAGGTTCACGGAAACTCCTTCCAAAGTGGGAAGGACCGTACACAATCACAAAAAGACGGGGTCAAGTATATACCATCCGAAGAGGTGACAAACAGAAACGAGTTAACGCCAGTCAGCTCCAACGGTGGGTACAGTGGGATAAGCCGGTTAGTAACAATCCTCAACTAGAGGATGTAGCACCCAGAAGGTCAGAACGCCTGCTCACGAAGCTATTTGACGGGGGACAAGTGTGTCGAAAGCACGCTAGCCAAAAATTGTAGACAGAATTTTACGTCAATGGGTATGTCGCAAATATTGATGGTGAGAAAATATGAACAAGACTGATTCAACAACCAATCACAGCAGACTTAACGTGGGCTGTCAATCACGTCTCATAAACCGTTAATGCCCAGCTCTCGCTACGCTCGGGCCCACGCTGTTCCTTGAAGATTTCAGAAACGCTTAGTTATAACGGACGCAAAATCCAAAACACCGATCTGCCGCTTGAGATTTCTTTATTGTTACACCAACATATAAAAGGAATAAGCGAACTAAGATCTGGAAACAAATATTACAATAATAGATCATAAGATAACTCCTGACGATGTTTCACTCTTCTTTCTGAACAGCGACCGATGAGACGATGACTGTCGTATTGATGCCTCCGCGAAAATTGGGGAAGTTGATTTTAAGCAAACAACCAAGAATTGATCGTTCAATCTTCAACTCCATTGACATGGGCAAATATCATTCGCAGATAGATGGCTCCACTTTCCGAGGAAACCCGAAACAACCAATCAGAAGACTGCGTTTGTCTACTTGAATAAGCCATAATAATGTACATGAAATATATATGAATACGTGCTGATTTCCGTAATAAAAGGATCTGTTGCCGGCCCTTATCTTTTGTTTTTACACTGTCATCACGAAACTGAAAATTAATGAATAAAATCTTTTTGGTAGCTGTTGCCGCACTTACTAGATTCAAATTTTTACAGATGGACTTTTCTTGGTAACCATTTCTCTAATCATCATAAGCTCGTCACTAAGTGATTCGTTTGAGTGGACTACTCTAGCTCGATTAACTAAAGACTTCACTAAGTTGTGTTTGTATTTCAAATGTGTACAACTCAAAACGTGAGTACATTTACACTTCTTTGCAGGTTTCCCGTATACACTTCTTAATGTCCCATCTTTCCCAGTCAGAATGACTTGTAGTTATGAAGTACTATGATCCCTTTCCTTCTTTCTTTCCCTATGGTAAAATTCATTGCAAGATGCCCACCATTAAATTTTTCCAAGGATATTTTTGGCCTAGTCATCATTTTTCACAATAAAAATGTATCATCCGTATATATTCATTAATTACTCCTTCCGGTGGTTTATACTTTAATTTAGGAGGAAAATATCAGCTAGCATTGGTCATATTGGTGATCCCCTAGCCACATTGTCAATTTGTTTATAGAATTTCTTTTTGAAGGAGAAATAAACTGTTTTTAGGATATGAGGGTATATTAACCTTTATGCAAAGTACGATGTACACAAACGCAAGTTCTTATACTCCAACTCCTTTAGTACATGTTCTGTTTAGACTAAACACAAATCATAACACATTAAGACTGGTCGCCTAAATTAAGAAACATGTTTCTGAATGAGAGTCGAAGTGCGATGATGACAAATTAGCTAGATAGGGGTCGTACACGAATGACCGAAAGTGACACGGCAGCAAGCCGAATGTCATGGACGCTTGCTTGACGGTGAACTGTGGTGACTGACTATTTCTATCTCCGTATTGTTTAAATACTGTTGATTGTTAATATTTCTTATATGAATTGCATTATAATTCCGCTAAATACAAATTCCTGATTCAAGTGTTGGTTTGTAGGGATTTGATTGGTTTCAGGATTTCAACATGAGTTGACATTAGTTAGAGAACTATTGGAAAACCTCGGAGTACTGGACAGCTGTTTCGTCCTAGTTTGGGACTCTTCAGCAGTACAGACCGACTGGGATTCGAACCCAGGACCTTCCGGTTACAAGGCGAGCTCGTATACCATTAAGCCACTGGGACCCGATCCAATGGTATACGAGCTCGCCTTGTAACCGGAAGGTCCTGGGTTCGAATCCCGGTGGGTGCGTACTGCTGAAGAGTCCCAAACTAGGACGAAACAGCTGCCCAGTACTCCGAGGTTTTCCAATAGTTCTCTAACTAATGTCAGCTCATGATGAAATCCTGAAACAAATTCCTGAATCCCGCCCTCTCTGTGTGTTTTCGTGTAATTCGGTCATCTCGAAATACTAATACTACGATTATAAATAATTACTACAAATTGGCGTCGCGATGGAACTAAATAACCTGGGAAATTTTCCTCTAAAGGGTTCTCCGCGGGAGATTGCTGATTATTTTGAATGCTTCGACGCGTGGTGCATTTCCAAGAATGTTCGGGATGACAAAATTCCAGCACATTTCATCACTGCTATTGGGCTAGATGCATATAGCCTAGTGAAGACTCTGTCGTTTCCAGATAAACCAATTTCTCTGCCACATTATAAACTACGTGAACTTCTGATAGATCACTTCCATATAACTACTTTTGAGACGCGAGAGAGGGCTCAATTCAACAAACTGGTTCGTGCTCCCAACCAGAAGATTCGAGAATTCATTCTTCAACTTCAAATTCAAGCTTCAAAGTGTAACTTTGGAGATCAGCTGCATACACAACTACGTGATCGTCTAACTGTTGGAATCAATATTCCTAAGTTAGAGAAAGAGTTAATTCAGATTCCTTCCTGTACCTTTCAAACTGCTAAAGATTTATGTATGACATATGAAGATGTCAATAATGAATACTCTGCTCCCACTACGTCAGTGTCTGATGTCATGCTTTCTAAAGTCGAAAATACAAGTGGTCATGGAAAGCAATCCAAACTGTCGTCCACAGGTAATAGAATGCAGCGAGAGATCAAAAACATTAAACCGTGTTTATCCTGTGGAAAGTTACATCTACGAAGCACTTGCCGTTTTCGGGGTGCTAAGTGTCACAAATGTGGTAAAGTTGGACACATCAAAACTGTTTGCAGAAGTTCGAATACTTATGTTACTCAGCATTCTTAAGATTCTCCCAATCTGTCTAGTAAAATGGAGTCAATGTGTCTTTCAACTTTTCACAATACTCAGTCTCATCCAATGAAAACCTCCACTACAAGTTCGGCAACTCAAGCGTCAACTGTTTTCAAAAATGAGGTAGCTGAGTTACAATGCGAACTGTCGAAAACACGAAAAAAACTGAATGAGATGAGAGAGCAACTGATTAAAATTGAGGAATTACTGCATATGCATAGACTACGTCTGGTGAATGCAGAGCATACAAGTACCCGTGAAAGTCCAGCAAAACTATTCAAATCTGGAATTCTCAGAAAGCATCTGATGTCCACGACTTCTGATGTACATTATTACAAAGATAATAACTATAGACCTTCTGTTGGAATCATACTACAAAATATGAGAAATCGAGTGGTGAAGATATTAGACATCAACGATCACTGAGTTCATAACAGACACCTGGACAAAATGACAATAAATGAAGTAGGTCGTTCCAATTATATTATTAATGATTCCGCTACTAATCCTGATTTTGTAGATAATTCAGAAATAAGTCTAGATGATACTGATGGAAATAATATCACAGAATCAGTTAGAAGGTCGCAGAGACTGGCAAGCAAACCGAGACATCGTTATAAATACGCAAGGAGATATTCGACGTGTGGCGGATGTGGTGATTGACAATTTCTATCTCTGTATTGTTCAAGTACTTACTGTTGGCTTTTGATATGTTTCATATATGAATTGCATTATAATTCCGCTAAATACAAATTCCTGAATTCCGCCCTCTCTGTGTTTTGGTTGAATTCGTGTAATTCGGTCATCTCGAAATACTAATACTACGATTACAAATAATTACTATATGAACCGGCGAAGTTTAAGAATAGGGTCCCAAAACCTTCAACGCTCAAATGACCTTGAACGCATGCTAGTCGTTGGCTAACTATGAACCTTCAGTTCAGTGATTCGACTTAAACAGTGAAGGTCAGGATCCCCTGTTGAGAGAACAAAACTGTAGTCTAATAATTTTGCGTAATTATTTACAACCGTAGATTTCTTGTACATCTTCAAACAAGCTCCTTCATATAGGACACAGGAATACTGATGTCGATGTTTTGCTTGATAATTCCTTTATATTTTCTATAGTTTGGTCTGTAAGTGTTAGTTATGTTTTTACAAGTTGATCATTGGTTCTCTAGCTGATATCAATCCGTGATCAACTCATGAAAAACTCCTTTACAAATAAAATCTGCTGTTTAAACCATCGGTACATCAGTAAACAAAGCAGACACTTCAACTGATATTTTGAACTTGTCATTTACATTTAAAACTATCCTTTACAATATGTGTTCTACCAATTCATTATACGGAGGCTGTAGGAGTTTCACCAACTATTTAGCTGTTATGCGATATGAAGAATTAAACATATTCGTCTCTGGTGTAAGTTGTAAACACCCATATAATGTTGATACCACTGTACCCATAGGCTTAGGTAATCCGTATAACTCTTGTGAAAAACTTGAATGTTTCTGGTGCTTTTGATGATCATTGAGTGAGTTATTCATCTTCGCTATGTGTTCCGTTGGAATGGTGATTACTATTCCGAAAACTTCATCCGGCCTATTAATTAATAAATTCTTATTTTTCCCCAGTTAATTTAAGATTTCACTATGTTTCCTGGTTAAGATGCTATTTGATTTCTATTTGCTATTCATACATTTATAGGAGCTGTAGACTAAATAATAAAGCGCTCAAGATTTTCTATCTTTTCCGCTAAAATTGTTTTCGCCTTATATGTTCGTCTTCGACATGATGCTGAATCCATAGGAATACACCTAACGACTAGACACATCACACTAATTACTAGTGTCCAATGCAAGTACCCATTACAGTCCTACAGGAGGACAATCGAGAGTCTGTGGTGGACTTTCTACTCTGTTAGCTTGGTTACCCAAATTCAAATAGAAAATAAAACACTAAATCAGCTTAGTTACGGGAAGAATATATTAAAGTTTCGTTACTTGGGTTTACAAAGATCCCAAAATCCACAATAAACGTAGTAGACTCCAGAGGCGCTGCGGGAAGACTGCTCCAGTACTAATTCTCCAATGTTGACGTTTCCGGAGGTCGGCCAAAGTACGTGGGAAGAAACTAAGGGTGCTCCTGCAAAAATTTGAGATAGAAAGCGGATGATTAAAAATTGATCGATGGCAGTTGAGACGGTGGAGAAGACGGAGAGTCCGAGTCAGAACTATATATTTATTCAAAGTACAGAGTTTATGGCTAAAACAAAGTGATGTACAATATGTTCATTTCTTACATAGTAGTAAAAATTGGATAAGTTTATTTTTGAGGACTCCACAAGTCCGAATAGCTCAGTGGTAACATCTTTGACTGCAGCACTGGATGACGTGGGTCCGAATCTCAGAAGGGACATGAGTTCCTTTAAGGTTGCAGTTACGCCTTGCTAACTACTGAGTGCCAACTAGCACAAAACCTAGGTCCAAGGTTTCCTGCCAATTGCCTCCAACCATCTAACATCAACAATTCAAAGTGCACCTTGATGGCGAGCTACCTAGAATGGTGGCCACACTGACTGACTGATAGAATTCAGCCTGCGACAAACGAAGGACTTGACACATCGCAGTAGTTAATAATAATAATAAATCTACTTTATTTCAGAAACAGTACTTATAATACAGAATGGAATTCTCAGCATTTGTCACAATATTGCATCTGATTTGCTTAAAATATAAATAAAATTAAAACATAACAACCAGAGAAATTTGTCCACATTTACAATATAAAGTCAAAAATATTCGAAGCACGAATTGAGAATATTAAATATTATAATAATAACTGAGTTTGTTTCAAACAGTTTTGTGGTTTCATTTTGTTAATTTTATCATGTTATAGATTATAGAATCTAGTGTTCTGTTGATATAGTATGGCGAGAGAAATACAAAATTAACAGCTTAAATGATGTTCACACTTATGAAAAAATAAAAAATTGAGAGGATTATAAATATAAGAAGTACAATAACAATAAAAGTTAATGTTGCAAGGGTGGATGAAATGGTTTATTTATTGGTGCAAAGAAGGTTAGTTAGTTCATGCCTAACACTATTTTCATCACATAAAGTACGTGCCAAATATGGTATAGTGGAATTTTTATACTTAGACATACGTGCATGAAGTCTTCTGAAAAGACTTCTTGTTTTACCTGAGGAGACACAAGATTGGAGCTGTGGGTAAAGTGGATGCTCACAGTCTGACAAAATTCTTTTGGAAAATTGTTGCATGACATCAAGTGCCTGTCAATGATGTGGCCCAATGGGATACCACTAGCCTTACTGACAGTCTTCAGAGTTCTACGAAGTATGACATAGTCTTTTTCAGAGTGTCCAGTGAAAATAATATTATCCAGTGTCCAATGAAAATGATATTATCTGTATAACCTATTGGTATTGATTTTATTAGCTGTATTATTGATTAAACTTGCTGCTTAATGAGTATATATATATATATATATATATATATATATATATATATATATATATATATATAATTGCAAGTGTATTTAGCCATTGTCAATAATTCAGTATGTCTGCATATTTAGGAAATAGAAATTCGAACATGAGGCGTAACAGACAGGACTTAGAAGCCAATTCACTAGTGAATCCATTTTGCAAATTTTCTACTGTAACTAATGAAACAGAAGACAGTGTATTGCAGCCGTCAAATTCACTACAATTATATTCGTGTATACACAACGAACCATTTTATAAATTTTATGGTGCAATTCATGAGTCGAATGAATATGCCATGCCATCAACAAATATTAAATTATCAAAAACATTAAGTAACACCAGAAAAAGAATGAATTGTAAACTTTCTGATCTCGGTTGTTCACCTATATCAGAAGAATCATTGAATGCAAAAAATTCACATATTAGTGAAATCACATCCCTTTTGAATAACAGAACTAAACAGTTAATAAACACTTCTAAACAGTCGAGACAAATAAGTTATGAACTTAGTTATTCATCAATCAACAAAGTGGAAACACTGAAACGCGAATGTGAACAATTAGGTAAACTTGTATCCAATTTACAAATGAGGACGGAACAGCGATCAAAAGTCAATAAACGACTGAGAGCTAAAATTAACGGTCTTCTCAGTATAGTTCAGATATTAAAAGCTAATATATAGTATAGCAGATATGGTTCAGTAGTTTATTACGATAAATGAGTTTTTGTTTTTTCCCTTCCTTGCTATTCAAATAAAAAATAAGGCTTCAAACTTTTCAATTTTCAGTAGCGGTGTTGCTTTCACGAGACTTGGTTGTTAGCCTCAAACTCAAGCGCATCTCTTTTTCAATACTACTACAGGCTAACAAAATAGATGAGGTTTAGAAATAATCCATCACAAAACTATGTTGTGAAATTAGTTGATTACTGTCTAAACAGCGTTTCAGTGGCTTCCAATAAAGGTCAGCCTTCACTATCAGTATCTGGAAGTCGTTTAGACTTCTGGATAAAATACAGTCAGACTGACTAAGTATTAAATATTTATGTTTCTACAACCTTGGGAATCACTGATTTGAAATGACTCATAAAATAAGTTAGTAGGTATTGTGGTGCTATTTCTCTGTTTTTTCTGTGGCGTCACAAAATGTAGTACAGCGTAATGAGTTTAACTTACAAACCTGTTTCTCCTTTTCTTTACGGTTGTCAAAATGTCACCTAATTCAATGTCTACATGTCATATGGATGCTTTGTTATTTACTGGAAATCCTCACAATTATGATATTATATGGTGTTCACACCGATAAAATGTTGACTGCCGTTATTATCATTGCTATTATTATTATTACTTTTGTTAATAATATTCTTCTTTTAAGTGAGACACAGAGTTTTAGCAGTACATCTCCATTGTATTCTTTTAATGCCTCATCCTTACCTGGTTCCGCGACTCCCCACAAGCCTTCATTTTCTCTTCACGTGATCTTTTTCATGTCACCTTCGGATTCTCAGCTCGTGTTCCACTTTAAGAACTGGCATGTCATGTTACTTAAAGGTCTCCTTAGTTTATATTTCATCCGTCTCCACTTCCTTCTGCATTTTTGTTGGGTAATAGGTTCTTCTGCTATTCTCTGACATAGTTCTGAGTCGCTTGCTTATATTTCCTCGCCATCTCCAGTATCGGACGGAGGCAGATGTTAGTGGAAGTTTGCAGCAGGTTGTTAGAAATACACTTGATAACTCGTTCACCAAATCTCTAAACCATACATAGGTGCTGAATTAACATCGGTGTTGGAAATTAGCACCTTTTTCATTGCGCTGAGTGACGTAGAGGTCCACAGTGAATTGAGAGGAATGAACGCTTTCCTGTCTTGCATTTCCAATCCTAGCTTTGACATCCTCGTCCGTGCGTCATGTAGTTTAAACGACATTGTAGAGATAAATGAATGATACGACTTCATCCAGATTCCTCTCGATGATAGTCATTAATGCTTACTGTTTTTGTTGGTGTTTGGGTATCTTTGTCACATCTATCTTTCGTATGTCCACCTCAAGTCCTGTTTTCCCTGTCTCTCGTTAGTAAATCTCCGAGTGTGTGAAGCATCAGACATAGAACATCCACGAAATCCAGAACTTCTAGGGTCTTTTTGTTAGTTCAACTTGTGAATCAACTGTTACCAAATGGATCAATCACAAAAAGTTAATAAAATGGACACCTTTTCTGCCGTAAGCTGGCGAATGTTATAAAAGTGAAGGGGACTGTTTTATTTGATAAGTTTCTGTGCATTAGGCCAAGAAAGTGTAGTGCGTAGCAGGAAAGTATACTGAAATACTTACCAGTGACCAAAAAATTAAAAACTGTGCAAGAATAAATTTGATATCCCTTCGTCATCATGCATTTCTATCCTTACATTGATTGGCCACTGGAGAGTAACTAATATCATGCTTCTGGCCCTTGGTTTTGGTCCAGACAAAATTCTATCGGTCAAACTCTCAATGCGGCCATCAACATAGGCGACTCGTCGTTGCGGTGCACTCTAGACTGATATTAGATGGTTGAAAGTGATCGGTAAGAAGCCCTGAATCTAACTTTTTCACTTTTTCTCTTTATTATTCAAGACATTAATTTTCTATTTCTCCATACTTCATGTTCTTATCATTTAATTCCGTGTGTTGATGTACAGCATCATATTTGAGATCAGCACAAAGTTACTGCAGACTACATTTTGTTCGCTTCACTTTGTTAGTTGAAACATATTCTACATACATTCTATGATTTTCGCTTTCTAAGTCAATTTATTTCATTCTCTTAGCTAATTTAAGTATAAGTTGATACCTTTAATAAATTCCATTCCTTAATGTTCTACGCACATACAATGAAAAGTGACTGATCGATTAGGCACTGTTAAGTGTTTAACAAAGCATTAAGGTCCTAATGGCAACTGTTGTTCACTAGTGGGTTTCCGTGACGTGGAAGCCAAATTAATGATGTCATGAAATAACAGTTTACTGAATTCGCTTTTAAATGGGAAAACTAACTTTCTAATGAAGGCTACAAAAATGAATGTTAGTTTTAGATTTCACTATCATATGGTTTCAAACGTAAGATGGGAGAATGGAGTGATGGTTGTTTGAATTTACCGTCAGTATTCAGCTTCTTATTCCTATTAATATACTCATACATTTTTCCCATCACTTTGAGTTTCCTCCCGTAGATTACTTTTCACCGTTTTATTCTGGAAACAGATTCTTGTCCAGGATTGTTCAGCTTCCAAGAGCATTGATAATTAATAACTCTTTCAGTTGGTCATTTCTACCTTTTGATACATTAGTCTATTGATTTTATGTATTTTTAAATGTTCTGTTATTCACGCATTTCAGTACATTATATTCATTTGTGTATTTATATTGCATTAGAACCACTTTAAAAAAAAATCAGAAATACAACTTCCCAATTATTTTCACTAGTTAATGGATAAAATAGATATACCCCACCGTTTATTACGTGTTTCAGTTCCATCGAACGTAACTTGGTTAAAAAGTAAGACAAGCTGTCAACGGTTACTGTTTATTTCATTAATAGTATTATTTTATGGTAATACCTGTTTATTAATAAAATCAATGTTGATTGACGATTTCTACACAGTTAAGTCTGATTTATATCTGAATATAACATCATCGTTATCCTCATCATCACCATCACGCACATCGGTGAACAGAACAAACAATCCTAGTAAAAACTGGAACAAATTTCCTAATAAGGAAGATATATTATCACAGAAATCCATCTCAGCTAAACAACCTGCTGAAACTACAGTTTCAATTAAGAAAGGCATATGGAGAAATCAATTAAGTTTCACTGAAAAAAGAACGCAAAATCAGCCTGATGACTCTAATGGTGAACTATCTATGGACAAACTTAAGATGTTGCGAAATAGTTTCAAGATTTTATGGCGTAAATGTTTGTGTCAGTCACATATTATACGGTCATTAATTTTTTGGGTAAAAATTAATTACCTCATAGCCACTAGTATAAAATTATGTCATTTGTGTACATTTCTGATTGCACGTAACTCATTTATTCTTTTCATTTCCTTGTCATTTTGGTTCGAAATACTGATCACCAGCAGTATATACATTATCAATAATCAGCTAAAGCTTTGTATTTTTGATACATATTCAAGTGGACGAATAGATGCAGTTAGGCATTTGGCGATAAGCACATTTAGCATAGCTTATACAGGATGGAGTTATATACTGTTACTTGCTTCTAACTTACTTATTATTCCATTTATAATTGTTTTTATACTACTGGTATTTACTGACATGCACTTATAAATTATTCACTTCAGTGTTTCTTAATCGGTTATTTTCTTTTTTGTTTCTGAATTCTTTAAAAATTGAAGGAATGCGACATGTGAACATATTTTACCATAATGATTATTCGTTGATTTCTACGAAACATTTGAAATTATATCTGATGACTAATTTAACATGTTCATGTATATGAACATATGAATAATTTCGAAAAAGCTCTTCCTTTCTTCTGTACATTTACCTTTATAGTGGGAATTTGTCATGTACAGTAATCATAAAACTATACTCTTGTGAGGAAAACTTTACCTGGTAGAAATAAAATAGTTATTAATGAATAACCTGAGAGCCGCTTAAGCATTGTGACAACCCATTTCCAATGGGATAAATAATTAACAGGGTTGTTTCTGCTGCGAATCTTGATCAAATGGAGCAGGATATTGGCAATCATTTAGTTCAGCTTAGGCACCCTCAGCATTGCACAATTAGAGTGGGGAACATCATTTTCAGGTCTCGTGAGCACGTTAAATTCACGGCTGTGGGATCGCAGAATATTTTGGAGTACCTGAAATCTGCGATACTTTGCAACTACTATAAGCTTTCGTCTGCGAGTAACTCTTTTTAATGACATAAGACTGAGAAAGCCGATTGAATAAGTACTCATGCAGACCAAACTTATGCATAGAGAAAGAGAGTAGAATCAATCTCTTAATCCCTTGGTGAGTGCATTTTGATAACATTCATTAGTCATCCATATTAGTGCTTTCATTTCACTGAGCAAGTCTCCAATTTTATGAATTATAATCATCTTGAGTTGCTATGTAAACCAACTTACAAACGCTGCTGATTAGAATTTTCTGTTTTTTCCCTTCTCCCCGCACTCCTTTTCCATTTTTAAACTTACAAACTAATAGTAACTAAATCAAAAATTGTAATGCTTATATTTCGGATGCGTTTATTTTATAATGTTTCCTTTACCAATACTGTTCAGACATTGAAGTATGTTTTTGTCATTATTTTTAACCCTTGTAATTTCAGGTAGTTTGCAAATGATGACAGCCTGCAAGGTAGAATGGTATCATTATTGTTGCAAATCTTGTCTTTCTTTCTCTATTAAAACGAGTTCTGTGATGATCGTTAAAGATGACAGCTGTGTATTTTTCCATCGCCTTAAGATTAACTTGGCAGGAGATCGAACCCTAGACCATGCGCATGGTCGGCGAGAGTCATAACCACTGTGCCACCGACACATTATTAAGCCGTCCACTCACCATATCTCTAAAGCATTTTTCGTAAAGTTCAGTGAGTAAATTTTGAAAGATGCAAAATAATACATATTTTGATAGTTCGTGTTTACAGTAAAACCGAAGGGAATATTTGGGTTTTTAGACTTTCAAAACTCATTCTTTACACGAAACATTACCCGTGTGGTTGAGTAAACGACAAACAAAATGCATTTATAGTTCTTTTCACGCCATCTTGCGGATACAGAACACAAAACTGATATTACAGAGGCTTTCAAAGTCATCTGTAGCATACCAACTAAACTCTACGTAAAGAGTTCGTCAACTATAAATTGCTAAGGCCGTTGGGATCCACATCAAGCTAAATATGGTTCTTTTGACGGAACCATCCTATCTTCTCGTTAGTAGGACGTCGAGGAAGTGTAGAGAGTCGTTGTGTTCTAAGACAAAATGAAAACAGTTATTACCAGACCGGATAAGGGACCGGGGAAAGCTATTACGGAGAGGCAGGACTACATCAATAAGTTGAACTCGATACTAGCTGACGGCAGTAAGTTTCAGAAGCCGAAAGCAATGAAAGATCATACGGAGAAAATAGAGAGAGAAACAACAAACTTATTCAAGGATTTGAAGGATAAAGGGTATTTATCACCAAAAACTTTCGAAAACATAAAACCCACAGGGAGCACCATCGCACGCATATATGCCCCTACGCCCCACACTAGACATGTCTCTTTCACCCTATCACGAGACGGTAAAGTGGCTGGTACAGTTACTTCAACCCTTGCATGACGAGTTAGTAAAGCACAGCGTCAAGGATACCTTTCAATTTGTTGATAAGATCACAAACGTGAACACGACTGGCAAGTATATGGCATCACTTGATGTTTCATCTCTATTCACGGATGTGCCTTTAGTGGAAACAATCGATTATATCTGCGAACAGATTATAGAAAGGAAATTGTGCACTGATATTCCTATCAGTAATCTGAAACAACTACTTGTTAAATGTACAACGAATGTTCAGTTCCTGTTTAATAATGAAATATACAGACAAGTTGATGGAGTAGCTGTGGGATCCCCACTGGGACTTATTTTCGCGAATATATTTCTTGCAAAACTAGAAAATAGTCTGTTGAAAGAGGAAATAGCAAAAATGGAAATGTATTGTCGTTACATGGATGACACTTTTGTAGTGTACGATGAAGGGTTAAATAGTGATTTGATTTTGAACAACTTCAATAGTGCTCACCCAGCGGTCCATTTCACCTACGAAGGAGAATACAACGACTCTTTTCACTTCCTCGACGTCGTACTAACGAGAAGAGAGGATGGTTCCATCAAAAGAACCATATTTAGATAGCTAGAGACCGAAGCTCAGTATATACACTTCCTTAGCTTCGTACCGATGAAATACAAACGTAATCTAATCAGGTGCTTACCATTTAGAGCGAGGTCTATTTGTTCCGAAGACTGCGTAGAGAAAGAACTCCAGGTCATCCGAGAAATTCTAAGCGAGAACGGGTATCCAGAGAAGTTCGTTAGAGCCAACATAGGTTACAACAGTCGTAAACATGAACTGGCAACTGTGGAGAAAAAGCCTTTGTTTTTACGTCTCCAATTCAAGGGAGATACTCCTGCGGAGATTCTATCCCAACGTTTAACCAGGGCGATCAAGAAAACTTTCTATTCTGCACGTCTGTGTCTACCTTCACTAGCCGTCCAGTGTTCACCCAGCAACTCAAAGATGTCCTACCTAACCTTAGCTCTTCTTCATGCATATACCATTTCAACTGTTCCTGTGGTTCAAGTTATATAGGGCGCACGATTAGGCAAGTTCGTCTACGGGTTCGAGAACACTTACCAGCTTGGTTCAGCAGGGGGGAAATTAAGTGCATAAAAAGCTCGATCCTGTCACACTTGGTCGATACTGGACATCGCATCGATATCAACACAGCTTTGAGGGTTATATACCTAATTCCGAAGTCGTTATCACGTACAGTTCGCTAACGTCTCCTACACATAGCTGAAGCTGTTGCAATAAGATCGACTAAACCGGAACTTTGTGTCCAAAAAGAACACGTCCAGATGCTGTTTCTACCGTGACCGAACCTGGATTGAAGATTTTTCTTCTCACCAAGAGTGCTCCTTCCCCTTAACCCTCTTGGTTTTTTGTTGTTGTTTTTTTTACTTTGCTTATTATTACAAATATTATTATTACAGTTATTATTATTATTCGTCATAATTTATGCCCTTTATGCAAACATTCCCTCAATATTACGAATTTTTCATTTGTACTGACTTATTATGAGTGATATTATCTGTTTTCTCAATATATGCCTCCACCTGTTTCATTTAGCATATTCGTTATCTCATTATGAACCTCTCATAGCAGTCTTACTATATCCTGTTTAAGACAAACCACTTTGTTCTAGCCACTCTGACACCTTCGATAACCTTGAACTGATTTGTTAATTTTCCTACCCCACACTCTACAAATCTATTATGATTAATCACCACCATTGTCTCCCGTTTTACAATATTTCCTAATCGATTTCAGCCTAGCATGTTTGTCACACAAATACGACTATTTATTTTGACACCCCATAACTAATCTGTTATTCTACGTTAAAAATGTATCTGGTCATAAGGACGTCTAGAAATGAAATACTAGAGTATTTTTCTTTCTCATTAATAAAATTTATTGCAGGATGAATCTCGCTAAATTTATCCAGGATGTCTCACATTGTTATACACGAATATTTACGGATGACGTTTCAAGCACAACTTATTGCTCATAATCATATCAAGGTACTCACGCGACTTTATAACTTCTTGTTATAAATAAAAAATTTATGTACATAATAAACCATGACATGTTCGTTAACATTTGTGAAATTCATATATAAATAGATATATACATATACTTGGTGAATGCGTGTGCTTGCAGTACAGTTAACGAACAGCAAACAATAATACTAATAAATATTAATGGTTATAATGAAATGAATGTCAACAACAATAGTAATGAGAAGAATGTCTAAATGAGGTTAACGTTTATGTCAGTCAATGAAATGAACATAGCGGGCAGGTTTACAGATCTGCCGCCCACTGCGTGTCTGTACAGGGGGAAGAGTGAAGAGCGGGAGAGTTGGAGTTGCATTGACTTTCTGATTGTTTATTGGTGTCGGCGTTGCTAGTGTTTCATGTTCGCTGTCGGTGTACGCTGGTTTAAGACGGTCGATAGAAACAGTCTCCGGTTTACCATGTTTGTTCAGCGTGAAGTATTTATCGGTGCGTTTAAGTACTAGAAAAGGACCTTCATATGGATGTTGTAAACCTTTTCTAATGGCATCGACGCGAACAAATACAAATTTGCTAGTGAGTAGATTCTTATTTACTTGAGCTTTCTGAAGTGATTGGCGAGGGGCTACTGGTCGAAGCTGAAGCATATGCTGGGTAAGGCGGTTGGTGAAGTCGGAGATATTTACTTCAGTTGAATCATTAGACGGAACTAACTGACCAGGCAATGTGAGGGTAGTACCATACACAAGTTGAGCTGGTGTACATCCCAAATCTTCTTTTACAGTTGATCGGATACTGAGAAGAACTAATGGTAGGTGTTCACTCCACTTAGATGAGTCAGCTTGTGCCATAAGCGAGCTTTTCAGTTGTCGATGGAAACGTTCCACCAGACCATTCGCTGCAGGATGATAAGCTGTAGTGGAGATATGGTTCACTCCAAGGAGTCTCGTAAACTCTCGAAACAGAGTTGATTGAAATTGAGCTCCTCGGTCTGTTGTAATAGTTGTGGGTACTCCGTAGTTTGACACCCAGCGATCTAAGAAAACCAAAGCGATATTTTCTGCAGATATATCGTTGAGTGGACAAGCAATAGCCCATCGGGTAAATCGATCAATCGCAGTAAGTATATGAGTAAATCCTCTGGATGGCGGTAATGGTCCAATAATATCTATATGAACGTGTTGAAATCGTTTATCGGTAAATTGAACTGTTTTGGAGGTGTGACGGTATGATGATGTACCTTGGATCTTTGACATTGCAAGCATTGGCGGGCCCATTTCCGAATATCGGAGTTCATCTTGGGCCAAACAAAACGCTCGCTGATCAACTTGACTGTAGCACGCACTCCAGGATGAGACAATGAATGTAGATGTTCAAACAAAGGTTTTCGACAACTTAGTGGAACAAAAGGTCTATGAACGCCCGTTGAAACGTCGCAGACGATAGTTGTATCAGACAGGGGAATAGGTACATCCTGCAACTGTAGGGAGGAGTTTCGTCTACAAGTATGGAGTTCGGCGTCATTTTTCTGCAGCTTGGCAATATTGTCTAAGCTAATATCTATCGAAGATAGGTGATTAACGTCACATCGAGACAAAGAATCGGCTACGATATTGGAATCTCCTTTGATGAACTGGATGTCTGTTGAGAATTGTGAGATGTAATCCAGTTGTCTGGCTTCTCTCGGAGAGTGTCTGTCCAACGAAGTGGTGAAAGCATAACAAAGAGGCTTATGGTCGGTTAAGATAGTAAAATGTCGACCTTGTAGTAAGAAGCTGAAATGTTTCACTGCTAGGTAGATGGCTAACAGTTCTCTGCCAAAAGTGCTGTAATGAGTTTGCGCAGGTTCCAACTTCTTGGAGAAGAAAGCAAGTGGAGTGGTGTCATTATTGAACTTTTGTTGTAAAACTGCTCCCACTGCTACCTGCGATGCATCTGTACATAAAATGAGTGAAGCTTCTGGGTTGATGTGAGATAACATTACAACGTTGGATAAGGCATCTTTTGCATTATTAAATGCTGCTTTTGCTTCTTCAGACCACTGAAATTTCTTCGAATTGCATCTAAGTAGGTCGGTCAGTGGCTGAACTATGGAGGCACATGATGGAATAAAACGTCGGTAGAAGTTGAACATCCCGAGAAAACGTCTAAGTTTCTTTAAGGAATCAGGTTCGGGAAAGTTCTTAATAGTTTTTATCTTATCTTCGGTAGGTCTGATGCCTTCGGCAGTTATTCGATGTCCTAAGAATTCAATGGAAGGGGAACCAAAAATACATTTCTTTGGATTGATAACAACTCCAAATTGTTCAAACCTTTGAAATAACAGGCTTAAGTGTTGCATATGTTCTTCCATCGATGAGCTGGCAATTAAGACATCGTCGATATATACAAAGACGAAATCAAGACCTTGGGTAACTTGGTCCATAAAACGCTGAAATGTTTGAGCAGCATTCTTTAGTCCGAAAGGCATTCTCAAGAATTCGAATAATCCAAAAGGCGTGATAATTGCTGTTTTTGCAATGTCTTCTGGAGCGACTGGTATTTGATGATATGCCCTGACCAAGTCAACTTTAGTAAAAACGGTCTTTCCATGTAAAGTCAAGGAGAAGTCGTGGAGATGAGGTATAGGATAACGATCTGGGACCGTAGCGTTATTCAAAGCGCGATAATCTCCACATGGTCGCCAGTCATGATTAGTTTTAGGTACCATGTGCAAAGGTGAAGACCATGGGCTGTTAGATGGTCGTATGATACCTAGCTGCATCATATGTTCGAATTCCGACTTAGCTGCTGCTAGTTTATCGGGTGGTAACCGTCGTGGACGTGCCTTCACAGGTTGTCCTGTTGTGATGATCTTATGCGTAACTGTATGAGATATATCTTCGACGTTGTATGATGGTTTAAGGATTTTAGGAAATCGTTGCAATAAAGCAGAGAACATTTCACTCTCCGGCTTTTCTATACAGATGCTATGAACAGAGTAGTCACATGTAATACCGTGGATCTTGAGTTGGGTGCAATTGTCAACCAGTTTTTTCTTGCTGATATCAACTAACAGATTGAAGTGACTTAGGAAGTCTGCACCTAGTATAGCGTGACGTACGTCAGCTACTATGAAGATCCATGTGAAACGTCGGCGTAGTCCTAAGTTTAAAATCATTGACTGTTCGCCATACGTCTGTATGTTGGTTTGGTTGGCAGCACGGAGTGAAAGTTTTCCAGGTATTTTGGCTGATCGCCTGGATAGTGAGGGGGGAATAACACTGACCTCGGCGCCTGTATCTACCAGGAATAATGTGCCGGTAGTCAAATCCCTCACATAGAAAAGGCGACTGGGGTGATTGCCATTAACAGCCGTCGCCATTACTGTCTGGCTGGGGAGTTTCCCTGAGATGAGTTACCACTGTTGTACATACACGGTCGAATACACTTCAGGGCATTATGCCCATACCTCCTATGATACCAACAAATGTTACGGCTTTGAGACGGTGTTCTAGAACGTCGTCTAGATCTTGATCGCCGTTGCTTGGATACCGTATGTGACTGGTTCCTTTGTGCTCGAAGCTCGGACACTTCCAGTCGTAAATCTTGCATTTGAGATGTTAACTGGGAAAGTAACCAAAACATTGGTGCGTCCTTCATAGATGTGGAAGGGCTTGGTGGTACTGCCTCTGTAGACACGCTATTTATGCCATTATTTGATAACACATCCATGATATCGTCTGCCATTTTAGCTAATTCTTCAAGGTCTGTCGTCCTAGAAGATATTGTTAGGATTTGTTGAACATTTTGTGGTAAACGTTGTAAGAACATCTGACGTAGAATTAACTCATCTACTTTGTGTGACCCAATCAACTGGCGCATATGTCTAAGTAGTTGAGATGGCTTTTTTGTACCTAGATCACACGAAGTAAGTAGTTGTTGTATGCGTTTCTCATCGGAGAGAGTGGTCCGCTGGATGAGTGCAGCTTTTAGTTTGTCATATTGAGAGTCTGTAGGTTTGCTGTCTATGACATCGATAACCTCTCGTAGTACTTCCGTGGGAATTGCTGCTAATACGCAACCATACATGGCGATCTGCGACGTAATACCTCGAGCTGCAAACAACTGTTCAATGATTGTGAACCAGACACGTGGTTCAGCCAGATCAAATTGAGGTAGTCTTAAATCCGGCAAGGCGTTAACAGCAGAGTTCTGTGTCTCTTCGCCTTTATTACCTTCTTCAGCAACAGTGGTACGTTTAGGTGGAGCCATTGTCATATAATATATAAGTATAGAGATATACAAAATAGCAAAACTTGTGGTAACAAAAATTAAAGCAATGCGAGTTTATAAGGCCAAAATAGCAACAAAAATGTTCAAAACGAGTTAACTATCGAAACAAAAAGGTTCGAAACGGGCTCACCAATTATCGTGGTGGACCTTTCACTCTGTTAGCTTAGTTACCCAAATTCAAGTAGAAAATAAAACACCAAATCAGTTTAGTTACGGGAAGAATATATTAAAGTTTCGTTACTTGGGTTTACAAAGATCCAAAATCCACAATAAACGTAATAGACTCCAGAGGCGCTGCGGGAAGACTGCTCCAGTACTAATTCTCCAATGTTGACGTTTCCGGAGGTCGACCAAAGTACGTGGGAAGAAACTAGGGTGCTCCTGCAAAAATTTGAGATAGAAAGCGGATGATTAAAATTGATCGATGGCAGTTGAGACGGTGGAGAAGACGGAGAGTCCGAGTCAGAACTATATATTTATTCAAAGTACAGAGTTTATGGCTAAAACAAAGTGATGTACAATATGTTCATTTCTTACATAGTAGTAAAAATTGGATAAGTTTATTTTGAGGACTCCACAAAAGTCGCGTGAGTACCTTGATATGATTATGAGCAATATGTTGTGCTTGAAACGTCATCCGTAAATATTCATGTATAACACTGTGAAACTTCATCAAAATAAATTTTACACGTGATGGAATTATGCTCTACCACAGTGCACAAGTTCTATTCTTATATCAATGAACTAGTGGTCCTCTATATGTACGTATGTGATCAGAATGTCCGAAATGTGTTGCGCAAATACACTACACGTTTCAGATAAACTACGTCCTCTTATTGTTGTCGAAATTGATAAAGGGAACTAATTGCTTTAAAAATAATATTATTCACCAAATACCATGTAATGACTGTGGGGTCAATTATATAGGTCAAACTAGTAAATCAGGGTCGACTAGATTCCTGGAACATAAAAATTTAGCTGGACCTAGAACAATTGACCCTGCTTAGTTAAATAACCTAGAAAAACGCTCAGTCATTGCACTCCATTCACCTGCGTTTAATCACAAAATAGGGTGGGACAGGGTGAGAGTATCATAAAATAATATATTAAGGCGGAGAGAGAGGTTATTCACTGAAGCTTTGTTTATCGATTCTGTTATGGACTTTTCGTCAGTAAGTTATGGGGTCGTTGACGATATTAGGGTGTGACGGAGTATAAATATACGCTAATGAGGTATAACCGACGATAACGTACAGACTGGTACAGGTGAGTAGTTAATTTGTCCTGACGCGAAGGTGGCAAATCAGAAGGCCACCACATTCACGACGATACGTGTATTTTCCAACTAGGGAAAATTAACTGTCACACAAGAGTGGGAGTGAAACAGGTACGTAGTGTACGACAGGTGTGAAGGTGTGTGTCAACTGTAGAATACAAGAGTATATATGAAAATGACTAATATACATGAACCAATAAGAGAGACGGTAGTTTTTTTACCATCATTGGATTCTGATTGGTTGCAATGTCATGTGACAAAAGGTCATACATTGTTTATTTATTTACTGGGCAGACAAAGCATACTGTGAGTTATGATGAAATAACGATCAATATACATATAGCAAACATACCAGACTGTCAAAACAAAACAGACATCATGTGACTACATATCAGATTCAACACCACACACGTGCAGTCGGAAAGACGCAACGTCCACACCGGAGATATGGAAAGAGGCAACAAACAACGAAGGGAAGTTGGAGAGACAGGAAGAGAGAGAATTTATATATAGGAGAAATTGTGCAAACATGTGACTATATTGATATGATTATGAGCAATAATTTATGCTCGAAACGTCATCCAGTTGTTAATGCTACAGTATTATATGTTTATCATATTCAACTTTTCTATCATGGAGCAATATTTTACAGTGGTTTTGGGAATTTGTTTCTGCTCCGGCTTCTTATAATGCCTGGTTGATGGACGTCCTATTTTAAGTTTCTGGATTGAGCCTAGGACAAATCATAATATGAAATTTTGTCGAAATCTCTTCGTAGATTTCATTTCCATTGATATTTAAGAGTCCTCGGACGTCATGCTCTACACTTAACCGACTCTCAATTTTTATAACTTTGGATCACTAACGTGAATGAATTTCGCCACTGTATTGACTCTAACTGTTCGCCTATATAACTAATGCACGTACCCCTATTCTACGTTTACAGAAACTAATTTTACATGTGTGTCAACGGTCCACTCAAATCAACCATTGACAATTTCCAGTTGTACGTTAGATATGTTGACGACATCTTTATCATCTGTGATGACGGTCACGATCTTGATCAACTACTGCAAATATTCAACAAATGCCATCCAGCCACAAAGTTCACTCTGGAAACTGAAAATGAATCTAAAATCCCTTTTCTTGATGTTGAGCTTACAAGGAGAGATGACGGAACTTTAAGAAGGTCAATCTATAGGAAACCCACTTGGAACGGACAATTGACAAGTTTCTACAGCAGGGTACCAATCAGTCGGAAAAGAAACCTAATTAAATCCCTTGCCACTCGCGTCAGACGCATCTGCACCTCCGACACCATGGAAGAAGAACTAAACTTCCTGAGGGAAATCTTCATACAAAATGGTGGCTACCCACCAAGATTCGTAGACAAAAACATCAAACAGAAAAACCAAAAGCAAAAGACACCATCCGTGCCTAAAAAGATACTTTAAATGAACCTAGACTGCAAAGGAGACCTACTTAGTGACGTCCTCAGAAGGAGAATTTCCATCTCTTTAGGAAGAACTTTCCCTGCGGCAACATTAAGAATAGTGTTCTCCAGTCGCCCACTGATCTGCAGAAACCCAAAGGACAAGATTCCGCACATGACCACTTCTGTGTATATATATCAGTTCACCTGTTGCTGTGGAGCCAGGTACATCGGTCGTTCAACACGCATCCTGTCAAAAAGGGTCAAAGAACACTATCCAGCGTGGCTACAGAAAGGAAATAATGGCCATATAAGGAGTGCAATAATCGAACATCTCGTCAGCACTGGTCATTCCATCTCAACAAATGCCTCCTTCAAAGTAATCTACAAAGTGAAGAACAACCTTCCAAAGACAGTACGATTCCGTCTTCTTTGCATCGCAGAAGCCCTAGCCATTCAGTTGGTGGAACCAGAACTATGCATACAAAAGAAAATTATCCAACCACTTCTACTCTCATGGTAACAACTCCGTTGACTTTACCTAACTTTTGTTTGTTTGTTTGATTTGACCTTACTTCTGTTTGTATGCTTATTTTTTCTAACTTAAAACCCTTGTGTAATTCTGTATATTATTTTGTTTCCATGTACACCCTGAGCACAACTCATTCATCAAACTATTCATGCCATTACGTAACTCTTATTTAACAACCATTTATGACAACTCATCACTTTTGTTACTATCCTCTTATGCGAACAACGAATTCACCTGAACTAATTGTATTTTCGTTTGACAAATTTAATGTATACACACACACGCAAAATAACCATATATATATTTGCGATTGTACAGCTATGAAAATGAATCCGCCGCTGAAAAGAGACTCTTCGCTGAACTACTTGTCTTTTGTCTACCAAATCCTTTCTTATCTGTCCTTTGTTATTCTTCCTTCTGTCTTTAAACTTATGCTACTTACTATTAGTAAGTATTATGTACTATATATTTCACCTCCTGAATATGACTTTTTATTTGCTACTAAAGTTCAATTCACTTAATTAATTTATGCTCTGTTTGTTGAATAGTAATTGCTTTCTTTTATTTGAACTTTAACAAGCTCAGTAAACGGCACAGAGTTAACGAAAGTAGAACACGAGCTGCTTAGAGAACGTTCATTCCATGATGATCATTTTTAAAATGTGCGGGATCCAGTGTTACAGTCGAAGTCTTTCTTGTCTTCGCTACGGTTTAGATCTCGAAGTTGTGTCTCGTGATCCAGACAATTAACTCCCGAATATCTTCCTGGAAGGAAAGGAAGTAAAACACTGATTAGCGTTCATCATACAGCTTTTGTTTTTATTGCGGAACATTATCTGTTGTAAAGGCTTTATTTACGTATTCGTTAGTGTTGAATATTGTTTATTCGTATCCCCTTATTCCGTATCTGTTTAAATCTAAGAACGGGTCGTCTTTGACGCAGCCCGCTATTTTTTCTTATTGAGGCACACTTATTGTGCCTTGATAGCATTCAGCCACATATACCTCACAACTGAGGAAAGTATACTATATTCCAGATTTTATGTTTAATATGGTACCGCATTTTAGACAAACCTTGTTTTGATATATCATACGTCACTAAACGTGTGATTTTAGTAATAGATTTGGACAATCGTCCCGAATTGGCAATGGATAAATGAGCATACAGCTTGTGGAGAGGCTGACTGCCCCAAGGTCACTTATGTATATTATGATTGGTAGGTTTTCCTTTGCGTAACTTTGGATTTAATACGTATTAAACTTCAGTGAGGTGTGCTTTGAAATAAGAATCATAAAATCAGGTAGACTGTAGTGATTGACAATTTCTATCTCTGTATTGTTCAAGTACTTACTGTTGGCTGTTGATATGTTTCATATATGAATTGCATTATAATTCCGCTAAATACAAATTCCTGAATTCCGCCCTCTCTGTGTTTTGTTTGGATTCTTGTAATTTGATCATCTCGAAATACTAATACTACGATTACAATAAATTACTACAAATTGGCGTCGCGATGGAACTAAATAACCTGGGAAATTTTCCTATAAATGCTACTCCGCGGGAGATTGCTGATTATTTTGAATGCTTCGATGCGTGGTGCATTTCCAAGAATGTTCGGGATGACAAAATTCCAGCACATTTCATCACTGCTATTGGGCTAGATGCGTATAGCCTAGTGAAGACTCTGTCGTTTCCAGATAAACCAATTTCTCTGCCACATTATAAACTACGTGAACTTCTGATAGATCACTTCCATATAACTACTTTTGAGACGCGAGAGAGGGCTCAATTCAACAAACTGGTTCGTGCTCCCAGCCAGAAGATTCGAGAGTTCATTCTTCAACTTCAAATTCAAGCTTCAAAGTGTAACTTTGAAGATCAGCTGCATACCCAACTACGTGATCGTCTAACTGTTGGAATCAATATTCCTAAGTTAGAGAAAGAGTTAATTCAGATTCCTTCTTGTACTTTTCAAACTGCTAAAGATTTATGTATGACATATGAAGATGTCAATAATGAATACTCTGCTCCCACTACGTCAGTGTCTGATGTCATGCTTTCTAAAGTCGAAAATACAAGTGGTCATGGAAAGAAATCCAAACTGTCGTCCACAGGTAATAGAATGCAGCGAGAGATCAAAAACATTAAACCGTGTTTATCCTGTGGAAAGTTACATCTACGAAGCACTTGCCGTTTTCGGGGTGCTAAGTGTCACAAATGTGGTAAAGTTGGACACATCAAAACTGTTTGCAGAAGTTCGAATACTTATGTTACTCAGCATTCTTAAGATTCTCCCAATCTGTCTAGTAAAATGGAGTCAATGTGTCTTTCAACTTTTCACAATACTCAATCTCATCCAATGAAAATCTCCACTACAAGTTCAGCAACTCAAGCGTCAACTGTTTTCAAAAATGAGGTAGCTGAGTTACAATGCGAACTGTCGAAAACACGAAAAAAACTGAATGAGATGAGAGAGCAACTGATTAAAATGGAGGAATTGCTGCATATGCATAGACTGCGTCTGGTGAATGCAGAGCATACAAGTACCCGTGAAAGTCCAGCAAAACTATTCAAATCTGGAATTCTCAGAAAGCATCTGATGTCCGCGACTTCTGATGTACATTATTACAAAGATAATAACTATAGACCTTCTGTTGGAATCATACTACAAAATATGAGAAATCGAGTGGTGAAGATATTAGACATCAACGATCACTGAGTTCATAACAGACACCTGGACAAAATGACAATAAATGAAGTAGGTCGTTCCAATTATATTATTAATGATTCCGCTACTAATCCTGATTTTGTAGATAATTCAGAAATAAGTCTAGATGATACTGATGGAAATAATATCACAGAATCAGTTAGAAGGTCGCAGAGACTGGCAAGCAAACCGAGACATCGTTATAAATACGCAAGGAGATATTCGACGTGTGGCGGATGTGGTGATTGACAATTTCTATCTCTGTATTGTTCAAGTACTTACTGTTGGCTGTTGATATGTTTCATATATGAATTGCATTATAATTCCGCTAAATACAAATTCCTGAATTCCGCCCTCTCTGTGTTTTGTTTGGATTCTTGTAATTTGATCATCTCGAAATACTAATACTACGATTACAATAAATAACTACATAGACATTATATTTTTCAGTTTAAGGGGAAAAGTTAATATATGTAATATATGATATGCATTGGATTTACTTACAAAAAGAATATTTCTAGGTAACTTAATCAGAGGAATATAACTTTTGAAGAATTAGTCTTTTTCGGTTAGTTGTGACGGATGGATAACAGACAGTAGTATGTATTTGGTTTTTGTAGAAGCGAAACTGTTACAAACAAATTGGAAGTTCTACGACTATTCAGATCTGTCATGGAGTGTATAAGATTTCACCTATTCTATGATTATTCCCTCCCTTTATCATATATTCAATGTGTGTAATATAAGAAATTGTTCACCAGAGGTAAGGTCAATCCACCTGATATTTATACATCCTCAGATATTTTCCACTGTAACCGAAGGTAGTCGAAAGAATACAGTCTCAGTCTGCATGGGAAAATCATATTCAGTGTCTCCTAGAAGAGATGATGGTGATGACAACAGCAGCGACTGCTCCAACACCACAATCAACTGAGGGAAAATGATCCACATCTCGTGAGTAGCGTAATTAGTAGACTCTATGATGACTATGGCACAGCTACAAAAAATCTACAGCTGTAATTTTTTTTCACTAGATTGTTATGAACTCTTCTTAATGTAAATATGTACTGTTTACCACAGAATTATTTTAATTTGGTTGACTATTGTTCTGTTGTAAATATATGCATTTATGTTGACTACCTGTCTCTTCAAGTCTTAAACCGTTATTATTTCCCCAGCGCGTTACTTCTAATCCGGCTTAGCGTAATATTAGTGTTCATTAGTGTTAAGAAGAAAATAGCCGTTGAACGTGTGTTTGTATTGTAATAACGAAATATTACCTGGCAAACGTAGATTGTATACATACACTACCTGTATCCGTAGTCTAGGCACTCCAAGTAGACTATGAAACACATATACTACCATTCACAATAGTCTATTATTCTTATTCTGCGTTCAACACCACTACCTGAAGGGAAATCGTAATAAAAAGATAACTGCATCACCCTTCTTGTGTTATCATTCCGTATCAGTAGGCACATCAGCACATTAAAACTTAGACTTATTTGCTAGTATACCACATCACTCAACTTCATTGATTATTTCGTTGTCGTAAGGTAATGTAACTTATTCCCGGCTTTTGTCGTGCATATCGCATGTTCACAGTCTACCATCAGAAGCAACCACTGGAAATCAATAATAGTAATCACGGAAAATACCCATTGAGTCACGAAGAAAATATTAGAAAGAAGAGAACACGAAGTTCAGCAAAAATATCTTTTCGGCGATTTCATTCTCAAAAGCTGTACAGTCGCATTTATATAGATTATTTTAACATGGATAGAATTATTATTTGTTTAATTCCACATAGTAACGAAGGTGATAATAATTTTCAACTTGATACGAAAGTTTGAAGGTAGGAATATAGATTACAAGGGGCTTAGAGACAAGATTTCATAGGATTAGAAAATAGTTACAACGTATGCAAAAATTAATATTTGATAACTGGAGAAATAATTTTAAGTCAAATAGAAGGTGATAATTGTTTTCAACTTGATATGAATTACAAGAGGCTTAGAATAACCATTTTACAGTTATATTCTAATCATGTGTAATTTTTTGTTTTTATGCCTCTTGTAATCTATATTCATACCTCCTAACTAACATTTCAAGTTGAAAAATTTTGATTTCAATCTGTTTTCATGCTCATTTTGTTCACACCTGTAATTCGTTTCATCCCTGCGTTTCTAAGCCTCTTGTAATTCATATCAATTTGAAAACAATTATCACCTTCGTTACTATGTGGAATTAAACAAATAATAATTGTATTCATGTAAACTAATCTATATAAATGCGATTGTACAGCTTTTGAGAATGAAATCGCCGAAAAGATATTTTTGTTGAACTTCGTGTTCTCTTCTTTCTAATGTGCATATGGCTGTTTTCCATGAAATGAAGAAAATAAAAAACATTCAGCGAAGAAAATTTTCTTTATCGACGAAATCATCTTCAGAGGCTGTACAGTCGTATTTATACTCAGAAAAATGTATAGTGGTCTATTATTGAGTAATAGGGGGTGACATAATTGGTATAATTAATCATAAGTGGCTTTAGAAGTGAAAATAAAAGTTGTAAATTACCTGGTACTCAACGGAACAAAGATAGAAGTTTGATAAGGTTAAAATTGCTCTTGAGTGAGAATAAAGGCATCTGAGTGTCAATTTAACAAGTGTGAAGAGGGTGTGAAAATATACAAAAGGCGCATATGAGATTGATAATGGTGAATTAACTATTAAAGCAAAAGCAAAGTAAAATTAAAAACAAAAGAAAAAATCAAAAAATTTTTTTTCGACAAAACGTGTCGGGTAGCCATTTTGAGCCAGGATATTTTTGAGGAATAGGAGCTCCTCTTCCATGCAATCGTTGCTGCAGATTTTTCTAACGCGATGGGTTAGTGCGCTGATGAGGGCTCGTTTTCGGCTCAGAGGTATCCAACTATAGAAATGCGTTAGTTGGCCATTCCATGTCGGTTTTCTGTGGATGGACCTCTTCAGGGTTCCATCATCTCTTCTTGTCAATTCCACGTCCAGAAATGGAATCTTTGAATCGCTTTCTAACTCCACTGTGAATTTAATCGAAGGATGGGAATTATTGAATTCTTGCAAGATGCAGACGCCATTCCAACAGTGAACACCCCCGTGGATTATATAAATAATTTGTAGTAGAGGACTTAAACATTATATCCAAGTTATCTTTTTGTTAGTATAACTCGTTACTGCATTTTTTGATAATATATTGTTACTCTATCATCTCATTGACTTGGATTATTATTCTCATATTTGTACTGTTAATGAGCTCTCCTAACAGTCCCCTACAGATGTCAACGGAATCTATCCTGTATTCCTCTTATGTAGCCAGAGATGATCCTATAGGGAGTGATGACTCCTGAGTGAAGACTTGGGAGGTGTAGTCTGCCATTGCTTCTGCTTCTCCTTGATTTTCTTCCATTGTATCATTGTCAATAGTCAGGTTTGGAACACCATTGGATGTTTTATTCCTAAAGTTCATGTATGAAAAATTTTCTTAGGTTGTGCCTTTGCATTTTGAGCCAGATGTGCTTTGAACTTCATCTCTGATTTACGGGTTTCTGCATTAGCTTTATTTCTAGCAGCGTTAGATAATTTCCTGGTCTTAGTAGTCTCAGGTGTGGCAAACAGGTTCCAACATTTGTGTTTACGTCTGAGTAACTTACGAATCTCTCGGCTTATCCTAGGGGGGCAATGTTTCCGACCCTTTGGAACAAACCAAGGGATGAAAGGGTCAGTTACTTTGGTGTAAAGTTGTTTAAATTGGTTCCATGCGGCTTTTACATGGGACTTCTGGTTGATGTACCTGTTTACTGAGTTGGCTGCTGAGACGATTGCATTTATATCAGCTTTCCAAACGTTTGGTCGAGCTGGGGTTTTGGCCCTTCCTGTTGTTGTTCTGAACTTGAAAGTGGGCACAGCATTGTCACTTCTTCCTAAAGGTGGAAGATGTTGTTTGAGATCCACATCCTTACATGGGAGAACACTAGGTCCAGAATTGAGTCATAGCGCGTGGGCTTAATGATATGTTGGACCAGGGCTAGCAATATACTAGATTCCGGCAGCTTATGATAAAAGGAGTTGACTGAAGATGGAGTCGTTAAGCTCATCCAGTCAACTGTTGTGGCGTTGATGTCGCCGACTACGAGACTTCGACATTTCGAAGTCCAGGAGCCTAGCTTCTCTATTAGGAAGTCATCTGCACTGCAGTCAGGACTGTGGTACATAGCAAATTACTAAACTTAATGAAAAGAATCTTGTTAAGTTATTCCCCTATGTTGTTCAATCTTCTATTCTGAAAGCAGGAGCATTCGTAATCTTTTATGCGAAGTTCAACAATAGCGTCGGTGGCACAGTGGTTAGGACTCTCGCCGACCATGCACATGGTCCGAGGTTCGATCCCATGCAGACGCACACTTGATATCTATGATCGACCTGCAAAATTTGGGCTACTGATATCCATGCTGAAAATTCCATACTTGTACCAAAAATACAGTGTGGAATCAAGCTGTAATCAAAAATTAAAGGACTTAGACAGGCGCGCTCCTTGAATAAGACGTGCTTTTTCCTCTCTAACCGGAAATATCCAATTTTGTGAATTATTCGTTTGGGAAACCTGATCTTCCTATCCGGCGAATTTTATTCAACCATTTCTTCCTCACCGAGCCTGTGTGTGGTACTTCCCGCTGTCTCGAACTACTGCCAAAGCTTCAGGTGCTACTTCTGTAGCAACACCCTCCTCACTCTTTCAAATATACAGGACTTGTGGGTCTGTTACGTGATTGCTGTGAAACCGAATAACCCGAAAGTTACAGGTAAAGTCTAAAGCTTTTACTTAAATACTTTATCCTTCTTTTCTGTGCTCTCTATTGTCTTTTGCTGTAAGTCTATTGGACAAAATAACAGTCTCTTATTATTTAATCACCAGTATTAATTTAGGAGTAAAATGACAATAGATTCTCAACCTAAAATAAGTAATGGGACATCATACTCTGTAGTTACCAGGGCTTCAGCCAAACTAGGCAAACAGGAGAAGGTGATGGACTCACGCATACCGGTCCTGAAGACCAGGGCTAATATTCCCAGCTCGTACAGATTACCCATGTCGCCACAGTCCTACAGTGAAGCTGTGCAAAGTCAGCCAAGTGGATGTGGCTCCACCCCTGTTAACACGACTAGGTTAACAGATCCGAGTGGGAAAATTGCACTAAGTGAGAACTTCATAACACCCATCCCCATGGTAGACCATGAAACAAATAGGAAGGCCAAAAAGAAACGTTCACGACGTCGCAAGACGACAAGAACGCTCCCCAAGAAGACAGACGACTGCAAGGTCTGTGCTTCTGTTGTCGAACAAGCAGACTCTGCTTTCGAATGTAACTTTTGCAACCGATGGGTGCATTGCAGATGCGACAGTGGGGTACCAAAAGCATATTATGACTTTATGCGTAAAAACCCATGCCAATGGTTCTGGTACATATGCCCGAGTTGCCGTCCTGATGTAGCCTCGCGTAGTCCTTTGAAAACTAAAGATGGCACAGAAGTAGCGGGGAAAAAGGTGAAAAGCTCGACCCCCACCAATCCGGAAGTTAGTACAAACGCGCGTAAACCGGGGATACCAAAATCCTCACCGGTTAAACTTGTAACTCTTGCCATAACCGCTCCAGACACAGAGGCTGGAGAACCACGGGTTTCCGTCGTTGGAAAAAGACCCCAACCGTCTACCAGTAATGCTGGCTATAGCACTGAGACACATAAAAATACCCAGTCGCACCAGTCAAACCAAAACGGTCTTAAAGGTGATCACAAACGTGCGAGGACCGAGCCCAAGCCCACGGTTAGCAGATCAAATTGTGTAATCCTCTTTAATGTACCAGACTGTAGCAGTAGTCTGCTGAAAGATAGGGCCCTATTTGATCAGGAACAGTGGTCCATCTTGTGTAGCACACTGGGTTTGGACATCCAACCAGTAAATCTATGCAGATTGTATAGGGGCACTGCTGCACCTGAAGGCAAACCATCCCCACTGAGGGTAACATTGGGCTCTACCGAGGATGTTGAAAAAGTGTTACTGGCTTCTCAAGTCCTTTCTATAGGGAGGGCCTGTAACATACGTGTTAAGCCAGACAGGCCGTGGAAGGAAAGACAAATGGCGAGGGAGTCGCCAGAGCTCATTCCTTCTGCCTCCATGGTTGTGCATGGCATTCCCGAACTGGTAACTGGGAACGCCTGCGAAAAGCATTGTCATGATGTACAACAATGGAGATGGTTAGCATCCCAGATGGCCCTGGGAAGTTCAGGGGCTGTCTCTATTTATAGACTGCCTCGACCCACTCATCTTATGTCAATTAACTCGCCACGTCTGTTAGCTGTCAAGTTCAGCTCCCAAGACCAGTTGACTACCGCTCTCCATAGATGGTACGAGACCAAGGACAAGGTCAGCAAACACATTCGCTGCTGCGAGAGCCGGCCTCGCACTCAAAGGAGAGAACAAAGCGTAGTAAAAGAAAATCCTCAACCCCTAGTCACACTACAGCGGTGCAGCACGGACGATGATAGCCAGTGTCATCCGAGTGCTCCAACTGAACTAGAAGAAAAAAACGCCAACAGGCCGGTTCCTGGGGAATCGGCCAACTAGTTCGTAGGATAACTCCTCAACCGATAGCCAATATCAAGTCAACTACCCCCCAATACGGGGAAGTGGTGAGACTGACTACCAGTTGCCTGTATAGTAATGTGAGAGGGCTAAGAGGCAAAATAGCTGAACTTAGACACCTACAATCACAACTAAACTCCAAAATCATAATACTGACGGAAACCTGGCTAACCCCTACGGTGGCAGACAGCGAAGTCAGTATAAATGATATGGTCCTAGTCAGGCGAGATAGGGACCTGAAAGAAGGAGGTGGAGTCGCCATATACGTCGACAAACAGCTCAGATGTGTTCACGCGATGGACCCTCCCCTCACAGAGCTCCCTGACTCCATATGGTGCCACTTCACCGTTGGGTACTGCAAATATCTAGTGGGCAGCATTTATCGATCACCTTCATGTGGAGCAGACCACAACCAGGTACTGCTAAATACAATCTCAGCAACTCAAGACATGGGTTATGATCAAATTGTCATAGCTGGTGACTTCAATGCCCCATCTCTTAACTTGGTGTCGGGAAAAGCCCATGATAGATTTGATCGAAATCTGCTGCATACCATCAGGAAGGCTGGATTCACTGAAAATGTCAAGATGGATACTAGATGGGGCCCTGATGGGAAGTCTTCTAGACTGGATTACGTGCTCACTAGTGACCAGCTACTAGTGGAAAACGTTCAGATCACGACTCCCATAGGTAGTAGTGACCACGCGGTCATAGTATTCGACATAGTCCTCCGCGAGCGCTTACAGTGGGACAATACACAGCCCTATCTGTGTTATAACAAAGCCAACTACACCAAAATGCGAAGACTTCTGTCTGAAGCAAATTGGCCTAAAAAATGGACAGAGCTAACAGTAGAAGAACACTGGAGAGTGGTAAAGGAGATCATTCACCAGGCGGTCTCAGACACTGTTCCTTTAGTCTCACCAAAAGCTAGGAAGCAACGATCATGGCTAAAAAGGGGACACAACGCCTTCTGCAGGCAAAGCGAAAAGCCTGGTTCGCGTGGCGACGATCGAAGAGTCAACCCGAATATGAAGTGTACCTTGAACTCAGGAATCGATGTAACATACGAGTCCGGAGCGATAGAAGGACATTTCAGGGAGACCTCGCCAATAAGCTTCTCGTGAACCCCAAAAGCCTATACAGGTTTATGGCCGAAAGAAAACCGACCAACCAGGGAGCATGCAATCTAGTGGGTTCTGATGGGAAATCTCTTACTAGTCTTGAAATGGCAGAGACATTCAGCCTAGCCTTTCACAGGCAACTAAATAGTAACGAGGATATTACCCCTACAGAACATCCAGATTACATCGCAAAACCAACACACGAAAACCTGCTGGGTACATTTCAAATTACCCCGGCTATGGTACTTGCAAAATTGGGAAGGTTGGCTTCGGGAAAGTCTCCAGGTTGTGATGGCATCAGACCATCTGTCCTGAAGCAGTGTTCAGAAAGTCTCTGTCAACCCCTAAGTGATCTGTTCCAACACTCCCTTGATGTAGGGAAACTTCCATGTGAATGGAAACGTGCAATCCTATCCCCTATCTTCAAGGGTGGTGACCGGCAGAATGTGACCAGTTACAGACCAGTTGCTCTACTTCCAGTGGTATCGAAGATATTGGAAAGTCTCATTGACGACCACATGAGAAAATACTTCGATGGGACTAACCTTCTTCACGAAGCACAGCACGGTTTCAGGAGGGGAAGATCCTGCGTGACGAATCTTCTACTAGCCTGGAACGATTGGACACTATCCTGGGACAAAAAGGTACCAGCCCACGTGATCTTTCTCGACTTTGCGAAAGCATTCGACACAGTTCACCATGGTCTGCTCCTTCACAAAATAAGCAAGGCGGGTGTTTCTGGAGCACTTCTCGCATGGCTGAAAGATTACTTAGGCGAGAGAGAATTCTGCACCAAAGTCAACCGCATCCGATCATCCTGGCACACCTCGGCATCAGGGGTTCCTCAGGGTTCTATCCTAGGGCCGTTGATGTTTTTGATTTTTATCAATGACCTGCCCCCCCAACTAAACTGCTCTGCGCTTCTTTACGCTGACGACGTAAAGATTTGGAGAGCAATAAACTCATCGGAAGACTCAGATAGATTGCAGGCTGACCTGCAAACTCTGGGAAATTGGGCTTTGGCTAACGGAATGCCTTTCAATCTAAAGAAGTGCAAAGTAGTGCAGCTTCATTCCGGCAGGTCACAGAGTGTAAATTACACCCTTGGTGGCCAGAACTTGAGTTGTGTTCCATCAGAGCGTGATCTAGGTCTTATTCTAACAGAAAAGCTAGACACCAGTGGAAATTACTCGAGGGACGTCGCCAAAGCCTACGCAACATTACACTTTATGCACAGGCAGCTGGGAGCTCTCACTCCCGAACTGTTCTTAAGGCTATACAAGGCATATGTGAGGCCACACCTTGAGGTGCATAATATCATTGCACCTCCGCTACTCAAAAGGGATGCTAACATTCTAGAAAGTGTCCAGAGACGAGCGACAAAATGGGTGATCGGCCTCCGCAACAAATCATATGAGGAAAGACTAAAGAAATTAGGTCTTTTCACACTTAGTTACCGTAGGCACAGGGGAGACCTCATCACCGTCTACAAGATCCTAAATGACCAGGCCCACCCAAATAAAAGCATCCTGCCATTAAGCGATTATAGGCTTCCACGAGGTAACCCGCTAAGGATAGCACACCAGAGACCAAAGACTCGAGTGCGATCACATTTCTTTTCGCTTCGTGTTTGCCGTCTCTGGAACGCTTTACCGGCGGCCGTGACTACAGCGCCATCTCTGGAGATTTTTAAGCGGAAGCTAGACAATCATGCAGAAATGCAAGGTTTGTGTATTAATGGCGTATCCTCATAAAACTTAAAACAACACTGTCAGTGGATAAGCGTACGAACTAAATCCGCACGACCAGTTCTGACTTCTCTCACATAATCTTCTCCTAAGGTCAACTTAATTATTCCACTTATCTCAACCTATATTATCCGTCAATGTAGTTGAAGATTGAACGATCAATTCACGGTTGTTTGCTCAAAATCAACTTCCCCAATTTTCGCGGAGGCATCAATACGACAGTCATCGTCTCATCGGTCGCTGTTCAGAAAGAAGTCAGCAGTAAACCGTCAGAAGTAATATTGTGATTTATTGTTATAATATATGTTCACAGACCTTAGTTGTAACAGTGTTTATATGTTGGTGTTACAATGAAGAATCCTCGAGTCAACAATTGGTGTTTTGGTTTTGCGTCCGTTATTACTAAGCGTTTCTGAGAAACTTCAAGGAACAGCGTGAGTCCGAGTGCAGCAAGAGCTGGGCATTAACGGTTTATTAGACGTGGCTGACATCATCTACACTACAACCTATTATTATATTATTATTATTACTATTCTGCTTTTATGACTACACCGAATGACCAACGGGAGTGAGGTTCAACTACATTCACGGCAAGACGTTGGATAGTCACCGTTCATCTTTCCTGGTGCCGGTCAAGTCCTATTTGAACAAGCAATATCTGGAACGTTATTGGAATTGGGTCAAGTTCAACAATGCCCGGGTCAAAGAAGGGACAGAGCGTCTTGGATGCAAACAGGAAAGTAAGTCATGGTGACTTGTCTGTTACTTGTAACGATGTGTCTGATGTTAAACATGACATGGTTGATGTTACTGTTTCGCCGTTCAGAGATAATAGGAACATCAAACTCCCTAAATTTGAACCACGGTGTTTCGATGGAAACCCGGTTGGTTATTTACAATTTGTAAAGGAGTTTGAGATCATGCTGAGTAGTTTTCTATTAAGTGATGAATTGAAGTTAATGTTTTTGATGAGGTATTGCACTGGAGATGCTTCAAGAGCTATACAGTGCTGTAAGTTTATGAAGCCAAAAGAGGGCTACTGCGAGGCTATGAGCATACTACGTCAAAGGTTTGGAAGACCTTCGATGATTGCAGGGAAATTATTCGAGGCTGTTAAGAGTAATGGTGATCAATTACAGGATGACTCCCAGGCACTCACTGAGTTTTTGGATAATTTGCTGACTTACAAGAATGCATTGATTTCGATGAATTGCATGAGTGACCTCAACTCGAGTTTTATACTAGAAGTAATAGCAAGACGCCTACCTACTCGACTGCAAAGGAAGTGGGTGAAGATAAGCTCCCGTATGGAGGATGAGGGTATCGAGCCAAAGTTTGATGATATCCTGAAACTGGTAAAAGATATTGTCAATCAATCTATGAGCAATTTTGCCAGTCTATTATATCTCACCCCTAGAATAGAGCAGTCGGAGAGCAAAACGCAATCATTGATGACGAATAGGCCTCAGAGAGGTGGATATCGAGAAGGCTCCATGATGTATAGTAATGCATATAGATCTAGTGAGTGTAACAGGTTTCTTAGTACATCCTCAACAGACAAGTTACAAGATGCAAGACAAACATGGTTGTGTTTAACACGTTTGCAAGAGGTGCATAAAAGGGTGAGCTGTGAATCAGTGAGCAAGTTCAGTGATAAGCTAAATGTGAACTCCAGGCCTGACTCCGAATTGTGTGACGATAACGGTGTGGTCAAGAAGCTTGTAGTTGCAACTGGTAAGCCATTGTTGAATAGAGTGTTACAGAGAAGAGTTACAGTCTCAGAGTGCATTTCTGACTCCACAAGTTTACAAAGTATTACTAGTCAGAGCGAAGACATAGAATCTTTAAGAATTTTTGAGGAGTAACCCAAACCATCTACTGCTGTTAATAAAGAGTTTGAAAATGATGAGTTTGACGGTAAAGTGAATATTCATGATAATGATTATGATAGTGCAGATTTGTCTTTGAGCGATTATGATGATATGAGGGGAATGCCTACTACCGCTAGGTTGAATAAAGGTTCTGTACAACTTGAACGTGATGTAGAATTAAATGCAGATGCGGTTGCAGAAGGTATGCATACTTGTCAAACCCTCAGTGTAGTTGATCAGAGTGAAGCCCACCTATCATCAGATGCTAGTGCTAAACCGGAGCTGATAGTAAAAGACAACAGTGGTGGTGGTCTTGCATGTAGACAAATTTCTGAAAGCCGAGCAACAACGGCTTTTGATCCACCGCTAACTTCATCAACTGATATCAATCAGTCGTCGTTGGTGTTGTCATCCACAATGAAACAGAGGCCCATCAACTCAAGTGTCTTGTGCAATCACTTTGATAGTATTGGTGCATTTGCAAAGACGAAAGATTTTGTTCAGTTAAGTGAGAATAAGCCAAGTGTAAACGAGAGAGTAATTGTTAAATTGACTTGCACGAATAAAGGCATTTCTAGTTTCAAGTTACTATTTGAATGCTATTATCTTTGGTGTAAATTACTCTGTTTCTACGCTTGGTTGACCAGATATGTCGTGTGTATGTTCGTCATCTATATTCTACTATACAATGACATGAGCGTGTTGCCATTCAGATTTGAGGATATAGATGACAGAAGGAAGTCAGCAAATGAACTCCGCGACGATTTTCCAACCTAGGGCGTCAACCTGAGAAGGGTTGTAGGCGTACTGCTGTAAGTCCTACAATTCTTCAAAGGGTAGCGCATCAATGAGCAGTCCAATGTGCTTGGTGTGTGATTTTGTGGCGATTGTGTTGCAAGAGGATGCCTTTAACTGGAAGGCGCAGGTCGTCATCGATGTGTGAGATTGTGCTGTGAGTATGCTTGCGGTGTGTTGGCTTTCTGTTTGTTTTCCATTTCAGCTCTGTCCGTGTGACCCAGGTTCTCGCAATGGCATCCAAGTCAACGTGTGTTGGTCGTGATGGAAAAGATGGATGGATCCGTTTTTTGCCGGGGAGTGTCAATGCAGTTGAAGATTGAACGATCAATTCACGGTTGTTTGCTCAAAATCAACTTCCCCAATTTTCGCGGAGGCATCAATACGACAGTCATCGTCTCATCGGTCGCTGTTCAGAAAGAAGTCAGCAGTAAACCGTCAGAAGTAATATTGTGATTTATTGTTATAATATATGTTCACAGACCTTAGTTGTAACAGTGTTTATATGTTGGTGTTACAATGAAGAATCCTCGAGTCAACAATTGGTGTTTTGGTTTTGCGTCCGTTATTACTAAGCGTTTCTGAGAAACTTCAAGGAACAGCGTGAGTCCGAGTGCAGCAAGAGCTGGGCATTAACGGTTTATTAGACGTGGCTGACATCATCTACACTACAACCTATTATTATATTATTATTATTACTATTCTGCTTTTATGACTACACCGAATGACCAACGGGAGTGAGGTTCAACTACATTCACGGCAAGACGTTGGATAGTCACCGTTCATCTTTCCTGGTGCCGGTCAAGTCCTATTTGAACAAGCAATATCTGGAACGTTATTGGAATTGGGTCAAGTTCAACAATGCCCGGGTCAAAGAAGGGACAGAGCGTCTTGGATGCAAACAGGAAAGTAAGTCATGGTGACTTGTCTGTTACTTGTAACGATGTGTCTGATGTTAAACATGACATGGTTGATGTTACTGTTTCGCCGTTCAGAGATAATAGGAACATCAAACTCCCTAAATTTGAACCACGGTGTTTCGATGGAAACCCGGTTGGTTATTTACAATTTGTAAAGGAGTTTGAGATCATGCTGAGTAGTTTTCTATTAAGTGATGAATTGAAGTTAATGTTTTTGATGAGGTATTGCACTGGAGATGCTTCAAGAGCTATACAGTGCTGTAAGTTTATGAAGCCAAAAGAGGGCTACTGCGAGGCTATGAGCATACTACGTCAAAGGTTTGGAAGACCTTCGATGATTGCAGGGAAATTATTCGAGGCTGTTAAGAGTAATGGTGATCAATTACAGGATGACTCCCAGGCACTCACTGAGTTTTTGGATAATTTGCTGACTTACAAGAATGCATTGATTTCGATGAATTGCATGAGTGACCTCAACTCGAGTTTTATACTAGAAGTAATAGCAAGACGCCTACCTACTCGACTGCAAAGGAAGTGGGTGAAGATAAGCTCCCGTATGGAGGATGAGGGTATCGAGCCAAAGTTTGATGATATCCTGAAACTGGTAAAAGATATTGTCAATCAATCTATGAGCAATTTTGCCAGTCTATTATATCTCACCCCTAGAATAGAGCAGTCGGAGAGCAAAACGCAATCATTGATGACGAATAGGCCTCAGAGAGGTGGATATCGAGAAGGCTCCATGATGTATAGTAATGCATATAGATCTAGTGAGTGTAACAGGTTTCTTAGTACATCCTCAACAGACAAGTTACAAGATGCAAGACAAACATGGTTGTGTTTAACACGTTTGCAAGAGGTGCATAAAAGGGTGAGCTGTGAATCAGTGAGCAAGTTCAGTGATAAGCTAAATGTGAACTCCAGGCCTGACTCCGAATTGTGTGACGATAACGGTGTGGTCAAGAAGCTTGTAGTTGCAACTGGTAAGCCATTGTTGAATAGAGTGTTACAGAGAAGAGTTACAGTCTCAGAGTGCATTTCTGACTCCACAAGTTTACAAAGTATTACTAGTCAGAGCGAAGACATAGAATCTTTAAGAATTTTTGAGGAGTAACCCAAACCATCTACTGCTGTTAATAAAGAGTTTGAAAATGATGAGTTTGACGGTAAAGTGAATATTCATGATAATGATTATGATAGTGCAGATTTGTCTTTGAGCGATTATGATGATATGAGGGGAATGCCTACTACCGCTAGGTTGAATAAAGGTTCTGTACAACTTGAACGTGATGTAGAATTAAATGCAGATGCGGTTGCAGAAGGTATGCATACTTGTCAAACCCTCAGTGTAGTTGATCAGAGTGAAGCCCACCTATCATCAGATGCTAGTGCTAAACCGGAGCTGATAGTAAAAGACAACAGTGGTGGTGGTCTTGCATGTAGACAAATTTCTGAAAGCCGAGCAACAACGGCTTTTGATCCACCGCTAACTTCATCAACTGATATCAATCAGTCGTCGTTGGTGTTGTCATCCACAATGAAACAGAGGCCCATCAACTCAAGTGTCTTGTGCAATCACTTTGATAGTATTGGTGCATTTGCAAAGACGAAAGATTTTGTTCAGTTAAGTGAGAATAAGCCAAGTGTAAACGAGAGAGTAATTGTTAAATTGACTTGCACGAATAAAGGCATTTCTAGTTTCAAGTTACTATTTGAATGCTATTATCTTTGGTGTAAATTACTCTGTTTCTACGCTTGGTTGACCAGATATGTCGTGTGTATGTTCGTCATCTATATTCTACTATACAATGACATGAGCGTGTTGCCATTCAGATTTGAGGATATAGATGACAGAAGGAAGTCAGCAAATGAACTCCGCGACGATTTTCCAACCTAGGGCGTCAACCTGAGAAGGGTTGTAGGCGTACTGCTGTAAGTCCTACAATTCTTCAAAGGGTAGCGCATCAATGAGCAGTCCAATGTGCTTGGTGTGTGATTTTGTGGCGATTGTGTTGCAAGAGGATGCCTTTAACTGGAAGGCGCAGGTCGTCATCGATGTGTGAGATTGTGCTGTGAGTATGCTTGCGGTGTGTTGGCTTTCTGTTTGTTTTCCATTTCAGCTCTGTCCGTGTGACCCAGGTTCTCGCAATGGCATCCAAGTCAACGTGTGTTGGTCGTGATGGAAAAGATGGATGGATCCGTTTTTTGCCGGGGAGTGTCAATGCAGTTGAAGATTGAACGATCAATTCACGGTTGTTTGCTCAAAATCAACTTCCCCAATTTTCGCGGAGGCATCAATACGACAGTCATCGTCTCATCGGTCGCTGTTCAGAAAGAAGTCAGCAGTAAACCGTCAGAAGTAATATTGTGATTTATTATTGTAATATATGTTCACAGACCTTAGTTGTAACAGTGTTTATATGTTGGTGTTACAGTGAAGAATCCTCGAGTCAACAATTGGTGTTTTGGTTTTGCGTCCGTTATTACTAAGCGTTTCTGAGAAACTTCAAGGAACAGCGTGAGTCCGAGTGCAGCAAGAGCTGGGCATTAACGGTTTATTAGACGTGGCTGACATCATCTACACTACAACCTATTATTATATTATTATTATTACTATTCTGCTTTTATGACTACACCGAATGACCAACGGGAGTGAGGTTCAACTACATTCACGGCAAGACGTTGGATAGTCACCGTTCATCTTTCCTGGTGCCGGTCAAGTCCTATTTGAACAAGCAATATCTGGAACGTTATTGGAATTGGGTCAAGTTCAACAATGCCCGGGTCAAAGAAGGGACAGAGCGTCTTGGATGCAAACAGGAAAGTAAGTCATGGTGACTTGTCTGTTACTTGTAACGATGTGTCTGATGTTAAACATGACATGGTTGATGTTACTGTTTCGCCGTTCAGAGATAATAGGAACATCAAACTCCCTAAATTTGAACCACGGTGTTTCGATGGAAACCCGGTTGGTTATTTACAATTTGTAAAGGAGTTTGAGATCATGCTGAGTAGTTTTCTATTAAGTGATGAATTGAAGTTAATGTTTTTGATGAGGTATTGCACTGGAGATGCTTCAAGAGCTATACAGTGCTGTAAGTTTATGAAGCCAAAAGAGGGCTACTGCGAGGCTATGAGCATACTACGTCAAAGGTTTGGAAGACCTTCGATGATTGCAGGGAAATTATTCGAGGCTGTTAAGAGTAATGGTGATCAATTACAGGATGACTCCCAGGCACTCACTGAGTTTTTGGATAATTTGCTGACTTACAAGAATGCATTGATTTCGATGAATTGCATGAGTGACCTCAACTCGAGTTTTATACTAGAAGTAATAGCAAGACGCCTACCTACTCGACTGCAAAGGAAGTGGGTGAAGATAAGCTCCCGTATGGAGGATGAGGGTATCGAGCCAAAGTTTGATGATATCCTGAAACTGGTAAAAGATATTGTCAATCAATCTATGAGCAATTTTGCCAGTCTATTATATCTCACCCCTAGAATAGAGCAGTCGGAGAGCAAAACGCAATCATTGATGACGAATAGGCCTCAGAGACGTGGATATCGAGAAGGCTCCATGATGTATAGTAATGCATATAGATCTAGTGAGTGTAACAGGTTTCTTAGTACATCCTCAACAGACAAGTTACAAGATGCAAGACAAACATGGTTGTGTTTAACACGTTTGCAAGAGGTGCATAAAAGGGTGAGCTGTGAATCAGTGAGCAAGTTCAGTGATAAGCTAAATGTGAACTCCAGGCCTGACTCCGAATTGTGTGACGATAACGGTGTGGTCAAGAAGCTTGTAGTTGCAACTGGTAAGCCATTGTTGAATAGAGTGTTACAGAGAAGAGTTACAGTCTCAGAGTGCATTTCTGACTCCACAAGTTTACAAAGTATTACTAGTCAGAGCGAAGACATAGAATCTTTAAGAATTTTTGAGGAGTAACCCAAACCATCTACTGCTGTTAATAAAGAGTTTGAAAATGATGAGTTTGACGGTAAAGTGAATATTCATGATAATGATTATGATAGTGCAGATTTGTCTTTGAGCGATTATGATGATATGAGGGGAATGCCTACTACCGCTAGGTTGAATAAAGGTTCTGTACAACTTGAACGTGATGTAGAATTAAATGCAGATGCGGTTGCAGAAGGTATGCATACTTGTCAAACCCTCAGTGTAGTTGATCAGAGTGAAGCCCACCTATCATCAGATGCTAGTGCTAAACCGGAGCTGATAGTAAAAGACAACAGTGGTGGTGGTCTTGCATGTAGACAAATTTCTGAAAGCCGAGCAACAACGGCTTTTGATCCACCGCTAACTTCATCAACTGATATCAATCAGTCGTCGTTGGTGTTGTCATCCACAATGAAACAGAGGCCCATCAACTCAAGTGTCTTGTGCAATCACTTTGATAGTATTGGTGCATTTGCAAAGACGAAAGATTTTGTTCAGTTAAGTGAGAATAAGCCAAGTGTAAACGAGAGAGTAATTGTTAAATTGACTTGCACGAATAAAGGCATTTCTAGTTTCAAGTTACTATTTGAATGCTATTATCTTTGGTGTAAATTACTCTGTTTCTACGCTTGGTTGACCAGATATGTCGTGTGTATGTTCGTCATCTATATTCTACTATACAATGACATGAGCGTGTTGCCATTCAGATTTGAGGATATAGATGACAGAAGGAAGTCAGCAAATGAACTCCGCGACGATTTTCCAACCTAGGGCGTCAACCTGAGAAGGGTTGTAGGCGTACTGCTGTAAGTCCTACAATTCTTCAAAGGGTAGCGCATCAATGAGCAGTCCAATGTGCTTGGTGTGTGATTTTGTGGCGATTGTGTTGCAAGAGGATGCCTTTAACTGGAAGGCGCAGGTCGTCATCGATGTGTGAGATTGTGCTGTGAGTATGCTTGCGGTGTGTTGGCTTTCTGTTTGTTTTCCATTTCAGCTCTGTCCGTGTGACCCAGGTTCTCGCAATGGCATCCAAGTCAACGTGTGTTGGTCGTGATGGAAAAGATGGATGGATCCGTTTTTTGCCGGGGAGTGTCAATGCAGTTGAAGATTGAACGATCAATTCACGGTTGTTTGCTCAAAATCAACTTCCCCAATTTTCGCGGAGGCATCAATACGACAGTCATCGTCTCATCGGTCGCTGTTCAGAAAGAAGTCAGCAGTAAACCGTCAGAAGTAATATTGTGATTTATTATTGTAATATATGTTCACAGACCTTAGTTGTAACAGTGTTTATATGTTGGTGTTACAATGAAGAATCCTCGAGTCAACAATTGGTGTTTTGGTTTTGCGTCCGTTATTACTAAGCGTTTCTGAGAAACTTCGAGGAACAGCGTGAGTCCTAGTGCAGCAAGAGCTGGGCATTAACGGTTTATTAGACGTGGCTGACATCATCTACACTACAACCTATTATTATATTATTATTATTACTATTCTGCTTTTAGGACTACACCGAATATCCAGCGGATGTTAGGTCAAACTACATTCAGGGCAGCAATACATTCCTATCATACTGCATAATACAAACCACTTCTTGACCTATCCGCTCACCACTCCTCTTGGAGTCTACCAGAGCCTCAGCTGTCGAGTTGCCGGACTTACTACTCAGAAGCTCACCGAAGATCTGGAACTTTTACCTCACAATCAAGAAGCGAGCTCAAAGAAATCACTGGTTTATACTAGCTCGTATTCAGGATATTGGATATTGGATAGCGTCCCAGGAGTGCGAACGATTCAATGATCTTGAACTCATGCTAGTCGTTGCCTAACGGCATCTATTATTATCGTAGCTGAAAAATCGATGCCATTCATCAAATAAGGAGCAAGTTGCACCCAGGTAACACTTTTAATTACTGTTTGGACAATGTGTTAATATCTCATTAGGGTTAAGTTAAGTATTGGGGTTAGGGTTACGGTCATAATTGGAATTAGGGTTAGGTTTACGGCAGGATAAGGATTGTCATTAGAGTTAGTGTTAAGTTTAGGGTTAGGGCCAGGATTAAGATTAGTGTTGCGATTAGTATAGATTTATAGTTAATGCAGTTCTTTTCAATTTGTTTATCATTTCACTTGTATGTAATCGTCGATCCTCTTACTGAAACCATAGTAATTGAACTCAGGGCTTCGGAGAGGACTGTACAGCAAAAGAGGGATGAACGATTCACAAAACAGCACATCTTCAGTCACTTTGTCGAATACTTCTATATAAACTAGTCCAAGTTAGCAACTGATACTCTTCATCATAACTTGGACGTATTTCTAAGTCGTGTCAGATAAAGATACTCTTATTTATATGTTTTCATGCATTTTATTGTGAATATACGTCATTTTTGGTGCAAAAATTCCTCATTTTTATGATTGGTTGGCTGAATGTCACTCGTGCGTTCACATCCCTTGGGACGCTATTGTAGAACTTTTCCATCTTTTACTTTATGTAAATGTGGTTACATACAGTTGCACTAAGAACTCAGTGCGAACCGCTGCACAAAAGTATATAAACGAATAAAGTGAAAAGTAACGTCCTCCTTACCTTCTGAGCAACTTGTTTTTATTCCAGGATGATAAATTTCTTTCACCTATGAGCCTAAGTAATGTCTTTGAAATCACAATATTCCATCAATTAAATCTCCTAAAACCAAGGCCACTTGAAATCCATAGCAACAAGCATCATAGCGGGGATATCCAGTTAAGCCACTCGTGTATGTGATGATTGTTAAGTTTAGAACAACACATTCAGGCGAACTATATTGTTATCAATTGTTTTCATTAGGTTTGCTGTAATTTCCTCTTCACCTTTATAATTTTCGAGTTATCATCTGATAACAGTTTTCACCTTCCAATATCCAATATCGTTTTTACGAGCTAGTATAAACCAATTTGATTTCTCTGTGCTCGCTTCTTGATTGTAAGCTTTAGGTTCCTGATCTTCGGTAAACTTCTGCGTAGCTCGTCCTGCCACTCGACTGTCGTAGCTTTGGTTGACTCCAAAGGGAGTAGTGCTGGGATTAATTATATCCGGTTTGTAGTATGAGGTGTGTTAAGACTGTTACTACTGTGAATGGAGTTGATCCTTTCTCCAGTTAGTCCTCCGGTATCGTCGACAAGAGATAATAATAATGCTAGTAATAGATATAATTAGTGAAGTTATTCAGACTAAGAGACAGAAACGGAAATAGGAAAGCGTAACAACAGTCAGCTGATTAAGTTTGAAGAATAATATATATATCGATAATAATAGTAATAGTAATTATAATATTAATAAGTTGTCAGGAGAGTAAGACGGGAGAGAATGTAAAGAAGTAAAATGACGAGTTTAATTATCTACCCTGATTGGTAAATGCGATTTTCAGGAGATAGGCCATTTGGATGCGGTCCTTGTATCGCTGCATGGTTGTCCAGCCTTCGCTTAAAGGCGTCCAAAGACGGTGCCATAGCTACATCTGCCGGTAAGGAATTCCAGGGACGGCAAACCCGCAGTGAAAAGAAGTGGGAGCGCACCCGGGTCCTTGCCCTCTGGTGAGCTATCCTTCTGGGATTTCCACGTGGAAGCCTATACCTACTCAATGGCAGAACACCTTTGTTTGGGTGGTTCTGGTCATTTGTTATTTTGTAGGCAGTAATCAAATCCCCCCTAAGCCGACGGTAGCTAAGTGTGAACAGGCCTAATTTCTTCAGCCTTTCATCATATGGTTTGTTTCGGAGACCAACCACTCCTTTTGTTGCCCGTCGTTGGACTCTTTCCAAGAGGTTGGCGTCTCTTCTCAGCATTGGCGGTGCAATAATATTATGCACCTCAAGGTGTGGCCTGACGTATGTTTTGTACAACATTAGAAAGAGCTCAGGAGTGAGTGCACCTAACTGTCTATGCGTAAAGTGTATGACCGCATATGCCCTCACTACATCCCCTGTGTAATTTACGCTTGTGTCCATTTTTTCCGTTAGAACTTGACCCAAGTCGCGTTCCGACGTTGTGCAGGACAAGCTTTCATTGCACAGGGTGTAACTTGCATTCTGCAGTCTACAGGTGCGCAACTTCACTACTTTGCACTCTTTCAAGTTGAAAGTCATGCTACTGGCCAACGCCCAGTCTTCCAGAAGGTTTAGGTCTTCCTGTAGCCTATTTGAGTCCTCCGGACACTTTATCGCCCTCCATATTTTTACGTCATCAGCGTATAGGAGAGTCGGGCAGCTCAGACGGCGTGGTAGACCATTGATGAAAATCAAAAACACCAGTGGTCCTAGGATAGAACCCTGCAACACTCCTGATGACGATCTGTGCCAAGATGATCGGACTCGGTTAACCTTAGTGCGAAATTGCCTGTCGGCTAGGTAGTCCTTCAACCATGACAGAAGTGGCTCACCTATGCCTGCCTGGCTTATTTTATGTAGGAGAAGCTCATGGTGAACAGTGTCAAATGCCTTCTCAAAGTCTGGGAAGACCACATGGACTGGTACGTTCAAGTCCCAGCATGATGTCCATTCGTCCCAAGCTGACAGCAGGTTAGTAACGCAGGATCTGCCTTTTCTGAAACCATGTTGCGCTTCATGTAGTATATTAGTCCTATCGAAATATTCCCTGATGTGGTCGTCAATAATACTTTCCAGTACTTTTGATACCACTGGGAGTAGAGCTACTGGCCTATAACTAGTGGCGTTTTGCCTGTCCCCACCTTTGAAGATTGCAGAAAGGATGGCTTCTTTTCACTCGCTTGGCAGTGTCCCCGAATCCATTGAGTGCCGGAACAAGTCGCACAGAGGTCTACAGAGAGCTTCGGCGCACTGTTTAAGAACAGATGGCCTGATGTCATCACAACCTGGGAACTTCCCTGGTGTGAGCCGCTGTAGCTTCCTTGGTACTTGTCAATGCAGTTGAAGATTGAACGATCAATTCACGGTTGTTTGCTCAAAATCAACTTCCCCAATTTTCGCGGAGGCATCAATACGACAGTCATCGTCTCATCGGTCGCTGTTCAGAAAGAAGTCAGCAGTAAACCGTCAGAAGTAATATTGTGATTTATTATTGTAATATATGTTCACAGACCTTAGTTGTAACAGTGTTTATATGTTGGTGTTACAATGAAGAATCCTCGAGTCAACAATTGGTGTTTTGGTTTTGCGTCCGTTATTACTAAGCGTTTCTGAGAAACTTCGAGGAACAGCGTGAGTCCTAGTGCAGCAAGAGCTGGGCATTAACGGTTTATTAGACGTGGCTGACAGTACTATTGTGGGGTTTATCTGGGGAGTAGCCACTAGGTCTTCCTCCTGTGAAATAGTGGTGCCACCATTTGGGTCCGTAACTGTAATATCCACATTGCCGTTTAACCGTTTGGCGAAGGCTGAACTGAATGTTTGACCGTTTGTGCCAACTAAGGCGCATGTTTTCTGGTTGGTTGGTTTTCTTTCCTACACAATTCGGTACAAGCTTTTGGGGTTTGCTAGGAGTTTTTTAGCAAGGTTAGCCTGGAGTGGCCTCCTGCCCCTCTTGACTCTTGCATTACACTGGTTCCTGAGTTCGAGGTATGCATCGTGGTCGCCTGACTCTTAGATACACGCCACGTAAACCAAGCCTTCCGCTTTGCTTGCAGAATACGTTCCGTGCCTCTCTTCAACCATGACGTCTTCCTCTTGGGCTGTGTTGTGACTAAAGGGACGGTATCCGAGATCGCTATATGAATAATCCTTTTTACCACTTCCCAGTGTTCATCCACAGATAGGTCGTCCCATGCTAAGGGCCAGTCTGCGTCGGACAAGAGCCTCCGCATTTCAGCATAGTCAGCCTTGCTGTAGCACAGACATGGTCGCGTAACGTCCCACTGCAAACGCTCACGGAGAACAAGATCGAAACCTATGACTGCATGGTCACTACTTCCCAGAGGAGTCATGATCTGGACCTTTTCGACGAGTAGTTGGTCACTAGTTAGAATATAATCTAGTTTTGATGATTTTCCACTAGGGCCCCACCTAGTGTCGTCTCCAACATTCTCAGTCAGTCCCGTGTTTCGAATAGTTTGCAGTAGGTTTCGGCCAAATTTTCCCTTAGCACACCCGGAGCCAAGGTTCAGTGATGGAGCATTGAAATCTCCAGCTATGGTGATTTGGTCGTAGCCCAAATCTCGTATCCCTGTGATAGTGCTGAGCAGTAGCTGATTGTGCTCTGCCCCACAGGTGGGAGATCGGTAGATGCCACCCAGTAAGTGCTTGGTGTGGCCTACGGTGAAATGACACCATATGGAGTCTGGGAGTTCGATAAGTGGTGGGTCCGTTGCGCGCACACATTTAAGTTGCCTATCAAAGTATATAGCAACTCCCCCTCCTTCCTTATTATCCCTGTCTCTTCTGACCAGTACCATATCACCTATACTGATTTCATTGTCGGCGATAGTGGGG